>BSBK01000092.1:0-1352500 GCA_027943335.1 Chamaecyparis obtusa
ATATTTCAAACTTAGTTAACTTAGTCAAATTTAGATAACCTAGTTAACCATACTTGAACAAACATAGTTAACCTAGTCAACCTAGTTAACTTAGTCAAACTTAGTTAACCTAATCAACCTTGATGCACTTCAAACCTACTTAACTTAGTTAATGCAGTGAAATTTAGTTTACCTAGTTAGTCCCATACTTCAAACCTAGTTAATCTAGAATAACTAACCATGTACATTTATGTTTTATTTATGTGAGTTGTAGAAATGTGATTTGTGTACATGTACACACACATACATATATAAATTTATGCTTGAATTATTAATATCATTCAATTTTTTGTCATGTTTAGATTAAATCTGTAACATATTTAATTTTTAAATATTAATGTAAAATGTAACAAACACTTTGAATCATTTAAAACATTAGAAATTTATTACCATATAATTTACGTTACATGTAAAAACATCACTAGATACATAGTTCAGATAGAACCAACCATAATTGAAATCTAGTTGATTTAGTTAACTGTAGTTAACCTAGTTAATTGTAGAACTAACCTAGTTAACCTTAGTTAATTTAGTCAAATTTATCAAACTAACCTAGTTAACCTTAGGTAGAGATATTATTCAAATTTAGTTAACATAGTTAACCATGTGTAATTCAAACCTATTCAAAATTACTTAAATAACCAAGTAGTTAGTTCCATATATTTCAAACTTAGTTTTAAAACTTAGTCAAACTTATATAACCTAGTTAACCAGGACCAAGCATAACTTTAACCTAGTCAAATTAGTTAACCTAGTCTTGAACTTAGTTTAAAAAACCTAGTGAAATTTAGTTAACCTCTAGTTAGTTTCATTCTTCAAACCTAGTTAATCTAGAATAACTAACCACATATGTACATTTATGAACTTTATTTATATGTTTGAAAGTTGTGTACAAATTTGTGATTTACATGTATATGTACACATGTATGTGCATTTAAATATGCTTGAATTATAAATATCATTCAATTTTTTGTCATGTTTCTAGATTAAATCTACAAAAATATCTTATAGGTCAAAATTTGACCCCCAATCCAAAGTGCACCTATGGGGTTATCTTATTTTAACCCTAACCAACCCTAGGGCTACATTTAAGCTCTCAAAAGTCCACTAAGAGTTGACCTATGAAAATTTAAAAGAATATTCCCTCCCAAGGCTCAAAAACCAAGATACCTAACCTTGGGATACTACAAAGTGACTCAAAGGTGGAAAATAACCAATAAATAATTTACTTGGCCATGCCAACTCACATACACATGTGTTAATTGACACCACATAAAGTCACAATACATCACAACACACATGGAATGACGAATAGACATAGCTATAAAATAAAATAAACATAATTTAAATAATACATTCAAACATTACTTTACAATATTAATATTACAACGAGGTTATTTCTCCCTTTGGAGTTAACCTTGACTTTGTACAATATTTTCACATGCATCCATCTTTAATTTCCCCTCATTTTAATTCTATGGTCAATTTATTGCACACTAGATAGAAATATCAGTAGCTCATGAATACCAATGACATATCCATATAAAATACATCTTAAATAATCACATAAAAATACATTATAAAATCTATCTGCATCTACACAACATCACAAGAAATTTACTTAATCTCAAGAATACATTTTACTCAAAATTTACTAAATTGCAATATCATGACATTCTGAGAAACACATCTATCTCAAATAACCTAAATAATTTACATGTGACATTTCAACCGACTCCCATTTCTTGCATCAATATAACATCAAAGCGTAATACCCAGAATTTCCTTCTTAACATCAGGACCTAATAATCAACTTTCTATTAATTCACATCTCAACCCATTATAAATTAAAATTGTCATTTGTGTAAACATTTAAATCCAATAGTAGCATTCCATTGTTCATTAAGGGTACATTCCACCTACTCAATTCATGAGTCTACATACCTTTCCTATTGCATTTTATACTAGAAATTACATATGCAAGGAAAACAACATTGACTTCATTAAAATTTATATCTCACATCATTATAATTGAGATTACCTTATTTTCATTCAAACCCCTCAAAACATGCATTCAATTTCTCTATAATAAGAAAATTAGTTAAATTTGTTTAGCCCTTAAGCAAACATAGTGCATCCTAAAAAATATTTACTTGAGTACATAAGAAACATAAAAAGAGTACATCACAAACAATGGTCAAGCCTCTATCCATTAGAATATAAATCCATAATGTATAAACATATCTTTTCTAATTACTGAGTCTACAATGTAGAAAGAAAAAATACAATGAGAAGACTAGGTAGGGTCCCTCAATACATCTATCACAACCCCCAATGATAACCTCCTGATTAACACAAGACAAAGCTGAACTAGGTGCATCTCACTATGCCATCATAAAACATTAAGAGGATAACAAATATTAACTTGAGTACATAAGAAACATGAAAAGAGTACATCACAAACAATGGTCAAGCCTCTATCCATCAGAATATAAATCCATAATGTATCAACATATCTTTTCTAATTACCGAGTCTATAATGCAGAAAGAAGAAATACAATGACAAGACCAAGTAGGGTTCCTCAATACATCTGTCATGACCCCCAAATATAACCATCTGATTAACACAAGACAAAGCTAAACTAGGTGCATCTCACGATGCCATCATAAAACATTAAGCGGATAACAATCATTGCATTCTCAGGATCGACTCATCCCTATCTCTAAGGGTCACCGGAATACGATCCAAGACCACACCCAAATGTCTCTAGGTTCACACAAGGCATAAAAAATATGGTCCAAAAACAATCCTCCTGGCGGATTCACCCTCATGTGGGACCAACATGATCATACTCAACGAGTGTGAAAGTCGAAACCTCACTATCAAGATGTTTGTGCAAGGAGGAAAATGAGGGAGGCACACCACACCACACACACACACACACACACACACACACATTCATGTTATAAATGCTCATGTGTTCATTAAGTACACTTATTTTATGTATGTTCATTTCATATGTATATTTTTCATGCATGTCAATAAAAATGAAAAATTAATGTTTAATTAATTTACATTTCATGTACATGTAGTTAGAATCAATTGTACTCTACATTTAAATTTCATAAGCTAAAATAAAACATAAAAGTATTTTATTCTCAAGTTAATGTCTTAAAAAAGGATGTCTTAAGGGGACATACATAAAAGCATAAAAACATGTATGTGTAACATAAGACATGTAAAAGTGCGTACATAAGAACATATACAAATTTCATGTAGGAACATACTAAATTCAACCATCAAAATATGCATGTTTCATGTCGTAATGTATATTTTTTATGCACATGTTAGTTCAAATACAATTAATACTTATTCAATTAATTTACATTTTGTATATGTACTTAAAATCAATTACTATATTTAAATGTCATAAGCCTAAAGCAAACATAAAAACATTTTAAATTATTACTAATGGATTAAGGGGACATACATCAAAGCATGCACATAAAAGAAGGCACACTTTATGGTTCTAATGTGTCTTAATGTGTCAAAATGTTTTGTAATGGGTCCTAGGACCCCTAATGAGACATTTTGACACATTAGGACACATTTCTACATATTAATACACATTAGAAGTATTAATGTGTCTTAATGGGTCCTATGACCCCTTAAGACACACTATATGATTCTAATATGTCAAAATGTGTCCTAATGTGTTGTAAGGGGTCCTAAGACCCGTTAGGACCCATTAAGATCCATTTATGGCCCATTTTGACACATTAATACACATTAGAATCATTAATGTGTCTTAAGGGGTCCTCTGACCCTTTAAGGCACACTTTATGGTTCTAATGTGTTAAAATGTGTCAAAATGTGTTTGTAAGGGGTCTCAATGGGTCCTAATGGATCCTAGGACCCCTTACGACACATTTTGAAACATTAGGACCCATTTTGACACATTAATACACATTAGAACCATTAATGTGCCTTAAGGGGTCCTATGACCTGTTGAAATGTGTCAAAATGTGTTGAAATGTTTCATAAGGGGTCCTAGGACCTGTGAGGACCTATTGAGACCCCTTATGACCTATTTTGACACATTAATACACATTAGAACCATTAATGTGTCTTAAGGGGTCCTATGACCCCTTAAGGCACACTCTATGGTTCTAATGTGTCTTAATGTGTCAAAATGTATCGTAAGGGGTCTCAATGGGTCCTAAGACCCCATACAACCCATTTCAACACATTAATACACATTAGAACCATAAAGTGTCTTAAAGGGTCCTATGACCCCTTAAGGTACACTGTATGGTTCTAATGTGTCAAAATGTGTCATAAGGAGTCTCAATGGGTCCTAACAGGTTTAAAGACCCCTTAAGACCCATTGAGACATGTTAGGACCCATTTTGGACACATTAATACACATTAGAACCATTAATGTATCTTAAGGGGTCTTATGACCCCTTAAGGCACACTTTATGGTTCTAATGTGTCAAAATGTATCGTAAGGGGTCCTAGGACCTGGTAGGACCCATTAAGACCCCTTATGGCCCATTTTGACACATTAATACACAATAGAACCATTAATGTGTCTTATGGGTATTGGCAGTGGGCCAACATCCCTCGTAAGGTTCACGACATGGCTTAACCACCTCGTGTGTCTTCTATAAGTCTAGTGGTTGTATCGAGCATTGACAGGTCGATCTTTTGGTGCAACGGTAACTACTACTTGTAACAAGTGGTATTAGAGCTTGGTCATAGGTTTGAATCCACGCAGGCCACAACGAGTGATGCTGGGAGGGGGATTGTTGGTAGTGGGACAACATCCCTTATGAGGTTTGCAACATGGCTTAACCACCTCCCGTGTCTTCTATAAGTCTAGTGGTTGTATCAGGCATTGACATGTCGATCTTTTGGTGCAACGACAACTACTACTTGTAACAAAGGGGTCTTATGACCCCTTAAGACACACTTTATGGTTCTAATGTCTCTTAATGTATCATAAGGGGTATCAATGGGTCCTAATGGGTCCTAGGATCCTCTATGACACATTTTGACATATTAGGACCCATTTTGACACATTAATACACATTAGAACCATTAATGTGTCTAAGGGGTCATATGACCCCTTAAGGCACACTTTATGATTCAATGTGTATTAATATGTTGAAATGGGTCGTGATGTGTCTCAATGGGTCCTAAGGGGTCTTTAGACCCATTAGGATCCATTGAGACTCCTTATGACACATTTTGACACATTAGAACCATAAAGTGTCTTAAAGGGTTCTATGACCCCTTAAGGCACATTTTATGGCTCTAAAGTGTATTAATGTGTCGAAATGGTTCTTAATGTGTCTTGATGGGTCCTAAGGGGTCTTTAGACCTGTTAGGACCCATTGAGACCCATTAAAACCCATTTTGACATATTAAGACACATTTGACCCATAATGTGTCTTAAGGGGTCCTATGATCCCTCAAGGCACACTTTACGGTTCTAATGTGTCTTAATGTGTCGTAAGGGGTCTCAATGGGTCCTAACTCATCTAAAGACCTCTTAGGACCTATTGAGACACGTTAATAACCATTTTGACACATTAATACACTTTAGAATCATAAAGTGTTCCTTAAGAGGTCATAGGACCCCTTAAGACACATTAATGGTTCTAATGTGTATTAATGTGTCGAAATGGGTCCTAATGTGTCAAAATGTGTCATAAGGGGTCCTAGGACCCATTGGGACCCCTTAAAACATATTTCAACACATTAGGACCCCTTAAGACACATTAATGGTTCCAATGTGTATTAATGTGTCAAAATGGCTCCTAATGTGTCAAAATATGTCGTAAGGGGTCCTAGGACCCATTAGGACCCATTGAGACCCCTTAGGACATATTTTAACACATTAAGACATATTATAACCATAAAGTGTGCCATAAGGCATCATAGGAAAATATGTGGATTTAATTCAACCACATGCAACACTTACCTCTTATTTTGAAATATCAAGAATGCAAAGTCAAGTACAAAGTGAAAATTATGAGTACGTAGGAGAACCATGTGTACCTTCATTATTAGAGGAATAAATTTTGGGGTACATACTATGATAGTTAGACTCTCAATATGTCCAAGGTTATTCTAGTGTGGAAGAATAAGATCCAATCTCTATGGAAAACCTTGAGAAATCTCATTTCATTAACCTTGATGATATAGTGTATGACTTAAATCATAAAAAATTCAAGACCTTGAGACCTTGTTGGTTCCCAAATCAATAGATTGAAAAGTTATGAGACTATGCCGAATTCCTTATACAAACTTCTCAAATGATCTAGCCAACGAACATGATCAATCAAACATGATTGAATTCCTCTACACTTTAGGCTCTACAAAACCTACGTAGGTAGGCTTATTCTCTAATTGTATCTCCAAATTGAATCTTTTTATAGTATATTGGTTTCTTTTATCTTTTATTTTTGGTGTCTATATAATATATCAAGATTGCATAAAGTCTTAAAATATATATGATTGCTCAATTCTTTTCTCATCTTCTGTATATCTAATCTAGTTGTTTTCTTTCCTAATTATCACTTCTTAGTTCTCACTATCTATTGATTACTTTCCTAACTAACTCATTTTACTTATTATTCTACTTTTCTTCTACATTTATTCTAAGATTTGAGTACTTTTATCTAATTTACTTCTTCTACTTCTACTGAAACTTGATGTATAATTTGAATGAATTTTAAGATATATTAGACCAGTGCCTTATTTCTTTTATGCAATAGAGTTATTTACTTTCAAACCCTATGTATAACTATGAAAGACAAATTTTAAATCCTCCCAACCTCTAATTTTATATAGATGTATAATATTTTCAAATTTAGTCCAATTTAATTTAACTTTCCCTTTGCAAGACCAATTAGACAAGAAATAATAGACACATAAGTGTCAAATGTATCTTGATTTTCAAACTATATAAACAACATACAATTTCTTCACAAGTCGATTTAGAGTAGCAATTATCTACCATAGATAATAATAACATATAACTGATTTGAAATGATATAATCCACAACACATTTGCAAATAATAAATTATCTTGTATTGCTTGAAAATGTATATAAATGTCTTTTTTTGATATAATATTTATTATTTTCAGAATACATTCGATATCTAATATATACCTAAACTAGAAGGGGTTATGTCCCTTCACCAAGTCTTTTGAAACTTAAAAACATTAATTAATATAAACATAGAGACAATTAGGCTCTTTGTAGCCATAAATGCACTTGGGATAGGTGTTTATTACAATTCTCCTTCTTATAAGTATCGACATCAGGTTTTGAATTTCTGACTTTGAACTCAATGTGGAACATGTTCTCCATTTTCTTGTGAATTTCTTCTAGCTCTATTCCATCATCTTTTACTGCATCTAAGGCATATCGTATGAAAATTTTTCATTCATCCAACCACTCCTACTAATCTTTGAGATTAATATCTTTAGTGAAAAAAGTTATAAGTCCTAGTTTGACTATATCTTCAAATCCCTTATAGTCATTTTCCAATTCCTCAATATATTCTCGATGTTCTACTACAAGTTGAGGATCAAGCTAACTAGAAGCTTTCCCAAAATTCATCTCATGTAACATGACATCTATTCTATTTTGTAACCTTTGATGCTCCACAATGGCATGATAAGTCTTTTGATGTGAAACACAATATTTCCTAAGCTATATCATCAAATTAGAGAATCTTTTATACAATAAAATAGAGAAAACATCAAATTTGGAATTGGTCACTTGATTTCTGAGTTCATCATTTTCCTTTTGTAGTTCTTCATGACCACTCTTGGATCTAACATAGTCACCATAAGTAATCCTCATCATTTCATCTTTTAGGGATTCAATATCTAATTTTAACCTTTCATTTTATTCCTTGATAATATCCCTCTCCTTTACCAACAACTTTATTTGTGCCAAGTTCAATTTTGATAGATTAACTCCTATAGCACCAGTAATTAGAGGATTAATTTCTCCCACTTTTAAAGTCACCATATGCCCAAAATCCTTGTCAATATCAATAATTTTTGGTCTTTTAGTGGGTGGATATAATGCCCAAATTAGCATTGAATCATCATTAGGATTATACCTAGAAACAAAGTACATATCCCTAACACCTCTAACATTTAATTTGTAACATTTATCTTCATTGTGCAATAAACTATATAAAAAAGCAACACTCAAATCCAAACAAGGAAAAACTATGATACATGTATCCTGCAGTAGTCTTCTTCCCCTCTCATCTAACATGACATCTATTCTATTTTGCAACCTTTGATGTTTCACAATGGCATGATAAGTATTCTGATGTGCAACCTAATATTTCCTAAGCCATATCATCAAATTAGAGAATATTTTATGCAATAAAATAGAAACAACATAAAATTTGGAACTGACCACCTAATTTATGAGTTCATCATTTCCTTTTGTAGTTCTCCATGACCACTCTAGGATCTAACATATTCATCAGAAGTAATCCTCATCATTTCATCCTTTTGGGATTCAATATCTAATTTAAACCTTTCATTTTGTTCCTTGATAATATATGTTTCCTTTACCAAAAACTTTCTTTGTGCCAAGTTTAATTTTAATGGATTGACTCCTATACTAGTAGTAATCAGAGGATCACTTTCTCCTACTTTTAAAGTCATCAGATGGCCAAAATAATTGTCAATATAAATACTTTTTGGTGCTTTAGTTGGTGGATATAATACTCAAATTAGCATTGACTCATCATTAGGATTATACCTAGAACCAAAGTATAGATCCCTAACACCTCTGACATTCAATTTGTAACCTTTATCTTCACCGTGCAAGAAATTATACAAAGAAAAAGTAACTCTCAAATCCCAAAAAGGAAAAACTATGATACCTTCCTCTTGTAGTAGTCTTCTTCTCCTCTTTGGAATCATATCATTCATTTCTTATTCAATGTCTCTTTTCAAACTTGGCAGTAAATTTTTCTCATTTTTAGGGGTAACATTAGGAATTTTTCCCTCATATTCTTGGCCCTATAATCATATAAAAATAATCTAAATTTATCAAACTTGATGAATTGATCATCTAGCACAAAGGACTCATAAGATGCAATCCTATCATCATCATTGACATTCAATTTTTCTGCAGTCCTTATGTCTCTATTAGGAAGGTCCTCATAAGAATCCATCATTCCCCTATGGATCATGTCAGACTATGCAAACCCTTCATTATCCCTAGCAGATTCTTCTGATGAATAGACCTCCATCTCCATCAACACATTCTTATTTTGTTCAATATTCATGTTATATTTATCAATTGCCTCTCATGCTTTATTATCTTCCATATTTTTAAAAATATCTTTAGTGGGGATAAGAATGTGAACATATTCATTAATTCTTTAATGTGTTGTGAAAAACCTAATATATCCCTCTAGGTCATAACCCATCCTTATGTTTTCCTACTTCAAATTACACTTTGAAAACACCATTTTCCTAATAATATCATAAGCCTTTGAAGAAACAATTGTGAAGTCCCAAAATTTAGTATTCCAGGAATGAAGGCCATCTTCTTGTGACAAGATAGATTCATGACACTATATACATGAAGCTTCCTAACAATCTCCAAATATGCAATTCTATCTAGGATAGTCTATGGTATCATAAATGGTGCCACTTCACAACCAAATATACAAAACATTATATGATCATGGTAAACATACCAATCTACCTAGTTATGGTTCACAATTCATCTTTCATCAAAGTCCTTTGACCTTAGAAATTTGTTTATCTCCATAGAAATAGAGCAATCACATGGATAAAAATACAATCTATAAACTATTTTCACAAATAATTCTTCAAAATATACATAATGGGAACCTTTATATCTGTGATCCCAAAGAGAAGTACATAATTGCATAGGAAGTGATTCTCCTTGTCTACTAACCAATTTTATTTTTAGGCCTTTAGGCCACATTCCTCTTTGTTTCCCATAAAATAAGACCATATGCATTAGCAATTAATAATGCTTTAAATTGTATATGATGAAAATCTACGTGTGTGGAACAAGCTCAAACATGCAAAAGTTAGATATAAATCAATCCAAACTAAGCTAAACATGCTCATAAAAACTTGAAACTACACAATGGTTTCCAAAATAACATTGGATGAGCTTAACGAGGGCACCCAAGCCTTTTTTATTTTCTCTTAGAGAGGTATGTGTGTGTGCTCTCCCAACACAAAATATAAATCCCACTAAGATTACTTGTAAATGGATGGATTCTAAAATGCAAGCTAAATGGAGTAATGAAGAACTCAAGAACAAGTATGAGGAACTTGTCTCAAGCCTTCACCAATGCAAAATGATATTCAAGATTCAAACTAAGAGATAGAATGAAATGCACAATCTATCCATACTAAGATGAATTCCATTATCTTAACATGTAATATCATGATTTGAAATGAAACTAAGATTGAGATGAAAATACTTAATAAAACTTAGAGTGATACTAGCATGATAGCAATTCATAAATGAAAGATGATTTGCAAGGAGTGAGGCCTCCTATTTATAGATTTTTGGAGGGAAGATAAGGTCTTGGATGAGGTGGCACCTATGTGACATTGACATAGGAGCCACATACAAGATATAAGGGCAAAAGGACATGCAAACAGTCAACTTGGAGCATTTAAGGTTTGAGAGGCTCAAGGTTTCTCACACATGTGTGAGAAACCTTAGGGAAATGTGTGGGAGACAAAAAGTGTAAGGAGGGAGGTGGAGAATTTAAGGAATTTTGGTAGCTTCCTTGGGATGAGTTTCTCAAACATGTGTGAGCAACTCATTAGCACTAATGAAGTTAGGAATCACTTTTTAAGTGTGATTAGTGGGTGATAAGCAATAAGATTAGGTTTAGAAAATGAAGTGATGGGTGTAGACTAGGTTTTAGGTAGGGATTTAGATTAATTCAAATTAGATTTAAATTAATCATGGCTTAGAAGAATATTAGGATGTGTAAGAATTTATATAAATAGAAATTTATTCAAAAAGGAATTTATGGGAGAAATATATTAAATAAAATCTAATACATTAGGGGAGGTATTTAAATTAAATTTAAATAATAAGGGCGATGAACCCATTTAATTAAATAGATATTTGAATATAAAAAATATAATTAATTAATTAAAATGAACTATAATGCTAAGGGGGATATTAATTAAATTAAATTAAATTAATATAAGTGTGTAAAGATGATTTTAGGCATCTACATTTTGCCCCTCTTTGACGTGGTGTCAAAATGACATCACATCAAATAAAAAGAAAACAAGATGCCCCAAAGAGAATTAGGTACCTAAGAGTAGTCGTGCTGAAGTGACGATAGTGAGAGAGTGCGCCCCTAGGGAAAATAGCGCAAAAAATGAATTTTGGGTAATTTTTTTTGGAAAAAGGTGAATGAGGATAAAAGTGGATGAAGAAAGGTGAAAAAAATTGGGAAATTAGTTGGCATGGCGAGATGATTCCTAGGGGGTTTAGGGTAGACCTAGGGTAGATCGGGAAAATGATGCCCCTATCGGGATGTGGGAATAGTGAATAAATAGGAGCCTCGCCAAAAGCAAAAATGAAAACTGCAACATGAATCTAACAATGTAGCTAACTAAATGAGATAGTGAGATCATATTGTGTTAATGTCAGAGATGACAACCTAGTTTGATTTTTTAAAAGGATGTATGCATCAGATGCTAGAAAACAAAGATGACATGGTTCCTTTGCATAGAGTAGATTCTCAGACAAAAGAGTTAGATTAGGAACATAGATGTAGATCAAATAGTCATGATGGGACCAATGCAATACACTCGTAGGGAGATGTAGTACACCCCAGTATATTTAGGGATGGTTGGCATAACTGATGCTAAATAATGATGTGATGGTAAGTGATTTATGGAGTTGTCATGATATAGATTTGATTGCATGATGATCAGTTATTAGGTTGTCATTAATGTCAAGTCTTGATCTAGTGTTGCTAGTATAAGGTTGATGATCAAAGTATTGCGATAATTTTCAGTTATAGAGATTCCTATGAAAGACTCACAGATGTCTCAAAATGAGAAATTCATGATCACTATTGTTGATATTGACCAGTAAGAAATTTATGATCAAATGAAGTATAATAGTACAACTATTATGAACAATTAGTAACATGCCATAGGTGATTTGATTGGTTTATCAAATATTTATTATATCTTGCAATGTGGTTATAGGATATGGTAGCTAATAGTGTTTGGATGCTATGGTTGCAATCACAATAAATTTTGATGATTAGAGTGAAGGTGAGATGACCGATGAGTAGAGTCAGAACTGTTAACATAATGAAGTCTTTATGTTCTTGACTAACAATTGTTAAATATTTCATTGGTGATCAGTGAAGATGTTGTGGTGATTTTGGTTAAGTCAGTCATGATATGGTGATGTGTCTTAAATATTGGAGGTGATGATTTGGCATCACGTTGTTTGATGCTAGTGTATAGAGAAGATTCTAGATGAAGGTTGTGTGTGGTTGAAACACTTTTGACCCTTGGACATAAATTTCTATGTAAATCATTATGATGACCAATGCAGTGTTGGAAATTTATGGTGTACATTAAATTTTGTTGTTTGATGAGTTGGATTCAAGCGCGAAGATTAAAATTTAAAATTATAAGTAGTTTATGGTAATCTTAAGGCGGTGAGAAACTTAAAGGTTTAATGAATAATATATATTGAATGAAGTTGAGAGTTTTTAGTGTTTTTCATGTGTTGGGAAAGTGTGGTGTGAAGTGAAAATTGTGATCAAGCCAGAGTAGAGATAAGTGTGGTAAGAAGTAATTGTGTGATTTAGTGGATTTGATTAAGCAGAGGTAGTGCTATTCTATAGATCATTATTCCTGTTGTTTCATGATATTTACAAAAGTCAAAATCCCTTAATCAGGTGGATCATAGCAGGTACCTATTATAAATCCTCTAACAAGGTGGCACATTAGTTTGTGTTTGAAATACTCTAACAAGGATACTCCTAATAGGGTAAAGGTTCTAACATGACTAAAGGTAAATCCCTTAACCGGGTAACACCTAACAATACTTTTGTTAACCCCTAACAGGGTTAAGCTCTTCACAGGGCATACTTCAGAAAAAGTACAATATTTAGTGGGTACTAATCCCCACCATGGTTTTTTCCCAATTTGGGTTTCCATGAGATAATCATTTGTGTCATGTATTTTAATTATTTTTTGGATGTGATTATGGTTAAATGATTTTCATTTTTTGATATTAAAGTGAATATTTTGAATGTTGTTATAAATTTTAAGAAGTTGATAAAGACTTGAAAATTGATAGATTACTAATTCACCCCTACCCTCTTAGTAACCTGATCTTAGAATTAACAATTGGTATCGTAGATAAGTTTCTTTGTTGTGGTGAATTTTAACAACTTGAGGCAAAGATCCAAAGATGATGAGAAAGGAAGGTCCCAAATTCACAAGAGAAAACTACTCAATATGGTGTGGCCAGATGAAGCTATTTTTCAAAGGTATGGGTGGTCAGTATTGGGATCATGTGGTTAAAAAGTATATTTTCCCTTTAGGAGTCATAACTATATATCAATTAAATATTATACAAGAACATACTTCTACTATGGAAGAAATTGTAAGTACTATTTTAGATGCAAAATTTATAGATGTCAAAGATTTGGATACTGCTCATGTGATGTGGGAGAAGTTAAAAAATATCTATGGTGGAGATCCACATGTGCAAAAGGAAAAATTTGATAGCTTGAGAGGCAAGTATGATGAAATGAGAATTCACAAAAATGAGAACGTAGAGCAATACAGTTAGAGAATCAAAGAGGTTGTTGCTTCTATTCAAGGTGTTGGTGGTAATCTTCATGAGGAAGATGTGGTAAGAAAAGTGTTAATAACTCTTTTAATTCAGTATGCTATTAAATTTTTATCCATTCAAGAGATAAGATCTCTAGGAATTATTGTTGTTACTCTTTATTCTTTAATTAGAAAGTTGTCTGCATTTGAATTATGTATATATGTCAATAGTATGTCTAAAATGGAAGCTATTTTCAAGTCATCATTGACTCTTGCACCATCTAGGAAAGGAAAGGAGATATCTAACAAATCTTCAACATTTTATTCTAATGATTATGAATCTTTCATGTCTAAAGAAAGAGAACATGAAGAATTGGAAGCATTATTTGCTAATTTAAGACTTCCTAGAGGAAAAGGTAAATATAAGGGTAAGCTACCTTTTAAATGCTTTGCATGTAATAAGATTGGACACATTGCCTCTAAATGTCCTACCAATGATAGGAAGGAGAATCCAAGAAGATTCAAGGATAAGAACAATAAAGCATATTAGCTTGCCAAGGAAGGTGTTACTAATGAAGGATCTGATGGAAGAGATGAAGAAGAAATTGTCTTTGTTGCAGTAAAGGAAGAACCCTCAAAAGAATGTGATACAAATTTGGTGTCTAACATAAATCACAGTGGTAACTAGGTTATTTATAGTGGATGCATTCATCAAATTATCTATGATAGAAGAAAACTCATCAAGATGAAAGAATGTGATGGAGTCTTAGTAAGATTCAGTAATGATGCTCGCTGTATGGTGAAAGGTAAAGGATCCATTGCTTTAAACGATAAGACAAATTGTGATGATGTTTATTGGGTTGATGGTTTGAATTACAACTTGTTAAGTGTAGCTTAGTTAAACAATAAATGATGTAGATTGGAGTTTAATGAAGGTATATGTAGGATCATTAGGAAATCAAGAGAATTGATTGCTAAAGGTGAAAAAACTAAAGGTAACTTATTTCATCTAAATTATACAATTAAGAATTGTCTAACTGCTAAGGTAGAAGACTATTGGTTATGACACAAAAGATTTTGTCATGTAATTTTTGATAACCTGGTCAAAGTTAGTAAGATGAAGATATTGAGAGGTTTTCCTAACCTAGTAAAGCCAGCCAATGTGATGTGTAAAGAATGATATCTTGGAAAATTAACTAATTCAAGTTCTATCAGTAAAAAATACTGTTCCAAAAATAACTTAGATCTGGTTCATACCAATCTATGTGGTCCAATGATAACTCAAAGTTACTATGGTGATAGATATTTCATATTTCTTGTTGATGATTATTTCAAAATGATGTGGGTTGTTTTTCTTAAGGACAGATCAAAATATTTTTACATGTTTAAGATATGAAAAGATAGAGTGGAGAAGAAGACTGATAAGACCCTATAATTTCTCAAATATGATAGAGGATGTGAGTTTACTTCACATGAGTTTATTTCATACTATGAGGAACAAGGAATTAAAAGGTAGATGTTAGCTCCTAGAATACCTTAGCATAATGGCATTACTTAAAGAAGAAGCAGATCTATCATTGATTATGCCAGAACATTAATGATTTATAAATGTATTATACAAATATTTTGGAGAGAAGTGGTTAGCATTTCTATTTATACATTGAATAGAGTTCAACTAAAGAAAGGTACAAAAAAAACTCCTTATGAGTTGTGGCATGGTCGATCCCCTAGTATAAGTTATTTCAAAATTTTTGGAAGTAGATGTTATATAAAAAGAGATGAACATTTAGGAAAGTTTGATCTAAGAAGTGATGAAGGAATATTCTTAGGGTACCCCACAAGGAGAAAAGATGACAAGGCTTGAACAAGAGAACAAACAAGATAGTGGAAAGTCCTAATGTGAGAGTAGATGAATGTTTTGAACAAAATGATGAATCTAGCAAGAAGGAACCTAATGACTATCATGGGTTTGTATATATACAACTGGTGGAGGAGGAAACTATAGTAGAACCGATGGAGAGATAGTTTAATTGACAAGAACCAATTCAAGTGGTTGAAGGTACTCCAAGATCTAAACCAGTGTTTCCAAGGTATGTGAAACTGAATCATTCACTTGATCAAATTATTGGTGATAGAAATGTTGGTGTCTTGACAAGAAGAAAGGAAAGAGAAATTATATGTTTAATATCCACACTTAAACCTTAAAGTGTGAAAGATGCATTGAAAAATGATGATTTCTTGAAGGATATGGAGGAAGAATTAGAGAAAATTGATAAATGCAAAACCTGGACATTAGTACCCAGACCGATGTACAAGAATGTAATTGGTACTAAGTGGATTTTAAAAAATAAGATGAATGAGAAATATGAAGTGATAAGGAACAAAGAAAGGTTGGTGTGAAAAGGATATGCACAAGAGGAAGGCCTGGACTATGGTGAAACAT
Source organism: Chamaecyparis obtusa (assembly GCA_027943335.1). Lineage (NCBI taxonomy): Eukaryota > Viridiplantae > Streptophyta > Pinopsida > Cupressales > Cupressaceae > Chamaecyparis > Chamaecyparis obtusa. The sequence goes on from BSBK01000092.1 coordinate 16,360, forward strand.
TTGCACCCATGGCCAAACTTGAAGGTGTAAAGATATTGCTTGCATATGCTACTTAAAGGATTCAAGGTATATAAAATGGATGTTAAATAAACTTTTCTTAATGGTGTATTAGAAGAAGTATACATTGAACAACCATAAGGATTTTATAAAGAAGAAGGTAAGAACATGGTGTGTAAATTACAAAAATCTTTATATGGATTGAAGCAAGCACCTAGAGCATGGTATGAGAGATTGCACTCATATCTTATTCAGATTGGTTTTTCAAGGACAAGTGAAAATAGTAATGTATATTTGAAGATTGAGAAAGATGATAGGTTATTGATTACATAAATATTTGTTGATGATATCATTTTTGGTGGTGACAAAGAAATGAGTAGATCATTTTCATAAGAAATGAGAAAAGAATTCAAGATGTTTATGATTGGTGAGATCAAGTTCTTTATTGGATTGCAGGTTCAACAATTGAAAGAAGGTATCTACATCAGCCAGTCCAAATATGTGAAAGAGATATTAAAAACATTTGGGTTAGAAGAATTAAAACCAATTGGTACCCCTATGGTAACTAGTTGCAAATTGTCAAAAGAGGATATTTTAAAGAGGTGGATGAGACTCTATACAGGTCCATGATTGGTAAGCTACAATATTTCATCCACAGTAGATAAAACATTACACCGACAGTTGGATTAGTACCTATATTTTCTTCTAATCCTAAGGAATCATATTTTATTGCGGTGAAGAGAATCTTCATATATCTTAAGGGAACTGCAGATTATGGTCTTTGGTACATACATAAAGGTGATTTTTCATTAAGTGTATTTACTAATGTTGATTGGAAAGGAAATATTGATGATGCGAAAACACTAGTAGAGGTGCATTTTTTCTCAAAGATAGGCTTGTATCCTGGACAAGCAAGAAACATAATTGTCTATCATAGTCAACAGTTGAAGCATAATATGTTGTTGTAATTAATTATACATAGGTTGTGTGGATTAAGCAAATTTTGGAAGGAATTTAGGAAAAGGTAACTGCACTAGTGGTTATCTATTATGACAATACAAGTGCCATTAACATATCTAAAAACTCGATGATGCACTCTAAGACTAACCATATAACTATCAAATATCATTTTCTTAGAGAACATGTATGGGAGAAGGAAGTAAAATTGGAATATGTGCCAACTAGGGAGCAGGTTGCTAATATTTTCACAAAACCATTACCTAAGGATGATTTTGAGTATCTAAGAGGTAATTTAGGGGGTATTCCCCTATTTGACATGAATTAAAAGAAAATGTAGATGCATTAATCAAAGTGTATTCTAGTAAGTAATTTTATGTTTAAATTGATGTTGGGAGGCTACTCCTTAGGGGGAGCATCATATGAAGTGAGTTGAGTCATGTACAACAAAGAAGACATAATGTGTGTTTGATACCTTTGCCATTTTTTTCAAAGGGGGAGAGTAAGTAAGGAAGAGACATAAGGAGATTGTTCAAAATTGTAGAAGGAAATTTGCAAATAATATAAGTTTAGCAAAAGGGGGAGTAATTTCCAGTTCAAGCCAGTTCAAGTGAAAGAATAAAGTTGGAACATTTTTCTATTCCTAGTATTGTTGGTATTGATAAGATTGTTTACATAAAAAGTAGAGAGTGTTCCATTAATGCCAAAGGGGGAGATTATTTGCATAACTGATGCTAAGTAATGATGTGATGGTAAGTGATGTTAGGATCAAGAAATATTGAGTGCATGTGTGGGGGGGGGGGGGTTGAATCATTATTCCAACACTTTTATACTTTCTAAACCAATTCAAACTTAACCATGAAATAAATTAAATAAGAAGAACATACACATAAAGTAAATAAATCATAACACTATGATTCATTCTCGAGGAAACCTTGGTCAAGGGAAAACCCCAGTAGGGATGGTACCCACAAATTATGCACTAAGAGTATAATGTCCATGCTAGGAGACCTTTCCCTATTAGGAGAATAATTTTATATTCACACATGTCCTTGTAAGAGGACTGACCCTATTAGAAGTCTACAACCCTATTAGGGGTCAATATAAAATGGAACTCACTATCATAGAGGGGACTCACTATCCAAAATTACAAAATGATTTTACAACATAAAAGTGAACTATGAAAACATCTACTATGCCAAGGTATTTCTAGTTGAAGCTCACAATAATAATCATAGAATCTCTACTTAATCAGTCATCCCATATAATTTCAATTAAATCCATACAAGTTTGTAACTCAAAAACTTCATATATATATATATATATATATATATATATATATATATATATATATATATATATATATATATATATATATATATATATATATATATATATATATATATATATATATATATATATATATATATATATATATATATATATATATATATATATACCCGATCAATTTAATTTCCTTGTCGACTCACTAATTCTTCACAAAACATGTCTTTACACTTCATTCATAGGAAAAGGATATCATGTGACCATACACACACTGAGATAGGTGAGGACCTATCATAAATCATAAATCATAAATCACATCACAAAAATACCTTATGTTATTATCACAATCATCGCGTCTACTTAGGTGCCTTGTTTTCACTGCATATTCTACTCATAGAACTTCAAAAGCATGTAACTCTGTCTAGACAAAACCAAAACTCAAGTGATCACAAAAGAAGCTTTATTATATCCCTTAGAACATATCTTTATGCTTGAAAACCATAAAGATAAGTATCGCATGCTCGCTAACCAAAATAGTATGATTGTATTCTGGAAACTCTCTGTACTTAGACATTTTTCACTTAACAAATTATCAAAAAAATATTTCCAATTTAGGCAACCATCACAGAGGAATGTGTTGCCAACAGTGAAAACATATAAACCTTCATACAATTCTCACTTGCCAACAATCTCCCCCTTTGGAATTGTTGGTAACATTTAGTGAAAAATAACTAAGTGTTTAATGCTAACCTACTGTCTATGCACCCCTTATAAACACAAGGCAAAAATTTAGGATTGCACATTTGTTGATGGAACTTTTTGATGGCCTTTCTAATAGGGGAGAGTTTCCATTGAGTACTAGAGTACTAACCAACTTTTCCTGAAGAGGTTTACCAAAGAGTGATCTCTCCTAGCGTCTAAGCACCTAGTATTCATATCACGATGGTATAGGAATGGTTCAATTGGACAAGTGAATATTTATAATAAGGGGCCTGCTAGTTTTTTTACACTCATCAAATATTAGAGACTTGAGAATAGGGATAAAGTTTCCTGTGAGTAACTGTTTGCTTTAACAAAGTAACACCAAAAGATAGGCCAAAGTTAAGAATAACATCTACTTATAGTCATGTAATAAACTCCTAAATATAAACATTGCTCAAAATAGCAGATAGATAACCATACTAAATATACACATGATCATCAAAAAAGACATATATAAGCACTGGAAGGAAAGCTTTCATTAATCTACCAAGGAACTTGAACATATGGCCTTAGAGAAGCATACAACATGATTTTTTTTTGCCAAATCCAGAACCAAAGACAACAAGAAGTGGAGCACAAAGATTAATATTTTATTCCTTCTTCAACTTTAAGAGCCAACATCACTAGTTGGTACATCCATGGCTCCAAGGGAGCATTAATCCACTATATGTAACTGCGCAGCTAAACTATGAGAAAGAATGCAATAATCTCTATGGATAATAAAATCATCAATTTTTTGACCCTTGGAATAGCGTCATACTTTTTATTTATAGACAAATTTCTATCTACATCAAGATCTACTACCTACTTGTTTACCTAAACTACAATATTCACAACCAGTACTACTGACGCTGTCAAAAATATCCCATCATGTTATAATAACCAAAAAAGGAAAGAAAGGGAAAGAGGAGGAAGAAAAATGAGAAATTTAGGAGAAACAATCATTAGGAAGACACCACCAAAGCATGTGGATGTGACAGTGCAGTCCAGGTGTCTCGAGCCATGTTCTCTATAAATTTAGGGATGAATCCATGTCTCCAAGTCTCCTCCCCGTACGTCTAGTTTTAAATTCTAGAGTGACACATCGGGAGTCAGGATAGCATCCATAATTCTCCAACCTCCATGTGTCACTTTCAAGATATATTGTACTTGTTCTATCTCTAATAGAATTCCTCTGACCAAAATTTAGGACAGTGGTCGGTCGACTCTATGGAAGAGCCTCAACATGGACTACCGTAAAGAATACAAAAATATAGTTTGAAACTTCAAACTTTGGGATCTTGTGCACAAAGAATGATAAATGAAAGAATATGGGTTCACATGAGAAAAAGTCCCAGGACCTGAAGAATTTATTGCTCTTGGAATTTCTTGAAGGCCTCTAGTACTCAAACTATGCCTTCCTCATCCACCTTTGCCTTCCTTTTAGAAGTGGCCCTGGTGGCATCATGGGCCTTCAACATTAGCTAGGAGAGCCTTCCCATGAATGAATTATCAAAATCTCCTGAGGGTCAAAATTATGCATTGACTAACTCATCAAACTTAACTAATAAAGAATCAATAGGGGTGAAAATGCCTGGGCACATTGGATGATGATGATGGTATCTAAGAACTTAACTAGTTGCTTTCTTGTCTTGATTTTGAAATCAAGTCTGGTGTACTAGGTCTTCGGGAATTGGTAAAACTTGTTCCTCAAAATTTATGTCTCAGCTAGATTATCTTCTCCCAAGACCAAAGTTTCTCCAAGATAGTCCTTTCATTTTTTATATTTTTTAGTTTTGTCTTGCCATGCCGAAATAACCCTTCCAATCTGGCCAACAACCTCACGGGCTTTATACATGTCTGAGTTGGATTTAGATAAAAAGTTCCTTACTACCTCTAGTTGTTCATCAATCCATTCATCCAAGGCTAGTTATTTCTTTTTCATTACTTGAAGTGTGTCTAGTTTTCCATTTGGGAGTGGTGTTCCAGAGGAGGAGAACTTCGACATTGTAGAGGAGAGGGGGGATGCCAACTCTGTCAAGAGCCTCTAGAGATTTGACTCTGAAGCTTGGAGCTCTTAATTTTTCCAGTATTATTTTTCATACCATTCATGTATGACTTGACTTGCATCATCAAGGAGGTCCACTTCTCCTTTTTGGTCTCTTCTACCAAGGGGGATCTCTATTATTACATATTCTTTGGTCTTTATTTCAGATCCTTCCTTGTTTTTTAGTTGGGCTGCCACTATTTACACAACATCTCCTACTAGACCCCTTCGAGTTGTATGGAGGGTAAAATATTTCTTTGACATTTTTAGTGTCTATTCTTCAGCCAAAATTTCTACTAGGGAAAGAGGAGCTGATGCTTCTATTATTCTTTTCCTCCTATAGGAATCCACTAGCCATTGTGGTGGACCTTGAGTGCCACTTGTTATTATTTCTAGACATGTGGAGTTTTTTACAAGCATTTTATCTGATGCTTCTCTATCCTTGTCTTCGACATTATTGCCTAAATAATTCTCTACATTTTCTTCCTCCACCCCTACATTATTCTCTAGGATATTCTCTGTAGCTAGAGGAGATTGTTCAATGTGAACTTCTTACCAAGGTTTTGAAGGGGTTTCTTTCATACCTGTATCAGAATGAAATGTTCCTTGATTGACTATTTGTGATGGAGGGGAAACTACTGAGGGTATGGTTGTTCCTGGAGGTGTGATTTCTTTAGAGACCAATGATTTCTCCACCCTTGTATTTCATTCATTTTCCTTTTTTGCCTCCATTTTCCTCCTTTTCTCTTCTACAATCTTCTTGACTTCTTCCTTTCTCTGGTTCTCAATTGATTCTTTGGCATGGAGACAAGCATCCTCAATAATCTTTTCTTCTTCCTCCTTTTGTCAAATCTCCTCTATCTATTCTTGAGTGCATTTTTGCACTTCCACAATTTCTACCACTTCCCAAAGGATATCTTAATCTTGTTCATGGACTGCCTCCTCGACCATTCTCTCTTTCTTAGTTGCGTGGTGTAGGCTTCCCTGTTTGTCAACATGGAAGATGTCTTTGGCATTTTCTTGTGAAATATTTGGTGGGTTCTTTAGAGAATTGTCAATTTTAGGGGATGAGGTAGAGGGAATCTCATGGACCTTGGATGCTTTTTCAAGTTTTGGGCTTGGGTCTCTATCTGGAAAAGGCCTGTGTACCTTTTACTTCTTTCTCCTTTCGAGGGGTCCCCTAAAAATTACTATTTCTTCTCTTTCATTCTCTTCCTTGATAAATGATAAACCAAATGGGGTAGCCAGGGAGGGTGTTGGAGCATCTAGGGGATGAGAACCTACCAGGGTCACACCAAGATCAAATATAATTCTGGCCTATGCTACTTCTTCTAGCTTCTAGGATCTCTCTATTTTCTCATTTAATTGTCTCATAAGAAGCTCTAGCACTAGGTCTGACAAATGGGAGGATTCACCGACCTTTTTTTTTCCATGGGATTTGGATTATTCCTTCACTTGGGGTCCAAAGATGGTGATCCATTTTGGATAAGTTTCTAGGGGGGAGGTCTTTAGCGCTGTTCACTCAAAATGAGCATGACTTCGCTCGATGATGATTCTGGTATCCCAGTCCACCGAAGGGAGGCTCAATTTGTTAATTTCTAAATTTTTAAACTCAGGGTCTTCAAGTGAACCACTGCCAGAAAACTTATGTGGGAATGACCAGAGCCTAAGATGTTCCATAATTCCCTTCAAAATTATTACATGTTGCCTATATCGAACATCAAAATTGTCCTAGCAGTCTTCCCAATAATTTGCCAGCTGCATCTTATGGGGTTGAAATCCTCAGGGCATTTCTTGTTCGAGGTGACCGCGTGGATCATAATTGTGGTGCTTAAGTGAAAAATTAGCCAAATTTAAACCAAAAAACTCATTTTATGCCTCTTAGGACACTATAAGGGTGCAAGTGTACTTGCCTCAGGTGATGGAGAAGGTGAAAAAGGCAATCTTATTTGTAACTAATAGGGCATGCACCTCTGGAATCTTCTTGAAAAATTCCAATGGATTTCCAACGAATGATGCATAAGCTTTTAGAGCGTAATGGCGATCAATATTTTCAATATATGACTTCTAGAGGATACAAGCTTCCTCCTGGCTATGATGTCAGACAAATTGTCCAACAAAGAGTACCAACTAAATTGGAAGTCCTTCAAGAAGAATTACGTTGGACAAATCAATGCCTTACCCAAATGGCATTAGAAAGAGAGCCTCCAAAGGTCTCTTTTGTAGAATCAATTTGTGCTCTTCCTTTTGATAAAGATCTATACATGGTCCCGTTTCCTAAGGATATTGAGGTTCCTAAATATGACAAGTATGATGGAAATGGTGACCCTCATGACCATGTGCATCATTTTTATGCTCTTAGTATGGACTTTCTTCATGAAGACACATATCTTCTACACTTATTCCCTCGAAGCTTAAGAGGCCAAGCTTTGGAATGGTTTGCGAAATTGACACCACCGCTTAAGACTTTTGATGAGTTAGCTCAGTGATTTACCCAGCAGTACTCTTACAACATCCAACAACCTGTCACTGTGATAGATCTCGATAATCTAAGACAACATCAAGGTGAGCCATTTGCAACTTACTTACAATGTTGGAGGTCATTGTATTCTTGATATCCTCGTCAGCTAACCGAAAGAGAAAAGATTGACATTTTCATCAACACACTTGTGCCTGAGCTATTTTATGATCTAAGGAAGCAACTATTCTCCTCCTTCCATGACATGGTTGAAAGTGCATATCAGATTGAGGATGTAGCTATAAGAAAAGGGGATATTGTTATTAATAAAGATGCTAAAGGCAATGGTAAAGACAAGAAAAAACCTTGGAATAAGAACAAGTATGTTGTTAATGATGGGGTTGTTGATGCTCCTAAAGTTAAAGAGCCCACTTTCAATCTCTCCAACACTATCTATGCAGCAAAACAACAAGAAGCTAGCAACCCTCACAATGCTCCTAAACCTCAATATGCAGATAAGCCTAAGAAGTCATTTCGAAAGTGAGTCTATACCAAGTTGGTAGAACCTTACGATGTGATCCTTAAGAATTTGGTTGACAATGGATATCTTATGCTTCCTGATAAACCTGGTAACTGGGATCTGATAAATAAGCCTGATTGGTGGAGAGAGGATCATTACTGCCATTATCACAGAAAAAAGGGACATCCAACATATAATTGTTTTAGGCTTAAGGATGATATTTAGGATCTTATTGAGAATGGCACAATCTCCACTGATGGCTTAACTAAAAATTCTAATCACATAGCTTTCAAAGATCCTCTACCTAAGCATGATAAGGGGGAAACCTCTCAAACACATAAGAAGAATCATGATGCTAAGATCAATTACACGTATCCTTCTAATACACCTGTGATCAACATGGTAGAGTCCGTTGAGAGCATTCTAATGATGAGGTCTCAAGATGATAATAAAGCCAATCATGGTAAGCCAAAGTTGATCTTGCAAACACGTGATAGTTCATCTTCCCAAAGTGAGACACTGGATGCTGTTACTAGGGGGCAAGCCAAGATTGTCCTTAAAATTGCGCAAGATCCCAAGCAAGCTTTGCATTCCAAACAAGTGGCTCCTTCAGCCACCCCTAGCTATGATCTTGTCCAACATTTGCAAAAGACACCAGCACAGATATCTATCCTTGAGTTACTTCGGTTATCCTCTTCGCATAGAGAGATTCTTGATGAGGCTCTACGTACAACATGTGTTCCCAATGACATTAATCTGAATCAATTTTAGGCTATGGTCAACCACATTTCATCTCCGCTATCTCTCTCCTTTTCTATAGAAGATGACATATCTATTGCTCACCCTCATAATCTAGCTTTACACATTGAAGTTCTAGTCTACAATACCCGAGTCTGCCGAGTCCTGATAGACAATGGTGCAGGGTTAAATATTGTTTCTTTCAATGTCATACAACAATTGGGTTTGTCAGAATTCACTGTGGATTCTAAAAAGAAGATTACTATAAAAGCTTACGATGAAGTGGAAAGATCTTCCAAAGGTCTTGTCATGCTGCCTCTCCAAGTGGGCCCTATCAAGAAAGATATTAGCTTCCAAGTATTGGACATCCCACTCACATATAACATTCTTTTGGGTCATCCTTGGATCCATGACATATAGGCTGTTCCTTCCACTTATCATCAGTGCGTCAAATTTCCATACAATGGCACTGAAGTTGTGATTCCTGGAGACCATACTATTGCTATCAATGCTCTTGTTGCTACTGAAAAATTTGTTCCTCATAATGAACCTTTTGTTGATCCTAGTATGTCTCTAGCTACTGCTAAGAAATCACTTAAGATGATGAGCCTTGGTATGGGTGAATATACACTGGGTTCCTTTGCTTCTATACCTGTTTCTCCTAGGTCATATGGGAGACCTTCTGATCAGATGAAGCCTTCCACTTCTGCTATGGTGATCTTTGATACTTTTGTTCCTTCATCCATTCCTTTTTAAGCAGAAAGAGAAGAACAAGCTATTCAAGAGTGGATCTATAGAGAGGATTCTAGAAATACTCCCATGCTTAGTAATTCAGACACAGATACAGATGAGTCACCACTACACACTATGGCTCACATGGGAGATGATCTTCCCTCTACTTCACTTCTTTGGGGAGAAAAATGTATATCTACTGATGATATGGATGTTGATATGGTTCATTCTTGTAGTAACCATCCCGACGTGGTTGATGGGTCTTGTGTGGGGTCTGATGGGTTTGTTCCTCGTATTGCCTTAGTGGACCACGCTGGTTCTTCTATGACAAGTCTAGGTCTAGCTACTTTTGGAGCTTACCCTATATGCTCAACCTCTCTTGTTACCATAGATGACACCCCTCACATAAATGCTATTGAACGGGTCACTTCATTTCATCTTGCATCAACACCTGTTACTTCTTCCACCAGCGAACTAGCCACAAAAAAAGATTGAATCAACAATCAAGTATCACAGTCATCACGTCAAAAGAAAAGAGAAATGGTTAGATGGTGAAAACCACATTGTGGCGGTATCCGCACCTAAGAAAAGTAAAAATAAAAATCTGCTAAAAAATAATGATTCTCAAATAAAAGATGACAAGCTGATTCTCTACAAAAAAATGGTGCACTACTTCAAGCATGATCTCATATTTGTTACACTTTAGCCCATTTCTAGAGCTGAGAAAAAAGTTGCTAATGCCTTGATTACTTCAATATCCATCTTACAAATGAAAAATCATAAATTTCGCTTCAAGTTCCTGGTGGATGAATTACGCTATCCTGCTCACAAATCTTACAATCTTGCCATCTTTTCATATCTTCCACCTCATATTCCTCTTGCAAATCCACCACACCATTCCTTCCACCATCCCTTACACTTTGCCTTTGTCTCTGGTGACTTGTATAGGAAGGGTCTAGACGAAACTCTCATTAAGTGTCTAGAAATAGAGGAGTCAGAAAAAGTGCTAGCTGAAATCCACGATGGCATATGTGGATCACATTCTAACGATCCTCTGCTAGCTCAGACATTGCTTAGGGCTGGTTATTATTGGTTGAACTGGTTGAGACCTCCTATTGTCACAGTTGTAGCATTTGGGCCTGGGGCCTATCAGTTCTCTACATCAGAGGAAGTAGATTCTTGATGCCCATTTCTATCTGGGGCATCCTTTGTACATATTTTATGATCCTGAAAAAATACCAAAAAAATTCATATATGATGCTGAAAAAATCCTAAAAATCATAAAAAGTACTGAAAAAATGAGCATCCTAGTGAAAACCTAGTAATAGGCACTTTGATGTCTCACCCAAAAAATCAAAAAATTTCAAAAAATCAAAAAAAATTGAAAAAGTGCCTTGGTGAAAACCTAGAAACAGGCTCCTTGGTAGCAAAAATAAATTTTTTTTTTTTGTAAAAAGTCCTAAAAAAATCTATCAAGTGGTGAAAACCTGGAAACAGGCACTACTTGAGACCCTCTGCACCTATGTCTATCAGTCTTGCGTGGCGCTCCTTCGCTCCACTTCTCTCTTTGCCTCTCTTAGCCTGGAATTGACTCTTGTCTTAGTCTAGGGGGCATCCGTTGTTTTCAGCTTATCTTGGGTCTCTTTGTGCGTCTGGGTTTCTTAGACACCTCACAAATGGTGTTTTTCAACACCACCCCAATTGTGTTTTTCAACACTACCCTTGCGTCGAGTGTTTCTCAACACTTATCAGATGTCTTACCCTACAGTCTTGGATGATGCAATATTTCTCACTAGCAGATGCGATACTCAGAGTCTGACTCTATGACCAACACACACGCACTTAAACAATCAACTTGCTTGAGATATGTTGACTTTATTTTTCTTTGTGTATTGTCTATGAAGATTTCTTTGATGAGTGATCTCTCCCTGAGAAGTTTTCGATGATGCATAGCTAGAAGACTGAGGGAATGAGAACATGTTTTATTGCTTTTTCTGTTTGTGGGTATATTTTGTTGGTCCTAACTATCATGAGCATTTATGCTGGTCTTACTTGACACTATGGACCTACAAGGTATTATCCTTGACTGTTTCGCAAGTGCATGCTTATAGTCATCCTGACTTTCTTGTGTCTTGATGCGAGCATAATCTTGCTATATCAAACTTAGGTAATCTCACTGCACTAGTCATCTTGACCTACATCTCTTTGATACCTAAGTGAGATTTCCACATTTCTATCTGATATAGATCATATTGAGATCCACATAGTTATGCTAGTATGTATTGTATGATCTTGCGACGCTACCAATAATGCTCAATGATGAATATTAGATGTCTATTGGCTTTGTGACCTTGCAAGTAAACCACTTTTCATGTAGCTTGCATTCTTAGGTTCATGTTAGTTAGTTTTGCATCTTGCATATGGAGAGAGCTCTCCTTTATCTTTCATGGACTTGTTAATCAACTACGCTCACCTTTTGCTTCTTCCCGATCATGTCTTTCACTTCTTGTCTTTCATATCACATCATTTTCCTTTCATTTCGGGATCCAAACCGAAATCTGAGTTCACCTTGATCACCCAACTCATCTTTTTCCTTCTTCCATGCAGTTGGTTAACCTTTTGAGGCCTGATCCTTCGATCTTCACTGGGGCATTCTTCACCTCTTCATCTCCATCTCTTTCAAACTTCCAATCTTTCATTCACTTTCAATCCCAAGTTCAAATTCTTCCCCTCCATGGTGTTTTTGGGTTGAGGGACTACTTGGTTTGTGCCCCAGGTCCCATGTGTGGGGCATATCTTCACTGCTTGATGGTTATTCTGTTCTCTTTCTTCGATTATGATTTCTAGTGATTTGATCATGTCTCTCTTGCTTCTACTTTCCCTCTACCTGGATTTCACTTTCGATCTCGAGGGGGCAGACACATCATATCTTATTGGCTATCTCTTTCCTAAGTGTTCAGTACTGTTGCTACCAGGCTGATCATGTAGGATTTTCTATCTCTCTGCACTTCATTCTTTGGAGTCAGATCACTATTTGCTTGCCTTCTTGGCTATCTCTTGCTTTCTTGGCTAATCTAAGTTTCTTTGTGATCCCAAATCGATCTCACATTTCAACTTCATTCTTTGACTACATGTGTTCCCAGATCGATCACACATTAGTCAAAGAGGGGAAAATGTATACACCTAAAAATGGTCATCTAGACTATTAGCCCCTTTTGCTAAATCATAAATTGCTTATTCTTGGTCAAATCCTAGTTCTATCATTTATTTGATTATTTTCTATGGGCTAACCCTAAGTTTTTATTTATTTAAAAGGAATATTTCCTCCCCTTTTAATAAATAAAAAGCTCACTTTTCCTCTTATCCTAAGTTGCACAAATAAAGCATTATTCTTATTTTATAAAAAGGGAAAAAGCACTTTTTGTCTCATATGGACACAAAAGTCAACTCTTATTTTCTCATTGGAGGATATTTGTGCACAAGGATTGATCCCTCTTCAAGCTCCACCATTGATTAAATATTTTGCCTCTTAATCTCCATGGTCCATTCCTTCTCATTTCCTTTAAAAGGAGAGCTCTCTTCTTCATTCTAGATCCCCAACTTTTTATGCTAACTTTATGCTGGAGGTTTTCTAGGTCATCTTGGAGCTTTTGGAGATATTCTTGCATCTAGGGTTTGAAGATTTGGAGCATTGTTGGCATTCATCTTGGATCTTCATCAACACTCTATCTTCTTGTCTTCATTCTTGCATCATCATGGCTTTCTTGCTTCATAGTTAGATTTCATTTTCATGCATAGTATTTGCATTTTCATAGCTTCATTCTTAGCTTAGATTTCCTTTTATGCAATAGATTAACTTGCATTGTCATATAGATTTACTTTGCATTGCATACATTTGGCTTCATTGGAGATATTGGCATTATTGCCCTTGTCTTCCTTGAATCTCCCATTGCATGGTTTACTAGCAAGGTTATAGGCTAAATAGCTCTAGCTGAGAGCATTCTTAAAAGCCCTTGCACTCCATGCCTAGGGAGCTATGGATCGATTTGTGAGGGCTCATTCTTGAGTTTCCTTGCATGTAATGATCCATAGAAGTGTGACACATTTATAGCACACAGTAACCATAAAACAAAAGAGGTCATATACAAATGGCTATCTCCCTCTACCATCCTCATTTGGGTATCCACATGGTTGGAAATGATGGCTACCCAATCAAAACATTTCTAGTTGGTAGTCATGTAGTAAAGGAAGTAATACATCCATGGGGAGAATTCCTGGGTATGGGGCTCACCCAAAATCTTGCACATAAATATGATCCCTGCTTGGATTAGTTCTTTGAAATTAGAGCTAGGGATATCCATCTTCATCTTCTTAAAATCTCAATTGGGGTTCTTTAACCATCATAAATTTAGGAGGCATCAGGCTACCTCTTCTACCTTGGTGAATTGTGCCATTGAAGCTTCCCAAGTAATTATGAATGCATCTTTGAAAAATGGGATCCTTTAGGTAGTGGAAATAGTATCCTGGTCTAGGGAGGCAATGGGTTCTTCAGAGGATGTGATAGAAGCTTGAACGACTATGTTGTATTTCTTTGTCATGAGTAATATTAACTCTGTAGCTTGCATAGAGTGTGGGAAACCTACTTCTTGAATGACCCCAAAAGAAGCTAGATTGATGGACACTGAGTCATTTGCTTGCCTCAATTGATGTATGGTTTGTTGGAGACCCTTTAGTTTAGCCTAGGTATCAAAATTAGTATCTAAAATTTCCCAAAGGGTTGTCTCAATTTGAGGTCCCTGGATTATCCCATCTTTCTTGTACTTCATTACAAGTGGGAGTTTTTCCAAATCCTTGTCTCCCTTAGACTTCTTGATTAGGGCTGTAGAGGAGCTGGGGAGTTTTGGGCTTCTGGTAGAAAATTTTGTTGCTTCCATCTTTCTTGATTATATCCTACAAGATCAGACTATCATCATAATGATATAAATGATGTATAAAGCTTAATACAAATTTCATGTCTTGGGACTTTAGAGACCACAAGTTTCATTACTTGGTGAGATAAAATACTTTTGGTAATAGGAGATATCATAGAGATAGTTTATTCCATGAGCAGTGCAAGACATGCAATACATGACCAGAAAGAAAGCCAAAGTCTGAAGATGAGGACTTGGTTAACTGTCAATAGCTAAAAACTATATGCATGTTGGGACATATCAAGATGCCCAGACACTTAGACACTAAAATTATGAAAAGTATAATAGATAGTTGATGTGACATTAGTTTAATGACAAGTCATTTCCCAAGATGGACACATGTAAGCACATGCATGCAAAGTTATGTCATTTGATTTTATAGATGGCATGACAAAATTGATATTAATGGCAAGCTAGGATAAATTTAAGTGTTAACTCATGGGAATCAGTGTCACTATTAAGGTGAGCATGATAAAGATGAAGGAAAACTTTGAGAACTGACCATCTTGGTCCTATGGACTCGACCTCATGATTAAAGTGAGTTCTAAACCTTGCTATAACTTGCCTCTTAGTGATAAAAAATGACTTAGCCACCCAACATGGGGTCTAGGGATGGATTATTGATAGTGTGTGGAGAATATACCTCGCAAAGAATTCAAATTTCCAAACTATTTACACACACCCAATATTTACATGTACACTACTCAACCCAAAAAGAAAAGAACCTATATACATGGCATGTGCAGAGGAAACAACACTATATACAAAAATTTACAAAAAGAATGATATACAAGCATTTGTAGAAGTCTAAATTATTCTAGACTAATTTTACACTAGTATACATGGGATAGACCGACCATATAAGACAAACACGATGAATCTGACACATGCCCAAAAAATCCACACCAACCCTATTTATAGGACATAATTGTTGGGAAATATGAATGAAAAGTAGGAAAGAAAAGAAAACACAACACAATAAAAACAAAACAAAACAAAACAAAAAGGAAAACCAACAAAAACAAAGCCAAAGAGGAAGCTACCTGAAACAAAAAACACTAGGGTTGAAGAATACTCACCCACTACTTTTCCAAATCTCAAATTACCTAGCTCAGATATCGAATGCACAAACACCAACACTCACTTAATTCTCTCTTTGAAAGCTTGGGCTCAGGAAATGCTTCACACTCTGCAATTTTATCGCTCAGAAAGTAATTTCACTTTGGGTAAATGTAAAAAATGAGGGGGTAAAATCCTTTTATAATTTCCAACGGAAGCACAATAATTAATGATTGAAGTTCCAAAGGTAAGTTACAAAGTTCAGACATCAGGGCACATGACATTCACTTCTTCAAATGAAGACATAAATGATGATGTCAGAACCCTTGAAGTCCAAAATTCTTGGCAACGGGCAAGAAGAAACTCTGGGATCCAAGATCTTGGAGAAACAAAGGATGAAAGACAATCAAGGGAAAATAAAATAAACTAAATGGAAAGAAAAAATGCCCCCCTCGACATTTTCCTTCACAAAATATAGGGATGGGTATGCAAGGCATAACAAATGGAAACTCAATGGGAAAAATAATGAACTACAACTGATTTAGAACCTGATTGAAGGATATGTGATTTAAGATCATCGAGCTGATTGATTAGATATGTAATACGATTAAATTAGTATTCTGTTGTCATTGATGTCAACTAGTTTGACAACACTTATCTTGTAAGTTACTATACCGAAACATCTATAGTAAAGGAGTGAAAGAGATGAAGAACATAAATATCTACATGAGGAAGATGGATATGGCAGATGAGGATAAGGAATACATTGAGTAAATTTTTGATGAGTGTATGACCTTATGATATTGACTTGATTATGTTTCATTGATCTATGATATGAAGATGAAGGAAGGTGAGAATATTGTGCAATACAAAAATAGACTGAAAGAGGTAGTACATGCTATTAGAGCATCTGATGGAGTCATTAGTGAAGAAACAGTTGTAAGCAAAGTACTTAGAACCTTATTGTCAGTTTACACAATCATAATATCTTCTATCCATGAAACAAGGTCTGCATCTGGTAATGTACTTACACTTGACAATCTGATTGGTAAACTTACAACCTTTGAATTAAATAACTTTGATAACAGTGTTGTTCTGTCTATGGAATCCACTTTCATGTCTTCTTTGAAGATTAGTAAGTCTAGCAGGAATAATAAAAATGGTGATAGTGATAGTAATTCTGATGATGATCTTGATGAACTTGAAGCTCTTATGGCTAGAAGATTACCCAAAGGTAAAGGAAGGTATAGAGGTAAGCTACCTTTGGCATGCTTTAACTATAAAGAGGTTGGCCACATTGTTGCTAGATTTCCACATAAGAAAGATGATGATAGAACCAAAGACCAATTTGAAGGAAGCTATGGGAGAAGATTCAACAAAGGCTATCGACAAAATAGAGATAACTGAGACAGTAATGACAAAGGGAAAAAGGTATGTTTCATAGCCAAAGATAATGAATCTGAATCTGATTTTGATGATGATGTAGAAGTTGTATTTGTTGCTATGAAAGATGACTCAGAGGAAGAAGAAGAAAAACATGAAGAAACAATGCTGATCTCTAAAGTTAACAAAAATAATACATGGATCATAGACATTGGCTGTACACATCACATGACTGGTGATGAGGAGAAATTTGATCAACTTGAAGAATACAATGGAGGATTAGTTAAGATGGGTAATGACACACCCTGTATGGTAAGAGGTAAAGGAACCTTGATGATAAATGATATGATAAAATGTGATAATGCTTATTGGGTAGATGGACTGAACTATAACTTGTTAAGTGTGGCACAGCTGAATAATTCATGTCACTGAGTTGCTTTTGAGAGAAAGAAATTAAAACTATTTGATGATGGAGGAAGACTATTTGGAACTGGAGCAAAATCAAGAGGTAATCTATTTTATCTTGATACTGATGAGTCTTCTTGCTTGATGATGAAAAATGAAGATGCTTGTTTGTGGCATAAAAGGTTATGCCATGTGAACTTTGATAACATGATTAAGATTAGTAAAAGGAAAAGAGTTAGAGGTCTGCCTAACTTGTCAAAACCTAATCATGTTATGTGTCATAAATGTCAAAAAGGGAAAATGACTAAATCTAGTTTCAAAATTAAGGACTATTCAACAAAGAAGATACTTGAGTTGGTTCATACCGACCTATGTGGTCCTATGAGAACTTAGAGTTATTATGGTGATAAATACTTTATTCTTTTTGTTGATGACTATACTATATTGATGACTATTATGTTCTTAAAAGAAAAATCTAAAGCATTTAAGATGTTTAAGTGATATAAAGCTAAGGTAGAAAAAGAGATTGGTAAGGAATTAAAATGCCTAAGATCTGATAGAGGAGGTGAATTTATCTTTGATGAATTTACTAATTTCTGTAATGAGCATGGTATGCAGATTACATAAAGCTTTATATGGTTTGAAGAAAGCACCAAGAACCTAGTATGAGAGGCTACATACTTATTTGTTAAGTATAGGATTTGTAAGAACAAGTGAGAACAACAATTTGTATATGAAAGGAGATACCGATGATACAATTCTTATTGCTGAGATATTTGTGGATGACATTATATTTAAAGGTCAAGATTAAATCTATAAAGCCTTTGTTGATGAAATTAGGAATGAATTTGAAATGTCTATGTTCAAAGAGATTAAGTTCTTTCTAGGACTACAAGTAATTCAACAGAGTGATGGAATATTCATCTCACAATCAAAATATATCAAAAAAGTATTGAAGACATCTGGCATGGAAGATGCTAAACCTGTGGGAACATCGATGGCTACTGGATGTAAAATGACTAAGGAAGATGAAACTACAGAGGTAAACTAGACACTGTACCGATCAATGATTGGAAAATTAATGTATGTATTTCATAGTAGACCAGACATAGCACATGTTGTGGGAATAGTTGCTAGATTTTTTGCTAATCCTAGAGAATCACACATGATTGCTACTAAAAGAATCTTAAGATACTTGCAAAAAATAAAGGATTATGGATTATGGTATCCCAAGGAAGGCAAGTTTGAACTCAGAGTCTATACCGACGCTGATTGGGCTGGAAATGTGGATGACAGAAAAAGCACCATCAGAGGAGCATTTTCCTTTGGTGAAAGACTTGTTACATGGACAAGTAAGAAATAGGCTTGCATTTCTTAGTCTACAGATGAAGCAGAGTATGTTACCGCTGCTACAAATTGTTCAAACATTTCATATATTAAGAAAGTTCTGGAAGGTATGAATGAGATAATCACTGAGCCGATGATTATAGACTGTGATAACACCAGTGCAATAAAAATTTCAAAGAATCTAGTGATGCACTCTAAAACAAAGCATATATCAATTAAGTATCACTACTTGAGAGAAAAAGTATAGGAGAAGCAAGTTAAGCTAGAGTTTGTTACATCAAAAGAACAACTTGCAGATATATTTACAAAGGCTCTACCGAAGGATACATTCGAGTACTTGAGGACTAGACTAGGGGTCCATCCCTTGTCTACCGGTCACTAAAGTGATCCAGATGTTGCATAAGCCTAATCCTATCAGAAGATCATACATGTTGATGTAGCATAGTTCACACTTTGAATCATGTCTAAGGTTGTGAAAAATTGGAGAACTGGAACAGATTAGCATATCAGTATATAGAGATATAGAGAATGCATTGGACAATAGAAAAGAGCTGAAAGACACAAAGCAGTGTTGTCAGTTGATGAAGCATTTCACTATACACTGACAGAGTGTAGTGTATACTGAGCACAGTGTAAATTGAGCTTGTGTTTAATGACACATTTCTTTGTTAACTGAGAAGAACAGAATGAAAAAAATGATTAGTTTAGCTGATAAGATTGATGAGCTAGAAAGTGTATGATTTTGAGGTAAAAGATAATGTTTGTTACATAGATCAATGACTGACAAAATTTAGGAAAGATCTAAAGGATGAGAATCAAATGTGTTATTGACACAAGTGCCAAGGTATGTTTAAGAGGCAAAATCAATGAAGATGATTAAGCGACAAAATCTGATGGAGTAGAAGAAAATGGTTTACATGTCTATA
Source organism: Chamaecyparis obtusa (assembly GCA_027943335.1). Taxonomy (NCBI): domain Eukaryota; kingdom Viridiplantae; phylum Streptophyta; class Pinopsida; order Cupressales; family Cupressaceae; genus Chamaecyparis; species Chamaecyparis obtusa. The sequence continues at coordinate 35,927 of BSBK01000092.1, forward strand.
TAAGAGACTGGAGATTTCATAATGAGTGTGATGCTAGAAGAAAAGGAAACTGTAGAATCATCGTGTGAACAAGTTTTCATGCATTTTGATCATAATAGTTAAGGAGAACCCTACTACAGAGCATTATCAAGTGACAAAGAGTGATTACCGATAGATAATAAGTTTATATATTATTAAATCAAAAATGTTACATTGATCAGAAAGATTTGTATGAGCTGAACATTGATCTATATATTTCCAATTGAAGTTGTATTAAGAAAAATCACCTACTGTTACATATTTAACCATTGTACATAGTCAAATATCTTAATTGAGTGGACTAAGAAAGTCTTATTATGTATCATTCATAGAATGAACATTGTTATCCTATAAACCCCAGAGTGACTACTGGTTGGATGATAATGGTTGGTCTTAAATCCTCTAACAAGGTCACACCTAACAATGTGTTTGTAACCTTTAACAAGGTTGGCTCTTCACCAACTTCACATCAGAAGAGTGAATATTTTTGGGTTGCCAGTCCCAGGTGGTTTTTCCCTTCACAGGGTTTCCACGTTCAATCTCTTATGTTATGTATTGATTGTGATATTTGTTTTGATGTCATATTTGCATGTTGCATATTTGATTTGATTGGTAACTACTATATGTTTTAGACTGGTAATCGGTAAATGCACAAACAATAAAAGTATTTTAAGTTACTGAGCAACATAAATTGAAGTATTTGTTTTTGGATTATACATTTTGTATTGGGACAGTGATTAATTGATTCACCCCCCTCTCAGTTATTCTAACAAAAAATGCCTCTTGCATTTGAGAACTCCTGACTATGGAACATACCAAGGTCTTATCATCATTCAAGAGACTTATCAATGTGATTTCAGGCCTCGGGGAATGTAACTCACCATGATTCAGATGTTCATTCTTGTCAAGTTGTTAGGTCTGTGCTTTGAAAGAGATGCACCTTATGGTTCCAAAAAGAAATAGAGAAATCACACTCAAACCAAATAGGTTTAATGCTCTTATAGGTAATTGTGTAATTTGGGTAATTCCATCCTCTTCTAAGATTTTTTTTTTGTTGAGATAGTGAAGGCGGTACTCCTTTCACTAGAGTCTTCAATTTTAACTTGTTACTGCGATGGTACTTCTTTCACCTTGCTATATATTTTTCTTTCTTAGGAGGAGAGGATATCCTTGGTCTAGGATAATGCTTTTAGATTTTTAGGTGCAATATGTCAAGAGTATAATTAATCTATTCTCAAGTTGCTTAGGCTTGATGAAGATTAACCAGTACTTCATACATCACATTTCTAAAATATCTCTTAGATGAAAACATGACCAAACGTCAGCCATGTGGCAAACTCAGGACTACTAAAATGCATGAGACAAGTTTTCCAAAGAGTAGTGGTACATTATGAAGAGCATTAACACCTATGAAAGTTAAAATATCGGGGTTCGAGATGAACCAACATGAGGAAAATAAAGAGAAATTCAAAGACAAAAAGTAAGACAATGCTAAACTTTTTATAGGGAGGGCACACCAGCAACATAGTGCTAGGTTTATTTACACACTAACTATACATATGATACAACAAAAATCCAAAACCCCTTTTCTCCACCTCATTTGAAGTAGTGCTTGGGGAACTATCCATTAACTAACAACCAGATAATGTTTCTTGTTAAGGAATTGAGGCAGTATGTATTTGCTCCACAGATCTCAGATATCTGATATGGCTCAAGCTAGAGCCTCTAGAATTTGGTATTCTTTCCTTTCTTTTCTTAGGACTTGTCCCATAAGAGGACTAAGTCCAAGATCTAGAAAGCCTTATAATGGGCTCTCTTGTCAAACCAATGCTTGACAACTGCTTGGTGTTTCATAAAATATTTGAGGGCATTATCTCTTTGTTCTTCCAAGCAAACTAAGTTAAGAAGGCAAAGCTCCATAATGTTGTCTCTCTTATCAAATTCATACATGAAATGTAGGACTAGAATATGTAGTTTCACCAAAAATACCAGACTATTTGTAGACCAGATAGAAAGGTGAAGTCCCCAAGGTGACTTTGATTCAGATGCGGTCTGCCCAAAGAATGAATCTAAGTTTTTGGTGCCAATCTTAGGGATTCCTTTTGAGAAGATGTTTGATTACCTCCAAGAGATTATTGTTTGTCGATTCCACTACCCCATTACCTAGTGGATAGTAATTGCTTGAGAACTTGAGGGTAATGTTTTGATGGTAGGCCCACTCTAGTAGCTAGGTAAAGGAAAATGTTGGACTGTTATCGCACACAAGGGCGAAGGCCATTCCAAATCTAGTGAAAATGTTTTCATTGATGAAGTTGATTACCACATCTATTGTGTTAATTTTACATGGTATGACTTTAGACCACCGGGTGTGGTAGTCTATGGTAGTAAAGATGTACTGGTGTTCAACAAATGAGTTGGGGTTTATTTCACCACTAAAATCAAATTCCCATTGGGAAAAAGGTCTGACCTTGAAGACAGGTTGGAGAGGCATTCCCAGGTTCTACTCCCGATAGGAAATAGTTTGATAGGTGTGGCACTTCCTTACATGAGAATAAAGGGGCTAAAAAATATGGGCTCAGTAGTAATCGACCCAAAGAATTTGATGAGAAGTGACATTAATTGAGTCATGCCTAGTTCCAAAGTGTCCATGGAACTCATTGATCATTCTTGTAACCTATCTTTGGTTGAGACACCAAAGGTATTCATCCTCATAATTATGATAGAGCAAAGTCTTGTTCTTGATCATGAAATGTGCACTCTTTAGCTGGAGTGCTTGACATTTTTTGGAAGGGAGTCCTTTTGGGCATCAGTTATTCAACAAGAGGTACACCAAGTCAATGTACTAGGGATCTTGAGTGAGAGAATCCACTTTATTGGTTTGGCATTCGAAATGTGGGCTCGTCTCAACCATGGATTGACACAATCCTTTCCCATAGAATAACCTCATAGGTTGTATTTATAGGTCAAATTCTTGGAGGATAGCCATCCATTTTCCTCTATTTTCTCCTAATTTACTTCACATTAGCAATTATTTTACAGCTTGATCTAGCACAATTGCATATACCTTTCTCTGGAGGATATAATCTCAGAATGTATTCACTCATAAAAGAAATGGTTTGTTCTTTCCCTTCAACATTTTGGGTTAAGACTATGACAAAAGAGTGGGTGGAGCCGAAAGTGTATATGTAAAATGGGAGGATGTAGTCTGGACTCACCATGACTAGGGCCTTAGTGATAGCCTTCTTACTTTGAGAAAATTCCTTCTTCACTTCTGGACTCCACTCAATCTTCATGTCCTTTTGATGCATGAGCATCTTGGGTGTAAGGGCAATCTTGCATCACCCAAAAATATCTTTGGTTTCTTTTCAATAAGGGTTATCTTGTGTAGAGCTAGTATGTATGGAAACTTACTATTTTTGGTAAGTTGATCATATGAGCTCGGAATGCTCCGATTTCATAGGTGGAGTTTCATCTAAGTCATATTAGTCTGACAGTTGAGTTTCATTGTCATATCATCTGTATTGGTGAAGTTATTGAAGTTTTTGGGTGCAAAATTTTTGAGCTCAAATTTGAAGGCCTTAGAGGCTCCAGATCACGATCAAACCCCAATTGATTAGAGTATGTGTGAGTTAGGTATTGTAGATCAGGTCCTTCCATTTATGAAAAATGGCTATAATAGCCAAACAGAGCTACAATTAAAAACTTGTGGCATCCAAAAGTTGTGCTACCTAAAAATAAAATTTGTAATTATTTTAAGCTGACCCTAATGTAAAAAAATAAAAAATAAAAAAATTCTAAGGGCAGTCAAGCTTAAGGGATAAATTTATGGAACCTTCTTGGGTGGTGGAAAATTGTCTATATAAGGAAGGCCCCTAGTATTTTCTATGGTAGTTCTGGGTAGTGATTCAAAGCTTTTTCTTTATTGGATCTTGAAAAGATTTTACACTCCATGAGACACCAATATACCTAAGACTGATTTTGGGAATGGTTAGTTCCAAATATGAGAAATCTATAGGTAACTGGACCAACTATAGGGAAAAGACTACCCTCTTCACTTCTGGCTCTGCAAAACCAAGGTGGGTAAACTTGACCCAATAGATATAACTCTGTTCCTGACTTAATACTGGATCTAACAACAGATATCAGTGAGAAAGTACTAAACAACAACCTATTATTCATTGAATCTCCATCACTCGACAAGACAAATATTTTAAAGTAAATGAAATTAAATGACTGGTTTTGATTATTGTATTTTTGACTGTAATGATTTCAATCATTCCTCATAAAATAAAGATACATTTACACAGGCCAGTGCTTTATCCATTGGGCAAATAACACCAGAAAATAGAGCAAAAACAAAGATCCTTGAATAACTTAGCTCATGAACATAAATACAAATACCCCAACTCCTTCCTACTTGCAAACAATCCTTATGCAAATTAAATGAACATATATCCCACTTTGAGCAATATTTAATCTAACCCTAGATTAGAACTCAAAGCAAAAATACATACACATAAGTCTCTGAGAGACTCCAAGATTCACAAATTTGACATAAAGGAGAGGTAAAGACCTAAGATTTGTATTAAGTATAACCTTTGATCATTTGTATACAATATATGCTAGGTAGCAAGCCTCTAAATAACAGTATCAACCTATGCTTTTTCTCTATTACTTGACAAGAAATAATACAAAATATTACAATCCACGACTGAGGGTTAGGGTTTCAAAATTTCTATCCTTTCCACACCTAAGACTCTCAATGCCTAATATGATAATGGAAAATCCTTTTATATACAAGGAAATGCAACAAGCTATCGATCATATTAGGGTTCACAAACCTTTACCTTAAAACTTTACAAAAACCCTACTGGGTTTACAATAAATGCCTCGATCAGATTTGAGACTGATATTTTTGTAAATGAGCCACCTCACTTTATGTCTTCAATCTTTTCCTTGATCTCTTCAACAAATCTGATCGCTAATTCTTCACGATTTTCCCTACAATAAATACACTTCACATCTCAACCACTTTAAAACCAAAGAGTCACAATCCTTGTTTGGCTCAAGAAGTAGATGAAGCATCTGAATTTTCAGCATGAGGAATGTACTGGTACCTCCACCTATTAAATAAATATTCACTTGGGAACACAAAATTGAGAATTTCAGCCTTTTTGCTAGACAGTTGTTCCCACTTGTTCTCCATCTGACTGATCTCGCACTGAATAAAGTCAAACTTGGACTTGGCAGATATTAATGTTTCAATAGTGTGTATAAAGAACAAAGTATTTTCTAAAGTTAAAATGCTAGTCATCCTAGCAGAAAAATCATCATCCATCTATCCTCTCCATTTGACTAACTCCTTAAGCTCACCATTTTTCTTGAAAACTCCTGGAATTAGGTCACAGGAAGGGAGTGTCAACTCTTTCTTCAGTAGATTGGATTTCCTTTCAAAATCATCCAAAATTATACTATACTCTACAAGCCTCTTTACAGACTGATGCACTAGCTTGATCAATGGATTAGGATCAACTTGGCCCTTAGATAGCCAATGAAATAATCTCATATTTGGGGATCTTTCAACCCACTTATTCAAAATTGGACCCAATTCCTTCTTATGTTTACTCAAAGATGTGAGCAATATTTTTAGTCTCCTAGCATGATCAAACAAAATTGTAGGATTCAAATTAGTAGCAAACTGCATTCTCTTTGTTTATTCAGCTTTGCCCTACTTTTCCTCAAATTTTTTATCTCCTCAAGCAACTGTTGCTTTTCCCAACTGATCCTTGCATCTATGTTTTCTTCTGGGAGAGGAGATAGTGGGAATTCAATAATAGAACTAGAAGAAGAGGCCACTATAGGCTTATCAGTCAGCATCAACTGAGGTGATTTATGATCCCGTGGTCCTGAAAATTGTGCAATCAGCTTGTCCTTCTGGATCAATTCTATCTTCAAATCATTGTAAGATTTAAGGATAGTCTCAAACATTATCCTTAACTCCTCTTTTTCTTGTGCATCCTTTTCTGCTACCTTTACATTGAATCTAGCTGTTTCCAAAATAATGTTTGAGGCTTCCACACTTGAAGTCTCACCAACCCTTTGTACTAGCAAGTTTCCAGCATATTCTAGAGAGAAAACCTCTCTTTTCCCTTTATTCTCCTCCCTCTTAAGGGACCATATGACCAAAGATGCATGATTATAAGAGAAAGCTACACCCTTGGTAGCCTACTATGCCTGTTCTACAGTAGAGAGGGTCTTCAATTTACTTTTTCTAACTGAGTAAAAAACAATTACATCTGCAATATCCCAATCTAGGATAATTAACACTCCTACAGTATGGATCATGGCTCTTCCTTCCTCCGGGGTTATCTTCTCAAATTTCTTCATCATTTCCCCCTTTGTCTCATTCTCAATTTTAGTCATATCCCTATCAGGGAATTCTTCTTTCTTTTTCTCACAAATTTCTCTATATTGATTTATTTTCATCCTCCATAAGAACTGAAGGAAAGCCCTAGTCCTAACAAAATTATCATCTAAAATAAAAGAATCACTGGCCTGCTTCAAAATTGGGTCTATCTCTTTACCCTCAAACTCTGCCACCGTGAGGTCCATCTCTATCCCTTTGGGTACCTCTAGAATTCCCTCCTATATCTCATCATTTAAAACAAAAATATTTCCCTCATTACTTAACTACACCATTTTCTGAGCAACTCTATGTTCATCCAATTGCAAGGGGGATTGGGAAGGAGAGTATATATCCTGCTCTAGTTGAGACTCCTATTTTTGCCTCTTTGGAGAGGGCTCCTCTACTATTGGGTCACTCATAGGTCTCTTCCCCTTAGAAGTAGATGGGATACTCTCATCTTTTTGTTGAGTTGGGAGAAGGACACTATACCCATTCCTTTTCTGAATTGTATAAGTTCCCCTTGGGGTCAACTTTGTGTACCCTAGCTAGCTCAAAATTCTCTTGGCTCTCTCAGGTTCTGTTCTACTCACTGCAACCCTCTTTTCATTTTCTGCCTTCATAATTCCTTCAAAATATTTCATAAGGGCATCCACCTTCTTTTCCCATGGTTGAAAAGCCTTCCGTAGGTCATACTCCTTATCAAAGTTCCTTATAAAATCTACAGTCTTCTTGTATATTACCCACTTCTCCTTCTTGATTTCTTGAGCCTGAAGATCAAACTCATTTCTAATTACATCCTCAGGGAAGCTAAACTGGTGTTCCATAAGGGTACACCTTATCTTATCTCTAAACATCCCAAAAATAAAACCCTCATTGTTTGCACATCTTGCCACTGCTGTATCCATTATGTAGGGTTGGAGAACTTGACACTAGTACATTTTGCACCATTTTTTGATGCACTATTGGTCAAAGTTTGTACCCAACTCGGTCAAATGGTCATCCAACAGGTTCATCACTATTATTGGCATCAAAATATTGACCAATTAGTGAACCCGTTGAATGATCGACTCCACTATTGGTCAAAAAATGAGGGCAACCTGGGCTGAAGATAACATTAGTAAGTGTTTGTGTATTGATCAATCTTTCGACCAATATGGGTCAAAAATTTTTATCGCTCTAACTAGGATGCCAAACGCGTGATGGTCATATTTTGACCAAATTTGGTCAAAATATTTACCAGCTCTGACCAAGATGCCAAACCTGTGACGCCACATTTCGACACAGAATGATTGATTTTCAATCAGACTTTCGACGCATGTGGATCAAAATTTTGACGCAACGCAGAGTGTTTAAAAAAATTGAAGATAAACATTTAGACTAATCACCAACAACATCTTGATTAGTGATTAGTCTAGATATTTATCTTCAGGTGTCCACACTCATTCTGCTACTTGTTGCCAGCAGGTCCTTGCTTGTTCTATTTTCCAGACTACTTTGGGCTTTAGCAATCCATTTGCACTGCTTTGTGTGAAACTGTTGGTTTTTTCATTTTGTTTGAACTATTTGAGAGATAGGATCTGGCTGGTGATTTGTGAATTGGTAGAGCTTCCTCTTAGATGCCCACAACTCTTCAAATCTATTGGTGTGAAGCCCCCAAAGGGTATTCTTCTCTATGGGCCTCCTGGTTCTGGGAAAACTTTAATTGCTAGGGTAGTGGCAAATGAAACTGGTGCCTTCTTTTTCTGTATCAATGGACTTGAGATCATGTCAAAGTTGGTTGGAGAAAGTGAAAGAAATCTTTGAAAGGCTTTTGAGGAGACTGAGAAGAATGCCCCATCCATTATATTTATTGATGAGATATTATAGAGATTTTTCATTGGGCTCTAGCAATCCACCTGCTCTGCTCTGCATGAAACTGTGGGTTTTTTCATTTTGTTTAAACTATTTGAGAGATAGGCTCTGACTGGTGATGCATAATTGGTTTGCATGTTTGCAGCATGGAAGTAGTGTTGAGGATGCTGGTGGGGCTGTCGACAGAGTCCTTAACAAGTTGTTGATGGAGATGGATGGTATGACAACCAATAAAATACTTTTCATTATACCTAATGGAATTGCCCTGTTATACCCAAGGATTCAATGGAGCCGATATTACAGAGATTTGTCAGCAGGCTTGAAAGTATGCTATTAGAAAAAATATTGAGAAGGTGAGTTTCAATTGTGGCAGCTTTTGCAAACTAGATTTGGTTATGAATTTCTTAATGGTTTTTTTTGAACTAGTTTGTTAGAATTTTACATTTTTTGATTCAATTTTCCTCAAATTGTCTCTTATTATTTCAATTTGTCATGTTCTCTTTCCTCTACACTTTTAAAGGATATTGTATGTGAAAGAAAAATAAGTGAGAACCTGAGGTAATGGATGAGGATGATAGTGACGAGGTAGCTAAAATAAAGGCTGCTCATTTTGAGGAGTCAATGAAATATGCCCGAAAAGTGTCAGTGATGTATTTTCTACTGCTGCTGCTTCTGCTACTGCTTTAGATGTATTTTCTAAGATGATTTCCCCCACCAAGATGATGTGCATCCATTTTATGGAGATCTGCTAAATGTTTTATATGATAAAGATCACTACAAGTTGGCCCTTGGCTAGATCAATATTGCTCACAATCTCATTGCCAAAGTGGCCAAAGACTATGTTAGGTTGATAAAATATGGGGATTCTCTTTACCGCTGCAAATATTTGAAGGTTGCTACACTTGGATAGATATGTACCATTGTTAAGAGAATTGGACCGAGTTTGGCTTACCTCAAATAGGTGAGGCAACATATGGTTATGTTCTTTTTTCTATCTATCTGGTTTTCACTACCTATCGTTCCTTGGGATATCTTGCAAGGGTTCTATAAATTGATGGTCTATATTTTGGTGGGTGTCTTGTATGGGCCTATGAAATTTTTTATCTTGTCTTTTTTTTCAATCCTACAACTAGATTTTGATACGTGGATTGCTTGTAAGGAACTTTGATACTGCCATTTCAGTAGTTCTTCATATGATAGTTTTCTATGCAGTCACCAGTCTAGGCTTTATTTGTAGATTTTTTTATCTCAATATTAAAATAATTAATTTAGTTAAATAAAGCTTTATGTCCCATACAAAATGACAACTAGGATGTGAATTTAATCTTTCTGGTAACTAAAGAGTAAAAAAATATAACAGATGGTTCAATATAACCTACAACTTTGTCCATGTAAGAGTTGAACTCTAAAATTTATGGTATGGAGACCTACAACTTGCAGCTAAGAATATGATACTGAATAATTATGACTTATTTTAAAAATTTAGGAAAACTTAACCATTTCTATAGTGATTACTTAAAAAAAAGTATACTTGATTGATGACTCAATATTTGTAACCTCTCAGAAACTTTTCCCTTCCACTTCAATATCTTTCCTTGATAATTCTTGATCTCCTTAGAACCACTAGAAAAAAAACAATGACAACAGAACTTGCTACTTTAGAAAATTGCATCAATACTTAACTTAAACATTACAGTGATGAAAGGTGTAACATAATTTGATATGCTAATAGAAAAATTCATTTTGTACAAAATGGCATTAAGCATGGATTTTGGTTTACATGTGGTACATCAATTCCTTCATTTAAGACATTATCTATTACATTTATAATTGTTTATTTAGGTCCCATAACACTAGCATATACAGAAAAAGAATCTGTATTAAGAAAAACATGGACACTACATATAAAAATACTTATTAAAAAAAAAAGATGCCACTGAGGACAATTGCATAGGTCTCCAGAAACAACATTACCCAACTCTTTCTCTCAAGCCAAAGACTCAATGTGTTCAATTGCCCAGACTAGTAGTCAATTCTATGTTGAGTATATCTGTCAGGCCCTCCTGTAGTCTGAACGAATTAAGAATAGAAGATAGGAACTGATTTAACACTTCACCTACTCAAAAACACAAACCAATGAAAAAATCCACATTAGGCCAAGAGAGGTTGGTGCATTCAATATGAGAATACTTACACAAAATGAAGCCGAATCATGCCAGACAATGACAATGAGAAGTTGACTATTGGCCGTTCTAGTTTTTTATTTGATAGTTGCCTGACAATGACACATTCAAAATGCACTTATGAGAAAAGACCTAGAATGAATGAAATTGATTAAATAATGAAGGTATGTTAGTTTGAGCTTCACTTGGTTTCAAGAATACTTTAATATTCTCTACTTAACAAGGCCAACCACATGAAGGTGGAAGCTCATATGGCCTCACCTCCCCCTAACATCAATCTAAATTCCCCATTAACACATAACAATATTCATTAACATGACATATAATTCAATATTAATACACAACATTCATAGATAATTACTTAAAACAATGTTCATGGAGTTATTATTATAATTTTATTGATATTTTTGTCACAATTTGATGTTCGGGATAGGGGAAAAGCACTTGCAACAATAGAGGCAATAGTTGTAGATATAGATGATGATATCCCAGAAATCCCTAATATAATAAATATGGTGAAGAAAAAACTAAAAAGAGTCAATGCAAAAATTATTACTATTTTGTATGATGCTACTACCAGCCTCACCGTAATGTCCATGACCAGGTAATTGAGCAAGCAAAAAATCCTGTAACAAGAACAAATAGATATTTTAGTTCACGACATAAAAGAGTATAAAATATAAACCTTTATTGAACTTTTGTTATAACTAAAGATTCATTACTGCTTACTTCAAAATGACGTGCTCATGCCATGAATTCATCTGTCCTCTTCAGCATCTCCTTGGTTGGATTTGCATCTTCCAAAATAGTAATAATTTCTGCATTACTCTTTTTCTTCACCGTATTTATTATATTAGGGATTTGGGATATCCTCATCTGTATCTACATCTATTTCCTCTATTGTTGCAGGTGATTTTCCCCTATCTAATATTTATCTTCAGGTGTCCACACTTGTTCTGTTGCTTGTTGCTAGCGGGTCACAATTAGTGATTGGGAGAGCCTTATTTTGTCATCAGTCATGTAGTACAAGCACTAGAATTGAGTTTTTTGGCATGAATGGGAATTTTTTGTATATCAACATGCGATAGAGTTTTTTTCCCAAACTCTATTGCTTGTTGATATACAAAAATTTCCCAGCCCGTGCCAAAAAACTCAATTCTAGTGCTTGTATTGAGACCTTAAATTATCAACCTTCTCTTTGTTTCGAGAATAGTTTAACATTCTCTACTTAACAGGGCCAACCACATGAAGGTGGAAGATCATCTGGCCCCTCCTAGGAGCCTCTTATGACCCTTTATGACATTTTAAGACCTCTAAGATGTATTCTTAGGGATCGTAAATAGTCATAAAGGGTCATAAGGGGTCATGGGACACAATAGTTGAGAAACATAATTGTAGGCATCATGGTCACATTTTTTTGGAGACAACCTAATTGAGTGGTATACCTAGATGATGGAGAGAAACTTATGCACCTTCGATTCCAAGTTGTTCTCCATCCCACAACATCAACTTTTGGAATCAGAGGTGCATAAGTTGCACTCCGTCTGGGTATACAACTCAATTATTTTGTCTCCAAAAAAATGTGACCATGATGCCTACAATTATGTTTGTCAGCTATTTTGAAATCCTCATCACCCTTAGCTACCATCCTAATTAATCTCTTCTTCCCTCTCCAGTTCTTCAAGCCTTTGCAAGATATCTGCATCAATAAAGTCTACAACATTGTGTCCATCCATGATCTCAGGAATATCATCTTCTTTCCACTCTTCATTTGCCAAAATATACCACTTCTTCAAGCTTGTAGAGTAGTCTCTAGAGGTTGCAAATCAATCTTATTACAAACTACAATAAGAGGCTTATTAAGTCTAATTTAATTTGTCTATGGACTGAGACCTTAAATTATTGAGCTTCTCTTTGTTTTGAGAATATTTTAATTAACATTCTCTACTTAACAGGTCCAACCACGTGAAGGTGGAAGCTCATCTGGCCCCTCCTAGGAGCCTCTTATGATCCTTTACGACATTTTAAGACCTCTAAGATGTATTCTTAGAGGTCATAAATGGTTGTAAAGGGTCATAAGGGGTCCTGAGACACAACAACTAAGAAACATAATTGTAGGCATCATGGTCACATTTTTTTGGAGATAACGTAATTGAGTGGTATACCTAGATGATGGAAAGCAAATTTCGCTCCTCCGGTTCCAAGTTGACACTGCGGGATCCAAAGACCATAGATAAGGAATAAATTTAGAGAGTGGAGGAGGGCCATAACGACAAAAATAATACATACAATTCTCAAGTTAAATGAGGCAACTACAAACATTTTAATAGAATTTTATTATTAAATAATGAAATTTGCATAGAGGGGGCTTAGAACACTAGTATATGCAAATTTCATTATTTAATAATAAAAATGTATTAAAATGTTTGTAGTTGCCTCATTTAACTTGAGGTTCATCATGTATTATTTTGGTCATTATGGCCCTCCTCTGCTCTCTAAGTTTATTCCTTATCTATGGTCTTTGGATTCCGTAGTGTCAACTTGGAATCGAAGGAGTGGAAGTTGCTTTCCATCGTCTAGGTATACAACTCAATTACGTTGTCTCCAAAAAATTGTGACCATGATGCCTACAATTATATTTCTCAGCTATTGTGAAATATTTTACAATCTGGCCTTTGTTGCCTTTGATGTGTCCTACAACGTATGAAAAGTTTGAAATATGTTACATGATATAGATATAAAGATCACTAATTAGTGCATTATTACATTCTACTAGTAGTTAATACTATTGCATACCTTCTCTCATTTGCTGGTGTAATTCCTCTTTGAGTATCCCCTTTCTTCTTTGCATCCAAAATGAACTCATTCCAATCCCTCATTGGAATAAAGGGAGGACACTTGTACTTCAAACTTTAAACTTCAACGAGACTTCATACCATGCAGTGTTCGTAGATTATGTTCAATGCGTTATTTACGCTTGTATTGGTGGGAAAACTCTTGAAAACATGCAAAAGAGATTGCATTCAACCATGTTGTTTACATGACACATGTAGTTTACCTCCAGCCTAAATTAGTGTTGCATATAAATCTATGAATGGTGCGTGGTACGAAGCCTCGCTCAAGCTTGAAAATGATAGTCAATCCATAGTCAATGTCTATTTAAACTTTAGTCTCTAGTTCTTCAAGCCTCTGCAATATATTTGGATCAATAAAGTTTGCAACATTGTGTCCATCCATGATCTCAGGAATATCATCTTCTTTCCACTCTTCTTGCCTCTCTTTCCCATCTCGCAGCTTGGGTACTGCAACATGAATCCTATTTTCCACAACTATTGATGGATCCTTAGGTGTAGTTGAAATTACCAAATGGCCTTCAAAGGTCAAGGAACAAATGGAATAACCAAGAAAACACTATACGTTAAATCATGTGATTGATAGTAGCTTGGGGCTCACCTGAGCCATAAACATGAATAATTATTCTAAAAGAAGATGTAAACCATATATATGCGCACTTGAGGCAAAGAGAACTTACGTCATATCCATATTAAAATATTAGTTACAATATGAAAATACTAAACTAAATAATTCCTGAGTTCATCTCTGCATATGGTCGCAACAAAGATATGTGATGACAATAAAAAGAAGGCATTGTAAGAATATAATTTTGGAATTTTCCCTAACCTGACACATTTTGCACTCAAATCCTTCATTGTGGATAAGTGGAGATGGGCGGATAGATGCAGATGAGTTGTCATCGACCCAACTAAAGTATTCACAGCCATTATTTCCCTATGATGCCCAATCTACATTAGTTCTTATAATATAATGAATAGTATTTACATTAGAAACATTAAATATATACACATTAGCAACCTTTTTTCTATTTGGGCAGCACCAAAATTATCGTCCAGGGTTGCTCTGTGTTCGTAAATTCTTCAACACACACTGCCCACCACCACATTGACAGTTTGGCACATTAACAAGAGCCATCGAGCCTATATCAATAATGCACCACACCATCATTACTACATTTATTACATAAATATTATAACATATAATCATATGATTATAATAATCATACATTCACCACTATTGTTCTATTGTAGATTCAAGTACTTAAAAAATGTTTGCAATCAATGGTTTGAACAAAGATGTCATTCTAGGGCAGCAAGGACAATTTAACTATACCTAAGCTAGAATGAGTCAACTTTAATACTTTCAATACTTTCAAAATTGAATATGAAATAGGGATATAAACAAGAACTATCCACATAGGTTATAGAGAATAAAACCTTGCCATTGATCCATATAGGTATAACACAAAATAGATTTACATAAACCAATTAACTCAAAACACAAACCCTTTTTTGAATAATTTAATTTTAACTTTGGTTGTGTTAAAGGAACTATGTTGACTTTATTTTGTAGTTGTTTAACATGAGAGTTTGTAGATTAATAGGAGTTCACATTTTTATGGGAACATATCATTCAATTGAGCATTAATTCCCATCTATATCTAGTGAGATGAACATAACTCATGTACATCATGCTAGTGTGCTTGGATTAGACTAGACATTATCCAACTGCCTATGAGAGTTGTCACTGTTATTAATTGGTGTAAAAGGAGGACTACCTGTGTGTTATAGCACTTTATATAAATACTCACTATTTGGATAATGTCTAGTCTAATGAAAAATAGTGTATACAAGGTATCCAAGCACACTAGCATGAGGTACATGAGTTATGTGCATCTCACTAGTTATAGATGGGCAACTATGGCACACTAATATCTGTGAACTCCTATTAATCTACAAAATCTCATATTAAACAACTACAAAATAAAGTCAACATAGTTCTGTTAACAGAACCAAAGTTAAAATTAAATTATCTAAAAAAAATGGTGCCTTAGAGGGATAGAGGAACACTTTTCTAAATAAGTTTGACTATTGTTTGTGAAAATACCTCCAAGGAATGCAGGTACTACCAGGGAGATCTAGGAGTTGAAGGAGAAGAACACAAGGTTGTAGGAATCTTACAATGCACTTTTGGCTAGGCTTGAAGCATTGGAATCCAATCAAAGAAGAGAAAGAGATGAAGGTGTTGATAGTGAAAAAGAGGAAGAAACCCATAAGGAAGGGGAATGAGAGGAAGAAGAGGAAAAAATAGATCCTAAAGAGCAGAGGGCAGTTAGGATATTCAAGGCTATGAAGATTGAGAAACATAAGGTGAGGGGAGATATCCCTATGTATGATCAAAGTCTGAAAGAAAAAGAGCTTTTGGATTGGATTGCATCAATGGTTGCATACTTTGAAGGTGAAGAGGTACCAGAAGCTCAAAGGGTCAGATTGGCTTCTAACCCCAAAAGTCTAAAGGAATGTTACCAGTTGGCCCTTAGAATAGAGGAGAAATTGAATTGGAAAAGTGAAAGACATAATAGCAACAATAGAGGAGGTTCTTCAATGAGGGCAAGAGGAGGAAGGATAAATCAGGTTTGGGAAGAAAAGGATAAAGGATTGAATAGGATAATGCTGCACAGTCCTAGAAATGCAGACTTTTGGGATTTTTAAAATAGGTACATAAGTTTCTAGGAGTCCATCAAATATGCCAAAGTTTCATTGTATGATAGAAGAGGCATGGTGTATGGACTGTAATGAGTTTTTGATAAATAAAATTCTTTCAAATGCAATTTCTGGTGCAGGAGCACCCTCAAAAGATTGAATCAGAGGAATACAAAGATGTTAAGGAGACCACAAATCTTCTTTATGTTTGTAGATGACTATGTAACCTCATCAGAGTCCTAATGTTCAATCAAGTACTTTTGGGTGGCTATATAAACCTAAGACACTTAGATTGATGTTTATTTGTCACCTATATTTAATGTTTTTGGCCTATATCTCTATAAAGGTCCGGTTGCCGATGTTGTGGTTGCAGGTAGTACTAGTTCTATGTAAGAGGCCCAGCTCCAAGACATTCCTAAGTCATCTCCTTTGGAGATTGACAACATTTTGGACACTAGAGTTGCACAGAAGACCTGGAGGCACACCTATCTTGAGTATTTGGTAAAATGGAAGCATAAGACCATGGAGGATGCTACCTGGCTTACTCCTGAAGCTATTGCATAACTTGGTTTTCCACTGTCCACGTTACCAACTCAAGGGACTTGAGTTTCTTTGTCCTGCAGAGCATGGTGCAGGGCACCCAAGTCCACTTCCAGATAGTCTTTGTTTTAGTTTAGTTGTAATAAAAGGAAATGGATCTTTAGAATGTGTTTGCTCATTTTTGAGTTTGGTCCTTTTGTGTGGTCAAGAATCTTTTGGTGTTTTCATAAAACATGGATGTCTTAGTCCACTAGACTTTTCTAGTGGGGGTTAAGTTTGTTTATGTTTGTTTATGTTTTAGTGGGAGTTAAGTTTGTTTCCCATCATTTGGGAAACATTTCCTAACTCATTGTTAAGGAATTTTGAAATTGTTTCCTCGTATAGCTGACTATTGGTTCCCAGGCCAGTTTGGGATCCTAGTTGGCTCTGAATGGCTAAAATTAGTTTTAGTATGTTTTAGTTTATTTTCTTTAGTTTTAAGGAATTTGAGGGATCTAGACCTTAGATCAACCTCTTAGTTCTTTTAGGAAGTTGTTATTGAGTTTTAGTGCACTTTTGACAAAGTGGCACTCCAAAGTTGCACAGATTGTGAAATGTTGTTAATTTTTTGCAACACTGTCGATAGATTGTAAGTCTGGTTCTCCAACGACCACAACTGATTTCATGTTGGTTGGATCAGTTGGAAGACTTTTTGGAAGTGGTTTTTAAACCTTGTCCAATCACAAGATTCGCACAAGGAGATGATCTTTGAAGCAACGTTGAATAAAAGAAACCCAAAAAACATTTTGAGTACATTTTTGTTATCATACTTTGTCTATTGCAAATAGGTAGATGGATTGATCATTCCACAAGTTCATTGTATGCATTGTTTATTCAAATCCATCTTAGTTTTGACTATTGTTTAAATTCAAGTTTTAGTTACATTTACACAGTCAGTTATGAACTGAACACATGGCTTGACTGTCATAGAAAACCCGATCATGTAATGGTTAGAGAGTTTTAATGTCACTGCAGGTTCATTTGTGCATCCACAGTTCTTGTTAGAGTTCATTTAACTAGACTTTGCAAACATTATATTTTAAATTTGGTGTTGATCTATGCAAGAAATCAACCTCACTGACAGACCGAATCAGGAAAATCTATAGTCGGCTCTGTCATGAAGGTGGAACCTTGACTTGTAGTTTCCCCATTGGATTCCAATGCCATTGGGTGAGAAGCAAGCCAAGGTTATGCACTTTAATAATATAAGTTCTCAGACTGTGGAAGGAGGCATATTGCTTCAAGATTTGATGCCCTAGGTAGATAATTTCCATGTATTTAACCAGTAAGAAGAAGACAAGTTTGCAACAATGTAGTAACAGGAAGGTTGAAATTGAATCCTTGGTGATTGTACTTGCTATGTGAATCCATCGATTGACCATTCCAGATTGACCCTAATCTAACTTGATCAATTAGATTAGAGTGTCTCTGTGACAGTCAACGGTGCTAGGCTAAGTGGCTATAGTTGTGGAGAAGATTCAGTGTGACATCTTAGTAGATAGTACAGTCTATGCCGAATGGTCTTAACCCAAATCTAAATAACCAAATGTATAAGGAACATTGTTGCAGGCTTGAACCAGAGATTGATAGAATTTGAATACTGAAACTTTCTATAACAATCACATACCTTATGTAAAGATTGAGCTCAAGCTGGGACATATCTCCTGTGCACATGCTGCTATGGGTAAAGCCTAAATTATCTAGACAGACTAGCAACTATGGTTAAAGCCTAAATTATCCAGCATGGGGAGGGGGTTTATTTATAATTATAGACCATAAAATCACATGATTGTGAAATATGAATCATAAGTAAATGAAACTTTTCATAATAAAGCTTAATAGTGATTTAGAAAACAAGATAATCATATTTTAAAAGAACTCCTACGAGGAAGAAACCTTGTGAATGCAACTTGGTAGAGATAGTACTGAAAAATTGGTGAATGCAATTAAAAACTTGTCTCCCATAGAAACAACAAACTTGAGAGCACATTATAACATGCAAAGAATCTCTATTGGATATAAAAATGATTGATGCCACTAAAATAAATAAAAGTATCAGTCACAAAGGTTTAGTTTGGGCTCTTGGGGAAAATAATCATTATCCAAATTAACTTATTAAACAAACATAGTAGCACAATATTAAGTTGTTTGGTACAGAATAGATGGAGGTCCACAAAGATAAGAATTAAGATGAAGTAGACATATGAAAGAAAAATGCAAAAATGAGGAAGGTTCCCAACCTGCATTGAAGAGGAGCACTAAGTTTTAATCCCATGAAAGATGGCTTCATATGAGGTACAAGAATTATCAAGATTTTAATTAGAAATTGTTATTGCCTCTGAGTAGTGCAGAGATTTATATAAAAATCAACACTTCTATAAATAATGAATAGTCAACAATCTATTAAAAAATAGCAATCCACTTGACACAATTTACTACTCCAAATAATTGGGCTTCTATTATACAGCTTAATTTTCCATCAATGTCAGTTTCAAAGGTGTAAGTATTAACAAATATTATACTATATGATAAATGTAATAAATTTCACTTAAAAATCAAGTGTATACCATGGGGATTAGCAACTTCAAAAGCTTTTCTATTAGACATTATGGTTGGAAATGCTTTGGTAGACATTTATGCCAAATGTGGAAGAATAGACAAGGCCCGTGAGTTGTTTAATAGAATGCCTCAACAAAATGTGGTTTCATGGACTACAATGATTGTAGGGTATGCACAAAATGGATTCCTTGAAAAGGCTTTAGAAACTTTCAAACAAATGCAATTGGTGGATGTAAAGCCAAATTCCACAACCCTTGCCAGCATCCTCCCCGCCTGTGCCAACATGGGAGTTTTGGAAGAGGGTGCAGACATCCATCAAAGCATAAAAGATAAATAAATTTTGTCAGATGTTGTAGTTGCAACTGCCCTGGTAGACATGTATGAAAAATGTGGAACTATAGACAAGGCATGTGAACTCTTTGAAAAAATGCATCAAAGACATGTGGTATCATGGAATGCCATGATTACGGGCTATGTAAAAAATGGATTTTTTGAAAAGGCTTTAGAAATTTTCAAGCAAATGAAAATGGTGGGTGTAAAGCTAAATTCCACAACCTTTGCCAACATCCTCCCTGCCTGTGCTAAAATGGGAGCTTTGGAATAGGGTAATTAGCTAGTCACTATTAATATATTATGCAGTCACATTAAATATATTATGTAGTCACTGTTAAGATTGACTTAGTCGATTGCTTGATCACACGATAACCAGTAATTAATGGTTATCGTAACATATTGTTAATGAGTTATGATAACCACTAATTAGTGGTTATTTGTATCACTGTGTAAGATAATGAAACAATGCCAGTTAACTGATAATGAAATGATGCCAGTCATGTCTATTCATATTGGTATTAATAAAGGTTGTGTGGGCTGGGAAAGACTTACTAGCACCATATAATTGATAGGAAATAATCAATGATACCATAGCTTGTATAAATGGATGCCATAGCTCATGGGTAACTAGAGAATCCAATGAACACACATTAACATGATGCCCTACTTCACTAACATAGCTAATGCCATAATCAAATCATCCAAAGAAATGAACTCAATGCCATGGACACAATAGAGCATGGAGTAATGAATATCACAGTAAGATGTGCCCTCGAAATGTAGAGGAGATAACACAATCCCTACCTCAATGAGCTTCTATTTGATAAGGAGAGGAAAAGCCAAGTTTCCAAAACCAAGCTCGAAGATCAAAGGCCCAAGTCTAGATAAAAACTGCAACCCCTATATACAGTATCGAATCTGCCATGGCTAATGTGGTTTCAAGCTCGAAGATCAAAGGCCCAAGTCCAGATAAAAACTACAACCCCTATACACAATGTCAAATTTGCCCTAGCTGATGTCCCTTGAAAAAATCTACCATGGTGATAATGAAATGAGAAATGAATTCTTTTTTATAAAAAAATTATACTTGTGTTTGTCAAAATTTTGACATACATGGTAGTGGTCAAAATTTTGACTAACACGGGCATAGATTTAAAAAAAATGAAAGTTTTCCTTCTATTATCCGACCAACCAAAATATTTTTGTTTCATGGTCGAAAAATTTGGTGGAAAAACTAGGTGAAATGTACTAGTGTGATTCAAGTGTACCCATCCCTTCTTTACAATGATATACTGATGGGCTATTGTAATATCTGGGAACAAAGTTCCCCTTCCCTTCCTTGTTAGGGTTGTCTCTTGTAGATCACCAATCTATCTCAAAATCTCTGCATACCCTATTTTCAATGGAACTTGGTAAGGAAATATAAAGGGTTCCTTTTTACAACCATATACTTTGAAAAAAGTAGAAACTGGATATAAAATTATATCACCAAAGTTATGCACAATGGTGCTATCTTTACAATATTCATTGGGCCTAATTATCCTTAACAACTCCTTTGGAATTATAGGATTCTCAAAAAATAATAAGGTCCTAAGCCTTGAAGCAAAATTTCTATCAAAGACAAGGAAACTAGCATCAGTCCTATCCCATGACAAATCTGTAGTCCATAATTGGACTGGCAATGTTTCTCCATTCTTCTCTTTGACAATATCCATTGTCTTGCTGAAAAACTCCTCACCCTTGTACAAAAACATATGCATCAACATAGAATACCATCCAAAAGGCCTGTTTATCTTCATGTTTTTCATTCCCATTAATCCTTCATGGATAAGGACTACAAGGTAAGGGGAAAAATAAGAAATTAATGCCAGTTGTGAGTGTAAAGACTGTACTATCATGAACATGTAGGAAATAGGCATATGATTAGCCTCATCTTTTTCAAAAATTAAAGTCAAAGACTTGTACATAGCCTATGCTCTTAAACTAAATAGATCCAACCTGAAAGGCTCAGGTGTGCTCCTACTAACCATACACATGGCACCAATCTGGCCAAAGAAATCTTTTAAAGGCCCTAACCTCAGATAGTCCCTTTGCGTCTCATATATCTCATTGAATTCCTCAAAGTCAATCTTTTCTAATCCAACAAAAGGGTCATTTAACAAGAAAAATTATCTGATTTCATCTTCTGTAATACTTATCATATCATTTCCATTTATATCCTTGACAGATCTGGTAACAGGGTCATAACATTTAGCAATTTGTATCAGAAGGTCTATATCCATGAAAGTACAATCAATTTTCCTATGTCAAACTGCCAAATATTACTGAGAGGTGCACACACATTTCTTTGGAAGTATGCAACTTTAAATAAGATCAAACCATTGTAAACCTTCCTCACTTTAGCATCCCTCACCCATAACCCTCTATCATATAATCCCTCACTTACAAAATCCCTAGGGTTCTTTGGGACCAATTCTTTCATTCTAGATGCCCCATCCTCTGAATGTGGTAGCAACTACATTAAATCCTCAAAAACCTCTCTATCCTTATACTCAGTCTTCCCTGGGAGTTCTCTTTTAGGAGGCATTTTCAACTAGGGTTTTGAAAAACTTATGAACACCAGAATAAAAACAACCCAAATATCACAAGATAACAATGACAGAGAAAAATTTAATCACTGCAATCTTTCTCTTATAAAAAATTATTTACTTTCAAGATCAAACTGGCCTACTAAACGTTTGAGAAAATTCACTATTGACACTTGTAGAGAAAACCAATTTACTTGCAGAGAAACTTGAAGGAGAAGCGTTTGCCTTTAATGATCAAATCAAAATATGTAATCATTTCCAACCCACCATAGCCAACTCGCATGAAATTCATTAAGTCCACCATTACTGAAAACTGGTGGCCTCAATGTTCACAGGATGTGAAATAACCATCACAAAATTAAATTTGAATTTGAACCATTGATTTTACTTCTTTTAGTTGCATCTGACGGCTACAAAAAATTATCATCATAATAGTTTAACACCTTCCCCAAGCCTAGTTCTCGACCAATGAGAACATTTCAAATTATCCATGTGCAGAAACTTATAACTTATTTTAATTTTTTGATCAGGTTGGACATGTGTCAATCTGTCACTATTTCACAAGCATAAAATCCGAGCACCTTTCAATTGAGGTAATGCGAGCATCACAGATCCTTTTAAGAACTAACAGATCTTTAATATCTTTAAAAATTAGTGACCCCACCTTACAAATGAACACGTGGAAGTATTTGAGAACTTCAAACCCACTGGCGACTGACAACACATAGACACATGTCAATCAGTCACTATATCGCAAGCATAAAACTGTTAGGTATGTCAGGCAAAGTGTTGGCGAACAGATTTGTTTTCTTATACTCTGATATGTATCTTCCGACTCTATGCCTCTGAAAACAAATCATTTAC
Organism: Chamaecyparis obtusa; assembly: GCA_027943335.1. Classification (NCBI taxonomy): domain Eukaryota; kingdom Viridiplantae; phylum Streptophyta; class Pinopsida; order Cupressales; family Cupressaceae; genus Chamaecyparis; species Chamaecyparis obtusa. The sequence goes on from BSBK01000092.1 coordinate 58,866, forward strand.
ACAATAGTTGGGTAAGCATTTACTTTGCTTCCCTCTGAATTTTGCAAAAAGGTACAGCTCCCTTTATAAGATATTCAATGAATGGAAAAAGTAATTTTAACATACAAGCTTTTAACTGAAAAGCAGTAAAAGGACTCTCAACCGTTCCTAGACGGATGAGGTAAAACAACAGAAACTTGTAAAAACCAATAGATGTAACAGAAGACTACCTTGCGAAAGAAAAATAAGCTTCAGCGGCCATTCAGAGAAATTTAGACTAACTAACAAAAATGCATCTACAAAAAAATTATAACTCAAAGAACTATAATAAATGACTGAAACTGAATAGCACATACACAAGATCGATATATAATTCCCAAGGTAGAACATATATATTTCACTATTTGATTCAAAGATCAAAATATTTTCATGCACAAGTATTCAGGTAAGACTAGCCCAAAGTCCAGTTATCATCAGTCATACAAACTACTGCAAAAACAAAAAAAAATGAAAAGAACTTGTACTATTGCTTCTATTCCCTTCTATGTTTTTTCTATTCTAATCTATCCCCCTTGCTCTGCACCAGGTACATATTCAGAATAAAAAGATCCTGATGTACCCATGTTTTGAGAATCCTTTTCTTCATGAAATTGTTCATTATTCACCTCATCCCTGGTTGCATTTAGTTGTAAGTATCTCAACCATTCGGTGCATGTATCCTCATCATGATCAGTGGTCAAATGGAACGAGCACATAGTTTCTTTGGGAGCAGCCTCTATTTGTAACCTTGGTTGAGAACTAGGTAACTGCAGCGCTTTCGTCTGCTGTTGGGGCAGTTGTCTTCGACTTCTATCTTGATAAGGAGCTGGATAAGTAGTCGTTCTATTCTGTTGCCTTTTTAGCATTGCTATATCATTCATAACTCTCTGTATCATTGGATCTGTAGTTGCACTTGTCGAAGGGTTGCTAGGAGTTTGTGCTTCTCTCTTCCACTTGCCAGCTATTATGAGAGTGTCTTCGAGCTCAATTGCTCTTGTTTGTGCATCTTCGAAGTCAGGCACTCCATCTTTCAACAAATGAAAGCTTATATCCGGCGGAACCACATTGAGGAAGTAAATCTTTTTGTTCTCATTGCTCAGAGCAGCAGTCGCGGGAATTCTTTGTAGAATTCTGTTGAATTTAGCCATGAACTCTCTCATTGGTTCATGTATCTCCTTCTTTAGTTGACTAAGTTGTATCAATAAAGAGACCTCATTGTCAGGCGTTTTGAACCTTCTTTTGAAAGCCTGCTTCATGGTATCCCAATTCGTAATAGATCCATTTGGCAAGTGGCTGAACCAATCGGCAGCAGCATCTACTAGAGTTCTGACAAAGAGTCTCACTGCTACATCTTCGGTAGATACACTCATGATCCCGCAAGCGGTTTGGAAGGCATTGAGATGATCATCTGAAGAGACTTTGTTGTCCCCGCTGAACTTAGGCAGAATTTGATTGGCTCCTTTAGGTAGATCAGCAGGTTGATTAACCCCTAAGTTCAGAGGTCCAATGTGTTGACCCCAAGGTCTGTTTACAGCCATGAATGGAAATTGGAGATTCAAAGGTTGAATATTTAAGATAGTGGGAATTACAGTACCTGGAGAAATGATTGCTTGGACGGTTAAAGGAACAGCTAGATTTCGCGAGGGAGATGGGGGTCGACTGACAGTTTGAGCTTTCTTCCTTTGGGAACGATTTGAATCTGGTTTAAAATTAAGGCTTTCTAACAGTTCAAAGTCTTCATCCACCAATCCTCTACTACATTCCCCTCTCGTGTATCTTCTGGTTACCAGTTCAAGAATTTTTTCAAAACTTAGTTCCGCGGTTGGCCTTGTGCAAGCTTGTTAACTACGACGGCTTCCCTAGCAACAGGAATACCCCTCAAGCGTTCACCAAGTTCTTCCTCTCTTTCAAGCACTTCTTGAACCCGCTGAAATTCTTGATTACTTCGTCTGAATCTCCAAGCGACTGCAGCTAGGTCTGAGATTAAATCCTCCTGTGTGTCTTGAAAACCTAAATTTGGCTGGAGCACAGGGAACACATTATCATTAGGTAGCACCATTATGTGGCATTGCGATGGGAAGTGGACTAGTGCACTTGACTGGTCTTTCCCCAGTAGAGTCGCCAAAAATCTGTTGGCGAACAGATTTGTTCTCTTATACTCTGATATGTATCTTCTGACTCTATGCCTCTGAAAACAAATCGTTTACACAATAGTTGGGTAAGCATTTACTTTGCTTCCCTCTGAATTTTGTAAAAAGGTACAGCTCCCTTTATAAGATATTCAATGAATGGAAAAAGTAATTTTAACATACAAGCTTTTAACTGAAAAGCAGTAAAAGGACTCTCAACCGTTCCTAGACGGATGAGGTAAAACAACAGAAACTTGCAAAAATCAATAGATGTAACAGAAGACTACCTTGCGAAAGAAAAATAAGCTTCAGCGGCCATTCAGAGAAATTTAGACTAACTAACAAAAATGCGTCTACAAAAAAACTATAACTCAGAGAACTATAATAAATGACTGAAACTGAATAGCACATACACAAGATCGATATATAATTCCCAAGGTAGAACATATATATTTCACTATTTGATTCAAAGATAAAAATATTTTCATGCACAAGTATTCAGGTAAAACTGGCCCAAAGTCTAGTTATCATCACTCATACAAACTACTGCAAAAATAAAAAAATAACGAAAAGAACTTATACTATTGCTTCTATTCCCTTCTATGTTTTTTCTATTCTAATCTATATCCCTTTTCCATGTCTTAAGCACCAGCTTAAATAGTTTAAACGGTCCGAGAAAGCCTCCCAAAAAACCCGGCTTCTCAGACCCCATTAAAACAAGAAACCGTTAACAGTTTAAAACCAGTTTCTAAAGAAGAGTTAAGGTAGGGTCAAATGAGTAAACAAAATTGAAATTGAATCAGTTTTCTTGAGCATCCTCTGATGTGGCAACCTTTACGAGCTTCCAAGACCGGTAAACTCGGAGCAGCTCCTGAGTAGGCAGGGCGTGCAGGTTCTTCAACGCGATCAACTTGGCATGCGTGGCATTTTTCTCCCATCTCATCTCCTGAATTTTTTCTGCTTGCTTTGGCAATTGACCTCGGTTTAAGATAAGCATTACTTCTATGTTGACGGTCCTCGTGAGGTCATGAACCATCGGCGCTTCACTTTCCTTGAAAGCGTTCATTTCATCCACAAAGGACTTCACTAATGCATCAACTCCCTGGTCTGCATCTTCCAATTGTAGAATACCTGAGGGATTTACTATTTTAATGTCCTTCAGGGTGTCAAAGTGAATCTCCTTCACGGCCTTTTCCATAACCCGCATCTGAGAAATGGCTGTCTCAAACAAAGTGTTCTTCCAGCTGAAGTTCTTCTTCAGGATGAACAGCATACATGGGTCGACCAGCTTCATGGGGTTCTCTGTCAGAAATTGCTTCACTCCGTAATCTTCAATTTCTTGTACTCTTTTCATGATCTCTGAACAACTTTCAGCTTCACTTTCCCATATTGGGATCAATGTCTGAATTTTCCCCAAGAGCACTTCGCCATCTGTACGGGTGCTCACGAACTCTTTTATGAAGGCACTGCCTTCCGCTATGATGCCATCTGTCCATGCCTTCATTACCTCTATCCAAGTCCTCCCCTGCTGAACCTGCTTGAACAGCCTCTGACTTTTTGTCGAATTAGGGTCGAACCCCTGATGAGTCTGCGCTAGAGGTATTGCACTATTCTCAGCAAGCAAAGATAGGAATTCCACCATGGTCGAAACTATCTATTTCAACTCCTGCTTCTCTCTACCGTCCTTCTGCGACTGTCCGAGCATACGATCGGCAAAGAATTTGAAAATGTGATCACGGGAATCCCTGTTCAGTACTCCAAAATCCATCTTCGTTATCTCATAATCCTCGGGCTCAGGATCTTGGGTATTTCCCATAGATCTTACTGTAGCAATTTCAGCAGTGACTTTCCCGGTAGAAGGATCTGTTATTAGCCTCGCATCACTCTTCATCCTTTTAGCTTTCAGAGTACGAGCTGCGTATCTCGTCACTATTTCTTTAACTAGCATAGATAGAGGTTTGAAGCTTTTCCTTTTCCTTTTATTAACCGATTCCGTGAGCCAAGGGGGAAGTGTGCTGGTAACTCTACAAGATCCAGCCTGCGCTATTTGAACAAGGAACCAACGAACTCAGAAGTTTGTTCCAGGTGCAGCTGCCACGAGCACAGATACAAAAAGAAAGGAGCCTACTGGTGAAGAAACACGTACGAATTCAAAAAGTTCAAAGGTAAAAATTCTTTCCAGGAATGCAGTTGCCTCTTCCTCTCCTTTTGATTTTGTTGAGTTTTGCAAGTCATCTATAGTTTCTATTTCCTCTCTTGATTTCTTGAGAATGAACCCTGGAGAACTAGATAGGTTGGTAAAATATGTTAAAGGAGAAAATTATGTAAGCCCTCAAGTGAATACACCTTTTATAGGAGAAACTTCTGCTACTCAAGAACCTTTTGCTTTCCAACCTCAAGATACTCCCCAGGTTCCAGAAGGATGTCGATCCATGAACTCTGTAGAAACCGAGTCTGAAGAGGAAAAGCCAAATCATTTTTATGTATCTCTCCTGTTGAATGGCCAAAAATTGAGTAATTGTATTATCGACTCTGGTGCCTCTGACAACATAATGCCTGCCCCTGTAGCTAAAGCCTTGGACTTACCCTTAACTAAAACTTTCGGCCATTGTTATTCTATGGATGGCAAAGAAGTGCCATTGAAGGGTCAGATCAAAGACTGCCAGGCTGTTCTGGCAGCCTACCCGGACAAGCGGCTAAAACTCACTATTTTAGTAGCCGATATACCTGCTAGTTATAGAATGTTACTCAGCAGAACCTTCTGTAAAGACTTGGGTGGGGATATAAAAATGGATTGGTCCGAAGCTACAATTCTTGTAAGCAAAAAGAAAGTAAAGTTGGAACCTGAACCCAAGAATAAATATACTGTAATGCCTTCAGCTGAACCCAGAGCCCAAATCCTGTACGAAGAATGTAATTTCAGGAATTATGTTATTCTGTCTGCTCCAGATAAAGATGTTCAGATCGAACCCGATAGAGAAGAAGATATTTGGAAGATGGAATTCGATGGAAGTTGTTCTAGCTCAGGTTCGGGTGCCGGAGTGGTCTTTTTCCCCCCGAATGGAGACTGCATTCCTTTTTATTTCAAATTGGATTTCAAAAACACCAACAACACTACAGAGTATGAAGCCTTGTTGTTGGGCCTGGAGGAATGCAAGTTGAGAAGGGTTAAAAAGTTGATTGTGAAAGGGGACGCTGAATTAATAGTTAAACAGGTTCGGGGTCAGTTTTCTGTAAAGAATGAGAAATTAAAGTATTACAGAAATTTAGTCTGGGATGATATAGAATCTTTTGATGCTTTTTCCATTGAGTATATCCCTAGAAATCAGAATACTAGAGCAGATTCTTTGGCCGTATCAGCCTCCTTGCTTTTGTCGCATCCTGATTTTAAAACTGAAAAATACCAGATTGAAATGATATACAAGCCAAGGGTACCAGACAATGTTCAGAACTGACAAGTTTTTGATGATGATGCACAACTTAAGGAATTCCTGGAGTGTGCTGCTGGATTCGCTAAAACATATTTTGAAGGCTCAAAGAATGAATGTACAGAATTTTACCAAGATGAGAATGATAATGCAGGGGTAATTCAGCTAAAAAGTAATAAGATCCCTAAAGGCTTGGTTTCTTTGGAGCACTTATTCAGAAGAAGAGATGACAGTACGACGAAAGAAAAAGTCTCACATGCCCCAAATCCAAAAGAGTATGATAAGATCGATATAGGTGATCAAGATTCCCCTAGGTGGATCTCCATTGGTCAAAGCTGTACTGAATTTGAGAAAGAAGATTGGAAGAAGTTATTGAAAGAATACAGAGATGTTTTTGCCTGGGATTATGGAGATCTGAAGATTTTTAGAGGTGGTTGATTTGAGCATCAAATCCCTTTGAAGCCTGGAGTTATTCCTTTTCGCCAAAAACTAAGAAACTATAACCCCAAGGTGTCAGAAGCCATACTGAAGGAAGTTAAGAAAATGTTACAAGCCCGAATTATTTACCCTATTCACCATTCGACGTGGATAGCTAACATAGTCCCAGTAAGGAAGAAGAATGGCGAAGTGCGAATTTGTGTTGATTTTCGTAACCTGAACCAGGCAAGTCTAAAAGACAATTATGCACTGCCCGTCATGGAACATGTTTTACAGGCAGTTTCCGGTTCGGAAGTCATGTCAATGTTGGATGGCTACTCAGGTTATAATCAAATAGGCATGGCAAAGGCCGATCAGCATAAGATAGCCTTCATCACACCATGGGGTACTTGTGCCTATAACAGGATGCCCTTCAGGTTAATCAATGCAGGCGCCACTTTCTAAAGGGCAATGAACTCTTCATTTGAAGATCTCAGGAATAACATCATGGTGATCTATTTGGATGATCTTACAGTTTTCTCCAAAAAGAGGAATCAACACTTGAATGATGTAGAACGAGTATTGCAACGGTGCAGGGATCATGGTATCTCCTTGAACCCCAAAAAGTCCATATTTTTTGTAGAGGAGGGAAAACTACTCGGTCATATCGTATCGAAAGATGGCATAAAAATAGATCCCGATCGGGTCAAAGCAATCCAACAGCTCAGCCTGCCCTCTAGCAGAAGCGGCCTGAAGTCCTTCTTCGGACAAATCAATTTTCTGCGAGCTTTCATCCCTGAATTCTCTGAGGTAACAAGACACATGATTGAGATGATGAGCGAGAAGGTTCCTTTTAAATGGAATGATGACGGAAAGAAAGCATTTGAGGAAGTCAAAACTGCCATATCCCAGGCACCAGTGCTGAAAAGTCCTGATTTTAAAAAAGACTTCATTATATATTGTTATGCTTCCCAGCATACCCTTTCAAGCATGCTCACGCAGAAGGATAAAGACGGGCAAGAAGCACCCATAGCTTTCACGAGCGTGCCTCTCAAGAAGCACGAGTTTAAATATCCTCAAATAGAAAAACATGCTTATGCGGTGGTGAAGGCAGTAAAACATTTCAGGTATTATATCCTTCACTCACATAGTACCGTATATGTACCGGAGACTGCCGTGAAAAGCATTTTGATTCAGAAAGAAATCGGTATGAATAATAGAGCCGTATGGATTGCAAAAATCTAGGAGTATGACCTGACGATCAAGCCCACAAATTTGGTGAGAGGCAAGGGTTTGTGCAAGTTGATAGCAGAGGATAATGAAATTTGTGAAAAAATAGACGAAGTTCCAATGGCCTTGCTGGTTAGCTCAATTGACCCTTGGTTCTCAGATGTTAGTTACTTCTTGACATATGGGGAGTGTCCAGATTATCTGAATCAAAAGGAGAGGCGGAACCTAAGGTTAAGAGCCAGTAAATATGTAATTTCTCAGGGCACCTTGTTTAAGAAGGGATTTGATGACACTTTCCTCAGGTGCGTGGATGAAGGACAAAGGAAAGAATTGTTAAGAGCATTCCACAACGAAGCATGCGGAGGACATTACTCCTTAACCGTGACAGCTTATAAGATTCTTCGAAACAGGTTCTACTGGCCAAGGATGTTTAAAGATGCTTACCAGTATGTAAGAAGTTGTGACAAGTGTCAATTGTTCTCTGGGAGACCCTATCTAGCAGCGTTACCTGTGAAGCCCGTTATAGTAGAAGAACCATTCAGGCAGTGGGGAATTGATTTCATCGGGCCCTTGAACCCACCATCCAGCGCCGGGGATAATTACATTCTAACTGCCACTGATTACTTCATAAAATGGGTGGAGGCAATACCCACGAAGAAAGTCAATTCTCAGGTGGTGTGTGACTTTTTGATGAATTTTATTTTTTAAGGTTCGGGGTACCAATTAAAATTGTAGCAGATAACGCTACTTATTTCTCTTCAGAAGAAATATCAACCTTTTGCTATGAACATGGTGTGGCCTTAGCTCATTCCTCGGATTATTTTCCGCAGGGAAATGGCCAAGCAGAATCCAGCAACAAAAACCTGATCGTCATAATGAAAAAATTGATGGATGATAATCCCAGAGAATGGCATAAGAAGCTCCACGAGGCACTTTGGGCAGACATGATTACTTTGAAGTGAGCTATTGGCATGTCACCCTTCGAATTGGTGTATGGGATCGGGGCTCATATTTCTCTGCCTCTCGAGCTATCCTCTGCACAACTTCAAGCAGTTATTGAAGATGAATATTATAAAAATCCCCTGGAGAGGCGTATAATGCACCTAAGTAAGTTGGAGGAAGACAAGGAAAATATGGTAGACCATATTACTGAACATTAGCTGAAAGTGAAACAGATCTTTGACATGAGAGCTAGGCCTCGCAGTTTTATGGTGGGAGATGAAGTCCTGCTGTGGGATAAGAGAAGAGCATCAAAGGGGGCACATGGAAAGTTCGAATCTCTTTGGAAAGGCCCATTCATCATCTCAAAAAATCTGGGCTCAAATGCTTTTAAAATATCATATCCAGATGGTGTTAATCTGCCCTTCACCTATAATGGGCAGGACCTGAAGTTATGCAAACTCTAAGTGTCCGGGTTCGTCCCCTTTGTAAATAGTAGTTAGTTTCCTGTGTTTCAGTTTTGGTTGTGTCCCTCTTTTCTTTTCCCTTCTGTTTGCTTGGGTTGTTTTGCGGAACCAGTTTTCTGAAGTTCTCTGCAAATTGAGAAATTTGCAATCCCCAGTCAGAGCCGATGTTGGGTGAGTAAGAGTCGCCTTATTTTGAACTTTTCAAGTTCTCGTGTCAAGCTTCACTCTGTTCATTTTTCCACCTTGTTGGTCTTCCCGCGAGTCTTCGCGCATTTGAATTTGTCAAAATTGAGCTTACGACGTTGTTTGTATCGGTTTGACCCGTTTTAAGCCAATAACATATCCCTTCAAAGCTTTTGAATCACTTCGAACCTTTTCGAACTCCGGTTCAAAGTAGTTTGAAGGAGTTCAAAAGCGGCCTAAGTCCTTTTTTACTAACGATGTGTTATGCAGGAAAGCTAGCGGCATTTTCTTCTTCAGAAAGTTTGAACCTTTTTGAGCTCTGGTTTGAAAGAGTTCAAAGTAGTTCAAATGGACTACCGGCGTGATCAATAATGATAGTATGTCCTGACAAGATGCGCCGTGTAGACCTGGCATGATTTCATTGGACGGGCCAGTGCCCAGAAAATGAGGCAATCACTTGCACGATTGGGAAATATTTGGTTTGAGATTGAATTATGATGATTGAAAAGGTGGCGGATCCCGAAGAGTTAATTTGATTTGAAGGCATTTATTGCTTATCACCACTTAGTGTCAAAAAATTTATTAATACATGCATAATGGAGTATATTTCGTGCTTCAAGTGGCAACTACAAACAAAAACTGGGTAAGTCATTTCTTTCCCTATTGTACACTGCGAGGTCTGGGTGCTGGAAGGGTGGTCTGGTCGAAGTGCAAAGCGTACAGGTAGCTTCTTTCAAGCTCTGCCTTCTCTTTTCCGGTTATTCCTTCAAATTCCTTTAGTTCAAGTAGTGAGCTGGTAGACTTTCATATTTTTTTAGGCAAGCATGAGGTCTGTCATGCATTTCTTTGGCAATGTGAAGAATCTTGAATGTAAGGCCCCAGTCATAACAGACACGAATCTTTTAGGGGTCTCAGTTGATACTATACCTTCAAAAATCTCAACTCGTGTTGACGAGGAGTACATTGTAGAAGTCCTGGCTAGTGGGTTGTTAGAAGTGGCTGCTTTCCCACCGGCTACCGTTTGTCCGGAATTGGTGCAAGAATGTATCAATAGATACGATGTAAAGTTGAAGAGTATTTTGAACACGGATGGTCAAACCCTAATCCCTGTTAACCGCAAAACCATTTCAGCTGTTTTCAAAATACCAGATGAAGATCTCGTCAACTTCATGCCTACCCAGTCTCTGGCCCAATTCAGGGAAAATACTGATAAAAACAAGAGTCACATAGCGAGAAGGTGGACAAAGACCAACTATAAAGGAGGGTCGCGGTTACCCAAAACTCTCACCAAGGACCATATGAACCCCCTAATACATGATTTTGTTGTTCTCCTTCACCGATTAAAAGGTTCAGAACAGGCCCTATCCTTTGATGAGTGGATGTATCATTTTGTAGAAATCATCCTAGAAGGCAGTCAACACATTGACTGGGCTGAAATTATAGCCGCATCTCTTCGGGACTAGCTCAGACAGACTCAGATGACCAAGGAAGGATTTTACATGTCTTCGTACCTGATGTATTGCTTGGCCTGTACTCAAGACCTACACCCTATTCAGAAAGCTCCCTGGAATGGAGATTTATTTATCTATGAGTGCTGTCCATTACTGAGAAGAGATAAGGTTTTGGAGGATTACAGAACAATACATGATATGTTCTAGGGAAAATTGCGTCAGGAATTGGCTGGCAGGCCTAACCAGAGGATTTCAGACAATGCACAGAGATTAGTTAAAGTATTTGGCAGCTTTTATATTTAATTTCCCCGTTTTACTTATATTCGGGTAGGAGGATTCAAAGAAGAACCATTGAAGCTGCCTAGGTACGCTTTTGACTATTTCATTCTTGCAAAAGTTTGTAGACAGTTGTTCATTGTCATTAAAACAGCTCTCCCGGAAGATAAATGGAACTCTCTGTTCCTAGTGAAGTTAGGCCACTTAATCTGTAACAGCATGCTGGACGCATCTGTTGTGGGGAGTAATTTACTGAACTTCCACATGCCTTTCTATGAACCAAGAACAGGGTTCGATAGTAAAGGCTTTGCCAGACAGACCCTGGGATTAGGAAAATGCCCTTCACCAAGTTACCATCTGGAGGACCTGTGGGAAGATCTCGGCAATGAAAAAATGATCTGGGAACGAGATAGAACCAGGCTTACGGTATCTCAGATTAAACTGTTCCAGTTGAAGTTTGATACCAGAAATATAGAAGATAATGATTCAGAGGTTCTCCGTCCATCCGCCACCTTTTTCGAGGAGGATGCTGTTTCGATCATCGATTGGAGTAGAGAGGAGTCTAGTGATATCAGACTCCGGGCCCGCAGCATTTTTGAGGAAATAGAAAACTAGATCGTGGCAAAGAAGAAAGATGTTCAACCTCTTACAGATACAAGTCATAACACTGGTTCACGCATTAAGAGTGTAACACAAGCCCTTGCTAATAAATCTCTTTTGTCATCAAATGCAGGTAAGAAAATACTAGTGAAGGAGAAAACAGCCCCGGTGAAACATCCAACCGCGCCAAGGTCAAGACCAAGGACGAGATTTGAGAAGAAAATCTAAATGGCCTCAGAGGAGCCTGATTATCTGGATGATGTCGGTGACCTCAACGATGAAGATCTCACCTTCACCCCCGATCATAAGGGGAAGATGCAGGAAGGTCTTACGCACTGTCAAGACCTATCTCAGAATGCAGATGCACTTGTTAAGACCCCTGACAATCGAATGGTATCCAACACAATTCCACCTTGGCTCACGGAATCAGTTAATAAAAGGAAAAGCTTCAAACCTCTATCTATGCCAGTTAAAGAAATAGTGACGAGATACGCAGCTCGTACTCCGAAAGCTAAAAGGATGAAGAGTGATGTGAGGCTAATAATAGATCCTTCTACCGGGAAAGTCACTGCTGAAATTGCTACAGTAAGATCTATGGGAAATACCCAAGATCCTGAGCCCGAGGATTATGAGATAATGAAGATGGATTTTGGAGTACTGAACAGGGATTTCCGTGATCACATTTTCAAATTCTCTGCCGATCGTATGCTCGGACAGTCGCAGAAGGATGGCAGAGAGAAGCGGGAGTTGAAACAGATAGTTTCGACCATGGCGGAATTCTTATCTTCGCTTGCTGAGAATAGTGCAATACCTCTAGCGCAGACTCATCAGGGGTTCGACCCTAATTCGACAGAAAGTCAGAGGCTGTTCAAGCAGGTTCAGCAGGGGAGGACTTGGATAGAGGTAATGAAGGCATGGACAGATGGCATCATAGCGGAAGGCAGTGCCTTCATAAAAGAGTTCGTGAGCACCCGTACAGACGGCGAAGCACTCTTGGGGGAAATTCAGACATTGATCCCAATATGGAAAAGTGAAGCTGAAAGTTGTTCAGAGATCGTGAAAAGAGTACAAGAAATTAAAGATTACGGAGTGAAGCAATTTCTGACAGAGAACCCCATGAAGCTGGTCGACCCATGTATGCTGTTCATCCTGAAGAACTTCAGCTAGAAGAACACTTTGTTTGAGACAGCCATTTCTCAGATGCGGGTTATGGAAAAGGCCGTGAAGGAGATTCACTCTGACACCTTGAAGGACATTAAAATAGTAAATCCCTCAGGTATTCTACAATTGGAAGATGCAGACCAGGGAGTTGATGCATTAGTGAAGTCCTTTGTGGATGAAATGAACACTTTCAAGGAAAGTGAAGCGCCGATGGTTCATGACCTCACGAGGACTGCCAACATAGAAGCAATGCTTATCTTAAACCGAGGTCAATTGCCAAAGCAAGCGAAAAAAATTCAGGAGATGAGATGGGAGAAAAACGCCACGCATGCCAAGTTGATCGCGTTGAAGAACCTGCACGCCCTGCCTACTCAGGAGCTGCTCCGAGTTTACCGGTCCTGGAAGCTCGTAAAGGTTGCCACATCAGAGGATGCTCAAGAAAATTGAATCAATTTCAGTTTTGTTTACTCATTTGACCCTACCTTAACTCTTCTTTAGAAACTGGTTTTAAACTGTTAACGGTTTCTTGTTTTAATGGGGTCCGAGAAGCCGGATTTTTCGGGAGGCTTTCTCAGACCGTTTAAACTATTTAAGCTGGTGCTTAAGACATGGAAAAGGGATATAGATTAGAATAGAAAAAATATAGAAGGGAATAGAAGCAATAGTACAAGTTCTTTCCGTTATTTTTTTATTTTTGCAGTAGTTTGTATGACTGATGATAACTGGACTTTGGGCCAGTCTTACCTGAATACTTGTGCATGAAAATATTTTGATCTTTGAATCAAATAGTGAAATATATATGTTCTACCTTGGGAATTATATATCGATCTTGTGTATGTGCTATTCAGTTTCAGTCATTTATTATAGTTCTCTGAGTTATAGTTTTTCTGTAGACGCATTTTTGTTAGTTAGTCTAAATTTCTCTGAATGGCCGCTGAAGCTTATTTTTCTTTCGCAAGGTAGTCTTCTGTTACATCTATTGGTTTTTGCAAGTTTCTGTTATTTTACCTCATCTGTCTAGGAACGGTTGAGAGTCCTTTTACTGCTTTTCAGTTAAAAGCTTGTATGTTAAAATTACTTTTTCCATTCATTGAATATCTTATAAAGGGAGCTGTACCTTTTTGCAAAATTCAGAGGGAAGCAAAGTAAATGCTTACCCAACTGTTGTGTAAATGATTTGTTTTCAGAGGCATAGAGTCGGAAGATACATATCAGAGTATAAGAGAACAAATCTGTTCGCCAACACAAAGATAATGTGACAACCGCTAATGCTACTCAATTAGATGATCATCGCTCATTTATGAAATTGGTCCCACCTCAAACCTTCACTAGTCCTTTACCCACTCAATAATGAACACATCATAAAATCCGGTAGGCAGACATACCACTTTTCTCTCCCAATGACAATTAAACTGACAGCTGCCACATCATTTTCCAGCTTAATCAATAAAAAATGGCCACCTCACCATGACTTGGTGACTAAGGACCCACTTCATAGTCTAAATTTTACATGGAAAATAGAATGAATGTTGCTAAAGCACAAGCTTTAAATACCGAGCACCTCTCCTTAGCAGTATAACAACAACCACAAGATTCATCAGGGCTTTAACCTTCAGAAAGTCACGACCCCACCACATTATATCATCCTAGATAGATGTCAACATAAAGAGGTTGCCATAAAAATTGAAGTGTCAGAGCTTTGTCTTTGTCAGCATTGAATTTAATCAGACGCTTGTCGGTAAAGCACATGGATTAAAGAGTGGCCAATTTGGCTTAACGATATTATGATAGCCGTTGATGCAATCTAATTTTTAATGACAACCCCACACTAAAAAAGGGCCTGCTTCAATGGGTGTCACATTGTCACCATTCTACAAGTGAAAAATTTGACAATGAGAGCCTTGAGATAAAGCGGTAGCCACAAGATTAAAGTGAATCAGACGGCTAGAGAATAAAATGGGAGAGACTAAAATTTGATGTAAATTTCTCTAAAAAGTGACCCGTTTAAAACCTAATCGCAGAACACATGAAGGAGACAACTTTAAAGATTTATTTTAGCACATGTGTCATTTGCACCCTTAGTGAATGAAAAAGTAATGCTCAAATATAAAAAGGCTTACAAAATATTTAGGGTTTACAACATCTTTGCTCCTTGCTAGGTCAAGAATAAGGGTTTATTAAAATTTTAAAGTATGAGGGCCAAATTTTTTAAATAGTACTAACATTGGCTCATACTTGGGGATGTGTATCTCCTGCAGATATAATGAGAAAAATCAAATCTCCTGGAAGAGCAGACCAACACAAAACTTCAACCAAAAAATAAACAACTGTACACAAAACCCTAAACTAAAAATTCCCAAGAAGCTAGAAAATCTTAGGAGAAGTAAAGCTTTAAAAACTACCCATGAACTGGTAACTCCATGAGTTCTCCTGTCAAATTTTTTAACAAATATGAACCCGTTCCCCAATTTAGTTCAATGATGTAAGGGCCCAACCAAATGGGATCAAATTTTCCATGTTTCCCCTTGTTTTCCAATCTTGCATTCCACATCAACACAAGATCGCCATTTAAAAAACCTCTTTGAGTAGTCCTTTTGTCATATAAAACCTTACACTGGGCTTGAATCTTCTCATTTCTTGTATGTGCATTGCCTCTTACTGTATTCAACTGGATCAAATCATTAATTCTGTTTGTCATTTCATCTTCCAAATTACTATCATATGTTTGGATGAATTGATACATTTGCAATAAATTATTTTGGGGCAATCTTGCATTTATTCCATAGATTAAGTCAAAAGGGGCACATCCTATTGCCTTTTTTACAGTAACCCTATCAGCCCATAATGCTTGCAACTACTTTGAATCCCAAGCCCTTTTATTCTTATCCAATACTCTCTTCAATATCTTAATCAAGGTTTTGTTACTAGATTCAGCTTGGCCATTACCCTGTGGATGATAAGGAGATGAGTATGAAATCTTGATACTATTTTTTTGACAAAAATCAACAAAATCCCCAATAAAATCCATACCCCACTTTTGGAAAGGGGCTTGCACTACAAAAGGTCTAAGAGGTAAATTTCCACTGAATTTGAGTTTTCTAGAAAACCTTTCACAAGGGTCACACCTTTTAACAAATTGGTGAGCATCTTTGAAAAGTGTTGGCCACCAAAAACTTGATCTTATAATCTTGTGTGATGTGGTCTTTTCCATATAATGTCGTTCAAAAAATCCATTGTGCATTTCATTCAGAATTTTTTTGGATTTGTCTTGATCTAAACATCTGAGCAAGACCCCTTCATTACTTCTCCACCACAACTCACCACCTATGATGGCATATTTCATGGAATGGAGCCTAATAGTCCTCTTTTTGTTGTTATTCATCTCAGGAGGTAGGATCATTCTTTGTAGGTACCCAACAATGTCCTTATACCATTCACAACAATCCATATTGCAAATAAAGGGTTTTTGTTCTTCTTCCAATATATTTATCTGATTTGCAGCCAAATTGCTTTGGGCCATCAGCTTTACAAGTCCTAATCCTCTCACTAGCTTTGTGGTATGGATATCAATGTTAAATTCTTTGATCCTATTGATCCATCTACACCTCCTACCTGAAACTTCCTGTTGGACCAAAATATCTTTGACTGCAACACTTAGGACATAAGAAACAACTGTAGTTCCCACCAAATAGAATCTAAATGCTTTGATAGCCTTAACCAAAGCATAGGCTTGCTTTTCAACAATATCATAATTTAATTCAGCTTCTTGTAAAGTTTTATTGAAAAAGGAAATAGGCTACTCAAATCCCTCTGCATTTTTTTGCAACAAAACCACTGCAACTGTGTGGGCAGATGCAAAAGAAAAAATTTACAGGGGTTTACTATAATTTGGGGTTTTCAAAATTGGGGCATTTTTAATAGCCTGTTTGATATTCTTGAAAGCCTCTACTACCTTAGCATTCCACTCAACCTTTGCACCTTTCTTTAACATCCTTGATATTGGGATACTAATTTCTGCAAAGTTTGTAATGAATCATCTTAAAAAATTCACTTGTCCTAAAAAGGATTGCACTCCTTTGATGTTCCTAGGCTGGGATAGTTTTTCTATAGCTTCAACCATCTCAGGGTCTATTCTAACCCCATCTTTTGAAACAATGTGTCCTATAAGTTTTCCTTCTACAACACCAAAAGCACATTTCTTTGGGTTTAAAGAGACTCCATACTCTAAAGCTCTAATAATTTTTTTTTCCAAATGTTGGCAATGTTGTTCCTCCTTGGCTGAAAATGCTATAAGGTCATCCTGATACACCACCATAAATCTATCAATGAAATCAGCAAAAGCTACATCCATAGCTCTCTGGAAAGTGGCACCAACATTAGTTAATCCAAAAGGAATTCTTACATACATATATGTCCCCCAAGGGGTAGTAAATGTAGTCTTGAATTGTTCTGATTCCTTAACCATGACCTGATTATATTCGGAGAAGCCATCCATCATGGACATCAACTCTGACCCGGTTACCTTCTGCAACATATTTTCCATATTAGGTAATCCATAATTATCTTTTAAGGAATTTATGTTCAAGTTCCTAAAATCAACACAAAGTCTGATATCACTATTCTTTTTCCCGACAAGGACCAAGTTTGAAACCCAAGTGGAATGCCTAATAGGCTTAATTATTCTAGCATCTATCATTTTCTTAAGCTCTCCTTGCATCTTGGGTACCAAAGTAGGATTAACAGGTCTCAACTTCTGTCTAAAAGGTTTAGTACCCTGTTTTAATGGGATTTGATGTTGAAAAATGTCTTCTTTGTAAGCCTTGAAGTCTTCATAAGACCATGCAAAAACATGTCTAAACTTCTTGATAAACATTTACCTATATAAACCCTTCTAGGTACCATCCTTGTGCCCAGATTGATCTCCTCAAGATCATTTGTTCTATCAGTGTTAGCAGAGAAAGTTTTGTCTTTACTATCAAATGCCCTTTCAAGAGTAACTAATCCCGTGAGAACTCTATTTGAGTTCAACTATAACATCTCCTTTCCAAAGGCAATTTCTTTACCATTTACTGTATCAACATAAGCACTGAAATCCATTTCTTTGTCACCAAAATGAGATTCACACTGCAAAAATCTCAATGTGTCCTGATCATCATAAAAAACTTTCCAATTTTCCACATTATCAGGGATGGAAGGTTTAGCTTGAACCTCTATATTAGATATATCTGCAAAGGTGATATCTTCCGGCCTTAGAGCCACATTAGCTAATAGATCAACCATTCTATTCTGAATTCTTTCCAAAAAAATGTTAAAAGCATTGAAGCTTTCAATTTCATCCCATACTGCATTTCTATACTGTTTTAACTTCTGGTTCTCTGATGCATATTTTGACCTAACATGGGAAATTATCAATTCAGAATCACCCACCACTTTTAAGCACTTTATGCCATGTCTTGATGATAAACTTAGGCCAATTAACAAAGCCTCATACTCTGCAACATATTTGTACATGAGAGCAACAAAGTGAATGAAAATTTGAAAGTTTTACCATTTGGAGATATAAGCAATATTCCAGCTCTAGACCCCTCCTTTGAGCTCGCCCCATCAAAATACATAGTCCATAAGCTATCAAGATTAGTCCATTCCTCTTGGCTATCTGATACAAGGGAAGATTTCAACACCCTCCTCTATTTCCTTATCTTGGACTCTGAAAGCATTAATGTCAGTATCTAAAAAGTAATTCATGGTGTCTTTTTCTTCCTCAATCATGTGTGGAGTTCTAGGTTCCCTAGAAACCTTGATATTTTGTCCTTCAAAGTTAAATGTGTCAAATGAAAAATCACATTGTATGCTACCTCCCATAGAGGCCCTCCACTTTCTTGACAATAACATCCCATATTAAGGAGGAATATCTGTTAGGATTGGGAACACTGAGAGTGGGGGGGTGGTGAATTAATGTTCACTATATTTTAACTTTTCACTTTAACCTTTATGCTGAACTTAAATGCTTAAGAACTGAATTAAACATTCACATAAACATGAAACATGAAATCAAAACATGACACCAATATGATTATGGGGAAACCCAAATAGGTAAAACCCCGGTGGGAATTGACACCCACTAATATTCTGCACTAGTGTTTTGTGATCCTTGCTAGAAGATCCTTTACCCTGTTAGGAGTAGCTTTATAATGCTTTAAGTATAGTAGACCTTGTTAAGGGTTAGAATCTATTAGGATTTTTTTATAATCATCCCTATTAGGGGAGAGGATGCACTGTCCAAGAGCTCACTACTCAAGTGGTGAAGGCTACAACCTTCTGATCTCAGATACGCACTATATCTCTAGGATGAATTGTCACTGTAACACTACTTGTTAGATCAGTTCCTTTGATGTGCTAATGCTTTGACCTCTTGCAAAGCTCTAATACATCTTCTAGTGTCTTTGCACACTTCTACTCTACTTATCACAACTCTCTTTTAACTTCCATATCGAATACAATGGGCACACCTTATATTTATGCACTCATACAAAATTCATAATTAGGTCGGCCCTATGACTAATTAAAAACAATTCTTCCAAATGAATTGGATTAAGCATGCTTACAATTATACATATAAACATGTTGGAAACCTAAATACAATAGGTGCATAGCCTTTACAAAATTACATTATGATAGCAAACCAAAATGCTAACTATCGGCTCCATGCTTTGTTCTCTACTGGCACACACTAGCTGTGCAACTTCAACTGACTGTAACTTTCACATCCTTGCACACCTGCTTATGCACTCATAGACTAAGCAAGAAAATAGTCTAACTAACTTAACTTCCAAGGTGCATATCATGATTCATCCATACACACATGTGCTAATGCTCTGAGCTGCCGAAACTCTGTATACTATCCAGTCTTCAACACTTAACCGAATTCTAATCTTTACATCAAGTGCGCTGACTCCAAACTGCTATATGAATTTGTTGCCATAATAAAAACACTATATCTAGTCATATACCTTAGTATAGTCAAATTTCCACCAATCTCCCCCTTTTTCATTGATGGCAACAAATGAATATGGCCAAGTTGCTAACTATCCCTTAACACAAAAAACTTTTTGTCTTCTATACATTTTTTATACATAATCTTATATCTCCCTATACATATTTGTATGCAAATTAGATGTCTAACAACTAGAAATGATAAATTAACTATTAAAGCCAATAAATCTATCTAATGAAAACACAATGAAGAATGCAAAGTAACTATGAAATGATGAAACTAATTTAATTACCTTCACCTACCATGCAGCTTGTCTCCATTGTCCTCCTAGCTTTGATTTCTTGAAGATGTTGATCTCTCAGATTTCCAAATGAAGCCTTCTCCCAAGATGCTACCAAAGTGTGGAGATTGAATGAAATGAGTGCACAATAGCTTATGCAAACTAATGGATGGAATGCAAATGAAATAAAATGGTGATAATATGGATGCTTGATTGCTTGAATGCTTGAATGCTTGGATGCTTGGATGCTTGAATGCTTGAATGCTTATTATCAAAAATATCTATTAGCTCTCAAATGGAAAATGTGGCTCCTTTTATAGAGTTTTGGAGGATCTAGACCTAGGTGGCGCAATCCTACGGTTGAGAATGAAAGGTGGAAGATTCTAGGGCTAGGATTGACTTGGTTGAAGGAGTTGAGAGAAAGGGGGATGTAGTTGGAATGTGAGAGGAAAAATAGGGATGATGTTCCTCTCACATTGACATGGAGGAGAAGAAGGTGGAAGAGAAAGACACATGTCAAGTGTCTCACAAAGACCCAAGAGAGAAAGAGGGGGAGACCTTTTCCTCATGAGGACTCTTTGCACAAGTGTCCCATGAGTCACCTTTGACCCTTAGAGGTGGCTTGAGAAGCCCCTTAGGAATAGGGCATGTCTCTTAACTTGGTTGTTGAGAGGACATGTGGTCATGAGACTAAGTCTTATGAGGCCACATAACTCTTGAGAATAGGACATGTGTGGGTGAGGATAATTGTAAATAAATAATTAATAATAATTATTTATCTTAGCCAAAGTGATGTGTCAGGTGACTAGGTAGGTGAGGTGGACTAGGAAACTTAGTCATATTTAGGTGATTGTGTATTTAATTAAATCACTTTAATAAGACTAATTGGAAGACTTAGGATAGAAGAATAGACTATAGTGAATTCACTAAATAAATTGAATAATTTATTTAATAAATAGAGGAATAATTATTAATTAAATAATAAATATTTAATTAATTTATCAAGTCAATAGTAATTAAATAATAAATATTTAATTAATTAATGAAGGCATTTTTAGGTGTATACAATATTATACTCCATGTTCTATACACAACTCCCCCTTTGACATTAATGACAAAGGTGTACCAAAAAACTATATCTGCACATACTTACTTAGGGAAGACATCCAAATATGCTATCTTGAGGTTTTGGATCTCCTTCCAAAAATTTATCAAGGAGTTAACTATCTGGAGTTGGGCGCATAATGCATATTGAAGCTTCTCCATCTTCTTCAATTCTATGCTTAGACCTTGATAATAAGTAATCATTGTGGCATCTATCTCCTTTATGTTTTGATTGAGAATGTCTAGTGAGGGTGCAAGAGCATTCCTCAACTGATTCTGTCTAGACCTTATCTTTGCCATCTCTTTCTCTACCTTCTCAATTTTATCCATCTGACCTTGGTAGATATTTTTGCACATGTTTACATCAGTGGATGTGTCTGTCACTAAAATCTTCACCTGCTCAATCATAGCTTCTACTTCTTTTATTTCCCTTAAATGGGCATCAGTAAGCTTATCTCAATCCATGTAGTTTGCAATGAATTTCCTTGAATAGCAAATTCTTTTAAAGATGCTTGTCCCGTCTTGAGTGAATTTAGATCTAGAGCAACGTTGCTCATCAACTCATTCAGTCTCTTCTCTAGATACTTCTCTTCTACAACCTTGGATGTAGATTGTTCAAGGCTTGACAAATTGCTTTTGAACTATGATATGATTGTACTTACATCATCAATCAAGTGTACCTTGTCCACTTTCATGTCTGCAGGCAACAAACTATTCAGAATGTTCATGGATTCCACAAGGAGAGGATTTCTCATGACTTATTTCTCCTTTGCTTTCTCCATAGCCAAGACGCTAAACTTAATCAGGTCTTCCTCTTTCCATGAGTCCAAACTGGATGTGTCAGGTGTCAAACTTGACAACAATGCTAAGGAGGGAGTGATGGGAGTGCTGTCCATCACTTCTAGTTTTACCTTGGCTAGATCAATAGAAGTTTCATCTTTCTCTTGTTCTTTATCTTCTTCTTTCTTTTCTTCCTCTTCTTTTTCTTCCTCTTCTTCTTCTTCTTTCTCATTTGATATATTCTCAATCAATACCTCTTCTTGATGAGTGGGAGGAGTGCTGCTACATAACATCTCAGCTTCTTGTGTGCTCACAAAAGCTTCCTCAAACTTGTCTAATTCTATGTCAGTGGCCTCCATGGCTATCTCCACATTATCAATGATAAAGGTGCTGTCCTTAAGTGACTCTAACATGGGCACATATTTATCTACCTTTTTTTGTGCTTCCATTGCAGGTGCTGAATCCTAAGGACCTGTAGATTGTACATTGATGGTCTCTTCTACTTTGTCTTTCTTACTAGGTGTTTGAGAGATGGACGCAGACTTAGGTTTCATGTGCTACTCTAAGAGTACCTTCTCAAAAGACTTCTCTATTTCCTGAGAAATTAGCTCATAGTATTTGTTCATGAGGTGAAGTGTCCTCATCTTTGTTCTTAAGTGCAGCTTCACTAGATTTAGTAATAATGACCTTTCTTCAATAGAGCACACTAGAAGAGTGGAATCAAGAATTTGTTCCCTTATTCTGAGATTTTCTTTAGTGGCTTGTCTTTTTAAGGTATCCATTATTTCCCATACCTTATTTGGAATTTCTATTTTCAATTCAAGAACTGTCTTCTTGAACTTTATCATGTGTTTGATAATCATACCATGTATTTTTGATTTGTCAATTTCACTGTATGTTTCATAAAACTTTCCCACCTGATCAATTCTGCCCTCATCAATAATTCTTGTGCTCAAAGTTTTAAGACTTGGTTTGAATCCTGCCTTAGCAGGTGCTTGACTAGTTTTCTTGCTCCTTAATGCTCATGAGGATGGATGACTAGTGATGAATTCTTTCTTGCTCTTGATTATTGGTTTATACTTCAGAGGAGAAGTAGGATCATTTGTTTCTTTGGGCGTAGAAGGAGTGTCATCAGTCATATCCTTCTGACTGTCATCTTTTTCAATTTTTTATTTTCTTCATCTTAGGATCTTCTTGTTCTTTTTCTGCTGCTACGCTCTTCAATTCCAAAGCAATCTTGTCTTCCCTTCCCTTATCAAGGTCTGGTTGAGACACACCATTGTCAGGATGAACAAGCTAGAAATAACAATTACATGCAAATATAACCAATATCAAAAAATAATAAACCACATAGAAGAGAACAAAAGACACAAATATTTAATGTGGTTCACCCAATCCTTGGGCTACGTCCACCAATAGAGAGTCCAATATTTTATTATCCAGTGATTACAACTTGATTACAATCCATAATCCCCTTACAGCTCAATTCCACTGCAAGTACTAAAATCATACATTATATTAAATCCCTAACCCTAAGCCAATATAACAAGGCTTATGTCGGTTAACAAGTTAACCCGAAAATACTTGATGAGTCAACCTAAGAAAAGGCTTGATGAGTCAACCTAGGGAAATGTTTGACGTGTCAACTCAAAAATGCTTGATGAGTTAACCCCACAATGAATGAAAAGTGTATAGTACTTTCCTGATTAGTCACCACAAGCTAACAATCTCCCACTTGGGGACTAATCAGACTCCACACCAAACAACAATCTCCCACTTGGAGACTGATTATGTAGCTAAACTGCTACCCTGTGAGGCTCCCACTGGATCCAACCACCCTGGACTCAATTGTCCCTTTATTCTGTTTAGTCTAGTAGACCAACCGAAGTTGAAAAAGAGTTCAACTTCTCCCTTGTTACTACCTTTGTAAACATATCTACTAGATTATCATCTGTATGTATCTTTTCTAGCTTTAACTACCCATCATCCAAAAATGACCAAATGAAATGGTACCGCAACTATATGTGTTTTGTCTTTGAGTGCAAAGCAAAATTCTTTGCAAGATGAATGGCACTTTGGCTATCTGTATGCAGAAAATTACCCATTTGAGGATGTCCCAATTCTTCCATGAAGAATTGAAGCCATATCATCTCCTTGGCTGCCTCTGTAGCAACAATGTACTCTACCTCTGTAGTGGATAAAGCAACCACCTTTTGTAGTTGAGAAATCCAACTCACTACTGTCCCACCAATAGTAAATACATAACCTGTAGTACTCCTCCTGCTATCTATATCTCCTACAAAATCTGAGTTAACATAGCCTTGTACAGTAGTAGTAGAACCCCCAAAGTGTAAACACTTACTGGATATACCTCTCAAATATCTGAGAATCCATTTGACTGCATTCCAATGCTCAATACCAGGGTTACTTATATATATTAGCTAACGACTCCCACTGCATGTGCAATATCTGGCCTAGTACATACCATAGCATACATTAATCTCCCTACAGCTGAAGCATAAGGTACCTGAGATATTTTTGCCTCTTCTTCTAATGTCTTAGGACACATCTCTTTGGTCAATTTCAAATGACTAGGCAAGGCTGTGCTAACAGCTTTGGCATTCTCCATAGAGAAATGTTGCAACACCTTCTTAATATAATTAGCCTGAGATAGAGACAACTTCCTATTTTTCCTATCTCTGCAAATTTTCATACCAAGGATTTTTTTTGCTACCCCCAAATCCTTCATAGAAAATGAATGTGCTAAATATTGTTTCAACCCCTTAATGTGATCCATGTTAGACCTAGCTACAAGCATATCATCAACATATAAACATAAAATAATGTAGCTGTCATCATCCAACCTCTTAAAATAAACACAATGGTCAGAATGACACCGACTGTATCCATGCTCATTCATAAAAGTGTCAAATTTACTATACCATTGCCGAGGTGCTTGCTTCAAGCCATATAAACTTTTCTACAATCTGCACACCAAATTCTCCATACCCTTGACCTCAAATCCTTGGGGCTGGACCATATATATTTCTTCATCCAAATCACCATGAAGAAAAGCTATTTTAACATCAAGCTGCTCTAAATGCAAATCTTCTGTTGCCACAATACTTAAAATAGTACAGATAGAAGTCATTTTAACAACTGGAGAAAATATATCATCAAAATCAATACCCTTTTTCTATGAAAATCCTTTTACAACTAACTTGGCTATAAATCTTTTGTTACCTCCATCCTCTTCTTTTATCCTATAAACCCATTTATTCTGTAAAGCCCTTTTACCTACAGGTAACTTGCATAAATCCCAAGTGTGACTTTTCAGCAAGGAGTCCATTTCATCTATCATTGTAGACTCCCATTGAAGCTTTGTATTCACCTACACAACTTCATTATAACATTCAGGTTTACCAACATCAGTTAATAAGATAGAATATAAAGAAGGTGAAAATCTATCTAGAGGTCTACTTAGCCTTGTTGACCGTCTAACATTCACTGGGGTGTGTGGTATTTGTTGTTGCTGTTGTTGCGGAGCATAAGGAATTTCTGGAACATTATCATTTGGAATATCATCTAGCACTACATAATCATTTTTTTTCTTCTCATGCTGCTACAACAGATCTTTGTACAACACTTTCTCATTGAATATGACATCCCTGCTTCTTACAATTTTATGATTTTCAAAATCTCAAAGCCTATAACCAAATTCATCAATGCCATATCCAAAAAATATATATTTCTTACATTTAGCTTCTAGCTTGGTTCTATTATCATAATCTATATGTGTCAACTCTTCACAACTGAAGGTTCTGAGAAAAGAATAACTCACCTTCTTACCTATCCAGGCTTCCTCTGGAATACCACAACCCAAGGGAGTATAGGGACCTCTATTTATCAAATATACATCAGTATTTATAGCCTCTACCCACATGTTTAGGGGGAGCCCAACATGCAACCTCATGCTCCTAGCATGCTCCATTATTGTCCTGTTCATGCATTCAACCACTCCATTTTCCTGTGGAGTACTTGGAACTATTTTCTATCTAGGAATACCAGTAGAGGCACAATAATCTTCAAATTATTTTCTACAATACTCACTGCCATTATCAGATCTGAGACATTTTAATCTTTTTCCAGTCTCATTTTCAACCAAGCTTTTCCATTTCTTAAAAGTTTCAAATACGTTAGATTTCTATCTAATGAAATATATCCATACTTTCCTAGTTGCATCATTAATGAGTGTAACATAATACTGAGAGCCACCAAGGGAAGATACCTAAGCTGGTCCCCATACATCTGTATGCACAAGCTCTAATCTCTCATTTTTCTTTTCCTTCCCAATCTTCACAAAACTAACTCTCTTTTGTTTTCCATACACACAACTCTCACAAAAATCCATATTGACACATTTCAGACTAGGTAAAACTTTCTTTGAATGAAGTAATTTCATACCTTTCTCACTCATGTGCCTGAGTCTGTTGTGCCATAGTGTTGTGTTAGAATCTACAACAATGGTTTGATGTTCTTCCTGCTTAATTGCAGCCATTGTTCTTTAACTTTCATTATCTTCTGAAACAATTAAAGTAGAAGGAACAATATGACCTGTACAAAGATATAAGGTGCCTACTTTCATACCTTTTGCTACTACTATGAAAACTTTTGAAAATGTTAGAATTTAATCTTTCCTTGGTATATTTGTATTTAAAGGATAAACCAAGGTATCCTATTGTATTCATCCTCTAGTCCAAGTAGGAGGAAATGCCACATATTTGTAATTCTTTTATTAAGGAAATAGATATTCCTCCTTATGAGGAATCCTACACTTGTCTCACACACTATTGAAATATGGCATACATAGAAATGGGAGTTACAATGTGACTCCTCTCTCACATCTCTATTATAGAGATGTCTCTCCTCTCTTTATAAAGAGATTCTTCTTCTTCTTGAACATTGTATGAGCTTGGCTCTCACACACACACTCTCTCTCTCTCTCATTCTTAGGCATTTTTTCCCATTCTTTATATCATGGGGTTTTTTTTAATGCTTTTCCCCCTTCAAAATCTTGTCTCCTTTGTTGCTTGGATCTTTGGTGAATGCTCCTAGTTTTTACATTAATTCATGGTAAATCTTCTTACTCCTATCTCATTGAATTAAACAATTTTTCGTCTCTCTTTATTTTGTTATTATTTTAACATGGTATCAGAGCAGGTTGGTTTAATCCATTATTGAGTGTACAGGTGAAGGAGCTACCATATCTTGGAGCACTCCAATATCAGAGACTCTTGAGAGAGTTTATTGCTAGTATAAATTTTTTTTGACTAATCTGATTAAGAGAGAAAAAATCAATTTTTTTTTGGGTTTGGCTGGTTTACCGCCAAACCCGGTTTATCTATTGGATACATTATTGATTTGTTTTGTGCAGCTTTGGAGACATTTCAATCTTTGCTCTGTTTATGATCATCACCTTAGAGAGCTCTATTTTAATTTATCTCTGTTTTAATCTTTGATCTTGTAAGTTTTAATCATTTCTTGGCTCTCACGAGTTTTGATTTGCAGGCTTGATTATTCCATTTTTAATCACTAATCTAATATTTTGTAGGTTTTATTTCAGTTTCTTAGATTTTATTTCTTGGTATTGTTAATTAATGTTGGTTTTAATCTCTAATATCATTTTTTTTCTTGGTATTTATCTCAAATATAATTGTGTTTGTCTATGCTGGGGTTCCATTCCAATCTCCCTATAATACTAAGCTTCCGTATAATTCTTCAGAGATACGTATTCAGAGATACTCCAACTTTGTATTCTCTTGTTTTTATCCTTTTCTAAAGTATTTGAAGCATATTTCTTTTATTAGCGTGGAGCATATTTCCTTGGTTGTTGCTCTCAATTGACTTCTAAATTATGAGTTTCATTTTGCTTCCCACTTTCCAGTGATTTTTTATCCATTACCTTCCTGGCGAACAACATTTGATTCCCCTGTAGATCTCTTCATTTGATTCCTCGCGCTACCATTGGTGGAATCTAGTGTTAACGTTTCATCCCCTGTAGGTTTATTGGTGGAGATACATAACATCTCCATTCTGGTTACATAAAATACTGGTTGAAACATTTTCCTTAATCATTGTAGGTTATATCATTTTCTTTATAACGCTTTCCTTCGAAAGGAAATGTTTTTCTTTTAAACGTAACTTTTTCCTTATAACATTTTAATATAACATTTTCATTATTAAGTTATAGTATATAGTATATCATTTTTATTATTAACAATAACTTATTTGCAGGAATTTTGAAACCTTTTCCATTTCATTTTATTCTATAGTTCATATAGTTAGCTTTAAAAAAAAATAAAAATTTCAAACTCCTTTCTATTAGAGGGTATTTTTTTTTTTGTCACTTTATTTTTGTTTCATCATGTCTACGTCAATACCAAAATTTAAACTCACTAGTTCCAATTATACTATTTGGAGGCCACACATGTCTGATTTTCTAAAATCTCGACACCTTTTGGATATTGTGTCTTCACCAAATTTGAAACCAACATCCACCACTCCTCAGGCTGACCAGGATTCCTGGCAGTTGAAAGATAAGGAAGTGTTTGGTGTAATTGGATTCTCATTAAATCCAGATTTATATCATCTTATCTCAGATTGTACCATGGCTCATTAGGCTTGGCATGTCTTGGAGAACACATTTCAAACTTATGAGAAACTTGTTCCCCTTATTAATCAAGCAACTCAAAACTCTACACCGCATTGTGACATTATGTATCCTTTAAATGATTTTCCTATTTGGGATGACCCATGTGATGATGTTTG
The DNA here is from genome assembly GCA_027943335.1 of Chamaecyparis obtusa. NCBI lineage: Eukaryota > Viridiplantae > Streptophyta > Pinopsida > Cupressales > Cupressaceae > Chamaecyparis > Chamaecyparis obtusa. The sequence continues at coordinate 87,151 of BSBK01000092.1, forward strand.
TTTTGGGGATGATCCCCTCGCTTCCTATTGTCCTCATAGAGATAAAATGTTATGGGTTGATGATGTTTCTTATACTTATTCTTCTTTAGAACAAGAAGATGTAATTATTAATACGTTTATCAATGTCACCTTGCCCTTATGTATTACAAGAGATTATGTTCCTATTTGCTCCAAAGTAGATCATGAATTTCATGAAACTCAAATGGTTATTATGGAGGACCAACCTCCTTCCCTAAACTCTAATCTCCTTGATGATATTATTGATGGTGATTGTCCTATTTCTATTCTTTATTATGTATCTAGTAATGAATCCATTTAGTTTACAAAACCTCTTTATGATGCAATTACATTTGATGATTTACATTCAGCTTCTATTGATTTAGTTTTAGGAGGAAATCCCAATAATGGGAGATCCCCTCATGGTTCCTATTTTTTTGTAGATTCAGGTGATCTTTCTTGGACAAGTAACAACGAACAATCTCAAAGTTTACTTAAAGATTTGGGCCTATATCCATAAACACCTACACTCTTGCATTATGAAAATCAAAGGAATCCTATTTCAAGATCCAAGCATTTATCATTGCACCGTCACCTCATATCAACACAAAGTGAAGAAAACAAGTTTTCCTCCTCTACTACAAGAAGGATAATCCAGTTGCAAATTTTTGTAATTACCCCAAGTAAAGATTAAAGGGGGGTGTTAGAATTTAATCTTTCCTTGGTATATTTGTATTTAAAGGATAAACCAAGGTATCCTATTGTATTCACCCTCTAGTCCAAGTAGGAGGACATGTCACATATTTGTAATTCCTTTATTAAGGAAATAGATATTCCTCCTTGTGAGGAATCCTACACTTGTCTCACACACTATTGAAATGTGGCATACATAGAAATGGGAGTTAAAATGTAACTCCTCACTCACATCTCTATTAAAGAGATGTCTCTCCTTCTCTCTTTATAAAGAGATTCTTCTTCTTCTTGAATATTGTATGAGCTTGGCTCACACACACACACACACTCTCTCTCTCTCTCATTCTTAGGCATTTTTTCCCATTCTTTATATCACGAGGTTTTTTTTATGCTTTTAACCCTTCAAAATCTTGTCTTCTTTGTTGCTTGGATCTTTGGTGAATGCTCCTAGTTTTTGCATTAATTCATGGTAAATCTTCTTACTCCTATCTTATTGAATTAAATAATTTCCCGTCTCTCTTTATTTTGTTATTATTTTAACAGAAACCTTCCAATTTCTATCATTAAAAGTAATTGTGCAACCCTCATCACCCAGTTGACCTGATGAAATTAAATTCCTACTCAGCCTTGGAACATGTGTTACCTCTTGTAGTAGCCAATGATTTCCATTCTGCAACTTAATCTTAATTTTTCCCTTTCCAAAAATTTGACAGGGTTCATTATCTCCCAAATAAACTAGCCCAAAATCCCCTTGGACATAATCAACAAAATAACCTCTATGGGGTGTAGCATGAAATGAAGCCCCCAAATCTAACACCCATGAATTGTCAACATTTTCTAAAGACAAGAGCAAAGAATCCTCTTCAGATTTGTTACTTACCACATTTGCCTCCTTGCGTCCATCATGCTTGTCTCCTTGATCTTTCTTCCGAGACCAACAGTCTTTCTTCTTATGACTTGGTTTTCCATAGTACCAGCAATCATTTGGCCCTTTGGATTCAGACCTCTTTCCCTTTGATTTTCCTCTTGATTTCTCATGATTTCCAGAGTTGTTTCCTCTATCTCTTATTCTGCCTCTGCTTTCTGCGTTCAATACACTACCCGATGTGGATGCCCCTGAGATTTTCCTACAAATTTCCTCACTCAATATAACACCAATAACATCATCAAACTTTAGGGTATTAGAACTAGAAATAGAATTACTAACAACCATTACCAAGCCATTCCAACTTTCTAGAAAAGAACACAAAATCAAGAGAGCCCTAACCTCTTCATCAAAAGTAATTTTTTAACTGAGCCTAATTGACTTGTAACTATATTAAAATCATTCAAATGATCAATTACTGATCCACCTTCTACCATTTTCATATTAAATAAACACTTCATAAGAAATACCTTGTTTAAAGATGAAGGCTTTTCATACAACTTCGCTAGGGTATCCATAAGATCTTTAGCTTTCATTTCTCTAGTAATATTGAATGCCACTGATTGTGCTAGGCATAAAAAAATACTCCCCAGTGCCTTCCTGTCCAAACTATCCCAATCTTCCTCAGACATTGTTGCCTCTTTCTTGCCTATTCCCTCTAATGGTCACCATAGATCCTTTTGATAAAGATAGTCCTCCATTTGCATCTTCCATAATTGGAAGTTCTACCCATTAAACTTATCAACATTCAACCTACCCTCATCTACCATTTCTCCCACTTAACTGAGAGACTCTCCCACTGACTCGTGAGACCTACTTCAGAGAATAGATGAAAGAACAAATGAAATAACCTCGCTTTGATACCACTTGTTAGGATTAACAAGGTAGAAATAACAATTACATGAAAATATAACTAATATCAGAAAACAATAAACCACATAGAATAGAACACAAGACACAAAGATTTAACGTGGTTCACCCAATCCCTGGGCTACATCCACCAACAACGAGTCCATATTTTATTATCCAGTGATTAAAACTTGATTACAATCCATAATCCCCTTATAGCTCAATTCCACCACAAGTACTAAAATCATACATTATATTAAAATCTATAACCCTAAGCCAATATAACAAGGTTTATGTCACTTAACAAGTTAACCCTAAAATACATGATGAGTCAACCTAAGAAAAGGCTTGACGAGTCAACCTAGGGAAATGTTTGACGTGTCAACTCAAAAATTCTTGACGAGTTAACCCCATGATGAATGAAAAGTGTATATTACTTTCTTGATCAGTCACCACAAGCTAACAACCATGTATTCTCAAGATTTATGATGTGATTTTAGAGGCTTTCCTCTTAGTTGCTACACTGTTTAGTTTAGCATCAACTTCTCTTGTCTTCTCCTCATATGTTCCCCACCTAGGTTCATTAGGGTCTTTGGGGGCTGAAAGTAGTACCTGTGCATATGCTTCAAGGACCTATTCCTCTACCTCATAGCCAAGTGGATGAATCCACTCAGTTCTTGGTTCAACGACTTCCATACAGGTTGTATCAGTTTCCACCATAAAACAAATTGAGTCCTTATAATTTTCCACAATACTTTCTAGAATCCTGTACCTCATTTGCATCTTAGTTCTAAAGGTCTTGAATTCCAAAGTTATATAATCCCTTAGTGTACTTTCAATGGATGCTTTGTTGGATATCTAAGGCATGGTTGGAATGGACTTGTCCAAATACAAATTTGATATCTTCCCAACAATATGAAGGTACATGTAGATGATTAGTGATCCAAACTGGAATATTTTTTTCTTGTCATGCTTGATGGCCTTGATGTTATCAATCAACTATGTGCACAAGATCTCACACAAGTTGAATTCCCCATCTTCCTTCACTAGTCTAATGGCTGCTAGAATAGTGCCCGCATACACACTATTCACTTTGATGGTGTGATGAAACCTGTATCCCAGTATCATTGACATCAGTTTGATGTCTGCTTGCTCAATAGGCTTGATGGTCATACTGCGCCTATCGCTCCTTGACTTACATGTTAGTTAAACCATCTTTTTGACATCCTTGCCCATAGGAAGGATGACACCTATCCTAGAAAGTCTTGTCATCTCATGTATCAAGTCATTTGTGATTCTAACTGGTACATCACCAATCCAAAACAAATCATCATGAATTATGCTCAACAAGATTTTTATCCATTCTATCTCATAGAATTCATATGCCATAGCATACTCAATAATAGGATGATCATTCCATTTTACATATTCATTTATGAATGTCTTGTCTAGTTTCAACATGGTATCCATGTGCACTCTAAGCCTATCCAGTCCAACTGGTTCCTTCTTACAATAGATATATGCCCTAATGTCTTCCACATGCATGACACCCATAGGTGTGTGGGAGAAAGCTCCCTCTAAATCATCCAAGGTTGATTTGAAAGGGTGCCTCTTGAAAAAATATCTTTTCTTCTTAGTGACATCATAAAAAATGGGAGTGGCCATGACTTACTTGATAAACACTTTCCAACTGATCTTTGAGATAATTTGATGACTTCTGAATCGGTGCAACGAGCTAGGGTTTCTGCAACTGACCAAATGCACTGCAAACACTGATAGTTTAATCTCTAAATCTTCACAACAACTTCCAAGGCTCTTTATGCTCTCTATTTCTCTGCATTTGAATGCAATGAGCAATCAAATAACTTTTTGTGTACTTAAAAGTGAAAATTCCACCATTAATGCAAGTCGCGTAAACTAGGCTGTCACTTCAAAATTTCCAACTCAAGTTCTATTCACAATCAACATGTGCGCTCTTGCACATAGGTACCTTGATACTCTAAAAGCTTAAGTCCAAAGGTGCATACTCTGAGGATGAGTATACCAGTTGCATAGGGGTCTAGAGCTAAATTAGCTCCCCCTATGACCTTGAGGGCCATTCTTCTAGATTTAGAGGGTGCATCCACTACAGATGCATCTAATACATTCTCATCAGTCTTATCCTTCTTTTTCTCTGACCAAATTATGCTTGCATCATTTGAGGCTTTGAGAAAGTAAACTTCTCCTACGGGATCCAAAATTGGTTCTCTGGCCTTTTTAGGGCTTCCCTGACCTTGCGTCCTTGATCTATAGAACTTTGAGATATGTCCAGCCTTGTTACAAGAGTGACAAATGATTGGAGGTCTTATATTCCTCATCGCATTGACATGAGTCACCATTCTCCATTGATTTGCTATGTGACCATTATAGTTACATATGTAACATTTTGAGCACTTCTTACATTTATCTAATTCTAATTTCTCTGATCTTGCTGAATTCTATTCTTCTTGCTAGTCTTGCAATTCATAGCTCTATGACCAAACTTGTTGCATGAATAATAGTAGCCATTAAAAGATCTTACCTCTGTACAGTTCCTTGCAATGTGTCCATGCTTGTTACAAGAAAAATAGATGCATTCTACTTACTTGGGCTCATTCTTAGGTGGTCCACCATTATCTATGGTTTGATCTTTAGGCTTTTCAGCATCAGTAGAGTCCTTTTGTGAATCCTTTCTTGCTCACATATCGTCTATCTGATTTTGTGCTTCATTGTATCCAATACAACTGGTGTCTCCTTTAGCTCTTCTTGCATACAACTGAGATTCTATCAAATTAGAACTGGTGTGTAATTTGTCAATGTGATTCTTTGCTTCTTTCAATTTAGACTCCAAGATTTCTTTTCTATTCCTTAGCTCCAAGATTTCCATGTTCTCTTGCCTTAGTTCTTGATTTAGCTGAATGTTCTCTTTGATTTGTTCATCATAGACTGCCTAATTATTAGTCAGCTTATCATCAACCTCTTCAAGTTTTTCTTTTAAGGATTTGTTTTCTTCATTGAGCTTATTTACCATTATCCCTAGATCACTGGTAGAGCATTCTTTCAAATATTTCCTTAGCTTTTTGATGACTAATTGAGCATCACTGAGTTTGTCCTTTAGTTCTTTAGATTCTCTTTCTGAATTGTCCAGATCTTCAAGAGCAGCTTCAAGATTTATTTTTAGATGTTTCATTTCTTCTTTTTCCATGATCTCCTCAAGTGGTTAAACTTCTATGCTAAGGACTAGAGCTCTGATACCAATTGTTAGGATTGGGAACACTGAGAGGGGGGGGGGGGTGAATAAGTGTTCATTATATTTTAACTTTTCACTTTAACCTTTATGCTGAACTTAAATGCTTAAGAACTAAATTAAAGATTCACATAAACATGAAACATAAAATCAACACATGACACCAATATGATTATGGGGAAACCCAAATAGGTAAAAACCCAATGGGAATTGACACCCACTAATATTCTGCACTAGTGTTTTGTGATCCTTACCCTGTTAGGAGTAGCTTTACAATGCTTTAAGTACAGTAGACCTTGTTAAGGGTTGGACCTTGTTACAAGTCTTTTACAATCATCCCTATTAGGGGAGAGGACACACTTTCCAAGAGCTCACTTCTCAAGTGGTGAAGGCTACAACCTTCTGATCTCAGATACACACTATATCTACAGGATGAACTGTCACTGTGAAACTGCTTGTCAGATTAGTTCCTTTGATGCACTGATTCTTTGACCTCTTGCAAAGCTCTAATACATCTTCTAGTGTCTTCACACACTTCTGCTCTACTTATCACAACTCTTTTTCAACTTCCATATCAAATACAATGGGTGCACCTTATATTTATGCACTCATACAAAATACATAATTAGGTCAGCCCTATAACTAATTACAAACAATGCTTCCAAATTAATTGGCTTAAGCATGCTTACAATTATACATATAAACATGTGGGAAACCTAAATACAATAGGTGCATAGCCTTTACTATTAGAAATAGGGAATACTGAGAGGGGGGGTGAATCAATATTCTACAAACTTTATCTTTTGCCCAATTATGGATATAATAGATTATCTTTATACATGCATAACATAACAAGCTAAACAACATGCATAACAATAAAGAACTCATAACACATTATTTGTTCTCGAGGAAACCCTAGCTAAGGGAAAATCCCGGTGGGGATGGTACCCACAAAGATACACTAATCAAAAGTATCTTGTTAAGGATGTTGACCCTGTTAGGAGTCTATTACAAGCATATAGTGTATCAGTCCTGATTAAGGGACTATAGGCCTTGTTAGAAGCCTCAACCCTGTTAGGAGTTGTAGTACAAAATGTGATTACCAAATGAGCCCACTGCCCAAACAAGTAATGTACAATATACACTATTAAAAAATAGGTTAAGGTACATAACCTTATAGTGCTTGCATCAATATCACTTTGCTACTCTTTTACTATTTCTATTACATATGCTTCATATACTTCGCATCATACTGCTACAATTACTTGCTGCTTGTCTCTACTTTTCTTACAATATACTACAATTACAATTACAATTATATTTACATTTATACCAATAGCTTAATCCAAGAGTTAAAATCTAGGATGTCATCCCTTTATATTTTTAAGTCATTATTTTGATAAAAAAATAATCCCTTAACTCTTTACTAGTTCTGTCTTCATATTCTATCTTGTCAGCTCTACACTGTCTTCGATAAAACTATCATAACTTCTTCCATACATGCCGTACTAACTTGCACTCTGAGATGGGTGATCAATAGTCATCATAGAGTCTATGTTCAAGTGTGAAAGCACTAAAATTACTCCAGTTAATGTCGCAAACAAAAACTGTATCCAGGTTCACTGGTAAAACACTGTCTCACACTTAGACAAATTTGCAATGCACTCTATCATACTTGCTCTCTAACTTGTGCGATCTTCATGTGGATCATATGTTGCCATAATGAAAACATCTATGTAATCAACTCAGCCAAATTGCCAACATTTACAACATTACATTATGATCACAAACCAAAATGCTAATTGTCGGCTCCATGCTCTGTTCTTTGCTGGCACACACTGGCTGTGCAACTTCAACTGACTATAACTTTCACATCCTTGCACATCTTCTTATGTCATAATTCATCCATACACACGTGCCCTAATGCTTCGAGCTGCCAAAACTCTATATACTATCCAGTCTTCAACACTTAACCAAATTATGATCTTTACATCAAGTGCGCTGACTCCAAACTGCTATATGACTTTGTTACCATAATGAAAACACTATATCTAGTCATATACCTTAGTATAGTCAACTTTCCAACAATATCTACTACCAAAACATTCATGGTCAATTGTTTACCAGGGTATGTTGCCAGCTTATAAGGTAAAGCCTTGATAGTACCCACAACTGGTACTTCTCTTGAGTCCATAGCCTGACATCTCCCATGTGGAGTATCCACCTTCAGCCCTAGTTATTTCATAACCTCTATGGGAATAACAGTGTTTGATGCTCTTGAATCAATCATGCAATTTTTTAACAAATTTCCATTTATTAGCAAGGTTAAAAAGAAAGGATCAACTATTCCTGCCATGGTACTAACAACATTTGTGTCCAAATAAATTTGAGGAATTTTAGAGACAATTTCCTCAATATGACTTTCATTTTCATCATCAAAGTTGCTACTTTCTTATCAATCCTTTCTGTCTTTTGGGTATCTGTGGATACTACACCATTTACCCAATTCAAAGCATTTTATTTATGTTCCTCTATCCTCATCATTTCCAACAAAGGGACCTTAACAGTAATATGTGATAGTAACTTGCTCATATCAACTAGAACATATTTTGATTCAAACATATCCTATTTCACATTTGCAGTCTCTTTGTCATTATTCTGTGTGAATGTATTTGGGAGCTCCTTAATTTGGATTTTAATCTCCTTCTGTAAGAGAGGATCACCCTCCTCTGAGGGTTTGGTCTTTACTTTATAGACAATGTTGGGTTTAACATTTTTCTTTATTTTGACCTTGCTAACACTATCGGCCTCCTTTTGTTTGTTTAGGGGTAGCTTAGCATCTTTTTCTATTTTTTTTTTTAAAAATTGCCAGCAGGCTTCTGACCTATATCACCTACTACTCTATTTCTTAGATTGTAAGTTGTTTTAGCCTGAGTGACCATGTTTGCGATTATCAAAGTAATTTCCTCATTAGATGGCCTTCTTAAAACAACTGTCTCTTTATTTTTTATAATATTGCATTAGACATTATCCAATTTATCATCTTCCTCATCTGAAAAAATGTGCTGATGATATGATTCATTTCTAACCTGAGAATTTGAAACATCTTGATTCTCATCTTCCTTAGTTGAGTCAACTTCATCCCAAAGGTGGGAGGAAGTCATGCCACATCCCCGGTCATCATAGGGATCTTCCTCATTACACTCTTGTTCTTCTTGTGTAATGACACTCTGGGATATGACACAATAGTCAAGATCATGTGGTGATTGACACACAATACACCATGAGACCTCTTCAACCATATTCATTGAATTCCTTTGTAATGGATCAGGAGTCCTATCATTTGGTTTATCCTTTCTTTTTGGGAGTATAGGTTTCCCATCTTTCCATTGAGTATTATAAGGATAATTTTTCATCCTTGGCAACTTGTTAAAATTGTTAAAGGCAGGTTTTTCATTACTTGCAACCCTATTGCTTCTATTTTCACTAGGCTTCAAATCCTTTATGGCCTTCAAAATATACTTTAAACTATCATCATCCTTTGGTTTTACACCTGTAGGCTTTCTTGGTTCTTTTCTATTTAACATTTGTGATTTGTTATCATCTCTTCTTCCCAACTTTCCTGATATCTTGTGGTTACTTTCAATATTAATAGCCAATTTATAAGCCTCTGTAATATTTCTTGGATTCTTATCTCTTAAAAGGTATCCCATTTTAGAATCAAAAGCAATTAAATAAGTGACTAGACAAACTCTATCATCTAGCCTAATGACTTGCATGAGCTTGTGCATGGCCTTCTGAAACCTGATATTAAATTCAATAACATCCTCATTGAAATTTTTCTTAATTTTATAAAATTCATTTAACATAAATCCCTCATTTGTCTTATCACCATATTGTTCCTTAAAACAATGTTTGAGCTGATCCCATGAACCTATGCTACCATGTGGTAAGGCCCTAAATCAATCCCTTGAATCTTCAATTAAGGATTGCACAAACAACTTCATTATTACATCATCTGGCACAATGTTGTAATCATCTATCACATCGATGAACTTCTTCAAGTGTTCCTCACAAGTGATAGCATTACTACCAGTGAACTTTGGAAGCTTCTTTCTAATCTCTTCAGGGATAGGGTTGGGCCATGTGAGAATGCCTATAAAAACCAACTATTTGCATCTTTCATGAATAGGCCTCATATTAGATAAACTAGCACCCTGGGATGTCGATGCATTAGTGTTTGACATAATAGAAATCTTGAGCCCACCAGGTGGAGGAACACTTGTCACCTAGTTAGCAATATTAGTAGCATTTCCCCCTTGTGTTAAAGATGAGGTAGCAACATTAGTAGGTCCTACTGACCGTTTGAGAAAATCTATCTTCTTTCTTATTTCTAATGCAAAGCTTCTAATTCTACCTTTTTCAACTCCCTAGCCAACAATTCCTACTCCCTCTTAGCCTTCTCTATGTCTTCTTCCAACCTTAGAGCTTGGTCTATGGAACCCTTAGGGCCCACAAGCTCATTAATCGAAACCCCTATAGCCTTTTTCTTACCTCTATCCCTGGGATTTCTTATCTCAAAGAATTCTTGGATAATGGGTTGCTCCCTTATTTTTTTAGGTATAGGGACATGATTTATTGCTTCCAGGTCTAACAATTTCCTCTTCAACTAATTAGCTCTTATCATAGCATGTCTGATTTTTTCTTCCTTTTATTTTTCTCTTCTTTGCCTAATGGCTGCTTGCTCATGAATCTTTCTTTCTAATTCATATACTTCTTCAAAAATTTCCTCAAAATCTAGCAAAGTTGTTTTAGACTCAACCTGATGTGTTTGAAGCAACTCTTGCTAATCTTGGGAATCATAAAGACCTTGGGGTAATGAAGAACCAAGGGTGAAAGGAGGGTCAAAATCTTGTCTATTTCTACTTTTACTTCTAGACCTCCTCTCTACTCCATGCTATTTATTAGGGACCATTCTTCTATTATGTTATAATTTCTCACCCTCTCTCTCTGAAGGAGAGTAATAGTACTCATATTTGTTAAAACCTAAGTCAACATCCTCTTCATACTCTGAGGCATTTCCTTCTTGGCTAGGATGAGCAAGACCTTCTTGTCTTGAATTTCCCTTCTGCTTCCATGTAAAGGACATATCATTAGTACTCTTCTCTCTTCTAATTTGACCACGCCTAGATGTGGTTGGAAGTTCACCTTCCAAAATTTCCTCCAGATGTTATTTTCTCCAGGACCTTGTATTCTTGAAACTCATTGTAACAAAAATGATTTTTTAATTAGCACCAGTACAAAGATCTCTTAGAGTCACCACCCAAGTAAAATGGGATTCTTTATAAGATATTCCTCTTGTGATCAAGGCAAAAAGTAAGAAAAAGTAGGCAAATTTAGAGAAAAGGGAACAACTCTGTGTGTTCAATGGTAACTAATTGGCTTTTAAAATAAGCAGGCTAAGAGTCCAACTCAACTTGAACCTACATTATTTGACACAAATTCTATATTTTTCCCTAGCAGAGTCGCCATTTTGTTGGTTCTTGAAAATATTTTACACTCCATGAGACACCAATATACCTAAGATTGATTTTGGGAATGGTTAGTTCCAAATATGAGAAATCTATAGGTAATTGGACCAACTATAGGGACAAGACTACCCTCTTCACTTCTGGCTCTGCAAAACCAAGGTGGGTAAACCTGACCTAATAGATATAACTCTATTCCTAACTTAATACTAGATCTAACAACATATATTAGTGATAAAGTACTAAACAACAACCTATTATTCATTGACTCTCCATCACTGGGTAGGACAACTATTTTAAAGTAAATTAAATTAAATGACTAGTTTTGATTATTGTATTTATGACTGTAATGATTTTAATCATTCCTCATAAAATAAAGATATATTTACATAGGCCAGTGCCTTATCCATTGGGCAAATAACACCATAAAATAGAGCAAAAACAAAGATCCTTGAAGAACTTAGCTCATGAACATAAATATAAATATGCCAACTCCTTCCTACTTGCAAACAATCATTATGCAAATTAAATGAACATATATCCCACTTTGAGCAATATTTAATCTAACCCTAGATCATAACTCAAAGGAAAAATACATACACATAAGTCTCTTATAGACTCAAAGATTCACAAATCTGACACAAAGGAGAGGTAAAGACCTGAGATTTGTATTAAGTATAACCTTTGATCATTTGTATACAATATATGCTAGGTAGCAAGCCTATAAATAACACTATCAACTTGTGCTTTTTCTCTATTACTTGACAAGAAATAATACAAAATATTACAATCCTTGACTAAGGGTTAGGGTTTCAAAATTTTTATCTTTTCCAAACCTAAGACTCTCAATGCCTAATATGATCATGGAAAATCCTTTTATATACAAGGAAATGCAACAAGCTATTGATCATATTAGGGTTCACAAAACTTTACAACAACCCTACTGGGTTTACAATAAATGCCTCGATCAGATTTGAGACTGATATTTTTGTAAATGAGCCACCTCACTTTATGTCTTCAATCTTTTCCTCTATCTCTTCAACAAATCTGATCACCAATTCTTTGTGGTTGTCCATGCAATAAATACACTTTGCATCTCAACCACTTTAAAACCAAAGAGTCACAATCCTTGTTCAGCTCAAGAAGTAGATGAAGCATCCAAATTTTCAACATGAGGAATGTACTAGTACCTCCACCTAGTGAATTGTTCCCACTTGTTCTCCATCTAACTGATCTCGCACTGAATAAAGTCAAACTTGGACTTGACAGATATTAATGTTTCAATAGTGTGTATGTGTGTGCTAAAATGTCGTCACACTTCTATGAGTCATTAAATCCAAGATTGCTCAAGAATGAGGTCTCAAATGGTGACTCATAGCTCTCTATTCGTGGAGTGTAAAGGTTTGTAATGGAGGCCCTCAGATTAGACCTAGTTTGTGCCCATGCAAGTACACCATAAAATGAGAGATTCAAAGAGGAAAAGCAAGAATGCTAGTCTTCATGATCATCAAGTATGCATGCAAATGAAAATGAAAGCTATTTTAAATGATAACAATGCATGAAAGAAAACTAATTTATGAAAGGAAATGCTTATACAAGATTATTCTATGAAAGGAAATATGAATCTAATCTAATATGAAAATACAAGATTAATCTAAATGGATTGCCATGGAAGAATGAGAGAAGAAGATGAGAAAAGAGAAGTTACAATGTCCAAGCTCAAGTGCTCAAGGATCTTCTCCAAAGTTGCTTTCCAAATCTGTAGCATAACAATACTTAAAATCTAGATGCCCTAAATGAGAAGGAGAGGGCTCCTTATAAAGGATAGCAGACGGTCAAGATTAAGAGGCAAAAATAAATGAGCAATGGTGGAGATTAAATCTTGGTTGATCCATGTGCTCAAGATTCTTTAAGAGGCAAAAAGATGAAAAAGGCCCACCACTTAAAAGTATGTGCAATCAAAGTGGAGAGAAAAAGAGATTTTTATTTATTTATTTTTATTTCCTTTTTCAACACAAAGAGGGATTTAAGTGGGGATTTTATTAAAAGAGGAAATTTATTTTAATAAGATGATTTATTTAATTAAAAGGGAAGTTTTCTTTTAATTAAAAGAGGCTTAGGATAAAATTATCAAACCTTAAGAAATATTTAAAATAATTAAATTAATTACGATTTGATTAAAGAAATTGATTTGAATTGAAAATATTGCAAAGCATTGATTCAGGAAATTGATAAATTGAAGAATGGGGGCCCAAAGTCTAGGTGACCATTTTAGGGTGCATACATTTGCCCCTCTTTGACTAATGCGTGATCTTCATGGGAACACATGTAGTCAAAGAATGAATTTGAAGTGTGAGATCAATTTGAGATCACAAAACAACCCAGACGTGTGATCGACGGACGGGAACACATTAGAACAAAGATAAGATGATTGAAAAAGACAAGGCCAACATCCCTGTAAATAGGTAATTGTCAAGTCTCAAACAAGGTTTCCCCAAGCAAAGCAATTGATAGGATTGATAAATTTGAATCAAGGATTGAAGTTTGATAGGTACTGCCCCCTTGTGATCGAAATCGAAATGAGATAGAGGAGAAATAATAAATTGATAAATTTGATCAAATCAAACTAAAAATAAGGTTCCTGATGAAAGATGAAAGATATAAGAATCACATAACCAAGGTAGATCATCAAACAGGAAAGATTATGCCCCAAGGTTGAATTAGAAGAAAAGAAGTGGGGTGAAAGCAAATGGAAGATAGAAGTTTGGAAGAGGTTAAAAGAAATGGAGAGAAGAAAGATAATTTGCCTCAAGAAAGAGAATGCCTCAAAATCAATCAACTGTTTAAGATAGAAAATTTTGATTGAGATCACGAAAGAAGATAAGGAAATGAAGATCAAAATGTGATCACAGTTGATTAAAAGTCCAAAAAGAAAGATGAAGGAAAACCCTCTCAAACTCATAATGCAACCTAAAAATGCAATTAACATGAAGTCTAACAATGCAAGCTACATGAAAATGCAAATGTCTACTTGCAATAGAGAAAATGTAACATAGGATTTTGTGATCATCATTCATTAGAGAATGTTAAGGAACTTATTTTCATCATTGGGCCATTATTAACGGACGTCGAAAAATCACACAATCATCACTAGTCACAAGCACAACTATGAAGATATGAATGTGATTTATATCAGATTGGAATGTGGAAAGATTATAACATAAGCATCAAAGTCATAAAGGTGAAGATGACTTTTATGTTAGCTTACCCAATTTTATGTAGCAAAACCACTCTCACATCAAGGCATAGATGCTAGGATGATCATAAGAATGGTTGTGCAAAAATAGTCAAGGATGATGCATCAAATCTCCCAAGTGTTTCAAGGGAACAACAAGAGACACTCAAGAGTTTCAAGACCACACCCACAAGCACAAAACAAATAAAAACATGCTCCATGCCCCAAGTCCTCTAGCTATGCATCCTGGAGATACTTATTAGACAAGGACACTCAACAAAAATCAATAACAGTCAGGACACAAAGAAAAGATCATGACATAGCTCAAGCATTAAGTGTTGCATTTAAAAATTTAAGTGTGTTAACTAATACTGAGTTCCAAGGATAAGGATCAAATGCTTGCAAGTAGGTAAGGTCACATGAGAAAATTGGGTAAGACCAAACCGATAAGTGTTGAAAAACACTCGATGTCAGGGGTTGTGTTGAAAAACACAGTTGGGGAGGTGTTGAAAAACACCATTTGTGATAGTGCCTAAAGACTAACGCATCCAAGAGATCAAAGCTAACATGGTTATGCCCCCTCTACAAAGATAAAGACCAATTCCAAACCAAGGCAACAAGGACAAGGCATGATGGAGAAAGGCTAAGTATCGAGGATGTGTG
The DNA here is from genome assembly GCA_027943335.1 of Chamaecyparis obtusa. Taxonomy (NCBI): domain Eukaryota; kingdom Viridiplantae; phylum Streptophyta; class Pinopsida; order Cupressales; family Cupressaceae; genus Chamaecyparis; species Chamaecyparis obtusa. Next base: position 102,306 of record BSBK01000092.1, read on the forward strand.
CTAAGAAATAGGGGTGCAAAGACCTCAAGTAGTGCTCGTTTCTAGGTTTTCACCACTTGGATTTTATTGCAATCTTTTTTCTTTTTTTTTTCAGGACTTTTTATAATTTTTTTTGTATTTTTGTTACCAAGGCGCTTGTTTCCAGGTTTTCACCAAGACACTTTTTCTATTTTTTTTTGAGTTTTTAAATTTTTTGAATTTTTTTGAGATACATCAAAGCACCTATTGCTAGGTTTTCACTAAGATGATCATTTTTTTAGGACATTTTCCAATTTTTAGAATTTTTAACAATATATCATTTTTTTGGATTTTTTTCAGAATCAATACGTATGTACAAAGAATGCCCCTAGACAAAATGGGCATCAAAATCCCAAGCAAGATCACATCATGTAGTCCCAATGTCTAGCAAGGTGGAGAACAAGAGGGATTAGCAAGCTGGTGGAAGAGATGGAAGACGAGAGAATGAAGGAGAATGAAGGGAAGAAATCTTCAAGGGAAAACTCTTCAAGAGTACCCAAGCTAGGAAAAAATTGTCATGTAAAGCACATTTGGACAAGCAATGAAAGGCCAGCATAGGATAAGTCACAAAAGTGTAATGCAGAAGAAGGAAGGATGTAGTCCAAAGGAGTAGACATGTCAAGAGGCTTCATAGCATCATGTTTTACTATTTTTTATTAGATGAAGACCAAAGGGGAAAAGGATAACGAAAGGCTAGAATGAATGGAGGAAAATAAATATGAAGGCTAAAAATGAAAGAAAGATCATCGTAAGATAGCTCACAAGATAGCCAAATGTTCGTGTATAGGTCAACATTGTCAAGATCAAAGAGAGAAGATGTAATGGATGAAATATGTAGAAGAACTACGCATGATGCCTAATTGCTAGGTTTTCATCATGGTACTTATCCAAGGCACCACAAGGGAGTGGTTTTCACCATAGGATGAATTTATTTCTCTTTACTTTTTCTACCAAGGTGCTTGTTTCCAGGTTTCCACCAAGGCACATTTTCAATTTTTTCATTTTTTTTTGTTTTCTTTTTGAATTTTTCTATTTTTTGATTTTTTTTTTTTGGAAGAAGGCAAGCTTTTTAGATAATGCTCCTTGAAAGGATAAACCATGATATGCCAAGGATTCAAAATGATATGCTCAAATATGTTGATAGGGAAAGGAAGATGGAAGAGAAAAATAGAGGATAAGGTTTTATGTAAAGCGAGTGAGGTTGGAAGATAGGAGGAATAGGCAAATGAGGAAAAAGGATAGAAGGTAGAAGGATAATGAATGGAAGGATTGTGAAAGGGTAGATGGAAAGGAAGGTAAGATCAACATCAACACACACCTTGAAGGGTGGAAAGAGGATGAAGGAAATGTGAAGGAATATGGTGAATGGATAGCAGAGGTTGTGGTTTAGGCGCATGGAATGGAAGAATGTTTTTGGAAGAAGATGAAGTGGAAGCCTTTGGAAGCTTGAATGTCAACTTCACTTGTTGTTCAACATCATACTCTTTCAAGAGAGACTTTGGAATCCATATAGCCGTAGGCTTTTCATTTCTTTTTGATGATTTAGAGAGAATATCTTCAATGATGGATTTTGGAACCCATACTTGTCTTGTAGTTTTCTTCTTAGATATCTCTTTTGACTTTAAGCCTCCATGTCAATTAGAGGAGACATGGTGATCTTCTTTTTTTGATGGATTCTTGTATTGCTTCTTTTTCTTGTATTGAACATTCAAGTTACTTCCAAAATACTTGGGACTTGTGGAAGAATAAGGAGGATATGACTGGTTTAGATGGGTGGGTGGATGAAAAGGATTCAAGTTTATGCATCTATGTTGATCTTGAGGAAAGATAGGAGATGGAGGGATGTAAGGACCCAAGATGGATGATGAATTAGGATATTTTAGAGGGGAAAGTGAAGGGACATAAGGGCCCAAGATGGAAGGAAGATGTGAAGCCCTTAGTATTGGTGGAGGAGGTCCAAGGATGGACGTGGAAGATACAAAAGGATAATCAATAAGCTCATCAACATCTATATGAAAACCAAGGACATCAACAACTTTAGAGTGAGCATTAAGATTTGCAATAGGATCAAAAACATCTTGAATAGGAGAAACTTCTTTGATAGGATTGTTCAGAGCTTGAAAATACTTAGGAAGAGTAGAAAGTGGAAGCAAACATGGAGTGGTAGAACATGAAGATGGAAGACTTTGATCTTGACAAGGAGCTTTGGATAGCATAAGCATATAATTTTTCTCTTGATTTTCAATAGGCTTAACATTGGAAGTAACAACACTATTTTTAATAACCTTAATGGAAGTATCATCTTTGGAACGCGCAAGTGTAGTAAGGTTATTTTGATTGTCAATAAGCTCATCGGTGTAAGTAGTAGCTTGATCTTTCTTAGGAGAAGACTTAAGACATGGCAGAATGAATGAGAAAGGGCATGCAGGATCAAAAGAACCATGAAACAAATAAGAGACATCATGAAAAGGATTGGATGACATGGAGGGTTCTTGATCTTGATCTTTCTTTATGTTCTTTTCTTTATTTTTAGAGTCCTCTTGACATGGATCCACTTCTAAGGACAAGGAAGCATGTTGGAATTGTATGGAAGACTTTGGAAGAGATGGTGAAGGACTAGCTGAAGTGGGCATTATAGCATATAAAGGCTTAGGCTCTTTAGGTTTAGCATTATTGAAAGTATTTGCAGCCAAGTGAAGGTTAGCTTGAGTTTATTTGAGAGGTATCCCTTGAGGATAAATATAGGGAACTGCATGAAAAGTATTAGGATTTTTGTTGGATGAAGGATTTGTGAAAGATTTGAAAGAATTGGAAGCTTTAGGAAATGTATGGGTATTGGAGGAAGTAGGGGATGGAAGGGAACCATCACAAGACAAAGGTCCATCATTAACATAATCTTTCTTGAGAGTGTAATCTTTATTTTCAGCATGAGAGTTCTTAGAGGAGAGATTCTATAGTATTTACATTTATAATCAGCATGGTAAGCTTTCTCTTCCTCAAGTGAAGTAGATGTATCATCTAGGTATTGTTCATAGAAATAATCAAAGTCTCTTTCAAAATCAAAATCATATGGATCACCATCATGATCTATCCAATGTGATGACCCATTTCCAGTAAGCACGAGCACATGATTAGGAGGACTCTTAGGAATAGAGGTGTCATAGGTATCACTACATTGTCCATCATCATAGTCATCAAAGATGGGCATGTCACTCTTCATGGAAGAGGTATCACAAGGATTGTCATGTTTCTCATTATGATATGTCTTGAGAAGAAAAGTAAGACTCTTGGGAGAAGTAGAAGAGTAATGAGATTGTGATGAATAGGAAAGTGAAGACCTAGTGGAGGAAGAAGACTTGGATAATGAGGAATGTGAATAATGTCTAGAAGAGTCATGGCAAGACTTGGAAGATGAGGAAGGATGAGAAGACTTAGAAGATGAAAAATGTTTGGAAGAAGGAGGTCATGACAGGATCATGTGTATGATCCTAGTAAAGGTGTCTGATTTAATCAATTTTTATTTTATTTTTGTTATAAATTTATCACTCATGAGATTTTTGGAGGAATAATGCTCTTTGAATTGAGCAATGAGTTCGAGATCGTATATTTTCAAGAGAGGTTCCATAACAAGATAATTGAAATTCATGGTTATAGAAGAGGAGGAATCAAGCATGGAAGTGACAGAAGAGATGAATAGAAGAAGGTAGACTAGATAATAAGAGGAAAATAATCAAGAAGATGTGAAGAGTTTAGGAAGAAGAGGAAGAAGTGTGAAGGAAGAAGAGAAAGGATGAAAAATGGGAGACTAGGAAGATATGGGAGATGTAGAAGAAAGAAGACCAAGAGTCATTTTGTGGGACTTGATACCATTTAAGTTCATTTGGATGTTGAGAAACATGTCATAACACCTAAGATTTGACCCAGACTAACCAAGGAGGAATAGAAATGACAAGGAAACAAATAGAAAGTTGGCAATTGATAAAAAATAGCTCATTGATTGATAGACTATGGGATAGTTTCACGTGAGGGGATGTAGTCCTGCGTGAAGAAATGCTAGGGATCGCATGAGAAAATGAAATATCGCATGAGAAAATGCCAGGCTCGCATGAGAATTTGCATAGAGGCAGGCAAAAAAATAGGATTAGGCCACTTGACAACAAGTTTGTAAACTCAAGAACTCAGTTTGTTTGTTCATTTTAAAAGATCAAGTAAACACATCAACCGATTATTACAATTGATCAAGAACATAAGACAACAATCAAGGAGTTCAAGTAAACAATGTCTTCAAATAATGAGCAAGGGACAAAGAAACCTTGTACATGAACAAGAATAGTGACTTAGTATGCTACTCCTTAAAAATTCTACTTGTGTATGTTCTCAAATGTTTTCCAACCACTCACATAGTTCTAGCAAATAAAAATTTGGTTGCACTATGGTTCTTAGTAATGGTTTGACTTTGCAACTTTTGTAACCTCAAGAGGGAAAACTCTAATCTAGGTGCACTAGGGTTTTGACACATTCTGAGAATTTAATCAATCAAAGATGCTAAGGAGATCTGACAGTCCAACAAGAAACTACAGCCGTGGAGATTTATTCCACAAGGACATTTATATAGTGGTTATTTCTACCATGGCAAAAATGGCTATTACCACTTGAGGTTTCGTCCATGTGGTTTACCCAATAAAGAGAATGTCCACTATGGTTAACCCTCTCTAAAAAGGTGACTCACAAAAAGGACCACATGGGGCCTTGTTTTAGATTCAAGAATTTGAGTTTTTGGTACTACCCAAAAAGGGAGTAGAGCATAATCCTCTAGCCTCTTCACTTCACCCAAACATAGCAAGAAAGTTCATTGACATGCTAAGATTGAAACCACCTCACCAAGGTTCATGATGTCAACAAAAATGTCTACCAAGCTCTCTAAATGGGACCAAGAGAGAACGTACTGATCAATGTTGAAGACTAAACCAAGTAAGACTGTGAGATAGTAACAATATCCTCCCTACCTACAAGGGGTTCTATCATCAAGAAGAGCTTTGCAAGAAGCCCACTCTCTCAAGAATGCCACAAATAGTGTTCATAGGGCCTAATTACTATGTGAAACACATATGCAAGAAAGTGAATCTATGTTCTTTTTAGAGCCCAAAATTGAAGTGTGATCTATGAAAGCAATAAACACTCAAGCCAGACACATGAGAGATTCATTTTATGCCCAAAATACAAATGTTATAAAGATTATAGAAACTCACCTTAGGTCCAAAGATTTTCAATCCAATGCTATGCTACCTCAGCAATCAAAATCAAGGAAACAAACACAACAAGCATTAATGTTAGAAAATATCAAGTAAAACTAGCAAATCTAGAAATTTAGGTCTCTACTATCAGAAAGTTCGCATAAGATAGTACACAGGTTCGTGTGAGAAAGTACATAGGGCCATGCAAGAAAGTACCAAACCTACATGAGAAAGTACATAGGTCCACGTGAGAAATGCTAATACCAGCAAAACTTCATGTGATACAGTGAGAAACTTCACGCGAGGATCCGTAACAGAGATGCATAGAAGTACAGACAACGCATGAAAATCATCAAAAAAATAAAATAAAATAATATGAGGCAAGAAATGCAGTTTTATGCCCCATGGTGGGCACCAAAAATGTGTGCTAAAATGTTGTCACACTTCTATGAGTCATTAAATCCAAGATTGCTCAAGAATGAGGTCTCAAATGGAGACTCATAGCTCTTTATTCATGGAGTGCAAGAGTTTGTAATGGAGGCCCTCAGATTAGACCTAGTTTGTGCCCATGCAAGTACACCATAAAATGAGAGATTCAAAGAGGAAAAGCAAGAATGCTAGTCTCCATGATCATCAAGTATGCATGCAAATGAAAATGAAAGCTATTCTAAATGATAACAATGCATGAAAGAAAACTAATTCATGAAAGGAAATGCTTATGCAAGATTATTCTATGAAAGGAAATATGAATCTAATCTAATATGAAAATGTAAGATTAATCTAAATGGATTTCCATGGAAGCATGAGAGAAGAAGATAAGAAAAGAGAAGTTGCAATATCCAAGCTCAAGTGCTCAAGGATCTTCTCCAAAGTTGCTCTCCACACCCACAACATAACAATACTTAAAATCTAGATGCCCTAAATGAGAAGGAGAGGGATCCTTATAAAGGATAGTAGATGGTCAAGATTAAGAGGCAAAAAGAAATGAGCAACAGTGGAGATTAAATCTTGGTTGATCCATGTGCTCAAGATTATTTAAGAGGCAAAAAGATGAAAAAATCCCACCACTTAAAAGTATGTGCAATCAAAGTGGAAAGAAAAAGGGATTTTTATTTATATTATTTATTTATTTTTATTTCCTTTTTCAACACAAAGAGGGTTTAAGTGGGGATTTTATTAAAAGAGGAAATTTATTTTAATAAGATGATTTATTTAATTAAAAGGGAAGTTTTTTTTTATTAAATGAGGCTTAGGATAAAATGATCAAACCTTAGGAAATATTTAAAATAATTAAATTAATTATGATTTGATCAAGGAAATTGATTTGAATTGAAAATATTGCAAAGCATTGATTCAGGAAATTGATAAATTGAAGAATGGGGGCCCAAAGTCTAGGCGACTTTTTTAGGGTGCATACAGTATGAAGAACAAAGTATTTTCTAAAATTAAAATGCTAGTCATCCTAGCAGAAAAATCATCATCCATCTGTCCTCTCCATTTGACTAACTCCTTAAGCTCACCATTTTTCTTGAAAACTCCTGAAATTAGGTCACAGGAAGGGAGTGTTAATTCTTTCTTTAGCAGATTGGATTTCCTTTCAAAATCATCAAAATTATACTATACTCTACAAGCCTCTTTACAGACTAATGCACTGGCTTGATCAGTGGATCAGGATCAACTTGGCCCTTAGATAGCCAATGAAATAATCTCATATTTGGGGATCTTTCAACCCACTTATTCAAAATTGGACCCGATTCCTCCTTATGTTTACTCAAAGATGTGAGCAATATTTTCAATCTCCTAGCATGGTCAAACAAAATTGTAGGATTTAGATTAGTAGAAAACTGCGTCACAGCTTCTGTAACTTTCTCCTCATATTTATGGTACAAGAGGCATTTATCCTTCATGTGTTCATCTCTTTGTTTATTCAGCTCTACCATACTTTTACTCAAAATTTTTATCTCCTCAAGCAATTGTTGCTTTTCCCAACTGATCCTTGCATCTATGTTTGCTTCCAGGAGAGGTGATGGTGGGAATTCAATAATAGGACTAGAAGAAGAGGCCACTATAGGCTTATCAGTCAGCATCAACTGAGGTGATTTATGATCCTGTGGTCCTGACAATTATGGAATCATCTTGTCCTTCTAGATCAATTCTATCTTCAAATCATTGTAAGATTTAAGGATAGTCACAAACCTTATCCTTAACTCCTCTTTTTCTTGTGCATCCTTTTCTGCTACCTTTACATTGAATCTAGCTATTTCCAAAATAATGTTTGAGGCTTCCACACCTAAAGTCTCACCAACCCTTTGTACTAGCAAGTTTCTAGCATATTCTAGAGAGAAAACCTTTCTTTTACCTTTATTCTCCTCCCTCTTAAGGGACCGCATGACCAAAGATGCATGATCATCAGAGAAAACTACACCCCTGGCAGCCTACTGTGCCTATTCTACAGTAGAGAGGGTCTTCACTTTACTTTTTTTGACTGAGTCAAAAACAATTGCATCTACAATATCCCAATTAGGGAGAATTAACACTCCTACAGTATGGATCATGGCTCTTCCTTCCTTTGAGGTTATCTTGTCAAATTTCTTCATCATTTCCCCCTTTGTCTCATTCTTAATTTTAGTCATATCCCTATCAGGGAATTCTTCTTTCTTTTTCTCACAAATTTCTCTATATTGATTTATTTTCATCCTCCATAAGAATTGAAGGAAAGCCCTAGTCCTAACAAAATTATCATCTAAAATAAAAGAATCACTAGCCTGCTTCAAAATTGGGTCTATCTCTTTACCCTCAAACTTTTCCACCATGAGGTCCATCTCTATCCCTTTGGGCACCTGTGGCATTCCCTCATGTATCTCATCATTTGAAATAAAAATATTTCCCTCATTACTTAATTGCACTAGTTGCTGAGCAACTCCATGTTCATCCAATTGCAAGGGGGATTGGGAAGGAGAGTATATATCCTTCTCTAGTTGAGACTCCTCCTATTTTTGCCTTTTTGGAGAGGGCTCCTCTACTATTGGGTCACTCATAGGTCTCTTCCCCTTAGAAGTAGATGGGATACTCTCATCTTTTTTTTGAGTTGGGAGAACGACACTATACCCTTCCTTTGCTGAATTGTATAAGTTCCCCTTGGGGTCAACTTTGTGTACCCTAGCTGGCTCAAAATTCTCCTTGCTCTCTCTGGATTTTTTCTATTCACTGCAACCCTCTTTTCATTTGCTACCTACATAATTCCTTCAAAATGTTTCATAAGGGCATCCACCTTCTTTGCCCATGGCTGAAAAGCCTTCAGCAGGTCATACTCCTTATCAAAGTCCCTTATAAAATCTATAGTCTTCTTGTATATTACCCACTTCTCCTTCTTGATTTCTTGAGCCTGAAGATCAAACTCATTTCTAATTACATCCTTAGGGAAGCTAAATTGGTGTTCCATAAGGGTACACCTTATCTTATCTCTGAACATCCCAGAAATAAAACCCTCATTGTTTGCACATCTTGCCACTACTGTAGCCATTCTGTAGGGTTGGAGGACTTGATTCAAGTGTACCCATCCCTTCTTGACAATGATATACTGATGGGCTATTGTAATAGATGGAAAAAAAGTTCCCCTTCCCTTCCCTGTCAGGGTTGTCTCTTGCAGATCACCAAGCTATCTCAAAATGTTTGCATACCCTATTTTCAATAGAACTTGGTAAGGATAAATGTAGGGTACCTTTTTACAACCATATACTCTAAAAACTATAGAAACTAGATATAAAATTATATCACCAAAGTTATGCACAATGGTGATATCTTTGCAATATTCATTGGGCCTAATTAGCCTTAACAACTCCCTTGGAATTCTAGGATTCTCAAAAAATAATAAGGTCCTAAGCCTTGAAGAAATTTTTTTGTCAAAGACAAGGAAACTAGCATCAGTCCTATCCCATGACAAATTTGTAGTCCATAACTAGACTGGAAATATTTCTCAATTCTTCTCTTTGACAATATCCATTGTCTTGCTGAAAAACTCCTCATCCTTGTACAAAAACATATGCATCGGCATAGAATACCATCTAAAAGGCCTGTTTATCTTCATGTTTTTCATTCCCATTAATCCTTCATGGATAAGATCTACAAGGTAAGGGGAAAAATAAAAAATTAATCCCAGTTGTGGGTGTAAAGACTGTACTATCATGAACATGTAGGGAATAGGCATATGAGTAGCCTCATCTTGTCCAAAAATTAAAGTCAAAGACTTGTACATAGCCTGTGCTCTTAAACTAAATAGGTCCAACCTAAAAGGCTCAGGTGTGCTCCTACTAACCATACACATGGCACCAATCTGGCCAAAGAAATCTTTTAAAGGCCCTGACCTTAGATAGTCCCTTTGCGCCTCATAGATCTCATTGAATTCCTCAAAGTCAATCTTTTCTAATCCAATAAAAGGGTCATTGAATGAGAAAACTTCTCTCATTTCATCTTTTGTAATACTTATCATATCATTTCCATTTATATCCTTGACAGATTTGGTAATGGGGTCATAACATTTAGTAATTTATATCAGAAGGTCTACATCCATGAAAACCCTAGGTACAATCAAGTTTCCTATGTTAAACTGCCAAATATTACTAAGAGGTACACACACATTTCTTTGGGAGTATGCGACTTTAAACAAGATCAAACCATTGTAGTCCTTCCCCACTTTAGCATCCCTCATCCATAACCCTTTGTCATATAATCCCTCACTTACAAAATCCCTAGGGTTATTCGGGACCAATTCTTTCATTCTAGATGCCCCATTCTCTGAATGCGGTAGCAACTACATTAAATCCTCAAAAACCCCTCTATCCTTATACTGAGTCTTCCCTAAGAGTTCTCTTTTAGGAGGAATTTTCAAATAGGGTTTTGAAAAACTTATGAACACCAGAATAAGAACCACCCAAATATCACAAGATAATAATGACAGAGAAAAATTTAATCACTGCAATCTTTATCTTATAAAAAACTATGCACTTTCAAGATCAAATTGGCCTACTAGATGTCTGAGAAAATTCTTTGTTGATGCTCACAGAGAAAACCAATTTTCTTGTAGAGAAACTTGAAGGAGAAGTGTTTGCCTCTAATGATCAAATCAAAATATGTAATCATTGCCAACCCACTATAGCCAACTCGCATGAAATTCATTAAGTCCACCATTATCTAAAATTGGTGGCTTCAATGTTCACAAGATGTGAAACAACCATCACAAAATAAAATTTGAATTTGAACCATTGATTTTAATTCTTTTCGGTGCGTCGAACGGCTGGCAAAAATCATCATCATAACCATTTAACACCTTCCCCAAGCCTAGTTCTCAACCAATGAGAACATTTCAAATTATCCATGTGTAGAAACTTACAACTTACTTTAATTTTTTTATTGGGATGGACAGGTGTCAATCTGTCGCTATTTCGCAAGCATAAAATTTGAGCACCTTTCAACTGCGATAATGCAAGCATTGTAGATCCTTTTAAGAACTAACATATCTTTAATTTCTTTGAACATCAGTGACCCCACCTTGCAAATGAACACATGGAAGTATTTGAGAACTTCGGATCCACTGGTGACTAACAACACAAAGACACATGTCAATCAGTCGGTATATCGCAAGCAAAAAACTATCAGGTATGTCAGGCAAAGATAATGCGACAATAGATGATGCTACTCAATTAGATGATCCTCACTCATTTATGAAATTGGTCCCACCTCAAACCTTCACTGGTCCTTTACCCACTCAACAAAAACCACATCACAAAATCCAGTAGGCAGACATACCACTTTTCTCTCCCAACGACAATTAAACTGATAGCTGCCACATCATTTTCTAGCTTAATCAATAAAAATGGACACCTCACCATGACCTGGTGACTAAGGACCCACTTCATAGTCTGAATCTTACATGGAAAATCAAATGACTGTCGCTAAAGCGCAAGCTTTAAATACCAATCACCTCTCCTTAGCGGTATAATGACAACCACAAGATTCATCAGGGCTTTAACCTTTGGAAAGTCACGACCCCACCACATTATATCATCCTAGATAGATGTCAACATGAAGAGGTTGCCATGAAAACTAAAGTGTTAGAGCTATGTCTTTGTCAACATTGAACTTAATCAGATGCTTGTTGCTAAAGCAAATGGATTAAAGAGCGGTCAATTTGGCTTAACGGTATTACGATAGTCGTTGATGCAATTTGATTTTTAATGACAACACCACACTAAAAATGGACCTGCCTCAACAGGTGTCACATTGTCACCATTCTGCAAGTCAAAAAATTTGACAACTGAGAGCCTTGAGATAAAGCAACAACCATAAGATTAAAGTTAATCAGACGGTTGGAGAATAAAATGCTCAAGAGACTAAAGTTTGATGGAAATTTCTCTAAAAAGTGACCTGTTTAAAACCTAACTGTAGAAAACATGGAGACAACTTTAAAGATTTATTTTAGCACATGTGTCATTTGCACCCTTAGTGAATGGAAAAGTAACACTCAAATATAACAAGGCTTAAAAAAGATTTAGGGTTTACAACATCTTTGCTCCTTGCTAGGTCAAGAATAAGGGTTTATCAAAATTTTAAAGTATGAGGGCCAAAATTTTTAAATAGTACTAATAGTCTCACAAAATATTATAAGAAAAATGCCCATGTAGCTTTGCATATTGTAATTCTAAAATTTATAATTTTACACTTGTGGAGATAATAAGAAGCCCATTTTCTATTCTTGCAAATCACTATTGTTTCCTTCATCAAGTGGTATTAGAGCCAAGAGTTCTTGAGTGTGTAGATAGATCGCTGACTGTGAGGCAGTTTGCACTAGGATCATGGTTTATAGTTTTAGTGATAAGTGCAAAAATGCCTCCATAAATGGAATGTGGTAGAAGTGATGAAGGTGTGTCACCTAAGGTTAGATCCCTTTAGAGATAAGTGCGAGCATTGCAAGAAGAGATTCATAGAGGAATGGATCTTATCATAAGAGATGAAAGTGAGGATGAAGTTGAAGAAGAAGGAAACCTTGATTAGAAAGGCGAAGAAAAAATTCTAAACCAAGAGGAAGAAAGGCTTTTTCGGGCCATGTCCAAGATTGGGAAAAGACCTAAGATTAAGGTTCCCACATTTTCAAGAAATTTTAACCCAGAGGAGTTGATTGATTAGATCTATGAATTAGAAGAATATTTTGAGTATGAAGATATTGAGGATCCTGATAGGGTCAAGTTTATGATGGTCAGACTGAAGGGTTATGCAAAGATCTGGTGGAAGGTGATTCAATTGGAGTGAAATAGAGGAGGAATGGATAAATTACAAGATGGGATCAGATGGTAGATACATTGAAGTGATAATTCATCCCTATTGATTATGAGCTAGATCCACTGAAGAAAATGCAAGGTTTGAAGCAAGAAGGGATATTTTTTCAGGAGTATACATAGGAGTTATATTGAATCTTCATCAGAACAGGCCATGTAGAAGCTAATAAGGATAAATTTTCCCATTACCTTAATGGGTTGAGGCCAAGCATTCAAGAGGAGTTGAATTTAGTTTGAATGAACAATATTGAAGAGGTATACCAATTTTTCATAAATATAGAGGAAAAGTTGAACAAGAATTTTGAGAGCAAGCAAAGCGAAAGAGGTCATGGTGGAAGATCTAGTGTATGGTCTTATGGAGGCCGAAATGAAGATCATAAAAAGAAAGATGAGGCGAGTAGCAGTTAAAATCAGAGAGGAAACAATTTCAATTGTTTCCATGATCATAATAATAGAGATTAGAGAGGAAGAGGACAAGGATCTAGAAAATGAGGGTTCCATGGAACATGTTTTCACTGTGGAGAAGAAGGTTATATTGCATATGAATGTCCAAAATGCCAAGGAAGGATAGATAGGAGAACTGAAGGCTAGGATAGAGTTGCACATGTGAATGGATATGAAAAATCATCACATTCTGAAGATGATGAAAGAGGAGAAAGATGATGAAAGAGGAGAAACACTAATTAACATAAGAGTCCTGCTAAGTGGTGAGAATGAACCTTAGCAAAGGAGGAGCTTATTTCTCACTAGGTGCAAGTGTGAGGATAAATGTTGTGATGTGATTATCGATAGTGGAAGTATTGGAAATTTGGTTTCAAAAGCGATGGTCACAAAGTTAAAGCTCAAGAGACAGAAAAACCCACATCCATATGAGATTTCCTGAGTGCAGGATGACCATAAGGTCATTGTCAATGAATAGTGCCTATTGAAGTTCAAGATTGGGGGATACCATGATGAGGTACTATGTGATATCATATCTATGGATGCATGTCATATGTTTCTAGGTAGGTTGTGGTATTTTGATAGGTGTGTTGTACATGATGGTTGTGCAAATATCTATTCCCTGGCTAAGGATGGAGTGTGACATAAGCTAAAGCCATGTAAAGACATAGAGTAAAATATATGTAGCATTGCAAAAACAATTTTTGTTGATGGAAGAAAATTCCTTGAGGGTATGAGGCATGAGCATGTGTTTTTCTTTAATTCCAAAAGTTGGTAAAGAGGAAGTAGAAGATGTACCTACATAAGTTGCAAATCTATTGAATGAGTTTTAGAATATTGTGTTTGATAATGTACCTAATGGATTACCACTAGTAAGGAAGATCAGTCATTAGATGGAATTGATCCCAAGAGCTAGTTTTCCAAATAAGGCAACACACATAATGACACCAACAAAAAGTGAAGAGTTGAATAGACAAGTACATGAGTTGTTGCAAAAGGGGTTGATTCAAGATAGTCTAAGTCCATGTGTTGTACTAGAAGTATTAGCACCAAAGAAGAATGGATAATGGAGGATGTGTATAGATTCTAGGGCTATAAAAAATATCACAATCAAGTACAAGTTTCCATTACCCCTAATGGATGATATTATGGACTATTTGAGCAGAGCTGTGTATTTTACAAAGATAGATCTGAAGAATGGATATCATCAGATTTAGACCAAAGAAGGAGATGAATGGAATAATTCCTTCAAGATAGAGGAAGGACTATATGAGTGGTTAGTCATGTCTTTTGGGCTAACCAATGCACCGAGCACTTTCATGCGGCTCATGAATGAGGTTCTGAAAGAATTTATGTGTAAGTTTTTCATTATTTATAACCTAGATTATATTTTGATATTTAGTAAGACATTGGAGGAACATATGATGCATATTGTTTGAGAAGTTAAGGGAAGAGAAATTGTTGATTAATTTGAAGAAGTGTAGTTTTGTGAAGGAGTTAGTATATTTGGGATTTTTAGTTTTAGAAGAAGGTCTAAAAATGGATCCAGAGAAAGTGAAGGCTATCCTCGAATGGTCGACTCCAAGGAGGGCTGCCGAGGTAAGATCTTTTCATGTTTTGGCTAGCTTTTACAAAAAATTTATCAAGAGTTTTAGCAGTGTTTGTAGACCCTTGACTGAAAAAATGAGAGGGGATAGGAAAGAGTTTAAGTGGGTTATTGGGGCATATAAGAGTTTTAAACTGTTGAAACAAAAAGTTATAGAACAACTTGTTTTAGCACTTTCAGATTTTAATAAGGTGTTTCAAGTAGACTGTTTTGCTAGTGGTACTACAATAGGAGCTTTTTTGAGCCAAGAAGGTAAACTTGTTACTTATTTCAGTGAGAAGTTATATGATACCAAGAGAAAATATTATATTTATGATCATGAATTTTATACTATAGTTTAGGCATTGAAAAAGTGGAACACTATCTTCTTCCTAAGGAGTTTGTTTTGTAAACTAATCATCAAGCTTTAGAATATTTGAATAGTCAAGGAAAGTTGAACCAGAGGCATTTGAAATGGGTTGATTTTTTACAGAGTTACACATTTATTTTGAAATACAGGAGTGAAAAGTCTAACAGGGTTGTAGATGCACTTAGAAAAAAGAAACTTTTGTTGACAAAGATGTAGATTGAGGTGGTTGGTTTCAAGGAACTCAAGAGTTTATATCTAGAGGATCCTGATTTTAGTGAATCTTGAAAATCTTGTACAAAACATGTTACTCTAGACAGAATGAAATGATTGGATTTTATCATCTAGGATGGTATGCTATTTAGAGGGGGTCAGTTGTACATTCCACAAAGTTCTATGAGGGAGAATATCATCAAGGATAAACATAGTGGATGATTGGTTGGACATTTTGGTCGAGATAAAACCATTGCTTTGGTTAGTGAGAATTATTACTAGCCACAGTTGCAACAAGATGTCAACAAGTTTATGCAAAGTTACGGAGTATGTCAAATGGAAAAAGGAGTAAGGAAAAATATAGGATTTTATCAGCCATTACTTGTAGCAGAGAATCCATGGGAGGATATTAGTATGGAATTTGTTCTTGGTTTGTCAAGGACTCAATGGGGACATGATTCAATTTTTGTGGTGGTTGGAATATTTTCAAAGATGACACATTTCATTGCTTGCAATAAGACTAATGATGATGTTCATGTAGCATAATTGTTTTTCAAAGAAGAGGTGAGACTACATGGTTTACCAAAGAGCATAGTTAGATTGGGACACTAAGTTTGTTGGATATTTTTGGTGCACATTATGGAAGAAGTTAAAGATAGATTTGAAGTTTATCTCATCACATCATCCACAACTAATGGATAGATAGAGGTGGTGAATAGGAGTTTTGGAAATTCACTAAGATGTTTGGTTAGAGATAAGCAAATAGGATGGGATTTCATTTTACCATAGGAAGAATTTTCATACAATAATTTTGTCAATAGGAGCATTGGTAAATCACCATTCCAGATTGTATATGGAAGTAGTCCTAGAAATGCTTTTGAGTTGAGGAAGATAGATAAAGGAGAGATAAGTAGTGCTAAAGCTGAGGATTTGTAGAACATTTGAAGAACATTCATAAGGAGGTAAGAAAGAACATTGCCAAGTTGAATGAATAGTATAAGTATAAGGCATATGAGAAAAGGAGGCATAAGGAATTTCAAGTTGGGAATGAAGTCATGATTCATTTGTAGAAGGAGTGATTTCCAGTAGGTACATATAACAAGTTGAAAATGAAGAATTTTGGGCCGTGTAAGATATTGAAGAAGCATGATTTAGGAAATGCCTATGAGGTAGAATTGCCTACTGAGCTGAATATTTAACTAGTGTTTAACATTTTAGATTTGACAGAGTATCATGAAGGGGGTGTTGAAGATGGGGTCATAGAAGCACAGTGGAATATTCTGACAACTACTTCAGCTATTAAGGAGATTGAGGATATAGTAGATAGTCATGTTGGTAGAAGCATAAAGAACAAAACATATAAAGAATATATGGTTAAATGGAAAGGATGACCTGTAGAAGATTCCTCATGGATGACAAGGGAGGAGGCTAACCATCTTGGTTTTCCTCTGCACACCTAAGATGTGATAGGGTTACTTCTCAAATTATCCTGAGTGTTTGATGCAGGAGCATCCTAGGTTTAAGGGAAATCTTGCATCACCCAAAAATATTTCTCATTTCTTTTCAATAAGGGCTATCTTGTGCAGAGCTTCTATTTATGGAAACTTACTATTTTTAGTAAGTTGGTCATATGATCTCATAATGTTTTGATTTCTAGGTGGAGGTTCATGTTAGTCATATTAGTCTGACAACTGAGTTTCATTGTCATATCATATGTATTGGTGAAGTTATTGAAGTTTTTAGGTACAAAATCTTTGAGCTTAATTTTAAAGGCCTTAAAGGCTCTAGATCACCATCAAACCCCAACTAACTAGAGCTTTCACCAATTAAGCACTCTAGATCAGGTCTTACCATTTTTGGAAATTGGTTATAATAGCCAAACAAAGCTACAGTTAAAAATTTATGGCATCCAAAAGTTGGGCTACCTAAAAATAAAATTTTTAATTATTTTGAGCCGACCCTAATGTAAAAAAAGGAAAAATAAAATAACTCTAAGGGTGGTCGGCCTTAAGGGATAAATTTCTAGAAATTTTTTGGGCAGTGGAAAATTATCTATATAAGGAAGGCCAGTAGTATTTTCTAGGGCAATTCTGGGTAGTGATTCAAAGCTTTCTCTTATATAATATTGTAAGGAAAATGCCCATGTGGCTTTGCATATTTTAATTCTAAAATTTGTAATTCCACACTTGTGGAGATAATAAGAAGCCCATTTTTTGTTCTTTCAAATTGCTATTGTTTCTTTGTTTCTATTATGTGTTTGTGGTATTAAGGGGAGAACCCTTCATCACCTTCTTCATCATATCATTTAGAGGCTTAAAAACCTTAATGAATCTCATAATGAAGCATTAGAAGAAGTTGATTTTCTTGAAGAAATATCACATTTCTTTCTTGCTATCGGGCATCTGTAGGTGTAGCAATGCCTCTACTCTCTCAGGGTCAATGGAAATTCCTTTCTCAGAGATAATATGTCATAGAAAATTCCCTTTTGTGACCCCGAATATGCATTTCTTGGGGTTGAGGGAAATGCCAAATCGACAACATCTCTCACAAATTTTGGCGAGGTAGGCGAGATGATCACGCCTGTCCTAGGAGAAAACTATGAAATAATCCATGTATATGATTATAAATTTGTTAACTAATCCCTCAAAGGTGATTTCCATTACCTTATGAAATGTAGCCCCAACATTAATCAAGCCAAAGGACATTCTCCTATAAGTGAATTCTCCCCACTTGGTGAATGCGGTCTTGACCCGGTCCGTGAATTTCACCATAACCTAGTTGCAACCCGAGTATCCATCCAAGAAGGACATCATATGTGAGTCATTGATGACCTAAATTACCCCATCGAGTGAGGGTAACATATGGTTTTCCTTTTTCAAAACCTTTTTTAGGTTCTAAAAGTCTACACAAAGTGGAATTTCCCCATTTTTCTTTTGGAATAGGACTAGATTTTCTACCCAAGTGGTATGTCAGGTTGGGAAGATTATTCTTGTAGATATTACCTTCTAAACCTCCTAGTAGATCAAGGGTTCAATTAGGGGATTTTCTGGTCATTTATTTTTCCTGAAAGGCTTAGCATCAAACTTTAAGGTAATGGTGTGCATCATAATTGATGTATCATAAGTTTTAAGGTCCTCATATCCCTAAGAAATTACATCAGTGTATTCTTGAACAATTGAGAGAATCTTCTCATTCTCCTTTGGGGAATAAGAGGTACCTATGTACACAAACTTTTCCTTGGTGCCCGTTCTGATGTTAACTTTTTTATACATTCCCCCTTTGAAAGGCTGGGGAATTCTTCTCTTGACTTGAGGATCTGACTCCAAGATTCATTCAAGGGAAACCATCCCTTTTAGGATGGTGTTGGTTGGTAGATCAAGGATACCATCCTCATTTCTTTCCTCTCTTATATCATCATGCTCTACCTCATCTATGATCTAGTCTTCAAAGACATTGATGTTTTCTAGGAAGGAAAGGATGTGCTTATCATCTTCAAAGAGTTGAAAATGGGTTATGTTATCAGGGACAGAGGGGGTGGGGATCATTTCCACCAAGAACCACCAGAATTGAGAACCAACCATGGGTTCAAGAGTACTATCAGACACAACATGAATTTCTTGACCATAATTTTGTTTCAAGGGAATCACCTCAATGTCAAAGGCATCAAAGTCTTCTATTAAGCTCCATGCTCGATTATGATATGTCACCAATCATTTATCATGACACATGTATTGACTATGGACTTGTTTGACTATTAGTTCAGAATCACCTATCATATGAAGGTGGGTGACTCCCTTCTTTACTACAAAAAGGAGGCCTAAGAGAAGGGCCTCATACTTAGTGACATTGATTTTGCAGTCAAACTATAATAGGTAGGATGCAAGGAAAGATCTCACTCAGGGATTGATCAATTCTACCCCATCTCCACACCCTTACTTGGATTGAGATCCATCAAAATTTAGGATCCATAAGTGGTTGTTAGCATGGTTGGATTTGGATGGATGGGTAGCGAGTGGTACTAGTTTTGGAATGGAAAGAGGCTCTAGTGCACCCTCCACGCTAAAGGACGTGGGGGACGAAATGACCTCTAAGGGAGACACCACTAGGTATTCTTGGATAAGAAGACCTTCAATTATACTCGGGGGAAGATTGTGTTGTGTGGGTATCTCCCCCTCCATCTTCTCCCTAGGATGCCTAAAAGGAAGATCATAACAAAATAAATACAACATTTTCATTCCAACTTAGAATGCTCTTGATAGTACACCCTACACTATATTTTAGACAAGAGAGTGGTCAAGGAGGCTTCATTTCCCTGAAGGATGACATCATGTTTTAGCCTCATAATGAGGTCTTGGACCTTCCAAATAATGATAAGGTCCTCATCGAGGAGCATTATTCTTGGAATGAAATTTAGGGTCAAGATTTCTTTATCTTGATATAGGCTAGGCTTGAGTTGAGCGTATGCTACCTTTCTCACTTGACCATAGTTGGTGAGTGCTTGTTTCATTTGGTGTTCATTATCTACCTTGATTTGATTGGCCTCCCCTCTCCATGGAAGCCATAAGTGGGATAAGTTAGTCAAGATTTATTCATTGAGGGCCTTGGACTAGTTCCAACTTAAGAGCATCCCATAGGTTTTGAGGATGTCAACCACTTTGATGTCGATGACAGTAGACACCTAGGGTTCTTGGATGAGTTGGATTTGGATATTTTTAACTCACCCACCATCTTGAAAATAGTTTTTTGCAAGTTGGACTACCACACCTTTAGATGGTGTGGGGACCCATCCGAGATTCTTAGAAATGGACAAGGGCATGGCATTATTTAAAGCTCCAAAATACACCAAAAAATTATGCAGGTTCTTTCCATATATTTTCAAGATAGGAAAGAAGAGAGGGTCCTTGGTATTTCCTCAGAACACACCCGCATTAGCATTATCAAAAGTGATGATCTTTGGTGGGTTATGGTAGGCTTATGGATTCTCCATATATTATAGGATGGCCTTCTTCTTCTCAGGGAAACTAAGAAATAATTCCACTTGATTCTATTTAGTGGAAGTGTTCTCCATCACCTTCATGATGTCAAATAGCCCCTTCGAGATTCTTGGACTCTTTACCATTGACCCACAGGTAGCATGGAAGATAGGTCCCTTTGGAGGGGGTTGGTTGATGTTTGCATGAGGATCTAGAGGAATGTTGGCATTCCTTAGGGAATCAACATTATAAAGGGGCCTTTGTTGGATTAGCTCCTAGTGTTGTAAGGAGCTCGTGAACTAGTGAAGGTATTAGCTTCAAAGGCCAATATATAATTGTCAAAGAACCCCTATAGATTGGGTTCTCCATGGTCTTCCTCTTCTCTTCTATAAAAGATAGTTTCAAAAACAAAGGAAAATTATGAGATTATGTTGAAGGTTCTAGAAGGGTTAGATTAGTATGTGGTTGATGATCTAATTGGGAGATTTGGATGATTTTCTCCATAGTGGCACAATTTTCCTCAGAATGTGAGCCAATATTGTGTAGTTGACACCAAGTGGTTAAGGGATGAAATTCAATAAGGTGTGTAGAGTGATTGAGACCTACACCCCCTTAACCACCAGATTGGTTTGGGGTTACACCTTCATTTTTTGGGGTGTTGTTCCATTGCTGATTGTTTGGTTAAAAATTTATATCATTGTTGTTGTAATTTCGGGGCCCAAAGTTGTTGGAACTTCATTGTCCTAAACATATATTTCCTTGTTGAGAGGAGCTAGGGTTTTGGGATGTGGAGGGTCCCATATTTAGTTGCCCCATGTCTGTAGTGAGTGATGACACAAGTTGTCTGAGGGATTTGACCTTAGTGGATAACTGGGTTGTTTGGTAACAATGTGATGATTGGGGTGGTAGGTTTATCATGGAAGCCATAGATGTGGAAGAATTCTCACTAGACATGACCATTTGAAGAATGAGACCCCCTGTGTGACAAATCAACTGGAGAGACTGTTGGGAAGAAAGGGATCTTAGGTGCTTGAGACACCTGTTATTATGATTGTATCCAAGGAGAATACTCAAGAGTTAGAGGAGTGTGAACATGGGTGGGATAGACATAATGGGGTACCAAACTCATTGCCGGGGTACCCACCACCATGTTAGGATTATATCCACCTATGTAGGCATTTCCTTAGGGTTGTATGTTGTAAGACATCCTTTTCCTAGTTCCACTGGGAGTTTTGTTGAGCTTCTAGGACAACTTGATGGTAAGGTTGTAGACTTTTTATAGGGTGTCCCTGTCATTTGCAGCAATGATCCTCTAGAGAAGGGTCATAAAAAATAGATCCAAAGCATTGAGGCAAGTTTGGAATGCCACCTCCATGGAGGGGACAAAAAGAATTGTACACCTTTTTAGGGTTCTTTGGAATCAATGATTAAAAATAGCCAGCAACTCATTGGGTTCCTTCTTTATGGAGATTATTTGGTTGTGTGACTAAGCTGAGTCCCCATGAACCCAAAATGTTCCTAAGAAGGCATATTCCATGTCTTTCCCATCTATGATGGAATTTTCAAGGCGGTTCAAGTACTAGTTTAATTCATTTTCCACAAGGGACAATGAGAACATCCTACAAACTACATCTTAATTTGGATTCGATGCCTATTCATGGCATCCTTATAAGCTTGCAAATATTCTTCTATGGTTAGAGGACCTAGGTGTTTTTATTTCACGCATATCTTCTCCAGATGCAGAGGAAGATCATTTACTACATTAGGGAGCTAGTTTTATTAAAATACAAAATAATTAGGACCTCTAGGGTAGGGAAGCTTATATTTGTCCATGTACATGGCTGGGGAGTTGGGGTACTTTAAGGAGTCATAGATCTAGATGAGGGGAGAAAGATCTATCATTTCTAATGAGTCCTTTTTCCTTAGATAGGAAGTCTAATTTCAACAAAATCTCTGGTGTTCAAGGTTGATTAGAAGATTGTTTCAATTTTCAAAGGAGAGAATGACCCTAAATGATGGAAAGCTAGAATCCTAAAAATACTACTCGGGGAACCTTCTGGCAGTGTGGTCTTAAAATATTCCAAAAAGGATGAGTTCATGCCCTCCTTGTAGCACCCCTTTCTAGCGATAGTCCACTTTGTGATGAACTCACCAACATGGAGAGATTTGTCACTTGGTACCAGAGTACTGACCAACTTTGCCTAAAGATGTTTATCAGAGAGCGAGCTCTTATGGCCTCCAACCACCTCATAGTCGGGTCATGATGGTACATGAATGGTTTAGTTGGACAAGTGATTATTTATACTAAGGGGCCTGATGGTTTTTTTTTACACTCATCAAATATCAAAGACTTGATAATAGTGATAATTTTTCCTATGAGTAAATGTTAGATTTAATAAAAAATACCAAAAGATAGGCTAGAGTTAAGAATAACATCTACTTATAATCATGTAATAAACTCCTAAACATCAACACTGCTCAAAATAGAGTACAAATAACCATACTAAATATACACATGATCATCAACCAAGACATATATAAGGACTAAAAGAAAAGCGGTCATTAATCTACCAATGAACTTGAGCAAAGAACATTAGAGAAGCATACAACATGAAAAACATTCACCAAATCCAGAACCAAAGTTAACAAGAAGTGCAACACCAAGAGTAATCTTTTATTCCTTTTTTAACTTTAAGAGCCAACATCACTAGTTAGTACATCCATGGCTCAAAGGTAGCATTAATCCAATATATCTAATTAAGCAGCTAAACTATGATAAATAATGCAATAATCACTATGGACATTAAAATCATTAATTTTTCTGACCCTTAGAATAGCATTGTACTTCTTATTTATAGACAATTTTCTATCTACATCAAGATCTACAACCTACTTGTTTACATAAAATACAATATTCACATTTGGTACTAATTTCACTGTCAGAAATATCCCATCATGTTATAATAACTGAAAAGTAAAGAAGAGGAAAGGGGAACAAGAATAATGATAAATTTGGGGAAAAAAATCACTGAGAAGACACTACCAAAGCATGTGGATGTGATAATGTAGTTGAGGTGTCTCAAGAAATGTGGTCCATAAATGTAGTGACGACTCCATGTCTCCAAGTCTCCTCCCTATACATTTAGTTTTAAATGCTAGAGTGGTGCCTCAAGAGTTGGGATAGCGTCCATAATTCTCCAACCTCCATGTGTCACTTTTAGGCTATACTGTACTTTATCCATCTTTAATAGAATGCCTATGAAAATAATTTATGACAGAAATAAGTCAAATCTATGAAAGACTCTCGATGCAGACCATCGTAAAGAATAACAAAATGTAGTTCATAAATCTAGACTTTGGGAACTCGCGCTTAAATAATGATAAATGAAAGAATATGGGTTCATAGGAGAAAAAGTCCTAGGACCTGAAGAATTTATTTCTTTTAGACTTTCTTGAAGGCCTTTAGTATTCAAACTACACCTTCCTCATCCACCTATTTTAGGCAAACCATGCAACTTTTGGCCTCCTCAAGATGGTCCCTTTCATCCTCGGCCTTTGCCTTCATTTTAGTAGTGGCCTTGATGGCATCATGGGCCTTTAACATTAGCTAGGAGAGCCTTCCCATGATTGAACTATCAATATCTCATGGGGCCTGAAATTATGCATTGGCCAACTCATTAAACTTAACCAATAAAGAATCAATAGGGGTGTAAATGCCTATGCACACAAGATTTGATGATATCACCTCCAAAATAAATACAATAAATTGGTCCATTGGACCCTAGACCTCAAAAATATGATCATCTAAGACCTTAATCAGTTTCTTTCTTGTCTTGATTTTAAAAGAATGTCTGGTGTACTAGGTCTTTAGGAACTGGTAAAACTCATTCCCCAAAATTTCTATCTTGGCTAGATTATCTTCTCCCAGGCCCAAAATTACTCTAAGACAGTGTATGATTAGAAATTGGAATAGATTGCATGCATATGAAATAACCACAAAATTCATACAAACAAACATGTGAAGCAACTCTAATCTACGCATGAGAAACAACTTAGACAATGAAGAATAGAAATCTATCTAAACTCCCTCCAAGATTTAGTTCCCATATCCTCCTTTCTTCTCCCAAAGATGGGTTGATGTAGCTCTCCAAATACCTTGAAATGCACTACATGTTTGAAAGCAATGCTATGAGAATACTAGGAGTGTGGTTTAGAAATAGATAGAAGATAGAAGAATTTGGATCCCTTAGATCTATAATAACAATGCTAATGAAGGCTCCCTTTGTAAAGGGAAATGAAGTCCTATTTATAAAATTTTTAGGAGAATCAACGGTCAGGATTTTATGAAAATGAAGGGTTGAGATTCTCTCATTTGAATTATTTAATTCAAAGTGGGTGGATGGGTGGATCCACTTTGAAAAATAAAACCTACCCAAATTCGTATGGAATGCTTAAGTGAGGTTTTGGAGGGGTTAAGAGGCTTCTAGAGGGTAGTTAAAGTCAATTTTAGCTTCCCCACTTGATATACTTAGGGTTAGGTGTTGATTTTTGGTCACTAGGTGGCCCAAGAATCATAAAAGAGCCTCCAAAAATGACCCCAAAGTCCAATTCCGAGTTTGTGGAGTTTTGGATTATTTGGACAAAGTATATTTCTTCCATGTGGTTGTTTTTGACTTGAGAGGAGAAGTGAAGACTTTAGAGGTTGAAAAAATCATTATTTTAATTTTAGTGGGTGGGTAAGAAAGATGAGTTTGGTTAGAATTAGGAGTCATGTGCTCAAATAGAATTAAATATAATATTTAATTCTAAGTGGGTTAAAAGAGAAATATGAATTAATTTAAATAGATAAATATATTTATTTAAATTAATAGAAGAAAATAGAATTAAATATAATATTTAATTTCAAGTGGATAAATAAAAGAAATATGAATTCATTTAAATAGATAAATATATTTATTTAAATTAATAGAAGAAAATAGAATTAAATGTAATATTTAATTCCAAGTGAGTTAAAAAGGGAAATGTGAATTAATTTAAATGTATTTATTTAAATTAATAGAAGAAGGGGATTTAATTAATAAAAGTACTAGGACTTTTAATTAATGAATCATAGGGTTTGTTTAGCCATTATATTAAATGTAGCATGTGATTAATACAGATTTAAGGTTTTCTGTATTTGACACTAAGTCAAGTAGAGTCCATTAGAAGACATCATTGCCTAGTATAATAGGAATTTGATGGTTTAGAAGGATTGATATACTGAGGCCAATTTTGGGGTATTACAGACAGTCCTTCCATTCTTCATATTTTTCAATTTTGGCCTACCATGTTGAAAAAACCTTGATGATCTAGCCAACAATCTCATGGGCTTTATACAGGAACTAGTACATTTAGGCCATTTTCTGACGGCCATTACGATACTATACATTGTAATTACGACCAAAACTTCCACTGGTATAATTTCTTCAAAAAATCCATTGCTAGAAACAACTATCACAATTATGACACCACATTTGATGACCCTCATGTCACAACGCACCATACACAAGGGTGGTATCCAACACCACACGACGTTAGAAATCATAAAATTCTTTGTGAAAAGATTTTTAGAACTGTCACAATGTCTGCCATATATCGACAGACCTGTTGTTAGATTTTGATGGCATGCCCCATCAGAGGTACACCATACCATCATAAATATCATTGTAAACTGGTAGAGGTTCCAAAGGTTTCCTAGTTGCCTTCCGACGGTGTCCTCATCACCTTTGATAAAATTTTTGACTAATCTTCCCATCATAAGATGATGGCATGTCCCATCAGAGGTACAACATACCATCATGAAATCTGTCACAATCTAATATATTTTTTGATGGTATTCCCATCACATCCCGACAAACATTTTGATAGTTTTTAATTTTTTGACAAGATAGGCATCATAATTATGATGATACGCCAAACTAAAGGTAACAGAGCTCAAGAGACCATCATAGCTAGTCTTTATTGTTGGTCCATATTAATGAAAAAATGTTTTACCTTTTATTAGCTCATCAAATTTGGGGATCTGAATTTAATAGAATATTGTCATGATAATGTATATTATTTAAGTTGATGTTGCACAAATCTATCTACTTCACACACTTGTGGACTACAAGGAGAGTGATAAAGAAGAATCTCCTCCCATGGCATGCATTACTTAGGCCATGAGAGGGGGTGCTTGTTTATCACTATCCTTGTAGTCTACAAGTGCATGAAGTAGATAAATTTGTGCAACATCAACTTAAATAATATACGTTATCACGAAAATACCATCTATTAAATTCTTTTAGATCACCACATTTGATGAGCTAACGAAAGATAAAACATTTCCTCAATCGTATGGACCAAAGATGGAGACCAAATATTATGGCCACTTGAGCTCTTCTATCTTTAGTCCTAGCTACTGGGTAAGGCCTGGAAGACTTATACCTACTGATCATCAAGAATAATCACTGTCTTGCCTTTATGTACACTACACAATATCCAACATATTAATAAAGATGAAGAGAAGGAGAAAATATGAATGGATAAAAGAAATGAAAGATACAATAATATTATCTTGTTGTTTACCTTCTCATAATTGACAAAATAATTGATCCCGGTCTCGCAAAAACCTTTTACACTTGTGCAACTCATCAATATTGGAGGCCTGAAGGAATTTTATATGATCACTAGTACATTTCATGTATGGATGAGAAATAATATCCAAAGTTTTCAGATTCTAAGAAGAGGTATGAGTGGAGGCTAAAGAAGGGATATTTGTGAAGGTTTCATAGACCTAGGTAAATAAGATATTCTCTATAATTTTTGAGATCTAGAAAATCTCTACAAATATCCCTTCTAGCCTCCACTAAATATACTTCTTCTCAGAATCTAAAAAACTTCAATCATTGATTCTCATCAATGCACAAATGTGGTAGTGATTGTATTAAACTCCTTCAAACTTTCTTTCTTAGGTGCATTATGTGATATGACAAATTTTCTCCAATAAATTTTCAAATTTGTAGTGTTGTAACAACCCCTACAACTAATCTGGGTCAGTTTGAAAGTGGATAGTGAGTGGATAGTAATATAATAGTGAACTATGTCTATATATTATTGTCCATTCACTATTCTTATTCTAACATAAGGAACAATACCTTTACACCTTATGGGAACTTGTATTAGGTTCATAGGGACATGTTTACAGTTTTAGTGCTATATGCATCCCAACTAAATGCTAAAGGTATTGTTCCTTGTGTTAGAACAAGAATCAAATTGTGAAGACACCTTCAAAATAGAACTAAGGATTTTGGAGTAAGTTTGAATGTGAATTAACTTGAAGTTGATAGGAATAAAGAACCCATCATATATTTTGAGATTCCAAAGCTTTCTTTCTTATGTGCATTACGTGATATGATAAATTGTCTCCAATAAATTATCAAATTTGTAGCGTTGGAACAACCCCTACAACCACTCTTGGTCAATTTGAAAGTGGATAGTGAGTGGACGTTAATATATGGACATTAATATAATACTATATATTACTATCCACTCACTATCCACTTTCAAACATGAACAATAATAGTGAGTTCATACAAGGTGTAAAGGTAGTATTCCTTATGTTAGGACAAGAATCAAATTGTGAAGACACCTTCAAAATTGAACTAAGGATTTTTGAGTAAGTTTGAATGTGAATTACCTTGAAGTTAATATGAATGAAGAACCCATCACATATTTTGAGATTCCAAATCTTTCTTTCTTATGTGCATTATGTGATATGAAAAATTGTCTCCAATAAATTATCAAATTTATAGTGTTGTAACAACCCCTACAACCAATCTTGGTCAGTTTGGAGGTGGATAATGAGTGGACAATAATATATGGATAGTAATATAATACTATATATTACTGTCCACTCACTATCCACTTTCAAACATGAGCAATAATAGTGAGTTCCTACAAGGTGTAAAGGTATTGTTCCTTATGTTAGAATAAGAATCAAATTGTGAAGACACCTTCAAAATAGAATTAAGGATTTTGGAGTAAGTTTGAATGTGAATTACCTTGAATTTGATAGCAATGAAGAACCCATCATATATTTTGAGATTCCAAAGCTTTCTTGCTTATGTGCATTATGTGATATGACAAATTGTCTCCAATAAAGTTTTAAATTTGTAGTGTTGGATCAATTGATCCTTAGAATATCCATTATTTGGGACATGTTCAACATTCTTTCTATGAGGATTGTACTTTGTTGTTCAACATTCTTTCTGTGAAGAGGGTTAGCAAATTCATGAATGGTTTCATTTAACCTCCTATCCATGTCATCTTGTACATATTCTCCATCCTCATCCCTCATGCATAGAGTGCATCAATGGAGTTCAAGCCAACAAATTAGACACTCAGGGACCTCAACATTGGAAACTCAGTAAAAAAGTCACTTAATTCCAACTTTAAGCAAACATCATGTCTGATTTCTTGTTCTTTTTTTAATTAGTTTCAAAATTTAATTCAGTATGGTTATTGGTTCCTTTGTGTAGAGATATTCTTCCCCACATGTATTTTAATTTGTCTTAGGAACTGATTAAAACTTCTGTAACAACCCCTACAACCAATCTTGGTCAGTTTGAAAGTGGATAGTGAGTGGACAGTAATATATGGGCAATAATATAATAGTGAACTATGTCCATATATTACTATCCACTCACTATCAAATTTCAAATATAAACAATAATAGTGAGTTCCTACAAGGTGTAAAGGCATTGTTCCTTATGTTAGAACAAGAATCAAATTGTGAAGAAACCTTCAAAACAAAAAACTAAGGATTTGGGAGTAATTTTGAATGTGAATTACCTTGAAGTTGATATAAATGAAGAAACTATCATATATTTTGAGATTCCAAAGCTTTCTTGCTTATGTGCATTATGTGATATTAAAAATTGTCTCCAATAAATTGTTAAATTTGTAGTGTTAAAACAACCCCTACAACCAATCTTGGTCAATTTGAAAGTGTATAGTGAGTGGATAGTAATATATGGATAGTAATATAATACTATATATTACTATCCACTCACTATCCACTTTCAAATATGAGCAATAATAGTGAGTTCCTACAAGGTGTAAAGGTATTGTTCCTTGTGTTAGAACAAGAATCATATTGTGAAGACACCTTCAAAATAGAACTAAGGATTTTGGAGTAAGTTTAATTGTGAATTACCTTGAAGTTGATAGGAATGAAGAACCCATCAAATATTTTGAGATTCCAAAGATTTCTTGCTTATGTGCATTATGTGATATGACAAATTGTCTCCAATAAATTGTCAAATTTGTAGTGTTAGATCAGTTGATCCTTAGGAAAGATTGCGAGTTCATTAATCCTCTACATCACTCATCATGTTTCCTTTTGGGATTTTCATGTTTCATTATTATGTTCTAATAGTGGGTTAGCATATCCATTATTTAGGACATGTTCAACATTCTTTCTATGAGGAGGATTGTACTTTGTTTTTCAACATTCTTTCTATGAGGAGGGTTAGAAAATTCATGAATGGCTTCATTTAACCTCCTATCTTTGGCATCTTGTACATATTCTCCATCCCCATACCTCATGTAGAGAGTGTGTCAATGGAGTTCAACCCAACTAATTAGACACTCAGGGACCTCAACATTGGAAACTCAGTGCAAAAGTCACTTAATTCCAACTTTAAGCAAATGTCATGTCTGATTTCTTGTTCTTTTTTGAATTACTTTCAAAATTTAACTCAGTATGGTTATTGGTTCCTTTGTATAGAGATATTATTATCCACATGTATTTTCATTAGTCTTAGGAACTGATTAAAACTTCTATAACAACCCCTACAACCAATCTTGGTTAGTTTGAAAGTGGATAGTGAGTGGACATTAATATAATAGTAAACTATGTCCATATATTATTGTCCACTCACTATCCACTTTGAAACATGTCCATATGTTTGAAAGTGGATAGTGAGTGGACAATAATATATGGATAATAATATAATAGGGAACTATGTCCATATATTACTGTCCACTCACTATCCACTTTCAAACATGTTCAAAGTGGATGGTTTTTCACATAACATCAAAGATAGAGAATCCAAGCTTGAAGATGGGATATAGTTATGGGAAGCTACTGGAGTAGGAAGAGAACAAGTAGAAAAAGGTTGAAAGAAAGATGTGGCATCCAAAAGGAAATGAGGATGAAATAATGTAGAAAAAGGAAAATACCCAAAACCAATGATATGTTTCTCTGGTGAGTAAAACCTAGGAAGAATGGAACACAATCTAGACAATGTGGTTTCTCCTTCTACGAGTAAAACCTAGGTAGAATGGAACACAATCTATGATAAGGAACCCATCATACATTTTGAGATTCCAAAGATTTCTTGCTTAAGTGCATTATGTGATATGAAAAATTTTCTCCAATAAATTGTCAAATTTGTAGTGTTGGATCAGTTGATCCTTAGGAAATATTGTGAATTCATTATTAATCCCCTTCATCACTCATCATGTTTCCTTTTGGGATTTTCAATCATTTATATGTTTGTTCCATTCTTAGGAACTGATTAAAAATTTTGTAACAACCCCTACAACCAATCTTGGTCAGTTTGAAAGTGGATAGTGAGTGGATAGTAATATATGGACAATAATATAATACTGAAATATGTCCATATATTACTGTCCACTCACTATCCACTTTCAAACATGAGCAATAATATTGTCAAATTAATTTGATTTTTTTTTTAAGGTGTCTTCACAATTTGATTCTTGTTCTAAAATAAGGAACAATACCTTTACACCTTGTAGGAACTCACCATTGGAGTCTTCTCTCATAACATATGGAAAGTAATATAATACTAAACTATGTCCATATATTACTGTCCACTCACTATCCACTTTCAAACATGAGCAATAATATTGGTTTTGTTATCATAACTAATAATTTGTGTGTGCAGGTAGGGTGATGGATTGTAGTAGAGTTATGAGAGAAGGCTCCACTAGTGAGTTCCTCCAAGGTGTAAAGGTTATATTGAAACTTGATAACAATAATTGATGATTATTATAATTGTCACTATATATACTATACATTACATTATGTTGGATACTATTATTAACACAGACATGCATATGTGTATCATATGACCGAAGCTACAACATTAACACCCCCTCTTAGTTAGGGAGGGTGATCAAAATTTACATAAGATGTTATTTCATAGAATGCAATAAAAATATTAACCATGATATTATAATATATGGATAGTAATATAATATCAAACTATGTCCATATATTACTATCCATTCACTATATATCCACTTTCAAACATGAGCAATAATAACAAAAAAGAAAAGAAAATAAAATCATTTTTTCATGGATGTAGTGCGAAAACATAGTTCACGTGGGAGAAAATAGGAGCAGAAGGTCTGGAATTTTCTCATATGCCTATAGATGTACAAAGGTCAAATTGGGTAATTTCACTTTCAAGGTTGCAAATCTACCTGCAATTTCTAGGTGACTTCTCTACATAAGTGTTATTTTAGCCCTAAAAATTTATTGTAAAATTTCAGATTATTTAGATTTCATTCGTGTGATTATGGTAAATTTTCCTATCAATATTAATTACATAGAGATCCCCTATTACTATGATCATATGGTAAATTTATGGTAAATTTGCCTGTCAATATTACATAGAGATCCCCTTATTACCATGATCATATGGTAAATCTATGGTAAATCTGTCTATCCAATGACTACCTACATCTTTTCTCCTTAGAAACCTCCTAAACGAGAATAGTTTTGGATAGTGGATAGTAATATACAAACATAGTTGTGGATAGTAATATATGGATAGTAATATAATACTGAACTATGTCCATATATTACTATCCACTCACTATTCTTGTTCTAAAATAAGGAACAATACCTTTACACCTTGTAGGAGCTTGTATCAGGTTCATAGGGTCATGTTTGTAGTTTTAGTGCTATAGGAATCCCAACTAAATGCTAAAGGTATTGTTCCTTATGTTAGAACAAGAATCAAATTGTGAAGACACCTTCAAAATAGAACTAAGGATTTTGGAGTAAATTTGAATGTGAATTACATTGAAGTTGATAGGAATGGAGAACCCATTATATATTTTGAGATTCCAAATCTTTCTTGGTTAAGTGTATTATGTGATATGAAAAATTATCTCCAATAAATTATCAAATTTGTAGAGTACTTGGATCAGGTGATCCTTAAGAAAGCTTGTGAGTTCATTGATCCTTTCCATCACTCATCATGTTTCCTTTTGGTGTTTTCAGTCATTTTATGTTTGTTCCATTCTTAGGAACTTGTTAAAAATTTTGTAACATCCCCTACAACCAATCTTGGTCAGTTTGAGAGTGGATAGTGAGTGGACAGTAATATACATACATAATGGTGGATAGTGAGTGGATAGTAATATATGAATGATAATATAATACTGAACTATGTCCATATATTACTGTCCACTCACTATTCTTGTTCTAACATAAGGAACAATACCTTTACACCTTGCGGGAACTTGTATCAGTTTCATAGGGATATGTTTGTAGTTTTAGTGCTATAGACATCCCAACTGAATGCTAAAGGTATTGTTCCTTATGTTAGAAAAAGAATAAAATTGTGAAAACACCTTCAAGATTCAATGTATAAAACATAATTATTCAACAAAACATACAAAATAATTTTTTTATTACTTTAATTTTAAAAAACATTACATACTATTATTTTTTACAACATAAATAGGAGACAAGAAAATCATATTTTTACATGTACTCATGTTTGATTAACCAACACTAAACATTGCATACCTAAGTTGTGCATGCATGCTCCTTGTTCCTGGATCTAGTCCACACCAACTCCTGAGCCACTCCAGAGCCTGTATAATGAAGATGGGTTAGATCCAAAAGATCTAAGATATAATTGATATCCAATGACCTATCTATATCTATAGTTATGCATGCATATTCATATCCCTAAGCTATCCAAGTAAACCATGCTCAAGATAGGTGTACACTTGAATTGATGCAAGGAGGAAAAGTACCATGTTTTCACTTAACTTGTTTATTCCATGTGCAGGTACAGAAGAAGTTGTGAGATTGTGTTAATTTGCAATAAATGACCTTGCTTAGACAATAGGAAGCCTTCAAGGGAAGCCATAAAAAATCCACCCTTGAAGGGTGTATGAAAAATTAGGTGAATACTATTCTAAATGATAAATTAACTATTCTAAGATTAATAAATCTATCTAATTAGCAAACTACAATGAAGAATACAATCAAAATAAAGCTAAAATAATATTTTACCTTCACCTACCATGTAGCTTGTCTCCATTGTTCTCCTAGCCTTGATTTCTTGAAGATGTTGAGCTCTCAGATTTCCAAATGAAGCCTTTTCCCAAGATGCTACCAAAGTGTGGAGATTTGATGATGAATGCAAGGAAGCTTAAAGCTTGATTGTGCAACTAATGAATGGAATGCAAAATGAATTTAATGATAATATGGATGCTTGATTGATCTTAAAATGCTTGGATGCTTGGATGCTTGATTACAAAATATACCTATTAGCTCACAAAAGGGGAAATGAGGCTCCTTTTATAGATTTTTGGAGGATCTAGGCCTAGGTGGAACAATCCTATGGTTGAGAATGAAAGGTGGAAGATCCTAGGGCTAGGATTGACTTGGTTGAAGGAGTTGAGAGAAAGGGGGATGTAGTTGGAATGTTAGAGGAAGAATAGGGATGATGTTCCTCTCACATTGACATGGAGGAGAACAAGGTGGAAGGGAAAGACACATGTCAAGTGTCTCACAAAGACCCAAGAGAGAAAGAGGGAGATACCTTTTCCTCATGAGGACTCTTTGTACAAGTGTCCCATGAGTCACCTTTGACCCTTAGAGGTGGCTTGAGAAGCCCCTTAGGAATAGGGCATGTCTCTTGACTTGGTTTAAGAGACGACTTGTGGTCATGAGACCAAGTCCTATGAGGCCGCATAGCCCTTAAGAATAGGACATGTGTGGGTGAGGATAATTACTAATAAATAATTAATAATAATTATTTATTTTAGCCAAAGTGATGTGTCAGGTGACTAGGTAGGTGAGGTGGATTGGGGGACTTAGTCATATTTAGGTGGATGCTTATTTAATTAAATCACTTTAATAAGACTAATTAGAAGACTTAGGCTAGAGGAATAAACTATAGTGAATTTACTAAATAAATTGAATAATTTATTTAATAAATAGAGGAATAATTATTAATTAAATAATAAATATTTAATTAATTTATCAAGTCAATATTAATTAAATAATAAATATTTAATTAATTAATGAAGCCATTTTTAAGTGTATACATTTTGCCCCTCTTTGAAATAATGTGCGTGTCACATTGTTTCAAAGAAAATTTCAAGTATTTTGCCCCTGCCCCAGACAATGTCTGAAATGTCCTAAGCATGCCCCCTCAAGATATTGATTAACCAAAAAGATTATTTCAGTTTTGTTTTTTTGTTTGGATAATCAATCTCATGAAAGAAACAGGAGAAAAGATGGATGAAAATGGGGTGAAATGGAATAAAAATAGTAGGTAGGGTCCACACACCAAACACATAGGGTCCATAGGCTATAAATAAGGCAAAGGGGTCCACAATAGGCTCATTATGTACACTTTTCTTTTGGAGATTTAGAGCATGAGAGAGAAGAGAAGAGCCACCAGGATGCCATTCCCATTGTCAGATCACCACTTCAAGAGGGCTAGATGCTTCTACCGACCACCCTATTCAAGTGAGCCGGTAGGTGATGCGATCCTCTTTGTCAATTTGTGATTTCAAGCATGATAGGATATGATTTAGTATGTGTAGGTTAGGTCGAATCATTGATTAGTTTAGAAATTTTTTTTGTTTTTTGGGCAGAATATGAATGCGCCATTATGGTGCATGAATGCACAACAAGTTGCAACATTTGCGAACAAAATCAAAACTTCTGTGCATTCATTTGGGGCAGTTGTGCATGCATGTTAGAAGAAATTTTTTTTTGCACAAATGTGAATTAAAAATACGCATTGGTTTTTCCTGCGCATGTGTGTCGAATTGTTGCACATATGTTAAATAAATCGGCACATGTTTTTCTGTACAAATGTTAAAGGTTATGGCACATGCATTTTTCTGTGCTGCGCATTTGTTTTATGGATAGAATTTGGTCAAATTAGAAAGTCAATTAGGTCAAACTAGATGTCAATAAGCTGATTTGATCCATCAGCAGTTAAATTTGATTGATTAGGTCAAGATAGGCAACATTGTAGCATGGTTGCTAGTTAACCAGTCTTGATACTAGATGATTGATAAAATCATCTGTTAAAACATGTGATAGAACATGTTTGTTATTGATATAATAGGATAGATAGATAGATGTTGTAGATCAGTTTATTGAAATCTGATAGCTTGATTTTATTTGATTTGTATAGGAGGATATTACTAATATTCTAATGTCACGAGAGAGATATCCCATTACATAGAATCTGAGACTGGTGCTATAAGAGACTGATAGACTTCTGATTGGGGCATCTGGTTTATATCATGTTATTTCCATGCCCAAGATTAGGGTGAACCATAGTATGATGATGACACTGGTGGAGTGGTGGCACTCAGAGATGAGTACGTTCCATCTTCCAATAGGGGAGATGACTGTTACACTAGAGGATGTATATCGCATCCTCCGACTTCCTATCATAGGGGAGTTAGTATATTATGATTGACATGATAGAGTCATGGAGTGCAGAGTTGTCTTCAGAGATGATGATATTGAGGATGGAGAGATTAGCTGGGAGGACATGGTGGATTTGTATGAGCCTCTACCAGTGGTACTAGCTGGAGAAATTGGGGGTTTTGTTTGCCCTGATCATAGATCACATGGATTTGTAGTTGGATGGGGCCGCACTCTATAGCAGATGTTGGATGGGACCCATTTTTCTTGGGGGGTTTGTTTATTAGCGCACTTATATCATGATCTTCATTAGGTGGTGTATTATAGGGGTGCATCACTATCAGCAGGTGTCACACTACTCCATGTTTGGGCATGGGAGAACATTGCAGTGACACAACCTGTAGCTATTAGGTTTCATAGTGTAGGACAGTCGTACATACATTTATATTCATCAGTTTTGTCTCAGGCAAAACTAGGTCATTTAGAGTTTTGGCGATACACCTTTGATACTTTAGATACAGTGACATGGAGACCATACCTAGGCTATGAGCCTTGGGATGATGAGCGGTAGCTAGGATTTTGTTTTGAGTCATGATGGTTGATAGGGCAGATGCCCTTTATTTTGGAGAGACAGGTAGTTAGCCGGGTTCTATGCTAGTTTGGTAGGATCTAAGGCATGCCCCAGGGAGTTACAGAGTTTGCTAGGACTCATCAAGAGAGATGAGACTGGGGACCTATGGCATATTTTGATGTGGTGAGATAGGAGTTTTTGGACATACCATTCTAGGCATGGACTATGCGACAAGGTGTTGTGGACCCAGGTATGACTGCAGACCTAGAGCAGTTCTTGAGAGATTTTCCTATTCCTCAGTTGACTGATCCGATAGTGAGGCCATCAGAGAGAGATCTAGTAGATAGATGTCATGGGAGATGCCAAGGGTGAGATAGGCAGGGATGAGGGAGAGGAGATGATGGTGGTGATGGAGGAGTGGATGGAGGAGATGGAGGAGATGGAGGGAGAGGTGATAGGGCTGGTCCTTGGATGAGAGGAGGTGGTGTGAGGTAGAGGGGATTGATGCCACCCCCAGATAGACATGGATGGAGACAACCTCTAGCATAGCCAGCTACAGGAGCTCCACTATAGGTACCATGGCTCAGGTATAGATACCAGCTGCCCCAGTATAGGGAGTAGCTGTACAAGATGATGTAGACATATTATTAGCTTAGGGAAGAGTAGTATAGGGTGGACAAATCCCTGATGATGGACTAGATGAGAAGGATGCACCTATGGTAGATGTGGATGTAGATGCTCAGGAGGAGCTAGCAGAGATGGACGTCGGGGGACAGGATCCCTATTTACGGAGAGATGCTGCAGAGGAGGAGGATCTTGATATAGATTCATTTCTAGTCTAAATAGCCATGAAATAGGTGCAGGCAAACCATGTTCCTAGTCAGGAGAGGTAGATTGAGAGGCTAGAGAGCCAGATGGGATTACTGAGACATGAGCGGGATGCAGCGATTGAGAGACTTTAGGAGTCAGAGATGTTTTTAGATGAGCTATAGTGTACAAAGGATTTGGGTCCCCATGGAGATAACTTGAGAGCCATGGTACATGGTGGGAAGGAGATATCCTACTAGTGAGAGGCTTACAGACAGGCGGTCCTAAGGGATCAGTGGATTGGGAGCTACAGAGAGAGCTCAGTAGCTATTAGGACTGTGGTTTATGAGAGAGAGGCACTAGCTGGTAGTGGAGGTGTATCATCATGCCCTCCTAGAGCACTAATAGGTTTAGGAGATTAGGATGGATCCTCAACATCAGGTGATTCAGCAACACGGGGTTGCATTGCATCTCACAGATAGAGTCTGGAGGCAGTGGATCATAGATTTTTGAGAGATCATTGTATACACTTTTGTATCATGTTATCATTGTATCATTATATTTTTGACTTGATGGACACTGAATTTGGACACATTGTTATATTTCTATATATCATTGGACATTTGGACATTTTTGTTGTATCTGATGGACTTTATATGATTGACTCTATATGATGGACTCTATAAATACAGTGATGCAGTTCTATCATGATTTACTTTGATGATTTTATACATGTGTGTACTGACATATGCAAGATGTGATGATTTACTTTAATATGCATAGAATGTATGTCTTAGAATGCAAAATGCTTTATATTCTATTTGATATTATTAATGCTTAATGATCTTTCATATGATGTTGATGTAAATGCACGTCTTAAATGATTTTACACTATACAATGCTATGTGATGACTAATGGAATGATGTAATGAACAATGTGGATAATGAATAATAAATAAATGATATAAATGAATGATGATTTGAAATACATGCAATGGATAAGAAATGAATGATGTAAAATGTATATAATGGATAATAAATGATGAAATTAAAATGCACATAATAGATAATAAATGAATGAATGATAATAAATGAAGTAAAATGCATATAATATGTAATGAATGGAAATGATCGTAAGATGACTAAAATATACAATGTTCACCCTAATGAAAAGATAAGGAGATGTGAATGACAACTATAACAAAACAACACATGAAACATGCATGTAATATAGATGGATAATATACATATGAACATAACAAATGAAGATAATGTATGACCTAAATGAATTTGATTATATGTTATACAATTCAAAATGAAACATTAATGTTTTTATTGTCCAAATGTCCTCAACTTAAATAACAATGTATTTGACACAAGAAGAATGGACTAGGAGAACAAATAACCTAATAAGAAAGATAACCTACAAATACCTATAAAAGGAGCACTGATATGCAAGTCATGAACTATTTAAATGAAATGCACTATGAAATGGGTATATCTCCACAACTTTAGGTAACATCTTAGAACTTCATAATAACTGGAATTTGATTTTCATCATTGAGCTCATTATGTTGCAAGGAAATGCAAGCATCATGGTATAATTAAACCAGGATGACCTGAGCACTTCTTGCATGGAGTTTAATGTAGCAAACTTGACAAGCATCTAGGTATAATTGAACCAAGATGACTTGAGTTTTGTTTGCATAATAGACAAGGAATATTCCCCCCTCCATCAGGGAACAAATATTTGGAGTTGAGGTATGTGCTGGCGTATCACCATAAATAGCATTTGTATAACAACATGATTTGTATGTTGTCAATACTATTAAATTGATGAAGGAACTTATGCACAGACACCCCAACTATCTATTCCTTCGATTTCATTGAAAAATATCCCACAAATAACAATCAAAGAAAATACCATGCCCCATCCTGGCTATCCTAATCAATAACATATGGGAGTGTCAAACTCATGTCAAAGATATCATGGAATAGCATAGGAAACATGATAAAAATGAAATCTAGATATGAATGCATAATCTACAACAAATCATTCTAACATGCCTACCATGAATATACATTTCTTTTGCCAAAAGATAGTGTAAGATATAGTGATCAGTTCAATTGATGATGTATAGTCAAGAATGGTAGATAAGCGGCCATGTTTCAAAGGATAGATTAAAGATTTTGATTCATCATAAAGATATCATTGTGAAAGAACATTTGATTGTGTTTTCTTTGTCTGGTGAAAATACTCCATTGTGTCCTCTAAGAGTCATGACTATCATAGATCCACTTCCTGAACTAGGTTGAGGACATGCCCCTAGCTAGGTGATGAATTGACTTATTATGGAT
The DNA here is from genome assembly GCA_027943335.1 of Chamaecyparis obtusa. NCBI lineage: Eukaryota > Viridiplantae > Streptophyta > Pinopsida > Cupressales > Cupressaceae > Chamaecyparis > Chamaecyparis obtusa. The sequence goes on from BSBK01000092.1 coordinate 141,952, forward strand.
GAAGAAAGATGCAATAAGACTACGATGAAGACCATGACAAATGTTCAAGCTATGATGGTACTATTATGGGTAGATACAATGGATGGTGTATGAACTGGCCATTTTATTATGATATATACATGGCAGGAATGGGGACCGACTAGCCATTTTATTGTGGATATATACAATGAACAAACACACTAGAAGAATCCTAATAGATAAAGGAGCTAACTTGATACACATGGCACCTATTTCCAAGTTTTCACCACATGCTTTTATTGCAATTTTTCTTTTGATTTTTTTGATTTTTTTTGTATTTTTATGATTTTTTGTATTTACAAAATATATACGGAGCCTTGCATTGGGATTTCAAGGATAGAACTTCTTGAAATGGATACTGTTAAGAGGTTCATCCAAAGGATCTCCCTCAGGTGTGGACAATTGATAAGCCCCAGAACCATAAACTAATGTAACTACAAAAGGACCTAACCAATTAGGTTCAAACTTGCCCTTCTTCTCACGATGCAATTGATTCTTTGGATTTTCGTGAAGGACTAAGTCACCCAATTGAAAGTCTCTGATCTTTACCTTGCTATTATACTGATGAGACATATGCTAATGATAGACTTTCAAATGGTCATAATCTCTTTGATGACGTTCATCCAGCAGTTCTAGTTCAGTCAACCGTGCAACTCTATAGTCTTCATCAAGAATCAAATCTTTGAGAGTGATACAAAGTGAAGGCAATTCGACCTTGAGGGGTAGGACTGCTTTAGATCCATAGACAAGGGAATATGGGGTGGCTCTAGTCGGAGTACAGATGGAGGTATGGTAAGCCCATAAGGATGGATTCAGTTGGATATACCAATCACGACCAACATCATTGATAGTCTTTTGTAGGATTTTAACAATAGTTTTATTTGATGCCTCAACTTGGCCATTTCCTTGGGGATAGTATATGGTGGAATAGTTATGGGTGATATGGAATTTTGTGCACAACTCATCCATGTCCTAATTTTGAAATTTTTTCCCATGATCAATAATGAGATACATAGGTATACCATATCTACAAATGATATAATTTAGGATAAACATGGATATTTGTTTCCCTGTGGTGGTAATCAATGGAACGACCTCAATCCATTTAGTAAAATACTCTGTTGCAGTGAGAATCCATTTTTGACCATTGGAAGATGGAGGATTGATAGTGCCCACAAGGTTGAGTCCCCACCAACTGAATGGCAAGGTAGTTGTAAAAGGATGTAACTCTTATGCTAGAGCATGAATAAGGTTTCCATGTATTTGACATTTCTTGCATGCCCTAGCAAAATGAAAGGAATTTGTTTCCATGGTAGGCCAATAATAACACATACACATGAGTTTCTTAGCCAAAGAAGGACCACTCAAATGTGTCCCACAATACCCTCATGTATGTCTTGCAAGGCAGTTTGAGCTTCATCATGCTTGAGACATCGTAGGAGAGTATCGTCAAGACCTCACTGATAAAAGGTATCAGATATTAGGACATAGCAGGAGGCTTGGTAGAGAAAAGTTCATTTTTGATTTTAGGATAGATTAGGGGGTAGGATGTCATTTTTCAGATAGGAATAAATTTTTCCATAGATTGGAGAGTCATGTCCAATAAGATGACATATAATAATCATATCAGGATCATCATATGCAGGACAAGTCAGGGATTCCACCAAGAACTCAAAATGGACCTTGGTATCTTCTGTATCAAACAAAAAAGCAATTGTTGCCATTGCATCGACAACCTTGTTATCATGTCGAGGAATTTTTTCAAAAGTGATGATTGAGAAATATTGTTTGAAGTCATCAACCATATGTTTATATGGTAATAACTTATCATCTTTAGTCTGATAATCATCATTAATCTAGTTTATAATCAATTGAGAATCCCCATAGACATTTATTTCAGTTACTTTCCATTGTAAAGCCATCTTTAACCCAATAAAAAAAGCTTCATATTCTACTATATTATTGGTGCAAGGAAGGAGCAACTTGTAAGATTTTGGAATTGTGTATCCTTGCAGTGTGACAAAGAGAATACCAGCTCCTGAACCCTGTTGAGTATACGATCCATCAAAATATAGTTGCCATGTTTGTGTAGATAAAGCTAAGATGTGTGCATTAGGAAACTCTATGTGTATAGGTTGGTCATCTATTAATGGAGCATCTACTAGCTGATCTACTATCACTTGACCTTTGATAGCCTTCCTATCTACATATTCAATATCAAATTGACTAAGTAGCATGACCCTCTTAACCAATCTGCTTGTCAATGTTGTTTTGCTTAATAGATACTTTAAAGGATCACTCTTTGTGATGAGCTTGATTGAATGTGACAACATGTAATGTCACCACTTCTATAAAGTAAAAACAATGGCCAGACATGCTCTTTCTATAGGAGAATAGTTTATCTCATATCCCATTAGGGTGCAACTGATATAATAGATGGATTTTTCTTTTCCTTCATGATCTTGCTGAGCTAGAAGAGCACCTAGTGAAACTGCCATAGCTGAAATGTAAAGCAAGAGTGGCTTGCCTGAAATTGGTGACATCAGAGTTGAAGGATTCACTAGATATTTCTTGATTTTATTGAAAGCTTCTTCACACTTATCATCCCATTGGAATAAGATATTTTTATGCAACAAATGTTGAAAGGGATGACTTTGATCTGCTAGTTGAGAAAAAAATCTTTGGATGGATTGGAGATGTCCCTGCAAGGATCTTAACTGACTGATGTTAGTGGGTGAAGCCATCTCCATTATTACTTTAACCTTTTCTAGATCTACTTCAATTCCTTTGGCTAAGACAATGTACCCTAACAGTTTACTGGATGTAACTCCGAATGCACATTTCTTTGGATTGAGTCGAATCTAATACTTTTCCATCTGGGTGAATATTCTATCCAACACTCTCAAATGACCAACTCTATTTTTGGATTTTGCTAAAATGTCATCAACATAATCTTCCATAATGGTATGCATCATATCATGAAAGATTGTGGTCATTTCTCTTTGGTAAGTTTCTCCAGCGTTTTTGAGGCCAAAAGGCATCACATTCCAGTAGTATGTACCCCATGGACAAGTAAAAGCAATCTTTTCTTGGTCTTCCGGCACAATCTTGATTTGGTTATAGCCAGAAAATCTATCCATTAATGATAACATCTCATGCCCAGCTGTCAGATCAACAATAATGTCAATATTTGGCAGAGGAAAGTCATCTTTTGGACAAGCTTTATTAAGATCTCAAAAATCAATACAAATCCTGATAGACTTGTCTGGTTTGGAGACAGGGACAATATTTGAAATCCACTCAGCATAATCAATAGCACGAATGAATCCAACATCTAGGAGCTTCTTCAATTCTGCTTTAACCATTAGTGCAATGTGGGGGTGCATCTTGTGGAGCTTTTGCTTAACTAGTTTTACACTTGGTCTGATAGATAAATGATGCATAATGAGATTTGGATCCAGGCCAGGCATATTAGCATAGGACCAAGCAAAGTTGATTTGTCTTTCTTTGAAATTTTTTGCAAAAGCTTCTTTCTCTGATTCTGTCAAGGATGCTACTACTTTGAGGATGCGCGAAGACTCTTCTGTTCTAATGTTAAGAGGTACTATTGGTTCTATAAGAATAGAATATTTCTCTCGATACAGATAGTTGGGAAGAGTGTCAATCCTTCCATTTTCAGGCACCTTAGAGAGGTTTTCACCATCAGATGCATCATTTCTTTTTACTATTTTTGGATCTAATACTACCACTGAGTTGTTTTCACCATTAGATTTGTTGATTATTTTTCTATTTTTATGACTGAAAGGATTGGCACTCTCACCAAAGTAGGCCATGTCATTGAGTTCTATTGGAAATCTTGACTTGTGATCTCCTAGTGGTAAATGATCTCTGATTCCAAGATAGTCAATGATGGCATCATCATTATGGAATACATCAAGTTCTGGATGATCAGGAGAATCCAAATCAATAAGCTTAGGATGTACAAGGGGCATTGGATCATTCGGGTCAGTTTCAAAGGCATAGATGGTATTGATGGAAAATTTGTCAAGCTTTATGATGGTATCAGTGAGGTCTATTTCCATACTCTCATCCAATTCATCTATCGCAAGATAAAGGTCACTTTCCTCACAATCGACAAAAGTAGTATCACCTGGGACCAATCCTAGTGAGTCAATCTTTGAACTCTCTCCCTCATGGTAATCATTACTATAGTGATGGAAAACATAAACTCCTATCTCTTCAGTACAATCAAATAATGAATCCCATTCATAATCATTTGAGTCAGAATCATCATTATCCCCAAGTCTATCAATGATTCTCTAGGCTATCCTTTGTTTCTTTGGATCTACATACATACCATTCTTCTTGAATTGTAACACAAGAGCTTTAGATATCTCATGAAAAGGTGTGACCTTTGCTTTTCCTTTTGGTTCTTTTGGTCCTTCTCCTTTGTATCCTAATCCTATAGTGTCTCTTTGATAGTTTGGATTTTGCAAAATTAGTTTGATAACACCTTCTCTTTGTAACCTTATAGGTCCAACACCTTGGTATCCCATCTTTTGTAGCAAAGTATACCCTTTACCATAGACATCAGGTGATATATATTCATGTTTGATATCCTCTTCATTATTTTGTGACTTAACCAAATGATTAGCATTATGCTCAGCTCCCTCTTTGGATATTGTGCCCCCACTGATAAATGTGTCATAAACAAGTGGTGAAGGGGGTTCTGATTGTTGCTTAGTGATCAAAGAGTGATCATATGATCTAGGAGATAAAGGTAACTCTATGATGCAAAGAGCTTGACCTAAAGTGTATTCTCCCATACTTCTTTCTTTTATGTCTATCTTGATTCCAATTGATTTAGAAATTGATGCTATATTACTAGGATCACTGGGTTTAGTTGTAGAAGATCCAGTATAGTTATAAGGTATCAAAGAATCAGATGTCTTCACAGAGCTGCAATACTAGAATGGATTAGTGTCCCCTTTAATAGTGACTTCTTGACCATTATGAGGGAATTTCAAGAATTGATGATAAGTTGATGGTATAGCTTGCATGGAATGAATCCATGGTCTTTCCAAGAGAATGTTATAAGCAAGATCCATGTCTAGAACTTGGCAAGGTACATATTTGATTATAAGACCTACTCTAATTGGTAAAACAATAGACCCCTTGGATGACCACTCTTCCTCATCATAAGCTTTTATCATGATTTTCTTCTTGGGATCAACAACATTTTCAAAAAATCCCAATGCAAGGACTAGTTTCAATGTATAAATATTTAAGCTAGCTACTCTATCTATTAGTACTCATTTGATTTTTTGACTCTAGACAAGGACTTCGATGTGTAGGGGAGAATTATGAGGTTGGGTAATAGCTAATTCATCATTTTTAGTGAAGGATAGGTAATGCAAGGTTGTTAAATGGCCCACCATAGCTTGAAATTGATCATGATCTAGATTTGTGGGGACCTAGGTCTCTAAGAGAGATTTTTCAAGGATATATTTGTGAGACGGGGATAGATGCAAAAGCTCTAAGATGGATATTTGGGTAGGTGTTTTCTTGAGTTGTTCCAAAAGATTGTACTAGTTGGAAATATTTGGTGTAGACTTTGGGACATAAACCGGCTTGTTTTGAGGTGCATTTGGTTTAGACTGGACTCCTTGAAGAGTAACTTTGGATTGAGCACAAGTAGTAACATGGACTAGTTGACTCTCTAATTTTCCTTTGATGGTAATGACATTGGCATAATACTTAGAAGGATGACATTCATAAATGTTACCAACATATCGATAGGGAGTAGAATTATAATTGGCTTGATTGTCACTCTTAGTGTTGGAAGAACATCCTTTTTCATGCTTAGGAAGTGGATCTTTGAAAGCCATATGTGATTCATTTGAGGTATGTCCATCAACACCAATTTCACCACTTTCAATTAAGTCTTGAACTACATTTTTGAGTCTTAGGCAGTCATTGGTTTTATGTCCTTTTCCTCTGTGAAACTCGCAATAATCATTCACATTCTACCAAGAAGGTTTTACTCTAGGTTCAAAGTCTTTCATTTTAGGAAGTGTAATGAGTTTCTTTGTGATTAAATTCCATAATGTTGATTTGAGAGATTCCCCTAAAGGAGTAAAATTTCTTCGAGGTGACATAAAAGGAAATCTTGGTTTAGATGAATCTTTGTTGGTGTTTTGATTTGATGATTGATTGTTGTAGGTACCTTGAGTAGAATTAGCCCGACTTGTGAGATTGAGAAGGGGTTGTGTTGGTTTGACATTATGATTATCAACAATCCCATCATTGACAATGTTTTTGTTTTTATTCCAGAATTTTGATTTGTCATTGTTGTAGTTTTTGGAATTGGAATTTGAGGACCCAACATTGTCTTTGGAATATAGTTTGATCTCACCTTTTTGGACCATGAATTCCTCAATCTTGATACCATTTTCTATGAGCTTGTTGAAGTTTGGTGGACATTGCAATTGTAACCTATAACTCATTTCTGGTGTAAGGTTGTGCACAAAAATATCCATCTTTTCTTGTTCAGGAATCATTCGTGGATATTTGGGAAATAATTGATGCCATATTTGCAAAAAAGTAAGGAAAGGTTCTCCATTCTTTTGATGTGTATTGTAAAGATCAAGCATAGTGACTTCATGTTTGATGTTATAGGAATAATGAGTCACAAATTTGTCAAGAAGCTCATTGAAAGATTAGATGCCTGGGGGTAGTTTGGAGAACCATTCCATGGCTTGTCCTCCTAAACTTCATGGAAATAGTCACATAAGATAAGTGTCATTGTGAGCGACTTCAATACAAGTAGCACAAAACTCATGAATGTGGTCTTGTGGATCCGAATTCCCTTTGTATTTGTCAAATTTTGGTACCTCAAAATGAGGAGGGAATGGAATCATTGCTAAATTCTTGTCAAAAGGATAAGGACATATATCATCCAAGGAATACTTCTTAGTTGATGATCCAGTTTAGATGTCACAGATTTGTTGTTGAAGCATCTGGATTTGTTGTAGAACATGATCCAAAGATAACATATTTCCTTGAGTGTTTTGGGAAACATTGTTGTGGGAAGCATTGTTTTGAGAAGCATGGTTTTGCTGATCATTTTGAGAAGCATCAGATGGCTGTTTGGTTTCTTTTGCTCCATGAGTATCTTGAGAACTACTAAGAATTTCTTGATTGGTTACAATAGTTGGTTCTCTAAGATGAGAGATATCAAAATCACTTGGTAGTTTGGCTCCTTGTTGAGCAAGCATGAGGAAATACATTTCTCTATCTAGGTCTAGGGGTCTTTCCATGACATGATAAAATCTAGGATCTTGTGTAGCATCCCTAAGTTCTTGATCTGTGGGTTCCTCTTCAGATGTAAAAAGTGAAGTTTTCTTAGGAGCTTTGGGCCAAGGATTATCATCATTACTTTTGTTTTCATCCATTTTGTCTAGGGATTCTGAATCAACGGGTTTTAGTTTCTGAGATTGAGTTTGAACCATAAAAATGGGAAAATTGATTTGTATGATGAAATATGTTTGATGAATAGATATGGAAAGAGTAGTTGATAGAAAATATAGTGAAAAGGTGCTGAAAAATGATGAGACAACTTGATAAAATCTAGGTCAATAGGAAGTATAAGTTCACTATGATATGACAAAGAAAATCAAGAGATAGTAACCTAGGTAAGTTTGATTGAGGATGATAGATCCTAATAGGATAAACTCACAAAGATCAAAATTTGATAGATAGGGTAATGTTTCAACACTAGATTTGGAATTTCAAAGGATTAGAATAAATGATTTGAAGATTTTTGGTGAAGAAAGGTTGATAAAAATTGATAAAAAGTGATGAAAATGGTCAAACTAAAGATCAAAGGTTTGTGTAACTTGAATTTTTTTTCTAGAATCTTACTAAGGATGAAAATGGGTATCTGAAAAAGTGATTTTGAAATTTCAAAGTTTGTGGAAATGCTCACTGTTGTAAATGCGCAACAACAAATGCGCAGGACAGATTGATAAATGTGCAACAAAATGAGATAGATGCGCAGCAAGTTGTAACCGATGCATGGAAAAAATATCAAATGCACATAATAGTTTAATATATGCACATCAAATTGGTACAAATGTACAAGTTTTTGTTTCTGATTGATTTGAACGACAAGATTGTGAATTTTGTCTGATTTTATGATGTTTTCTGGTTTTTGGCAAATGAAAAAATTCATAAACACACACACGCAAGACATAAATGATTTTAATCTAACTATTCTAATATGAATGCACAAACACGCTTACAATCCTATGGTTGGCAAGGACGATATCTGCTGAATCCCCATTAGGATAATAAAATCTAGCCACACAAATTCACAGCGGATAGCCTAGGAACTTGGAGGCATAGGCTCCTCCTTATAGTGCAGTCACTTCTCAGGCACACCAAGTTCTAAATTCAATGGGTCATTACTTCCCAAAGAACTTCTATCTCTACTATGAACTATGAGTAATGAAGGGGTGTCTTCACGGGCTTGGGTGACCCCTTGAGCTAGCAAATAGAAGGTTTTTGGCCACTAAACAAAAGTTTGTAGTAAGGACATCCATTCAGGTGGTTGTGATCAAGTCATTTTCCCAATTAAGGGGGCTCTCCCAATCCTTTCAAAGCAAGGCTTTCACCTCTACTAAGTAGGACTTTAACGCACCACTAGGGTACTGGAGAAGATTTTGGTTGCCACAATGAATTCACATTTGTCTAATGTGAGATTAATCACACTAGCATTTTTTATATACCAGTTTGGAAGGGCTTGGCTTTAGCTTGTTATCAGTTGGGTCATTCCTTGGGGTGAGTACCTCTTTTCCCACCAAAGACCACCCTTTAAAAATTATAATAGTTTCTCTTACACCCAAGGTCCACGAATGGTGAGGGGAGAGGATACGTTGTTATAATTTTGGGATTACAAATAGCTTATTAAGAAAAACATGATAGACACTTGATTCTATGCTAAAGAAGACACACAAAGAAAAAACATGTCTTTTTTTAAGCCCAAATGAGATTGTAGTTTATTTTGCAAACCCCTTGGCAATCTGCAATGAAATTGTTAGAATTTTTTTTTTAATTTTTTTTTTAGCAATGGGGTCTTCAAAATTATGTCCTGCAAAAATAGCCGAAGTATTACTAGAATGAACAGACAATTGTTAGAAAGTTAGCTAAAATGAAATCTAACAGAAAACTAAATTTTTTCTACATAAATAAACAAATGCATAGAACAGTGAACTCAATGCGCATAAAATGTGAATTTATGTGCAAAATGTATTAATGCACAACAAGATTTAATGGATGTGCTAAGAGATGGTATGAATGTGCAGATTGTATAAATGTGCCGCAGAATATGATGTAACCACATAAAAGTGAAGTGAATGCACAATTTGTCAATAGAAAGCTTAAAAACAAAAACTAAAAATGACAGTTTAACAGAGAATAGATGCGCAACACAGGGTGATGAATGCCTAGTAATTGTGGATGAATGCGCAAGAAAAACTTGGAAATGTCTGCACACGGAAAATTGCAAAAAGAAATGTTAAAAATGTGGGGAGGTCCCACAGTGGGCGCCAAAAATGTATGCAAAATTAGGTGAATACTATTCTAAATGATAAATTAACTATTCTAAGATTAATAAATCTATCTAATTAGCAAACTACAATGAAGAATATAATCAAAATGAAGCTAAAATAACATTTTACCTTCACCTATCATGTAGCTTGTCTCCATTGCTCTCCTAGCCTTGATTTCTTGAAGATGTTGAGCTCTCAGATTTCCAAATGAAGCCTTTTCCCAAGATGCTACCAAAGTGTGGAGATTTGTTAGAATATGTAATCTTTCCTTGGTGAAATATTATAAACCAAGGTAGTTTAGTTTAGTTTATTTATTATGTAAGTAGGAGATTCCTATAGAATCCCTACATGATCACTTGTCCTCTTTTCCATGTGTGAGGACATAATATTTATTTATAATTTCCTTTTATTCCTAGATTCCTCCTTAAGAGGAAATAGCACAAGTGGCTCACACACTTATGAATGTGGCTTACATGCACATGTGAGTTACTTTTTGAACTCCTTCACTTATCTCTACATAGAGAGATATTTCTCCACACACTCATCAAGCTTTTCTCACAACTCTCTCAATTTCTCTCTTTCATAGTTCTATCATATTGTATTGAGCTAAGTGCTCATATTCTCTCTCTCTCTTTAGGCTTTTCATGCCTCATTCATAATTCACAAGGGGTTTTCTTAGCTTTCCCCTTTCAAATTCTTGTCTCCTCTTTACCTTGTTGGTGTATGCTCCTAGTTATTGTGCAAATTCATGGTATTGTTTCCTAACTCCTTGCTCTTGGATTAAACAATTTCCTATTTGTTCTTTATCATTTTTAACATGGTATTAGAGCAGGTTGGTTTAATCATTTCTTGAGTGTACAAGTGAAGGAGGTATCATATTTTGGAGCACTCCAATTTGGAGACTCTTGAGAGAGTTATTACTTATATATTCCTTTTTTGTCTAATCTTTTAGAAAATAAAATATTTTTTTGGTTTGGATGGTTTACCGCCAAACCCTGTTGTTCTAGTTGTTTCATTTAATATTTCAATCTTATTTATACTCTCATTTCAAAAATTTAATCTCTTTAGTTTCAATTTAATAGTTTAATGGTAAAAATATAATAGAATATATTTATTGGTTACTAACCTAACTCTATGTTAATTTATTATATGACAGTTGGTGTAATTTGTTTTCAAAATTTCACTTTATTTAGTAGATAATAATTATATTTCAGACCAGTAGTAACTGTTATTTCTTCCTGTCGCATTTTTTTTAAGCAATTAACCTTTTTTAGAGCGTCAGGAACTTTTTTTCTTCCTGTCGCCCATTTTTTTTCCTTTTTACCTTGTTTTAGCAAGTTTCAATTTTCTAGGCTACTCATGTGCATTTTCCTGCATGTTTTTTTGGTTCTTGCCTTGCATGCACTGCTTGTTCAATGCACTATCTTTAGCTTGTCTTTCTTACCTATCGTATTCATAACGGTTCTCATAATTAGCTTTCACTTCAGTGCCTTCATTAATGATCATTGTATTCTAGAAGAGCATTTTTTAATCTCTGGTGTTTCCTCTTCTTAGTAATTTTTGCTCTCTCCTTGCATGTTTGGTTTCAGCATTGTTTTTTTATCATCGCATATTTGAAGTTTTGTTTTTTTTTTTCCTTCAATTCTCTATTTTTCATTTTTAGCTCTCTACAAAATCTATCATTGAGACTCGAGCTTTCTACAAAATCTATCTATGATTTCCATGGAAGCTTGAACTATCCTCTATATCATTATATCATTGCATGCTAGTTATTCATGCTGGGTTATCATTTTCTTTGCAATATATGGGTGTTTAAGTTCATATCTTAAATCTTTGTGAAGTTGCTTGGCATCTGCATCATTGCTATAGGGATCAATTCAGATACCTTTCTTTATCAGCTCGGCTACCAAGAAGAAAGAAAGAACAAAGGGGGAAAGAGATCAGTTGGCATTGTATTTAGTGGCTTAAATAGGGTTTGCTTCTTTTATCACTTTTTGCATGTTTACGGATCTAGTTTGTTTTTAGACTTGCATGTTTATTTTATTAGTTGATAGTTTAGTTTTTTTTTGCATCCGGAGAGGAGCGTGTGACATTGGTAGGCTTCACCTTTAAACCCTTTGACGTTGCCTCCTATCACCACGTTCTCTTGTTTAGTTTTTGCAGGTCACGCCATTCTTCTTTGCATGCCTAGTTTTTGCTCTCTGGTTGCATGCCTGGTTTCTACCATTGCATGCAAGTACACTTAATTTAGATCTTGTCATTTCTTGCTCTTTGTTTCTTTTTTATCTAAGCTCTGTTAAAAGTTTTATTTCAAGGTTATTTGTTTCATCATGTCTACCCTAATGCCTAAGATCAAACTAACCAACACCAACTATCATGCCTGGAAAACCCACATGACCTGGATATTCAGATTCCGCCATCTATTAGACGTTGCTACTAATGCTAGCACTAAACCCGCTACCACTACTTCTCAAGCTGACCAAGATGCTTGGCAAGCTAAGAATGATGAAGCCCTTGGTTTAATTGGCATATCCTTAAGTCCTGAACTATATTTCCTTATCTCATCTTGTACAGAAGCCCATCAAGCTTGGGACATCCTAAAAAACACCTATGACAGTGCAGATGAGACCCGTAAAATACAGCTTCAAGACCAACTTGAAGACCTCAAGTATACAGATTTTAATTCTGTTGATGACTTTTTACTTAAATTTGATTCCATTAGAGTTTTATTAGATGGATTACAAGTACAATTATCTGATTTAAGAATCATTCATATTATAATTCGTAAATGTTTACCTAGGTAGTTTCAGCAATTTATCACTAATATCTATTCTCAGTTAGCTATTCCTTCCTTAGCAACTTAGTTAACTTATGCTATTTTTCAAACTATGTTGCCTCAAGAGGAGGCTAAACTAATTCAATTTGGTATATTGAAATCTCATGAACATGCTTATGTTTCTCAATCTAATAATAATATGAATAGACCTAGTAATAATTCTAATAACAATCAAAATAATCAGAGATCAAACAATTCCAACTATAATCAAAATCATCAAAGATCTAATAACATTAACACTTTAAATAACAATTATCAAAGACCTAATAATAATTATAATGCTAATAACAATACTAACAATAATAATCCTTCAAACAGGCCTTATTGCACTTATTGTGGTAAAAGTGGTCATTTAATTCATAATTGTTTTAAGAAACAGAAAGATGATCAACGTAATTCTCAGAATTACTCTAATAATCAATCTCGTTCTCCTTTTACTATTAGCTTTAATGCTTCTAAACCACTTGAATGGATTGTTGATAGTGGTGCATCTCAACATGTTACTTCTCATAAAGAAGTTTTTGATTCTCTGCAACCTGATTCTTTGAATATTCCTATTTCCTTAGCTGATAATCATTGTTGTAAAGTTGAAGGAACTGGTAATGTTTCTGTCCCTAATGGTAAAATACATGATGTTCCTTATGTTCCTAATTTAAAAGCTAATCTTCTTTCTGTTCCTCAACTATGTCAAGATTACAAGGTTGAATTTCATAAAAACAATTGTCATATTATTGATCCTAATACTGATAAAATAGTTGCTGATGCTAAGTTAGATGCTGATAATCTTTTTAAATTTTACCAATTTTCCTCTCCTAGATACTCTTTCCTTACTACTGTTGATTTTCATATTTGGCATGAGAGGCTAGGACATTTAAATTCTGATTATATTTCATTAATGCAAAGGGAAAATATGGTAGAAGGCCTACCTAAGTTTACTACTTCTAAATTAGATTGTAATGGATGTATGAGTGGTAAGATGCATAGAGAATCTTTTCCTCATAGATCATCTTGGAGAGCTCATAATAAGTTAGTTCTTATCCATAGTGATCTTCTAGGTCCTATGGAAAATACTTCACTTTCAGGATCTAAATATGCTCTAACATTTGTTGATGATTACTCTCATAGAACGTGGATATATTTCTTACGTAGTAAAGATCAAGTTCTTGATACATTTACTGAATTTCATATTTTTGTAGAAAGACAAAGTGGCTGTAAAATTCAAATTCTTAGGACTGATAATGGTACTGAATATTTTAATCATGCTTTTCATAATTATTTAAGATCTTTTGGTATCAAACATGAGCTTACTGTTCCTTATACACCAGAACAGAATGGTGTGGCAGAACGTAAGCATAGAACTCTAGTAGAAATGGCTAGATGTTTTTTGCATGCTAAAAATATGGATTATAAATTTTGGGCTGAAGCGATGGCATGTGCCACTTATATTCATAATAGAACTCCTACTAAAGCCCTTCCAAACAAAACCCCTGAAGAAGTTTGGTCTGGAAGAAAACCAAATCTGTCTCATTTACGTATTTTCGAATCCACTGCTTATGTTCACACACCTAAACAGAAAAGGAAAAAGTTAGATCCTAAATCCACACCTCACATTTTTGTTGGCTATCAAGAAAATACTAAAGGTTATAGAGTTTATGATCCTCTTACTAATAAAGTTTAGATAGCTAGAGATGTTTGCATTGCTGAAAATGGTGTTCATGATTGCTCTCAAATTTTAGATTCTGATTTTGATCACAGCAATATTGTTCTTGTGGAGGACCAACCTCCTTCTAAAGTTTCTGTTCCTAATGTTTTTGTTCCTTCTATTTCTGTTTCTAACAATCAGAATAGTAACAATGAACATAAAGATAGTAATAACACTAATAATGAGCACAAAGATAGTAATGATACTCCTCCTAATGATTCTGTTCCTACTACTAGTAGTAGTGATGATGATGATGATGGTAACAATTTATTTACTCCTCCTGGTAATATTTCTGTTAATTCTAGAAGAAATCCTAAATGGTTTAAGGATTTACTTAATGAAGGTGATGATTACATTGCTAGAACAGGTGGACTTAAACCTAGAAGGATAAATTACTGCAATTATGCTCTTATGTCTTCTTTATCTAATGCTAATGATCCTCAAACATTTGCTCAAGCTAAAAATCAACCTCATTGGCAAACTGCTATGCAAGAAGAATATGACTCTTTAATTTCTAATAATACTTGGGATTTAGTTACTTTACCTTCTGGTAAGAATTTAGTTTCTTGTAAATGGTTATATAAAACTAAATTAAACTCTAATAATGAAATCAATAAATTTAAAGCTAGACTAGTTGCTAGAGGATTTTCTCAAATTGAAGGAATAGATTACAATGAAACCTTTGCTCCTGTTGCTAAAATGCCTACCATTAAAGTTGTTATTGCTTTAGCTGCTAAAATGAATTGGCCTATTCATCAAATGGATGTTAAAAGTGCTTTTTTAAATGGTGATCTGCATGAAGAAATCTATATGTCTCAACCTCGTAGTTTTATTCAAGAAGGTAATGAACATTTAGTCTGCAAATTAAAAAAGTCTATTTATGGTTTAAAACAATCTCCTAGAGAATGGTATGCTAAAATTAATGCCTTCTTTATTTCCCAAGGTTTTGAAAGAAGTAAAAATGATCCTAATTTATATATTAAACATAGTGAAGATAACATTATTATTATCATTCTGTATGTTGATGATTTAATTCTTACTTCCAGCTCTAACCATTTAATTTCTGATGTTAAATTTCAACTCAACCAAAAATTTCAAATGACAGACTTAGGATTACTACATTATTTCTTAGGAATGCAAATTTGGCAAACTTCTAATGGTATTTTTATATCTCAAAGTAAATATGCTAAAGATCTGTTAGATAGATTTCATATGACTGATGCTAATCCAGTTTAAATTCCATGTGACTTAGGAACTAAATTAATGATAGATATGGAATCTCCTTATATTGATGCTACTCCCTATAGAGAACTAGTAGGTAGTGTGATTTATTTAACTCTCACTAGACCTGATTTATCTTTTAGTGTTGGTTTAGTTTCCAGATTTATGTCAAAACCTCAACAAACTCATTTTAAAATTGCTAAAAGAATATTACGTTATATTAAAGGTCCTATTAACTTAGGTCTTTTTTATGATGCTAATTCTGATTTCTCTTTAAAAGGTTTTACTGATTCAGATCTAGGTGGAGGCCCCAATGATGGGAAATCTACTTTTGGATATTATTTTTCTCTTGGTTCAGGTTCTATCTCTTGGAAAAGTAAAAAAGAATAATCCGTGTCTTTATGTTCCACTAAAGCAGAATATAAAAGTTGTACTCATGCCTCTAAAGAAGCTCTATGGCTTAGAAGAATACTTGAAGATTTGGGTCTACCTCAACAAGAACCTACACCTTTGTATTGTGACAATCAAAGTGCAATAGCATTGGCAAAGAATCCAGTTTACCATGCAAAGTCAAAGCACATTTCTCTCCACCACCACTTCATTAGAGAACACATTGCAGAAAATAGAATTTCCCTCATTCATTGCAAAGGAGAAGATCAAGTTGCTGATATTTTTACAAAGCCTCTTTCTAGAGAGAAATTTGAATTTCATTGCAATAATTTAGGGCTAATATCCCTTGATGTAATTACCCCAAGTAAAGATTTAAGGGGGGTGTTAGAATATGTAATCTTTCCTTGGTGAAATATTATAAACCAAGGTAGTTTAGTTTAGTTTATTTATTATGTAAGTAGGAGATTCCTATAGAATCCCTACATGATCACTTGTCCTCTTTTCCATGTGTGAGGACATAATATTTATTTGTAATTTCCTTTTATTCCTAGATTCCTCCTTAAGAGGAAATAGCACAAGTGGCTCACACACTTATGAATGTGGCTTACATGCACATGGGAGTTACTTTTTGAACTCCACTTATCTCTACATATAGAGATATTTCTCCACACACTCATCAAGCTTTTCTCACAACTCTCTCAATTTCTCTCTTTCATAGTTCTATCATATTGTATTGAGCTAAGTGCTCATATTCTCTCTCTCTCTTTAGGATTTTCATGCCTCATTCATAATTCACAAGGGGTTTTCTTAGCTTTCCCCTTTAAAATTCTTGTCTCCTCTTTACCTTGTTGGTGTATGCTCCTAGTTATTGTGCAAATTCATGGTATTGTTTCCTAACTCCTTGCTCTTGGATTAAAAAATTTCTTATTTGTTCTTTATCATTTTTAACAAGATTTGATGATGAATGCAAGGAAGCTTAAAGCTTGATTGTGCAACTAATGGATGGAATGCAAAATGGATTTGATGATAATATGGATGCTTGATTAATCTTAAAATGCTTGGATGCTTGGATGCTTGAATGCTTGATTACAAAATATACCTATTAGCTCACAAAAGGGGAAATGAGGCTCCTTTTATAGATTTTTGGAGGATCTAGGCCTAGGTGGCACAATCCTACTGTTGAGAATGAAAGGTGGAAGATCCTAGGGCTAGGATTGACTTGGTTGAAGGAGTTGAGAGAAAGGGGGATGTAGTTGGAATGTTAGAGGAAGAATAGGGATGATGTTCCTCTCACATTGACATGGAGGAGAACAAGGTGGAAGGGAAAGACACATGTCAAGTGTCTCACAAAGACCCAAGAGAGAAAGAGGGAGAGACCTTTTCCTCATGAGGACTCTTTGTACAAGTGTCCCATGAGTCACCTTTGACCCTTAGAGGTGGCTTGAGAAGCCCCTTAGGAATAGGGCATGTCTCTTGACTTGGTTTAAGAGAGGACATGTGGTCATGAGACCAAGTCCTATGAGGCCACATAGCCCTTAAGAATAGGACATGTGTGGGCGAGGATAATTACTAATAAATAATTAATAATAATTATTTATTTTAGCCAAAGTGATGTGTCAGGGGACTAGGTAGGTGAGGTGGACTGGGGGACTTAGTCATATTTAGGTGGATGCTTATTTAATTAAATCACTTTAATAAGACTAGTTAGAAGACTTAGGATAGAGGAATAAACTATAGTGAATTTACTAAATAAATTGAATAATTTATTTAATAAATAGAGGAATAATTATTAATTAAATAATAAATATTTAATTAATTTATCAAGTCAATATTAATTAAATAATAAATATTTAATTAATTAATGAAGCCATTTTTAAGTTTATACAAAGGGAAACTATTTTCTGAGAAAAAACACATATGAAGAAGTAAATGCATGAGTGTCTCAAGAAGAATAAGATGCCTACCTCTTAAACTCAAAAATTGCCATTTCAAGCTCTAACAAATCCAGACCCTTCTCACAAAATTAAAAAAATCTCCAAAATAATGGCATCATTCCCATGGAAGTTTCAGTTAGGGCTTGAGTTATATTTTTTACAAAAGTGGTATGGGAGTATCAAAGACCGATAGTGCCATTCTGCAATTAGTGTGCCCTATGGAATGATGCAGGAGCATCAAGGAATGAAAAGATTTCTCAAGAAGACAAAGGACACAAAGAAGACATGGATGAATTCAAGAAACTAAATTGGCAATTGTTAAAGACAATAATTGCCTTTGAAGGCTTTGGAAGAAATAAGAACAATAAAGTTGTAATAGATCCTAAAGGACCTGTTAAGGACCTTAGGATCCTAGATGGTGAAAAGTGAGAAAATTTGATAAATTGATGTAATTAGATCCTTAGGAGTCTAAAATGAGTTTAGGAGTGTTCAATAAGGTCTTAGGGATCTTCTTGGAAAATTGGAGAAGTTAATTTGATGTTTTATTGAATAAATTATAAGTTCATCGATTCAAATATTTGAATCCCAACAGTCACTTGCATTTAGGAGGAATTTAGTTTTTAGGAGTTTAATGGTTAAACAATAAGTCAAACAATTGAAGAAGGTTGAGGGAGTTATAAGTATTTATTTAAGTCATGTTTTGGTCATTGTACG
The DNA here is from genome assembly GCA_027943335.1 of Chamaecyparis obtusa. Taxonomy (NCBI): domain Eukaryota; kingdom Viridiplantae; phylum Streptophyta; class Pinopsida; order Cupressales; family Cupressaceae; genus Chamaecyparis; species Chamaecyparis obtusa. The sequence goes on from BSBK01000092.1 coordinate 160,378, forward strand.
ACATGATAGATGTGAAGGAAATCACCGGTGTACAAATTGTGCATGGAAATCAATAAAAATACATAGTTTTCTGCAAGTTTAGCATTGTTTTGTGATTCCATTTTGTAATTGAATGTTATAAATTCATAAGGTAAATTTTTTACATTGTTTAAAATTCATTTCACATGATTTTAAGTTCACTTAATAGAATGGTTCATAAGAACATGGCTATCTGTCACATAAATTCAGTGTTTTCTTGCAAAGTTTGAGTTAATCTAATGGATGGATCATCATTGAATGAATGATAAAAACCTTATTCTCATGGAGTGATTGATTAATAGTATGTAAAATATGAATCTAACCATTTAATGTGCATATGATGAGTCATTGGATGGTGATCATCGAGAAAGGGTATTGAAGGGTTAATGTAAGTTGTTGGTTGGGAGCAACGGTGAGAGATTTTCTTGAAGGAGGCATAATTTTTATGACTTATGGTGTCTAGATACACCCTATGTATGGTGGATCCACCATTTTTTGGTTCTAGAAGTGAGTGGAAGGAATTCTATTGAAAGGCCCTAGTTTTGAGGGTGATTTGGGAGCAATTTAGGGCTTTTACACTTGGAAGAATCTAAGGCCTAAATTTGTGGCATATTTGGAGGTTTGGTGGCATATGTGAATACTTTATGAAGTCTTGGAGTCAGGGAGTGTTTAGAACTTATAGTTCCTTTGTTAATTTGTCTTGTTTGGTGTATGTTGGCAGGGTACAGCTTGAAGGACCTTGCATATTGTCCAAAACAACATAGTTTGAGTTTCATATATGTTAATATTAATCTAAAAGGGTATCCTAAAAGATAATGTGTTTTCCTAGTGTCTTGCAGAAAACTAGAGATAAATGCACTTTTATACTATTGTTGACTTACAAGGAGGGGATATTAGGTCTGTTTGACAAATAGGGAGTTTGGGGTGTTGGGTTTGGTTCTAGACCTTTAAACTTGAAAAATCTTGTTGAAAAAAACTAGTATAGGTCATATCCATTTAGATTTTCCATTTGGTGAAGGTGTGTCCATTGGTATTCATTTTGGCTCAATTAGGCCTTTGGGGTTATTAGATAGTGTCTAAACCTCTCAAAGGTTGATCCTTCATTTTCATCATTCAGTCCTTCCACCGATGATTACCTATGCATCATGGAATGCAATGAAATGCACAATAAAGATAAACATATATTGTAATACCAATGATGACAACATGGCCTATGAGGGCTAAATAGTGAAGTCATGAGGGATACTAGGCTTAATTGTCGCAACAAAGGGTTTGTTACTGTTTTGGTGCCAGTGACTGTTATGATTGGTTTGGTGTCTAAGAGAGAGTGATTGAGATTTCTTGGATAACCCATCAGGTACATTTGGGACCCTAGATAAGAAACAACCTAATTGAGATTCACTTTAATTTGAGAATAGTTTAATATTCTCTACTAAACAGGGCCAACCACATGAAGGTGGAAGCTCATTTAGCCCCACCCCCCCTAAAATCACTCTGAATTCCCCGTTAACATCTAACAATTAATTCATTCTTTCATTCGTTAATAAAATGTAACATTCATTCATTAACACATAAGATTCATCAATATTCATAAACATTCATCAACATTCATTAAAATTCATCAATATTCATTAACACATTATAAAATTCATGAACATTCATTACCACATAATAATATTCATTGACACATTAAATTCAATCATTATCAAATAAGGTAGATTAAATTCATTTGTTTTTTCTCTTGTTTTTTTGGTCTATGTATTTTCTCAGAACATCATTAGTGTCATCATCATTTCCCCCCACATCAGTACTTATACCCTCATCTCATACTCTCAATGTATGCCTAGTCCTCTGCAATAACAAATAAAAGGGTTAAATTAAAAACATTTTATTGTAATTGTTACAAGTATTTTGTTAATTTAAACAACATAACCATGGTTCTCTTTACTTGATCTAGCCATATCATTTTATGTGGCCTCAAACTCTACATTGTCATGGACACCGGCCTCAGCTAGATCCTCTTGAGTTGCAATACAAAATGTTACGTTAATCCAAACACCAATTTTAATAAAATTTGTATTACTAGACCAATTTCAATTCAAGATATTTTCTTGTATTAATAATTATATAAAAAAAATGAATAGAAAATGTATATCTCCACCAATGGTATGTGCCACATCCAAATCTTCATCATCCATGTGATGTGTTACAGGATTGGCATGTTGCATTCCAATGTCATGCACATTGTTATCATTGGTTGTTTATTTAAAACAAATATAGTCATTTTATGTTGGAACTTAACATAAAATAGTCTAATTAGTAAAGTATTCAATTTGAAATAATTTTCATTTAGCTTATTTACTTGTTCAATGGATCCATCACTAGAACCTTGTGCACTCAATTCTCGTATCCGTTTAGAGACGACTCTATAGCCTTGATGGTAGCCAATTTTCTTATCTTCTTTTGTAAGTGCTCTTTTGAATTGAGAGCCCTGCATTTTTTCTTGGTTTCATGAGTTTTTCTTGCATTGTTTCATCAAAACAAAATTGTTTTCAATTTATAAATATTTTGACATGATTTTTCATTTACTAATACTTACAACTCATGCAAAAAGTTTTGAATAACCACCAGAGCCGAGCTTGTGTTGGTAGTGCTTTTCTAGTCTTGCCTTGGTGGCCTTTGATGTGTCATTTAGCCTATGAAAATTTTGAAATATGTTAGATCATATAATTATAAAAAGTAATGAGTACATAATTAATTACATTATTAACAATATCACATACCTTCTTGTGGTGGCTAGTGGTGTATTTCTTGCTTTCCTACCAATTTTCTTCTCCACATCCAAAATCAGACCCTCCCACTCTTTCATAGGAATGTTGGGGGGATGCTTATAGCTAGAGTCTTTATCTAATGCGGTCCTATACTCGTCCCTTAGATACTTCAAATATAAGCTAGTTCTCTCAAGGAGCCTATTTTGTGTTAGAATAACTGAGAGGGGGGGGGAGGTGAATCAGTTAGATCAGTTATCCTATAGTCCCAAACTCCCAAATGTACCTTACAAAAAAATTTCAACAATTTATGCAGCTCGGTAACATAAAATATCAATGTCTGTTCACTTTACTGAATACCTATAATTATCCAAATTGTGATTACCAACTAAGTCAACTATGTAGTATGTAAAGTATGATAGAAAAACAATCATAACAAACAACACATAACACAATGATTTAATGTGCAAACCCTGCTAAGGGAAAAACCACCTGGGACCAGTAACCCAAAATAATTCACTCTTCTGAAGTGAGCTCAGTAAAGAGCCAACCCTGTTAAAGGTTACAATGCACATTGTTAGGTGTGACTTGGTTAAAGGATTTATCACTAACAGTTAAATTTTGACTAGCATTCACTATGGGGTTAACAAGATAACACTTTACATTCAATGAATGTCATAGGATAGTACAATAAGACTGTTAAGTCCACTAAGTTAAGAGATTTTCTAAATCAATGGTTAAACTGATACAGTACTAATTTGATTCAAATATAACTCAATTGCAAATATTTAGATCTATGTTATGCTCATAAAATCCTTTGATCATTAATCAATTCACTTCCTCAATATTTCTCAACTTACTTTCACTCGGTAATTAGTTCTCTGACACTCAGTAATGTCTGTAGCTCAGTTCTTTCTGTAACCATTTTGATTAGGAATGCATGAATAAAATCTTCATGCGAAATCTCTATAGTCTCCTTCTGTCCAGCATGTTTCAACAATGAAACTCATATCTCTTAAATGGACAAGTAAACCATTTTCATATCAGCCATCATATTTTGCCTCTTAATCTCCTTCATCCATTTTGTAGCTTAAACCTTCCTTGACAGATGTATCTTTAACACATATCAATATCATCCTTTAGATAATATCTAAATTATGTCAGTCATGGATCTCATTACTAACTTCATCCTTAACCTTGAAATCATAACAATATCTAGGTCATCAATTTCTGTCAGTTGTTCTTAGCATTTAATTTTTTCATCCATACTCAGTTAATACTGAAATGCATCTGTGATAACTAACTTAGTTATTACTATCACTCGGTATACACTGCATTGGCTTAGTGTATATAGAAGTCTTCAATTACTGAACACATTGACTTGTTCAATTCAAATCTCTTCTTCATAATATATTAATGTAACATGCTCAAGTCAATAATATAAATCCATAGAATCATCAATAAGTTACCCACTATTTACCTTATCCTTATTTGTCATATCCATCTTTTCCTTATGTAGATATCTTAGTTCTTCATCTTTTCTTCCTTCAACATATGTTTAGATGTTTGTAACTATCATGATAAGTACTGCCAAAATTGGTTGACATCAATGACAACATATTGACTGATTTAATCATCTTACATATCACTTAAGTAGCTCGGTGATCTCTAATCATTGTTTCTTCAGTTCATCCAGATATTCAATTAGTTGTAGATCATCATTTTGGTTAAATACTTTATCTCAAAAATACTCGGTCATATTCTATATGAAAAGTTTCTTAAGTTCATATCTTTCTTGTTCCACCTTGTAAGCAAAACAAACCTGTTAGATTCATAAATGAAGTGAAGCTACCTTCAACAATGTCTACAAAATGGATCAAAGGAAAACTATTCTAGCAATGATATGAAATCAAAATCACTGTGGTAACAATATATATATATTTTTTGTAAATGACGGACATACCAAAATCAATATATATGTTTTTTTAAAACTACATTACTTTAGTCTTTTGGCTTATTGCAATTTTTTTTTTTATAATGAAATTTATTTTAACCAAGGGGGGTTGCCAGCTGCGTGCATAGGTTGACACCCGCAAGTCAAAATGCATGGAGGGTAGGGGGTCAAGCCCTTCCACTCCCCACAAGGGGTGGTAGGGGCTCCCCTGTCCACCACCCCCAAGGGGGACGGTGGCAGGGCTGCGCCACAACACCCTTAGTGGGTGCGGGTGGTCATAGGCCTCTCGCCATGCTGTGAGGCTTTGGCCTAAACAATCTTGCATGGTCTGTAAAACTTTTAATAATTTTTTTTATAAAGTTTCTTTTTTGTTGGTAGTTTTGAAATTATATAATATAGGGTTTGTTTCAATTTTTATAATATAAAGTTTAGTTTTAATGTTATATTATGTGATATATAATATTTTATATATATATATATATATATATATATATATATATATATATATATTTTATATATAATATATTATATATAAACACAATGATATATATACATCTTAAATATATTATTATATTAAGATAGTGGATAAACATATTACATTAGAGTTTCACTTCGAGAGTTTACAATTCTAGCATAACCCCATAAAAAAATGATTTACTGAGATTTAGAATTATGTCACCAGAGCATCATAGGCCCCTAATCAGCAACAAGATTACAGAGAAAAACATGTCACCAGGCTTTACAAAATTCTTGCCTGAGACAAAAAACATAGAAACCAGCATTGTCTTCCTGCCATAATTACATGGTATATGCAAATGTACAAGACCACTTCACTAAAAACAAACTAAGAGCCCCTCCCAGAGCCCAAGCCAAAACTGGAATTCTTCCAACCTGTAGTGCCACTGGCAGCCCATAGCCCATCACTAGAAGCATCTACTGAGGAACTAGCAATATGTTGAGGAGTGTGCTCACCCACTACCTGAGAAGAGTTCACATTGTTAAAATTATTTCTGGGGCCATGAGTATGACAGTTACTCTGTGCTTCTTCATTAATGTTAAGTTCCTTCATAAGATTCTTGAGCTCCATCACCTCCTATGGTGAAAGCATATCCTTGTGTTTGATAAGGTATTGCATTGCCTAGATGTCATCTCTGTGGATCCATAAGGAGCCTTCCTTCATAAGCATCATAAACCTGGCTTTAGAAATCTCCACTGTAACTGAAACCTATGACATAATATAGTAATGAATGAGTTTAAGTTTAAACTTAGTAATCTGCCTTTTCAAATTTTGGAACACTTCCTCATTCCTATCCTTTCACAAAAGCCAAAGGATCTCACCAATTAAAACAAACCAAAACTTGTTCATATTAGCATCAAAGAAATCGACATAATCAACAAGGATCTCAATCGAAGACAAGCCAGTTCTATGGTTCCAGACCAAAGGTGACCCTAAGAAACAAGACTAGATTCTACAGGCATAGGTGCACTCAAAGAACAAGTGTTCAAAGGTTTTAGGAAATGTGCAAAGGTCACAGAAAATAAGATTAATACCAATAGATGATAGGGAAGATCCAACAACCAGCTTCTTCAAAAGAAGAGTCCATCTAAAACATATATTCTTAGATTCATAGGGGGAGTGCCACATGAGGTCAAACCTATAGTGCCAATAAGGAAAATCTACCTCAAAACCCCAGCATTGGTTAGTTCGAGTGATAGAAGAATTATCATTCTTCAACATCAAATAAATACCCTTCGTAGAAGCATTTTTTAAATCAGTCCCATCTATCCACTTAACCTTGTTCCAGAATGTCTCACAATTCAAAATCTTACCAGGAAATTGGCACCCCAAGGCTTTGACAATCAATGAATAAGTCTTCTTTTGAGAAACAAAAATATTAAATTTAGAGATTATTTCAATCCATGAACCCAGTTAACTATCCACCAAAATATCTCAAATGAGGGAGATACCTTTGTTGTTCCATATCTTGGCTGAACAACTCTGTGTGAGAGCAAGAGGTTTATTATTTAGAGACACCCCCCACCATAAGGACCTATAACTAATAGTGTAGTATGGAGGACCACCACTAGCCCCCTTAGATATGAGAAAACTTCGCACATGGGCCCACGCCTTCCATAATGAACAAAAGCTATGAGACCCAAAAGGTTTCATATGAAAATCGCCCATCAAAATATCACATAATAGGATATTCTTTTAGGATTTACCCTTTCTAACCATAGACCTCTCAATGTTATATCTGATCAAGACTTTCTAGGGTTCATCCCCATTCATATCCTTAAAAACCCATTTAGACACAAGAGCCATACCATGAGTTTTAATGTCTCTGATACCCAAACCATCAAGCTTCCGTGGAAGACAACACTTGTCCCACTTGACACAATGTCTCTTACCATTTCCCTTACCATCTGACCATAAGAAGTCCCTCATAATTTTGTCAATTTGATTGCACTGGTAGTTAGGAAAGAGCCAAGACGAGGCAAAATAAATGTGGTGTGAAGAAAGAACTTTTTGCACCACCTGAACTCTTCCTCCAAGGGACATAAGGTGTATTTTCCATTTAGCATGTTTCTTCTCAAATTTAGAAAATAACCATAGCCACATGTCCTTTAGTGAGGGTTCAATTGCAAAAGGGATCCCTAAATACTTGACCACCGTGTGTGGACCAACCCATTGCCAACCTTTACTTTCCAACCAGCTCGGAGCCACTTCAGACCAACCTAGGACATAAGATTTATGTGGTGCAATCTTAGCTCTAGACACCTCACAAAAGAATTCTAACCTATGCACCATGTTGTCAAAATTACCTTCCTCAAGAGAAATGAATAGGGAAATATCATCTATAAATTGTGCATTAAGGATCTCCTCATGATTGGGAAGGGTTATGCCTTTAACACATGGTCGTAGGGAAGGAGCCCTAAGGATATAAAACAATGCATCATTAGCTATAACAAAAAGAGAAAGGGAAATAGGACAACCCTACCTTATAGATCTCTAGAGGAAGATAGCCTTTGTCTTATCCCCATTAATATCCATTACAGTGTTAGAATCTTGGAATAGAATGTGGATCCATCTACAAAAATATGGTGGGAATCCAAAAGCTTTCAACATACCCATGATGAATGGCCATTCTATTCTATCATAAGCCTTTTTGAAGTCAAGAAAAACCATTGCAACATCCTGATTATCTACCTTAGCCCAATGCATTGCCTTCTAGCTAGTGATCAAATTTTCAAGTATATGTCTTCCTTTTATGAATCCTGTTTGAGTGGCTAAAATGAAGTTCTTCAGAAGCTCAACAATTCTTCTAGCAAGAACTTTAGCAATAATTTTTTATGACAAGTTTTACAATGTGATAGGCCTCCAATTCCTCACCAAGGTTTTATCCCTACCCTTAGGAAGTAGTTTAATAACTCCCTTGTTGACATCTTTACCAAGTGAGCCCCTTTTGAATACATCATCATACAATCTCATTAATTCTGGGACAATCTAGTCTATATTTTACATATAAAACTTGGTAGGTAAACCATCATGCCCTGGGGACTTCCCATTAGGGAGGGCACACATGGCCAAATCAATTTCATCTTCTGAAATATTCATGTCCATCATGATAATTTCTTTATGAGATAGTTTCTTAGGAATCAACTCCACACACTGTTCCAGAGCCACCTGCTTACTACTGCACTATTCTGAGGAGAATAATTCCTTGTAGAATTCAAAGAAATCCTCCTTGACATCCTCATGGTCCTTAGAGATACCACCCCTGATATGAAATTCTTCAATTACTTCCCTTTTTTGTTTGGCTTTAATGATGTTAAAAATGTATTTGGATCCTTTGTCTCCATGCTTCATCCAATTCATCCTGGATTTGACCTTTTGCCCTTGAATCTTATATTGTTGATGTTTTATTAATTGGGGTTTTACCCCAATCAATCTCTCTTCTATGGAGAAGTCTCTATTATCCTGTAATTATTTCTCAAGACTATTCAACTCATTCTACAATTAGATCTCCTCTCTACTTCTATCCATACTTATTTTCTTTCCAATAATTTGGAACATACTCTTCTAGGATTCAGTGAATGTAGCCCACAAATCCCTAGGTCTAAGGTCATTGTTATAGTAATGGATCAAGTATGTTACCATCCTAATGGCCTCCCTGTTGTCCTCATCTTGTAGAAGAGAGACATTTAGTTTGAAATTATCAAGTTGCTTCCTCTAAGAAGGGATTGGGATGTCAGATTCAATTCTCATTTTTACTAAGATAGGAGAGTGATTAGAGATACTAGTAGGAGTAACACATATGGGGGAGCAACCACCCTTTGAGGATGTGGAGAAAAAAGAGGCATCAAAGTATATTATGTCTAACCTGCAGTAGAGCCTCTTCTTACCTAATTGATTATTACACCATGTGAACCAAATGTTAGAGAAAGATTCTTTTCTATTGGCAATAGGATCCATTAAATTTAATTTCCTTTTGAATCTGGACTAGAAGAAGAGTTAATTTCCTTTCCATTTTGATTTCCTTCCTCCATGTTGGTACTCAAAATGCAGTTTTGAGGTACCATGTAAAATTCTTGATTAAGTGCTCATTTTTGGCTTTGTACTGCAACCTAGTAGGGGCATATTTTGGGTCATATCTTGAGGTCTAGGTGTTAATTGCTTTGCATTCATCCTATCATTTTTTTTTGAGTCCTTAGATGGCATATTCAAATGGGTTTGTGTCATTTCATTCCTAGGGGATCTCAAAATCATAAAATGCTGGTGTAAAATTCACCGGGAAGGGCCAGTTGAGGGTTGAATAACTTGAATTCTAATGAGTGTCATGAAAATCCAAGAGTGGGGGTGTCTTTAGTGTACTTCAGTTGACCTATGTTCCTGATTTTAGGTCATAGTGACAAGTTTTGATAGGTCTTGTGTTTCCCCTTTCGGACGTGTTCTCTCATAATTGCATAATGCACTTGTTCAACAATTCCCGGAAGCCCTGTTTGTGAAGCTATATCTGATACCCAGTGATTGGTCAAGAATAATTAATGATGGATATATATTTTAAACATGTTTCTCTTTTGGCCTATCTGTTTTCAGCCCCTGATGAATCCATTTGACCCATTTCCAAAAGCAAATCCATTTGCAGTTTTCATTGTTTTACTAAGGCCTGAATATGCATTTTATCTGGAAGCTTACTTTGACATCTTGTATCTTGCACCCAGGTGATCCTAATCTCAATCCATTTGTGTCCCTATGATCCATGCATAAAATACTTCAATGCTCCAGGATTTTGGGTCTTGACCAATCCATTTGTTAGCTTTTCTAGGCCCATTCTGTTTGCAAAAATTGAAAACTACCTAGTTGTTCTGAATTGCAAAATCCCAAGAGCCAAATTAACCTGCTTATAACTTTTGACCAGTCAAGCTTAATGTTGAAATTCTTGTTGCCCTACATTGTAGACATAACATACTACTTCCAATCAAAGTTGGGACTGTCTGCCAATCCACCTTCTCAGTTTTTGAAGCTGATTCCATTTGCAATTTTCAGTACTTTTTTGCATGTCCTGAGTTTACTTCTGCAAGTACCTATTTTAAGTGAGCTATATCTTTTGTCTAAAAGATGCCCAGATCAAATCGGTTGTGGATTCAGGTTTTAGACATCTTAATGTACTTGCATGCCGGTTTGTGGCTCCTCTGGGGTCCGTTTGCTATTTTTACTAGGATGGTTGCAATTGCAATTTATTGTTTTCTAATGGTGGGTTTGTAGAGTAGAATGAAAGTGCCAACTTTGATCATTTTATCCTTTGGCTTGGGTCTCTCCGAGATTTCTTCTTTGGCAGGCATGTTTGTTTATTGGGGGGCCAGTGTATGCTCCTAGTGGAATGATTCCGTGATGGCTTTTTGTCAATTTTTGAAAATTGATCCTGAGGCTGGTTAATGTTATTCGACAGTTTTCCAGAGTTATAGAAGTGAATAATGGATGCCTTTTAGTGCATCTTGTTTTTCTCACTAAGTGTTTGCATCAAAATGGCTAGTCCATTCTTAGTATATGAGTGTGTTCCTAATGGCTCCTTGGCAAGCATTTGCAGCATAAAAATGAAATAAGGTATTATCTAGTCACCTTTGAACTTGAAAGAAATTGTTAGTCTTGAATAAGAATATGTAAATGCCAATATGTTCGATCAATATGCATAGGTGTTATGGGTTGTGTGGTCATTACACATCATACCAAACAATGAAAGGCAGATTTTGTTGTTATGATGGCAAGTAGCACACAATGATTTGGGACTAGAATAAATAAAGGGGACTGGTGTTTATGTGAAGATGGGTCTTATGTTCAAACATATTTTTATTAAGAGCCTACCTTAGACAATGGAAAAGACCAATGCTTGTCTTGCAAAAGTGGTGGCATGTTCACTCAAGGGAGGGAGGATGGCACATCAAATGAGTTAAAAAAACCATGCCTTGCGTAAATTAGAGGCTGCCAGTTTAAATTGTCAAGAGACCCGAATGATTGGAGGTTGCCTACATTGAACTCACACATTTGTGAGAAAAGGCTCATGTGAGTAGTTTGTGAAGACTTGGAGCAAGATTGCAATTAGTGAATTGCAATTTTTTGGGGCCATTGTCTGGTTCAGGTATTGCAGCTCAAGTCTAGAAAGAGGTTGAGCGACACATTGGAGCTTGAATCTACTAAGAAGTTGAAACAAAATAGTTTAAAGTCTGAAAGCTTAGGATGGTGTTCTCTCTATGAGATTGACTGCATAAAAGAAGTATTTCTTAAGCATCACATATTGCTGGGAAGAAACATGCTAAGATGCTAAAAATTTTAGAATTTTTTGAATCACTTTTTAAGAGCAAAGCTAATAGTAAGGAATGTATAAATACTTATGGCAAGGAATCAGTAAGTTCTGATTATGGATCGATGCTCAAAGGTGATGTAGATGAAATAGTTGAAGTTTTTTTGAATCTTACAGGTCAAAAGAGATTGCTAGTCCAGCACCAAGTGGTGAATGAAGAAGAAGCGCTTGGGGTCTTGTGTAGGAGAGACAAGCTATTTACAACTGGACGGTGCCAGTAGCTCATTCATGTTCCCTCATAAAATTGTGCCTTGGCCTTCACTATTGCTAAAGTTATAAAATGGATGCTCCCACACACAAGTGGTAAGGGGGGCCAAGATATATGTAGGAGGCTTTGTTCATTCCTAGCTAGCCTCATACACCAAGAAATAGACCTCACACGCTGCAAGTGGAGGCTTTAAATTTGAGTAGTGATTTGTTGTATTTTCAAGACCTTAAAAGAGCTTCTTCTAGAGATAAGAATAGTTACGTACCTTTGGATTGATCCAATAAAGGCACACTACTATGAAACTTTTTCTTTTATGGACAAACCAAAGCATAAAATGTAAACAGGATAGCCAACGCATGGAAGTCTTGAACTAGCATTAATATGAAAGCCACTAGCATATAGGGAGGTGCCTCACACACTATTTTAGAGGAAGCTACCAAGTTATAAGCCTTGCGCATTGAAGAAGACAACCAAAAATTAGTTTGGAGGCTCATGCCATTTTAAGTGAGAGGAATACCAAAGCATGGAATGGAGGCTTGATGCTAATGTGAGGAAAGCCAGCGCATAAAAATAAAGAGGGCCTACTTTGTGTAAATGAATGTGGGTTGCTAATATAAATGGGAGGCTACAGATTTGGCTGTTCAAACATGGATGACCCATGCACAATGTGACTATCTTACACTAGTGTGAGAAGTGATTCACATAACATACCATAAAAAAGAAACCAACACAAGACAATGAAGAGACCAGCGTAGGAAGGATAGAGCTTGGATGAAACAGGAAGTATTGCAATAAACAGAGGCACTGTGTCCAGCATTGCATGATGGCATATACGAGAGGCTCTACACAAGTCAAATGGGGAGTTTTCCCATTTTAACTCACTTTGCATTGTCCCACATTCTTCTAGTGAGTAGCTTTACTAATGTTTATAACCTTCGGCACTCCATATGCTTTGTAAATAAGAGAAGCTCATGGGCTACTTGGTGGGCCCTGTGGCTAGGGACTTAAGGGCACGGTGGGCCCCATATTTTGGAGAGAAATATATGGAAGGTTTTAAAAATGTCCAAAACATATATCCCACATGCATGCGGAAACATGTCTTTTTGGTGTATATAGGCAAATCCAATCCCATATGATGTAAGTTGAAACAAAGGAGGCTCTACTCGTCCATGCAACGCCTTGTTGCCTACCTTGATTTCTATGCCCACACCCAGGAGGAGGAAATTTTGCAAAGATGACACGTGGTGGCCATTCACAAGTTTGCTAGATAAACCGGGTGGTGAGCAAGAAATTCAGAGATTCAGAGGTAGCAGTCAGTCGCTAGTTCGCCAAATGCTAGCAGTCAAAGCCAAAACATTCAGAGAACTGGAGATTGATGTGGTCACCGAGTCACTGGATCCTTGGCGGTTAAGCGATTTGATTATGAGAGTGGGAGAGTAAGCTATTTTCTAGTTCTCTAAATATTGGCAGTTAGTGAGAAATTATTTGGAGAATTGGAGAATGGGCTCAGTCGCCCATTCTCCGAATGTTAACCCTAGTCAAGGTCCAATTCTGAGAACTTGAGAATAGACTATTTTGCCAGTTCTCCAGGTTAAACTATAGTTAAGGATTGTATTTGGAGATTCTGAGAATGCCTGTGGTCGCTCATTCTCCAAATAAGATGGTTAGTCTATGGTCAAGTCTAAGCACTCAATGAGATGGTGACAAGTGTCAGATGCTGGTGCTTCCTGAGAAAAGTGCAGAAAATATTATAAAACTTGCAAATTTAAAAGGATTTTGAGTTATAATATAGTTGAAACTATAGGAAATATTTCAAAAGATTTAAATGATCAAACCTGTGCATGGAAAATGGTTGTTCAAGGCTTCATTTTTGGGCCAAATATCAAGTATTATATACCGCTAGAAAGGTCTCGATGAGAGGATTCCATTTTTGGGATCAATTTCAGTGCAGGTGGTTACTAGTTTGAGTTATTTCTAGATTAAAGATATAGGGGCCGAGGAGATATTTTGGAAATATCTGAGTTTGTTGAATTTGGTGATTCATAGTTTGTTTGAGCAGAGGACAGGTGCTTTCAGGAGAAAAGGATGCAGATCAGATTTTTAGTTCAGAGCTGGGTGACTCATCAATAGGAGGTTCAGAGTTTGACAAATGTCGAGTTGTAATGCTTTCTGGTGTTTCCCCCTTCTCTTCTTAGTCTCGATTCTTTTTAGTTGGTGAGGGTTCCAACCTTTTTGCATGAGCTTGGCTCTGCAAGTCTGGGAGTTTCCATGAATGCAAGTTTTGGTTAAGTTTAGTGTTCTAGTTTTTTAAGTATTTTGGCATTTTGAATGTATTGAAGCAATGTTCTATTAATAAAATACACCCGAAATCTCTTTGCAAGGACTTGATGTCTCTGTATGTTTTTTGGAATTCTTATGGGCTAGATTTGTAATGCATTTTTGGTTTGTCATCTATAAGGTAGACTGTGATATTATTCTTCAGTTTCCTTCGAGGAAGGAGTAAATCTTGTTGGATAGTTTCTGAGAATGTTAAGGATATATGGATTTGATGATCATGTGTTTGTAATAATAAAAGTAGTATGTAAGGCATGTTATTGGTTTCAGATGTATTGAGTTGTAAATCTTTGTGAATGTCTGTTCAATTTGACTCCATACCCAATGGATTAGGCACTGGTCTTTTTCCAGAATTGCATCCAAACCAAATCGTTAAATCAATCAACCATTTCCCTTTTTGTTCTTGGGTACTTTGATTTTTAAATCTAGCATGACAGGTTGGAAACCATCCAATGATTCACTTGAAAGGGTGAATCCAGTTGCAGGACATTAGTATCCCGCTGATCCATTTTTATATTTTCTCGTGTTGTGAGGAGGGAATAGTTTGCAGGTGTTGTGAGCAGATATCTTAAGGTACACCTGCCTGGGTCTGTGGAGCCTAAAGTGTAGAAGGCATTTGAAGCCTTGTCAAAGTTTGGTTTTCTCTTGTTGAATCAATTTGTGAGTTGTGAAAGAATGTATGTCAGGACCAAGAAGAAAAAACACCAACACTCCATCCTTGTCATACTTATTTTCCACCATATTGAAATCACCAACAAATATCCAGTGTGCCTTGGATAATTTAGAAGATAACCAATTCCATAATTCAACTCTCTCCCTATAGTAATTTGAAGCATAAATATTACAGACTCCAAACAATTTGTCATCTCCATTGTTCTTGAAAAGAATCCATAGAGCTCTTTGGTAGGGGGAGAGCCCATTGGCCACAATATTATCACTCCAGCGGGATCCAACCAGAATTGAAACCCCACCTCTACCCCTTTCATGGTTAGAGTGGAATCCAGTGGCTTGATTCCAAATAAATTTTAATATGGTATATGCCTGGAATCCAAATACCTTAATTTATTGTAAACGTACTATGTCTTTCATCACCAAGTTCCTGCACCATTTCCTAAAAATATACTTCTCATCATTCATCTCCAAGCCCAAAACATTCTAGCTATAGATGTTAATCATTAGATTATTTGGGGGTGGGTTTGGAACTCTTGTAAAGTTTGCTAAAACAATTTGGGATTGCCACTTTAGTCTGTCCACTATTAGATAGGGACAATCTCTCATTGGATTTTCTTTTTTTTTTCTTTTTTTGAACTTCAATAAAGCCTTCCTCACTACCACTAACTTTAGTTGCCTCATAATTATGTTTTGTTGTAACCCCAAGTCCATGCATAAGTTTTCTCCTATCCATGGTGGGTGGGTCTATATCCTTCAACAATATAGCTCTGTCAGAAAGGGTGGCCAGGGCTAATTGCTGAGCATTAGGTCTAGTGGAAGGTGCCAAGTTTGCTTCCAAATCAATAGTATCAAGGGCTCTTGAGATACTATGAACACCATCAGATGGGTTCAAGGACTCATCCTTATTGTTAATAGGCCCCCCCTTAGGTTCTTCTTCAAAAAGGGGAATATGGAGCAAATAAAATTTACTAGAGAGATTGAATTCTTCTTGTTTGGTGTTTTGAGATTTATTCTCCAAATTCCCAACACCAGTCTTTGGGTTCTTAGTCTACACATCCATCTGATTAAGTATATTCTCAGTGGTCTTATTGCTACCACTGTGGGGAGTATCTTTAGGAACAATATTGAACTTGACATTTTTAGGCTTATTCAATGCAGGATAGTCCCTTTTGGTGTGCCCATTTTATTTGCAGTGAAAACACACACCCAGATTGCCCAGTAAGGCAAGTTCTCGGGAAAAGGAATCTTTTTCAATGTTTAAAGAAACAATATTAGGAAAAACCACCTTAGTAGCTAAGGCAATTAGGACCCTCACATTAAGGTATGGCAATGTCATTCTGGACTCTTCAACTTGCAACACAGTGCCTAACGACTTTAGAATATGAGATATAAAGGGCCAAAATTCTAGTTGAAGGCTCTGAATCTCAACACAGCTAGGTGATTATCGGGCCATGAACCATTCAATATTTCCCTTAGGGGACCATGGGAATGCATGAAACATAGACTGCCCAACGTTCCAAAATTTCTTTCTTAGAGCTCTCTTTTGCATGTTATGGCTTTTGAAAAACATAACAAATAGACCTAGGTGAACCATCCTGCAAAAGCTCACATAAATCCCCAATTTCTTCCCCCACACATTAGCAATGCAATCATCTAAAAATTTCCGCATAGGGAAAGCCTCTTTATTTAAACAAACAAAAAAAATAGCAATACTTATAAGCCTTGCCTGTTCAGCCCTAATTGCCTTAACCATATCATCATTAGGAGATAAAGAAAGTGTTTTTAGATTTCCTGAGGCACACTTACCTGGGTTTCTTCCACTGCTACCAGGGGTGGCATCTCCATATTTTTCTTTGTTGTCTCCGAGTCTATCTCCATTGGTAGCGGACCATCCCATGCCATTTCCATCACCCATAATAGTTGAAGCAAACCTGCCTTCAAAAGAGGCCGAAGGTGGACAAACCGGAACCGTCTATTCTGCAACAACATTTTTGTATGACGGTTTGGCTTTCCCACCAATGAATGTTAGAATTCTTCCCTCTGCACCCTTTTCAACTTTCTCACAGTTATCTTGTTTCTCCTCAACTTTATTGATATTTGCATTAATATGAGGTGTTCAGAATATGCATCCCTCTCTCCACTATTAGAAATGATTTCCATATCCTCCCCTCTGCAAACATAATCATCATGATTAACGGAACCCATACCATCACACAAATGAGCCAAGCCAGGGCCGAGGAAATAACCCATATGGAACTAAGGAAAGACCGCACACACACACAGGGGTTAAGAAAAATAATTGCAAAACTAAAATTAAAATCATGCAAGCATAAGAAAAGAAAAGAATGATAAGATACCACAGAACACAAGATGACAATAGGCCACCAAAGCAAGCACCAGGCACCAGCAAGGAAGCATGGAATCCAAAAAGATCATGGAATTTGTACCCCCCTGAAACCATCAATTTTGTGAACCTAATGTATAAATATAAGACAGTGTCTACATCTTAAATATATATATATATATATATATATATATATATATATATATATATATATATATATATATATATATATATATATATATATATATATATATATATATATATATATATATATATATATATATATATATATATATATATATTATTGTATATATAACAAGGAAAAGCATAGAGATAAGGTAATATGAATATCCATTCAACAATACAAATTATATATATATGTGTATATATATGACCAATATATATAGATTTATATACTCTAATATAAATATATATATTTATATATATACACATGTATATATACATGGATGTATATACATCCTTGAGTAGAATTTTTAACTTAGGAAAATATGGAAATTCATTTCTTTCAATATAACAAAATAGAGACAACATGTTAACATTGAAGATTTGACATACTTAAGAAAATGAACTTTTTCATACATGTAGGAAAACAAACCAGCAACTTTACTTTTCCTTTTCAAGCATAAATAATGCACTAACATCAAATTTTATTGCTTCAATATTCAAGGAGATAATAGTAAAAATATTATGCAATAATATACAAGATTTTTACAAGCACATCACATGCTATAGACATTTACATGGCCTTTTTGTTCAACTTTTTACACAAGGCACTAAAGCCATTTTAAACTTAAACAAGTAGGAATAAGTCAAAATGTTCATATCCTCCATTAAAACTAGCAAGCTAATCCTTGTAAAATCTGCAAAGAGAAGCCAAAAGACCATGGAGACTCACCTCCCAACCTAGGTCATTACATGGACACCCCCAAGCTTGGGGAAACAAATATGGATGAGTATTACATACATGCTTCAACACACATACACATAAAACTAGAAAACACATAGATACACAAAATTTCCATCCCAAGGATATTCACACAATGGGTCACCTTGGACCCATAAAAGGGGTGAAGGTGGAAAGTACCTAAGTAGGAGAAGTCATTCAAAAGAGAAACCGTGCATTCAACAAGGCCCAAAATTCATAACCATTGCCTTCAAAAGGCCATAAAAAAAGTACCAACTCTTCCATTTTCTTTCACAAAATAAAACCCTTATGACCCCCAAATAAGCATACAACAAGAATGGCAACACGGAGCCCATACATCCATGCCTCATCCCCTTCCTCCTTGAGGAAGGATTCTACACTAAATGGGCATTCCCAACTTAATCCCTTCACTCATCAAGGCTCTCTTCCCTCCCAAGGGTGAATTTGGCCTTGCACACCCCAATAGAACAAAACACTAAAACAAAAACCAGCAAATAGAAATAACAAGGAAGCCATGAAAATAAGCATGAAGCTTCACAAAACCATCACAATAACATAACAAGTAAATATTCATTTTACATACAAGAAAAAGAAAAGTCCTTCATGACAAGATCACCAACCTTACTCCAAGCTATGGCAAAATAGGGTTGAGAAAAGATCCCTTTCTTACAATCCTTTCTTCATTTCTAAGTCCACCAAAACCTGCTAAGTCCACCAGAAGTCTCCAAAATTGGAGAGTGGACAATCAACCTACCAAAAAAATCATCACCTCCAACAAGAGGGAAGTTCAAAATAGAAAGGAGAGGATGACTTGGCACAATTCCCAAATTTATCACCTTTCAAAAAGACATCTTTTGAAGAGGTAAAAATTGTCTAAAATTATCCTAGCTAACCCTTTGGGTTACTTTTTGAATCTCAAAAGTCCACTAAGAGTTGAATTAAAAAAAATTGAAAAAGATGCCCTCCCAAGGCTCAAAAACCAAGATACCTAACCCTGGGACTCTACAAGATGACTCAAAGGTGGAAGAAAACTAATATAAAATGCACTTGGCCATGCCAAATCACAACACGTGTCAATTGACACCACAAAATTGTTACAAAACATCACTACACACATGGCATGCCAAGTAGACATTAATTTTTAAAAATAAAAATAAACACAATTAAATAATACAATCAAGCATTACTTTACAACATTATACATCACAACGACATTATTTCTCCCCTTGGAGATAACCTTGTCTTAACAATATTTTCACATGCATCAATTTTTAATTTCCCCTTATTTAATCCATGGTCATTTCCCCCACACTTGACAAAATATTAGTAGCTCATGAAAGATCATATAACATTTACATATGAAATACATCACAATAATCACACTTAGATGTATCATATAATTCCAATTGCATCCAAACTTTATCACAAGATAATCACATAATTTTCAATAATACATTTCCTAAATTCAAAGCAAGTTAATCCAAGAACACAATGACATATCAATTAACCTAACATATTAACCATGATCATTTCACTTAGACTTTTCTTGCATAAAAATAAAACATAATATTCTAAATTAAAGATTCATCAAATACTATAAATCAAGACCTAATAATCACTTTTATATTAATACATGTGTCAACATAAAATAAATTCAAATGGTCTTTTCCATAAGCATGCATATCCAAATAGTAACATTTAAATATTCATAAAATGGTACATCCTGTATGTGATGGAATGGGGACCTCAAATCCAACTACACACGCAACATGGTCATTACTCACATGATCGAATTACGAGAGAGAGTATGAATTACTCAATCTAAAATTCATGGTGATGCGACCTGTTGCCTCCTATATAGATGGGGTGTTTAATTTCTCTTAGATTGGAGAGCCAACAACCATAAGACCGATTCTACAATGGAGGATTTTCAAAAGCTATGATGATAAGCAAAAACTAAAATTAAACTAGAATGAGTGCAATTTAATCTAAGAGCTTTAAAAGGAATATGATATTAATCTAAATAGCTTGAAAGTAAATATGAAGTGTAGATTATTCTAAAGTACTTGAAAGAAATATGAGATTAGATTAAACTATGAGCAAATAAGCCAAACTAAGTATATGAATATGCAATATTAACTAAATGAAAATTATACTAAAATGCAATAAAAGCTTTGAATTGATAAAATTGAGACACAAAAATACTATAGTTTTGCTACTCTCAACAATTGCCTCCTTTGAATGAAGAAAAGAGGTTCATTAAATAGACAAACCCAGGAAGAGAATGAAGAGGTTCTTGATTTGAAACTCCTGACTCTTCATTCCCAATTGAGACAAAAAATCATGAATTACTTAATTAAAAGAATGTTTATTGCCACATAAGGGTGACCGTTCTAATAATTTGAATTATTAATTCAAATAAAGGTGTCCATTCAAATAACAAGTAATATTAATTCCTTTTTATGTATATTAGCCAAAGGGGTGGGTTTAATTTAATTTAAAGCACTTAGGACTTTAGAATTAAATTAATTTATCATAGGGGTAATTTAGCTAATAAAAGTTGAAGACTTTAGGAATTAATTTTAATATTTGATTAATGCAATTTAGGATTTTTGCAATTGACATCAAGTTGAATTAAGTGAGGTAGGAGAGATAAAATTGCCTAGCAAAGTAGGACTTTGAAGATGTAAAATTGATGAAAATGCACCAAAATTGATTGAATTTATTAGGTGCCAACTTTGGGGTATTACATTTTCCCCTCTTTGAATTAATGTGCGAACAATGTGTTGATTCAAAGAATAGTCTGAAGTGACAAATGATGAGAAATTCAGAAGTCTAGGTTAGGTTGCCAAGACACTGTATAGATCAAAGCATGATTTTCTAAATTCTAAGTTAGATTGCAAAGACAACGGTCTTGAGAGAACCAGAATCAGGGTTAGATTTCCCCAATACCAATTGATGAGAGATGCAGACTTAGGACTGTCTCCAGAATTAGGGTTAGATTGCCCCAATACGAAGCTTAGCCCTTCAAGACCTGGGTTAGATTGCCCATATAACAGTCTAAAAGAGATTTCGAGAGCCATCTCCAGAACAAAGCTTGACTCCCAAGAATTAGGGTTAGATTGCCCCAATACCTAAAAGATTTTGAGAACCATCTCCAGAATGAAGCTTGATCCTTGAGGATTCGAGTTAGATTGCTTAGATACATAAAAGATAGATGACCAGATAGCAAGATACGAGGCACGAGATGCCCCTAGAAATGAGATTCCTCGAGTAGTGAGGACTTTGATTTAGATCAGACTAATTCAAGAATTAATTCAACAAGATTCAAATGATGCAATCATCTTGCCCCCTCGAGAGTGACATCAAAAGATGACATATCAAAAGGATGATTAACAAGAGGTTGTAGAGCAGAAGCAATCAGACTAGATTCAAGAAGCTGCAAAAGCAATTCAGAGTAATGTAGAGGTCCTATTGACCAAGTTTGACCATGGTTGACTAGAGTTGACTTTGATGAAAAGAGAAAAGATTTTGAAAACATGATGCAAAGATGAGGGTCTGGTAGGAAGATGATGCTAGAAAGATGACTGCACAAGCGTCCGATCCCAAAAGGTCCCTGAATTTAAAATGCGATTTTGAGCTATCTAGAGATGTCAGATTTTGATTTCGATCCCAAAAACTTGTGCAATCATGATGAAATCAGGACAAGAGATGAGAACCTTTGATGAATAGAAAGCAATCAAGAGAGTACCAAGATATCATCTCAAATGCAAGCTTAACATGAAAGATGCAAGCCTAAGCTAAATGCAGGCCTAGCATGAAAATGCAAACCCTAGGACTTGGTTGTTGGACTCACCGTATTTATCATCATAGAGTTCATTTAGGCATGGGATGATCACAAAATGCATAAAATCCTCACTAACATTACAATTATGAGAATATGAATATGACATAAGTCTTAGATTTGTCAGAATGAGGTGTAAGCATTAAGGCACAAGAAGCCAGAATGACCTGAACACCTATTCCTTTTGATTTAGCAAGTTAACATAAGCATCAAAGCACAATTGCTAGAATGACCTGAATGTTGCTTGTGAACAAACACACTAGACAGGCAAGAGTTCCTTCTTGTGCCAAAGAGTGCTCGTAGTGACCCTTACATTCACTTAGCAGGATGAGCGTTAACAATTTTACTTGTAGCAAAATGAAGTCACTCAAAACAGACAAGGAGAAGAACCAACCTCACCAAAGAATCCATATAAAAGGAGTCAAGGTATGTATGGCCATCCAATATGAGATGAAGGCTCTTACAGATGGACACCCCTCTTAGATAGATTCTTTGGATCATTGGAACTAAACTAGAAAATATAAATCAAAGGAAAGATCATGCCCCAAGTCTTTGCATTTCTCAGTCAAGAAAGACATCTTAGATTCACTCGAGAGGAAATGATAAAGAAAAAAAACAAAAAAGAAAAGGATCAAGAAGATATCATAGTGCAAACCAAGTATCAGTAGGCAAACATAGTGAGAACCACTGGTGACCGATACAAGGAAGATTCTTGAAAGAGAGAATAAAATGAGAGTGAAACATCAGCAGGCAGACGTAGTGAGAACCACTAGTGACTGATGTAAGGAAGAGATCCCAAAAGATAGGGGTTCAAACAAGAGCTAAGTATTTATAGGTAGGCATAGTGAGAACCACTGGTGACCAATACACAAGAGATCCTCAAGGAGAGAAATCTCAAAGTAGCTAGGCATCAACAGGCAGACACAACGAGAATCGCTAGTGACCGATGCACAAACAAAACTTTTGAAAGTGATAGGACAATGCTCCCTAGATCAAGAAGGTGCCCCCAAGTGTGAACCAGTTCCAATCCATGAAGAGTTGAGGAAAATATTGAAGACAACTAAAGGCAAGAGCATGAGCTAGAAAACTAAAGTAGGAAGTGAACTAAAAGCAGGAGACAAACTAAAGCAGGAAAGCGAACTAAAGCGGGAAACTAAAAGCCAAGTGACATTGAGATGAGATGTAGTTTCAGGAAACAAGAGGTGCTTGTTTACTAGGTTTTCACCATCTTGGTAGAGATTCTATTTTTGCTACCATGACTCCTGTTTACTAGGTTTTCATCAATGGCACATTTTCTTCTTTTTCAATTTTTTTGTACTTTTCTCTTTTTTTGATTTTTTTGTATTTTTGAATATTTCATTTTTTTTTGTATTTTTGATCTTTTCACTTTTTTTTTTATTATTATCAAGGCACCTGTTTACCAAGTTTTCACCAAGATAATAGATACATCAAAGCACCTGTTTACCAAGTTTTCACTAAGATGATCATTTTTTCAGGACATTTTGCAATTTTTAGGATTTTTGCAATATATCATTTTTTGGATTTTCTTCAGGACCAATAAGTATGTACATGAGCATGCTGAGAATGTCTCAACTATAGAACTTCTTTAGATGAAGAGCATTGATAGGCTCTCTGAGTTGTTCTCCTTCAGTAGTAATCTCTGAGAACACAGTATCTTGTAGTAGTAGTCAGCTGAGAAATTGTAGAATCAGAACCACTAGTATCCAATTGTCGAGAGATCCATAGTGAAGGAAAGGTCACTTAAGTGAGACCCACAGATATCCTCGTGGATGCATCTTAACTCTCTGTCAGACTTCCCATGCCCTAAATGCTTAGGGAGAGTACGTTCTAGATTTCTCTTAATCACGTCATTAGGGATGAGGAGATGCTGATATGCACTTTAGGAAAAGGAAAGATGGAGTGAAGAGGGTAAAGTATGAGAGGCAAGGGTGATGGAATGGAGGGAAGCATGAGAATTTTGGAAGCTTGAATGGGAACTTTGATTTTCCTTATGGAATCCACATAGCTTTTGATTTTGATTTTTTTCTTCTTTATGTTGAGGTGCTTTTGATGACAATGCCTGTAAGATGGATTTCGAGATCCATTTTTTATTTTATTTTCTAGCTTTTGATTGTCTTCTTCTTTTTGAGGACCTTTGTGGTCTTTTGAACACATCTATTACTTTTTTTCTTGCTTCTTAGTCACATGTTGATTAGATGGGACATGGTGACTTTGAGATTTGAGTGGATTCTTATTATTTTTGTTTTTATGTTACACATCCAAGTTACTTCCAAAAGACTCGAGAATGGTGGATGAAAGAGGCTTATATGACTGGTTTAGGTGGAGAGATGGAGATGGAAATTGGATGAGCCACTTATTTTAGGGAGGAGAGGGAGGATGTGTAGTCAATGGGATGGGCTCAAGTGCAAAGATATGAACATCATCCTCATCATTCATGAGTGAATCAAATAGATCAAGAAAGTCATCTTCCTTAGAACATTGTCGATTGTGAGTTGTCTTAGAAGAGTCAGATAAGTTTGGATGAATATTATGTGAGCCTAACTGAGATGACCTATTCTGAGAATTAGGTCCCCTTTCAGGTGGCAAGAGTGCATGAAGATTCCATGAGATTGTAACAGGATGGGGTCTTACATACCCATAATTTGCTGAAGTAGTAGAAGTATAACTCAGAGTAGATGGCCTAGGAGCCATAGGAATGATCTACATAGAAGGGTAAAAAGGATCATCATCAGCAGCATATTTGTGTGTAGCATCAGTTGGCATCTTTGTAGTAGCATCTGACATGTAATCAGCTAGAGATATAGTAGGTGACATATTTTCTTCATCACTATTATCTATCACAGGAAGTGTTTCTTCAATAGCAAGACCTTTCTCAGTAGTAGAAGTGGTGGAGCAATCTAGAATAGGTATACCTTTAGGCATAACCAAGATAAGGGAGACATTAGATATTTGCCCCCATTCCATATGTGTGCCATTAGACTCAACAGTAGTAGAAGTCTGTTCAGTAAAGTGGATAAAATCCTCCTAGTGAGGACCAGGATCATGTTCTTGAGGCACTTGAGAAGGTAGATAGGACTCTCTTTGGTAGCCAAGATCAGGATGTTAAATATTCAAGGATCTTTCATGTGTCATAGATGGGATCTTTGCTTCTTCATTATCTGAATCCTTGTATGACTGAAAGTTGTAGCTAAATTGGTCAAGCTCATGACCTTGATAGCCAATACCAAATCTGTCTTCAGAGGGTTCTTCACAGGAATGTGGAGATGGAGGAAGAGCTATTAGTGACAAGATGGACTCCATTTGATATTCCCCCATGCCAATATCTTTGATCTGTAGGGTCTTTTCTATCTCTTTGAGTTTAGCATTACAAAATTCTATAAATTCCCTGTTGGTCAGAGCAAGGCTATCACTAGATTCTAGGAGAATATTGCAAGTGAGTAGGGGATCATTATGGATCAAGGAATGATCACCTTCTTCTGAGAAGGGCAAGTAATGAGGTGAGGTTGAATGACCCACCATAGATTGAAACTGATCAAGATCAAGATCTTTGGGGATGTTTGCCTCAGTACAGGCTTTATCCATCGATAGTTTTGGTTCAGATGTCGAAGGCTCAGGGCCTTTGAGCATGATCTTCATATGGAATTGAGGGATAGCATTCACACAAGTTGGAGACTGTGCGAAGTTACAAGAGGGAGGTGCAGGGCCTCACAAGACAAATGGAGCTTTAGGTTTAGGGGCATCTTTTCTCCCTAGCATAGTGGTCATGTCACAGTATTCAACATCAATAGGTTTGATCACATTGATGACAATGTCGCTAGTATCATACGTATAGTTGACCATATTGTTGGTATCTTTAGACTTGGGTGATTCACCTTTCCCATGAGGAGGAAATGAGTCTTTAAATTCCTGATGACCTTAATTCCTGTTATGGTTCCGCACCAAAGTCCTATAAATCACATCAAGAGGTTCTCCCAAGGAAGTGGAGTCACGCTTGGGTTGAGAGATCCAAGGTTTGTTTCTAGCGAATCTTAAAGGTGGTTGAGTTTCTGTCATAACCTTCTGAGTGGCTTTGATCATTTGTATGCTAGAGCTGAGATTAAAGACAAAATTTGAGGGTTTTGGCATCACATTGTCAACAATCCCATCATTCATAACATCTATGTTTCTATTAACAATCTTATCCTTATCCTTGTTTGAGGGAGAAGGTCCTTTCTTATTGTCTTTGTTCAAAGTCAATCCTCCCTTCTTGACCATAAATGCTTCTCTCCTCACAGCTCACCTAATCATATTGTCAAAAGTGAGGGGACCTTGCAATCATACTTGGTATCCAAAACCAGGGACAAGATTGTCTAAGAAGATATTGAGCTTTTCAGACTCGGGTTATCCATGTAGATACTTCATGCATAGTTGTCTCCATCTTTGGAGAAATGTTAGGAGAGGCTCCCCTTATCACTGTTTCAAATTGAAAAGGTCCCGGATGTTGACCGAATATTGAATATTGTGGGATTGATCATAATTCTTGTCATTTCGAGACTGACCATGACCTTGGTCACTTGGAGATTGCTCATGACAATCGCTGAATTTACCTCCCCTGGGAAGTGGAATGGATCTCCCATCTTGTTGGTAGTATTCTGAGAGATCATGAAAATAAGATCAGAAGATTCGATAGGTTTGAAAGGATCAATAGGTTTGATTCTAGAAAGCGGTGCTTCAGAGTCTTGCTGGTCCTAAAACAATGGGTTATAATATTCTTGAAATAATAAGTCAGACTATATTTTAAACAATGGATTATAATAATCTTGGAATGAGGAGGAATGTGAGGATCTCTCACAAAGTTTAGATTTCATAACAGATTCAGGATGACCTATTTCTTGATTAGGAGATTCACTTCTATCTTGATTAGTATTCTAAATGGGATAAGTTTTTCCACTTTGAGTTGTGACAGTCATAGAAAAAGATGAAATGAGAGAAGACTTAAGATAATGCTAAAAATCTATCTCTAAGATAACAGAAAGGAGATAAAGGCTAAAACAACCAAGATGCGAGATGGACCTGGTATGAATCATCAAAAGAGGTGGCTAGAATAGCTGAGATAAGACTATCACAACATGAGGTACAAAAGGCATAAAGAGATAAGGTAAATCAATGAGAGATGACATGAGTCAAAGTAAAGGTCGATCAATTCCTAACTCAAAACAACCAGTTTCTGATAGTGAACGAGAAGAAAGTAGAAAATAGACCTCAGACAAAAAGTAGATCAGATAAAAAGTCAAACAGTCAATGGAAAATAGGTCTCCAGTTTTGAAAACTGGGCTATAATCTCACATGAGAGAGTACTAGGCCACATGCAAGAACACCAACCTTCATGCGAGAGAACAAAGTCTTTCATGAGAAAGTGCTCTAAAGTGTGAAACTTCACGTGGGAAAAGTGCAAAATCTGACAATCTGACATAGTTTTTGAGGTTAAAGTTGAATTTTGAGGTACAACCTGAATTGATGTTTGACAGAAAATCTAGTTTCCTGATAGGTTTGAAGAACAGTTTAATCAACAATCTCATTTTAGGATTTCAAGAATTCGTTTGAAGACACAAAGGTTCAAATCAAGCAGTTGTGATACAAGAAGCAGTCGTTAACAGACCTATCAAGTACAAAGAAACTTGATAGCATCAGGGGAGTCTTTGTTTGATAATGATTGGATAATGTTTAAGACTTGATAAAAAACACATAGCTTAGTCCTACAAAAAAATGGTGAGAAGACAAAACCTTTGCCCCATTGCTTATGCGCATACGTGCACCTCACACAGCCATGTCACCCCCTAGAGGGCACCCATGTTTTTAGTGTTTCCAAGGACTCAATAGTGTATGTTCAAAGGTTACCCTTGTAGTAGGGGCTAGTGTTGCAACCACCTTCAAGCGTCCAGGTGTATGCCTATGATGGGAATCTACGGGAGAGATTCTTCCCCCTTCCTGTGCAAAGATTATGACTCCTTTCGGAGGTGAACCGGGTAGGCCACTAGCTAAGGAAATTTTTTAATAGGCTTCTGTTCATGCTAACCTTTAGTACCCCTGATACAGGGTTGAGGCCTCACAGCCATACCAACACCCGAAAGTCATACACCCCCCCAAGCAGGGCTAGGAGCGGTGCCGCTCAGTATAACAGACAGAGCCTTCTCAAGATGATAGTCAAAGTCTTGAGAAGGAAGCTAACATGGTTTTGGAGTCCTTAGACTCAAAAAAATGTGCTTTATTAGAGTGAGGTAGAATCACCGGTGAAAGGTGCGTACTCACTTGGGTCGTTCCCAGAGGTTCAACTTCCAGCAGGCCCTCTAAAGGTGACACAACTTGGCTTAGATCTGAGGGTTTGATTTTCTATTTCTCTCAAAGAGAGAAGAGCATAATTCTCTACCTCATCACTTCACCCAAACACATCAAGAAGATTCATCACCGAGTTAGCTTCACTCCACCACATCTACAAGCTTTTGGGTTTCTGGTTCTCTCAAAGAGAGAAGAGCATAATCCCCTGGCAAGTAGAGGTGTAAAGATTCACTACTTTTCTCTGCTTCCCCAAGAATTTTTCATATTAGTAGGATCATTAGGTTTTTGGGTTCATTCATGGTCATCACCTCCATGTAATGAAGAGCCAAATTCCCTACCCACGATCAAAATTTTCAAGAAATTTTAATGGAGTCCTATTTAGACTATGTGAATGAAAGCAAGAAACAAACACAACATTTTAAAATGTTCTTTGACTATCATCTTGCAATCAAACCATTAGCATGTTTTATGTTCTTCATCAAATGTCCTGCAAAAAACTGTTATGCTGTAAAAATAACAGAAAAATGAAAATTAATAGCAAACAAAAACTGTCAGAAATCTAGAACAGGAAAGACAGAGACTAAAAATTTTAAAAAAAATTGTATCCAAATCCCGCGTGAGGAAGTACTCCACAGTGCGCGAGAAAATACAGGGTGTCGCACGATGATGTAAAATTTCATGCGAGAGAGTGCTACTAGGAGTGAAACTTCATGCGGTATGCTTTGGATTCTCGCATGAGAATCCGTACACAGGAAGTGTAGACACACGACAGAGCTTAAATTTCCTATCAAAAAAATCAAGAATGAGGCCAAAAATTGATCTTTTCTGCCCCACGATGGGTGCCAAAATGTATGTGGTTGAATGTGGACCTTTAATACAACTACACACGCAACATAGTCATTACTCACATGATCGAATTATAAGAGAGAGTATGAATTACTCAATTCAAAATTTATGGTGAAGCGACCTGTTGCCTCCTATGTAGACGGGGTGTTTAATTACTCTCAGAACGAGAGCCAACAACCATAAGACCAGTACTATAATGGAGGATTTGAAAGCTATAAAGGTAATCAAATTGAAATTAATCTAGAATGAGTGCAATTTAGTCTAAAATGCTTTGAAGGAGATATGATATGCAATTAATCTAAGAGCTTGAAAGAAATATGAAGATGCAAGTTTTGGTCTAAATAACTTGAAAGAAATATGAGATTAAACTATAAGCAAGTAAGAAAACTAATTACAATGAAGATGCAATATTAAACTAGATGAAATTAATCTAAAATATGCAATGAAAGGTTGAAATAATGGAATTGAGACAAAAAAAATGCTATAGTTTAGTTACTCTCAAAATTGCCTCCTTTGAATGAAGAAAAGAGGTTCATTAAATAGACAAGCCCGGGAAGAGAATGAAGAGGTTCTTGATTTGAAACTCCTGACTCTTCATTCCCAATTAAGACAAAAAAACATGAATTACTTAATTAAAAGAATGTTTATTGCCACATAAGGGTGACCGTTCGAATAATTTGAATTGTTAATTCAAATAAAGGTGTCCATTCAAATAACAAGTAATATTAATTCCTTTTTATGTATATTCGCCAAAGGGGTGGGTTTAATTTAATTTAAAGCACTTAGGACTTTAGAATTAAATTAATTTATCATAGGGGTAATTTAGCTAATAAAAGTTGAAGACTTTAGGAATTAATTTTAATATTTGATTAATGAAATTTAGGGTTTTTGCAATTGACACCAAGTCAAATTAAGTGAGGTAGGAGAGAATAAATTGCCTAGCAAAGTAGGACTTTGAAGATGTAAAATTGACGAAAATGCACCAAGATTGATTGAATTTATTAGGTGCCAACTTTGGGGTATTACACATCCTACCTACTCAATTCTCGACTCAACACACCTTTCCTACTGCATTACTTCTAGAAATCACATACACCCAAAAAATAATCTTTAACTACATAAGAATACATATATATGTGTATTTCACCTTTTTATTATTTTAATTTCCTTGTTCTAATTCAATCTCTACAAAACATGTGCTCAATAGTATTATTATAAAAATTAGTTGAATTCAATTAATCCTATTTCAAACATAGAGCATCCCAGAATTATGAGTGCATAAGAAATCAGGAAAAAGAGTACATCATAAACAATGGTCAAGCCTCTATCCATCAAGACACAAATCCATAAAGTAACAATATAACTTTCTAAATACTAAGTCTATAATGCAGAAAGATAATACCAAGATAGAGTCTCTTAAAACACCTAACATGACTCCAAAAATAATCTCCTAATGAACATAAGAAAAAGTTAGGAAA
Organism: Chamaecyparis obtusa; assembly: GCA_027943335.1. Lineage (NCBI taxonomy): Eukaryota > Viridiplantae > Streptophyta > Pinopsida > Cupressales > Cupressaceae > Chamaecyparis > Chamaecyparis obtusa. The sequence continues at coordinate 190,986 of BSBK01000092.1, forward strand.
GGTGCATCTCTAGATTCCCTCACATCATAATGCAGATAATGATCACTACATTCACATGACCGACTCATCCCTAACTCTGAGGGTCACCAGAATGTGATTCACAACCACATCCTATGTTTCCAAGTTCACATAGAACATCAAAAACATGCTCCAAAATAATCCTCTTGGCGGACTCCACCTCAAATGGGACCAATATGACCTTACCCTTCGAGTGTGATAGTCAAAACCACTCCATTAGGATGTTTGTGCAAGGAGGAAAATGAGGGAGGCACTACATCATCCCCCCAAGGACTAGGCTTGCTACTGGAAGTTGACAAGACAAGCTGAAGAAGTTTCCACATGTGCATGGACCAAATGTCCTAGGAAACAAGAATACTTACCTGACCTCCCAAAACATACAATATGATCAAATGATCTAACAACTTCTAAAGGTATCACATTCAACAAAGAGGCACAAACAAAAACTCACCTAACTCTATTATCGTGGACTCAACTAGAAAAGGAGAACACTTCAACATAATGGCTTCACCATAAATGGTGTATCTCTATCTCAATATCCAACCATGAGGGACCATAAGCTAACAGTGTCCTCCAAGCTATTCCTAAGGTTGAAGCAACAAGATCTTTCAAGACATAACTCAGGAATAAGGTACATATCTTCTCACCAAGGTTGTACTCTTCTAAGGACTACAATGTCCCACTTTAGTGTACCAACAGATACAACTCACATGGTTTCCTAACTCAAGAAAGAGCATTCCCAAGATAGAGGTCCAATAGTGCGCTCCTTCCATGAATAGGATTAAATAAAGTACCTTAAAATAATTCCAAGAGTAGGGTTTTAATGTTTCCACGATGATGAGTTTTCAACTACCCTTTCAAAAAAGGGTCTCATACTCCATAGTACCTTAATCCTACCGTAAGGAGGAAAAAGAGTTCCATTAAGGGAATGACCTCAAACACTCATCCTAAAACCCTTAGCTTAGATGAAAGATAAGCCTAAGGTTCCATTCCTTTCAAGCCAAGCCTAGGAATACCTCAAAACAAGCCATCTTCTAGAGATCCCTCAATAAATAACATGGAGCCCTCACAAAGGGAATAACTAATTGATAGGATAGCATGATAAAAACATAACCCAAATAGTGTTATCCTACCAAAATTAGGGCCATCAAGACCCACCACATGGTTCAAATCCCCAAAGTGGTCTAATTCACACCTAACAATACATCAATCCATGCTAAGAAGATGAACTCTCCTACCTTCAATATCTCATCAAGGGGTCTAGGAGGGCCCTCATAAGCATACTTTCTAGATTCAACGCAGAAAAGAAAGGTTCATATGACCTCATGAAATCCATAAAAGGATTTAAACCCAAGTGGCATTACCTTACTAATTCATATAATTTATAAATGAGGTCTTCTCAACCTCCAACTATTGGTTAGTGTCACAATCCAACAATAACCCTCTTTGGTATGGTCTACCCAGTATTAACTTCCAAACAAGAAGTGGCTCTCACACAAGGAAAACTTCTGATCTAAACTTCTAGGTAACAACAATTCCTAGCATGATCCTACTAAGCTACCGACCTGCACCAAATCTATACCTAATACAAGGTGTATTTTAGTGTGTCCTTTCTGGTGTTACCCCTTTTGTACATACTGCCAAAGATCCTCAATAAACTAGGTAGAGTCACAAACATAATACTGGCTAGCAATTTTAAAAGAAAACATTTGGATTAGTCACCAAGAACCAATAAGAAGGTAATTCCTAATGAGATATCTATTTATTTCAATAGTAAATTCAAAGAAAATATGATCTCATTACAACAATAAACAAAGTGTGTCATAAATCATAGAAAGATATATTGGTGATTATTTACAGACATAAGAAGTAACCAAAATATGCTAGCCCACACAACATGAGGAAATTCCTCTGTAAAAGATAGATAAGATGAAAGGAATAAAAATAAATCAAGGAGTCATCCACAAAATATTGTAACAGAAGTCGATCTTGTAAGAGGGAGGAATCACCATAGGACACTGAGGACACCACTTCACAAACAACCTTTGAGATCATAACCACCACATACGGTCCATGATTGAAATCATTACTACAATGTTGATAGCTGAAAAAATATCCTAGTCCTTACAAATTTCTCTTTCACTATGTTGCAATAACCTTTCTAACGAGGTGAAAGTAGTTAGAGGAATCTCTTCAACCACCTCACACAAAAGTAGAGAAAGCTACTTGAAATCAAAACATGTACCTAAAACTCTAGGAAGGGGTTCTCTAAGTGCTCTAGGAAAATGTTAAAATTCCCCACGAGGTTCTTCCCAAAGCTAGGATATGCACATCTTTCATTATAACATTGAAAATGTTTGTGCAAAAAATCATCATTCAAGGGTGTGGTCGAAATTTCCACACAATACAATGATCAAAAAATTTGTTTACATAAATGACATCATAGAACAAGTGGAGGGGTAAAGTATTGTTCACAAGATTCATAATAGTTACACCAAAGGGAGTAACTCGATATGATGTCGCAACTCCTCCATAACAATACACCTTTCCTCAGAAGATCAGGACAACTAGGACAAGCCCTTACCGAAGATCTTCCTTACTCTCTCTTGATTCATGACCCCAAGGCCCTAACCACAAAAAACTCAACTCAAATCCATGGTACCATAATGATATAAATCTACAAATACTCTGCATATTGCAAGGAGAAAGATGACAATTCTCATACCAAGCATGGACACCAATCTCTTATTCTAACCGCACATGGTCATGCTAGAAAGAAAAGTGCTAAAGGGCTACCAAGAGCATCAAAGGATGCAAGCAACATACACCATCCACCATGCCACACCTAGTGGCATCACTACCACCGTCACCAAGCCTATCACACTACCGACCACAAAAGGGTTTCTAGAAACTCAAACTATAAGAAGTTCTGAACATCATAGGAAGTGCTCCTTCCTAAACCACAAGGTACTTGGGTTAGTTTTCTCGAAATCCCCAAGTTTCAACATAAGGGAACCTAAGCTATAGGTCAACTACAAGGTCATGATACTTTAAGCATGAGAGTACACTTCAAAGATATTGTGGAGAAAGTGCATGGTCTCGGTCAAGTACCTACCTCATAGGCAGTTACTTTATTCCATTTCTAGTTTGGGAGTTGTTCAAAAAGGGGGGAAACCTCAATTTCCTTCTAGTATCCTCAAGCTCCCTACTCCACTTCCTCATGTTCCAAGAAGCATATTGAATGCCTTTCCATGTCTACGCACTTGTCACACTCAAAATGAAAATTAAAAATACAAACAAAAAGGGGAAACACAATGGCTTAAGGTTCCAAGCCTTGAAACTGTGCTTTGATACTAAAATGTCATGCCCAAAAATTAGGGGAAACACACACAACAATTTTTTTTAAAAGCACAAAACATCAACTAGGTTACACAGTAAGGAACACTCAACTCAAAAATGAAATGCATCGACCAACACTTATCAACTCACAAGGGGAATCAGGGCATGCGTTGGCTTGCCAACATCCCTTATTCATCACTCACATTAGTCAAATGAAATCCTAACTAGGTTTAAACCATAAAAAAATAAAATAGAATAACCCAAAGTAATAATCCAAAATTTGGAAAAATATGAAAAGTCAATGATTTGGTCAACACATCCAAGGGGTTCATTTTGAAGAAGTACAATGCAATGAAATCAAATCGTAACCCTAATGGTCCCTAACGAATATTGGGTTACCACATAGGATCAAAATGCAAAATTTCAATAAGAGAATTAAAGATAAAATATAATCATGATAATAACCCAAATGCAACATCTAGGGTTAACAAACTATTTCAATTTAAAATATAATAATAATCGATTAAATTGGAATTAATTTAATATAACCTTTATTTAAGATATATATATATATATATATATATATATATATATATATATATATATATATATATATATATATATATATATATATATATATATATATATATATATATATATATATATATATATATATGCCCAAAGTTCAATAATCATTGATAATAATCAAATTAAGGGATTAAAATATTTAAAACTATAATTACTAAATAAAATATTATTATTAGGGTGAAATAATTTACCTAGGTCCCTCCTAGAACTTATAAATTATTTATCCCCCCTAATAGTCCAAATATTAAAAGAAAAAAATAAAAGTCATTAAAATAATAATTATCAAATGATTTTCCCCAACTATAATAAACATTAATTAGGTTCAAATAATAATTAAATATATTAAATCAAAATCAGGAAAATCTCAAATCTCTAGAATAATATTAAAAGAAAAGTCCATTAAATAATTCCTTAACATTTATAAATTTGAAAATAAATCAAATAGTCATTTAATGGCCAAATATTTTAAAAAAATCCAATAAAGTAATCATAAGGAATCTTGGAAATCTAAAGGCTAAATAAAATAATATTTTAAAAAAAAATTATAATTTCAAAAGAGAAAGGAAAAAGTCAATTGACATTAAATACTGATACGAGTATTTAAAATGATAAACTAGAATTAAATATAATTTTCAAACTTAAAATTAAAAAATGATTTTGGCTCCAAAGGCCAACCCTAACCCTAATTTCTCCATTTGGGGTTTTGCAAGTTGGGCCATGAGCAAGGTTGAAGGAAAATACAAGTATACTCACAAGTATACAAGGGCGTACATACACGTGCACAAGTGTGTATATACACTCATATATACTTGTATATATTGCCAAAAGATTTCAACCATGGAGGAAACAACCAGTTTACAACTCTCAAACATGGCATCATCATGAATACATCAAGATAAAAACTAGGTTAAATAAAAATTATGTTCAACAGAAAATATTATCATACCAAAGTTTCATTAGTTTTAGATTTATATTTACTATTTAAACAATGTTATTCTCTATTATAATACAATCATTTTATTCTGTTGATATATTACTGTTATTAGTATGCATTCTTATCTACTTGTTGCAGATAAAAATATAATTCACTTTTTATATTTTTAGCCATCTCCACTATTATTATTTGTTTTATTTCATACCACAGAAAAAAAATCTCTTTTATGTAATAAAATCAATGTGGTAACATTATATTTTTTTTCGTAAATGACTAGCATACAAAAATCAATATATATGTTTTTTTAAAACTACATTTCTTTAGTCTTTTGGATTATTGCAATTTTTATTGGTTTTAACAAAATTTATTTTAACCAAGGGGGGGTTGTCGACTGTATGCACAGGCCGACACCCGTAAATCACAATGCACAAAGGGTAGGGGGTTGAGCCCTTCCGCTCCCCATAAGGGGTGGCAAGGGCTCCCCTATCCACTGCCCCCAAAGGGGACAGTGGCAGGGTTGTGTCACCACTCCCTTAGTGGGTGCGGATGGGCGTAGGCCTCCCACCATGTCGTGAGGCTTCAACCTAAGCAATCTTGTGCAGGCTGTTAAAATTTTAATATATTTTTTTTATAAAGTTTTTTTTTGGTAGTTTTCAAATTATATAATATAAGGTTTGTTTCGATTTTTATAATATGAAGTTTGGTATTAATGTTATATTATGTGATATATAATATTTAATATATTATATATAAACATAATGATATATATACATCTTAAATATATATATAATAAATATATTAATATATGTATATGTATATACGTATAAATATATATTATTTATGTATATATAACAAGGAAAAGCATAGAGGTAAGGTAGTATGAATATCCATTCAAGAATACAAATTATATATATAAATATGTGTATATATATGACCAATATATATATATATATATATACACACACACACACACACACATTTATATACTCTAATATAAATGTATATATTTTCATATATATACACATGTGTATATATACATGGATGTATATACATCCTTGAGTAGAATTTTTAGCTTAGGAAAACATGGGAATTTATTTCTTTCAATATAACAAAATAGAGACAACATGCTAACAGTGTATAAATCTATATATATATATATATACCTGGGTATATATACATAGACGTATATACATGATATACTTTTTTGAATCTATCACTTTCAATGAAAGGAAATATTTTCTTCTTAAAGCAATAAACAAATATACAAAACTTTTATTTTCTTTTCATTTCATTCTTACTTGAAATGGAATTGAACACAAAATAGGAAGATTTGACATACTTAAGAAAATGAACTGTTTCATACATGTAGGAAAACAAACTAGCAACTTTACTTTTCCTTTTCAAGCATAAAGAATGCACTAACATTACATTTTATTGCTTCAATATTCAAAGAGATAATAGTAGAAACATTATGCAATAAAATATAAAATTTTTACAAGCATATCACATGCTATAGGCATTTACATGGTCTTTTTGTTTAACTTTTTACACAAGGCAATAAAGCCATTTTAAACTCAAACAACAAATTGGAACAAGTCAAAATGTTCATATCCTCCATTAAAAATAGCAAGCTAATCCTTTGTAAAATCCATAAAGACAAGCCAAAAGACCATGGAGGCTCACGTCCCAACCTAGGCCATTACATGGCCACCCCGGAGCTTGGGGAAACAAAGATGGATGAAGATTACATACATGCTTCAACACACACACATAAATGTAATACTCCAAAAATGGGCTATAGGTTCATTAACCTCCTATAGAGACACATCGAATGAAATTGATACAAAATTCCTAACCTAAGGCACATCTTCACATCGAAATCCTAATTGATTTTATCTTAATTCTGCATCAAGGAATATTTCCTAAATATTCCTAATTTATCTAATTATCTTTAATTAAATATTATTTGGCAATAAATGTTATTATTCATCCTAAAGTTGATTAATTGAATATGATGAATACTTAATTAATTAATTTAATTCTGCCACTTAATTATTTAATTAGATTTAATTGCATTTATTCCTAATTAATATTGTTTTTATTTTGACAATAAATTAAATTTTCTACAAACAATCAATTGGATATTTATTTAATTGATTTAAAATCAAAGTTGTCAAATTTAATGATTTAATTGGAATAAAGTTTGATTTAATAATTGATTAACCCATAAATCAATTATTTTAATTCAAAATCAGTTAAGTGGAAAATAAATCACTTTATTTATTAAATTAATTCATATTAAATCATGCACAATCACAAAAGTAGTCAACTTTAAAACAATTAATAATTTCAATTTGTAAACTTTCTAAAACTCAACATCTGATGATGAGTTGAAAAAGAGAACTAAAGCTCTATTTTAAGATAAAAATTGCTTTTGCATGATTTTATGAATTAAATATTCTTAATTTCTTGTTAACTCAAAAATCAACCTGAGTTTATCAGGAGTGATTTATGGCTTTTCTCAATGCATCCTCAAGCCCTGGATTTCTATAAAAACTAGGCTTAGCTCTTCACAATCAACACTCAAATTTGCACAATTACTCTGGCGAATTGACGATTGAAGGATTAAGCACTTGCGACAGATGATTTGTGAGATCTTTCATAGTTGATCATAGCTTTTGCATAGTTTCATATCATAGTTTTCATATTCATTCATAGCATTCTTAGATTAAATCTGCATTCAATATCATTTCAATTTCATTTCTAGCTTAGATTCATATAGTTTTTCATCCTATTGCATAGAAAATACAAAAATATAGAATAATCTGCATTCATATAGTCTTTCATATTTTGCATTCAAATCTTTTATTTAGGTGTTTCATTGTCACTAATCTTGATTTCAATCTGAGAATATCATACTTGCACCTACTAGAATGCACTAAATCGCCTGGTTATCATAGTTTCAATTATTTGCAAGATTTCAGTTTTTGCTAACCTCTAATATTTTACTGAAGTGTTGTGTCTATAGCTAGGAACAAAATTCACACACACATTTTTGGAACCCACCATGGGGCCCTAAAATGAGTTTCCATTCTATTCTATCAAATTTCTATCATTTTTCTTGAACCCACGATCACAAGGTTAATTTTTGTGAGTTTTGTGATAAATTTCTGGGCTGTTTTTCTAAAAATTTGACTGATTTTTTTATTGGTACATGCACATATGACATGATACAGATCCTAAATTTATATTTATGGAAAGGTATTTGAGTTAGCTTCCATTTTCCATTAGATTGGATTAATTTTGTTTTGATTTTCAAAATTTATGATCATTTTAGTGAAGACTGGTCTGAACCTGATTTTATGAAATCTGACTGATGTTTTTATTGGTACATGCACATATGCCATGATATAGATTCAAAATTTATATTTCTAGAAAGGCATTTGAGTTAGATTTAATTTTCCATTGGTGTGGATTAATTTTGTTTTGATTTGCAAAAGTTATGATCATTTTAGTGAAGACTTGTCTGAACCTGATTTTATGAAATCCGACTGATGTTTTTATTGATACATGCACATATGACATGATACAGATCCAAAATTTATATTTATGGAAAGGTATTTGAGTTAGATTTCATTTTCCATTGGTTTGGATTAGTTTTTTTTTAATATGAAAAAGTTATTATTGATTTAGTACAGACTAGTCAGAATCTGATTTTTTATGACAACAGGTTTTTCAATTATCAAATGACATATTATCTTTGACTAACCTAATTTTCTACCACGTGGGGTTGAAAAGTTGCATTTCTTTTTTTATGAATTTTTATAACAGTGGGTTTCATGTACAAGAATAGGTAAGTTTTTCATAACAGTGGTTTGCAGGTGTAGGTGCAGGTACGTCCTATGGGTACAAAAGATAGAAGACAAATGCTCAAAAATTGCTAAAATAGGTAAAATCCACTAAGCACATTGTGAGGAACTCAGGTATTCTATTACATCTAATAAAACTTCATTTTGGGACATAAAACAAGCTCTCTTGTGTCAAGCTTAAGTGCCTTTACAACTTTCATAATTCACACTTCAGTTTTGGGCTCTAAAACGAACATAGATTTGCTTTTTGCATATCTGTTACACATAGTAATTAGGCCCTATGAGCACTATTTGTAGATGATCTTGAGAGAGTGGGATTCTTTCACTTGTTTTCATGCAAAGCTCTTCTTGATGAAGGATCCCCTTGTAGGTAGGGAGGTTACTAAGAGCGTCCCATGTTCTACTAGATTTGTGTGTTTTCAACTTTTGATTGATACATTCTCTCTCCAGAGGGGTTGATAGATCATAAGCGGTTGACGTCATAGATCTTTGTGAGATAATCTTGGTCTTAGTGTGTCAAATTAATCTATCTACTTTATTTTGGTTAAAAGTGAAAAGGCTAGAGGACTATGCTCTACTCCCTTTTTAGGTAGTATTAGAAACTCAGATCTTTGAATCTGGAACCAGTCTCCATGTGGTATATTTTGTGAGTCACCTTTAGAGAGGGTTAACCATAGTGGACATTCCCTTAATTGGGTCAACCATGTGGATGTAACCTCAAGTGATAATAGCCATTTTCTCCGTGGTAACAACAACTGCTATATAAATGTCCTTGTGGAGGAAATCTTCATAGGCATGGTCTCTTATTGGGCTGTCAGATCTCCCTAGCAACTCCTGATTGATTAAATTCTTAGACTGTGTCAAAACCCCAGTGTGCCTAGATTGTTGTTCACCATCTTGAGATCACAAAAGTTGTAGAGTCAAACCATTACTACAAACCCTAGTGAGGCCAAATTTTTCATTTTCTAGGAATATGTGCGTTATTGAAAAACTTTTTGGAACATACACAAGTAGTATTTCTAGGGATTAGTACAATAAGTCACTATTGCTTATTCATGCACAAGGTTGCTTTTTCCCTTGTTCATTATTTTCAAATGATTTCTTACTCCCCTTTCTTGCTATTCTGCATGCTTGATATCTACTTGGTTACTTGAGACAAATTTTTACACAGATCTTCAAAAACTAGACATAAAAATTTGCAAACAATCTGATACTAAAACATTAAAAAATTGCAAAATCTGAGCAAAAATCCTTTTCTAGAGTGAGAATTGAATATTCTATCAAAGAACAACCAGTGTTGTGCCTCGAAAACTATGTCTAAACTATCAAATTGTGTCCTTTTATTGCGTGAAATTTCACTTTTTGAGCATTTCTTCACATGAGACAACACATTCTCGTGCGCAACCTGGTACTTCCTCGCGTGAAACAACATCCTCTCACGTGAACCTGTCCTAAAATTTGCAAAATAGAGAGCTTATTACTGCCAATTGGTCAACTTTCCATCAGATTTGATTTTTGTCTGGGGTCAGTTGGTCAACTTTCCATCAGATTTGATTTTTGTCTGGGGTCTGTATGCCTATTTTCCTATTGCACACTGTCTAAAATTGCATGTCTAGAGTTGAGAAACAAATCCTAGAATTTGTCAAACAAATCATTGTGTCAGAAATAGAGAAAAGCCTATAATGAATCCATTCATTTTCCTAAAGGGGTCTCTTGATTTTGATTTAGCCTTCTGATTTATTGATTTGAGTCTTTTTCATTTTGTGTCAAAACCTTGTCAAAATTATCTTCAAATTCAATCTTTTTACAAAATGACTAAGTGTTGTGAGATCATGCCCGCCATCTATTGGGCATCTACCCACACTACTATGGGGAAATATCCTTCATTTAGATCTGATCTAATCTTTAATCACTTCAATCTTGACAAGGTTGCGTCATTTGATCTTCTTTAATCAATTCATTCTTCGGTTGTCTTCATCTTATTCTTTTGCTTCACCCAAGGTTAATGGTGGAAAATAGAGCTTCCTCTCACAAGAAATTTGGAGAATCACTTAACACTATACCTTTGACTACTCAAAAGGGTCCAACTCTTGAACAACTCTACAATTCTAGTCTTTACAAAGACAACAGTCTTGACAATTTTTGATTGAAAACTGGTTACATACCCCCTCCATCAACTCATGGAGGTAATCAACAAACTCCACCTCGATCTAATCTAGAGAGCCCTAAAACTCCTAACATGTCTCATGGAGGGACACATCATGGGTCCCAAGGACATCAGTCTCAACACAGTATGGATCAAGAACCCATCCCTTTTGAAATTGCCCAATATCAAAATGATGATAACTTCAAAATAATGATGAAACATTTATTGAAGGAAGATAGAGAAGCATACTTTCTAGAGTTAGCTCATCAAGGAGCTAAACTTCCTCCAAAATTTAATGTTGAAGATATCATTACACATGAGGAAGAAACTCCTATCATGACTATGGTGAAATAGATGCATGCCATGCAAGTCAAACTTAACAAACTTGAAAAAGAAAAGGAACCTAAGGAGTTCTCCATGGAGGTCGTATGCCGTTTTCCATTTGATAAAGACTTGTACATGCCACCATTCCCTAAAAGAGTGGAGATGCCTAAATATGATAAGTATGATGGAAACTCTGATCCTCAAGATCATGTCAGAGAATTCTATACTCAATCTATGGAGTTTATGCACGAACCAACTTACTTAATGCATCTTATCCCTCAATGTTTGGGAGGAGCAGCCATTCATTGGTTCTCTAGAATGCCTCCAAATATCAAAATTTTTGAGGAGTTAATAAAACTATTCTATCAACAATACTCATACAATATTCAACATCCGGTCACCATGATCGACATCTGCAATCTGAAACAATATCCAGGTGAACTATTCCTGATATTTCTGAAGAGATGGAGGAAGAAATTTTCTCTATATGCTAGATCCATTCCAAAAATTGAGAAGCCAGAAATCTTTATCAAAAATCTTGTTCTAGAACTCAACTACCACTTGCAAATGCAAAATCATACATCCTTTGATAAGATGGTAGAAAATGCAATCAAAATTGAGGAAGTACTTGTGCAAAAAGGAGACATTCACTTCAAAAGGACAAGTATGAATCTGGATCTAGTTCTAAAGACAAGAACAAAAAATGGAATAAGAATAAAGGAATCATCACAGATGGCATTGTTGATAATATTTGTTCCCCATATAAGGCACCCACTTTCAATCTCACTATTGGCACCCAAGCCATCAAAGCTGCTGAAGCTAAAACATCTGAATCTAACAAAAAGTCATCTGATTAAAAACCTTGGGCTACAGATCCTAATCAAAAATTCACTCCTCTTGGGGAATCCTTGGAATCTGTCATGAAAAATATATTGGCAAACAAAATCATCTACTTTCCTGAGATAAAGGTCTTAGATCCTGAACCAAAATCAAAATGGTGGAGAGAGAATGATTTCTGTGAATTCCATCACAATAAGGGTCATAAGACTAATAACTACATTCGCTTGAAGCATATCATACAAGAAAAAATTGATAATGGAGAAATCATGATTGATAATCATAAGAGAAATAATGATCATACAACATTCATAGAACCATTTCCTAAACATGGTAAAGAAGATTCTTCTTCTCAGCCTAATATGGGTGCTAAAGTCAATTATGCCTACTCTGGAAACAATGCTGTTATTAATATGGTTGAACCATGTTAGAATAATTGAGAGGGGGGGGGGGGGGGGGTGAATCAGTCATCCAATGTCCCAAAAAAAAATGTATAATTCAAAACTATTTCTTCAATTTTTTCTCCTTGGTAAACAATAACTACTTCACTATCTATGCTTTTATCGATTACTAGTCAAATATCATAACAGTTACAGATCAAATCTAACATGTAACATGTAAACAATGATAACACACAGATATCACAATCAACACATAACATAAGAGATTTAACATGGAAACCCTATAAAGGGAAAAACCACCTGGGACCAGCAACCCAAAATTGTTCACTCTTCTGAAGTGAGGTCAGTTAAGACCCAACACTATTAAAGGTTTACAAACACACTATCAGGTGTGACCTTGTTAGAGGATTTTAGACTAGAATTTATCGTCCAACCAACATTCACTATGGGGTTGATAGGGTAACAATGTTCATTCTATGAATGGTACATCATAAGACTTTCAGAGTCCACTCAGTTAAGATATTTTGACTGTATACAATGGTTAAATATGTAATAGTAAATGACCTACCTTAATACAACTTCAATTATAGATTACCGATCAATATTTAGTCCATACAAATCCTTTTGATCAATATTTCACTTTAGATTCAATATTGTATCAACTTACTATCCATCAGTAATTGCTCTCAGTAGCTTGGTAATTGTTTTGCAGCTCGGTTCTTACTAACCAGTATGATTAGAATGCATGAAAACCTTGTTCACACGATATTCCTACAATTTCTACTTCTTTCGGCATTCATTCATAAAGAAATTATGTTCTCTTATATAGACAAGTAAATCATTTTCTTCTCCACCATCAGATTTTTCTGCTTAACCACATTCATAGATTTTTCCACTTCAAACTTTCTTGGTACTTGTGTCAATAACACATTTGATTCTCATCCTTTAGATCTTTTCTAAATTTCATCAGCCGTCGATCTGTGTAACAAACATTATCTGTTACCTTGATGTTATACTCTTGCTAGCTCATCAATTTTATTGGCTAAACTAATCATTTAATTCATGCTATTCTACTCGGTTAACAAAGAAATGCATCGGTGAACACTGCTCGGTTAATACTATGATCGGTATACACTATACTCTGTCGGTGTATACTAGAAATGCTTCATTTACCGACAACACTGCTTTGTGTCTTTTAGCTCTATACTTCATCATAGATGAATGCAACATAATAAAGTCAATATCAACAAGTCATAGACTCATCAACAAGTTACTCAATGTGTTCCTTATCCTCATTTGTCATGTACATCTTTCCTCATGTAGATTTTTTATTTTTCATCTATTTCACCTTTCTTCAGATGTCTCGATATAGTAACTTACAAGATAAGTGTTGTCAAACTAGTTGACATCAATGACAACATAATACTGATTTAATCATATTACATATCTAATCAGCAACTCCTCAGTGATCTTTAATCATAGATTCTTCAATCAGATTCTAAATCAGTTGTAGCTCAACAATCTCTCCCTTTGGCATTGATGACAACTTCAAGTAATATGAAATGTACCATACACATACCAAACATATATTTTACAACTTGTGAACAAAATTTTGTAAGTCAAATAGAATTAATATGTTTAATCACTACATTACTAAACCAACATTAAATAATACATCTTTACCATTCTGTAGTTGTGATCTTTTCAGTTCTCCTGTTCCTGTTTATGTTCTTTATAACTGATCTTCAATACTTTGTCTCATTCAGATTGTCTCTCCCTTAAATAGTTCTCATCGGTTCTTGTTCCTTTTTCATAGCTTGTTCTTTTTCATAGCTTGTTCCTTTTCATATTATTTATCTCTCCCTTTGACAACAATGCCAAAGAAACAAATAAAAAAATAATTTTGTCTTCCTCTGTATCTCTGAATACTGAAATTCCAATCGGTTCAAGTTCTCAAACTTAATCACAACCTTGAACATGATTCAAAGTGTGAACTATGCTGCATCAACATGAATGATCTTCTAATATAAGTAGGCTAATGCAACAACCAAATCACATTAGTGACCGATAGACAGGGGACGGACCCCAAGTCTAGTCCTCAAGTATTCAAATGTGTCCTTCGGTAGGGGTTTTGTAAAAATATCTACAAGTTGTTCTTTAGATGTAAAAAATTCTAACTTCACTTGCTTCTCTTGCTCTTGTTCTCTTAAGTAATGATACTTAATAGATATATGCTTTGTCTTAGAGTGCATCACAGGATTCTTTGAAATATTAATAGCACTAGTGTTGTCACAATATATAATCACCGGGTCAGTGATTACCTCATTCATTCCTTCCAACACTTGTTTGATCTATGCAATGTTTGAATAGTTAGTAGTAGCAGCAACATACTCTGCTTCAACTATAGACTGAGAAATACAAGCTTTCTTTTTACTTGTCCAGGTTACAAGTCTTTCACCAAAGAAAAATGCTCCTCCGGTGGTGCTTTTTCTATCATCCACATTTCCAACCCAATCAACATCGGTGTAAACTTTCAGTTCAAAATTCCCTTCCTTAGGATACCATAATCCATAATTCTCTATTTTCTTCAAGTATCTTAAGATCCTTTTTGTAGCTATCATATGTGATTCTCTAGGATTAGAAGAAAATCTTGCAACAATTCCCACAACATGTGCTATATCTGGTCTATTGTGAACTACATACATTAATTTACCAATCATGGATCAATAAAGTGTCTGGTTTACCTCTGTAGTTTCATCCTCCTTTGTCAATTTTCATCTAGTAGCCATCAGTGTTCCCACAGGTTTAGCATCTTCCATCCCAAATGTCTTCAGTACTTCCTTTATGTATTTAGATTGTGTGATGAATATTCCATCACTCTGCTGAATCACTTGTAGTCCAAGAAAGAAATTAATCTCTCTTAACATAGACATTTCAAATTACTTTTGCATTTCATCAGCAAATGCCTTGTAGACAAGATCTGAGCCTCCAAAAATAATGTCATCAACAAATATTTCAGCAATGATAATAGTATCATCAGTATCACCTTTCACATACAGATTGTTGTTTTCACTTGTTCTAACAAATCCAATACTTAACAAGTATGCAGTCTTTCATACCATGCTCTCGGTGCTTGCTTCAATCCATATAAAGCTTTATGTAATCTACATACCATGTCTTTATTGTCAGGATCAACAAATCCTTCAGGTTGTTCGATGTAGACCTCTTCTTCAAGTATACCATTCAAAAATGCTGACTTCACATCCATTTGATAGACTTTGAATTTCTTGTGTGCAACATATGCAAGTAGCATTCTAACTCCTTCTAATCTAGCAACAGGTGCAAATGTTTCACCATAGTCAATGCCTTCTTCCTGTGCATATCCCTTGCATACCAATCTAGCTTTATTTCTTGTGACTTCACCATTTTCATTCAATTTATTCCTGTATATCCACTTAGTACCGATAACATTCTTATCTTTTGGTCAGGGTACTAAGGACTAGGTTTTGTTCTTCTCTATTTTCTCTATTTCCTCCTTCATTGCATTAACCCATTCTTCATTCTCTAATGCAAATTTCACAATTTTAGGTTCAAATTCACAAATTAGACATGTACCTTATCTTGTTTTTCTTCTAGTTTGCATTCCAACATGTCTGTCTCCAATGATTTGTGTTTCAAGATGATGTCTTCTGACAAAACTAGCCAAAACTTGATTTCTCCTTTCTTGCTCATCCTGTTCAGGGTCATTTCCTTGCTCGGTAGCTCCATCTTGTTCCTTGATTTGTGTTGCTTGTTGTCCTACATTGTTTCCCTATTGACCAGTTGTTACAGTTTGCGGTGTCAATAGATACTCTAGATGTTCAATGTAAGTGAATCTATCATAGTCTTTCAATTCCTTTGTACTTTCCTCTATGTACTTGTCATCAAACTCATCAACACAAATATTAGTACTTTCAACTATCTTATTTGTAGCCTTATTCAAACATTTATATGCTTTACTTGTAGTGGAATATCCTAGAAATATTCCTTCATCTCCTTTAGAATCAAATTTTCCATTTCTTGCATCTTTCAAAATAAAGAATTTACTTCCAAAAATTTTGAAATAACTTACAGTAGGTTTGTGTCCAAACCATAGTTCATAAGGTGTTCGGTTGGAGTCCTTCTTCAGTTGTACTCGGTTAAGAACATACACAACTGTATTGACAACTTCCCTCCAATATGCCTGAGCAACATTCTTCTGTATCATCAATGTTCTAGCACAGTCAATTATAGACCTGTTCCTCCTTTCAGCAATGCCATTTTGCTGAGGTGTCCTCAGTGCAGATACCTATCTTTTGATTCCATGCTCATTACAAAAATTAGTAAATTCATTAGAGATAAATTCACCTCCTCTATCAAATCTTAAGCATTTTATTTCCTTTCTAGTTTCTTTCTCTACCTTAGCTTTGTACCACTTAAACATTTTGAAAGATTTAGATTTCTCTTTCAGGAACATAACCATCATCATTCTAGTATAGTCATCAACAAAAAGAATAAAATATCTATCACCAGAACAGCTCTAAGTTCTCATAGGACTACATAGATCTATATGAACCAACTCAAGTATCTTCTTTGTTGAATAGTCTTTTCTTTTAAAAATAGACTTAGTCATCTTTCCTTTCTGACAATCATTGCACATGGCATGATCAGGTTTTGTCAAGTTAGGCAATCCTCTAACTCTTTTCTTTCTACTAATCTTGATCATGTTGTCAAAGTTCACATGGCATAACCTTCTGTGCCACAACCAAGCATCTTCATCCTTTATTAACAAACAAGAAGACTGATCCATATCAAGATAGAATAGATTACCTCTGGATTGTGTACCAGTTCTAACAAGTCTTCCTCCACCATCATAGATCTTCACCTTTTTTCTCTCAAAAGCTAGTCGATGGCTTGAATTGTTCAACTGAGCCACACTTAACAGATTATAGTTTAGTCCATCTACCCAGTATGCATTTTCATATTGTAATCTGTCATTAATCATCAGTGAGCCTTTACCTCTTACCATATAAGGTGCATCATTTCCCATTCTCATAGATCCTCTATTATATTCAACAAGATGATCAAACTTCTCTACATCACTGGTCATATGATGTGTATAGCCACTGTCTATTATCCATGTATCATTTCTACTTACTTTAGAGATTAGTGTTGTCTCTTCATGTTTCTCTTCCTCTTCTGAGTCATCTTTCATAGCAACAAATACAACTTCTATGTCATCTTTAGAATTAGATTCAGTTTTAATATCTTCAACTATGTAACATACCTTTTTCCCTTTTTCATCTCAATTGTCTCTATTGTTGTGTTGATCTAGCCTCTGTTGACTCTTCTCCCATAGCTTCCTTCAGATCGATCTTTGGATCTATCATCATCTTTCTTTTGAGGACATCTAGCAGCAATGTGACTGACTTCTTTACAATTAAAGCATGCCAAAAGTAGCTTACCTCTATACCTTCCTTTTCCTTTGGGAAATCTTCTGGCCATAAGTGCTTCAAGCTCATCAAGTTCATCATCGGTATTGTCATCACTATCACAATTCTCACTATTCCTGCTAGACTTTCCAATCTTCAAAGAAGACATGAAAGCAGATTCAACAGAAGGAACAACACTATTATCAAAATTGTTTAATTCAAAGGTTTTAAGTTTACCAATCAGAGTGTCAAGAGTAAGGTTGGATGTAGCTCTTGTTTCATGAATTATAGAAATCCTGATTGCATAAACTGGTAGCAAAGTTCTGAGAATCTTGCTTATCACTGTTTCATCATCAATTACTCCATAAAATGCTCTAATAGCATGTACCACCTCTTTAAGTCTATTTGAATATTGGACAATGTTCTCACCTTCTTTCATTCTCATATCATCAAATCTACCTCTTAGACTTTCAGCTCGGGCTCTTTTGACATTCAAATCTCCACTGTATATTTGTGTTAATTTATCCCACATTCCTTTGGCAGTAGTGCATGTCTTGATATATTCAAATTTAGTGTCGGTAAAAGCATCAGCAAGTTCCATCATAGTAACATTGTGTTCATGCTTGTCCTTCAGTTGATCAAGAGTTAAGGGACCAGTGGGCGATTGTATTTAGCCATTCTCCATTAGATCTAGTGTAGAGTTCCCAATTCTAGATATGTGAAACTTCATTCTACTTTTCTCTTTGTTCAGTTTTGGTACTTCCCTCTTATACATCTTGAGACCTTTATGCTTAAGTCCTTAAAACTCTATTCCAAGCAACCAAAGCTCTGATACCAATTGTTAGAATAACTGAGAGGGGGGGGGGGTGTGAATTAGTCATCTAGTGTCGCAAAACAAAATGTATAATTCAAAACTATTTCTTCAATTTCTGCTCCTTGGTAAACAATAACTACTTCATTGTCTATGCTTTTACCGATTACCAGTCAAATATCATAACAGTTATCGATCAAATCTAACATGTAACATGTAAAGAATGATAACACACAGATATCACAATCAACACATAACACAAGATATTTAACATGGAAACCCTATAAAGGGAAAAACCACCTGGGACCGGCAACCCAAAATTGTTCACTCTTATGAAGTGAGGTCGGTTAAGACCCAACCCTGTTAAAGGTTTACAAACACACTGTCAGGTGTGACCTTGTTAGAGGATTTTAGACTAGAAGTTATCCTCCAACTAGCATTCACTATGGGGTTGATAGGATAACAATGTTCATTCTATGAATGATACATCATAAGACTTTTAGAGTCCACTTGGTTAAGAGATTTTGACTGTATACAATGGTTAAATATGTAACAGTAAATGACTTGCCTTAATAAAACTTCAATTGCAGATTATAGATCAATATTTAGTCCATACAAATCCTTCTGATCAATATTTCACTTTAGATTCAATACTATATCAACTTACTATCCGTCGGTAATTGCTCTTAGTAGCTCGGTAATTGTTCTGCAGCTTGGTTCTTACTAACCAGTATGATCAGAATGCATGAAAACCTTGTTCATGTGATATTCCTCTAGTTTCTACTTCTTTTGGCATTCATTCATAAAGAAATTATATTCTCTTATATAGATGAGTAAATCATTTTCTTCTCCACCATCAGATTTTTCCACTTAACCACATTCATAGATTTTGCCACTTCAAACTTTCTCGGTACTTGTGTCAATAACACGTTTGATTCTCATCCTTTAGATCTTTCCTAAATTTCATCAGCCGCAATTTGTGTAACAAACATTATCTGTTACCTCGATGTTATAATCTTGCCAGCTCATCAATCTTATCAGCTAAACTAATCATTTAATTCATTTTGTTCTGCTCAGTTAACAAAGAAATGCATCGGTGAACACTGCTCGGTTAATACTATGATCGGCATACACTATACTCCATCAATGTATACTAGAAATGCTTCATTTACCGACAACACTGCTTTGTGTCTTTCATCTCTATACTTCATCATAGATGAATGCAACATAATAAAGTCAATATCAACAAGTCATAGACTCATCAATAAGTTATTCAATGTGTTCCTTATCCTCATCTATCATGTACATCTTTCCTCATGTAGATTTCTCTATTTTTCATCTGTTTCACCTTTCTTCAGATGTCTCGGTATAGTAACTTACAAGATAAGTGTTGTCAAACTAGTTGACATCAATGACAATATAATACTAATTTAATCATATTACATATCTAATCAGCAACTTAGTGATCTTTAATCATAGATTCTTTAATCAGATTCCAAATTAGTTGTAGTTCAACAAACCATGCCTATCTGAGTGTTGCAATGTCATCACAATTGTAAGAAGAGGTAGAGATAATCAATCAGCTAATGCAATTACTTGATCACAAGCTCAGGCACAACTACAAGGACAAATACTAGATTCATCAAATGTTCCTAAGGTGCCTTTCAATCTTTCATCTACTTCTAAACAAAAGGCTACATCTAAATCTTCAAATCCTAAAGACACAAGGCCTATTTCATCCAGTATTGTTTAATAACTCCAACACACAAATGCAAAAATCTCCATGTTTGAGTTTCTTCAGATATCTCTAGCTCATAGAACCATTATAGATAAGGCTCTGCTCGGATCCAATGTTCCTGATAACTTTGATTTAGACAGATTCCAGACTATGGTTGGTCATCTTATGTCTCCATAGTACATTTCCTTTTCAAAGGAAGATGATAACTCCTTGAGTCATCCACATAACTAGCCCTTTCATATTGAAGTCTTGATCCAAAACCATCGTGTCAAATGTGTTTTGATAGATGGGGGTGCTAGTCTAAACATTTGTTCTTTCAACTTGATTACACAATTGAGATTTTCAGAAACAACCATTGATCCTAGAAAGAAGATAACTATCAAAGCATATGATGAGCAAGAAAGATCTTCAAAAGGAACAATTGTCCTACCTATCAGAGCAGGTCAATTCATCAGAGATACTATATGTCAAGTTCTTGATTTACCTTTGGCTTACAATATCCTTCTAGGGAAACCCTGGATACATGAAATGAAAGCTATTCCTTCTACGTACCATCAGTGTTAGAAATTTCCTTATGAAGGAGTAGAGGTGACGATCCTAGTTGATCTATATACAACTTGCAATACATTGAAAGAGAGTGTTGATAAACTTGTTCCTAATAACAGAGAATCTTCCACTAAGCAGCTAGATGTTGCTTCAACATCCAAGATGGAAGACATTGCTAAAGAGGTTAAAATCAAAGAAAATGGTATGGAAGAATATACTATAGAGCCAATCTTATCTTTGACGTCTCTCCCTATCTCACCTAAGTCCTATGGACAAATTATGAAACAGTCCAAACTAGAGTCTAAAGAACCTCTTGAGGCATATAAAGGAAATTTTGTTGCAGAACAAGTATCTAAATAGGAGTTTGAAGAGGATGAAGCTGTGCTCACATGACTATGTAAATATGAACCTAAATCTCAAGTTGTTAAAAAATGTGATGCTAAAATACCGAATATCCCTTCTAAGTCATATGGCTTAGGAGACAAATTGATCACAAAAATGGGATATAAAGGAAAAGGACCTCTAGGATTATAGGGTAAAGGTCTTCTGTCACCTCTTGATCATTGTGGCTGAGAAAACAAGAATACAATAGGTCTAGGATACAAGAAGAAGCCTTTATGTCTTATCAAGAACTCCCCACATGTCTTAGAATAGGTTGAGCCTTCCACAACAAATCAACTAAAGGGAGAAACAATAGAACAATTTGATAGTGATGATTCAGACATCACTGAAGATCTCATTCCCTATGAACATTTGCCTAAAGAAATAAAAGACCTCCTTGAAGCTGAAGATGATCCAGTAAAAAGAATTAATGTAGCAGAAACAAAAGAACCTACTATAGAGCAAGAGATAGTTGCAAAAAAAGAACCAACTAATCTCGAAGACAATCAAGTAGACAAAGAGGAAGGTGGTAGTTATTCTAAGATAGATTCCCATGAGTATGAATTCAAATCAAAATCTGAGGGTAACCCTTCTTGGGGTATTCATCCCAACTTTACTCATGTTCTTAGATTTCCTAGCAGGATAGATGAATAATTAATGACTATGAATGGGGAGCCATTCCAGAAGAAGATGAGCTTATTACAGAAAAAACATGTTGATGTTATTCACCAATATGCACCTAAACCCAACGTAAGTCTAGAGAAAAATGATGAACTTATCGAGTCCGATCCACTGATGGCTGAAGTGGACTTCCATAATGACATTGAGCCTATTCATAAATTGAATGTATTAAGTTGTAATATCACCTTTGAACTTGAGCGTTAGGTTAGGACCAATGATGATAGATCTATATCCGCAAACACTCTTTCCCAATCTTTTACCACTTTGACTATCCAACATCCTGACCTTCTTGACCAAACTTCCACAAATCTGAGCTATGGTATTATACCTTCCTGAATGACTATGCCCTTTCTTACTACCTAAATGCAATTGAGCCTATGAGGACTTCCATTAGTGAACCAAGCGTTAGCATGATAGAGTCAGACATCAAGTATCTTAGTCAGAAAAATAAGAATAAGAATAAAAAGAAAATGAGTTCTGAGGGTGAAAACCACTTTGTGGTAGTCTTAGAACCTACAAAAGTAAAAATAAAAGACGTATCCAATGGTGAAAACCTCTCTAAGGTGCCTAAGGATGAGATATTTGATGTCCTTCTGAGTCATTTATAGGATAGATCTCCAGATCTAATTGAGCCCACTCAATCCATCAACTTGGGAACAATAGAAGAACCATAGTTGATCCATGCAGCACAATCCTTATCAGAAGAAGAAAAGAAAAAATTTACAACATTCTTAATAGAGAAAAAGATCAACTTTGCATGGAAATATTTAGATATGCCAAGATTGGATCCTGATCTTATAATGTACCATTTATCTATAGCTCCAAACGTTAAACCTATTAATCAAAAATTGAGAAAGATGCATCCACATGTTGCACTCTTGGTAAAAGCTGAATTAGAGAAGCTCCTAAAAGCTGGATTTATCTGAGTTATTGATTATGCAGAATGGATCTCTAATATTGTACCTATTTCAAAACCAGACAAATCAATAAGAAATTTTAGAGATGTAAACAAGGCATGCCCTAAGGATGATTTTCCATTACCTAACATTGATATGATAGTGGACCTGACTGCGAGCTTTGATATGTATTCTTTAATGGATGGTTTTTCTGGATATAATCAAATAACAATTTCTCCAGAAGATCAAGAGAAAAATACTTTCACATGTGCGTGGGGTACCTTCTGTTGGAATGTCATGCCATTTGGGCTTAAGAATGCTAGTGCTACATATCAAAGACCTATGACATCTATTTTTCATGACATGATGCATTGAACTCTGGAGGATTATGTTGATGATACTTTAGCAAAATCTATGACAAGATCCAAACATCTAAATGACTTGAGCAAGATACTAGATAGAATGGAAAAATTTAGTCTCAGACTAAATCTTAAGAAGTGTGCTTTTGGTGTCACTTCTGGAAAGCTTTTAGGCTACATTGTTTCAAAAAAAGGAATTGAAGTAGATCTAGCTAAAGTTAAAGCTATCATGGAGATGCAACCCCCAAAGAATATTAGTCAAATGAAGAAATTGCAAGGGAGAGTTCAATCTATCAGATGCTTCATATCTCAGCTAGGACATATCACAACCTTTTACAAAGACATTACATAAAGGTGTGATCTTTGCGTGGAATGAGGAATGTGAAAATAATTTTAATCATATCAAGAAATATCTATCAAATCCTCCCATCTTGATGCCTCCTATTCAAGGGAAGCCTTTGATCTTATATGTCTCCGCTATAGATACATCACTGGGGGCATTGCTTGCACAACATGATGAGAACAAGAAGGAAAGAACCATATATTATATTAGTAGAACATTGGTGGCATATGAAAATAACTACTCTATGATTGAAAAGGCTTTTCTAGATGTGATCTTTGTGTCACAAAAACTGAGACATTATATGTTGGCTCAGACCATGCATTTAGTAGCTAAGATTGATCCACTAAAGTACCTATTAAGAAAAGCTTCCCTCACGAGTAGATTAGCCAAATGGGTCATGCTCTTAAGTGAATTTAACATTGAATATGTTGAAAGAAAAACTATTAAAGGCCAAGTTATTGCTTATAAATTAGTAGATGCACCTTTGTTTGATGAAACACCAATGCAAATGGAATTTCCAGATTCCTCTATCATGAATCTTTCTTCTAGAGAATGGAAATTGTTGTTTGATGACTCCTATACATAGAATGGATCTAGAGTAGGTATCTTTTTTATCACTCCTCAAGGATACTCCATTCCTAAGGTGTTTAGAATTAAATTTCTTTGTACAAACAATATTGCTGAATATGAAGCCCTTTTGAATGGTATGAAAATATCAATTGAGTGGAGAGTAATAGAACTACACATTTAGGGAGACTCACAACTTGTAATCCATCAAGTCAATGATGTATATGATCCAGGTGGATTTTGAAGACCTCAAAAATTTAACCCACTCAGAATCTTCCAAGATTAGCATCAATGTATAGAGAACAGTGAAACATTCCTGACATAACTTGAAGCATGTCAAAAGGAGTCTGTTTGCTTGAGGTATGCTTGGTCAAATAGGTGAAACAAGAGGTTGACCAAAAAGGTGAAAATTTGACCATCTTGAAAGTGGTCAACAATGGGTTTCAAATTAAAGAACTCATCGAGAGCTTTCCAACAATGTTTGTTTCATCGAAAACAAAGATCGTATGTGGAAGTTATGCTCGTTTGAAGTCACCCAGGGAAAGGGTTGACCAGGTGGACAAGTGATGACATTAGCATCCTAGTCAACATCTTCACCCAATCCTATAGTGACACATGGCATTTAATGGTGATGTGGTAGTCAAAATTAACATGTGGCAAGCTCATGATGATATTGCATTTATATAGTGATGTGGCAATGCAATATGGTCCAATAAAAGTGGCACATGTGTCAATGCTAGTCAAATAACCTTTTGCCACATGGCACCTCACATTGTTAAGGGTTGAAGGAAAATAGATAGTGAGGTTTGAACCAAAAACCTCCTCTTTCTAATATTTCCTTTTCTACCATTTTACCTCTCTCGTTGACTTGTTTATTATTGGCGGCATTTATGTTTTTTCATATGATTTAATGCATATAAGACAAAATCTGCTAGAGGACAAAAATGACCTTAGTGGGAGTTGAACCCACAACCACCAATATCTATTTTTCCCTCAACCAACTGGATGACAAAATTTTTGGGATTACAATTGGTGGATGTTCTATTTACAATTGGATGGTGCGTTATGTAGGAGCTGAATCCCCTATCTTCATTAACCATAAATGTGCTCAAATTAATATGAGCCATTTAAACATTAGTAAATCCGAAAATACAATGGATTTAATTAGGAAAAGAGGTTAATATAGGAGATATGAGGATATTATATAAAATCAATTGGTTACTCACTAAATTGGGTAATTTTTTAATATAAAAAAGAGACTTGATGAGCCTGGGAGATACAATGAGATTTGATAAGTCTTTGTAATTCTCAAAAGGAGAATTTGAGAGAGAATTCTCTAGAGAATTTAGTGGTCTCATAATATGAGATAAAAACTTAGAATTTTCTTGTGAGTATTTTTCATGACTTTATGTCATTATTGTAAAGGCTTAATGTCCATTGAGAGAGTTGCAATTTTATTGCTTAGCATTGTAAAAAATGGCAAAGGAGCTAGGCACAAACATGTTGCTAGCAAGTTCCTATCATCGTGGTGTGGAAGTAGGAAGAAGCTTGTAACTCCATGGAAGACCATGGTGATGTAAGAGTTTTGCATCATAATAATGGCATCAATCTTGTGTGTTTGTAGATCCGGAGATGTAGCCAGAGTCTGGTGAACTCTAAAATCAAATCCTTTGTCTCTTATTCTTTTTGATGCATGCTTTTTTCTACTTAGTTATTTTATGCATTTATAAGAATTATTTGCTTAGTTCACAAGCAACATTAGTATCGATCTTCATTTTAAATTTGTATCTTTTTGAATCTTAAAAATAAATGATTCATAATAAGGAGTTTATAGATCAATATACCAAATGAAGGATGAAAAGCTCGTTCCATACAAGAGAATGGTAGATGATCTAAAAAAATATTTCATATCTATCACATTTGAGCAAATACCTAGAACAGAGAATAAGGCTGCCGATGCAATGGCAACATTATCTACTTTATTACAATAGCCTGAACATGAGCTACACTACAAGTTCCTGGTGGAAGCACTATCTTATCCTGCATATGACTCCCCTGATACCTGTATGATCTGCACTATTGTGGGTCATGATTCATCCTGATATAAAAACCTATTCTCCTATCTCAAAGACCAAATCATTCCTGATACCTTTAACCATCATGAAAAGAGATGCCTTATTCGTAATGCCTCCCGATATGTCATCATTGGTCATGATCTATACAAACAAGGTCTAGATGGTACGCTACTTGGATGTTTAGAATGGGAAGAGTCTCAACATGCATTAGAGGAAGTCCATGATGGTATTTATGGGTCACACTCGAAGGGTTTAACACTAGCCTAAAAACTTATTAGGGCTAGGTACTATTGGCTAGAAATGGAGAAAGAGTCTATGAAGTTTGCTAAGAACTGTCAAAAGTGCCAAGTGCATGGCAACTTAATTAGTGGTCTAGGGAGAGATCTAATCCCCTTCACTACACAATGGCCTTTTCATCAATGGGCATTTGATCTTATAGGATCCATACATCCTCATTCTTCTAATGGGCATACCCACATTATTATAGCTACAGATTATTTCATGAAATGGGTAGAAGTAGTCCCTTTAACACAAGCAACTGGAAAACAAATATCTATGTTCATCTTGAACTACATCATATGCCGGTATGGTATTCCACATTATATAGTCATAGATAATGGTGGACAATTTAAGAACAAAGACTTGGATGATTTATGTGCCAAATTCAAGATTACACAACATTGGTCATCTATCTACTATCCTCAAGGGAATGGACAAGTAGAGGCTTCAAACAAGAATCTATTGAAAATCTTGCACCGTACAGATAATAAAATAGGAAGAGGCTGGCATCTCATAATCAATCCAGCTCTCTGGGCCTACAGAATAAGTATCAAAACTGGGGCTACACCTTTCACTTTAGTTTATGGGTCTGAAGTAGTACTACCTATTGAGGTTGAAATCCCATCACTAAGAATCAGAATGCATGGTCTAGTAACTGATGATGACTACAGAGTGTCTAGGTTGCAAGAACTTGAACTACTAGATGAGCGAAGACAAGCACCGTATGATCATCTCAGAGTATATGAGAAGAGAATGTTTAGAGGTTACAATAAGAAAGTTAGACACAGAGAATTTTGGGTTGGCGATCTAGTCTTGAGAGAGAATCCTAAAAATCAATCACATAGAGAACGCAAGGGGAAGTTTGAACCCAACTGGTCGGGTCCCTTTGTTATCACTACTACTTTTGGCTCTAGTGCCTATCAACTCTCAATGATTGAAGAAAAATAGCTCCAAGAACCAATCGATGTTCTCCATCTGAAGAAATTCTACAACTAAGGCATTCAGTCTATGGTAAAATGTCCAGAAAAAATCTTAAAAATTTGAAAAATTCCTAAAAAAATGAACATCTTGGTGAAAACCTAGCAATAGGTGCCTTGATGATTCACAAACAAATCAAAAAATACCAAAAATATAAAAAAAATTGAAAAAATGAAAAATACAAAAAAATGAGAAAAAGAAAAAGTGTCTTGGTGAAAACTTGAAAACACATGCCTTGGTAGAAAAAATAGAATCTCTACCAAGATGGTGAAAACCTAGAAAATGGGTGCCACTTGTTCAAAAATGGTCCATCTATCAGCACAATCTTGGTCTTTCCCAGCTTTTAGTCTTGCTTTAGTTTGTACATATCTCTTGGTTTGTTCCTGCATTCCTATTTTCAATAAGTCAGTTTGTACACCAATTGGCTCACGTGTCTGTATCCTATCAATGCCTAATACTTGGGGGCAATCAATGTCATATCCTATGGTCTCCAGTATACCTCAGATGAGTCATGTCTAGTTAGAGTCCTTTGAAGCTTCATCCAAGTCAGTCAGTCAGTCAGTCAGTCTCCTCTCCAGAAAGGGATTTTGCATCTACAACAACACAATCAAACATCAACACAAACTGAAAACAATCTATGCTTTTACATGCTTTTATCTCCTTGTATGCTTACTGATTCACATTGATATTTTTGCATATTATGTCCTTTCGAGCTCTTCGATGATGTCCTTTACAGGATTTAGAGAGTGATGACTGAGGGCATAATATATTTTTTTTCTTCTTGTATGTGAACATCTAACAACTTTGGAAATTCTGGATTGAAATGGTGTCCATCTGTAAGAGCCTCTATCTCAAATTGGATGGCCATGCGTACCTCAACCATTGATACTCAAAAAATTCAAGGAAGTTTGATCTCACTATTATCTTTTTGAGAAAGTTCTTACTCCTACAGTGAAACAAGATCTTGCCTAAGGATGTGAATGATAAAGGGTTAGTACAGGTAATTCACACTGGATTTAGAATGATCTCTTGACTGTTTGATGTGTTTGAAAGCAAGGTGTATTCAGGTCATCACAACGTTTATGTTTTGATGCTTATACAAATTGCTATATCAAAATGGACATGATATTCAAGTCATCCTGACGTTTATGCCTTGGTGCTTATATCTAATCTGACATTTCAAAAACAAAATCAATATTCATATGTCCATGGTTATCTAACCAGTGGGTGTTGTATTGATTCTTGTGCATACAAATCAATATTCATATGTGTATAATTTCCTAACTAGTGGGAATTGGATTGATTTATCTGGTAACCTAAAAAGTTCAATGATGAGAACGAATCGACACATGATCAGTGACTAGGTCCTAGGTCCTAGGTTTGCATTTCATTCTGCATTTCATTTTGCACTTTGCATGATCTCACAAATTGCATGAACACTTAAACAATTCTTCAAAACCAAAAATGCTAAACATGACACAAGGACTGAGCATTGTATGAAGGTTTCTCCAATGAAACAACACGTAGAATCTTTTTTTGGGATCAAAATCAAAATTTGAGATCATTCATATTATTAACTACTTGCATAATCAACCTTCAGTCATCATAGAAATCCAGTATTCAACTTAACTAATTATCTTACATCAAACTATCAAAATTTTAACTTGGTCAACCATGGTCAACTCATGGTTTAACCTAGTCAAACTTGGTCTCCAGGACCTCTAAATGATGCAAAATGCATTCTCAGACATGTACAACCACTTCTCAAATCAGTTAACATGCTTCTAAACTATTCAAAGCTGACTTTTCTTGTCAAATTTCAATTTTCATCCCGAAGGGGTCATGGTATTGAACATCAATCAAATCTATAAATCAAATCTTTCTCTCAATGATCAAGACAAACAACCACATCTAGTTGTTGATTCATCTAAAAGTCCTAGTCTCTTGGGGAAAATCTTTCATTTCTTGGGGCATATCAGATTCATCGAGATCCATATCAATCTGGTATCCTAATCTTTAATCTTGTAAATTGTATCAGCTTTTCATAATCATCGGTTCATTAGTGTTATTTCCTTGGTTCTTTGTAACTGATGGGTTCAGGATATGATACTAATATGATTCATACAAGGACATTTAGGTTTGGAATCGGTCACTCACTTCTTCACAATCATAAGGTTCAGAATGAGGCATTTTGGTTCTTTTTCGTAATCATCAGTTCATTGTTGCTATAGTTGACATTATCTTTGGTCAATCAGGACCTAAATCTCAAATCTCAAATCTTTAAATCTTTCAATCAATTTCTATCTCGGAATCAGTTCATCTTTCAAAACAAATCAGTTTCATACATTTTTATCATACACAGACTATCTTTGAACCACTGCGCTTCGCACAGTAATTCAAAGAGGGGCAAGATGCAATACCCCAAAAATGGGCTATAGGTTCATTAACCTCCTATATCGACACATCGAATGAAATTGATACAAAAGTCCTAACCTAAGGCACATCTTCACATTGAAATCCTAATTGATTTTATCATAATTCTGCATCAAGGAATATTTCCTAAATATTCCTAATTTATCTAATTATCTTTAATTAAATATTATTTGGCGATAAATGTTATTATTTATCCTAAAGTTGATTAATTGAATATGATGAATATTTAATTAATTAATTTAATTCTGCCACTTAATTATTTAATTAGATTTAATTGCATTTATTCCTAATTAATATTGTTTTTATTTTGACAATAAATCAAAATTCCTACAAACAATCAATTGGATATTTATTTAATTGATTTAAAATCAAAGTTGTCAAATTTAATAATTTAATTGGAATAAAGTTCGATTTAATAATTGATTAACCCATAAATCAATTGTTTTAATTCAAAATCAGTTAAGTGGAAAATAAATCACTTTATTTATTAAATTAATGAATATTAAATCATGCACAATCACAAAAATAGTCAACTTTAAAACAATTGCTAATTTCAATTTGTAAACTTTCTAAAACTCAACATTGGATGATGAGTTGAAAAAGAGAACTAAAGCTCTATTTTAAGATAAAAATTGCTTTTGCATGATTTTATGAATTAAATATTCTTAATTTCTTGTTAACTCAAAAATCAACCCGAGTTTATCAAGAGTGATTTATGGCTTTTCTCAATGCATCCTCAAGCCTTGGATTTCTATAAAAACAAGGCTCAACTCTTCATAATCAACACTCAAATTTGCATAATTACTCTGGCGAATTGACGATTGAAGGATTAAGCACTTGCGACAGATGATTTGTGAGATCTTTCATAGTTTCTCATAGCTTTTGCATAGTTTCATATCATAGTTTTCATATTCATTCATAGCATTCTTAGATTAAATTTGCATTCAATTTCATTTCTAGCTTAGATTCATACAGTTTTTCATCCTATTGCACATAAAATACAAAAATATAGAATAATCTGCATTCATATAGTCTTTCATATTTTGCATTCAAATCCTTCATTTAGGTGTTGCATTGTCACTAATCTGGATTTCAATCTGAGAACATCATACTCGCACCTATTAGAAGGCAATAAATCACCTGGTTATCATAGTTTCAATTATTTGTAAGGTTTTGGTTTTTGCTAACCTCTAATGTTTTATTGAAGTGTTGTGTCTACAGCTAGGTACAAAATTCACACACACAATAAAAACTAGAAAACACATAGATACACAAAATTTTCATCCCAAGGAAATTCACACAATGGGTCACCTTGGATCCATAAAAGGGGTTAAGGTGGAAATTACCCAAGTAGGAGAATCCATTCAAGACAAAAACTATACCTTCAACAAGGCCCAAATCCATAACCATTTCCTTCACAAGGCCATAACAAAAGTACCAATCCTTCCATTTCCTTTCACAAAATACAACCCTTATGACCCCCAAATAAGCATACAACAAGAATGGAAATATGGAGCCCATACATCCATGCCTCATCCCCTTCCTCTAGAGGAAGGACTCTATTGGTTCTTCAAAATAGACTTTAAGCTCATGACAACAACCCTACACCCATAGACATATTTTAAGTAAAGGTTCATTGTAAATGTGAATATCTAGGATGATTGGACCCACTATAGGGACAAGACTTACCTCTGTACTTCTAGCTTTGCAAAACCAAAGAGGGTACTCCTAATCTAGTAAAATAAACTTTTCTTTCACGACCTTAGACTGGATTTGATACAACAGCTAAATGGTAAGAAAATACTAAATGATAACCAGTCACTTATTGATTCTCTATTACCATTTGGTAGGACAACTTGCAGGTCACAATACCTCAAATATCTTCTGATAATTATATATCTATGATATGAATACAACTAAGTTCTATTAGGTAATCATTACTAAAAAATAAACTCATTTCTGGCGAGTGCCTTATCCATTGGGCTATACTTTGCTGCAAATTAAATAATATAGAAGCTAATCAAAGTTATTGATTCAAGATCCCTTTAATATCACCACCTTATGATGATATTGATCAAAATATCTATAAGCTTACCCTACTTATAGGAATCCTTATGCAAACCCCAAAAATCTATGCTCTATCCAAAGCTTTTTAATTTGATCTAGGATTAAAGCAAAGGAATAACAACACATACACAAGAGAACTCTATGCAATGAATTCCAAGATTCATAACTCAAAGGAATGATACACAAAGAGAGATGTAAACCCTGAATTTTTGTATTCAAATTTACTGAATCATGTTTTTGTATACACTATGCTTTAAAATATGCACCACTTCAATAATGGCTAAAAACCAAATAATTTGCTATTTCTCATAAAACTTTACCTAATACAATCAGCTTATACCCTACACTTAGAACTTGTAAGCAAAAAATAATTCAAGTTCAGGTCCTTCTAAATGATCCATGAAACCCTTTTATAGAATTAGGATTGAAAACAAGCTACAGATCACGTAGGAAAAGACCAAAGAATACATTAGATAAGACAAAAGATAGAAAGTACAAAAAGACTGTTTCTGTCAAGCCCATATTTTTACACGTAAAAACACACCAATTTTTTTTTTAAAGGTTATAAGTTAAGGTTTAATAGGTTAACAGTAGACTATAGTGGTACAAAAGATACAAAGAAGGTGTGGCTAACTTGGTTGATGGGTTATTGTTAATGCTCACCCCTAGCATATCAAAATGCCCATCAAGTTCTAGGGTTAACTATGAAGTCTTAGTCTATTAAATTATTACTTCTCCAATTACTGGTAACCATCTAATAATGGTTTCGAAAAACTTTCCTTTATCCTTAAGATCTATCTTAGAATTTAACCAAAGGTTAACACATTAAAGTATCTAGGGTTGGGTAAGTGATTACTAAGGTATTAAACAATACCGAATTAAATATAGTCTAATTTTAAATTAAAACGAAATTAACTAAGTTATTTATACAACTAGCCAAAATTGAATAATCTTATTGGATTAATAAATCAATCTAATAGCATAAATTAAATCAACTAAAAGAATTTACCTATCACACTGGATAAAACAAATTAGTTAAATCCTAATAGTACAAAATTAATCTGATTAAACTTACTAATTTAATTTTCTTTTTTAAACAAAATAAATTCCTCAATATAAAATGGCTAACGTACGCGATAAAAAGAAAATATATTTTCTAATTAAAATAAACTATCAATTAAATATATTAATTAATGAATTCGAATCATTAATTAATGATTATATAAAGTATTGATTAATGTAAAAAAATAATAATAATTAATTAACATAGAAAAATTAATTTACAAAAGAATATTAATTAATATTATATATTAATTAATATTATGTTAATTATTAATATATTTATTAATAGAAAAATAAATAAATATGTATTAATTTATTAATAAATAATATATATTAATAAATAATATATATTAATTAATAATATATATTAATTAACTATATATTAATTATTAATAAAGTTATTAATAAAAATAATTAATAATAAAAAAAATATTTAAAAAAAAATCAAATTTTAAAAAAAATGCCCACCGCACCTTTTTAAAGTCCTAATGGGACTTGGCGGGACCCTGCTGTCGTGTGGCAGCAGTCCTGCCACTGGCAGGATGGGGCAGTGGGAGGCCGTGGTCCCACAGGGTGTGGGGTCCACGCGACCTCCCCCCCTTATTAATTTTTTTTTTTTATAGTATATTTTTTAAATTTTTTTAAAAAAAAAACAAAACTTTTTCATTAAACCCCTACATGGGCTTTAATATAAAATCCTTTTTTTTTTCTTACAATCTTTATAATATATATATATATATATATATATATATATATATATATATATATATATATATATATATATATATATATATATATATATATATATATATATATATAAGTTTTAAATTTTACCTAAGCAAAATTTTATATATATATTTTTTGAAGGTCTTTTCTGACCTCTTTGGGGTGACATCCCATGGTGACTAGTCTTCTAAGATAGTCCCTTTTTTTAATTTTTAATTACAAGTGGCTGGAATTTAATATTTTATATTGATTATGTGTTTGGAAAATGTATGGGAAAATTTCCCATACATTTTTCAGAGACTTGTAGGACTCTATTTTCACTTTTCTCTTGTTATTGTTGTAACTAGTTTGTTTCTTTCTACTCTTTTTTATTTATTTTTCTTTCTCTACACTTAGTTTAAATTTGTTTGTCTCATTCCACTAAAGGTGATATAGTTCAGGTCTAATTATTGCATAAATCCTAAAGCTCAAATTTATATAGAAATGATCAAGAATAACTTGACTAACAGTTACTTAACTAAGTTATCTTTTTTTTTAAGTCTATTATTTCTCAACATAGTTACCAATATCAACTAACAAGAACTTGCATTGAAAGAGTGAGAGAGAGAGAGTGTGTGTGTTTAAAAATCATTTCTTTCATATCACTAACATTTTATTCAAATGAATTCTATAAAGGAAACTATGAGAAATTACAATCACTCTTCTCTTTACTAGTTTAAAACTTGAATACATAGAGTTTTAACATTGAGTGTATACACAATGTCTTCACAAAACCAATCTAACAAGAACTTTATTTTTTAAAATGAAATGATACATTGTCCATTCCTTATTGAATATAACAAGAATACACTAAAATATTCCTTTGAACATCAATCATTAATTTCATAAGAACATGAATCTTTCAAAAGGAAAATACAACTATACATTCCTTCAAAAATTTGATGCAACATCACTTGATACAACACAAGTTTTGGAGTGATAACTCCATTACATAAATACATTGAGCTCAAGGGATCCTTAAGATTCCCTCATAATAACAATAAACATAAAATAAGTAGAATCCATATCAACTCTTTGAAAATATCCTCAACTTTTTTCAAGATTACAACTTCAAACATGAAGTCTTCAATGGCTTCCAATCCTGAAAATAAACAAATATAGGCCATGGAGTGCTCAACTTCCAACCTAGGCTTCTATGAAGCCACCCCCAAGCTTGGGGAACCATCACATAAAGAAAGAATCACATCCAAAAAAAATAAAATCATAATAACACATTAAACACATTTAAACTCCCATCCAAGGCTATGCACAATGAGTCTCAAAATGACTCAAAATTTGAGGTGAAGGTGGAACTAAATTTCAAGGGGAGAAAATACATTTCATAATAAGAGACAAGCCTACACTTGGCTTTCTCATCACACATCTTACCACAATATCACAAACGCAACAAACTCTTTATGAACCCCAAGGCTTCAAGCCATACAATTCTTTATGACCTCCAAAATACAAAAAGAAATGACTACATGGAGCCCATACATCCATGTTTCTTCCTTTTCCATACCAAGGAGAGAATCTACACCCATGGCTATCCCATTAATCCCTTCACCCCCAAGGCTAATCTTCTCTCCCAACGGTGAGTGTGGCCTTGAGAAAACTCCCTTAATACAATATAAAACAAGAACTCAAGAACTCAAAAAATTCCCATTTACAACACAAAGAAAACATGCACTACAACAAGCTCAAGATTCACATAACATCTACTAACACAAAATAACTAAATTCTCAACTCATAAGCACATAATAACACAATAACCAGTTTCTCCATACAAGAATGAAAATATTCATGAGAACTCTTTCCACATGAAGCATCAACAAGTAAAATGAGGAATGCCACCAACCTAGATCCAAGCTTATGGAAGTAATTTGTTGAAGAGCCTCCTCTTTTTCCTAAGTCTCCTTTCTCCAAATTAGCAATGTCTCTAAGTTAGAGAGTGGGTGTTCAAACTCTTCCAAAAGAAGAGTCCCCTCTAAAAAGGTCTCCACACAATCACCTAGGGATAAGATCTCCTTCTCATTGGGTGGTCTTCCCAAGTTCCTTACATGGTTTCCACATATGGACTCCTAAAAAGGTTGGCCAAAAAGGTGGACCAAAGACTTGCATCTTAATTGGATGGAGCTCTAACCAAGACCTTGCTTCAAAAGTGGATTTTCGGCCATTTTGAAAATCTAACTTTTGGAGGGGTCTTTTGGTCAACTATGGATTTTTCTATGGTTAAAAATGCCCCTTACCCATAGGTATATCAAGTGGGCTTATTAAAAATTTCCTAAACACACCCCTAGGCACCTTTTAAGCCCCCCAAAAACCCATGTAAAACTCAAATTCGAAATTCATGAAATGACACCAGCTCAAGTTCCCTATCCAAGGGATTTCTCATGCGGATCCTCATGGAACTATCCTAGGTTGATGGGCATCCAATCCACCAAGTAGACATATCATGGCCACAAGTACACACACAAGTGTCCAGTGATACAACAAGAATGACACATCACAAGCCATGTGGCATATCCACTTGGGCATACTCATAAATAAATAATATTACAATTTAACATATAAATTAAATACATTCACAAACATTACTTTCACAAATAAAATATGATACAATGAGGTTTATGCCTCTCACTAGAAGCAAACTTGGCTCGAAGTAATTTTCACATAGGTCTATGCTTTGGTTTCCCGAATTTACCATGGTCTAATTCCCTACACACTAAAGTCCAACATCAGTAGTCCAAGGAAATAAATACATGTAAATTCATAAAATTAATGATCAGGATAATTCATCTGAAATACATAATTCACATGGCATAATCATTCATCTATAACATACATACAACTCATCATGAAATATTCAATTCATCACTAAATTAAGCTTGTAGCATAATCATTGCATATATAATTCAAATGCAATTAAATGTCATCATGACACTCAAACTTCACCTAAGTAATTAATTTTCAATTCACAATAGAAATCTCATCGTATCATAATCGAATCAAATCTCCATTTCCTAGTTACTTACGTAAGCATATAAAATCTATCACATCATCACAACATTCATAAATCAAAATAACCATAAATTAGAATTCCTATTTATATCATAAAATAGTCATCCATAATTCATCACCTAACATTTAATCCTAAATGAAATTCATATCTCAACCTAATTCTTTTCTTGATTTTCATTTTCCGAACAACTCATATCAACATAAATTCCCTAATAGCACATCTCACTATTCATCTAATTCAATTATCATAATGCCAGTCATAATGTATCATAAATTGAACATTGTGAGTATAGAAAGCATCATAAAATGTAGTTTATTCTCATAAACTATAATCAAATCCTTGTCAAAAGGGTAGAATCTACTAAACTAATCAAAACATTAAGCCAATTACTAGGTCTACCATAATGATAATGGAAAAGCTATGACGGCTCTAGGATGAGGCCTCACATCCTCCCTCCCTAAGCATGAACTTCCTCTTGGAAGTTACTCCACTTAGGTTTAAAGTTCCAAGGTTGACATCTAGCTTAGTCCATTGGATAAATTTTGAATCATTGATCTCATGCAATGAGGAATTCTAATGTTGATACATCTTAAGGCTATATTTTACCTTATTTTAATAAATTTTAACATTTAAAAGTATAAACATTTTATGATTGAACTGATTATCCAAACATCACAATCTAATATTATTTTACATAATTACCATATCTTCTTCTAGCAACAAGATTACGTAAGGTAATTCCATTCATCACACCAATGTTGGATTTGAGGTCACAAGGAAAATCTCTAAAACAAGGGACATCTTCCTTACAACATATCCCAAATGTATGCTAACATCACTCTAGATGTTGGTCCCTATGAATTTTGATATCTGGAGTATAGGTCCAGAATTATGCTAAAGGTATCATCTATCACTCTACAAATCCTTAGTTTGTACCAACTTTATATTATATTTTTTGATAATATCATAATATCTATGAAATAAGATTATAAAATAATCTTACAAGGACTATACATATCACAATCCATAAAATGCTCTTACCAAGGCTACTAGCATGGTCATAGATAACGCTAATGACAAGGGTGAACATAGTGTGATGGGAAGCTTCTTTACAGTTTCTCCCCATTTATAATAATAAAATATGATGGATTTTCCCAATAAATCTTCTCCCTCATACAAGCTACTACAAAAGAACTTGCCAACAATTGCAACCATAAGAGCCTCATCAAATAATCGTAAAATCCATAATTAAAAAAAAATAGAAATAAATGTTTTGTCAAAGTGAGATTCAAAAAGTGGCCACATTGGTAAAATTTTTTCAAAAAATAAGTAAAGACAAGTCCTTGAGGCCAATAAGGACATTAAAATAAAGTTTGGCTAAGCAGCCCAACACATAAATTAATTACTTTTACATTGTTGGCAATCACAAAAATCAACTTGTGAAACAAAGTAAAATAAAAGAAAGATAAATTTAGCAATCCGTATTCTACCACAATCATTACATGAACTATGTGACCTTTTGAGGTCACTAAGAGGAAGATAGGGAAATCACATCATACATTTATTATGATAATATTTAATATATACAGATCATGTCTTGACAAGGATAAAGTGTTAAGGGTTTTTCCAAAAAAACATTTATTTGGGAAGGAAGGTAGACACACAAAAACTCAGAAGACAACTTCATATTTACTAATAATAGTCCTACTTACTCTATAAGTTCTTTCACTGTGTCAAATCATATAATCATGGTATTCACATCACAACATCCTCCTCTCCTAGAGAGAAGTTCCTACTGCAATGTGGTTCACTTATGTATCACTCTCAACAACATGAAATGCATCATTGTACTTACACAACATTTAAATGGCCCACTCACTTAGGCCAAAAGGCATAAAACAACTCTATTACAACATCTATAAGGCTATTAATTTTAGGAATATAGGAATGACCAGAGATATGGTTACCAGGACAACAACTCCATGAGTACCTCAACTAATATAATTAATTCATAGGAATACTTTTAGCATCACAACCCTCAAGAAACTTCTCAAGTGGCTCTATTTGGTGAGTTGGCACTTGATGTCCACCACTTCATTCCTAGCTAATTGAACTAGTCACTCACTCAGGGTACTTCACATATAACTTCACTCATCACAAAAGGCATTCCGTTAGTTAATTTATATTACCATACCTATGTTTCATTATGTTTCCATACTACTCTCAATATTACCACTTAATATCCACTCTACACAATATTCCCAAGCATATTACATTGAACCATGAGGAGGGTTGCCTACCAGTTTCATACACAGAGTAAAAACATATAGTATTTTATACTTTAATAGTTTAATGACTATCTATAAGGATTTAATGAATCACTCTCACAATCATGTCTTATGTTTGTTTAGGTCAAGCTCTCCATCTTATTGGACTCGATTAGGTGCGTCCATCCAAAGGTTTTATATTCTCATTTGTCATCCATATAGCTTGCCTTAGAAGAAAATTTTACTTTATAGCAGGTGATTTACTTTTGAGCTAACTTTGCAATGCACAAGGGACTACCCAAAAGTACAATCCCTAAATTATATTATTCTATTTATAAATGCATTAACAAGGTTCCAATTTACTTATGCACTAATAATTACAACCTCATCGGATAGTCAAGTTATTTACGCTAGATTAAATGTATATTATCTTTGTCAGTTCCATTTTAGTCTCCTAAAAATTGTCATCGATTGTCCAAAGTTTCATTACAATTCATATAAATTTATTTACAAAACACTGACAAAGAAGGTCATTGATTCATAGCTAACATCTACCTCTTGGTAAATCATAATTGCCTTACAATATATTAGGTCGCAAAAGAATTTTAGGTTACCTTTCTACCTTGACCCTTGTATCATCTTGGAAGTGTATCCCGATAAGGGTCTCCATATTCAATTAACAAGTAACTCTATTGACACATGTATTGTCTTCAT
Source organism: Chamaecyparis obtusa (assembly GCA_027943335.1). Taxonomy (NCBI): domain Eukaryota; kingdom Viridiplantae; phylum Streptophyta; class Pinopsida; order Cupressales; family Cupressaceae; genus Chamaecyparis; species Chamaecyparis obtusa. The sequence goes on from BSBK01000092.1 coordinate 230,877, forward strand.
TTTTACTATCGTATTATAGTCATTACGCAAAAAGATTGATTGGTAATTTGATACTAAACTCTTAAGAGCTCCCCTTAAGTTTTATTCATGAAATCTAAAGGAATTTCTAGGTAGTTGAATCTTCCATTACTTATCTATATTAGTCTTCGCTTTCATATTTCCAAGGTGGGGTCATCATGTGTTGATCGATCTTTTGGCCAAGTTACTCTTTACATTTTTACTCCTAGGGTACTCTTTTGTTATTAACATGTGCTTGATAAAGTATTTCTTAACAACATCAGATTTCCACAACATATCAGAAAATTTATTAAAGTGGAAAAGAACATATCAAAAAATTAAAGAACATATCAGAAAATTTATTACTCTTTATAGGTACTCTTTTGTTATTAAAGTATTTCTTATTTAAGTGGAAAAGAACATATCAGAAAATTTATGCAGCCTAGATTCTCAATAAAGAAGTTTCTAAATGTTTCCTCACAAGTAGTTTAAGTTGCTAGCACTACCATAACAACATTTCCTTCATAAATAATAAGGTTTTAAATTATGAACAAGATAAGGGTAGGTGGTTCCAATGTTGAGCATTTGTATAAGCTCTGATTTATTTTCCATTCAAGCATTATGTGAATCCTACCACAACTATTTCTTCCTTGATACGTGCTAAGTGTATAACCACGCCTTAATCTTACTTAATACCATGGTCAAATAATCTTAACTCATGTTTCCATCAATATTGAACATAATCCATCCATAACCCCCTTAAGTTGTTTATCCAGGTATGCTCATTAACTCTTATGGAAAAACATGTTTTCAATTTACATTGACCCATTATCTTGAGATACTAAGATATTTTCATGTTCCTAGTCTATCTCCTATAGAGAGAAAAAAAATTAAGTTGAATTATGGAATCAAATTAACCCAAAAAGTGATCCATCCTATATGAAATTGGAATTATAATAATTTGATGGATCCCAAGGGTCACAAGAATCCCCTTGATAATGTAATGAAGGGCCATCATACTATTTATTAGAAATAAACTAATAAAACTATTAAAATTTATCAAAAATCTATGTATAAAATTGGGTCTACTTGGAGAAGGCATAACTTTCTAGTCCTAGCTCCGAATTGTGAATTGCTTGATGCGTAAGGGGAGGCATCCTAACAATTTCAAAAGGGTAAAGTTAGATAAGAAACGTAATGGGTTTAGGTTCCAATGTTGAAACCTAAGCTCTGATACCAAGTGTCATGCCCATATTTTTACACTTAAAAACACACCAATTTTTTTTTAAAGGTTATAAGTTAAGGTTTAATAGGTTAACAGTAGACTATAGTGGTACAAAAGATACAGAGAAGGTGTTGGCTAACTTGGTTGATGGGTTATTCTTAACGCTCACCCCTAGCATATCAAAATGCCTATCAAGTTCTAGGGTTAACTATCAAGTCTTAGTCTATTAAATTATTAATTCTCCAATTACCGGTAACCATCTAATAATGGTTTCCAAAAACTTTCCTTTATCCTTAAGATCTATCTTAGAATTTAACCAAAGGTTAACACATTAAAGTATCTAGGGTTGGGTAAGTGATTACTAAGGTATTAAACAATACCGAATTAAATATAGTCTAATTTTAAATCAAAATGAAATTAACTAAGTTATTTATACAACTAGCCAAAACTGAATAATATTATTGGATTAATAAATCAATCTAATAGCATAAATTAAATCAACTAAAAGAATTTACCTATCACACTAGATAAAATAAATTAGTTAAATCCTAATAGTACAAAATTAATCTGATTAAACTTACTAATTTAATTTTCTTTTTTAAACAAAACAAATTCCTCAATATAAAATGGCTAACGTACACCATAAAAAGAAAATATATTTTCTAATTAAAATAAACTATCAATTAAATATATTAATTAATGAATTCAAATCATTAATTAATGATTATATAAAGTATTGATTCATGTAAAAAAAATATTAATTAACATAGAAAAATTAATTTACAAAAGAATATTAATTTATTAATATATATATTAATTAATATTATATTAATTATTAATATATTTATTAATAGAAAAATAAATAAAATATATATTAATTAATAATATGTTAATAAATAATATATATTAATTAACTATAAATTTATTAATAAAAATAATTAATAATAAAAAATAACATTTTAAAAAAATCAAATTTTTAAAAAAATGCCCATCGCACCTTTTTAAAGTCCTAATGGGACTTAACAGGACCTTGCTACCGTGCGACAACAGTCTCGCCGCCAACAAGATGGGGCCGTGGGAGGCTGTGGTCCCACGGTGTGTGGGGTCCCCGCGACCTCCCCCCCTTATTAATAATTTTTTTTTATATTATATTTTTTTTAAAACATTTTTTTTTTATAATTTTTTTTTTTTAAAAACTTTTTCATTAAACCCCTATGTGGGCTTTAATATAAAGTCCTTTGTTTTCTTATAATCTTTATAATATATCAGTAATATATATATATATATATATATATATATATATATATATATATATATATATATATATATATATATATATATATATATATATATATATATATATTTTATAAGTTTTAAATTTTACCTAAGCAAAATTTTATATATATATTTTTTAACATCTTTTCTAACCTCTTTGGGGTGACATCCCATGTGGGTCCCCCATGGTGACTAGTCTTCTAAGATAGTCCCTTTTTTTTATTTTTAATTACAAGTGGATGAAATTTAATGTTTTATATTGACTGTGTGTTTGGAAAATGTATAGGAATTTTTCCCATACACTTTCCAGAGACCTGTAGGTCTCTATTTTCACTTTTCTCTTGTTATTTTTGTGACTAGTTTGTTTCTTTCTACTCTTTTATTTTATTTTTCTTTCTCTACACTTAGTTTAAATTTGTTTGTCTCATTCCACTAAAGGTGATATAGTTTAGGTCTAATTATTGCATAAATCCTAAAGCTCAAATTTATATAGAAATTATCAAGAATAACTTGACTAACAGTTACTTAACTAAGTTATCTTTTTTTTAAGTCTATTGTTTCTCAACATAGTTACCAATATCAACTAACAAGAACTTGCATTGAAAAAGTGAGAGAGAGAGAGTGTGTTTAAAAATCATTTCTTTCATATCACTAACATTTTATTCAAATGAATTCTATAAAGGAAACTATGAGAAATTACAATTACTCTTCTCCTTACTAGTTTACAACTTGAATACATAGAGTTTTAACATTGAGTGTATACACAATGTCTTCACAAAACTAATTTAACAAGAACTTATTTTTTTAAAATGAAATGATACATTGTCCATTCCTTATTGAATATAACAAGAATACACTAAAATATTCCTTTGAACATCAATCATTAATTTCATAAGAACATGAATCTTTCAAAAGGAAAATACAACTATACATTCCTTGAAAAATTTGATGCAACATCACTTGATACAACACAAGTTTTGGAGTGATAACTCCATTACATAAATACATTGAGCTCAAGGGATCCTTAAGATTCCCTCACAATAAAAATAAACATAAAACAAGTAGAATCCATATCAACTCTTTGAAAACATCCTCAACTTTTTTCAAGATTACAACTTCAAACATGAAGTCTTCAATGGCTTCCAATCCTGCAAATAAACAAATATAGGCCATGGAGTGCTCACCTCCCAACCTATGCTTCTATGAAGCCACCCCCGAGCTTGGGGAACCATCACATAGACCAGGAATCACATCCAAACAAACCAAAATCACAATAACAAATTAAGCACATTTAAACTCCCATCCAAGGCTATGCACAATGAGTCTCAAAATGACTCAAAATTTGGGGTGAAGGTGGAACTAAATCTGAAGGGGAGAAAACACATTTCATAATAAGAGACAAGCCTACACTTGGCTTTCTCATCACACATCTTACCACAATATCACAAACCCAACAAACTCCTTATGAACCCCAAGGCTTCAAGCCATACAATCCCTTATGATCCCCAAAATACAAAAATAAATGGCTACATGGAGCCCATACATCCATGTTTCTTCCTTCTCCATACCAAGGAGAGACTCTACACCCATGACTATCCCATTAATCCCTTCACCCCCAAGGCTACTCTTCCCTCCCAAGGGTGAGTGTGGCCTTGAGAAAACTCCCTTAATACAATACAAAATAAGAACTCAAGAACTCAAAAACTTCACATTTACAATACAAAGAAAACATGCACTACAACAAGCTCAAGATTCACATAACATCTACTAACACAAAATAACTAAATTCTCAAATCATAAGCACATAATAACACAATAACCAGTTTCTTCATACAAGAATGAAAATATTCATGAGAACTCTTTCCACATGAAGCATCAACAAGTAAAATGAGGAATGCCACCAACCTAGATTCAAGCTTATGAAAGTAATTTGTTGAAGAGCCTCCTCTTTTTCCTAAGTCTCCTTTCTCCAAATTAGCAATGTCTCTAAGTTAGAGAGTGGGTGTTCAAACTCTTCCAAAAGAAGAGTCCCCTCTAAAAAGGTCTCCACACAATCTCTTAGGGATAAGATCTCCTTCTCATTGGGTGGTCTTCTCAAGTTCCTTACATGGTTTTCAAATATGGACTCCTAAAAAGGTTGGCCAAAAAGGTGGACCAATGACTTTCATTTTTATTGGATGGAGCTCTAACCAAGACCTTGCTTCAAAAGTGGATTTTTGGCCATTTTGAAAATCTAACTTTTGGAGGGGTCTTTTGGTCAACTATGGGTTGTCTTATGGTTAAAAATTCTCCTTACCCATAAGTATATCAAGCATGCCTACTAAAAATGGCCTAAACACACCCCTAGGCACCTTTTAAGCCCCCCAAAAACCCATGTAAAGCTCAAATTCAAAATTCATTAAATGACACCACCTCAAGCTCCCTATCCAAGGGATTTTTCATGGGGATCCTCATGGTACTATCTTAGGTTGATGGGCATCCAATCCACCAAGTGGACATGTCATGGCCACAAGTACACACACAAGTGTCAAGTGACACAACAAGAATGACACATCACAAGCCATGTGGCATATCCACTTGGGCATACTCACAAATAAATAACATTACAATTTAACATATAAATTAAATACATTCATGCACATTACTTTCACAAATAAAATACGATACAACAAGGTTTTTGCCTCTCACTAGAAGCAACCTTGGCTCAAACTGATTTTCACATAGGTCTATGCTTTGGTTCCCCAAGTTTACCATGGTCTAATTCCCTACACACTAAAGTCCAACATTAGTAGTCCAAGGAAATAAATACATGTAAATTCATAAAATTAATGATCAGGATAATTCATTTGAAATATCATAATTCACATGGCATAATCATTCATCTATAACATACATACAACTCATCATGAAATATTCAATTCATCACTAAATTAAGCTTGTAGCATAATCATTGCATATATAATTCAACTACAATTAAATATCATCATGACACTCATAAACTTCACCTAAGTAATTAACTTTCAATTCACAATAGAAATCTCATCGTATCATGATTGACTCAAATCTCCATTTCTTAGTTACTTACGTAAGCATATAAAATCCATCACATCATCACAACATTCATAAATCAAAATAACCATAAATTAGAATTCCTATTTATATCATAAAATAGTCATGCATAATTCATCACCTAACATTTAATCCTAAATGAAATTCACATCTCAACCTAATTCCTTGATTTTTATTTTCCTAACAACTCATATCAACATAAATTTCCTAATAGCACATCTCAGTATTCATCTAATTCAATTATCATAATGCCAATCGTAATGTATCATAAAGTCAACATTGTGAGTATAGAAAGCATCATAAAATGTAATGTATTCTCATAAACTATAATCAAATACTTGTCAAAAGGGTAGAATCTACTAAACTAATCAAAACATTAAGCCAATTAATAGGTCTACCATAATGATAATGGAAAAGCTATGATGGGTCTAGGATGAGGCCTCATAGCTTCTGTTTAATTTTTACAAAAGTGTTCACTAATTTGAGCACCAAGTCTTTTGCAATAGCTTCCAAAAATAGTTCTAACTTTGCCAAGTGTTGCCTTTGTATTTGTGCCTTCATACAAAATTCTCCTTGTAGTTTTCTCTGTTTAAGGAGTTGGGGAGGTGCCACCTATTGTGATCTCAGTGGATGCTTGTTATGTCCTTGTTTGTTTTAGGAAGTAGACATCTTCCCAAGATTTGTAGATTTCTTCATTTCGCCAAGGTAAAGTAAACCATCTCACCTTTCTTCTCAGCCAAGACATCCCAAATCATCTATTACCTATTGAACTTCCTTATTTAGGGCTCCAAAGTGTACCCTGGCATCCTTCAAAATTTCAATTGTTTGCACAAAAATAATGTTTCTATCTGCATTTAACTGCTACTAACTCTTATTGGCAACTCATCATATTTTCACTTGTAACCATCCTTGGAACAAAACAAAATTGATTCAGCTTGTCGCTTTTGGTTCACCGACTTCAATCCTGTTGGAAAAACCCTTGGAGAATTTCAAAAAATTAAAAAAATAATGGTTAACGACAGGTTTAAAATATAAACATTTATCTCTTGCCTTTCCCAACACATCTAATGGTTGGCACAATGCTGCAATCACTAATCCTCCATCATCTCTTTATTGTGGCTTCACACCCTTCGTTCGATCAAAACAGATCTGATGATGATCCAAACTGCAACCCTTCAGACCTACTTAACATTCATACTTCACCATCTTGCTTTATGTCTTCATGGTCAATCGGATGGTAGGCATGATGTCATCATCTTTAAACTTCCTTCAACTTCTTATTAAGGCATTGTGACAACCATCTGATGAAAAGGAACATGTCAACATTTTTATGAAACTTTATCTCTCGGCCCCACTGACATCATACCCTGCTAACTGGTACATCTAATGGTTATCATGATACCACACTCACTAATCTTTGATCAATTATTCATTAAGGCACCGTGCCCATCATCTGATCAACCTAGACCTGTAGTGCCTTTACCATTTTTTCCAAGTCACAAACTCATCTTACTAATTGTTACTTTATCTTGCAAATTGGCGACTAATTATTTACCTTAGAATTTTCTTTCTATCGCCAAGTCGCTGAGTGTTTCTCTTAACTCAAGCTTCATCTAGAGATTGAGCGACCGAGACATATCTTGTAATCTCTGAATCTACCTTTTAACCATGGTTTGATCCTGAGAATGAGCAATTAATACAAATCTCATAATCATTGGACGTTTGGCTTGATCCTGGTTAGTTTATGAGATTTAGCGATAATCGTTGATCTCTACCACCATCAACGGTCATCGCTCAATCTCCAAATGTTTCATGACTTATCTATGACTTTATGAGATCATGATAAAATTGCCACATCAGATCACTACAGGTTAGGGCATCATTGCCAGATATTGGGAGACTTAGAGAAAGCCTACTTTGCTAAATTGCCACATGCTAGACACGTAACTACCAACATCGCGAGAATGGGAGATAGCTGTGAACTCTCAAGTCTTTCACTTTGTTGCCAAGTCTCTGAATAAAAATACTTAACCACCACTCATCAAGAGATTAAGAGATAGAACATGACTTGTTAAGTCACTGTCAGGTTTTGCACTACTTGCTAACTAGGCCTGAAAGGCCTTAACATTTCTACTAGATTTCTTTCTTCTTTCATCTGTCGAACTTAGTACTACCAATCGACTGAGCCCGAATTAATTTTAAAACATTGGGACTTAGTAAAATGAACAATGTCGAATTTTTATACTTAGGAAATATTAAAGGGGCCCGCTAGGAAAATTAACTTGAAAAGGAACATGACCCCGCCCGATGATGAAATAAAACTAGTGCTAAAAGGAAGCACTTAAGTGACCCAAAAAAGGTAATGAGAAAATAGGAAATGGATGGGGTTTTATGGACTTAGATGAATTTTTGAAACCCTAGAAACATGAATAAACCCTATTTCCTCATACACTTTGATAATCTCAATGGGTTTTTGCAGGATAAGATCATTTTCATTAGATTTTTTGCTATGACTAGAAAATGGGCTAGCAATGGCTCTATCTGGGGATGTATGCCTCTTGCAAGCATGATAAGGATTCAAAATCTCTAGGACAAGAAGACCAATAACTAAAAAACAACTAACCTACTCACTCAACTAGAAATAAACACATTGTTGAAAGAAAATTAACCTACTATTCATGGATAATGAGAGTACCTTACGAGAAGTGCAACTTCAAAATTTGTCCATGAACTGGAAATTCCAAGATATTTCCAACCAAATCCTTTAGGATATAGGAATCAGATCCCCACTTTGCATCAATGAGATATGGTCCTAACCAAATTGGGTCAAACTTACCATTTTTACCTTTGTCTTCTAACCTAGCATTCCACATTAGTTATAGATCATTGATGCAAAAAATTATGCCTGTGGTCCTTCTATCATATAGGTTTTTATATTGCAACTCCAACTTGATGTTTTTTTTATGAGCCTCTCTTCTTGATTCATCCAATTGTATCAAATCTTCCAACCTAATTTTTATTTCATCATCCAAGTCATCATCATAAATTTGGATGAGCTTATACATTTTCAAAAAATTATTTTATGGTAACTTGACATGAATTCCATGTACAAAATCAAAAGGAGCACAACCAATAGCCCTTTTCACTATTACTCTATCAACCCATAGGGCCTACTGCAATTTGGAATCCCATGATTTCTTGTTTTTATCAAGGACTCTTTTTAGAATTTTTATCAAGCTCTTATTACTTGATTCAGCCTGACCATTACCTTGGGGGTGATAAGGAGATGAGTATGAGACTTGAATCCCACACTATTGATAGAAGTTGTTAAATTCTTCAGACCTGAAACACATAGCATTATCAACTACTATAACTTCAGGGCATCCAAACCTTGCTAAAATATTTTGCATCATGAAATTAGTTACCACCTTACTAGTGGCTCTCCTAGTGGGAATTGCCTCCACCCATTTTGTGAAATAGTCTATTGCCACTAGGATCCAAGAATGAACCCCACTTCATTTGTTTGGGATTTCTCCAATGAAATCCATACCCGACTTCTGAAAAGGGAGCATATTTGTCATAGGTTTTAAAGGTAAATTACCACTGAATTTCAATTTCCCTGTGAACCTTTGGCAAGCATCACATTTTTTGACAAACAAATGTGCATCTTTAAAAATAGTGGGCCACCAAAAACTAGACCTTAATAATTTATGTGTGGTTATCTTAGCCATGTAATGGCCACCACATACACCATTGTGCATTTATTGTAGTAGGTCTTCATCCTTTTGATGATCAACACATTTAAGTAAGACACCCTCATTAGTTTTCCACCATAACTCACCTTTGAAGATTAATTACTTCACAACATGTAATTTTACTATTCTTTTCTTGTTATCATCCATCTCAGGAGGAAGAATCATTTCCTAAAAATATCCAACAATGTCCCTATACCACTCACAACAATCTAAATCACATATTTATGGTCTCTATTCTTCTTCAACCAGGTTTACATGATTAGCATCTAAATTTCTTTGGGCCATGAGTTTGGCTAACCCTAGTCCTTTGACTAGTTTTGTGATTTGAATGTCAATGTTGAATTATTGAATCCTGTTGATCCATCTACACCTTCTTCCTAAAACTTCTTATTGTACTAAGATGTCCTTCACAGTAGTACTAGGAACATATGCAACAATAGTTTCTCCAACTCAGTAGCATCTAAAAGTTTTAATAGCTTTGACCAATGCATAAGCTTATTTTTCATTTATGTCATACTTTAACCGAGTTGCTTGTAAAGATTTTTTGAAAAAGGATATAGGCTGCTCAAAAACCTCTGAGTTCTTTTGTAATGATACTATAGCAATGGTATGATAAGAAGCAAAAGAAAAAAATTGAAGGGGCTTACTGTAGTCTGGTGTCCTTAACGCAGGTGCATTTTTAATTCCTTTCTTAATTTCACAAAAAGCCCTATTAGATTCTTCATTATATTCCACCTTTGCACCCTTTTTCATCATTTTGGAAATAGGGACACTAGTCTCAGCAAAAATTGTGATGAATCTTCTAACAAAGTTTATATGTCCAAAGAAAGACTAAATATCCTTGACATTTCTTGGTAGTGGTACTTTATCAATTGTAATTTCCCTTTCAGGGTCAATTCTAACTCCATCCTTGGACACAATGTGACCCAAAAGCTTACCTTTTGCTACTGCAAAATCACATTTCTTGGGTTTCAGAGATGCTCCATATTCTAGAGCTCTCAAAAAAAAATATTCAAGATGGCCATAATGCGGACCCTCTTTTGTTGAATATGTTGTAAGGTCATCTTGCTATACTACAAGGAATTTGTTTATGAAATCTACAAATGCTACATCCATGGCTCTTTGAAAAGTATCTCTAGCATTGGTCAAACCAAAATGCATCCTAATATACACATATGTCCCCCATGGAGTAGTAAATGAATTCTTGAACTGTTCAGTGTCCTTGACAACAACTTGATTATACCCTGAAAACCCATCCATCATAGACACCAGCTCAGATTTGGTAACTCTTTGTAGCATGGCTTCCTTGCTTGGTAGACCATAGTTATCTTTTAATGAGTTCACATTCAGGTTCCTAAAGTCTACACAAAGCCTAATGTCTCCATTTTTCTTCCTTACTGAGACCAAGTTGGAAAACCATGTTGAATATCTGATAGGTTGAATGATTCCTGCATCACTCATTTTTTTCAATTCTTCTTGCATTTTTGGTGCCAAAGTAGGGTTCATTGGTCTCAAATTTTGTTTGAAGGGATTAGTACCTTCTTTCAAAGGAATCTCATGTTAAAACAAACCCTCCCTATAGGCCTTCAAGTCATCATAAGACCATGCAAAGACATGCCTATATTTCCTAAGAAGATCAATTGGGGACCTTCTTATTTTTGGAGATAACTTTCCCCCAATGTATACATTTTTTGGGGTTCCAATTGTCCCTAAATTTATTTCTTCTAAATCCTCTAGCTTATTCATATTTTTAGCAAAAAATGACTTGTCATTATTATCAAATGCTCTTTCAAGCACAACCAGACCCTTTGGGACTCTATTTGACTTTACTTGCAACACTTCCTTGGTCAAGATGGTGTCTTTATCATCTAAAGCTTCCACATACCCACAAATTTATTTCATTGTCTTCAAAATTTGTCTCACAATGTAGAAATCTTAAAATATCCAGATCATATTCAAAAACTTGCCAATTTTCAATGTTGTTTGGTATAGGAGGTTTGGATTGAATCTCAATTTTGGATATTTTAGCAAATGTAATATCCTTTAGTCTTAAAGAAATGTTTTACAATAGGTCAGCCATTTTGTTTTGACCTTTGTTCATTCATTCAATACCAAAAACATCAAAACCTTCTATCTCATCCCAAACAACATTTATGTATTATTTCAATTTCTTGTCCTTTGATACATATTTGAATTTATTTGAGATATCACAAGTTCTGAATCTCCAATTACTCTAAGGTTTTTGATTTTATGTTTTGAGACCAACCTTAGTCCTATCAACATAGCCTCATACTCAGTAGTGTTATTTGTATAAGGAAAAATTAAAGTAAATGAGTACTTAAATGTCCTTCTAGTAGGAGCAATTAACAACACTCTTGCACCAGCTCCCTCCTTAGAGCTAGCACCATCAAAATACATGGTCCATAAACCATCTTGGTTTGTCAAATTTTCCTTATCCTTAGACAAAAGTAAAGGTTCATCCTTTCCTTCAACCTTCATACTTTGTACTTGAAAATAATTTATATTGGTGTCCATGAAATAATTCATCTTTTCATTTTTTGTCTCCTCCTCAGTCATATGGGAAGTTCTATTTTCCCTGGATACTTTGACATTTTCACCAGAAATTTTTAAGGTTGCAAAATATAGATCACATTGTATACTCCCTCCTATTGCTGCACTCCATTTTCTTGATAATAACATTCTATATTGAGTAGGTATGTCAACAACTAATACACTCATGGTTAATTGTTTTCCAGGATAAGCTGCAAGTTTATAAGGCAAGGCCTTAATTGTACCAATGACAGTACTTCTTTGGAGTCCATGGCCTGACACCTCCCATGAATAGTATCCACATGAGGTTTCATTGATCTCATGACCTCAGCAGGCATAACTTTATTGGATGCTCCAGAATCAATCATGCAATTTTTTAGCATCTTTCCATTTATAACCAGAGTTAAGAAAAAGGGATCAACAACTCCCAAAGAATTACTTACAAAATTATTATCTAGATAAATCTGAGGAATTTTTGAAATAGTTTCTTCTACTTCCTTCCCCTTGTTTTTAGATTTATCCTTTGTACCCTTTGATGTTTCAGTGTTTTCTGTCTTTTGAACATTTGTTGAAAGAACACCATTTATCCATGTAAGGGATTTTTCTTTGTGTTCACCTATTCTCATCATTTCCATTAATGGAACCTTAACTATTATCTGAGATAACAACTGACTCATATCAATAGGTGTATATTTCACATCAGACAAATCTTTCTTACCTTCAACCATATTTTTATCCTCAACTTGTGATGCAAGATTCAACTTGTCTTCCTTTTGTTGCTTATTTTCAATTTGGAGAATATGGATACTTGTCACTGGTGCCTTTACTTTTACCTTATATACATCATTCAAAGCATTTGGTTTTTTAGACCCTTTTATTTTCATCTTCCTGATGCCATCAACAACTTTATTCTTATCTTGCTCTTGCTTAGTGTCTTCATGATTTTTTTTAATAAATAAACATGTTGTTCTACTATCTACATTACAAATTATGCTATTTCTCAAAACATGGTTACTCTTGGCTTGAGTAACCATATCAACAATGATTTGAGCTATTTTTCATCAGAAGGTCTTCTTAATACAATAGGCCCTTTTTTACCCTCTTCTGTATTACAAATTATATTTTCAATATCTTCTTCTTCATCAGAAAAGACCTGTTGATGATATGTCTCATTTCTGCTTTGGGAACTTGACACATCCTAGTTTTCATCTGTAACACCCAAAAACTACTACTATTGGGACAAAACACATACAACAATGCTCATAATTCCAGAATAGGTTAAACTAATTTTTAATGTGAATATGTCTTTATGCTTACATGTAATTTAATGAGCTGACTATAAACAATTCAAATAACACATAATTACTAAATGGAAACTTTATTTATATTTAAGAGAGAAATCATTTCTACAACATATTTGTTCACTAGTTAAAAATATAACCCATCATAGAGTACATCTTTCTTTTCTAATATTCTTATTGAAAGGAAATTCTGTTCACTAATAACTATTATTTTTAATAATTTCTACCAGCAACATATTTTCTATCCATAATAAAATTTATCTCACCCTATTATATCAAAGATATAGAAATACATTGACATTCCTTTTCTTTCTAAAACAAGCTTAAAACATTTGGTACATAATTTACCAATAGGTTTTAAAATAACAATTCAAATAAAATTATATCACTTCTTCTCCCAAGAATTTCATAGCTTTATCATATGCATTATAAATTGAAAACTTGTAGCTTTCTTTCATTCTCTACACTCATGCAACTTGCATTAAAGAAATATTTGAAAACTTGACCATGGAGGCTCACCTCCTAGCCAAGGCCATTTCATGGCCACCCCCAAGCTAGGGGAAACAAGGATAGATGAGATACAAACATTCATCTCACATACAACAACAAGAAATAGGAAAAACTCATTTTTTACTCCCAATCCCAAGTTTTCACATAGGATCATAATTGATCCAAAAATGGGTGAAGGTGGAATCATCCTTATGGAGATGCCATACTCAAACCAAATCAAGTACTTACAAATCAATATTACATGCCTTCACAAGGCTCATTCCCAACATACTAGCTCATCTCATGGAGCACCAATCACATCCCTTATGTTCCCCAATTTTTAACTCAAGTAGGCTTCAAGGATGCCGATACATCCAAGCTCTCTACACATAAGGATTTCCCAACTATGCCCTTCACCCCAAGACACTCTCAAATCCTCCCAAGGATGAGAGTAATCTTGCACTCCCTTAACATATTCACAACATACAAGGAGAAAAACAAGAGAGATCTCCATGAAGACAAAATGAAATCAACACAACATAGTCTCACAACATATCAAATTAAACAATACAAATACATAACAAAATTTTCATGTTAGATGCACCTACCTTTCCTCAAGCTATGGAAAGGAGAATTTTTTGAAGAGCTTGTCTTCCCTTTCCTTCTCAAGCCTTTAGATCCTCTCAAGCCTATTATCCTCCAAGACAAGATTGCATAATCTCTAAGTGTGACCCCTTCCTAGTCTCTTTTTCCTAATAGCTCAAAAAACATTCCTCTCCTACCCTCATCCCAAGGTAAGTTAGGTGTCTTGGTTCTTGCTCACTAGCCACTTTCCATAAGGTAAGAAATGGATATTAATTCAAGACATGGGGAAAGGGATTATCCTAGAAGACATGTCCAAATTTGTCACTCTCAAAGAAGGCTCATTTTGAGAGGTATTTTGGAAGTCTTTGGGTGAAAAAAAGGTAAAATTTGACCCCCAAACCTATGCATATGCCTTGGGGTACTTAAAACTAACCCTAACTACACCCTAGGGCTCAATTTAACCCTCCAAAAAATCAAGTGAAGTTTACACATGAAAATGGGAAGTGATGTCATTTGCCTTGGTTTTCCAAACCACTAACCATGCCTAGGGACTCACAAGATGACCTAAGGGTGAGGTAGGGTCCACTTTTCACTTAGGCATGCCAACACATTACACTAGTGTCTAGTGACACCTTGCAAAAAGGAGTACACATCACATTACTTAATTACACACATGGCATACCTAATGGATAATTTACATTTACATTTATACATTTGAATTTACATCAAATTATGCATGTATTAGCATTTTACAACAACAATCACTCAAGTATTACGTTTATGAAAATAAAATACATAAAAATGAGGTCCTTCTTTTCCTAGAGTCGACCTTGGCCTTAAACTATTTTCACATAGATCCATCCTTGTTTCTTCGCATTTAATACCATGGTCATAATCCTGCACACTCAATTTAGATATCAGTAGCTCATGAAAACAATGCATATATAAACATATCGAAAGAGAAATAGGATCTATAGTAACATCCAAATATGAATACATAGAGAAACTACATTTCATGATTTCAACATAAACATATTCCATAATGTACCCTAATTCTATAAGCATCAAAATGTAAGTTCAATTTTCACTTAAATAAGTAACCCTAAGTCAAGTGCATAACCATTTCATTAGGAATTCAATCATCATAACTAACTCAATATCCTATTCCATAAGATAACATAAATCAATATGCAGAATCTAGGATTCAATTATCTTTCTATATCATAAAGTCAGTATAAATCTACAATAAGCATGTAAAAGTATGTCTAATATCATGATCCATATAATCATGTAAAATCATTGCATAATGTCTAATGATAAGAAGTCATAATCAAAATAGGTCTAATATCACAAAATAGTGTATCATCTAGCTAGTCCATGTGTCAAATCATTAGTCGAGCTAAGATGGGTCAGGGTAGGACCTCACATCCTCCCCCCAGGCATGAACTTCCTCCTGGAGTTCATCGAAAAAGATAGGGATACTGAGCTCTCCAAGCATTGCATAATATATACTAATAGAGTGTGAAGATGAGAAAAGGTCTATACTCCTTTATTAAAATTTAATTAAAAGGAACTCTAATGTTTATATAAATAATTCATTAATTTTCCAAGAGTACTAAAGATTTCAACATAATTCTAGGTTAAGTTGTAATGCTATTTTTACGTTGGCCAGTATACTGGCCACATATATTGGCCTCATAAAATAACATTATCAAGTTTTAAATTAATGAGCTAGTTCTTAACTAAAAGCTTAATTTAAAATTTATTCCATATTAATCTTAATTCGATTAATCTACAAAACTATTGTAATTCCAAAAATACAACAATTTTTTTTAAAAGACACTAAACGACAACTAAGGAATACTCACAATGCCCCCTTGAAGTGAAACTCGTGACATTTTGTCTAACTCAGACGTCTCATAAGGGAAATGATGGAATGTGCTGGCGTGCCAACATCCCTTATTCATCGAATGACATTATTCAACAACAAGAATCCTACTAAGTTCGGCATGAAATAATCCAATAGGTTAATCTTAGTTCAAATTTCCCCTATCTCAAAACTAGGGTACTGGAACTATATAGTCGTCGATAAAAGATAGATCAGTTTATAGGGAACATACCCCTAGAAAAGAATGGGAATTATATAAAAAATCAAAATATTTTATTATTATTTCCTCCAAGGGATTATAAAATAATAAATTAATCTTCCCTTATATCCCAATTACAAAGGGAGATAATAAGGTCATTAATCAATTAATAAATACATTAAATATTCCACAATTTTAAAATAAATCATAATATATTCCCATTCCTAATTCTCAATTCACAAATGAATACAAATTAATAATAAATAAATAAATAAAATATAATCAACACTAACTTCTTATTTAAATTTAATAATGTTCAATTTTGACAAATTTTTAAAGAAATGTATTTAGTACTAGATCAAAAATAAATATTCACTATTTAATTTTCTAAAGCACTTACCACTAAATAGAATATTTCATTACAATAATTTATTTTAGATTTTTTTTTAAATGATAAACATTAATAATTCCTTAATTATTTAAAAAAGAATTTACATAACACATAAAGCCTAAAACTTAAATCTTAATTGTGAATTAAATTATTATAAAGATTATTTTAATAAAATTCCCAACATTAGCATTTTTAAATAATGTTATTATTTCTTTCATAAATATTGAATAAAAAGATTATGTCCCACTTGGTAAAACTCACCAATTTTATTTACCCAAATAAAAGATAATAAAGCTATAAAATCCTAAAACATCTAAAAAAAAATCAAAAAGAATCTTGGGAGGGAAAATGATTTAATAAAAGGAAATAAAAGAATATGGAAATAAAACAACATCTAATTTATTAAAATATAAAGTGTCAATCTAAAATCACATAACTATTTAAACTAAAAATAAGTCTAAAGAAAGATATAAAATAAAGTGCCACCAATTCTAACAAAAATGAATAATAATTTAACCAAAAGGACAACTATGGTTACATACAAAACTCACTTGATATGAAGCCTGAGACATAAAAAAAAAAATACTTGACTAAAGAAATAGTGGATTGTTTGTTCTAGGTTTAGATCTAAAGTTTAGTCTCAAGATTTTAAAATCACTTATAACGTTACCTAAAATAGGGGTAAATGCATGGTTACAATTGTTACTAAATAATCAAAATTAGGTTTAAAGTTAAAAGGGTAAATCTCTAAAGGGTTGATTAAAAATAGCATTACCAAATCTATCTTATTGTTGACACTGTAATTAATACCCCATTTAATATTAAGGCCCCTTTTAAAAGAAAATTAAATAAATTAAGTGAACACGGAGTAGAATAAAGATTTCTTTATGACAAAAAAAATTCTCTTATATAAATTCTAATTGAGTAACTAATCTCCTCTTTTATAATTAATAATAAATACAGCCATTAATTATATAATAATGGATCCCTCTCTTTCCCTTTGCCCGTGTTGTGATTCTTGCAAGACCTTTCACGAGGATTTGATGCCACACAATTTCAGAATTCATTTACTCCCTGGGGAGACAGAGCACTCATTGCCAGCCCATGTGGATGATGCTTCCTTTGACAAAGTTTTCATTTGCCACTCGCTAGTGATTCGTAGAGCTATTCAGAGAATGATTGGTGAGCATGTTCTCTTACCCAGGTCGAAACAAATCTTATTCCCTTCACAAATGCTCTCCATTTTTTCATCAAATATCCTTGATTTTCTGTAATTAGTGGAGCTCCTCTTTTTAATAAAAAATAAGGTGGTTCAGCCTAAATTTATCGCAGACAACAAACTAATGCTTGCAGTCCATAAATATGATTTATGGTATGGGAATGCTCTTGTAGGGGGTTTGTTTCCCCATCATTTACTATTGAAGAATCATGAATACTTGATGGTTTATGAATGCATTAAGTGGGTAGTGGAACGTCATAATTTTAGGATGTTAAAATCAACTTTGCAGGTGGTTTCTCATGCTCTAGACAGAGATTTTGAGACTAACATTAAAAGATCTATTAATGCACTATTTGATTTGCTAGATACCCCCAATATTCCTTTGCGCTCTACTATGTTGAAAATGATTCCTGCATCGGCCTCATTCTATCCTCCTCGGGTGCCCCCTGTTCCTGATCTCAATTTGCCCACATTGCCTGCAAGCTCTCTGTCTGTGGACCTCGACTATTTCTACTGTTGCGAGAATGAGGATGGCTGGATTTTACATGCACCAATTGCTCCACCCAAAGGTTGGGAAAAATCTTGGTGTTTCTCACAGGTTCAACGTCAACATGGATACTCTAAAGTTTGTGACATGGTCAATGATGATTAGTTGATGGTAAATTTTTGATCCAGTCAGGAAATTTTGGAAATTTTGGTCAATTCCATTGCAATTATGGTGCTGATAATGTAATGTTATACTGATGTATAGTTTTTAGTTAACTCTTCATCAAGTAAGGAAATTTTGGTCCCTTTTCTCTAATTGTAACTAAGGAGTTGTTAATATGATTTAGAACAACAGAGGGGGGGGGGCAATTAGTTGTTCTCAGGTCCAGATGTATGAAAACAAACTTTAAAATTCTTCAACAAATCAGATCTAATAACCAACACCTACTCGGTCATTACTGATTGCATAATAGAAACATATAACAGTGTAGTCCACTTATCCAATAGCATCTAACTTGTAAAACACATAAACGTTCAAACCAAAACATTCACAAAAGTATCAACACTAGGATTTATAGTGGAAACCCAATTTGGGAAAAACCACTTTGTAACATGTTACTATTATGTTCACTCTTTTGAGGTGAGCTCGGTGAAAAGCCAACCCTATCAAAGGTTACTAACACACAGTCAGGTGTGACCTAGTTTAAGGATTTAAACCACTCTGTTAAAAGTGCACCTTGTTATAGGACTTACATACACTCCATTATAATGCACCCTTGTTCAAAGGATTTATACCTATGACTATTAGGTCAACCTCTGTTAAAAGGATTTTTACTGTTACAATGGTTAGAAAGTAGAAGTAGTATTGATTTGAAAAACTTACAACTCACTTTGCAAATATCAGATCCAATTCCATACACATATGCTGGCTTACTGACTATGAACCTTAACCATCTCCATCATTGATTTGCTTAGAACTCTATTCAAGCAATCACAACACTTCTCCTTCAACCTTCTCTACTTAGATAGTCAATAATATCAACAATACTTGTAGCATCCACTCCTTTTTCAACCTCTTGCTTAGGTTTCCTTAATACTTCCTCTATTAGGTCAATACATCTTTTGCCGCTTAATCTCCTTCGTAGATCTTAGGGTTAGGTCATATTCATTGAATCCATCCTACATTGTGTTCTTCAGCTATCCTTCTAAAAATATCTCAAATCTCTTAATAGATTTACAATAAAATATTTTACACTGCACTAAATGCTTTCATACAATCAATAAAGAAAGTCAACATGTTTTACATAATCCAAGAATTCAACGATGTCGGCTAGAAATCTAAATTTTTCCTCAAATGCAAAATACTGATGCTTGGTCAATACTGTGTTCAACTTCTCAGTCTTCACTAGAAAGCTCGGTCACCACATAAACTATTTCCTCAGCTAATACCGTCTTCCTCAAAAATCAACTGGTGTTTGGTCAACACTGAATTTACTTGGCATATACTAGCTCGGTCGACACTAACAACACTTGACTTAAACTAGATTTCTTCACTTTTTCTCGGTTAAGCCTACCAATTTAGTCTTCATTCTCACTTAGATAAATAATACATTGTCTTATCATTGTGCCACATAATCAAGTACTCATTGAAGTATCAAGATAACTCAACCTTTCCTTAGGTTCTATTGTTACCAACCTTGCCTTACCCCTTAGCAACAATCAAATAGATATAGTACTTTCTTAAATAGCAATAGTCTTACCAATTAAGGTTTGACATCAATGACAATATAACAATTGCTTCAATTATAGTTTCCAATAATCTCCCTCTTTGGCATTGATGACAACACCATATGAATATCACATGAATTGCCAACCAATCCAAAAATAAAACTTATCTGTCCATTAGAAATATTTATAATATCCTTAGCTTCATTCTGATATAGAATCAATTAACCATGCTTGACCATCCACTGAATTTCTCCCCCTGTCTTGATCTTCTCATTGATGAAGGGTACTCCCCTTAATACCACAAACACATAGCAAAAACAAAGAAACAATAACAATTTGCAAGAACAGAAAATGGGCTTCTTATTATCTCCACAAGTATGGAATTCCAAATTTCAGAATTACAATATGCAAAGCCACATGGGCATTCCCTTACAATATTCCTGCTTGCTTCAAAATTTGCATTTTTCTCAGTAGGTCAAGCTCATAATCAACATGGATGAACTGTCACTTCAATTTATCCACCATCCGATCCCATCTTGTGATTTTATCCTTTCCTCTTTGATTTCGCTCCAATTGAATCTCTTGCCACCAAATCTTCGCATGACCCTTCAGTCTGGCCTTCACAAACTTGACCTGATCAGGATCCTTGATATCTTCATACTCAAAATATTCTTCACATTCATTGATCCAGTTGATCAATTCCTCTAGGTTAAGATTTTTGAAAAATGTCAGAACCTTAATCTTAGGTCTTTCCCTAATCTTTGAGATGGCTCAAAAAAGTCTTTCTTCCTCCTGGTTCACAACTTCTCCTTCTCCTTGATCTTCTTCGGTTTCATCCTCGCTTTCATCTCCGACATTGAGTTTCATTCCTCTGTGAATCTCCTCTTGCAATGCTCGCACTTCTCTCTGTAGCACTCTAACCTCAAGTGTTACAACACTAGCTCTTCCACCATGTTCCCTTCATGGAGGTATTTTCATGCATATCACTGAAACCCTAACCATGGTTCTGGTGTAAACTACCTCATAGTCAGTGATTTATTTACATAGAAACCCTAACCCACGGTCCTGGTGCAAACTACCTCATAGTCGGTGATCTGTTTACACACTTAGGAACTCTTGCTCTGATACCACTTGATGAAGGGTACTCCCCTTAATACCACAAACACATAGCAAAAATAGAGAAACAACAACAATTTGCAAGAATAGAAAATGGGCTTCTTATTATCTCCACAAGTGTGGAATTCCAAATTTTAGAATTACAATATGCAAAGCCACATGGGCATTCCCTTATAATATTTTGTAGGACAAAGCCTTGAATCATTAACCAAATCTACCTAGAACTATCCCAAACTACCTAAGACAACACTACAACCTTCCTTATATAGACAATTTTCCATCGCCTATGAAGGTTCCAAAATTATAGCCAACAAGGCCGGCCAAACTTATAATTATTTTATTTTACAATTTATTACATCAAAGTCAGTTCAAAATAACTTTTGAAACCCAAACAAAATTTTTGAAGAAAAATCATTTTCTGCCATTTCAAGTGACCCAACTTCTGAAGACCATAAGTCATCACCCGTTGACCCGATTGACTATTATGACCCCAATTTGACCTCATTCAGAGCCTCTAAAGCCTTCAAAACTAAGTTCAAAGTTTCTGTACGCAACTACCAATACCAAAATTTTTGAATATCTTCAAAACTAGACTTGATCTGGCTATGAAACTTTACTAGCAGGCTGATATGACTAAGATGAACCTCCAACTGTGAAACCTAAACATTCCAAGATCGTATGACAAACTTACTAAAAATAGCAATTTTCCATAAATAGCAGCTCTGCACAAGATAGCTCTTATTGAAAAGAAAACTAGAAATATTTTTGGGTGATGAAAGATTTCTCTTACACCAAGGATGCTCCTGCATCAGACACCTGGGGTAATTTGAGAAGTGACCCTATCATGACTCAGGTGTGCAGCGGAAAACCAAGATGGTTAACCTCATCCTTTGTTAGCCATGATGAATCCTCAATAGGTCATCATTTCCATTTGACCAAATATTCTTCATATGTCCTGTTCCTTGTGCTTCTACCAACACAAACTATCCAATATGTCTTCAATCTCCTTGATCTCTGAACTACTTGATGGAATACTCCACTATGCTGCTGTAACCTCATCTTCAACACCTCCTTCATGATACTTTGTCAAATCTAAAACATTAAATACTAGTGAAATATTCAGCTCATTAGGCAACTTGACCTCATGCATTTCCTGAATCATGCTTCTTCAGTATCTTACATGGCCCAAACTTCTTCATTTTCAACTTGTTATATGTACCAATTGGAAATCTCTCCTTCTGTAAATGAGCCATGACTTCATCTCCAAACTAAAATTCCTTATGCCTTCTTTTCTCATTTTCCTTAGCCTTATACTGCACATTCATCTTGGTAATGTGCTTCCTCACCTCCTCATGGATGTTCTTCAAATGTTCTACAAACTCCTCAGCTTTAGCACTACTTATTTCTCCTTTATCTATCTTTCTCAACTCAGATGCATTTCTGGGACTACTTACATATACAATCATTGGATGATGTGATGAACTAAACTTCAAATCTATCTTCAATTCTTCACTTTCTGCTGGTGTCATTCTATGTGCTGCCTTATTTGGCAAAGTGGCTCCTGGAATCAAGTCCATCTAATGACCGATCTTTCTTACTGGTGGTAATCCATTAGGCACATTATCGGACACAATATCCTGAAACTCATTTAATAATTCTACAACTTCTACAGGTACATCTTCTACTTCCTCTTTCCCAACCTTTGGAATTAAGGTAAAACACATGTGCTCATGCCACATACCATCTAAGAAATTTCCTCTATCAACAAAATTTATTCTTTCATTACCACATACCTTTTCTTATGTTTCCTTCAATGGTTTTAGCTTATGTCGCACTCCATCCTTTGTCAGGGAATAAGAATTCACATGACCATCATGTATAGCACATCTGTCAAACTTCCATGGTCTACCCAACAACATATGACATGCATCCATAGATATGATATCGCATAGCACCTCATCTTGGTACCCGCCGATCTTGAACTTCACTAGGCACTATTCACTGACCATGACCTTGTGGTCATCCTGCACCCAGGCAACCCGACATGGATGTGGATGTTTCTACCTCTTGAGCTTCAACTTTGTCACCATCTCTTCTAACACCAAATTATCAGTACTACCACTATCAATAATCACATTACAACACTTTCCTTCACATTGGCACCTGGTGCGGAATAGACTCCTCCTTTGTTTAGGTTCATTCTCACCACTTAGCAGGACCCTTCTGTTAATCAACATTTCTCCTCTTTCAACATCTTTAGAATGTGATGATCTGGCATCTTCATCTACATGCACAACTCTAGCCTGGCCTTCGTTTCTCCTATCTATCCTTCTTTGGCATTGAGAACATTCAAATGCCCTATGACCTTCTCCACAGTGAAAACATGTTCCATGGAAGCCTCCTCTTCCTGAACCTTGTCCTCTTCCTCTCTGATCTCTATTGTTCTAATCTTGGAAATGATTGAAATTATCTCCTCTCTGATTCTGACTATTATTGGCCTCATCCTACTTTTTTAGATCTTCATTTTGATCTTCATATGACCATCCACCAGATCTTCCATCACAACCTCTTCCGCTTTGTCTGCTTTCAAAATTCTTGTTCAGCTTTTCCTCTACTTTTAGGGAAAGCTGGTATGCCTCTTCAATACTGTTCATTCAAACTAGATTCAACTCCTCCTAAATGCTCGGCCTCAACCCATTAAGGTAATGAGAAACTTTCTCCTTATCAGCTTTTGCATGTCCTATTTTGATGAGGATTCGATAGAACTCCTCTGTATACTCTTGAATAGATCTTCCTACTTGCTTCAAACTTTGCATTTTTCTCAGTAGGTCAAGTTCATAATCAATAGGGATGATTTGTCGCTTCAATTTATCCACCATCTGATCCCATCTTGTGATTTTATCCTTTTCTCTTTGATTTTTCTCCAATTTAATCTCTTTCCACCAGATCTTTGCATGACCCTTCAGTTTAGCCTTCGCAAACTTGACCCGATCAGGATCCTTGATATCTTCATACTCAAAATATTCTTCACATTCATTGATCCTATTGATCAATTCCTCTAGGTTAAGATTTCTGGAAAATGTCAGAGCCTCAATCTTATGTCTTTTCCTGATCTTTGAGATGGCTTGGAAAATTCTTTCTTCCTCCTGGTTCACAACTTCGACTTCTCCTTCTTGGTCTTCTTCTTCGGCTTCATCCTCACTTTCATCTCTGACATTAAGATTCATTCCTCTGTGAATCTCCTCTTGCAATGCTTGCACTTATCTCTGGAGTGCTCTAACCTTAGGTGTTACAATACCAGCTCTTCCACCATGTTCTCTTCATGGAGACATTTTCATGCATATCATTGAAACCCTAACCACAGTTTTGGTGCAAACTACCTCACAGTCAGTGATCTATTTACACAGAAACCCTAACCCATGGTCCTGG
This sequence comes from Chamaecyparis obtusa, assembly GCA_027943335.1. Lineage (NCBI taxonomy): Eukaryota > Viridiplantae > Streptophyta > Pinopsida > Cupressales > Cupressaceae > Chamaecyparis > Chamaecyparis obtusa. The sequence goes on from BSBK01000092.1 coordinate 255,579, forward strand.
TGCAAACTACCTCACAGTCAGTGATCTATTTACACACTCAGGAGCTCTTTCTTTGATACCACTTGATGAAGGGTACTCCTCTTAATACCACAAACACATAGCAAAAATAGAGAAACAACAACAATTTGCAAGAATAGAAAATGGGCTTCTTATTATCTCCATAAGTGTGGAATTCCAAATTTTAGAATTACAATATGCAAAGCCACATGGGCATTCCCTTACAATATTCTATAGGACAAAACTTTGAATCATTACCTAGATTTACCCAGAACTGTCCCAAACTGCCTAAGACAACACTACAACCTTCCTTATATAGGCAATTTTCCAACACCTGAGAAGGTTCTAGAATTCTAGCCAACAAGGTCGACCAAACTTATAATTATTTTATTTTACAATTTATTACATCAAAGTCGGTTCAAAATAACTTTTGAAACCCAAACAAATTTTTTGAAGGAAAATCATTTTTCGCTATTTTAGGTGACCCAACTTCTGAAGACCATAAGTCATCACCCGTTGACCCGATTGACTATTATGACCCCAATTTGTAAAGGGCACGAGGAGCTCTACAACACCTGAATCAAGCAAGCTTCATTCAACCAAAAATTTGACCTCATCCAGGGCCTCTAAAGCCTTCAAAACTGAGTTCAAAGTTTTTGTACCCAGTTGCCAATACTAAAATTTTTCAATATCTTCAAAACTAGACTTGATCTGGCTATGAAACTTTACTGGCAGGCTGATATGACTAAGATGAACCTCCAAATGTGAAACTAGAACATTCTGAGATTGTATGACAAACTTACTAAAAATAGCAAGTTTCCATAAATAGCAGCTCTACACAAGATAGCCCTTATTGAAAAGAAATCCAGAAATATTTTTGGGTGATGCAAGATTGCTCTTACACCAAGGATGCTCCTTACACCAAGGATGATCCTACATCACTCATTCTATGTATTCATCTATGATCATCTCCCTCTTTGACAAAAATGCCAAAGAAGCAACAAAAACATACATCCTGCAGATGTAGATATCATCATTTCAGTTGAGTATTTTCTTCCTCTGTCATCTTTTCTTATGATTGATTCTTGACTTTGTTGTGCTTTTCACAACTCTAGGCTACTCCTAAAGTGTGACCTTTTTTTGCATCAATTTGTTAGATTTTCTTTGTAGCACATTTGATGTAGTGTTCCTAGCTTGACTAGGCAGCCTCAATTAGGGGAAGGACCCCTAATTGACTTCTTAGGTATTCATGAGATTCTTTAGGTAAAGCCTTAGTGAATATGTTTGCTAGTTGTTCCTTTGTATTCACATATTCCATGTGAACCTCTTTATCTTGTACCAGTTCTCTCAAGTAATGATACTTGATGGTAATGTGTTTGGTCTTTGTGTGTATCACTAGATTCTTAGAGATGTTGATAGCACTTGTGTTGTCACAGAAAATGATAATTGGTTCAGTGATTTCTTCTTTCATGCCTACCAACAATTGCTTTATCCATATCAAATTTGAACAGTTCACAGCTGCAGCCACATACTTAGCTTCATCAGTAGATTGGGAAATGCAATTTTGTTTCTTGCTTGTCCAGGAAACTAATCTCTATCCAAGAAAAAAAGCTCCACCACTAATACTCTTTATGTCATCTACATTTCCTGCCCAATCAACATCTGTATGCACTCTTAGTTCAAACTTGTCATGCTTCTTGTAGTACAATCCATAGTCAACAGTTCCCTTCAAATATATCATGATTCTTTTAACCACCATCATGTGAGTTTCCTTAGGATTGGTAGAGAATCTTACCACAATCCCAATAGCTAATGCAATATCTGGTTTGCTATGTACAACATACTGTAGCTTTCCGATCATAGATCTATACAAAGTCTGGTTAACTTCTACAACATCATCATTTTTAGACAACTTATGTCCAATAGCCATGGGAGTACTTACTAGCCTTGAATATTCCATACCAAAGGTTTTAAGTATCTCATGAACATATTTAGACTAGGTGATGAAAATTCCTTTCTCCATTTGATATACTTGCAAACCAACAAAAAATTTGATCTCCCCAAACATACTCATCTCAAATTTAGTTTGCATTTCATTTGAAAATTTCTTACACAAAGCATCTTGTCCACCAAATATAATATCATCTACAAAGATCTTAGCTAACAAGATTTCTTTACCTTCTTCATCTTTCATGTACAGATTGCTTGTGTCATTTTTCCTTGAGAATCCAATCTATATTAGGTAGTTGTGCAATCTCTCATACCATGCTCTGGGAGCTTGCTTCAGTCCATGTAGTTCTTTATTTAGTTTGCAAACCATGTGTCTTCTATTTGGATCAACAAATCCTTCTGGCTATTCAATAGACACTTCTTCCAATATACCATTTAAAAATGCAGACTTAACATCCATTTGGTATACCTTGAAATCTTTATACGTAGCATAAGCAAATAGAGTTCTTACTCCTTCCAATCTTGCTACAGGGTAAAATGTCTCCCCATAATCTATTCCTTCTTCTTGTGCGTAGCCTTTGCATACCAACCAAGATTTTTTTCTTGTGATATGACCATGCTCATTCATTTTATTATGAAATACCCACTTTGTCCCAATGATATTCTTATTTTTTGGTCTCAGCACCAGAGTCCAGGTATCATTCTTGTCTATCTGGTCTATCTCTTCATTCATTGCTTCTATTCAGTCTTCATTTTCTAATGCCTCCTTTGTTGTCTTAGGCTCAAATTCACATAGTAAACATATTAGATCTCTTGCCTTGCTTCTGGTCTAAATTCTAGTATCTTTATCTCCAATAATCTATTCAAGCTTGTGATGTCTCCTTACATATTGTGCTAGAACATGTTTTGATCTCCTTTCATTTTTCTCATCAGGCTCACCAACAATATTGCCAGATTCAACTTCTGAATGCTCGGCAACTTCATCTTGATACTCAACAACTTTTTCCTATCGCTTGACACATTCTTTTTCTCTCTCGTCATTGTTATCCTAATGCTCGACATTGCTTACCTGAGACTCAGCATTAGGTGCAGGTCTATCACTTGCCTCTTCTTCCTTTATATACACAAAAGATCTGTAATCTTCTAGTTCTTTATTACTGTTAGCTTCATTTTTCTCTGCATACTCATCAACTTTGACATTCACACTTTCCACAATTTTGTTAGTGTTAGAGTTCAAACACTTATAAGCTTTACTTTTTGTGGAATAGCCTAGGAATATACCCTCATCGCTTTTAGCATCAAATTTTCCATTTCTACTATCCTTTAATATGTAGCACTTCCAAAAATTCTAAAGTACTTTACACTTGGTGCATACCCATGCCATAATTCATAAGGTGTCAGATTTGTACCTTTTATGATTTGTACTTGGTTAAGAGTATAAACAGCTATACTTATAGCTTCTTTCCAATAGTTTTGTGCAACATTCTTTTAAATCATTAATGTCCTTATACAATCCAAGATAGATCTGTTCCTTTTTTCTGCTATACCATTCTTTGGAGGAGTTCTAGGTGCAGACATCTATCTTTTGATCCCTCTATCATTGCAAAATAGATTAAATTCATTTGATGTAAATCCTCCACCTCGGTCAAATCTCAGACACTTCAAGTTCTTACCTGTCTCTTTTTCAACCTTAGCCACATACCACTTAAAAAATTGAAAAGCATCATATTTTTCCTTTAAGAACATTATGTGCATCATTCTGATATAATCATCAACAAATAGGTTAAAATATCTAGCACCATAATAGATTTGTACACCCATCGGTCCACAAAGGTCAGTATGAACCAAATATAAGATATTCTTAGAAGTAAAAGTTTTGCTCTTGAAACTAGACTTTGTCATCTTACCCAACTGACATTCTTTGCACATTACATTCTTAGGTTTCTTCAATCTAGGTAGACCTCTCACTTTATTTTTATTATTAATTTCTACCAGATTATCGAAGTTAACATGACATAGCCACTTATTCCATAACCAAATATCATCAAGTTGTGCAATCATACATGTTTCTTCAGATAGGTCTAGATAGAACAAATTACCTCTTGTCTGTTTTCCACTTCCAATCAATTCACCAATGGCATCAAATATTTTGACCTTTTTGTGATGAAATTCCACTTGGTAGCTAGTGCTATTAAGCTGTGCAACACTCAATAGATTATAGTTAAGACCACCAATCCAATAAGCATTTTCACAAGTGATCTTATTAGTCAGCTTAATCAATCCTTTTCCTCTAACAGGACATGGTGCATCATTACCAAATTTCACACTCCTACCTTTATAATGATCTAAGGTATCAAACTTACTCTTATCTCCAGTCATATGATGTGAAAAACCACTATCAATAATCCATTTATCATTTTTGTTCACATAAGATATCAATGCAGTTTTCTCATCCTCATCAAATTCATCTTTCATTGCAACATAGACAACCTCAATTTCAAAATCATCACTATCAGTGTCAGTCTCTTCTTCGACAATGTAGCAAGATTTCTTACCTTTTCCTTTGTAGTCCTTGTATCTTCAGTAACCTCTATCTTCTCTTTTGTCTTTATTCTTGTTGTCCCTTTCTTCATCCTTGTTATCCCTGTCAGGACATCTAGCATCTATATGACCAAAATAATTACATGAAAAACATATAATAGGGAGTTTACCTTTGTACCTTCCTTTCCCCCTTTTTAGTCTTCTAGCCATAAGAGCTTCTAGATCCTCAAGTTCTTCATCAGATGTGTCACTGTCACTTTCACTTTCACTTATGTATCTTTATTTTTCCTTCTTTGACTTACTTAGAACCATTTGTGACTTAAAGAAGATTCAATATTACCAACAGTGAAGTTATCATAGTTAGAAAGTTCAAAAGCAGTAAGCTTACCAACCAAACTTTCCAAAGTAAGAGCATCAGTAGAGTTACATCTAGATTCTTGAATTGCAAAAATTTTGATTGCATAGATAGGACACAGAGTTATCAATACTTTTCCAATTATAGTTTCATCCTCAATAGTTCCATTTTATCCTCTAATAGCATTTACAACTTCTTTTATTCTACCACAATATTGTGCAATATTCTCACCTTCTTTCATTCTCATTTCATCAAATTTACCTCTTAGGCTCTCAGTTTTTGCTCTCAACACATTTATGTCACCACCATAAATGTTTGCAAGGGTGTCCCACATTTGCTTTGCAGTACTCCAGTCTTTGATGTCTTCAAATTTTGGATAATTTAGGGCAAACACAATCTCCAACATTTCTTGGTTGTGCTCTTGTTTAGCTTTCATTTCCTCAATAGTCAGTGGTGCAACAGGTGTGGTATAGTCATGTCAATGTAATACTTTGTAGAATCACCAATAGCGGCTAGATGTAGCTTCATCAAAATTTTCCATGTAGGAAAGTTTTCCTTATTCAACTTTGGTACCTCCTTATACATCTTGATCATTTGCTTCAAGTATCTTCAAACTTGTTCTCTGTAAGCACCAACAACTCTGATAAAAATTGTTAATATGATTTAGAACAATAGAGAGGGGGGTGAATCAGTTGTTCTCAGGTCCAGATATATAAAAACAAACTTTAAAACTCTTCAACAAATCAGATCTAATAACCAACACCTACTCGGTCATTACTAATTGCATAAAAGAAATATATAACAGTGCATTCCACTTATCCAATAGCATCTAACTTGTAAAACACAGAAATGTTCAAACCAAAACATTCACACAAGTATCAACACCAAGATTTATAGTGGAAACCCAATTTGAGAAAAATCACTTTGTAACATGTTACTATTATGTTCACTCTTTTGAAGTGAGCTCGGTGAAAAGCCAACCTTGTCAAAGGTTATAAACATACTGTTAGGTGTGACCCGGTTAAAGGATCTAAACCACTCTATTAAAAGTACACCTTGTTATAGGACTTACATACACTCCATTAGAATGCGACCTTGTTCAAAGGATTTATACCTATGACTGTTAGGTCAACCTCTGTTAAAAGGATTTTGACTATTACAATGGTTAGAAAGTAGAAGTAGTATTGATCTAAAAAACATACAACTCACTTTGCAAATATCAGATCCAATTTTGTACACATATGTTGGCTTACTGACTGTGAACCTTTACCATCTCCATCACTGATCTGCTTGAAACTCTCTTCAAGAAATCACAACACTTCTCCTTCAGCCTTCTCTACTTAGATAGTCAATAATATCAACAATACTTCTAGCATCCACTCCTTGGTCAACCTCTTGCTTAGGTTTCCTTAATACTTCCTCTATTAGGTCAATACATCTTTTTCCACTTAATTTCCTTCGTAGATCTTAGGGTTAGACCATATTCATTGAATCCATCCTACATTGTGTTCTTCGACTATCCTTGTAGAAATATCTTGAAAATCTTAATAGATCTATAATAAAACATTTTACATTGCATTAAATGCTTTCATACAATCAATAAATAAAGTCAACATGTTTTACATAATCCAAGAATTCAACGATGTCGGCTGGAAATCTGAATTCTTCCTCAAATGCAAAATACTATTTCCTCAGCTAATACTGTCTTCCTTGTCAATTAATTGGTGTTTGGTCAACACTAAATTTACTTGGCATATACTAGCTCGGTCGACACTTACAACACTTGACTTAAACTAGATTTCTTCACTTTTGCTCAGTTAAGCCTACCGGTTTAGTCTTCATTCTCACTTAGATAAACAATACATTGTCTTATCATTGTGCCACATAATCAAGTACTCATTGAAGTATCAAGATAACTCAACCTTTCCTTAGGTGCTATTGTAACCAACCTTTCCTTACCCCTTAGCAACAATCAAATAGATATAGTACTTTCTTAAATAGCAATGGTCTTACTAGTTAATGTTTGACATCAATGACAATACAACAATTGCTTCATTTGCAGTTTCCAATAGGAGTTTATAATGTAATGCTTCATAGTTTTTAGGTTTGGTGGATTCAAGATTTTGAATCTCATCCTTGTATCTCCCTTGAAAGACTGCTTTTGTCTACAAATTGTAAAATGCAATCTCAGTATTACTTTTGTATTCGAAAATGATTCTGGGGTTTCTTCTTGATTCTTCCACGGACGAGTCCTTGAATCAGTTATTATAAATATATTATTGGTGGCTTGTCCACTTTAGTCTAAAAAAATATATTATTTAATAATTGAATGAATATTTCACAAATTAAAAAATAAATTCTATTATGTGGTCATGCATAATTCTTAATTAACAAGAAATATAAAATTTATAAAAAGCTTAAATCCAATTTATTAATTCTACTTCATAGGACATTATTAAATGAAGGTTAAAAGTATTTAATAAGGAATTTAATAAATAGATTCTCTTTAGCATTATCACCTTAAATAACCTTTATATTGCTTTTACTATCAATTAAGTGAATGCAAGTCACACTTGATAATAAAAATCCAACATGACAAATTTAAAAAGGTTATAAAATAAAACAATGTTTATTTCTATATTATAGATGTGACTTTCTAAAGTCAAGTATCTTTATTAACTAAAACCAGGAATAAAAGAGCATACAAAAAGAAATTTTAAAGTGCACTCAACCTAAATTAAAAGAAAAAGAATAAATCTCAATGAGGAAACCCTAACCCTAATTAGAATTTAGGGTTAGGCCTCAAGTTTAAAAGGTAAGCAAACCCTAATCTCATCATTTTTGATGTAGGGTTGAGCCAAAGGGTTGAGGAGGTAGGGTTTCAAGGTTTGGTACATACTTGTGTACAAGTGTGTATATACACACCTAGGGTGTGTATATACAAACATATACACATGTATGTATTTGACACTCAAGCTTGTTGAAGAAGGTCGTCAAACCTTAGTGGGTTTTTGACCAAAAACTCACAGCATAAGCCAAACCCTCAAATTTCAGCTAGGTAAGTTTGATATTTTGATTTAGGGCTATAAAGGTTTCAATCAGATATTTTTTAGGATGTTGTATATATATATTTTTTAATTCTGAGAATTCAGAATAATCCTCTCTGTGATATCAAAGAGTTAATCTTTTTTTTGTTTATTTTATAAATTGTTCTCTGCTACACTTTTAGTATTTAGATAAATCTTTGAGAGAAAGATACAAGCTTTTCTATGGCGGCAATATGTTTTACCTGGCTAGAGATATTTGATCCATCTTTTGCCGACATTTCCTTCCTGTAAATGCTTCTTTTCAGTGTGCAGTTTATTACTGGTTATGTTGTTGTTTTACCCTTTAATTTCTTTGGCACCACACTGGCATGTGTGCCGTAAAATACTATGCTTGCAAATAGGCAAGCATTATCAAATGTTATTGTGCTTTTATTTGTATAAATTTATTTTTTGTTTAGGAAAATAAAATATAAATAATTTTTTTAAAAAAAACAATGGAGGGTGTCGGCTACCCTGCTAGTCGGCTCCTTGTGGCTACTGTTGTGGTGGGTAAAGGCTAAATATACCATGCAAATTATATATATATATATATATATATATATATATATATATATATATATATATATATATATATATATATATATATATATATATATATATATATATATATAAGCTAAATCTGTATTTCTTATATATGATAACTTATTTAACAATATGTAAAGGTTTATTAGCTGTCCTCTTTCCAGAATTGATAAACAATGATGAATGTGACAAGGAAAATATTAATGATACATATGTACTAATGTATATGTATATATTTCATGTAAATATTTATATTACTGCATATCATTGCATGTCAATAAAATTTGCTTATCAATTTCTTTTGACAGAAAATTTATTATTATATATATACATTTAATTATATATATAATGACATATACATGTATATTTATATTTCATCATGCATTAACAGACAAGGTTCCTAGAGCTGAAACTTGGCTCTAATACCAGAATGTAATGCCCAAAAACTACTACTAGGACAAAACACATACAACAATGCTCATAATTCCAGAATAGGTTAAACTGAGTTTTAATGCGAATATGTCTTTATGCTTACATGTAATTTAATGAGCTGACTATAAACAATTCAAATAACACATAATTACTAAATGGAGACTTTATTTATATTTAAGAGAGAAATCATTTTTACAACATATTTGTTCACTAGTTAAAAATATAACCCATCATAGAGTACATCTTTCTTTTCTAATATTCTTATTGAAAGGAAATTATGTTCACTAATAACTATTTTTTTTGATAATTTCTACCAGCAACATATTTGCTATCCATAATAAAATTTATCTCACCCTCTAATATCAAAGACATAGAAATACATTGACATTCCTTTTCTTTCTAAAACAAGCTTAAAACATTTGGTACATAATTTACCAATAGGTTTTAAAATAACAATTCAAATACAATTATATCACTTCTTCCAAGAATTTCATAGCTTTATCATATACATTATAAATTGAAAACTTGCAGCTTGCTTTCATTCTCTACACTCATGCAACCTGCATTAAGGAAATATTTGAAAACTTGACCATGGAGGCTCACCTCCCAGCCAAGGACATTTCATGGCCACCCATGAGCTAGGGGAAACAAGGATAGATGGGATACAAACATTCATCTCACATACAACAACAAGAAACAAGAACAACTCATTTTTACTCCCAATCCCAAGTTTGAACATAGGATCATAATTGATCCAAAAATGGGTGAAGGTGGAATCATCCTTATGGAGATGCCATACTCAAACCAAATCAAGTACTTACAAATCAATATTACATGCCTTCACAAAGTCCATTCCCAACATACTAGCTCATCTCATGGAACACCAATCACATCCCTTATGTCCCCCAATTTACAACTCAAGTAGGCTTCAAGGATGCCCATACATCCAAGCTCTCTACACATAAGGATTTCCCAACTATGCCCTTTACCCTAAGACACTCTCAAATCCTCCCAAGGATGAGAGTAATCTTGCACTCCCTTAACATGTTCACAACATACAAGGAGAAAAACAAGAGAGATCTCCATGAATACAAAATGAAATCAAGACAACATAGTCTCACAACATACCAAATTAAACAATACAAATACATAACAAAACTTTCATGTTAGATGCACCTACCTTTCCTCAAGCTATGGCAAGGTGAATTTTTTGAAGAGCTTGTCTTCCCTTTTCTTCTCAAGCCTCTAGATCCTCTGAAGCCTATTCTCCTCCAAGATAAGATTGCATAATCTCTAAGTGTGACACCTTCCTAGTCTCTTTTTCCTAATAGCTCAAAAAACATTCCTTCTCTCCTACCCTCATCCCAAGGTAAGTTAGGTGTCTTGGTTCTTGCTCACTAGCCACTTGCCCTAAGCTAAGAAATAGATAGTAATTCAAGACATGGGGAAAGGGATTATCCTAGAAGACATGTCCAAATTCGTCACTCTCAAAGAAGGCTCACTTTGAGAGGCATTTTGGAAGTGTTGGGTGAAAAAAAAGGTAAAAGTTGACCTCCAAACCTATGCACATGCCTTGGGGTACTTAAAACTAACCCTAACTACACCCTAGGGCTCAATTTAACCCTCCAAAAACTCAAGTGAAGTTTAAACACGAAAATGGGAAGTGATGTCACTTGCCTTGGTTTCCCAAACCACTAAGCATGCCTAGGGACTCACAAGATGACCTAAGGGCGAGGTAGGGTCCACTTTCCACTTAGGCATGCCAACACATTACACTAGTGTCAAGTGACACCTCACAAAAAGGAGTACAAATCACATTTCTTAATTACACACATGGCATGCCTAATGGATAATTTGCATTTACATTTACACATTTGAATTTACATCAAATTATGCATGTATTAGAATTTTACAAAAACAATCACTCAAGCATTACATTTATGAAAATAAAATCACATGATAATGAGGTCGTTCTCTTCCTAGAGTTGACTTTGGCCTTAAACTATTTTCACATAGATCCATCCTTGTTTCCCCGCATTTAATACCATAGTTATAATCCTGCACACTCGATTTAGATATCAGTATCTCATGAAAATAATGCATATATAAATATATCGAAAGAGAAATAGGATCTATAGTAACATCCAAATATGAATACATAGAAAAACTACATTTCATGATTTCAACATAAACATATTCCATAATGTACCCTAATTTTATAAGCATAGAAATGTAAGTTCAATTTTCACTTAAACAAGTAACCCTAAGTCAAGTGCAGAACCATTTCATTAGGAATTCAATCATCATAACTAACTCAATATCCTATTCCATAAAATAACATAAATCAATATGCAGAATCTAGGATTCAATTATCTTTCTATATCATAATGTCAGTATGAATCTAACATAAGCATGTAAAAGTACATCTAATATCATCATCCATATAATCATGTAAAATCATCACATAATATCTAATGATAAGAAGTCATAATCAAAAGAGGTCTAATATCATAAAATAATATATCATCTAGCTAGTCCATGTGTCAAATCATCAGTCAAGCTAAGATGAGTTAGGGTAGGACCTCACATCATCTTCCTCTGTAGAATCAACCTCCTCCCATACATGTGAAGTTTTCATAGCATGGCCCCGATCATCATAAGATTCATCTTCCTCATCTTCTTGTTCCTCATTTGCATATACATTTTGAGAAATTGCACAATAGTCAGGATCATGTGGAGATTGGCAAGCTATGCACCATAAGACATCATCATTCATGTTAACAAAGTATCTTTGCAAAGGATCAGGGGTTTATCGTTAGGCTTATCCTTTCTTTCTAGGATTATAGGCTTCTCATTCTTTCATTGGGCATGGTAAGGAAAATTTTGCAACCTAGGTTGCTTATTAAAATTATTGAAAGGAGGTCTGTCATTATTTTGAACCCTATTTCTATTTTCACCAAGCTTTAAATCCTTTAAGGCATTCTAGATTTGTTTTAAGTCATCATCCTCCCTAGGCTTTATATTGGAAGTTTTATCTAATTCTTTCTTTCCAAACCCAAGAGGTTTTGGATCTTCTCTTCTACTTAGCTTGCCTGATACCCTCCTGTTACTTTCGATATTTACAACACATCTCTGGGCTTCCCTAATGGTTCTAGGATTTTTGTCCCTAAGCAGCTAACCCATTTTTGCATTAAAATCATTCAGATATGTTGCTAGACATACCTTCTCATCCAATCTCATAACTTGGAAAATTTTGTGCATAGCTTTCTGAAATCTCACATTAAACTCAAGGACTTCCTCATTTTGGTTTTTCTTGATATTATTAAATTCATTCAACATGAAACCTTCATTTGTTTCATCACCATATTGGTCCTTGAAACAATTTATAAAATCATCCCATGAGCCAATACAGTCATGAGGGAGTCCTCTAAACTAGTCTCAGGCATCCTTAATTAGTGATTGAACAAATAATTTCCTAATGACATCTTCATGTTCAATTTCATAATCATCTATCATATTAATAAATTTTTTTAAATTCTCTTCACATGTAACAACATTATTACCTGTAAATTTTGGAAGTTTTTCTCTAATTTCCTTAGGAATCAAATTAGGATAACCAAGAAAGCCATGTTAATATGATTTAGAACAATAAAGAGGGGGGTGAATCAGTTGTTCTTAGGTCCAGATGTATAATATAAAATTTTAAACACTTCAACAACTTAGATCTAACAACCAACAACTACTCAGTCAATACAAAATGTATACCAGAAACATATAATAGTGCAGTCCACTATCAAATAATATTTAACTTGCAAAACACATAAATGTTGAAACAAAAAATTCACACAAGAATTGACACCAAGATTTATAGTGGAAACCCAATTTGGGAAAAACCACTTTGTAACATGGTACTGATATTTTCACTCTTCTAAAGTAAGCTCTATGAAAAGCCATCCCTGTCAAAGGTTTACAAACACACTTCTTGGTGTGACCTAGTTAAAATATTTCAACCACCCTATTAGGAGTGCACCTTGTTAAAGGACTTAAGTACATTCCATTAGAATGCAACCTTGATTAAAGGATTTATACAATGACTATTAGGTCAACCTTGATTAAATGATTTAAAATGATACAATGGTTAGAAAGTAACAACAATGTTTGATCTGAAAACATACAACTCACTTTGCAAATAATAGATCCAATTCTTACATATATATACTGGCTTATTGACAGAGATCCATTTCCATCTCCATCACTGATCTACTCATAAATCCCTTCAAGAAATCACAACTCCTTCTCCTTTAGCCTCTTATGTTTATTCAGTCAATAACAATAACAACTCTAGCATACTACTTCAACCTCACACTCAGGTTCCCTTAATACCTCTTTCATAGGTCGATCCAACTTTTTCTACTTAATCTCCTCCGTAGATTTTAGGGTTAGGTCAGATTCATCAAATCCTTCCAACATTATGTTCTTCATCCATCCTTCTAGAAACATCTCTAATCTTTTTATGGAATTACAATAAAATGGTTTACATTGCATTAAATGCTTCCATACATTCAATAAATAAAGTCAACATGATTTACATAATCCAAGAATTCAACTATGTCAGCTAGGAATCTGAATTCTTCCTCAAATGTAAATTACTGATGCTCGGTCAATACTGTGTTCAAGTCCTTGGTCATCACTGTGTAGCCCAGTCACCACTGAAACTATTTCCTTGGCTAATACTGACTTCCTCGGCAATAAACTGATGTTCAATCAACACTAAATTTACTCGGCATATATTAGCTCGGTCGACACTAACATCACTCGGCTTAAACTAGATTTCTTCACTTTTGCTCAGTTAAGCCTACTTTTTTAGTCTTTCTTCTCACTTAGATAAGCAATACATTATCTTATCATTGTACCACATAATCAAGTACCCATTGAAGTATCAAGATAACTCAACCTTTCCTTAGGTGCTATTGTTATCACCTTTTCCCTAGTCCTTCTCAAAAATCAAATAGATATAGTACTTTCTTAGATATAAATAGTCTTACCAGTTAAGGTTTGACATCAATGACAATACAACAATTACTTCAATTGCAGTTTCCAACAAGCCATTAAATAGAAGTTGTTTGTACCTTTCAACATGAACTGGTCTCCTTTGTAATGATCCATCATTTTGAGAAGTAGATGCTTTATTATTTGATGTGTTAGCAGCATTTTTAGCAGTCACTGGTGTGACAATGGTAGCTTTCTTAGCAGAATTAGCACCAGGTACTGAAGTAGAAGTAACAACATTTGAAGGCCCTGAGGATTACCTAAGAAAGTCAATCTTCTTTTTCATTTCTAAAGCAGTAGCCTCAAGTTCTACTTTCTCTAATTATTTGGCTAATTTTTTTTTTCTCTTTTATCCCTTTCAAGATCATTATCCAATTTGGACAATTGATCTATGGGAACCTTATCACTAATAGGTTCATTTATTAAGATTCTTGTTGCAATATCTTTACCCTTATCCTTAGGTCTTCTAACTTCAACAACTGGATGGATAATAGGTTGTTCATCATTTTTCTTAGGTGTTGCAACAACATTTATAGCCTCCAGGGTCAGCAACTACCTTCTCAACTGATATAATCTAATTTGGGCTTGTCTCAGCTCAATTTCCTTTTCCTTTTCCTTTTCTCTTTTCTTCCTAATGGAAATTTTCTCCTAGATCCTTCTCTCCAAATTGAACACTTCTTCAAAGATATCTTCATAATCTAGGAGAGTTGTTTCAGATTCTGAGGCTTAAAAAAATTGTGTTTCTTATCTCTTAGGTCATGGGGGCTTTTAGAAGGAGAAGTCCCCTGAGTTGGAGGATCATTCCTACCTTCTAAACCCCTACTTTTACTTCTTGATCTTCTATCTCCCCCCCTGAGATTATCTATTTAGAAGCATTCCCTTCTTGTGATGTATTCCATCCTCTCTTTTAGAATGAGGAGAATAATAATCATCATATGCACCTAACCCTAGATCCACAACCTCCTCATATGTAGAAGTATTCCCTTCTTGGCTAGGATGGATTAGGTCATCTTCATTTGTGTTTTTCTTTTGTGTCCATGCCTAAGACATGTTTTTATCATTTTGATCTGTTATTGGATGATGAGCCCTAGAAGTACTTGGAAATTCACCTTCTAATTTATCCTTTGAATGATCTTTCCTCTAAGTCCTGGTATTTCTTTGACTCATATCCAAAAATTGTTATAAACAATTTTTATTTTCACTCAGCACAGCTACATAGATTCTCAGATTCGCCACCCAACACAAGATGAGAAATACAACACTAACTAATAGATTAGAGCACTTAATACTTCAAAGAATACCTCAAAAATGATAAAAATAAAATGCAAATCTTGGCAAGATTTTTACTGATATTGCATAACCACAGGACTGCAAAATAATTCTTTGTACTTCAATGGTGACTAACTGGTTCTGACAAATAAGAAGGCTAGGAGTCTAGCTCAACTTGTACCTACATTATTTGACACAAATTTGTAACACCAAAGATCTTATATGTATATTTATTATGATTATATCATATCTAGTCCCTAGCAGAGTCGCCATTTTGTTGGTTCTTCAAAATAGACTTTAAGCTCATAACAACAACCAATACACCCACAGATAGATTTTAATGAAAGGTTAATTCCAAGTGTGAATATCTAGGATGATTGGACCAACTATAGGGACAAGACTTCCCTCTACGCTTCTGGCTCTACAAAACCAAGGAGGGCACTCCTAATCTAGTAAAATAAACTTTTCTTTCACAACCTCAGATTGGATTTGATACAACAGATAAATGGTAAGAAAATACTAAATGATAACTAGTCACTTATCAATTCTCCATTACCATTTGGTAAGACACAACTTGAAGGTCACAATATCTCAAATATCTTTTGATAATTTTATATCAATGATAGGAATACAACCAAATTCTATTTGGCAATCATTACTGCAAAATAAACTCATTTTTGGCTAGTGCCTTATAAATTGGACTATACTTTGCTGCAAAGTAAAGAATACATAAAATAATCAAAGTTATTGATTTAGGATCCCTTTAATATCACCACCTTATGATGATATTGATCAAAATATATATGAACTTACCCTACTTATAGGAATCTTTATGCAAACCCCAAAAATCTATGCTCTATCCAAAGCTTTTTAATTTGATCCTAGATCAAAGAAAATGAATAACAACACATACACAGAAGAACTCTATGCAATGAATTCCAAGATTCATAACTCAAAGGAATGATACACAAGGAGAGATGTAAAGCTTGGATTTTTTTATTCCAATTTACCGAATCTTGTTTCTATATACACTATGCTTTAAAATATGCACCACTTCAATAATGGCTAAAAACTAAACAATGTGCTATTTCTCATAAACTTAACCTAATACAATTTAATTATATCCTAGACTTAGAACTTGTAAGAAAAAAATAATTCAAATTCTGGTCCTTCTAAATGATCCAGGAAATCTTTTTAGAGAATTAGGATTGCAAACAAGCTATGGATCACTTAGGAAAAGACCGAAGATTACATTAGATAAGAAAAAAGATAGAAAGTACAAAAAGAATGCTTTAATTGAATTTTTAAAAAAGTGTTAATTGATTTGAGCTCCAAGTCTTTTGCAATAGCTTCCAAAAATAGTTCTAACTCTACCAAGTGTTGCCTTTGTATTTGTGCCTTCATACAAAATTCTCCATACAGTTTGATCTGTTTAAAGAGTTGGGGATGTGCCACCTATTGTGATCTCAGTGGGTGCTTGTTCTATCCTTGTTTGTTCTAGGGAGTAGACTCCTAAGATTTGTAGATTTATTCATTGGGCCAAGCGAAAGTAACCACCTCACCTTTCTTCTCAGCCAAGACATCCCAAATTAGCTCTTACCTATTGAAATTCCTTATTTAGGGCTCCAAAGTGTACCCTAGCATCCTCCAAAATTTCAACTATCTGCACAAAAAGAATGTTGCTATATGCATTTAAATGCTACTAACTCTTATTGACAACTCATCATATTTTTACTTGTAATTTTGATGAGCTACAACTAATTGAATATTCGAATGAACCAAAGAAACAATGATTCGAGATCACCGAGTACTGAAATGATATGTAAGATGATTAAATTAGTCAATATGTCATCATTGATGTCAACTAGTCTTGACAATACTTATCATGTTAGTTACAAACATCTGTTAAAGGATGAAAAAGATGAAGAATTGAGATATCTACATGAGAAAAAGATGGATATGACAGATAAGGATAAGGTAAACATTGGGTAACTTATTGATGAGTCTATGGCTTTATATTTTTGACTTGAGCATGTTACATTAATATATTATGAAGAAGATATTTGAAATTGAACAAGTCAATGTGGTCAGAAATTGAAAATTTTTGTATACACCGATCCAGTGCAGTGTTAACCGACTGACATTATTAACTGAGCTAGTTCTACTAGTTATCACTGACACATTTCTATATTAACTGAGTATGGATGAAAACATTAAATGCAAAGAACAACTGACTGAATTTGATGAGCTGGAAATTGTTATGATTTTGAGGTTAAGGATGAAGTTTTTTATGAGATCCGTGACTGACAAAATTCAGAGAAGATCTAAAGGATGAGATTGAAACGTGTTAATAACACATCTACCGAGGAAGGTTTAAGAGGCCGAAATGGACAAAGGAGATTAAGCAGAAAAATCTAATGGCTGATATAAAAATGATTTACTTGTCTATATAAGAGATATGAGTTTCATTATTGAAACATACCGAAAGAAGAAGACTGCAAAGATTTCACATAAAGCCTTTATTCATGGATGTCTAATCAAACTGGTTATTGAAAGAACTAAGCTGCAGAGTTTACCGAGCGTTAGAGAACCATTTACCAAGTGAAAGTAAGTTGAAGAATATTAAGGAAGTGAATTTGATTAATGATCAGAGGATTTGTATTGACTTAGTATAGATTTGAATATTTTCAATTGAGTTGTATTTGAATCAGATCATTACTATATTAGTTTAACCATTGATTTAGAAAATCTCTTAACCAAGTGGACTTAATAGTCTTATGTTCTACCCTATGACATTCATTGAATGTAAAGTGTTATCTTGTTGACCCCATAGTGAATGCTAGTCAAAAGTTAACTATTAGTGATAAATCCTCTAACCAGGTTACACCTAATAATGTGTATTGTAACCTTTAACAAGGTTGGCTCTTCACCAAGCTCACTTTAGAAGAGTGAATTATTTTGGGTTACCGGTCCCAGGTGGTTTTTCCCTTAGTAGGGTTTCCATGTTAAATCATTGTGTTATATGTTATGTGATATTTGTGATGATTTTTTTTCTATCATACTTTACATACTGCATAGTTGATTTGGTCAGTAATCATAGTTAGATATTTACTGGTAATCAGTAAAGTGAATAGATAGTTTGATATTTTATGTTACCAAGCTACATAATTTGTTGGAATTGTTTTATAAGGTACATCTTTATAATTGGGACTGTAGGATAACTGATCTAACTAATTCACCCCCCTCTTAGTTATTCTAACAATTGGTATTAGAGCACATTACTTGGAAGAAAGTTTTAAGGACTTGAGCAGAAAGATTACAAGATGTATAAGAGGGAAGTGTCGAAGCTGAACAAGGAAAAATTTACTACATGGAAAAATCGGATGAGACTTCGCATATCTAGAATTGGATAATATGCTATACATTTACTTGACAATGGCTACATACAACTGATAGTTGGTCCTTTAAATCTTGATTAGTTGAGAGACCGACATGAACACAATATTACTATGATAGAGATTGTTTCTGCTCTATCTAATGTTGAATTTGAGGATGTCAAGGATTGCACTACTGCAAAGGAAGTGTGGGATAAACTTGCTCTAGTTTATGGTGGTGATGAAAATGTGATGATAGCTAGAGCTGAAAGCTTGAGAGATAGATTTGATGACATGAAAATGAAGGAAGGAGACAATATTATACAGTACATAAACCAAATCAAAGTGGTAGTCAATGCCATTTGAGGAGCTGGTGGTATCATTTCTAAAGATACAATGGTAAGTAAGATACTGAGAACCTTGTTTCTTGTCTATGCAATCCAAATATCTTCTATTCATGAAATGAGATCTGCACCTAATAGCAATCTTACTCTTGATAATCTGATTGGAAAGTTAACAACTTTTGAGCTGAACAATTTTGATAATAGTGTTGTACCAAGTGTTGAGTCTTCTTTTATGTCTTCTCTAAAGATTGGTAAATCTAGCAGTAAGCATAATATAAAGAATGAAAGTGATATTAATAATGATGATGAGCTTGATGATCTTGAAGCACTTATGGCCCAGAGACTGCAAAAAGGTAAAGGTAGATATAAGGTAAAGTTACCTTTAGCTTGATTTAATTGTAAAGAAGTTGTCCATATTGCTGCTAGATGTCCCAACAAGAAAGATGAAGATAAAGATAGAGATCAATCTGGTGATGGAAGCTATGGAAGAAGGAACAACAAAGGTTACTGACACTACAAAAGAGACAGCTAAGATCACAAAGATAATGGAAAAAAGGCATTTTATCTTGTTGAAGAAGATGACACCAACAGTGATGATGATATTGAGGTGGTGTTTGTTGCAATGAAAGATGATTCTGAAGAGGAGGAAACGTATGTAGAAACAACACTTATTTCTAAAGTTAGTAAAAATGATACTTGGATCATTGATAGTGGTTGTACGCATCACATAACTAGTGATGAATATAAGTTTGATCATCTTGAGCATTATAATGGAGGATCAGTGAAAATGCGAAATGACACACCTTGCATGGTTAAAGGAAAATGATCTATTTTATTGAATGATAGAATTAGATGTGATAATGCATACTAGGTAAAAGGACTAAATTATAATTTTTTGAGTGTAGCACAACTTAATAACTCAGGTCACCAAGTGGCATTTGAGAGAAAGAAGGTAAAAATCTATGATGAAAATGGAAAGCTTGTCGGAACAGGAGGAAAATCAAAAGGTAACTTATTTTATCTTGACAATGTTGAGACTTCATTTTTACTGGTGAAAAATGAAGATGCATGGCAATGGAATAAGAGGTTATGTCATGTAAATTTTGATAACATTATTAAGATTAGTAAAAAGAGAAAATTTAGAATATTTCCCAGTCTAACCAAACCTGATGATGTTATGTGCCATTAATGTCAAAAGGGAAAGATGAAAAAATCTAGTTTTAAAAGTAAGGACCACTCATCTAATAGAATTTTGGAGTTAGTTCACACCAAATTATGTGGTCCCATGAGAACTCAACTTTACTATGGTGATAGATACTTTATTCTATTTTTTGATGACTATACTAGATTGATGATAGTTATGTTCTTGAAATAAAAATATGAGGCATTTAAACTATTTAAATGGTATAAGGCTAAACTAGAAAAAAAAATTGGAAAAGAATTGAAATGATTAAGGTTTGATAGAGGAGGTGAGTTTGTTTCTGATGAATTCACTAACTTTTGTAATGAGAATGGTATAAAAAGGCAAGTTTCTACACCTACAACACCACACCAGAATGGAATTGCTAAAAGGAGAAACCAATCTATTGTTGATTGTGCTATTACATTGATGATTGAGAAAAATGTTTCACACATGTATGAGAGAGAGGCAATTAGCACAACATTATATGTCCTAAACCGAGTTCAACTAAAGAAAGACACAAACAAGACACCTTACGAGTTATGGTTTGGATACACGCTGAGTGTAAGTTATTTCAAAATTTTTGGTAGCAAGTGTTATATTTTGAAAGATGATAGGAATGGAAAATTTGACTCTAAAGGTGATGAAGGAATATTCTTAGGATATCCTACTAAGAGTAAAGCTTATAAATGTCTGAAAAAAGTTACTAATAAGATGATAGAAAGTGCTAATGTAAAATTTGATGAGTTTAGTGATAAGAATGATGTAGAAATCATGAAGGAACCAGAAGAATATGGTAGGTTCACTTATGTTGAAGATCCAGAGTATCTACTAAAGCCACAGGCTGAGTCTACAAAGCATTAGAAAAATGCTACTAAGAAGCAACAAATGGAAACCGAGAATCAAGAAGAAGCTACTGAGCAGGAAAATGTACTTGAACAGAATGATGAGCAGATGAGAGATCAAGTGCTAGAAATATTTGTTAGAAGACACCATCTTGAGAACAAAATCATTGGAGATAAGCAAGCTGGCATGCTGACCCGAAGTAAGGTAAGACAAAACACATGCTTATTTTGTGAGTTTGAACCAAATAATGTTAGGGATGCTCTTGAAAATGAGGAATGGATCAATGCTATGAATGAGGAAATTGAAAATTTTGAAAAGAATAAGACATGGAGTTTAGTGCCTAGACCAAAAGATAAAAATGTTATTGGTACAAAGTGGATTTTTAGGAATACGTTAAATGAAAATGGAGAAGTCACTAGGAATAAGCAAAAACTTGTCTGCAAGGGATATGCACAAGAAGAAGGTATTGATTATGGTAAAACCTTTGCACCAGTTGCTAGACTGGAAGGAGTCCGCATATTACTTGCCTATGCTTTACATAAGGGATTTAAAGTATATCAAATGGATGTGAAATCAGCTTTTCTGAATGGAATTCTTGAGGAGGAGGTCTACATAGAACAACCAGAAGGGTTTGTTGATCCGAATCAGAAAGACATGGTATGTAGACTGCAAAAATCTTTATATGGACTGAAGCAAGCACTGAGGGCATGATATGAAAGATTACATGCTTATCTTATCAATATTGGCTTTGTAAGAGCTAGTGAAAATAGTAATATGTATATGAAAGGAGATTTTGATGATAACATTTTGATTGCTACAATATTTGTTGATGATATAATCTTTGGTGGACAAGATTAGATTTGTAAATCTTTTGCTGATGAAATGAGAAAGGAATTTGAGATGTCAATGTTTAGAGGGATTAAATTATTTCTAGGTTTGCAGATTATACAACAGAAAGATGGGATTTTCATCACTCAATCAAAATATATTAAAGAAGTATTGAAAAATTTTGGCATGGAAGATGCTAAACTAGTGGGAACACTGATGGAAACTAGCTACAAATTAACAAAGGATGATGAATCTACCGAGGTAAATTAGACTTTGTACCAATCTATGATTGGTAAACTGATGCATGTTGTACACAGTACACCTAATATTGCACATGCAGTGGGGATTGTAACAAGATTTTCTACCAATCCTAAAGATTCACATATGGTTGCAGTAAAGAGAATTTTGAGATACCTGAAGAAAATAGAGGACTATGGACTATGGTACACATTGTTAGGAAAATTTGAACTTAGAGTTTACACCAATGCAGATTGGGCTGGAAACTTAGATGATCGAAAGAGCACAACCAGTGGAGCGTTCCTTTTAGGGGAAAGGCTTGTGACTTGGATTAGCAAGAAACAAGCATGCATTTCAAATATAGCTTGGATCAGATAAGTGTTGGAAGGAATGAATGAGGTAATCACTAACCCAGTGATTATATATTATGACAACACCAGTGCTATAAATATTTCTAAGAATCATGTGATGCATTTGAAGATAAAGCATATATTTATTAAGTATCACTACTTAAGGGAAAAATTTCAAGAGAAGCAAGTACAACTAGAATTTGTAACATCTAAGGAAAAACTTGATATATTTACTAAACCATTACCGAAGGACACATTTGAATATTTGAGAACTAGACTTGGGGTCCGTCCCCTATCTATCAGTCACTAAGGTGATCTAGAGGTTGCATCAACCTACACTTATCACATATTAAATTTGAGTTTACCGAGCTACAAAATTTTCTTACATAGTTGTAGAATATATGTTTGGTATGTATATGGCATATTTTCATATTTCTTGTGTTTCCATCAATGCCAAAGGGAGAGATTGATAAACTACAAATGATTGAATATCTAAATGAACTGAAGAAACAATGATTAGAGATCACCAAGTACTAAAATGATATGTAAGATGATTAAATCAGTCAATATATTGTCATTGATGTCAACTAGTCTTGATAGTACTTATCATGTTAGTTAAAAACATCTAAACATCTGTTGAAGGAAGAAGAAGATGGATATGATAAATAATGATAAGGTAAACATTGGGTAACTTATTGATGAGTCTATGGCTTTATATTGTTGACTTGAGCATGTTACATTAATCTATTATGAAGAAGAGATTTGAAATTGAACAAGTCAATGTGGTCAGTAATTGAAGATTTATGTATACTTTGAGCCAGTGCAGTGTATACCGAATGATAGTATTAACCGAGCTAGTTCTACTAGTTATCATCGACGCATTTCTATATTAACCAAGTATGGATGAAAACATTAAATGCAAAGAACAACCAACTGAATTTAATGAGCTAGAAATTGTTATGATTTCAAGGTTAAGGATGAAGTTTTTTATGAGATCCATGACTGAAAAAATTCAGAGAAGATCTAAAGGATGAGATTGAAACGTGTTAATGACACATCTGCCGAGGAAGGTTTAAGAGGCAAAAATGGACAAAGGAGATTAAGCAGCAAAATCTAATGGCTGATATGAAAATGATTTACTTGTCTATATAAGAGATATGAGTTTCATTATTGAAACATTTCAGAAGAAGAAGATTGTAGTGATTTTGCATGAAGACTTTATTCATGCATGCTTGATCAAACTGGTTATTGAAAGAATTGAGTTGCAGAGTTTACTGAGCATCAAAGAACCATTTACCGAGTGAAAGTAAGTTGAAGAATATTGAGGAAGTGAATTTGATTAATGATTAGAGTATTTGTATGGGCTTAGCATAGATCTGAATATTTGTAATTGAGTTGTATTTGAGTCAGATCTTTACTGTATCATTTTAACCATTGATTCAAAAAATCTCTTAACTAAGTGGACTTAATAGTCTTATGTTCTACCCTATGACATCCATTGAATGTAAAGTGTTATCTTGTTCACCCCATACTGAATGATGGTCAAAAGTTAACTATTAGTGATAAATCCTCTAACCAGGTCACACCTAACAGTGTGTATTGTAACCTTTAACAAGGTTGGCTCTTCACCGAGCTCACTTTAGAAGAGTGAATTATTTTGGGTTACTGGTCCCAAGTGGGTTTTCCCTTAGTAGGGTTTCCATGTTAAATCATTGTGTTATGTGTTATTGGTGATGATTTTTTTGCTATCATACTTTACATACTACATAGTTGATTTGGTCGGTAATCACAATTAGATATTTATTGGTAATCGGTAAAGTGAAGAGACAATTTGATATTTTATGTTACCCAGCTGCATAGTTTTTTTGGAATTATTTTATAAGGTATATCTTTGTATTTGGGATTGTAGGATAACTGAGCTAATTGATTCAACCCCTCTTAGTTATTCTAACAAACTATCCTTAGAACAAAAAAAAGTGATTGGGATTATCGCTTCTGGTTCACCGACATTAATCCTATTGGAAAAACCCTTGCATAATTTCAAAAAATTAAAAATATAACAGTTATTGTCCAGGTTTAAAACACAGTCATTAATCTCTTATCTTTCCTAGCACATCTAATGGTTGGCATGATGCTACAATCACTAATCCTCTATCATCTATTTATTGCAGCTTCATGCCCTTCATTCGATCAAAACACATATGACAGTGATCCAAACTGCAACCCTTCAGACCCACTTAACATTCATGCTTCACCATCCTACTTTATGTCTTCATAGACAATTAGATGGTAGGTATGATGCCATGGTCTTTAAACTTCCTTTAGCTTCTTATTAAGGCATTTTGACAATTGTCCAGTGAAAAGGAACATGTCAGCATTTTTATAAAACTTTATCTCTTGGCCCCACTGACATCATACCCTACTGACTAGTACATCTTATGGCTTTCATGGTCTCACACTCACTAATCTTCGATTATTTCTTCATTAAGGCACTATGTCCATCATCCAATTAGCTTAGACCTGTAGTGCCTTACCATTTTTACCAAGTCGCAAATACCTCTTACTAACTGTTGCTTTATCCAATGAACTGGCAACTAACTATTTACCTTAGTATTTTCTTTCTATCACCAAGTCGTTGAGTGTTTCTCTTAACTCACACTTCATCTAGAGATTGAGTGACCAAGATATATATCATAATCTCTAAATCTACCTTTTAACCATGGTTTAATCTTGATAATGAGTGATTAATACAAATCTCATAATTGCTAGATGTTTGGCTTGACCTTGGTTAGTTTATGAGATTTAGCAATAGTTGTTGATCTCTACCACCATCAACGGTCGTCGCTCAATCTCCAAATGTTTCATAACTTAGCCGTGACTTTATGAGATCATGAGAAAATTATCATGTCGGATCGCTGCAGGTTAAAGCATCACCGCCAGATATTGGGAGACTTGGAGAAAGCCTACTTCGTTGAATCACCACATGCTAGTCACTTAAATGCCAATATTGTGAGAATGAAAGATAACTGCAAACTGTCAAGTATTTCACTTTGTCACAAAGTATCTAAATAAAAAGACTTAAATGCTGCTAATCAAGAGATCAGGAGATAAAACATGACATTCTAAGTTGTCATCGGGTTTTGCACTACTTGCTGACTAGGCCCGAAAGGCATTAACATTTCTACCAGATTTCTTTCTTCTTTCATTGATCAGACTTAGTACTGCCAAATGACTGAGCCCAAATCACTTTTAAAACATTGGGACTTAGGAAAATTAACAACGTTGGGTTTTTATACTTAGGAAATATTAAAGGGGCCCTCTAGGAAAATTAACTTGAATAGGAACATGGCCCCGCCCGACTATGAAATAAAACTCATGTTGAAAGGAAACACTTAAGTGACCCAAAAAAGGTAATGAGGAAATATAAAAGGGATAGGGTTTTATGGACTTAAACAAATTTTTGAAACCCTAGAAACATGAATAAACCCTATTTCCTCATACACTTTGATAATTTCAATGGGTTTTTGTAGGATAAAACCATTTTCATTGGAATTTTTGTGATCACTGGAAAATGGGCTAATAGACTCTACACTAAATGGGCATTCCCAACTTAAGCCCTTCACCCATAAAGGCTCTCTTCCCTCCCAAGGGTGATTTTTTCCTTGTACACCCCAATAGAATAAAACACAAAAACAAAAACCAGCGAATAGACATAACAAGGAAGCCATGAAAACAAGCATGAAGCTCCACAAAACCATCACAATAACATAACAAAGAAATCTTCATTTTACATACAAGAAACAGAAAGAGTTCTTCATGACAAGACCACCAACCTTACTCCAATCTATGGCAAGAGAGGGATGAGAAGAGCTCCCTTTCCTACAATCCTTCCTTCCTTGCTAAGTCCACCTAAAACCTAATAAGTCCACTAGAAGTCTCCAAAATTGGAGAGTGGGAAATCAACCTACCAAATTCCTCTCCATACCACTAAAAAGGAAAACCCTACCTAACCTCAAAGATGATTGGAAACACTCACCTAGGGTTCTCTCTCAACAAGAGGGAAATCCAAAATAGAAAAGAGAGGAAGACTTGACACACTTCCCAAATTCGTCACCTTTCAAAAAGGCATCTTTTGAATAGGAAAAAATGGCTAAAATCATCCTATTGGTCAAAATTTGACCCCCAAGCCAAAGTACACCTATGGGGACATCTTGTTTTAACCTTAACTAACCCTTTGGGTTACTTTTTGCCTCTCAAAAGTCCACTAAGAGTTGACTCACGAAAATCTAAAAAAGATTCCCTCCCAAAGCTCAACAACCAAGGTACCTAGCCTTGGGATTCTAAAAGATGACTTAAATGTGGAAGAAAACTAATATACAATGCACTTGGCCATGCCAACTCACAACACATGTGTCAATTGATACCACAAAAGGGTTACAACACATCACTACACACACGGCATGCCAAGTAGACATTAATTTTTAAAAATAAAAATAAACATAATTAATTAATACAATCAAGAATTACTTCACAACACTATACATCACAACAAGGTTATTTCACCCCTTGGAGATAACATTATCTTAACAATATTTTCACATGCATCCATCTTTAATTTCCCCTTATTTAATCCATGGTCATTTCCTACACACTTGACAAAATATCAGTAGCTCATGAAAGATCATATAACATTTAAATATGAAATACATCACAATAATCACACTTAGATACATCATATAATTCCAATTGCATTTAAACTTTATCACAAGATAATCACATAATTTTCAATAATACATTTCCTAAATTCAAAGCAAGTTAATCAAAGAACACAATGATATATCAATTAACCTAACTTTTTAACCATGATCATTTCACTTAGACTTTTCTTGCATAAAACTAAAGAAAAATATTCTAAATTAAAGATTAATCAAATACTATAAATCAAGACCTAATAATCACTTTTCTATTAATACATGTCTCAACATAAAATAAATTCAAATGGTCTTTTACGTAAGCATGCATATCCAAATAGTAACATTTCAATATTCATAACAAGGTACATCCTACCTACTCAATTCTCAACTCAACACACCTTTTCTACTGCATTACTTCTAGAAATTAAATACACCTGAAAAACAATCTTTAACTACATAAGAATATATATATATTTCACCTTTTTATTATTTTAGATGCCTTGTTCTGATTCAATCTCCACAAAACATGTGCTCAATAGTATTATCATAAAAATCAGTTGAATTCAATTAATCCTATTTCAAACATAGAGCATCCCAAAATTATGAGTGCATAAGAATCAAGAGAAAGAGTACATCATAAATGGTGGTCAATCTTCTATTTATCAAGACACAAATCCATAAAGTAACAACAAAACTTTTTAAATACTAAGTGTATAATGCAGAAAGATAATACCAAGATATAGTCTCTTATAACACCTAACACCAAAGATAATCTTCTAATGAACATAATAAAAAGTTGGAAAGGGTGCATCTCACGATGCCCTCAAATCATAATACGGATAATGATCACTATGTTCACATGACCAACTCATCCCTCACTCTGAAGGTCACCAGAATGTGATTCACAACCACATCCTATGTTTCCAAGTTCATGCAGAACATAAAAAACATGCTCTAAAACAATCCTATTGGAGGACTCCACTTCACATGGAATGAATACAACCTTACCCTTTGAGTGTGATAGTCAAAACCACTCCATTAGGATGTTCGTGCAAGGAGGAAAACAAGGGAGGCACTATAGGATTTCAATAGTAGAGGTGTCAAGGGATGCTTCAACATCATGAGTTTCATTTTCTATATATGTTAGAAGAATATTTTTATAGTAGAATTACTAGTTTTCTCATGTTGATAAGTGGCTATATCATTCTCATAAGGTTATCAGCTTCTTTTGTAATGTCCAACATTTTATCACTATGTTGGATTTCCTTTTGAGGAGAAATATTTTCTCCTTATGCCTTCTCTATTTTATCCATTAGAGATGCATCCCTCCATACATCTTCAGCTTCCATATCTTTCTTTGTTTCAATATTCTCCTCCTCAGTAGCTCTTTGTACTTCAACATTTTTTATTTCAACATCTGCAACTTCAAAAAAATTAAATTCAACTTCTTTTTTTAGCTTCATCTTATCCCTTTTCATGATATATTTCTTGGTCAATAGTCACATTATCATACATCATTTTTATTGGGGTTTTCCATTTCCTCAGAGAGATCAATTTCTTTTGGTCTTTTCTCAACTTGTTGTTTGTTTTTCTACCACTGTTGATCTAAGCTTCCTATGAAATTTTTCATTCTTCTTATTGGTGGTTTTTGTTGCTACTACCTCTATATCAATCATGGAGTTGACAACTTCTACAAGATCATCCAACTAGGAGGACATTCTTCAGTTAATCTATCAAGTAACCATAGCATGTGGACTTTAGGTAGTTGTAGTGATAATTTTTGGTTTCCTAGGGCTTTTGGTAATTAGGTTTTCCTTAAATTTCTTCTTTTTAGAAGATTCCACAGTTAGGGTAGGATTGGTTTTTGGCTTCTTAGAGAATTTGGCAGTGGAAGATATTTTTAATTTATTTCTTTAGGAAGGTTCTCCAGTTAGGATTTCTACTTCTATTAGGGATTCAAATTCCTTCATAGGATTATCATTATTTCTCACAAAATCATCCCATTCCAAAGAGGGTTGAGCAAAATGAAGGCCATGTATAACAACCACTTTGATTAACCCATTATGGGAAAGGAATTTTCATGGTCCTTGTGAAATTAAATGCATGAATATTTTAGTGAATAATATAGATTATAAGGAACATTAACAAGGATGGAATTTTACAAGTGAAACATGAGTCTAAAATGGTGAACAAACACATACTTGTATCTACCTTCACAAGTAATGTACTGAATTAGAAATTTGGTGGCATCCTTCCATCATGGTGGAAGAGACTTATGTTCAACACCCTGGCATTGAACGACCTCCATAAACTCTCTTCACTGAAGAAACTACTTGGTTGTTATAGAAGGAGAAACCACATTGTCTAGATTGTGTTCCATTTTGCCTAGGTTTTACTCACTAGAAAAACATATCGGGGGTTTTGGGTAATTTCCTTTTTTTGCATCATTTCATCCTCATTTCCTTTTGGATGCCACATATTTCTTTCAACCTTATTCCACTCCTACTCTTCCTACTCCATTATCTTCCCATAATTATATCTCATCTCTGAGCTCAAATTCTCTATCTTTGATGTTCTATGAAAAACCCTAGGTTGTCTTCTAGAGTCAAGTCCAGCCTGACCACCATATGAAAGATCACTTGGCCTTTCTCATTTAGGAGGTTTCTAAGGGGAAAACATATAGGTAGTCATTGGATAGATAGATTTACCATAAATTTACCATATGATGATAGTAATAGGGGGATCTCTATGTAATATTGATAGGCAGATTTACCATAATCACATGAATTAAATCTAAATAATTTGAAATTTTACCATAAATTTCTAAGGCTAAAATAACACTTACCTAGAGAAGTCACCTAGAAATTCTTGAAAGTGAAATGATTGAAACCTAGTTTAAGCTTCGTACGTCTACAGACATATGATAAAATGTCAGACCTTCTACTCCTATTTTCTCTTGTACGAACTCTATTTTCGTGCTACATCCATGAAAAAATGATTTGCTTTTGTCTTTTTTTGTTATATTGCCTGAAATTGTTGTAAGTACAATTGAATCTAGACATTTCCATCATACTTATGACTTTATTGGGGAAAATTACAAAAAAATGCCAAATTCACTAAAAGGGAATTCTTCGTCAGAAGTTACCGTTAGAAAAAATCCCCCAAATGTATTAGTGAGGTCTAGGATGGATTTAGATAAAAAAAATTCTTACCACCTCTAGTTTTTCAATATTCCATGCCAATGCTTTCTTCTTCATTACCTGAAGTGTGTCTATGTTTCCCTTTTGGAGCAGAATTCCTCAGGAGGAGGACTTTGACATTACAGAGGAGATGGGGGATGCCAACTCTATCAAAAGCCTCTAGATATTTGACTCTAAATCTTAGGGCTCTTTCTTTCTTCAGTATTCTTTTTCATACCATTTGTGTATGACTTTACTTGTGTTGTCAAGGAGGTCCAATTCTCATTTTTGGTCCCTTCTACCCAAGGGAATCTTTGTTATTACATATTCTTTAGTCTAGTCTATTTCAGAACCTTCTCTATTTTCTATTGAGGTCACCATTGTTTCCACCACATCTCTATCTAGACCCCTCCAAGTTGTATGGAGGGTACGAGCTTTCTTTGACCTTTTTACTGTCTATTCTTTGGATAACATTTCTGGTAGGGAAAGAGGAGTTGATGTTTTTGTTGTTCTTTTACTCCTCTAAGACTCCACTAGGCATTATGGTGGACCTTGGGTGCCACTTGTTATTATTTTTGAACCTATGGGGTTTTCTGTGAGCATTTACTCAGGTCCTTCTCTGTCCTTGTCTTTGGTGTTATCATTAGAATTATTCTCTACATTTTCTTCCTCCACTCCTACATTATTCTCTCAGATATTCTCCATAGGTGGAGGATATTGTTCATTGTATACTTCTTCCTGGGGTTCCAAAGGGGTTTCTTTCATACCTATATCAGAATGCAATGTTCCTTGATTGGTTGTTTGGGATGGAGGGGAGACTACTAAGGGTATGGTTGTTCTCAAAGTTTTGGTTTCCTTAAAGGTTAGTGATTTCTCCACCCTTGTATTTCCTTCATTTTCCTTTTCTTCCTCCATTTTCCTCCTTTCCTCTTCCACCTTCTTCTCATCTTCTTCCCGCCTCTACTACTAATTTGCTTCTTCGGTGCGGAGGAAAATATTTTCTTCTTCCTACTTCGGCTAGATCTCCTCTACCTATTCTTGAGCATGTTTTTGTGCTTCCTTGTTTTTTACCACTTCTTAGAGGATATCTTCACCTTGTTTATGGACCACCTCTTTATTCATTCTCTCTTTATCAACCACGTGGTGTAGGCTTCCCTATTCATCGACATCGAATAATTCATCTACATTTATTTGTGAGATCTTTTGTCGGTCTTCAAGAGTATTGTCTATTTTGGGGGAGGAGGTAGAGGTAATGTCATGGACCTTAGTCACTTTTTCAAGTTTTGGGCTTGGGTCTCTATTTGTAGAAGGCATGTCCACCTTTTTCTTCTTTCTCCTTTCGAGGGGCGCTCCAACAGCTACTATTTTTTCTCTTTCATTCTCTTCTTTGACAAATGAAAGACCAAATGGGGTATCCAGAGAGGATGTTGAAGTATCCAGGGGATGAGAACCTACTGGTATGGCACCAAGACCAAAATTAATGTTGGCATGTGCTACTTATGCCAACTTTTGGGATCTTTCCAATTTCTTGTTTAATTGCCTCATAAGAGGCTCCAACACTAGGTCAGACAAATGGGAGGATTCACTGACCTTTTTTTTCCATGGGCTTTGGATTGTTCCTCCCCCAGTGGTTTGGAGATGGTAGTCCCCTTTGGGTAAATGTTCAGGTAGATTCTCTTTGGGAATGTTCTCTCAAAATGAGTATGAATTTTCTTGATGATAGCTCTAGATACATCTTCAACAATTAAGATTTATGGGGTATCCCAATCCACCGGAGGGAGGCCCAATTTGTTAATTCTTGAATTTTTTAACTCAGGGTCTTCAAGTGATCTGATGTTAGAAAAATTATGTGGGAATGACCAGAGCCCAATACATTCCATCATTCTCTTCAACATTCTTACATGTTACCTATATCAGACATAAAAATAATCCTAGCAGTCTTCCCAATAATCCTCCAGCTATGACTCATGGAGTTGAGATCCTTGGGGAATTACTTTCTTGAGGTAGCCATGTTAGGGATTTTTCTTGTAGGGATAAAATGATACATGAACTCATGTTCCTTGAGACTGATTCCCACAAGAGAAAGGCCTAATTGTTGAGGATTGGATAAGGTCCTCCTTCATTTTTGAGCTCCATAGAATCAGGAAGGTATTACCTTCAAATGATAACTATTTTTACAATATTCTTATGAGTGGACACTGATTAGCTTCTATTCTTCTTAATGCATAAACCTATAGAACACTTTGCATATGACTATAACCACTTTAATGCAAATTCTGACCAGACAAACTGTGATTGTAAGTAAAGTATTAATTAGTGCTTTAAAGATTCTCATCCTTCTTCCTTTTAAGGAGGGACAACCTAATGTGATTCTCTCTTTATAGAATTAGGAAATATGAATTGAATGCCCTAGGCATAGTCCAAGCTATGTGGTGCAATAAACATGAAATGAAAAGGTATTGGTAAATGATGTGAAGGTTTCAATTTTTCTTCTAAGATCTATGAAAGATAAAATTGTAAGAAACAAACATCCAACCAGTGCCTTATCCTAAGGGTAACAGAATCACAATGCAAATCAACAAGTAAAATCTAAGAGAAATACAACAGTATGCCTTACATACCAATTGCAAATCCAAATAGGTTGCCTTAAAAACTATCCTATTAACTAAATATTGTTATCATCAAAGATCCATACAAATATATCTACTCTCCAAGATGAAATATGTGAACTTTTAATTCTTTCCTTGAAAGAAACTCATAAAATACCCAAGCAGATTGCCTTACAATTGGTATATTTCAAATGCCTAACATGAAAAACATACAAGAGTATGATATATAAGCAAAGAGACAACAACAATAAATGGAAAAAGTTACAGTGTATTTGTATTAAAATCAACTTGCCACTTACATTCACAATTCCATTACTCAAAAGACCAGACACAAAACTTGGTGATTTGCTTCAAAGAAATCTTGTTCTCTTCTTTTTTCTATATCTTTCAAAAAAAACCTCTTTACAAAAATGAGTCTTCAACTCTATATACAATCTCTTTTCAACCACCCTAGAATTCCCTCATTAATGAGAATGCAACAAGCTTCGAATGGTTGAAAAACCTAACTCCCTAAAAACATAAGAGAGAAAAATAAGAATAAAATACATAAATAGCCCCTAGGCAGTGGAAGGACAAAACCTCCTTGGACCATTGTACATGATTGGCCGCTTGAAAAATGACACCTTCAACTGCAAATATTTATGATAGCTCCTCGAATTCAATGAGATATGGTGACCGCCATTTCAGGCTAACCTACACCATTCTTGAATGATCGCTTATCAATCCTATATTCCTCAGGTCAGGTGTCAGGTGTGTCAGATGTCCTTCTCAATCATCACCCAAAATGTCCAAATCAACTACGGTAGATCTAGCCTTTTTGAGCTTTATCAGTTCATCCCATGGAGTTACTTGTTCCTCTGATGGCCAATTAAAGTTTTGGACAATTTGTAGTTGGGCCTTTTGTCTTTCCCATCTGGCATCCGTAATTGCCTTGACATTTGACACAAATTTGGTGAGGTCAACCTCTACTTTGATAGCTTCATTGAGGGTTTTGTTGAAGCCATCTAAATCAATATTATTATCTTCACCTAAAAATGCCTCTTTCCTAGGTAGTAGAAGATCAACATCTGATCTCCAATGATCAAGGCTCTTTATGACTCCATCCATATTCAAAATTGAGGGGATGAATTTGTTGGAATAGGAGCTAAGCATGGCTATCTTAGCCTCAATTAGATTTGCCTTACCCTTGAAAAGTTGTAATATGGCTTTAATTCTATCAATCTCCTCACCAACTCTTACAACTATATCCGGTATGTCCCTCCCCAAAGATTGAGCCAAAATCAATCTTTCAAAAAGTGGTGCTTTGACAAACAACACTGTATGAAATCCACTCAAAATTTGCACATAATTATTGACCTTCTTTTGCAATTCTGGAAACTTTCCATAAGCATTATAAACTAGGTCAAATTTAACTTTAATGGTATTCATTCTATGCTGTAAAATATTCAAAAGGGCTTGCAATATAGCTTCATTCTTTTCCTCATTAATCTTCTTTAATTCTGCTGCCACCTCCTCCTCTATCATTCCTTGTGCCTCTGTTACTGCAGGATGTTCAGGAGGTGCAGGGGCTACTACAAGAGTATTGATATTTTGTAATTGCAATTCCTCTGCCTTTTTTGCCAATGCTATAACTTTTATGATTTGCAAGTCCCTATCTTTTACCAGGGCACTATAATCCTCTAAAAGATTACCATATCTTTCTGATAATTGCTTAGTTTTATCTTCATTTAATTTAGCAAATTGGGTCAAAACCTAAGAAATTTCCAGGTCCCCTATGTTGTGGATTGACCACTCAATTGTATCCCCTTCCATCTATTCTTTCACATTCAAAATCTATGGCTTTCTGTCCTTTGGATATAGATTCCACATGGCCAAGGCCTAATATTTTGGGCTATACCCAAATCCTTTTATTATATCCCCTACTTGGGTTTCTGAAGACAGAGTGACATCTTCTTGTCTCTTTATTTGATCTATTATGAAATCAGTATACAAACTCCACCCAGGCACAAGTAGCATATTACTTTTACTTACTAATTTCCTACCCTCATCTGGAGTAAGATTTTTTGCCTCAAGTTCATATTCTCTCAATTGTTGCAATGCCTCATCTGGCACTTGACCGTCCTCAGTTATTTGCACATTTGGGGTCACCTGTTGCTTATGCCAAATTAAGAAACTCTTGAATTCCTCAGAATTCACAAAATTATCATCTTTCAGGAAAGCATCCTGTTTAATTATTCTTTCATCCTGGCCTAAAGCCAGAGGCAACTCTACATCCTCTATTTCATACCTTTGTTGCCTTTTAGCCTCTCTAACTACTTTCCTTATTTCATGGTGATGAACGCTAGTACTAGTGTAGAGGGAACTTACTCTGTCCTTCTTCTTCTTTGATGGATCTCTAGCCATTAACTTCCTCTTCTTTTGTAAGGGCTTAGGGGTGTCCTTTGAGCTACGCAACTCACTGAGGTTGATAGTCTCACCTCCTTCCTTGGGTTCTTCAATTAATGGCTGCTCCATAGGGGGTGGGCTATATATTGGGTATCCACCATCACTGTCCTCTTCACATTTAGAATCAGAGTGGGCCTTCTTACCCTAATTAGCATCATCAATCTGATCCTTCATGGATTCAACTAGTGTGTCAAATTGAGCCATCATCTACTCAAGTCTTTGGAGGTAAGGCAAAGTGGGAAAGAAACCCTCAAATACCAATCCTTTTCCTTTTAACTCTCTCCCAATTTTGTGTAACTGATCCAATTGTCGAATTCTTTTCTCTACTTCATCATTTTCAATGATGTTTCTGATCACATCCTCCTCAGGATACTCTTCATGTTGCTTATTGAAAGGAATGGTAGGCATGTAATATCTCCTTGCAACAGCCATGAAACCTTCTATATCTACATACCTATGTGGAGCTAAAAACATCCTGTATTTCTCTAGCCAATCATTCACCTTACTAAAAGCTCCCTTTCCAATTGTAATATAGTGCACTCTGAAGTGCCAGGGAGTGAGAGTCCCTTTCTTGTGGGAAGCCAAGTGTTCTTTTTCTATCAACATGAGTTGCCAGACAAACTCTAGAAATGCAACTCTTGGTGGAACATAAAATGGAAGTAGATGAGGAGGCTGAGGGCATCCATAAACCCTAATCATTGTATAGCCCTTCTCATAATAAATGTCTCCCCAATTGTGACCCTCGGTCCAATTATGAACAAACTGTTGGGGTCTCACCAATTGCAAGACCTTGGTGGATAATCTTGTACAATTAACTCGCAAACTCCAGAGAATGGGGTACACAATCCAGTTCTCAAAGGCACCAAAATCTCACCTAGGGCAAGAAGGGCTCCAAACTCCTAACCAAAACTATACTAGGTTAGGCTATCCATTCCACATCATTTATGGTTTGAGATCATTCAAATTTATGAGACCATAATTGTGATACACAATTAGGTGTATCAGTAGGGAGTAGTGCATGAATCTGGGTGGAGAACCAGAGGTGAAGTTCTTCAAAGATAGAAAACCCTCATGCATCTTTTTTATTACATAACCAATGAAATCATACCCTTTTCTCACCATACGGCTCTATGAATCCATCACCAACATCAAAATATCAGAGGTAATCCTCTCAGGGCCTGTATCAATTCCCAAGACCTGGCATATCCCATATGCAATGTATTTCATGTAAAAATTTAGGTCCTTGTAAGCATATGGAATTGACCTAGCCATAGGTGCAATATAATTTCTATTTTCCTTAGGCATGTGACTCTTAATCTCCCTAGAGACCAAAGCAACCTCCCTGACATATCTATTCGCTTGAGCCTGTAAGTTAATTTTTGTGGCCATTGGAAACTGAATTTTGAAAGCATTCATGAAAGAATTTTAGTCTAAGGTTACCAAGGGTGAACCATCCTCTTTTCTAATCATCCTAGACAAGGATCATATCTTTGGGATAGCATAAGGAGTGTTTCCACATCTAGAAAAACCTTTGGGACAATCAATTTGGCTAACCTTGAAGTCCAAGGGTTTGAAACTGATATAACACTAACATAGTTTTTATAGAAATATGAAAATAAGCACATGCCCGTGATCTCAGGAGTTCTAGCATCTCTACAGTAGGCTAAATCATCAACAAAGATATCATTAGTAACCTTCTTGTTCTATGATGAATGAGGCAGAAGGGTGAGAAACTCATCTGAAAAGATCTCTTTCACTTTTTCCTTTGACCCTCAACTGCTCGAAGCTCCGCTTGCTGTTGCCTGACTCATCCTGACTGTAACTCTAAAAATTCTTCTACAAAAATTACTGATCATAGTACAAGTCTAGAAAGCTCATAAAACCTAGCACTCTGTACTTCTTTGATATGCTTTGTAATTCTCAAATGAGTCGTCTCTAACTATTTTATCTTGCAGTATTGAATGTGCCACCATTCTTGACATCTCCAGCTATCAAAGGGTCACTTTCGCCATTACTTTGGCATGAACAGGGCTTTAATTTACTAGTCATAGCTCAGAAATTTAAATTTAAATATTCTAAGATCTAGCAACTAAAGAAAAGTCTCATAGTCATTTTATAACATTGGCACCTTAGAAAAGCATTCTGAGATCTGGTGACTAAGAGGGCTTCTTGTAGTCGTGAAACATTGTTGACTTTTCAAACTTCTTTCTAAGATATCCTGAGCCAGCCATCTGGAGATTTGGTGACTGAAGGGAAGAAACCTTGATATATCTTTTCTAGAGATCTAGCAACTATAGTCAAAACTATATCATGATAACTTTATTCATTCTTTAAAACATTCAGCGATCACCCAACCTGGAGATTTGGCGACAAACCTGAAGTCTCAGAATCACATAAACCTTTGACTACTCAACTTTCTATCTAAGATTACATGACTGCCATTGATCTCCTTCCTCATTTCATCTTATGGCCTACCTTAAGTCATGAGAGGTTTTCACAACTAACCATTTAATTTAGCAACCCAGAGGTAACCGTGTCACTGAATCGCTAGAGGTTATCCACTTAACTGCCAGGAACCTAAGATCACCTGTCTACATAGTCATGGTATCATTGAATATTTCATAACCACCAGGTTTTAACCATTACATTAACTTTAACTTGACCTTGGGTTCATCTGGAGATCACGTGATGAAGGAAAATCTAAGTCACGAAAATTGTTCTTCACCTTGAGTTAGATCTGGAGATTAAGCACCATCCACACGATCAAAAGTTCATCAACAGTCCACATTAAGTCTAATAATCATTTGTCACTTAACCACTGCATTCAAAGATTTGGAGACAATTGTGTCACACAATAATTAACCATGCAAGAGATAGCCGCCAACATTGGGAGATAACGTGACCAAAGGAAAGCACAATCACTGAATAGAAAAACTAACCATGAGGAGATCATGAGATCTGTAGACAACCATCAAAGAAGACCATTGTTCCATCCAGAGATTTAGTGACTAAAAGGAGAACTCATAATCATTGAACAAAAGACCACTTTGATAAAACATCCTAAGATTGCCTGACCATAGGTAAATACAATCTAGAGATCATGTGACTATAGTGCCTTAGTGATAAATTTGATACAGTAGTCGCTAGATCTCAAGAAAACATTGTGAGATCTGGAGACTAAAAGGGAAATGCTAAGTCGTTAGATAATAAGGAATATTCTAAAAATTTCATGAGATTGGGCAACAAAGGCTTTTGGGCATTCGCTAAACAAAGAATAATATTCCTAAACCTTAAGGAGACTCAGCGACTAAGGGAAAAAAAAAGTGCACATGCTTATTTTGAGACTTAAGTCATCCGATAAAGTAATAGAGAAATAGAAAGCTGATGACCAAAACTAGGGCTTTTCTGATTTTCAAAGACATTTGGACCTAGCAAACCCTAAAGACTGCAAAATTTTTAGGATCATCCATAAATTTAGGGCAAAAAGTAAAAAATGAGATTTCTAACCAACAGTCGCTCTATTTGAGGATGTTAAAATGCAAGTTTGAACAAGAACCATAGATCTCTGGGATGCAAACCAAAGAACACACTGACCTAAAACTTGAACTGAAACACACAGACAAAAGGAAACACACCTATACAATATTTACAAGACATTTACATATGCATGCATAATCAAGAACTTAGCTGAAGAAAGGCTTTAAGAATTGCCCATGCACTAGCAACTCAAAAACTTCATTGTCCATACTCTTCAACAAGTAAGAGTCTTTTCCAAAAATTTCATGAATCACAAAGGGACCAAGCCATAAGGATTCAAATTTTTTATGCTTCCCTTTATCTTCTGCTCTCACATTCCATTGAAGTACTAAGTCATCTATTTTGAATTTTTTGGTAGTTTCCATCTTTTCAAATAGGTACTTCATTTTCTATTGCAATTTGATGTTGTAATTTTGACTTTCCCTTCTTGACTCATCTAATTCAGTCAATTGCATAATCTTATCTCGTATTGGCTTTGAGATATCTAATTCCTCATCATGAATAAAATTATAAATAGGAAGCAAGTTACTTATAGGCAATTTTGACTGTAAACCATATACAAGCTCAAAGGGAGACCTCCTAGTGGCTTTCTTCACTGTGATCCTATCTGCCCATAGGGCCAGCTTCAACTTTCAATGCCAAGTCCTCTTATTTTTTTCAAGTGTTTTCTTCAAAATTGTCAGAATGCTTTTGTTACTGATGCAGCCTGTCCATTTGCCTAAGGATGATAAGGAGATGAATAAGATTTCATGATTCCATTATTCTTGCAAAACTCCTTGAATTCATCAGATCTAAAACACATTGCATTATCTATGATCAATGTCATGGGGACACCAAATCTGGTTAAAATGTTGTTAAGCAAAAAGTCAATAATAATTTTACTTGTTGCCTTCTTTGTGGGAATGGCCTCTATCCATTTTGTGAAGTAGTCAGTTGCAACAAGTACCCAACTATGTCCTCCATTGGATTTCTTAGATATGAAATCCATCCCCCACATGGAAAATGGTGCCTCGGCAGTTATTGGGTTCAACAATAGTGCTCCTGAATATTTTAATTTGGAAGCAAATTTCTGACAGGCTTCACACTTCTTCACAAACTAAAATGAATCTTTAAACAATGTAGGCTAAAAGTAACCAGCCCTCAAGATCTTATGGGCAGTAGTCTTTGCTGAATAATGGCCTCCACAAATACCAGCATGCATCTCACTCAAAACATTCTCTGCTTGACATCTATCAAGGAAAAAGAGAAAAATTCCATCTCTATTCTTCCAATACAAGTCTCCTTGTATCAATGCATATTTTTGAGCTTGTAATTTTAGGGACCTCTTCTGGTTGTCTGTCATATATCCTGGACATTTGGCATTTTTGATGAAATATACAATATCAGCATAGTCTGGTTGTAACTCAATACTTGTTATTATTTTATCTAAGATTCCTTCATTGTTAATCTAGACTAAATCCATATTCTCTTCGGTCATTAACTTTGCCAGGCCTTGTCCTCTCACAAGCTTGGTAATATGGATTTCTAAATTAAATTCTTGAATCTTGGAAATCCACTTACACCTCTTACCTGTAACTTCAGACTAAGTAAGGACATCCTTAACTGTAGCATGAGGGACATATGAAATGATCTTAGCACAAACCAAATAAGGTCTAAAAGATTTTACTACTTTCACCAGTGCATATGCCTGCTTCTCCATCATCTCATAATTTAACTCTACAACTTTTAAAGACTTACTAAAGAATGCAATTGGATGGTCAAAACCTTCATTATCCTTTTGTAATAGTAAAACAACAATTGTGTGAAATGATGCAAAAGATAAAAGTGAAAAGGGCTTAGTATAATTAGGGGACCTAAGCACAGGTGCCTATTGAACTACTTCTTTAATTTTATCAAATGCACCTTGAGATTCAACAGTTCATTGAAACTTCACATCCTTCTTGAGCAACTTCACAATGGGTTTGACAATTTCAGCAAAATTCACAATGAATCTCCTGATAAAGTTGATCTTTCCTAAAAAGGATTGCACTCCCTTGAGATTTTTGGGTGCTGTAACTCTCTTGATGGCCTCAACTCTCTCTAGATCAATTCTTATTCCTTCCTTTGATACAATGTGTCCTAGCAATTTTCCTTCTTTGATTGCAAAGTTGCACTTCTTTGGATTCAGAGACACACCATATTCAAAAGATTTGACAAAAATCTTTTCTAGGTGTGAGAAATGGTCAACAACCAATTTTGAATAGGCAGTTAGGTCATCTTGGTACACAACCATGAATAGATCAATATATTCCTTAAAAGCAACATCCATGGCTCTTTGAAAAGTTGCTCCAGCATTTCTGAGACCAAATGGCATTCTGACATAAACATAGGTCCCCCAAGGTGTGGTGAATGTTGTTTTTAATTGCTCAAAGTCCTTTACTAATACTTGGTTATACCCAAAGAAACCATCCATCATAGACAATAACTCACATCCAGTGACTTTGTGCAACATTGCCTCCATGTTGGGCAGTGAATAGTTGTCCTTCAATGATGCAACATTCAGATTCCTAAAATCTACACACAATCTAATATCCCCATTCTTCTTTATGACTGGGACTAAGTTAGATACCCAAGTTGAATGCCTTATAGGTTAGATTATTCTTGCATCACTCAACTTGACTAGCTCCTGCTACATCTTAGGAGCTAACAATGGGTTGATGGGTCTCTATTTTTACCTAAAAGGTTTGACCTCATCCTTCAATGGGATTTCATGTTGGAACAGATCCTCTCTATAAGCTTTTAAGTCATCATATGACCATGCAAAAACATGCTTATACCTTCTTAAATTTTTTATCAAATTATATCTCAATTGAGGAGCCAATCCCTTTACAATATAAACCATTTGAGGTGCATTATGTGATCCCAAATTTATTTCTTCTAGATCTTCCACTTTGGCATTACTTGTTTTTGACATGTGATCATCTTGGCTATTATATAATGCTTTTAATTTAGTTAGGCCCTTAGGGATACTATTTGAATTCAATTGGATTACCTCATTTCCCATGATCATATCCTTACCCTCAATTTCCTCAACCAATGTGTTGTAGTCTATAAGTTGATCTTCATATATGTCAAGGCATTGAATAAATTTCAGAATGTCATGATCATCCTCAAA
This sequence comes from Chamaecyparis obtusa, assembly GCA_027943335.1. NCBI lineage: Eukaryota > Viridiplantae > Streptophyta > Pinopsida > Cupressales > Cupressaceae > Chamaecyparis > Chamaecyparis obtusa. The sequence goes on from BSBK01000092.1 coordinate 297,578, forward strand.
AACTTGCCAATTGTAAATATTGTCTGACACAACTGGCCTACTTTTTATTTCAACTATTGACACTCCAAACAAAGTTGAATCATCTCTCTTTAAAGCAACATTGGCCAAAAAATCAGCCATTATGTTCTTGGATCTTTCTACCCAACATATATTAAAAGCATCAAACATTTCAATCTGATCCCATATAGCATGTTTATACAGTTTTAATCTATCATTTTTAATAGCATATTTAGATCGAACTTGTGCCACCACAAGCTCAAAATCACCAAAAAAATTTAAATATTTTATCCCATGTTTGATAGCAATATTCAATCCCAATGACAATGCTTCATACTCAGCAGTATTATTTGTGCATTGAAAAGTCAATGAGAATGAATACTTAAAAGTGGTACTTGATGGAGATATGAATAGAACTCCAGCTCCTGAGCCTTCTCTTGAGCATGCTCCATCAAAATACATCTACCACAATCCATCTTGCTGTTCCTTCAGTTCCTGGGTCAATGGATCTGAATCTTCCCTTTGTGAAATGGCCTTTTCCACTCTAAAATTCTCCATGTCAACATCCACATAACAATTCAACTCATCCATCTTTTTTAGCTCTATCATGTGTGGAGTTCTGATTTCTTTGGATACTTTCACATTTTCACCATCAATATTGAAAGTTGCAAAGGAAAAATCACATTGGATACTACCTCCCATTGAAGCACTCCATTTTCTAGATAGTAACATCCCATAGTGAGGTGGGATATCAACCACCAGGACACTCATTGTCAACAACTTATTAGGAAAAGCTGCTAACCTATAAGGAAAAGCCCTTATAGTACCAATAATAGGGACCTCTCTTGAATCCATAGCCTAACACCTTCCATGAGGTGTATCTACTTTCAAACCCAAAGACTTCATTATCTCTATAGGCATAACAGTATTAGAGGCTCCTGAATCAATCATATAGTTTTTTAACAAATTTCCATTTACTATAAGGGACAAAAAGAAAGGATCAACAGTCCCTGTTGTAGTATTTATAACATTAGTATCCAAATACATTTGAGGGATCTCACAGATGATCTCTCCACATTGATTTTCAGTCAAATCATTTGCTACAACAGTCAGTTTACCATCCTTAGTGGAGTTTTGGGTATTAGAAGGAAGAACTCCTTATACCCAATTCAAAGCTTTCTCTTTATGCTCTTCTATTCTCATCATCTCCAATAAGGGGACTTTAACAGTGATTTATGATAATAGTTTTCCCATGTCAACTGGGATATACTTGGGATCAACTACATCTTGCTTAATGGCAGTGGCCTCCTTATTTTCTTCATGTTCCATAAGGCCTTGCTAATCCTTGTTCATGATTCTACCCTCCTTTTGGGTAGAGACAACAGTCTCCTAAAGAGGTTTTTGCTTTACCTTATAAGTCACATTAGGAGGAGAAAATGTTACATTCTTCTTGATCCTAGTCTTGCTAACAATATCAGCAACCTTACTTTTGTCTTGATCTTGTTTTACCTCTGTACCCGACCTTTTGATAAATATGCCGGATGACTTTTGACTTGAATCACCCACCACCCTATTTCTCAAATTGTAGTTACTTTTAGCTTGGGTGACCATATCTACTATGATTTGTGCAATCTCTTCATCAAAAGGTCTCCTCAACACTACTGTTTCATCATTTCTTAAGGTGTTGCACTGGACTCCATCCAAGTGACTGTCCTCTTCATCAAAAAATATTTGCTGATGATAAATCTCATTTTTAACTTGGGAATTTCTAGCATCTTGATTTTCATCTTCTTCACTAGAATCTATTTCATCACATATGTATGAAGAAGTCATACCACAACCTTGATCATCATAAGATTCCTCATGGTTATTGTCATGCTCATCATCTGCAGAAACATTTTGAACTATTGCACAGTAGTAAGGATCATGAGGTGATTGACAAACAATACACCAGGGAACATCATCATTCATGTTCACTACATTTCTATGCAAAGGGTCCGGGGTCTTATCACTTGGCCTATCTTTTCTTTCAGGGAGCACTGGCTTCCCATCTTTCCACTGAGTGTGATAGGGATAGTTCTACATTCTTGGTAATTTATTGGAGTTGTTAAAGGATTGCCTATCATTTCCTTGTACTCTACTATTTCTTGCTTCATTAGGTTTCAAATCTTTTATTACTTTCAATATTTTCTTCAAACTATCATCATCTTTTGGTTTTGTATTAGGTTTCCCTGGCTCCTTTCTATTTGAGACTGAAGGCCTATAATCCTCTCTCCTTCCCAACTTTCCTGATATTCTTCTATTGCTCTCTATATTAATGGCTAGTTTGTAAGCTTCTACAAGATTTCTAGGGTTCTTATCTCTCAAAAGATACCCCATTTTTGAGTCAAAAGCATTTAGATAAGTAACCAAACAAATCTTGTCATCTAGTCTGATAACCTGCAATAATTTATGCATTGCCTTCTAAAATCTAACATTAAACTCAACAACACCCTCATTTGGATTCTTCTTGATATTATTGAATTCATTAAGCATGAAACCTTCATTGGTTTTATCACCATATTGTTCTTTGAAAAAATGTTTGAACTATTTCCATGAGCATATGCTAGCATGAGGCAAATTTCTAAACCAATCTCTAGCATCTTCGGTTAGAGATTGAACAAAAAGCTTCATGATCACATCATCAGGCTCAATGTTGTAGTCATCTATCACATCAATGAAACTTTTCAAATGTTCTTCACAAGTAACTGTATTGCTTCCAGTGAATTTTGGAAGCTTTTTCCTAATTTCATCAAGGATGGGATTTGGGTAGCCAGGAATCCCATTAAAAACCAATTGCTTATGTCTTTCATGTATGGATCTTGTTTGAGATGGGCTAGCACCCAAAGATGTGGATGTATGAACATTTGAGATAGTAGAAGTTTTGGGCATACCTAAAGTTCTAGCAGTGTTCAACACATTTACACCTTGTGCTTGAGAAGTGGAAAGCGTATTGGTGGGTCCAAAAGACTACTTAAGGAAATCAATCTTTCTTTTTATTTTAGCTGTAGTGGCTTCTAGCTCTACCTTTTCTAAATCTTTGGCCAATATTTCTTGTTCCCTTTTGGCCTTTTCCAAGTCAGCATCTAATCTTGTTGCTTGATCTAGGGATTTCTTAGCAGTATTTGGTTCATTTATTGAGATCCCTACAGCCTTTTTCTTACCTTTGTCCTTAGGATTTCTTGTCTCATAGATTTTATGGACAATAGGTTGGTCCTCTATTTGTTTAGTTATAGGAACATGATTTATGGCTTCAAAGTCCAATAATTTCTTCTTCAATTGCTCTTCTCTAATCATAGCATGCCTAATCTTTTCCTCTTTTTCTTTTTCTCTTTTGAATATGCTCTGGATTTTTCTCTCCAATTCAAATACTTCTTCAAAAATTTCCTCAGAATCAGGAAGGGTTGTTTTAGATGAAGATTCTTGTGCAGGGACTTCTTGGTGGTCATTTGGTATTTGATGGTCTTGTAAGGGAGAATCATGGGGAAAAGAAGGAACAAAGTCTTTCTTACTCCTAGTTTGGCCTCTAGATCTTCTGTTATTTCCAGGGATTCCTCTCCTATGGGACTGTGCTCTTCTCCCATCCTTTTCAGAGGGTGAGTAGTAGTCCTCATATTGATTTAAACCCAAATCAATTGCTTCCTCATATTCAGAAGCATTTTCTTCTTGATTTGTCTGCACAGGCTCTTCTCTTCTTGTATTCCCTTTCTGTTTCCATGTGAAAGACATGTCATTAGTATTTCTATCCTTCCTTACATGACCTTGTCTTGATGGGGATGTGAGTTCTCCTTCTAGGTTCACTTCTGGATCTTCCTTTCTCCAAGATCTTGTACTTCTATGAGTCATTGTAAACCAGTGATTGAATTTCAGAACACTGGTTTAGAGATTTGGTTAGACTCACCACCCAACTTCCTTTTGGGGTTTGGAGAAAGTAGTCAAATAATAAAATATTTGATGTTGTGTAATATAACCAGAGACTTTAACTGTTTGATAACTTGCTAACCTCCCCAGCAGAGTCACCAATTTGTTAGGGATTTTTCTTGTAGGGCTAAAATGATACTTGAACTTATGTTCCTTGAGACTGATTCCCACAAGAGAAAGGCCTAATTGCTAAGGATTGGATAAGGTCCTCCTTCATTTTTGAGCTCCACAGACTCAGGAAGGTATTACCTTCAAATGATAACTATTTTTACAATATTCTTATGAGTGGAAACTAATTAGCTTCTATTCTTCTTAATGCATAAACCTATAGAACACTTTGCATATGACTATAACCACTTTAATGCAAATTTTGACCAGACAAAATGTGATTGTAAGTAAAGTAGTAATCAATGCTTTAAGGATTCTCATCCTTCTTCCTTTTAAGGAGGGACAACCTAATGTGATTCTCTCTTTATAGAATTAGGAAATATGAACTGAATGCCCTAGGCATAGTCCAAGCTATGTGGTGCAATAAAAATGAAATGAAAAAGTATTGGTAAATGATGTGAAGGTTTCAATTTTTCTTCTAAGATCTATGAAAGATAAAATTGTAAGAAACAAACATCCAACCAGTGCCTTATCCTAAGGGCAATAGAATCACAATGCAAATCAACAAGTAAACTCTAAGAGAAATACAATAGTATGCCTTACATACCAACTGCAAATCCAAATAGGTTCCCTTACAAACTATCCTATTAACTAAATATTGTTATCATAAAAAATCCATAAAAATATATCTACTCTCCAAGATGAAATATGTGAACTTTTAATTCTTTCCTTGAAAGAAACTCATAAAACACCCAAGCAGATTGCCTTACAATTGGTATATTTCAAATGCCTAACATGAAAAACATACAAGAGTACAATATATAAGCAAAGAGACAACAACAATATATGGTAGAAGTTGTAGTGTATTTGTATTAAAATCAACTTGCCACTTACATTCAAAACTCCATTACTCAAAAGACTAGACACAAAACTTGGTGATCTACTTCCAAGCAATCCTGTTCTCTTCTTTTTTCTATATCTTTCAAAAAAAACCTCTTTACAAAAATGAGTCTTCAACTCTATATACAATCTCTTTTCAACCACCCTGGAATTCCCTCATTAATGAGAATGCAACAAGCTTCAAATGGTTGAAAAACCTAACTCCCTAAAAACATAAGAGATAAAAATAAGAATAAAATACATAACCAGCCCCTACGGTGGAAGGACAAAACCTCCTCAGACCATTGTACATGATTGGCCGCTTGAAAACTGACACCTTCAACTACAAATATTTATGATAGCTCCTTGAGTTCAATGAGATATGGCGACCACCATTTCAGGCTAACCTACACCATTCTTGAATGATAGCTTATCAATCCTGTATTCCTCAGGTCAGGTGTCAGGTGTGTCAAATGTCCTTCTCAATCTTCATCCAAAATGTCCAAATCAACTGTGGTAGATCTAGCCTTTTTGGGCTTTGTCAGTTCATCCCATGCAGTTACCTGTTCCTCTGATGGCCAATTAAAGTTTTGGACAATTTGTAGTTGGGCCTTTTGTCTTTCCCATCTGGCATCCGTAATTGCCTTGACATCTGACATAAATTTGGTGAGGTCCGCCTCTACTTTGATAGCTTCATCAAGGGTTTTTTTGAAGCCTTTTAAATCAATATTATTATCTTCACCTAAAAATGCCTCTTTCCTAGGCAGTAGAAGATTAGCATCCGATCTCCAATGATCAAGGCTCTTTATGACTCCATCTGTATTCAAAATTCAGGGGATGAATTTGTTGGAATAGGAGCTAAGCATGGCTATCTTAGCCTCAATCAGATTTTCCTTACCCTTGAAAAGTGGTAATATGGCTTTAATTCTATCAATCTCCTCACCAAATCTTACAACTATATCCGGTATGTCCCTCCCCAAAGATTGAGCCAAAATCAATCTTTCAAAAAGTGGTGCTCTAACAAACCACACTATGAAATCCACTCAAAATTTGCACATAATTGTTGAACTCCTTTTACAATTCTGGAAAATTTCCATAAGCATTATAAACTAGGTCAAATTTATCTTTAATGGTATTCATTTTGTGCTGCAAAATATTCAAAAGGGCCTACAATATAGCTTCATTCTTTTCCTCATTAATCTTCTTTCATTCTGCTACCACCTCATCCTCTGTCATTCCTTGTGCCTCTATTACTGCAGGATGTTCAGGAGGTGCAGGGGCTACTACAGGAGTATTGATAATTTGTAATTGCAATTCCTTCACCTATTTTTCCAATGCTGTAACTTTTATGATTTGCAAGTCCCTATCTTTTACCAGGGCAGTATAATCCTCTAAAAGATTACCATATCTTTCTGATAATTGTTTAGTTTTATCTTCATTTAATTTAGCAAATTGGGTCAAAACTTGAGAAATTTCTAGGTCCCCTGTGTTGTGGATTGACCACACAATTTTATCCCCTTCCATCTGTTCTTTCACATTCAAAATCTGTGGCTTTCTGTCCTTTGGATATAGATTCCACATGGCCAAGGCCTAATTTTTTGGGCTATACCCAAATCCTTTTATTATATCCCCTACTTGGGCTTCTAAAGACAAAGTGACATCTTCTTGTCTCTTTATTTGATCTATTATGAAATTAGTATACAAACTCTACCCAGGCACAAGCGGCATATTACTTTTTCTTACTAATTTCCTACCCTCATCTAGAGTAAGATTTTCTGCCTCAGGGTCATATTCTCTCAATTGTTGCAATGCCTCATCTGGCACTTGACCGTCCTCAGTTATTTGCACATTTGAGGCCACCTATTGCTTCTTATGCCACATTAAGAGACTCTTGAATTCCTCAGAATTCACAAAATTATCATCTTTCAGGAAAGCATCCTGTTCAATTATTCTTTCATCCTGGCCTAAAGCCAGAGGCAACTCTACATCCTCTATTTCATACCTTTTTTTCCTTTTAGCCTCTCTGACTAATTTCCTTATTTCATGGTGATGAAAGCTAGTACTAGTGTAGAGGGCACTTACTCTATCCTTCTTCTTCTTTGATGGCTCTCTAGCCATTAACTTCCTCTTCTTTTGTAAGGGCTTAGGGGTGTCCTCTGAGCTAGGCAACTCACTGAGGTTGACAGTCTCACCTCCTTCCTTGGGTTCTTCAATTAATGGCTTCTCCATAGGGGGTGGGCTATATATTGGGTATCCACCATCATTGTCCTCTTCACATTCAGAATTAGAGTGGGCCTTCTTACCTTGATTAGCATCATCAATCTGATCCTTCATGGATTCAACTAGTGTGTCAAATTGAGCCATCATCTGCTCAAGTCTTTGGAGGTAAGGCAAAGTGGGAAAGAAACTCTCAAATACCAATCATTTTCCTTTTATTTCTCTCTCAAATTTGTGTAACCAATCCAATTGTCGAATTCTTTTCTCTACTTCATCATCTTCAATGATGTTTCTGATCACATCCTCCTCAGGATACTCTTCATGTTTCTTATTGAAAGGAATGGTAGGCATGTAATATCTCCTTGCAACAGCCATGAAACCTTCTATATCTACATACCTATGTGGAGCTACAAACATCCTATATTTCTCTAGCCAATCATTCACCTTACTGAAAGCTCCCTTTCCAATTGTAATATAGTGCACTCTAAAGTTCTAAGGAGTGAGAGTCCCTTTCCTATGGGAAGCCAAGTGTTCTTTTTCTATGAACATGAGTTGCCAGAAAAACTCTAGAAATGCAACTCTTGGTGGAACATAAAATGGAAGTAGATGAGGAGGCTGAGGGCATCCATAAACCCTAATCATTATATAGCCCTTCTCATAGTAAATGTGTCCCCAATTGTGACCCTTGGTCCAATTATGAACAAACTATTGGGGTCTCATCAATTACAGGACCTTGGTGGATAATCTTGTACAATTAACTCCCAAACTCTAGAGAATGGGGTACACAATCTAGTTCTCAAAGGCACCAAAATCTCACCTAGGGCAAGAAGGGCTCCAAACTCCTAACCAGAACTATATTTGGTTAGGCTATCCATTCCACATCATTTGTGGTTTGAGATCATTCAAATTTATGAGACCATAATTGTGATACACAATTAGGTGCATCAGCAGGGAGTAGTGCATGAATCTGGGTGTAGAACCAGAGGTGAAGTTCTTCAAAGATAGAAAACCCTCATGCATCTTTTTATTACATAACCAATGAAATCATACCCTTTTCTCACCATACAGCTCTGTGAATCCATCACTAACATCAAAATATCAGAGGTAATCCTCTCAGGGCCCACATCAATTCCCAAGACCTAGCATATCCCATATGCAATGTATTTCATATAAAACTTCAGGTCCTTGTAAGCATATGGAATTAACCCAGCCATAGGTGTAATATAATTTCTATTTTCCTTAGGCATGTGACTCTTAATCTCCCTAGAGACCAAAGCAGCCTCCCTGACATATCTATTTGCTTGATCTTGTAAGTTAATTTCTGTGGCCATTGGAAACTAAATTTTGAAAGCATTCATGAAAGAATTTCGGTCTAAGGTTACCAAGGGTGAACCATTCTCTTTTCTAATCATCCTAGACAAGGGATCATATCTTTGGGATAGCATAAGGAGTGTGTCCACATCTAGAAAAACCTTTGGGACAATCAATTTGGCTAACCTTGAGGTCCAAGGGTTTGAAACCAGTATAACACTATCACAATTTTTATAGAAATACGAAAATAAGAACATGCCCGTGATCTTGGGAGTTCTAGCATCTCTACAGTAGGCTAAATCATCAACAAAGATATCATCAATAACCTTCTTGTTCTATGATGAATGAGGCAGAAGGGTGAGAAACTCATCTGAAAAGCTCTCTTTCACTTTTTCCTTTGACCTTCGACTGCTGGAAGCTCTGCTTGCTGTTACTTGACTCATCCTGACTATAACTTTGAAAATTCTTTTGCAAAAATTACTGATCACACTGCATGTCCAGAAAGCTTAGAAAACCTAGCACTCTGTACTTCTTTGATATGCTTCGTAATTCTCAAATGAGCCGTCTCTAACTATTTTATACTGTAGTATTGAATGCGCCACCATTCCTGACATCTCTAGCTATCAAAGGGTCACTTTCGCCATTACTTTGGCATGAACAAGGCTTTAATTTACTAGTCATAGCTCAAAAATTTAAATTTAAATATTTTGAGATCTGGCGACTAAAGAAAAGTCTCATAGTCATTTTATAACATTGGCGCCTTAGAAAAGCATTCTGAGATCTGGGGACTAAGAGGGCTTCTCGTAGTCGTGGAACATTATTGGCTTTTCAAACTTCTTTCTCAAATATCCTAAGCCGGCCATCTGGAGATTTGGTGACTGAACAGAAGAAACCTTGATATATCTTTTCTAGAGATCTAGCGACTATAGTCGAAACTATATCATGGAAACTTTATTCATTCTTTAAAACATTCAGTGATCACCCGACCTGGAGATCTGGTGATAAACCTGAAGTCTCATAATCACATAAACCTTTGACTATTCAACTTTCTATCTAAGATTACACGACTATCATTGATCTCCTTCCTCATTCATCTTATGGCCTACCTTAAGTCACGAGAGGTTTTCACAACTAACCATTTAATTCAATGACCTAGAGGTAACCGTGTCACTGAATCGGTGGAGGTTATCCACTTAACTACCAGGAACTTGAGATCACCCATCTATATAGTCGTGGTATCACTGAATATTTCAAAACCACCTAGTTTTAACCATTAAATTAACTTTAACTTAACCTCAGGTTCATCTGGAGATCACACAACAAATGAAAATCTAAGTCGTGAAAATAGTTCTTCACCTTGAGTTAGATCTGGAGATTAAGCATCATCCACACGATCAAAATTTCATCAATGGTCCACATTAAGTTTGATAATCCTTTGTCACTTAACCACTACATTCGAAGATTTGGAGAAAACCATTTCGCAAAATAATTAACCATGTAAGAGATAGCCACCAACATTGGGAGATAATGTGACCAAAGGAAAGCACAATCATTGAATAGAAAAACTAACCATGAGGAGATCATGAGATCTGGAGACAACCGTCAAAGAAGACTATTGTTCCATCCAAAGATTCAGCAACTAAAAGGAGAACTCATAATTGCCAAACAAAAGACCACTTTGATAAAACATCCTGAGATTGCCCGACCATAGGTAAATACAATATGGAGATCATGCGACTATAGTCCCTTAGTGATAAATTTGATACAACAGTTTCTAGATCTTGAGAAAACATTGCGAGATCTGGAGACTAAAAGGGAAATGCTAATTTGTTAGATAATAAGGAATATTCTAAAAAGTTCACGAGATTAGGCGACAAAGGCTTTCAGGCATTCGCTAAACAAAGAAGAATATTCCTAAACCTTAAGGAGACTCAGTGACTAAGGGAAAAAAAAAAAGTGCACATGCTTATTTTGACACTTAAGTCATCTGATAAAGTAATAGAGAAATAGAAAGCTAATGACCAAAACTAGGGCTTTTCTAATTTTCAAAGACATTTGGACCTAGAAAACCCTAAAGCCTACAAAATTTTTAGGATCATCCATAAATTTAGGGCAAAAAGTAAAAAATGAGATTTCTAACCAACAGGCTGCATGGATCATAATTGTGACACCTAAGTGGAAACTTAGCAAAGTTTAAACCAATCAACTCATTTTATGCCTCATGGGCCACTGTAAGGGTGTAGGTGTACTTTCCATAGGTGATTTGAAATGTGATGAAGGCAATCTTCTTTGTATCCAATGGGGCATGCACCTTTTGAATCTGCTTGCAAAATAATAATAAAATAATCTTGTCTCTACAATGGTTAGGAAACAAAAACAACTTCCTTGTGAACTTGGTGGCCTAAATATATGTGTGTTGTGAAAATTGGATGAAATATAATCATTTATGTACCAAGGACACCTACTATGTCCATTCATTAGATTTTGTTTTGTTTCCAATCCAGTGACCATAAAACAAAATAGGTCATATAGAAATGACTATCTCTCTCTACCCTCCTCATATGGGTGTCCACATGGTTGGAAATGATGGCCACCCAATTAAAACATTTTTGATTGTTAGTCATGTTGTAAAGGAAGTAATACATCCATGGGGAGAATTCCTAGGCATGGGTCTTACCAAAAATCATTCACAAAAATATGATCCCTTCTTGGATTGGCTCCTTGAAATAGGGGCAAGGGATATCCATCTCCATGTTCTTGAAATTCCAATGGGGGATCTTCAACCATTTTGAATTTAGGAGGTGTTGGGTCACCTCTTGTACCTCAATGAATTGTTCCATTGAGGTTGTTCGAGTCATTATGACTACATTTTTGAAAAATTAGATCCTCCAGGTAGTGGCAATAGTATCTTGATCTAGGGAGGCAATGGGTTCTCTGGAGGATGTGACAAAAACTTGAATGACTTTTTTGTAATCCTTTTCCATGAGTATTATTAACTCTAGCGCCTATACAGAGTGTGGGGAACTTGCTTCTTGAATGAGCTTGAAAGAGACTAGATTGATTGACATTGGATTGTTTTCTCACCTCAATTGATGTATTATTTGTTGGAGACCCTTTAATTCAGCCTAGGTATTGAAATCAATATCGGAAATTTCTTGGAGGGTTGTCTCAATTCAAGATCCTTGGATTATCCCATTTTTCCAGTACTTCATCACCAACGAGATTTTTTACAAAGGCTTCTATATCTTAGACTTCTTGATCGAGGCCATAGAGGAGCTAGGGAGTTTCGGGCTTTTGGGATGAGATCTTGTTGCTGTCATCTTTCTCGATGATATATTGCAAGATCATATGACTGTCATAATGATATTTAAATGATATAAAAATCTTAATTTAAATTTTAAGTCTTAGGACTTCAGAGACCACTAGTTTCATTACTTGACGAGATAAAATTCTTTTGGTAATGAGAGATATTAGGAAGATAGTTTCTTCCATGAGCACTGGAAGACAAACAATACTTGACCAAAAAGAAAGTTGGAGTTCAAACATGAGTACTTGGTGAACTATTGATATCTAACAACTTTATGCATGATGGGACCTATCAAGACACCTAGAAATTGAGACCTTTAAATGATAAAAAGTACAATAGATAGTTGATGTGACATTAGTTAATGACAAGTCATTTCCCAAGTTGTACCCATGTACGCACATATGTGAAAATTTATGGCATTTAATTTTATAGTTGGCATGACAAAAGTGTCATTAATGGACAACTAAGTCAAATTTGAATTTTAACTCATGGGAATCAGTGTCCATTAAGGTGAGCACGATGGAGACAGGAAAATTTTGAGAATTGGCCACCTTGGTCCTATGGACTCGACCTCATGACTAAGGTGAGTTCTAAAAATTGGTAGAACTTTTCTCTTAGCTATAAACTATGACTCAACCACCCTCCATAGAGTCCATTGATGTATTATTAATAGTGTGTGAAGAATATACCTTGCAAAGAATTCAAATTTACAAACTATTTACACACACTTAAGATTTACAACCTATACACTGTGCAATCCAAAAAGAATAGAAGCTATATACATGGTCATGTGCGGAGGAAGTAACACTATATAAAAATATTTACAAAAGAAACCATATACAACTATTTATAACAGTCTACATTATTCTACACTAGTTTTACACTAGTATACATGGGTTGGATCAGATTTGGAAGACAAAACTGATGAAGCTACATATGACCAACAACTTCACACCAACCCTATTTATAGGATGGAATTGTTGGGCAACATGAGAAAAAATTAGGAAAGAAAAGAAAACATGACACCATCGAAACAAAACAAAATAGAACAAAAAGGAAAACCAACAAAAATAAAGCCAAATAGGAACCTACCTAAAACAATGAACACTAGGGTTGAATAACACTCACTCACTACTTTCCCATTGCTCAAATTACCCAGCTGAGATATCAAACGCACAAAAACCAACACTCGCACAATTCTCTCTTTGAAATCTTGAGCTCAAGAAATGCTTCGCACTCTGTGGTTTTATTGCTCAAAAAGTAATTTCACTTTGGGTAAATGTAAAAAATGAGGGGGTAAAATCCTTTCATAATATCCAATGGAAGTGCATTAATTACTAATCAAAGTTCCAAAGGTAAGTTCTGAAGTTCGGACCTCAGAACACACAATGTTCACTTCTTCAAACAAAAACAAAAATGACAATGCTAGAACCCCCGAAGTCCATAATTCTTGGCAATGGGCAAGAAGACACTCTGGGATCCTGGATGTTAGAGAAACAAAGGACAAAAGACAACCAAGGACAAAGAAAAATAAAGAAATAGAAAGACAAAAGGGGGACCTGATATTTTGCCTTCACAAAATGTAGGAATGGGTATGCAGGGTATAACAACATAAAAACTTACACCATGTGAATTATGTCTTGGAAGAAGGTTTCCAAGACCTTTACATCTACTTCCCATGTCATCTTCAATGCCTAACCAATTTGAATTATACCATTCAATGCAAAAGATGAGATCTTAGCATCCTTTAGTACTGTAGGCATAGATCCATCAAAAGATTTATTTGTTGTCTCCATATCCTCAAGGTGCTTCTCCAAATTTAACACTTTAGGAGTAATCAAAATCCTTAACTCATGAAATCTTCCCAACACTCTTGACTTGTTAGTTTGTAGCATGTTGATTTTAACCAATAATTCTGACACTTCCTTGTCCAACTCAGTAACTGATTGTGAGGAGGACCCATAATTATTTGCCAAGTTTTTCAATGTCTTCTCATTATTATGAATTATGTCCACCACATTTTTCACATACCTAGAAGTATTTATGCAATAATTGTATATCTTTTTCCCATGCTCAATGAAAGTCCTAATTCCAAAGATGGTGGTATTTAGTATACCTAAGTCCCACTTTATTGACTTGCATAACTATTCAAACTTCTTCACCATGAATTCCTTTTCAACCTTCATAGAAATGACCTTCTCCAAAGAAGTGAAGTTCATATCATGGTCATCAAGGACATTTCCAAATTTTTTTGTTGCATCATTACCCTAGAAGGTAAGAGGTATGGGTAAAAGTTAATTAATTTTGTCCACTGCCCTATCCAATACTATGACTTTATTCTCATTTTTTTACTCATATTTTTATAGCCTTAGAAAAGGCCATAAGAGATAGCTTCATTAGCTCACCCCCCTCCATTTCATCAGCATTAGTGATTAGAGGCTTTCTGTCACTTGCCAACAATTGAGTTGTATAAATAAATTCCTCCTTTCTAGCAGTAGAAAAAAGAACATAAATAGGTACTTTTATTTCTTTCTCAAATACAACCTCTATTTTAGTATCCTTCTTTCCTTTGTTCATAACTTCTTTCATTTCATCTTTAGTCAATATGCTAAGATCTATCACTTTTACTAAACTATTTTCATTGCTATCATCTATCTCAGGAATAGTGTTAACATTTTCTATAAAATGGTCACCAACATCTTGCAAAGTATCCAAAGCCATAGGTATACCTACCATAAAGAAATCTACCTACTTCACTGTATTATAGAACTGATCATTACATTTGTCATCCTTAGGTTCTTCTTCTGATCTAATAGATTTAGATGATTCTCCAATCATTATTTCTTTTAGTTTGGTTCCCTTAGAGGGATTAGGTTTTCCAGATCCTTCTTTAAGTAGAAAATTATCAATGGATTTTTGTGTATCTTGTTCTAATTCCTCATATTTTATTGCCATTATTTTGATCAATCTTGTCTTTGTCCTCAATAAAGGTTTTACTTTCTTCAAAAATTTTCAATCTCTTTATGAGAAATAGCTGAATGCATATCCTCTCTTACATTTACATGGATATTACTATCTTCTTCTAAGGCTCTCTTCTTTCTAACTTCTAATCTATCAAACAGATCCTTAGGTATGCTACCTTCTAGTTCAATCAAATTCTTTCTGAAATCTAGCACATGAAGATGAACTACAATTGATTAAATACCTGAATGACTTGAAGATTAGTGATTAGAGATCACTAAGTACTGAAATGATATGTAAGATAATTAAATCAATCATTTTGTTGTCATTGATGTCAACTAGTTTTGACAACACTTATCATGATAGTTACAAATATCTAAACATCTATAAAGAGGAGAAAAGATGAAGAACTAAGACGTCTACATAAAGGAAGATAGATATGATAGATGAGGATAAGTAATACTTTTGGTAACTCAATGATGAGTATATGACTTCATATGGTTGACTTGATTGTATTACATTAATCTGTTATGAAGTTGGAAGCAAAACTTAACAAAGTAGTGTGGTCAGTAAATGAAGCACTTCAGTATACACCGAGCCAGTGTAGTGTATACCAAGCGACAGTATTAATCGAGCTTGTGTTCACCGACACATTTCTTCATTAACTGAGTATGGATGAAAGAACTAAATGTTTAGTTTAGCCGACAGAAATTGATGAGATGGAATGTGTATGATTTTGAGGTTAAAGATAAAGTTTGTTATGAGATCAATAGCTAATAAAATTAAAATAAGATCTAAAGGATGGAATTGAAATAGGTTATTGACACATCTATCGAGGAAGGTTTAAGAGGAAAAATCCATGAAGGAGATTAAGTGGCAAAATCTGATGGATGAAAAGAAAATGGTTTACTTGTCTATATAAGAGACATTGGTTTCATTGTTGAAACTATGCCAGAAGAAGGAAACTACAGAGATATCATGTGAACACAGCTTCATGCATGCCTAATCAGATTGATTGAAGAAGAACCGAACTGCAGAACAATACTGCGTGTCAAAGAGTTTTTATCGAGGGACAGTAAGTTATTGAATATTGATGAATTGAATTGAAATATTTATCAGAGGATTTTTATGGGCTTAGAATAGATCGGAACATCTGCAAAATCAAGTTGTATTGTAATTAGATCACCTATTGTTTCAATTTAACCATTGTAACAGAAAAATCTCTTAACGGAGTGGACTTAACCATCTTATGATTGCCCTATGTCATTCATAGAATGTACATTTTTATCCTATCAACCCCATAGTGAATGCTGGTTGCATGATAATTGTTAGTCTTAAATCCTCTAACAAGGTCACACCTTACAGTGTGTTTTGTAACCTTTAATAGCATTGGCTCTTCACCGAGCTCACTTCAGAAGAGTGAAAAGTATTTTGGGTTACCTGTCCCAGGTGGTTTTTCCCTTAATAGGGTTTCCACGTTAAATATTTGTGTTATGTGTTTCTATGATGAATGTTTGGTTATCATAATTTACATATTGCATATTTGATTTGGTAGGTAATCATAGCGAGTAGTTAACTGGTAATCGGTAAAGGCACAGATAGTTTAGTATTTTATGTTACCGAGTTGCAGATATTTGCTAAAAAAAATTTAAGAGATATATTTTGTAATTGGAACTATTGGATAACTAATCTAACTAATTCGCTCCCCCTCTCAGTTATTCTAACAATTGGTATCAGAGCATATTGGTTGCTTGGAACAGAGTTTTAAGGACTTCAGCAGAAAGATTACAAAATGTATAAGAGGGAAGTGCCAAAGCTGAATAAGGACAACTTTACAATATGGCAAAGCTGAATGAAACTTCATATATCTAGAATTGGGAATTCAACCCTCGCCCTATTGGATAATGGCTACTTAGCACCACCTATAGGACCTTTGACTCTTGATCAATTAAGAGATAGACATGAGCATAATATTACTGTGATGGAGATTATTGCTGCTCTATCAGATGTTGAATTTGAAGATGTCAAGGATTTCCTTACTTCAAAGAAAATGTGGGACAAACTTGCTCGAGTCTATGGTGGCGATGTTAATGTCAAGAGAGACTGAGCTAAAAGCCTAAGAGGCAGGTTTGATGATATGAAAAAGAAATAGGGAGAAAATATTGTGCAGTATACAAACTGAATAAAGGAGGTAGTCAATGTTATCAGAGGATTTGGTTGTGTCATTCATGAAGATACAGTGGTAATCAAAATTCTAAGGACCTTGCTACCTACTTATGCAATCAGAATATCAGCTATACATGAAATGAGGTCTGCGTTGGAAATTTCAATTGAACCAATTATTGTATTGTCATTGATTGCAAACCTTCATTGGTAAAACTATTTCTATTTAAGAAAGTACTATATCTATTTGAGTGTTGCTAAGGGGATAGGCAAGGTTGGTAACAACATCACCTAAGGAAAGGTTGAGTTATCTTGATACTTCAATGAGTACTTGAGTATGTGGCATAATGATAAGATAATGTATTATTTATCTAAGTAAGAATGAAGACTAAACTGGTAGGCTTAACCGAGCACAAGTGAAGAAATCTAGTTTAAGCCTAGTGTTGTTTGTGTCGACTAAGCTAGTGAATGCTGAGTAAAATTAGTGTTGACCGAACACCAGTTAATTGTCGAGGAAGACAGTGTTAGCCAAGGAAACAGTTTATGTGGTGACCGAACTTTCCAGAGAAGATCAAGAAGTTGGACACAGTATTGACCAAGCGTCAGTATTTTGCATTTCTTGAAGAATTTAGATTTCCAGCCAATATCATTGAATTCTTGAATTATGTAAAACATGTTGACTTTATTTATTGATTGTATGAAAGCATTTAATGCACTGTAAAATTTTTTATTGTAAATCTTTAAGAGATTCAAGATATTTCTTCAAAAGATAAGCCAAAGAACATAATGTAGGATGGATTCAATGAATCTGACCTAACCCTAAGATCTATGAAGGAGATTAAGTGGCAAAAGATGTATTGACCTAATAGAGGAAGTATTAAGGAAACCTAAGTGAGAGGTTGAATGTAGAGAGAAAGAAGTGAATGCTAGAAGTATTGTTGATGTTATTGACTGTCTAAGAAGAAAAGGATGAAGGAGAAGTGTTTTGATCACTTGAAGGGTTCCGAGTAGATTAGTGATGGAGATGGAAAAGGCTCATAGTCAGTAAGCCAGCATATGTGTACAGAATTGGATCTAATATTTTCAAAGTGAGTTGTATGTTTCTCAGATCAATATTACTGCTACTTTCTAACCATTGTAACAGTCAAAATCCTTTTAATAGAGGTTGACCTAATAGTCATAGGTATAAATCCTTTGAACAATGTTACATTCTAATGGAGTGTATGTAAGTCCTATAATAAGGCACACTTTTAATAGAGTGGTTGAAATCCTTTAACTAGGTCACACCTGACAGTGTGTTTGTAACCTTTGACAAGGTTGGCTTTTCATCGAGCTCACTTCAGAAGAGTGAACATAATAGTAACATGTTACAAAGTGGTTTTTCACAAATTGGGTTTCCACTATAAATCCTAGTGTTGATACTTGTGTGAATGTTTTGGTTTGAACATTTCTATGTTTTACAAGTTAAATGCTATTGGATAAGTGGACTACACTATTATATGTTTTTGTTATGCAATTAGTAATGACTGAGTATGTGTTGGTTATTAGATCTAATTTTTTGAAGAGTTTAAAAGTTTTTTTTATACATCTGGACCTAAGAAAAATTGATTCACCCCCCTCTCTATTGTTCTAAATCATATTAACAATTGGTATCAGAGCTGTTGGTACTTACAAAGAACAAGTTTGAAGGTACTTGAAGCAAATGATCAAGATGTATAAGAAGGAGGTACCTAAGTTGAATAAGGAAAACTTTCCTACATGGCAAAGTTTGATGAAGCTGCATCTCACCGGTATTGGTGATTCTGCTAAGTATTACATTGAACATAACTATGTCTCACCTGCTGCACCTCTGACTACCGAGGAAGTGAAATCTAAACAAGAGCACAACCAAGCAATGTTGGAGATTGTGTCTGCCCTAAGTTATCCATAATTGGAAGACATTAAAGACTGCAGTACTATAAAGAAAATGTGGGATACCCTTGCCAGCATTTATGGTGGTGATGTGAATGTGTTGAGAGCAAAAGCCGAGAGCCTAAGAGGTAAATTTGATGAAATGAGAATGCAAGAAGGTGAGAATATTGCACAATATTATGGTAGAATAAAAGAAGTTGTAAATGCTATTAGAGGAGAAAATGGAACTATTGAGGATGAAACTGTAATAGAAAAAGTATTGAGAACTCTGCGTCCTATCTATGCAATCAAAATTTTTGCAATCCAGGAATCTAGATGTAACTCTCCTAATACCCTTACTTTAGAAAGTTTGGTCAGCAAGCTTACTACTTTTGAGCTTTCTAACTATGATAACTTCACTGTTGGTAGTATTGAATCTACTTTTAAGTCACAGATGGTTTTGAACAAGTCAAAGAAGGAAAAAGAAAGATGCATTAGTGAAATTGAAAGTGAAAGTGATAGTGACAGTGGCACATCTAATGAAGAACTTGAGGATCTAGAAGGTCTTATGGCTAGAAGACTGAAAAGGGGAAAAGGAAGGTACAAAGGTAAACTCCCTATTATATGTTTTTCATGTAATAAAGTTGGTCATATAGCTGCTAGATGTCCTGATAGGGATAATAAGGATGAAGAAAGAGACATCAAGCATAAAGACAAAAGAGAAGATAGAGGTTACCAAAGATACAAAGACTACAAAGGGAAAGGTAAGAAATCCTACTACATTGTTGAAGAAGAGACTGACACTAATAGTGATGATTTTGAAATTGAAGTCATCTATGTTGCAATGAAAGATGAATCTGATGAGGATGAGAAAACTACATTAATATCTTATATGAACAAAAATGATAAATGGATTATTGATAGTGGTTGTTCACATCATATGACTAGAGATAAGAGTAAGTTTGATACCTTAAACCATTATAAAGATAGGAGTGTAAAGTTTGGAAATGATGCACCATGTCCTATTAGAGGAAAAGGATTGATTAAGCTAACAGATAAGATCTCTTGTGAAAATTTTTATTGGGTTGAGGGTCTTAATTATAATCTACTGAGTGTTGCACAACTTAATAGCACTAGCTACTGAGTGGAATTTCATCACAGGAAGGCCAAAATATTTGATGCCACAGGTGAACTGATTGGAAGTGGAGAACAGATGAGAGGTAATTTGTTCTATCTAGACCTATCTGAAGAAACATGTATGATTGCACAACTTGATGATATTTGGTTATGGCATAAGTGGCTATGTCATGTTAACTTTGATAATCTGGTAGAAATTAGCAAAAAAAAGAAAGTGAGAGGTCTACCTAGATTGAAGAAACCTGATGCTTTTCAATTTTTTAAGTGGTATGTGGCCAAGGTTGAAAAAGAGACAGGTAAAAACTTGAAGTGTCTGAGATCTAACCGAGGTGGAGAATTCACATCAAATGAGTTCAATCTATTTTGAAATGATAGAGGGATCAAAAGATAGATGTTTGCACCTAGAACTCCTCCATAGAATGGTATAGCAAAGAGAAGGAATAGATCTATCTTGGACTATGCATGGACATTAATGATTGAAAAGAATTTTGCACAGAAGTATTGGAAAGAAGCTATAAGTACAGTTGTTTATACTCTTAACTGAGTATAGATCAAAAAAGGTACAAATCTGACATGTTATGAATTATGGCATGGGTATGCACCAAATTTAAAGTACTTTAGAATCTTTGGAAGTAAGTGCTACATATAGAAGGATAGTAGAAATGGAAAATTTGATGCTAAAAGTGATGAGGGTATATTCCTAGGCTATTTCGCAAAAAGTAAAGCTTATAAGTGTCTAAATTCTAACACTAATAAAATTGTGGAAAGTGTAAATGTCAAAGTCGATGAGTATGCAAAGAAAAATGAAGCTGACAGTAACAAAGTACCAGAAGATTATAGATATTTTGTGTATATAGAGGAAGAAGAGGCAAGTGACAGACCTACACCTAATGTTGAGTCTTAGGTAAGCAATGTCGAGCATCATGGTAACAATGTTGAGAGAGAAGAAGAACATGCCAAGTGATAGGAAGAAGCTGTCGAGTATCAGGAAGAGGTTGCCAAGCATTCAGAAGCTGAATCTGGCAATCTTGTTGGATAACCTGATGAGCCAAATGAAAGAAGAGAAGAACCTATTCTAGCACAGTATGTAAGGAGACATCACAAGCCTAAATAGATTATTAGAGATAAAGATACTAAAATTCAGACAAGAAGCAAGGTAAGATATCCAACATGTTTACTATGTGAATATGAGCTTAAGACAATAAATGAATCATTAGAAAATGAAGATTGGATAGAAGCAATGAATGAAGAGATTGACCAAATAGAGAATAATGATACTTGGACTCTGGTGCTAAGACCAGAAGATAAGAATGTCATTGGGACAAAGTGGGTATTTCATAATAAGCTAAATGAACATGGTCAAATCATAAGAAACAAGGCTAGGCTAGTATGCAAAGACTATGTACAAGAAGAAGGAATAGATTATGGGGAAAAATTTTCCCCTGTAGCAAGATTGGAAGGAGTCATAACTCTGCTTGCATATACTACCTATACAAGTTTCAAGGTATACCAAATGGATGTCAAGTCTGCATTTTTAAATGGTATAGTGGAAGAATAAGTATATATTGAACAACTAGAAGGATTTATTGATCCAAATAGAAGACACATGGTTTGCAAACTAAATAAAGGACTATATGGATTAAAGAAAGCTCCCAGAGCATGGTATGAGAGATTGCACAACTACCTAATATAGATTGGATTCTCAAGGAAAAATGACACAATCAATCTATAAATGAAAGATGAAAAAGGTAAAGGAATCATGTTAGCCAAAATATTTGTAGATGATATTATATTTGGTGGACAAGATGCCTTGTGTAAGAAATTCTCAAATGAAATGCAAACTGAATTTGAAATGAGCATGTTTGGAGAGATCAAATTTTTTATTGGTTTGCAAGTATATCAAATGGAGAAAGGAATCTTCATCACCCAGTCTAAATATGTTCATGAGATACTGAAAACCTTTGGTATGGAAGACTCAAGGCTAGTAAGTACTCCCATGGCTACTGGATAGAAGTTGTCTAAGAATGATGATGTTGTAGAAGTTAACTAGACTTTGTATAGATCTATGATCAGAAAGCTACAGTATGTTGTACATAGTAGACTAGATATTGCATTAGCAGTTGGGATTATGGCAAGATTTTATGCCAATCCTAAGGAAACTCACATGATGGTAGTTAAAAGAATCATGAGATACTTGAAGGGAACTGTTGACTATGGATTGTACTATAAGAAGCATGAAAAATTTGAACTGAGAGTGTATACAGATGCTGATTGGGTAGGAAATGTAGATGACAAAAAGAGTACTAGTGGTGGAGCTTTCTTTCTTGGATAGAGATTAAGTTCCTGGACAAGCAAGAAACAAAATTGCATTTCCCAATCTACTGCTGAAGCTGAGTATGTGACTGCAGCTGTCAATTGTTCAAATTTGATATGGATAAAGAAATTGTTGGTAGGCATGAAAGAGGAAATCACTAAACTAGTTCTCATCTTCTATGACAACACAAGTACTATCAACATCTCTAAAAACTCAGTGATGCACATAAAGACCAAACACATTGCCATCAAGTATCACTACTTGAGAGAATTGGTACAAGAAAAAGAGGTCTGCATTGAATATGTGAATACCAAGGAACAAATAGCAGATATATTCACTAAAGCTTTACCTAAAGAAGCTCATGAATACCTAAGAAGTCAATTAGGGGTCCTTCCCTTAACTAAGGCTAACTAGTCATGCTAGGAGCACTGCATCAAGTGTGCTGCAAAGAACATCTAACATATTGATGCAGAGAAAGGTCACACTTTAGGAGCAACCTAGAGTTGTGAAGAGCACATCAAAGTCAGAATAAGTCATAAGCAAGATGATAGAGGGAGAAATATTCTACTGAACTGAAAGGATGATATCTACATCTACAACATGTATGTTTTTGTTACTGCTTTGGCATTTTTGTCAAAGAGGGAGATAATGACAGATGAATACATAGAATGAGAAGATCAAGATAGTAAGATAAATTTAGTGGATGGTCAAGCATATCAGAATGAAGCTAATGATATTATACATTTCTCTAATAGACAGATAAGTTTTGGATTGGTTGGTAATACATGTGATATTCATATGGTGTTGCCATCAATGCCAAAGAGGGAGATTGTTGGAAACTGCAATTGAAGAAATTGTTGTATTGTCATTGATGTCAAACCTTAATTGGTAATACTATTGCTATTTAAGAAAGTACTATATCTATTTGAGTGTTTTTAAGGGGATAGGCAAGGTTGGTAATAATAGCACCTAAGGAAAGGTTGAGTTATCTTGATACTTCAATGAGTACTTGATTATGTGGCACAATGATAAGACAATGTATTGTTTATCTAAGTAAGAATGAAGACTAAACTAGTAGGCTTAATCGAGCATAAGTGAAGAAATCTAGTTAAGCTGAGTATTGTTTATGTCGATCGAGCTAGTGAATGTCAAGTAAAATTAGTGTTGACCGAACACTAGTTAATTGCCAAGGAAGATAGTGTTAGCCGAGGAAACAGTTTATGTAGTGACCGAGCTTTCTAGAGAAGACCGAGAAGTTGAACACAGTATTGACCGAGCATCAATATTTTTCATTTGTTGAAGAATACAGATTTCCAACTGACATCATTGAATTCTTGAATTATGTAAAACGGGTTGACTTTATTTACTAATTGTATGAAAGCATTTAATGCACTATAAAACATTTTATTGTAAATCTTTAATAGATTCAAGATATTTCTTTAAAAGATAAGCTGAAGAACATAATGTAGGATGGATTCAATGAATCTGACCTAACCCTAAGATCTACGAAGGAGATTAAGTGGAAAAAGATGTATTGACCTAATAGAGGTAGTATTAAGGAAACCTAAGCAAGAGGTTGAATGTAGAGAGAAAGAAGTGAATGCTAGAAGTACTGTTGATGTTATTGACTGTCTAAGAAGAAAAGGCTGAAGGAGAAGTGTTGTGATCATTGGAAGGGTTCTGAGAAGATCAGTGATGGAGATGAAAAAGGTTCACAGTCCGTAAGCTAGCATATGTGTACAGAATTGGATCTGATATTTGCAAAGTGAGTTGTATGTTTCTCAGATCAATATTATTGCTACTTTCTAACCATTGTAATAGTCAAAATCCTTTTAATAGAGGTTGACCTAATAGTCATAGGTATGAATCCTTTGAACAAGGTTGCATTCTAATGGCATGTATGTAAGTCCTATAACAAGGCACACTTTTAATAGAGTGGTTGAAATCCTTTAACTGGATCACAC
Organism: Chamaecyparis obtusa; assembly: GCA_027943335.1. Lineage (NCBI taxonomy): Eukaryota > Viridiplantae > Streptophyta > Pinopsida > Cupressales > Cupressaceae > Chamaecyparis > Chamaecyparis obtusa. The sequence goes on from BSBK01000092.1 coordinate 321,786, forward strand.
CTGACAGTGTGTTTGTAACCTTTGATAGGGTTGGCTTTTCACCGAGCTCACTTTAGAAGAGTGAACATAATAGTAACATGTTACAAAGTGGTTTTTCCCAAATTGGGTTTCCACTATAAATCCTAGTGTTGATACTTGTGTGAATGTTTTGGTTTGAACATTTCTATGTTTTACAAGTTAGATGCTATTGGATAAGTGGATTGCACTGTTATATGTTCCTGTTATGCAATCAGTAATGACCGAGTAGGTGTTGTTTATTAGATCTAATTTGTTGAAGAGTTTAAAAGTTTGTTTTATACATCTGGACCTAAGAACAAATGATTCACCCCCACTCTTTGTTGTTCTAAATCATATTAATAGTCTGCACTTGGAAACACTCTTACTCTTGATAGTCTGATTGGTAAGCTAACAACTTTTGAGTTAAATTTTTTTGATAATAGTATTGTACCATCTGTTGAGTCTTCTTTCATGTCTTCTCTTAAGATCAGTAAGTCTAGCAGTAGAAATAATAAGAAAGATAATGATATTAACGCTGATGATGAGCTTGATGAACTTGAATCTCTTATGGCTTGGAGGTTACCTAAAGGTAAAGGTAGATATAGGGGTAAATTACCTTTAGCATGTTTCAACTACAAAGAAGTTGGTCATATTGCTGCTAGATGCCCAAACAGGAAAGAATATGATAGAAACAAAGATCGATCTAGTGAAGGAAGCTATGGGAGGAGAAACAACAAAAGTTACTGACACTACAATAGGGATAAATGAGACAACAATGATAAGGGAAAAAAAGGTATGTTACATTGCTAAAGAGGATGATACTGATACTGACACAAATGATGATGTTGAAGTAGTATTTATTGCGATGAAGGATGATTCTGAGGAAGAAGAAAGGTATATAGAGACAACACTCATTTCTAAAGTTAATAAAAATGATACATGGATCATTGATAGTGGTTGTACACATAACATGACTGGTGATGAAGAAAATTTTGATCATCTTGAGCAATATAATGGAGGATCAGTAAAAATGGGTAATGATACACAGTGTATGGTTAGAGGAAAAGGATCTTTACTGATAAATGATAAAATCAAGTGTGATAATTCTTATTGGGTAGAAGGACTAAATTAAAATTTACTAAGTGTGGCATAGGTTAACAACTCAGGTCACCGAGTAGCTTTTGAGAGAAAGAAGGTAAAAATATTTGATGATAGAGGAAAACTTGTTGGAACAGGAGCACAATCCAAAGGTAGCTTGTTTTATCTTGACAATGTTGAGTCTTCTTGTTTAATGATGAAAAATGAGGATGCATGGCTATGGCATAAAAGGTTATTTCATGTAAAATTTGATAACATGATTAAGATCAGTAGAAAGAAAAAGGTTAGAGGTCTGCCTAGTCTAACTAAACTGGATCATGTTATGTGTCATCAATGTCAGAAAGGTAAGATGACAAAATCTAGTTTTAAGAGTAAAGACTATTCAACAAAGAGAATCTTGGAGTTATTTCACACTGACCTATGTGGTCCCATGAGAAATCAGAGCTACTATGGAGATAGATATTTCATTTTGTTTGTTGATGATTACATTAGATTCATGACTGTAATATTTTTAAAAGATAAATCTGAGGCATTTAAGATGTTTAAATGGTACAAAGAAAAAGTAGAGAAAGAAACTAGGAAAGAACTGAAATGATTGAGATCTGACAGAGGTGGTGAATTTATTTTTGATGAGTTTACTAACTATTGTAATGAGCATGGCATAAAAAGATAGGTTTCTGCCCCGAGAACACCTCAGCAGAATGGGATTGCTAAAAGGAGGAATAGATTAATTGTTGATTGTGCAAGGACACTGATGTTACAAAATAATGTTTCTCAGGCATACTGGAAAGAGGCAGATAGCATAGCTATATATGTTTTGAACTGAGTACAATTGAAGAAGGACACAAACAAAACACCCTACGAGTTATGGTTTGATCACAAACCGACTATAAATTACTTCAGAATTTTTGGTAGAAAATGTTTTATTCTGAAAGATGATAGAAATGGAAAGTTTGACTCTAAAGGGGATGAAGGGATATTTCTTGGATATTCTACTAAAAGAAAAGCTTACAAGTGTCTAAATAAAGTTACTAATAAGATTATTAAAAATGCCAATGTTAGAGTTGATGAATTTGATAAGAAAAATGGTGAAGAAAGCACTAGGGAGCCAGAAGACTATGGTAGATTCACTTACATTGAACATCTAGAGTACCTACCAAAGCCATAGGCTGAGTTGAATGAGCATTAGTAAAACAACACCAAGAAATAGAAAAGGGAAATTGAGGATCAGGAAGGAGCTACCGAGAAAGTAAATGAACCTAAACAAGATGAACAACAAAGAAGAGATCAAGTAATGGCAAGATTTGTCAAAAGAAATCATCCTAAGAACCAAATCATTGGAGACAAGCAAGCTAGCATGCTGACAAGAAGTAAGTTAAGACAAGGTACATGCTTAGTTTGTGAGTTTGAACCAAAAAATGTTAAGGTTGCACTGGAGAATGATGAATAGATAAATGCAATGAATGAAGAGATGGAAAAAATAAAGAAAAACAAGACATGGACTTTAGTACCTAGACCAAAAGATAAGAATGTTATCGTTACTAAATGGATTTTTAGGAATAAGCTTAATGAGAATGGAGAGGTTACAAGGAAAAAAGCTAGACTTGTATGCAAGGGATATGCACAAGAGGAAGGTATAGATTATGGTGAAACTTTTGCACCTGTTGCTAGAATAGAGGGAGTCTGCATGTTACTTTCATATGCAACACATAAGAAGTTTAAAGTCTATCAAATGGATGTAAAATCTACTTTTCTGAATGGGATACTAGAAAAGGAGGTCTACTTAGAACAAATAGAAGGGTTTGTTGATCTAGATAAGAAAGATGTGGTATGTAGACTACACAAAGCTTTATATGGATTAAAGAAAGCACCAAGAGCCTAGTATGAAAGGCTGCATACTTAGTTGTTAAGTATTGGTTTTGTTAGAACTAGTAAAAACAACAATTTGTATATGAAAGGAGAGTTTGATGACACTATTTTGATTGCTAAAATATTTGTGGATGATATAATTTTTGGAGGACAAGATCATATTTCTAAATCATTTGCTGTTTAGATGCGAAAAGAATTTAAAATGTCTATGTTTGGAGAGATTAAGTTCTTTCTAGGCTTGCAGGTTATTCAACAGAATGATGGAATTTTCATCACACAATCAAAGTACATAAAGGAAGTATTGAGAACATTTGGTATGGATGATGCTAAACTAGATGGAACACCGATGGTCATAGGTTGAAAACTAACTAAAGATGATGAATCTACAGAGGTAAACCATACATTGTACTGATCTATGATTGGTAAACTAATGTATGTAGTACACAGTAGACCAGACATTGCACATGTAGTGGGGATTGTTGCCAGATTTTCTGCCAATCCAAAGGATTCACACATGGTTGTAGTAAAAAGAATCTTAAGATACCTGAAGAAAATAGAGGAATATGGATTATGGTATCCTAAGGAAGTAAAGTTTGAACTAAGAGTCTACACCGACATAGATTGGGTTGGAAATATAGATGATAGAAAAAGTACAACCAGAGGAGCATTTTTCTTTGGTGAAAGACTTGTTACTTGGACAAGTAAGAAACAACCTTGTATTTATCAGTCTACTACCAAAGCAAAATATGTTGTTGCTACTACAAACTATTCAAACATTGCTTACATCAAGCAAGTTTTGGAAGGGATGAATGAGGTAATCACTGAGCTGATGATTATATATTGTGACAACACTAGTGCAATAAATATTTCTAAGAATCTTGTAATGCACTCAAAGACCAAGCATATTTCTATTAAGTATCACTACTTAAGAGAACAAGTATAGGAGAAGCAAGTCAAACTGGAATATGTTACATCAAAAGAGCAACTTGCTGATATTTTTACTAAGCCTCTACCAAAGGATACTTTTGAATACTTTAGGACTAGACTTGGGGTCCATCCCTTGTCTACCAGTAACTAATGTGATCTAGAGGTTGCATCAACCTAATATTATCAGAAGATCATTCATGGTGATGCAACATAGTTCACACTTTGGATCTGTCTAAGGTTGTGAAAGATTTGAGGAACCAAGATTTGTATATCAGTATACTGAGATACATTGTATGAGCAGAGTCACTTGGCTATTGTAGAGCTATATGTTTTATGTTTTTCTTTGGCATTATTGTTAAAAGGAGAGATAAACAATATGACAAATTGAGAGATCACTGGAACATCTATCTAAGGGAGAGATAATCTTAGAAATTTAGGGAGATTTTTGAAATTTTTTTGAAGAGAACATAAGGAATCTAAGAGCTGGAAAGATCATATCTATAGAGGAAATGCTACACTTGCAATGTTGCTATGTAACATAGTGATTAAACACATTAAAATATCAAGCTAGGGAGAGCTTACCGAGCTACAACATTTGCTTACATAGTTGTAGAATACATGTTTGGTATGTGTATGGTATATTTCATATTCCTTGAGTAGCCATAAATTCCAAAGGGAGAGATTGATGAACTAAAACTAATTGAATACCGGAATGACTTGAAGATCAGTGATTAGAGATCGCCGAGTACTAAAATGATATGTAAGATAATTAAATCAGTCATTTTATTGTTATTGATGTCAACTAGTTTTGACATCACTTATCATGATAGTTGCAAATATCTAAACATCTGTAAAGAGGAGAAAACATGAAGAACTGAGATATCTACATAGAGGAAGATAGATATGATAAATGAGGATAAGGAATACTTTTGGTAACTTATTGATGAGTCTATGACTTCATATGGTTGACTTGATTGTGTTACATTAATCTTTTATGAAGTTGGAAGCAAACCATAACAAAGCAGTGTGGTTAGTAAATGAAGTAATTTAGTATACACTGAGCTAGTGTAGTGTATCCCGAGTGACAGTATTAACCGAGCTTGTGTTTGACACATTTCTTCGTTAACTGAGTATAGATGAAAGAACTAAATGTTTAGTTTTGTTGACATAAATTGATGAGCTAGAATGTGTATGATTTCGAGGTTGAAGATAAAGTTTGTTATGAGATCAATGGCTAACAAAATTCAAAGAAGATCTAATGGATGGAATTGAAATGAGTTATTAACATATTTATAGAGGAAGGTTTAAGTAAAAAAATCAACGAAGGAGATTAAGTGGCAAAATCTGATGGATGAAAAGAAAATGGTTTACTTGTCTATATAAGAGACATTGGTTTCATTGTTGAAACTATGCCAGAAGTAGACTGTAGATATATCACATGAATACAGCTTCATGCATGCCTAATCAGACTAGTTGAAGAAGAACCAAACTACAGAATAGTACTGAGTGTCAGAGAGTTTTTACCGAGGGACAGTAAGTTATTGAGTATTGATGAACTAAATCGAAATATTGATCAGGGGATTTTTATGGGCTTAGAATAGATCTGAACATCTATAAAATCAAGTTGTATTGTAATTAGATCACCTACTATTTTAGTTTAACCATTGTAATAGAAAAATCTCTTAACCGAGCGGAATTAAACGTCTTATGATTACCCTATGTCATTCATAGAATGTACATTTTTATCCTATCAACCCCATAGTGAATGTTGGTTGGATGATAACTATTAGTCTTAAATCCTCTAACAAGGTCACACCTTATAGTGTTTTTTGTAACCTTTAATAGGGTTGGCTCTTCATCGAGCTCACTTCAGAAGAGTGAAAAGTATTTTGGGTTACCAGTCCCAGGTGGTTTTTCCCTTAATAGGTTTTCCATGTTAAATCTTTGTGTTATGTGTTTCTATGATGAATTTTTGGTTATCATACTTTACATATTGCATATTTGATTTGGTCGGTAATCACAGTGAGTAGTTAACTGGTAATCGGTAAAGGAATAGACAGTTTAGTATTTTATGTTACCGAGTTGCAGATATTTTCTAAATTTGTTTTAAGAGATACATTTTGTAATTGGGACTATTGGATAACTGATCTAACTAATTCACCCCCCCTCTCAGTTATTCTAACACATGATTTATCACAATATCTTCATTTTTAACTTTATCATCATCCTCATACCTCTCATAATATCTAGGTGGTTGATTCAGCTTACCTTGCTCCATTATCCTCTTTCCTAATATCTTCAAGTAAGATTTCTATAGCGATCTCTCAATTGGATTCTCTTGTTCAATGATCTTCTTTTCTTTCTTTTCCTCTTCTTTCTCTTCTTTATCTTCTTCATAGGATATTCTTCCTTGGATGGATTAACCAAGGTCTTTCTTCTAGAAATAGGTCCAAAGCTCATCACCTTAGGTATAGAGGACCTTTTTGTCCTCACATGAGTTTCTTCTTATTATTATTTTTTATTGTTGTATACCTTTGTGATGTTCTCCTATAAGGGGTAGGAGTTTGATCTTGCACTATGACTACTTCTAAAGGTGAATCAAGTATGTCTACATGTTCTACAGTCTATAGGGTGCAAGCTATAAGATCTCTTATCTAGTGGATTTCTCTATGACCTTTTTCTTTAATTCTTCCATTAGATCTTTAGATACCCCTTCTCCTTATACAACTTTTTCATCAAATTTCTCTATTTTACTCTTCCTTTCTCCCCTACTCAATTCCCCTCTAACCTTCAGAGACTCTCCTCATATGTTCCCCATCTTTCCTCTATGGGATCTTCTCAGATGCAAGGATATGTTCAATATGAGGGATAAAAAATTGATCTATTACCTCATACCCCATTCGAGGACACCATCACACTCTTGGTTCAACTACCTCAATTCATGTACACTCAGTCTCCACCATAAAGTATATTATCTCCTTGTAGTTTTCTACTATCTTCTTGGGTATCCTCTCCCTTTTCTTCATCTCTCTTTGAAAGACTTTGGACATACCAAATATTTCACCATCTACCCAATTCTTATCTTGAGTCCTATAATACCTGCTAATCTGAGAAACTGTAGGCTCATCTTCTTTCCATGCATGGGGATTCATGCCAAGAAACTTATGTATAATGTGGAAGAAAAGATGTAGTACCAATGACCCAAATCTAAATGCATTTGTTTTGTCATGATTAATTCTCCTTAGATTCTCTAGCAACTATAGTCTAAGTACTTCACATAGATCATAGTGCTCATTCTCTTTGATCATCTTGTAAGCCATTGTTGGAAGTCTTATATGGGAAAGTGAGATACTAAGGGGGGGGGGGTGAATCTATTATCCACAAAATTTTATACTTTGAAACTAATTCCACATGCATATCATAATCATAGATTTCAATACTAAAATGAATCTAACATTCTAATCATATCCATCAAATGAAACACATAACACAAAGATTTGGTAATCCAGAAACCCTTGAAAGGTAAAATTGGGGTGGTGATGACACCCAAAAATCTTCACTACTACAATAATAAAGTGTGCTTGTTAGGGCTACAAAGTTTTGATCACTTCAAATGATCTACCCTATGAGGAGTATGCCCTATTAAGATCTTACACACTTATACAATCTACCTTGATTAAAGGATTTAGAACTTACAGCTAAGTAAGCACTTAGTTAAGAGATTTACAAAGGCCTATTAGGACCACTTTGTTAAGAGATTTACCCTGATTCACTTCCTAGAATGTATCAGTACTTGATCCTTCAGTTTGCACTACAAATGCTGATTATAGATCTTCTCTTTTCAATACTTATCTGATCTCAAAATTAAATATAGCTTTTTTTTATCCTTCACTTCTCTTCTTGGTCACTCTTCCTGATCTCTGCATCTAACAATCAAAACACTCCTTTCATCTGTATATAAGAGATCTCATCTGTTACTACATTTTAGGTTTTAGATATCACCTTATATAAACAACTAATCAAGCTTCTAGATCAAAATCAATGATCTAGATTCATCACTTATGCCACTTAATAATTCCCTTTTTTTATGATAGGTTACATGACTTGCATAGGGATTAATTATTAGAAATATGAAGTGTAATCAACTCCTTGATTCTCTCAAAAATCATTAAATCATGCATAAAAGTCATCCAAAATGGTTTACCTAGGTGTTTGTGCTATTACAAATACATATGTCAAAAATGGCTTGTTTGGCATATGAAGTCTTTGATGCTCAGTCAAAACTATTCTCCATATATTGGTGCTTGGCAGTAAATCTTCTATACAACTTAGCATATATACTTCTTGGTAACTACTGAAGTACTCAATGACCTCTAACTTTGTCGATAGTAACTATTGCTTGGTAACTATACAAAATACAAGTCTATACATAAATCAACCTTAATAAGATGACTCAGTTGCAGTGATGACCGACCAAAATTGCCTTGAAAATGACTAAGTGTTTAACACTAATATACAACATGACTTAGGGATCAATAATCTCCCCCTTTGACATTAGTGGCAAAAACACTTTTTCATGACTTTTACATTGTATAACCAAAATAGTACTTAGTACTTTGAGTACTCCCCCTAAGACTATAACTCACTCTTCATAAAGGCTATACTAAATATACATGAGTCTTGACATACAATGAATATAAAATTACATTAAAAAATAGTATGCCATACCTTTCTATTCTATATCCCTTCTTTGATCTTTTGTATCATATGTATATACATGAGTACATAACTCATTTCCCCCTTTTTTTGTCACTTTGATTTGTTGGGGTGTAGGTGTTAGATAATACTTATCCAAAAATGGTTTGTGGAGCTACATAATCATTTCTAAGGCATTATCCCATTTGGATCTCATAGACTCCAAAACCTATATCTTGATCTCTAGCTAGGTAGCTAGATCAACCAAACTGTCGACAATAGAGAGATGAGGATCTCTCTGTACTAACTCCTTTGTCGATGCCAACTCTCTCTACATAACCTCTAGATGAGGTGTTAACATTGTTTGTATTGAAATTATTTTGGCTCTTATCCTTCCATCATAAGCCATCAACTTGGCTAATCTTCCTTGGGCATGAATTAGTTCAGTGAAATGAATAGAGATGAAACTTGCATCCATGCTCAATGAGTGTTATGTAGACTTTAGATTCAATCAATTCTTGATTTTCCTTAGTGAATGTTTCAACATTGCATAGTTTCTTGTACAAATAATGAATATTTTATACAACATCTTCTATGTTATTCACCAGATCAGAAATTTCTACCTGTTTTTACTGCTATCTCAATTGAGACCCTTTCAAGTACCTTTATTTCAAACTTTCTTTCTAACCATTGCATTATCTTTTCATTAGCTTCACTTTCATCATTGTTCACCTTTTTAACAATATGAACCAATTGTTCCAGAATAGGTGAAGTCTCATTCACATCATCCAACTCAAAAGATTCTACAAATATCCCTTTAATTGCATGAAGTACTTGCTTTTTTTTATGTTCTCTCCTTAGCTCCTCTTTCTTGCTCTTCTTCTTCAATAGATCTTGCAATATTTTCATTTGTTCATAGGTTAATTTATTAGTGTCCCACTTCGTAATCACTATAACTTTATCTAATGTGACTTGTGTGTCGGGAGACTTTTCCTTTTTCTTATGTACTTTCTTCTTTGGTGTGTTGCTACTTGGTAGCTGTACTAAGGCTTGGATAGCCTCTTGCTCCTTAGGCTCTTTATGCTCCTTAGTTATTTTATTCTCAGTCTCCTTTTCTTTCTCAACATGAGGTCTTGAAATTACTATTTCAGCCTTATTTTCTTGTTATTTTAAGCTCTCCTCTCATTTTCCTCTATTGTCTTCAATATTGACCTCAACAGGTGCATTATCTATTATTGTTGTCAGCTTGCCCCGTTCCTCGACACTTGAACTTTGTGTGAATTTTTGTTCAACTGTGACCATGTGGGAGCTTTTAGTTTTAGAGTCAACTGTTGATGTACCCACAATCCTTGTATAATCATGTACCTATATGAGAGATGGATTGGTGAATGGTAGAAAGGGATCTAATGCTACCTCAGTAAGAATTTGGCTTTTGATTTCTTCCTCGGTCAAGGCATTAATATTTACTTGTGTGTCCACAAGTACATCCTCAATAGTGATCACATCTCATGATTCACTCACTTCTACCTTATTCCTTTCCTATCCCTCAAGGTTCTCATGCTCATCTATATCTTCTTTATTATACATTTCAACCTATCTGGATGTGTCCTTATCTTTTTGTGCAGTTTTATCAACCATTAACCCAAAAAATGTTCTTCCACATTCATGTTCTTTGAGTGACAACTTCTTCAACATTGTTCTTCAGTATGGAGTAAGCCCTTAGCTTAGGTATAAACATATTTCTATGTTGCTCCATAAATTTTCTTAGGTGTCATTTCAGGCATAATCTGAGCTAGAGTGCCTCCTCTTATATGTCTCTTGGTCATGATAGAAAACTACTATTTTGCATCAATTGTACTAAATAAATCTCCAGGTATCAGATTCTCTATCTACAAAGGTGTCATATTGAATGTACATAACATCTCTATCATTGGTTCTTCAATCTTTTCTTTACCATCTTTGCTTAATCTTTCAAATTTGACTGACTTAAATCCTGCTAATCATGTTGTGCTCTTAATGTTCTGGTATATTTTATCCACACTAGTTGGATGCCTATGTCTTTCCACCTTAAATTTTTTATTATCATCTATGTCGGTCATTTCTTCATCATCATCATCATCATCATCATCCTTTTGTAACACTAGTTTCCTTATTGGCTTCTTCTTGGGATGACTCGAGATAACTCTAGTTTACACTTGTTTCCTTTTTCCTAAACTTTCCCCTTCAGTTTTCTTTGTTGGTGTTTTCCTTTGGGGCTCAGAAACCTTGGAAGTTTAAGCTTCCCTAGTTCTTGCTCTTAATTTTGTAGGAGGATTAGGCTTTTGTTTTTGGATATTCCTATTGCTGGGCCTGACAACCATTATCTCCTTTCCCTTCTTTTGAGTTTCTACTTCCTCCTCTTCACTTTCTTCAGACTCAATAGACTGATCCTCACTTTGACCTTGTGTAATTTAAAGAGGTGCATTCTCCTCTTCTCCTTCACCTATCATTTTCAAAAATATCTTTGACTATTTTATTTCTTTTCATCTATAGGGTTGCAGACTTTAACCCCATTGTAATCTTAGACTTAGCTTCTTCATAATTTCCAAATGGTTTTTCTTTGCTATCTATCTCTTCTGCTAGTAGAGAAGTTATAGCTGCTAATGTCTTGCCTATGTTGAACTCATAGGGTAATGGCCTTAGCCATGCTACCCTAGGAATAACAACTTGAACATAGGTGTTGTCAATATCCACTAGAAAACATATATCATTATAGTGTTTTTCTACTAGGGATACATGAATTCTACTTCTCTTCCTCATCTTCTTCTTAAATTAGTCAAAGTAACTCTCCATCACACTATCAAAATTATTACCTAATTATTGAATAAAATCATTAACCTATTGAGTCACAGGTCAATCCTGGCTCTATACTACATCTCTTATAGTAGGAAAATTGTTTTGCATATAAAATAATAGACAAACCATTAGGGAACCAAACTTACACATTGAGTTTTTATCTTTCCTAATTAATGTAAGGTTCTTGGCAAGTTGTGTTAGCTACAGCTTGGTAAGATCATAGATATGAAATTTCTTCATAATTTTCCATGCATGATCTACTGCAATGTAGGGAACACTATCCATCCTTCTTGACTGATAAAACTTGTGAGAAAATAACCCTTACTGCAAAATCTATCTCAGGATTTGTAATCATAGAGATTATCATTCCTCTTTTGTTCCATACTACCAGTGTGTTTTCTTAAATTATTTCTTTACTTTGGTATCTCATTGTCTTCTTCCTGGTAAGAATATGATAACTACTGACTCGGTGAATCATTTCTTTGGTGATCTTCACCGACCCATTCTCCAACCATAATTTCATATTGTGTACTCTGCTTAGAATGATCTTAATCCACTCTATCTTGAAGTTGTGAGGGAAATCTAGGGCATGCACTAACCCTTTCTTGGCAATGTGTTGATGCTCCACCTTCAACACTTTGTTGATATACAATCTATTATATGCTTTCCTCAACTCAAAATCTTTGATCTCACTAATCTTGCACATGTAACATGCACGTACATCATGTATCATCAGTAATTTTGGTGGAATTGATGATAGGGCTCCCGAGAGATCTCCCTTCACCGTGCTTTTTGGTACAACTTGGAATTTTGGTGGTTTGCATGTATTACTCCTTACTAATTGAATATTTAGAACCTCTTTCCCTTTCTTCCTTACTACTGTAGATGAAGTAGATTTCATTTCTCTAATTTAGGGTTTGAAAGATGAATTTAAGTAGCTCAATAATACCTTGTTTCAATAGTCCTTCACAATGTTTGTCGATGGCACACTATAAGAATATTCACAAAATAACTTCACACAAATCACTTTTCTCAATCACCTTTGAATCACTCTACAAATTCTCAAATCCCTGGGTAAAATGAGAATGAATAGTAATATTTCATTTTATAGATTCAAACAATCAAATTAGGTCTTCATTGAATGCTTCATACACTTGTAGGTGAAATACAGTTGTCTCGGCCTTCACATGACAACTTAGTTACCACATACCCATAATCGGTTGAAACCACGACTCATTTGATACTAAAATTTCTACTTCAACTTAGTAGATATAATATCTCAGCTATTATAGGAGCTTGGCACATATTGAGTGACTCGATCACTAGAGACATAAATACTGATGCTCGGCATCAATTATACAATTTGACTCTTTTCTCAAATTTTTCCTAGTGCATCTTATCTTATGTAGATATGGACTTTAACACATCAAGATTCAGGAACTAGTGTAAAGTATAACATTTGAAAATTTAGTTCCTTACATACCTTCTTTACCTAGTTAGAAGTACTGTGATCACCTGATCCATTGGATTTTGTGACCTTGGGCTCATTGCATCCACTACTACTTGATTCCTCTTTTTTTCTACATGTATTATTCATGTGGTCCCTTATCTATTCAACATTATCTTCTCCTTTGAATTGTTCATTACTCAGTGCTTGTGCTCTGCATTCTCTTTTTATGTGACCAATCTTGTGGCATTTGTAACATACCAGACTTTCACTCATCCAACTTTTGGATTTACCTCTAAAATGTTCCCTTACACAATTTTCTCCAATATGACCATATTCTCCATAATAATGATAACTATACCATGTATTGTAATCCCAATTGAATGTGTTACCTTTCCTAGGTGCATTATCTTTCTTATTAGATGTCCACTTTGGTTTTACATTGGATATGCATTCTTGTGCTCTATGACCATATTTCTAATAGTTGTAACAATGTCCTTGAAATCTAGGTGTTGTAGGTGAATTACTAACCTTTGACCTGCATTCATGTGCTTGATGTCCATGCTTCTTACATTTAAAACAATTTCCATTGAATTTAGGTTTAGAATTGGACTTACCATTCTTTCTTCTATAGATGTTTGTTGTGTATCCTAGCTTTCCATAATGATGGCATGTAGGTTTGTTGTTCTTTGACTTTGCATTCCTTTATTCTCTATTCTTTAATGATTCTCCTTCTTCAGTGGATGATAGGTGCTCATCATTTCCTAGTCCAGAGGTGTCATTGGATCTTCTTGGTGACCTCATCAATTCCTCAAAATATTTCATAGCTTCATTAGGCTTGTTCATCCTCTCATCAAGTTCCTTTTTAGATCTTAATTCATTCTTCAGTTGATTGTTCTCTGATCTCAGATTTGTGATTTCCATGTCTTTCCTATTCAACTCTTGATTTGCAAGTAATAGTTGGTTTACCATGTCCAAAAAAAAAATTTCAGCTTCTGCATATCACATGTCCTTTCATCAAGTCTTATAACCATTTGTCTCTTATCTTCTTCTACCATTGTCTTGCCATCTTCATCTTTCTTTTTATGTTCAATCACTTCACATAGTCTTATTGATTGGATTTCCTATTCTCTCTTTAGACTTCTGACATCTTCATTTAGTGTGTTGTTTCTCTCTAACAAATCTACTATTGTTGCATCACTTTCAATGGATTTTCCATTATCAAATAGACCTTTAGTATCCTCTTCTTGATATTATGTGCCATTCAGTTGGATTGCCAACTCTTTCCTTCTGCTCAAGGATTTCTTCAATTCTCCTCTTGCTACTTCCAACTGGTGCAATGCAAGCTGGATATCAATCTTTTGATTCTCTATGATCTTTCCCAACTTATAACTCTCCATCTCCAAGACCTTAACTCTCAAGTGGTTAGACTTCTTCTAGGAGAACAAATCTTTGATACCAATTGTTGGAAGCCTTATATGGGAAAGTGAGATACTAAGAGGGGGGTGAATTAGTTATCCACAAACTTTTATACTTTGAAACTAATTCCACATGCATATCATAATCATAGATTTCAATACTAAAATGAATCTAACATTCTAATCATATCCATCAAATGAAACACATAACACAAAGATTTGGTAACCCATAAACCCTTGAAAGGTAAAATTGGGGTGGCAATGGCACCCATGAATCTTCACTACTGCAGCAATAAAGTGTGCAAGTTAGGGCTACAAAGTTTTGATCACTTTAGATGATCTACCCTGTGAGGGGTCTACCCTTTTAAGAGCTTATAGACTTATACAATCTGCCTTGATTAAAGGATTTAAAACTTACATCTAAGTAAGCACTCAGTTAAGATATTTCCAAAGGTCTATTAGGAGCACTCTGTTAATAAATTTACCCTGATTCACTTGCTAGAATATATCAGTACTTGATCCTTTGGTTTACACTACAAATGTTTATTATAGATCTTATCTTTCTAATACTTATCTGATCTCAAAATTAAATATAGCTTTGTTTTGTCCTTCACTACTCTGCTTGGTCACTCTATCTAATTGTTGCATCTAATAATCAAAATACTAATTTCATTTGTATATAAGAGATCTCCTCTGTTACTATGTTTTAGGTTTTAGATATCACCTTATATAAACAATTGATCAAGCTTCTAGATCAAAATCAATGATCTAGATTCATCACTTATGTTGCTTAATCATTCCCTTTTTTATGATAGGTTACATGGCTTTCATAGGGATTAATGATTATAAATACAAAGCATAATCAACTCCTTGATTCTCTCAACAATTATTAAATCATGCATAGAAGTTGGCCAAAATAGTTTACCTAGGTATTTTTTCCATTACAAACACATATGTCAAAACTACCTTGCTCGACATATGAAGTCTCTGATGCTTGATCAAAATTGTTCTCCATATATTGGTGCTTGGCACTGACTCTTCTATGTAACTTGACATATATACTTCTCGATAACTACTAAAGTAATCAGAGACCTCTAACTTTCATGGCAGTCACTATTGCTCGGTAACTATATAGAATACATTTCTATACATAACTCGGCCTTAATAAGATGGCTCATTCATAGTAATGATTGAACAACATTGCCTTGAAAATGACAACATGACTTAGGGATCAACAATTCATATGGATAATCCCTACTGACATAGAGTTTATCTTGCTTCTATAATGCATTTTATAGCCTAGAATCATGGAAACAAGCCTCACATCCTTTTGTTTAATATTTTTGATTGTCATCACACACTTTTCCACTTGCATCAAGTTAGGGTTTTAACTTATTTCTTGGTATTCTTTACTTCAGTACATATTTTACCCATGTTGTCAAGTCTAGTTACCAAATGAATGAGTTCCTTTTTAATCTTAACTAGTTGGTCTCCAATCTAGAAGAATTGGTCATGGATTTGTCTCAGCACTATCTTAATCCATTTAGGCTCATTAAAGACATAAAAATATGTCATGTGTAGTATATTTAAGTTTTGCATCTTTGTGAAATTGGATTTTAGTGTTTCATCATCATTCAACATTTCAACTAGCTGATTATGCATCACAATGTCTCCTATGGACTCCAACTTACAATGAATATATGTCTTAATCTCCTCTATGTGTAATACTCTATGTGGTGTTTGTGAGAACATTCCCTTAGGGTTGTCTTGCATAGATTTGAATAGATGTTTTTTAAATTTATACCTAGCCATCTCCTTTACATCAAAGATCTGAGGTGTATTAATGTTTTCAAACTGCTAAAACTATAAAACAAGCTCACAAATAAATCTAAATACCTTCTTCACCAAACTAGGGTTGCGAAACATGTGAATACTGAAATTGATCCAACTACTCCAATATTTCTTTCTCCTACTACAAAATTTCTTTAATGGTGAAAAAAATGATCAAGCATACTCATATATAGTTTGCAAGATGTTTCTGACACATTAAATGCACTCCAAAAATCTGTTACAAGGCCATTCATCCATGAAACTACTAGCAATAATTCTTAGTCACCTTCTAGACCTTTGGGAAAATAAATATGACATTAGAACATATTTATTCAACTTCACACAACCTCGCATACTCTCAATCTTCATATCAGGGGCTAAATAATTGACTGGTAAGCTCCTCTAAAGCTCCATCTAAGGTCATACTTGGCCATTTAGGTTGAAATAAAAACATTAGCATTAGGCAAAGATCCAGTAACATCTACTAATTCACCCTAATCCTTAGATTCAATATGATTCTTCTCCTTCCATACTTTTTCATTTTCCTTGCTTCCTTCTTTTGTAAAGAAGCGATTAAAATCATCCACATATTTTGCTAATCTCTTTCTAGAGTTATCAATATTTTTTTTATTGTTGTATGTGGACTTCTATTACCAAATGGTCTATTATATTTTTAGTACTTGGCTATGTGTCCCTCATTGTTTCGCTTAAAACAAGTAATAGGTGGTCTCACAAGCTAGGACCTATTTTGATTAAACTATAACTTACAGTTCCTTGCAATGTTCCCAAAATTGTTTCATTTGTGACAAATGATCTTATTGGATGTAGTAGGTTGTCTAACATAATCTTGACTCTTCCATATTTCATCCGGTTTACTACATTCATTTCTTCTATTTCCATATGCCCAACAATTAAAGCAATAACCAAAAAAAATTTGGAAGCATTCTTACCTCTACAATCCTTCTTCATGTGATAAAATTTGTTACATTCAAAGCATCTTACTCTAAAAGGTTTGATTTTCTCTATAGGTTTCTCATTTTGGTTAGTTTCTTCTTGCTCCTTTTTGTCTTTAGATTTCTTCTCCTGAGATTTGGAACATTCAACTTCATTGAAGCCAGCTCCTGTCTTGTCACCTTTAGGTTTTTGTCTCTCTATTTGTTCATTAATTTTTTTACTGCTCGCATGAAGTTTTTCAATATGATTCATTGCCTCCATAATCTCTTCCTTAATGATGATATTTTACTTTTCCAATTCTTCATAATTGGTTTTGAAATCATTTATTTCTAGTTGCTTTCTTCCCATCTGTATATTTGCATTCTTCAAGGCTTCTTCAATTTTTCTCTTTTGATCTCTTTCTTTCTGAATATCCTTGGTCATCTACAAAGTAGAAACTTAACTTTCATGCTTTAATGATTCCTTCTCTTTCTTAAGCTAGTCAATTAGATCTGATGATTCAATTTCAAGTTCCTCCTATAGTTCATTAATAAGTTCATGCCTTTGGTTCCTAGAGAGTTCAAGTTTATCTTTAAGTTTCTTGATATAATCCTCTTCTTTTTTCAATTTTCATTTTCATTTTCATTTTCTTCATTATATTTGTCCAAGTCCTTAAGTTCTACCTCAAATTTTTCTTTCAAGCTACTTGAATCCATCAAGATCTCTCTTAAGATGTTAGAATTTATTTCCAAGGGCCTTAAGCTCTGATACCAATTGTTAGGATCAAACAATACTAAGAGGGGGGGAGTGAAAAAATATTGTAACACTTTTATACTTTATAAACCAATTCAAACTTAACCAAGCAATAACTAAAATAAGAATAACATACACATAAGTTGAATAACTCATAACACCATGATTTTTCCTCAAGGAAATCCTATCCAAGGGAAAACCCCAATGGGGATGGTACAGACAAATTATGTACTAAGAGTATAATGTCCCTATTAGGAGAAGAATATTACAATATCACATATCCTTGTTAGAGGATTGAACCTACTAGGAGTCTACAACCCTATTAGGGGTGAATATAAAATGGAGCTCACTTTTCATACAAGGGACTCACTATCCAATATTACAAAATGATTTTACAATAGAAAAAGTGAACTATGACATCATATCCTATGCCAAGATAGTTCCACTTGAATCTTACAACAATAATCATAGAATATCCACTTAATCAGTCATCCCATATCATCACAATTACATATGTACAAGTTCGTAACTTAAAACCTTCATATATATACTTGATCAAATTAATTTCCTTGTCGGCTCACTAATTATTCTTAAAATGTGTCTTTACACTTAATTTATAGGAAAAAGATATCATGAAGCCATATATAGGATGATATAGGTGAGGAAATATCATAAATCATAAATCACATCACAAAAATACCTATTTTTATTATCCCAATCGGTGTGTCTACTCAAGTGCCCTATTTTCACTGCATATTGTGCTCGCAAAGCTTTAGAGGCATGTAACTCTATCTAGACAAAACCAAAAATCAATTGATCACAACCAAAGATTTATTATATCCCTTAGAACATATTTTTATTCTCATAGACCATAAAGATAAGTATTACAAGGTCTTTGGCCAAAATAGTATGACTGTATTCTAGAAATTATCTTTGTACTTGTACATTTTTCACTTAACTAATTATCAAAAACTTATTTCCAGTTTAGACGACCATCACAAAGGTATGTGTTGCAAGAAATGACAACATATAAACCTTCATACACTACTCACTTTCCAAAAAATGATTTATGGAGTTGTTATGATATATATTTGATTGCATGGTGATCATTTATTGAGTTGTCATTGATGTTAAGTATTGGCATAGTGTTGCTAGTATAATATTGATGATCAAAGTGGTGTAGTTATTTTTAGTTGTAGATATTTGTATGGGAGACTCAAAAATGTATTTGAATGTCAAATTCATGACCTTTTTTTATATTGATTACTAAGAAAGTTATGATCAAATGAAGTATAAGATTGCAACTGCTAAGAACAATAAGTAATAGGCGATAGGTGATTTGATTGGTTTGTAAAATATTTGTTGTTTCTTATAATGCACTTAAAGGATATGGTATCTATTCCATTGTTTTTATTCTTTGGTTTCAATCACAAAAAATTTGGATGACGTGAGTGAAGGTTAGATGACTGGTGAGCAGAGTCAGAACTATTAACCGGTTGAAGTGTTTATGTTCTTGAACGAAAGTTGTTAAATATTTGATTGGTGATCACTGAAGATGTTGTGATGATTTTGGTTAAGTCAGTCATAATATGGTGACATGTCTTAAAGATTAGAGGAGATGATTTGGCATCATGTTATTCGATGCTAGCATGTGGAGAAGATTCTAGATGAAGGATGTGTGTGGTTGAAATATGTTTGACCCCTGGACACAAATTTCTATGTAAATCATTATGATGGCCAATGTGGAGTTGGAAATTTTATGGTGTACATTAAATTTTTTTATTTGATGAGTTGGATTTGAGTGCAACTATTAAAATTTAAAAAATTTAGCCATTTAGGGCAATCTTAAGGTGGTGAAAAACTTAAAGACTTTATGAACAATATATAATGAATGAAGTTGAGAGTTTTAAGTGTTGTTTGTGTGTTGGGAAAGTGTGGTGTGAAGTGAAAATTGTGATCAAGCCAGAGCAAAGATAAGTTTGTTAAGAATTAATTGTCTTCTTTAGTGGATCTGATCAAGCAGAGGTAGTGCTATTCTATCGATCATTTTTATTGTTGTTTCCTGATAGTTACACTAGTCAAAATCCCTTAATTGGGTGGATCCTAGTAGGTCCCTGTTGTAAATCCTCTAACAAGGTGGCACATTAGTTTGTCTTTGAGTCCTCTAAAAAGGATACTCCTACTAGGGTAAAGGTTATTATAGGCATAAAGGTAAATCCCTTAATCGGGTAGCACCTAACAATGATTTTGTAAACTCCTAACAAGGTTAAGCTCCTCACAGGGTGTACTTTAGAAAAGTACAACATTTAGTGGGTATTGATCCCCACCGTGATTTTTTTCCTGATTTGGGTTTCCACAAGATAATTATGTGTCATGTTTTTTAATTATTTTATGGATGTGCTTATGGTTATGATTTTCATTTTCTGCAATTAAAGTGAATCTTGTGAATGTTGTTATAAAGATTAAGCGAATGATAAAGACTTGAAAATTGATAGATTACTTAATCACCCCTCCCCTCTCACTAATTTGATCTTATAATTAATAGGGACATGGGTGGAAATGCATGATGTCCTACCCCTAGTAATGCATTCATAATCATAACTATGTAACCAACATAAATGCATTAAAGTACTAGAAAATATATCATACCAAAAATGATACATGCATCAATATACACCATTCAAAATATACTAGGATATGGAAGATCAAGACAATCATGAGTAGGTTCTACTAACACACAAAGATAAAATCAACAAAAATGGCCTCATGACCAAGCAGTCATTTAGTACACAATTATTTCCATGAACAAGATTGTGTGATGTAGGACTTGATGAGCTGACATAGGAAGGATGCATCCTAACAGATGAAGATTGATTGAATGTCAAATGGTCATTCATTGGAAATATATGTGAAAGGAACAATAGCTATGAAACTCAATCTCGATACTGATTTTGATATAAAAAAAATATGTTTGGGAAAAGCTCAGCTTGATGGAGTTAAGATTAGTGTGATGGTATTATATTTTGTGGATTCTTACTATGATCATGAACAACACCTCATTGTGCATGGGGTGAAATGAATGGTGGAATGCATGAAACTAGAAAATGAAGTGAAACTAAGAAGTATTCTTGCACAAATATGGGATCAAATGGAATAGATGAGTGAAAGAGTGAACTTGATAAACAATGGATCAAAGTTTACTATGTGTGGCACCTAAAACATGTTTTCACCATAGCACTTTCCTAGAGTGCTTGATTGCCAAGTTTTCACTACTGGACGATTTATTTCTCTTTATTTTTTTTATTTTTTTTTGTATTTTTCTGATATTTTGAATTTTTTGGTATTATCAAGGTACCCATTTGCCAGGTTTTCACTAGGATAATGATTTTTTAAGGACTTTTTATACTTTTTTTTAAATATTTTCTTCAGGATCATTTTATACTATTTTAGATGTTTTGCTGACTTTTTGGATTTAATGGATTTTTCACTAATTTTCTGCTATATAGGAACTTTGTGATGAGTTATGCATAGAAGTGCTTTAGATGTAGAATATTTATAGGATCGGGGAGCATATCTCTCTTTGGTGTTGCTATCTAATATGCTCTATATCAAAATTTAGTTCTAATTACAAATGATCCCAACCAATTGGGCTTGAAATTTCCTTTCTTCTCATAGTTCTCGAGATTATTCATGTTATGCTACAAAACTAGATTACCCACTTTGAACTCTTGGGGTTTGATCTTCTTATTAAATTGCAATAAATTGTGATTTTGATACAAATAGAGGTGGTTCAGGGAATTGAGGCACCTCTCATTGAGGAGTTGAAGCTCTTGCAAGAGAGCAACTCGGTAAATTATTCTTCAGACATCAAATTCTTATTGGATTTTTATTAAGGGAAGGGAGATTGATTTCAATGGGAAGGAAAACCTCAGTACTATAACTAAGGGAAAATTCAGTGGCTCCAATGGGGGTACAAATAGAGGTGTGATAGGCCTAGAGGGTGGGGTTTAATTGAAGGTGGCAATCACGACCAGTGTCATAAACTATCTTTTTGAGGATTTTGAGGATAGTCATATTAGTAACCTTAGCTTGACTATTACCTTGTGGAAAGTACTTTCTAGAACAATGATGGGTGATGTCAAATTTCTTACAAAGATCTATGACATCCTTGTTTTTTAAAAGAGATCTATTATCAATGAGGATATCTTGAGGTATCCAATAGAAATAGATAACATAGTTTAGGATGAACTTTGAGATATGTTTTCCTATAGTATAAATAAGAGGTATAGCTTCAACCCAATTGGTAAAATACTTAGTGGCAATAATAATTTATTTTTGGACATTGGAAGGATTTGGAAACATCTATCCTAAAAGTTCAAAACCCCAATGTGAGAAAGGCCATAATGTGATAGTGGGTTAAAGGGCTTGGGTAGGTGCATGTATCAAATCATCGTGCTACTAACAAGGAATACATATCTTCACATAGTTGTAGGAATCCTACTCCATGTTTGTCCAATAGTATCCAATATGCAATAAATTCATAGCCAAAGTGAGTCCACTAGAGTGAGCCTCACAAATTCCTTGGTGCACCTCTTTTAAGATTGTTTACGATTCCTCTAAACTCAAACATCTAAGGATGGTTCCATCAAAGTGTTTTTGGAAAATGGTATCACTAAAGATAGTGTAGCAAGAGGTTCAGAGAATGAAGGTTTTACATTGGTTAGGTGTGAAGGTAAGTGGAATGATCCCATCATAGAGGTAGGAGTAAATATACAAGTACCAGGGAAAATGAGGACCAACTATATCACACATCATTTTGAAATCCAATTGGTCATAAACAGGGACCACAAGATTCTTGACAATAAACTTGCACCATTGACAGTGCTCTAACATAGATATCAAAGACCCAATGGTGTCCATTACATTATCTAATATGTTGTTCACTCTTGTCATTTGTTGGAATACAATTTCTATAAAGTTGGATTTTAGATTTTTGACCATTCTATGATAGGGTAGCATCTTAACTTCCTTTGTTTGATACTCATCGTTAACTTGCCTAATAACCAACCAGGAGTCACCAGAAACAAGTATCCTAGTGATTTTCTATAAAATAGCTTGACAAATCCCTTCCACTAAAGCCTCATATTCTACAATATTGTTTGTGCATACAAATTTTAATTTATAGGACTATGGGATGAGGTCTCCTTGTGTTGTCACAAAAAGAATTCCTACACTCGATCCTTTTTGTGTGAAAGGTCCATCAAAATAGAGCTTCCATTGTATACTCGGGGTGACAGTCATGATGGATTCATCTCGAAAATCTATAATAATAGGATGATCTCCTAGGATAGGAGACACTACTAATTCATTGGCTATGACTTGTCCTTTGATGGCTTTAAGATCTACATACACAATGTCAAATTCACTTTAGATCATGATCCATTTAGTAGTACGACCAGGAAGAGTAGCTTTTGATAATAGGTACTTGACTAGATCTATCTTTGAAATGAGTGGAGTCTTGTGATTGAGCATGTAATGATGTAGCTTCTGCATGCAAAAGATAATAGCAAAGTATGCTCTCTCAATAGTCATTTAGTTCAACTCATAAGAAAATAATAGCATGCTTTTTTATCCCTTAAGTGTCATTGGGTGACTCGACCAAGTGAGCTTACAATCCCAAAGCTTTGCATTGAAGGGATTTTGAGTAACCTAGTTTTCTTAGGTGTATACTATAGTTTGTTTTTAAAAAAAAATGTGTTGTGTTTTTGCCTAATTATTTTGGGCATTACAGTTATGCTAAGGTAGTAGATGGATCGCTCTTTTCCATTGTCATCTAGTTGTGTGAGAAGCATACCTAATGCAACTTTGGTAGCTGATATGTACAATATCAAAGGTTAGCTTAGAATTGGAGGGACCATCATTGGTGGATTATCTAGGTAGTTCTTTAACTATTAAAAAGATTTATGACATAAGAAATCCCATAGAAACTTGATATCTTTGCATAGAAGATGTGAGAAAGGATGGACCTTGTCTACCAACTGAGATATGAATTTGGAGATTGAATAGTCTACCTTGTAGGTTGTGAAGCTTCTTCAGTGTCTTAGGAGGTGGCATTTCTAAGATGGCTTTCACCTTGTTTGGATCTACCTCAATGGATCTGTGAGACACAATGTATCCTAACAGCTTACCTTATTTTACACTAAAGATGCATTTCTTAGGATTCAACCACCCCTTGTACTTCTCCAATCTATCAAAGGTTGTGGTAAGCATGATGATATGTGATTCTCTTTTCTTTGATTTTCTGAGGTGGTCATCCACATAGTATTCCATGATAACATGATGTAAGTCATGAAAGATTGTTGGCATAGCACGTTGATATGTGGCTCCAGTATTCTTAAGGTCAAAGAGTATGACCTGGTAGCAAAAGGTACCCCAAGGGTTAGTAAAATAAGTCTTATGTTGATCTTTTCTATAATTTTGATATGATTATATCTAGATAAACCATCCATGAGGGACAACATCTCATGTCCTACAGCCAAATCCACTACAATATCTATGTTAAGGATTAGAAAATCATCCTTCAAACATGATAAATTGAGGTCTCTAAACTCTAAAAAAATATGGATGCCACTGGTAGCTTTACCCATTGGTACAATATTAAAGACCCATTCTAGCTAGTCTAGAGGCTTGATGAATTTAGCATTGATCATTTTCTGTAATTCTTCTTTAACTAGGAGTGCTACTTGTGGATGCATCTTATGGATTTTTTATTTAATAAGCTTTATCTTAGAATCCACAACAAGATGATGTACAACAAGATTAGGATCAAATCTAGGCATATCCTTGTATATCCATGTAAAGTTGATTTGTACCTTTTAGAGAAACTTAGTTATATCTTTTTGTTCTTGTTCATTAAGATATGTTGTGATGAATGTGATCTTGGGATTTTCCAATGTGCCAAGGTTTACTTCTAATGTGTCTTCAATCAGGATGGAATATTTTTTTGATATCCAAGTCAAGTTCCCTATTAGTGTCAAATACTTAATCATTTTCAAGGTAGTGTTGGTCAGTCATCACTGTGACCGAGCCATCCTACTAAGGCCAAGTAATGTATGGAATTGTATTTTGTATATGTATCAAGAAGTAGTTACTGCTGAGCAAGTCAGTGGCTATCAAGTAACCCATTAGTTACTGAGTAGTATGAATGTTGAGATGTATAGAATAGTCAGTGTCAGTGCTAGTATATGGACAATAATTTTGACCAAGCACCAGGGAATTCATATGCCGAGTGAACCAGTTTTGGTATATGTGTTTGGAATGGAAAAATCACCTAGGTAAATCATTTTGGATGACTTTTATACATGTTTTAATGATTATTGAGACAATAAGAGATTTAATTGTGTGCTATGATTTTACTCATTAATCCCTATGCAAGTGATGTAACCAATCAAAAAAAGGGAATGTATAAGCGGTAAAAGTGATGAATCCATATTGTTGATCTTGATATAGAAGATTGATCAATTATTTATTTAAGGTGACATCAAAACCCTAATGTTGTTATAATCAGGAGACCTCACATGTATGTAGAGGAAGCAAAGTTTTGGATGTTAGAAGCATAGATCGGGAAGAGTGATCGAGCAGAGCAGTGAAGGATAGAACAGAGCTATATTTGATTTTAAGATCTAATAAGAATTGGAAAGAGGAGATCTATTATCAATATTTTTATTGCATACCAAAGGATCAGATACTAATACATTCTAGCAAGTGAACCAGGGTAAATCTCTTAACAAAGTGGTCCTAATATACCTTTGTAAATCTCCTAATTGAGTGCTTACTTAGTTGTAAGTTTTAAATCCTTTCATAAAGGTAGATTATATAAGTCTTTAAGCTCTTAGCATGGAAGACCCCTCATAGAGTAGATCACCATAAGTGATCAAAACTTGTAGCCTTAACATGCACACTTTATTACTGCAATAGTGAAAATTTGTGGGTGTCATCCCTGCCCCAGTTTTACCTTTCAAGGGTTTTTGGGTTACCAAATATTTGTCTTATGTGTTTCATTTTCATGGATGATTATTAGCAGTTAGACTTATTTCACCATTGAAGTTTATGTTTATGATATATATGTTGAATTGGTTTCAAAGTGTAAAAATTTAAAAGATTCTAATTCACTGCCCCCCTCCCTTAGTATCTTACTTTCCCAATAAGAATTCCAATAATTGGCATCAAAGAAATGTTCTCTTAGAATAATTTTAACCACTTGAGAGTTAAGATCTTGGAGATGGAGGCTTATAAGTTGGGAAAGATCATAGAGAATGAGAATATTGACATCCAACTTTCTTTGCACCAGCTTGAAATAGCAAGAGAGGAATTGAAGAAATCCTTAAAGAGAAGGAAATAATTGGGAGTCCAACTAAATAACACTCAATATCAATAAGAAGACACTAAAGGTCTATTTGATAATGGAAATTCTAGTGAAAGTGATGTAGCAATAGAAGATCTATTGGAGATAAACAACACATTGAATGAAGAAGTCATAAATTTGAAGAGAGAATAGGAAATCTAATCAATACAACTATGTGAGGTGATTGAATAGAAAAAAGAAAGTTGAGGAAGACAAGACAATGGAAGAAGAGGATAAGAGACAAATGGCTACTAGACTTGATGAAAGGACATGTGATGTACAAAAGCTTACAAATAATCAATTGGACATGGTAAATAAACTATTACTTGCAAATCAAGAGTTAAACAGGAAAGACATGGAAATTACAAATCTAAGATTAGAGAAAAATCAATTGAAAAATGAGTTAATATCTGAAAAGGAACTCAATGAGAAGATGAAAAACCTTAATGAAGCTATGAGATACTTTTACGAATTATGAGATCACCAAGAAGATCCAATGACACCTATGGACTAGGCCATATCGAGCACCTATCATCCACTAAAGAAGAAGAATCATCAAAGAGTGGAGAATAGAGGAATGTAAAGCCAAAGAACAACAAACCTACATGTCATTATTGTGGGAAACTAGGACACATGAAAAACATTTGTAGAAGCAAGAATGATAAGTCTAATCCTAAGCCTAAATTCAATGGATATTGTTTTAACTATAAAAAGCATGGACATCAGGCACATGAATGTAGGTCTAAAGCTAGCAATACATCTACTGCACCTAGATTTCAAGCACATTGTTATAATTGTCAAAAATATGGTCATAGAGCACAATACTATAGATATAATGAAAAACCTAAGTGTACATCCAAGAAGAAAGACAATGCAACTAGGAAAGGTAAAACATTCAATTGTGATTACAATACATGGTATAGTTATCACTATTGTGGAGAATATTGTCATATTCCTAAATATTGTATAAGAACACACTTTAGACATAAATCCAAGAGTTGGATGGATGGAAGTTTGGTCTGTTATAGTTTTCACAAGATTGGTCATTTGAGAAAAGACTGCAATACCATAGCACCAGCACTGAGTAATGAGAAAAGAAAAGGTAAAGAGACAATTAATCAGATGAAGAACCAAATGAATAAGACATGGAGAAAGAAAGAGGAATAAAGTAGTAGTGGAAGTAGTGAACCTAAGGTCACCCAATCCAATGGATCAGGTGATCACACTACTTCTAACTAAGCAAAGAAGGTATGTGAGGAACTATATTTTCTAATGCTATATTTTACATGAGTTCCTAATATTAGATGTGTTAAAGTATATATCTAAATAAGTAAAGATGCATTAGGACATATTTGAGGCAAAGAGTTATATTACACAATTGATGTTGAGCATCAGTATTAATGTTTGTAGTGATCGAATCTCTTAGTATGTGTCAAGCTCCCATAATGACCGAGCTGATATATTGACTGAGCTAAGTGTGGAAGTGTCAGTAATGACTGAGTCATATTTTTTACCGAGTATGGCTATTTGATAACTGAGCTATCATTCAATGACTGAGACACCTGTATTACACATACTAGTGTACTAAGCATTTATTAAAGACATAATTCGACTGTTTGAATCTATATAATGAATTTTTCCATTCATTTTCATTTCACCAAGTGATTGAGAATTTTCAGAGTGATTTAAAGGCAATTGTGAGAGTGATTTATGTGAAGTCAGTTTGTGAATATTCAACATGTTGTCGACAAATATTATGAAGTATTGTTAAGACCAATTATTACCAAGTTACACAGAACTAGTTTACGAACCCTAATTTGAAGAAATGGCATCTAGTTCATCTACTAGAGTGAAGAAGCAAGGAAGGGAGGTACTAAATATTCAACTAGTCAGGAGTGATGCATGTAAACTACCAAATTTCCAAGTAGTACCTAAGAGTGCGGTGAAGGGAGATCTCTCGGGAGCCCTATCATCAATCCCACCAATGGTCTTGATGATCCACGATGTATGAGCATGCTATATGTGTAAGATTATTGAAATTGGAGATTACGAGCTGAGGGAGGCATACAATAAACTATATGAAATTAGAGAATTGAAGGATGAGCACCAGCATGTTTCTGACAAAGGGTTAGTTTGTACCCTAGACTTCCCTCACAACTTCAAAATGGAATGGATTAAGATTGTTTTGAGAATATTTCATGACATGAAATTATGGATGGAGAATGGATCGGTGAAAATCACTAAGGAAATCATACACCAAGTCATTGGATACCCTCTTCTTAATGGGAAGAATACTATGAGATGTCAAAGAAAGGACGTGATTCAAGAAAACATAATGGCAGTGTGGAATAAGAGAGGAATGACAATTTCCACAATCATAGATCCTGGGATTAAATTTATAGTGAGGGTAATTGTACACATTTTCTATCAGTTGAGTAGGATGGATAGTGTTCCTTGCATTAAAGTGGACCAGGTATGTAAAATAGTGAAGAAGGATCATACAAATGATCTTGTAGAGTTGTAATTGACACAACTAGTCAATAACCTAACATAAATCAAGAAGGCAAAGAACTTAATGTGTAAGTCCAGATCCCTGATAGTCTGTATATTTTTTTATGTACAAAATAGTTTTCATATTATAGCAGATGTAGTTTGGAGTCAGGACCGACTTGTGACACAATAGATAAGTGATTTTATTCAACAATTAGGAGATAAATTTGATAGTGTGATGGAGAATTATTTTGTTGAGTTTAAGAAGAAAATGAGGAAAAGGAGCAGAATTATGGTATCTTTAGTAGAGAAGTTTTATGATGATGTATGTTTTCTTGTGGATACTGATCACACCTATGTACAAGTTGTTGTACCAAGGGTAGCATGGTTGAGACCACTCCCCTATGAAGTAAATACAGATGAGACATCTATCATAATAACAACCTTACTAGTTGAGGAAATTGACATCATTTCTAAGATATTTGGGAGATGAAGAAGAAAAATATAAGATAAATATGGGTTTGAAGTCTACAACCCTAGAGAGGAAGAGAAATAAGTTTTTAAAGAACCTTGAGAAAATATTAGTTCAAGGAGAAGAGGACAATGCACCACTTGTAATCACACAAGGTTAGGGTGAGGACCAATCTAGTGAGTCGTAAGAAAGTGAGGATGAGGAAGTAGATGCACAAAAGAAGGGAAAAGAGGTAATGGATGCTGAGACAAATGTGAAGAAGAACCTAAAATAGAAGCCTACTCCTATAGAAACAAGACCAAGAACAAAGGCATCTTCAACTACAATAGCATCTGAGCCATAAAAGAAAACTTTAACAAAGAATACTGAAGGGGAGAGCTCGGGGAAAAGGAAAAAAATTCAAACAAAGGTTGTGTCGAGCAATCCTAAGAAGAATCCAAGAAGGAAACTAGTACTAAAAAAGGATGATGATGAGGAGATGATAGACACCAAAGATATCAATAAATTCAAGGTGGCCACACATAGGCATCTACCCAATGTGGATGAAATTTTCCACAACATCAAGAGTACTGTAGGCCTAGTAGGTTTTAAATTTATTAAATTTGAAAAGTTTAGTAAAATTGATAAGGCAAAGATAGAATATGTTATGATAGAAATGTTAGGAACATTAAAGATGACACCATTAGAGATTGGGAATCTTATCCCTGATGAATTCTTTAGTAAAATTTATGAGAGATGGAAATATGCCATCATGAAAAAAAGATAGATAAGAGAAGGCACATTAGCACAAATAATGTCTGAGTTAACAACAAAGGAGAGAACAAAATTCATGGAGAAATATAGAAATAGGCTTATTCCTAAATTGAGAGAATACTCCATATTGAAGAAGAATGTGGAAGAAGTTTTTAAATAAAGCTCATTAATATGCAAGACAATTTTTGGATTGATAGTTGACAAGAGTGCACATAAAGATGAAGGAACATATAGACAAGTTGAGCTTTAAAATACCGAGGATATAGATGAGCAAGAAAAATTTGAGGAAGAAATAAGGAAGAAGGTAGAGGAGAGTGAACAATAGGATGCAATCACTATTGAGGATGTACCTAAGGACACACAAGTAAATATCAATTCCTTGACCGAGGAAGAAATCAAGAGTCAAATTATTATCGAGGCAGCCTCAGACACATTTCTACCAAGCACCAATCTAGTTCTAATACAAGTACATGATTATCCGAAGATTGAGGGTGCACCAACTATGGATTCAACAATTGTTATCTCTACCACAGTCACAGTTGAAGAAAAGGACACAAAAGGTATAAATGTGAAGGAACGGGGTAAGCTGAAAACAACAGAAATCAATCCACCTACCAAAGAAAATATTAAGATCAATACAGGAGAAGGAGAGGAGAGCATACAAGAATAAGCATACAATTCTACAATAGAAGTCTCAGGACCTCATATAGAGGAAGAAAAGGAGACAGGTCATAATGAAACTGAAGAGAGTTGGGAGCCTAAGGAGCAAGAGGCTATTCAATCCTTAGTATATCTATTGAGTAGAAACACACCAAAGACTAAGAAGAAGAAGTCATGTAAGAAAAAGGACAAGTCTCACAGGACTCAAGTAACATTAGAGGAAGTTCTAGTGATTCTGAAATGGGACACTGATAACTTGACATATGAAAAAATGTAAATTTTTCAAGATCTACTGAAGAGGAAAAGAAAAAAAGAGGAACTAACAAGGGAACGTCAACAAAAGAAAGTACTTCATGAAATCAAAGATATATTTGTAGATGCTTTTGAGTTAGAAGATATAAATGAAAATTAACCTATATTAGATAAGTTGGTACAAATTGTTAAAAACATGAATAGTGATGATAGTGAAGCAAATGAGAAGTTAATTCAATGTTATGAGAGAAATTTTGAGACCAAAGTACTTGAGAAAGTCTCTACAGAGATTGCACTTAAATAGGTTGAAATTTCTAACCATGTAAGTAACTTGGAATAAGTTGTACAAAATGTTCATTCTTTGTACAAATACTAATGTGATGTAGAAATATATACAAAGGAGAATCAATAGCTTATTGAGAAGATACAATTAGATTTAAATTCAATGGGACATTCACTAAGCATGAACGCAAGTTCTAGCTCTACTCACTTTACTAGGTTGACTCATGCACAAGGAAGATAAGCCGAGCTGATGGCTAATGATGGAAACATAAGGGCCAAATTAATCTCTATATAGACAATGTTGATACCTCATTTTGAGGTCATGCAAAGAGAATTGGCATCTACAAAAGAGTTAGTACAGAGAGATCCTCGTCTCTCTATTACAGAGAGTTTGGTTGATCTAGCTACTCAACTAGAAATAAAAATAAGGGTTTTGGAGTTTGTCAGATCTAGTTGGGAAAATGCACTAGCAATGATTCTATAGCTTCACAAACCATTTTTGGATAAATATTATCTAACCCCAACACCCCAACAACTCAGAGTGACAAAAACAAGGGGGAAATATATGAAGACAAAAAGGGAAAATAGATGGAGATAGATGGTAATGTATAAAGGTATGACATACTATTTTGAAATGTAATACTCATTGTATGTCAGAGTCATGTATATATCATGTAAATATTATGAAGTCTTTATGAAGACCGAGTCACAATCTTAGGGGGGAGTACTGAAGTACTAAGTACTATTTTGTCTATATAATATAAATTCATTACAAAGTGTTTTTCCCACTAATGTCAAAGGGGGATATTTTTTATCTCCAAGTCATGTTGTCTATCAGTGTCAAATATTTAGTCATTTTCAAGGTAGAGTTGGTCAGTCATCACTACAACCAAGTCATCCTACTAAGGTCGAGTAATGTATGGACTTGTATTTTGTATATGTACCGAGAAGTAGTTACTGTCAAGCAAGTCAGTGGTCACCAAGTAACCTAGTACTTACTGAGTAGTATGAATGTTGAAATGTATAGAATAGTCAATGTCGAGTGCTAGTATATGAACAGTTTTGACTGAGCACTAGAGACTTCATATGTCGAGTGAACCAGTTTTGGTTTATGTGTTTGGAATGGCATAAACACCTAGGTAAATCATTTTTCCCGACTTCTATGTATGTTTTAATGATTATTGAGTCAATTAAGGAGTTAATTACGTGTTATGATTTCAATCATTAATCCTTATGCAAGCGATGTAATGGGTTAGAAAAAGGAATGTATAAGCGGAAAAAGTGATGAATCTAGATCGTTGATCTATAACATTGATCAGTTATTTATTTAAGGTGACATCAAAACCCTAATGTTGTTACAATAAGGAAACCTCACATGTATGTGGAGGAAGTAGATTTTTGGATGTTAGAAGTGTAGATCAGGCACAGTGACCAAGCAAAGCAGTGAAGGACATAACAGAGCTATATTTGATTTTGAGATCAGATAAGAATTAGAAAGAGGGGATCTATAATCATCATTTTTATTTCATACCAAAGGATCAGGTATTGATACATTCTAGCAAGTGAATCAGGGTAAATCTCTTAACAGAGTGGTCCTAACAGACCTTTGTAAATATCGTAATAGTGTGCTTACTTATTTGTAAGTTTTAAATCCTTTAATCATGGTAGATTATATAAGTTTGTAATCTCTTAGCAAGGTAGACCCCTCATAGGGTAGATTACTAGAAGTGATCAAAACTTTGTATCCTTAATAGGAACACTTTATTGTTGCAATAGTGAATATTTGTGGGTATCATCCCCACCCTAGTTTTACCTTTCAAGGGTTTTTGGGTTAGAAAATATTTTTCTTATGTGTTTCATTTTCACTGATGATTATTAGCAGTTAGATTTATTTTAGCATTGAATTTTATGTTTATGATATATATGTTGAATTGGTTTCAAAGTGTAAAATTTTAAAAGATTATGATTCACCCCCCCTCCCCCTCTCAATATCTTACTTTCCCAATAAGACTTCCAATAGATTTTTCTAGTGGTAATGTGATGTAAGGTCATGGAGAAAGAGGGGCCAAACAATGGCACACCCTAATGATCCAAGCCTCCCCAACACATGCGGAAGCAAACAAACACAATAGTGAGAGAGAGAATGCAAAATCTTTCATATATTTTCATTAAATAGACTAATACATGCCGAGCTGTAAGGCCTTCCCGATTAGGTCCAGGTATTACAATGAATTACAAAATTCCTCAAACATGTGAGGATCTATCAAATCTCTACTTCTATGTTCTATCCAAATCCTATCTCCAAAAACTGCCTAACTGCCACTAAACTCTAAACCAACAACTACATTTATACAAGAAGCTACCAAAATGAGTCGGCCTTCAGATCCATAATCAATGAAAGGAATGGTTAGATCTAGGACCACATGCTTCCCAATGATGGATTCCAACATTAAATCTGTGATCCAATATAAATGCACAAGTCAGCCACAACAGAAACTAAAACTAAACTCGTCAATAAGCAAGATAACTGAGTAGTAGATAGGCAATGTCAAGCGCTAGTGAAATAATCAACCACCCAGGAGATAACTGACCACACTCAGTAACCAAAGGAAACTGACCAACTATTGACCAACTTGGTCAAAGTAGGAACTGAGAAACATAGAAAAACTCCAAATTGTTTTTCGTGACATAGGATTGCCAAGGACCCGAGATGCTCCTGCATCAAACACCTGGGGTTATTTTGAAATGATTCTCCAAATCATTTGGTAGGTCTGGTCTAAGCTGCATCCAACTCAAACTGTGAAATCCAAGAACTATCTTCCATCGGTCTATTCTTCCACTTTACTAGATATTCCATATATTGTTTTCCTCTTGTACTCTTGCCAACTCTTTCCTTCAAAATCTGTTCGACTTCATCATTCTACTTCTTAGGATATTCTGTTAGTACTGCCACTTCTTCATCAGGTTCATGATACTCATATAAATCAGCAATGTTGAAAATAGGTGATATGTCCATGTCATCAGGTAACTCAATCTCATATGCATTTCCACTATCAAATTTCTTCAAAATCTTGCAAGGTCCAAACTTCTTCATCTTCAACTTACCATAAGTTCTAATAGGAAATCATCCTTTCTTCAAATGAACCATCACTTCATTACCAACATCAAAAGTTTTATATCTTCTTGATCTATCAGCTTTGTCTTTGTATTTTTTATTACTGTCTTCTAGCTTTAGCTTCACATCTTCATGCAATATCTTCATGTACTCAACAAATTTCACTCCTTCAGCACTTTTCTTATTCTCATCAGCAATGTCTCTTAAATTAGATATTCCTCTTGGTTGTGTGCCATTCACAATCTCAAATGGTGTCTTTCTATTACTCCTATTTATTGAATTATTGTATGAAAACTCTACTTGTGCCAACATAGAATCCCAATTACTCAATGTGTCTCCAACTAAATATCTCAAAAGATTTTCAAAACTTATTTTCACAACTTCAGTCTATCCATTAGTTTGTGGGTTAAATGTAGAACTATATTTCAACTCAGTGCCAAATTTCTTCCAAAGGGTTTTCCAAAAATATCCAACAAAATTATTGTCTCGGTCAGAGATAATACTCCTCGGTAATCCATGCAATCTGACAATTTCCTTAAAGAAAAGGTTTGCTACATGTACTGCATTTGATGTATTTCTACAAGGTATAAAATGTGTCATTTTAGAAAATTTATCCACAACAACAAATATAGAATCATTACCTCTTACTGTCTTCGGTAAGCCAAGAACAAAATTCATACTGATGTCAATCCAAGGTTTCTCAGGAACAACAATCGGTGTATACAATCCAGTATTCTAACTTACTCCTTTTGCAACTTGACAAATTCCATAACTTTTCACAAATTTTTGAACATCTTTATACAACTACGGCTAATAGTACTCCTTAAGCAAATTCCATGTTTTATCAATACCAAAATGTCCAGCCAAACCACTACTATTCTTTTCCTTTATCAGGTTAGTTCTCATTACTCCTCTCAGTATACATAACTGAATACCTTTAAACAACATACCTTCTTGAATAAAATATTCATCACATTTAGTGTCTTGTTGATCTTGAATAGGTGTTATGCACTTTCTCCATGGCTTAGTAGAATCAGGGTCAAACTCATAAGAATATCTCATCTCATCAAAACCAAGAACTTCAATTTTCATCTCGATCATCAAATATCTTCTTCTACTTAATGCATCAACAACTCAGTTAGTGACTCCACTCTTATGCTTTATCACAAATGTATAACTCTGCAAATACTCAACCCATTTCATATGTCTCTAATTCAACTTATTCTGACTACCAAAATATTGTAAAGCCTTATGATTAGTATACAACACAAATTTACTTAGTATCAAATAATGTCTCCATTTCTTCAGTGCTTGAACAATAGCATAGAATTCTTGATCATACACAAAATATTTCCTTCTAGCATCATTCAACTTTTCACTAAAGAAAGCAACAGGTTTACCTTCTTGACTTAACACAGCTCCAATTGGACTTCCACTTGCATCACATTCCACTTGAAATACCTTACTGAAATCAGGTAATGCTAAAATAGGTAATTCAGCAACCTTCTACTTCAGAGTCTCAAAACTTTTGTCAACTCCATGTGTCCACTTGAATTCTCTTTTGTCTCCTCTCATAGTCTCAGTCATAGCACTACAAATTGAACTGAAATTCCTTATGAACTTTCGGTAAAAAATTTCCAAACCATGAAATGATCTTACCTCACTATCATTCACAGGTGTAGGCCAATTCAAAATAGCTACAACCTTTTTAGGATCCATCTTCAAACCATCAGCTAAAATAACAAATCCCAAATACACAATCTCGTCTTTCATGAATGAACACTTTTTCATATTTATCAGCAACTTTTCCTCTTTCAATCTCTACAAAACTTGTTTAACCTGCAAAAAATGTTCTTCTCTGGTCTTACTGAATATTAGAATATCATCAAGATTTACAATCACAAACTTACCCAAGAATTTCTTTAAAACTTCATTCATCAACCTCATAAAAGTACTCGATGTATTAGTTAAACCAAAAGGCATAACCAACCACTCATATAAACCTTCTTTTGTCTTGAAAGCAGTCTTCCATTCATCACCTTCTCTAATTCTGATCTAATGATACCCACTTTTCAAATCAATTTTGGTGAAATACTTTTCTCTAGTCAAACTGTCCATTATGTCATCCATTCTCGGTATAGGAAACCTATACTTCATGGTTATCTTATTGATTGCTCTGGAATCAGTACACATTCTCCATTCTCCATTCTTCTTCAGTTTGAATATAGCAGGTACTACACAAGGACTCAAACTTTCTTTGATCAAACCTTTCTCTAGCAACTCTTGAATTTGTCAATTCAATTCCTGATTCTCGGTAGGTGTCAACCGATGAGGTGCCTTATTCGGTAAACTAGCTCTAGGGATTAGATTTATACAATGATCAATGCTTCTTTTCGATGGAAAACCATCAGGTACATTATCAAAAATGATTTCATTGTACTTGGTGAGTAACTTATCAATCTCCTCAGGGACATTATCCTCTATTTTCTTACTCAGTTTGTTAGGGATCACAACAAAACATACATCATTCTTCTTCAAAGAGTTAACAAAATTTCTTCCTTCCATCAAACAAACTTTTATAGATGTGCAAACATTATTAACAGGTTCTTCCATCAATGGTAACAAGATTTTTTTCCTTCCATCAGCCACAATAGTATACTTATGTAATCTCCCATCATATATAGCATGTCTATCATATTGCCAAGGTCTACCCAACAAAATATGACAACAATCCATAGGCATGATATCACATAACACCTTATCATAGTATTTTCCAATCTTCAAATTCATATAACATTGTTCACTTACCAGGAGTGTATGCTCATCTTTGATCCATGAGATCTGATAGGGCTTTGGATGTACCAACCTTTCCAACTGCAATTTTATGACCATCTCTTCAGATGCTAGATTCTCTGAGTTGCCACTATCAATGATTACCTTCCAAACTTTGTCATAAACTCTACATCTGGTCTTAAACAAACTTTTCCTTACCAGATCTTCCTTCTTGCTTTCATTCCACAGTGCTCTCCTTACCATCAAGTTATTTTCTTTTCCAGGTTCATTCAGTGACTCTTCTTGTACCAAAGCATTTCTACTGCTACCAGCCTTCTTACTATCCTGTGTACATTCAAAAGATCTATGTCCTTCTTCTCCATAATTGTAACAAGTTCCTCAGAAACTGCCTCTGCCATAACCACCTCAGTAGTTACTGCCTCTACCTCTAGATGAACTTTCACCTTTCCAAACGGTCTTACCTTTGTCCAGATTTGTCTTTTCTAGTTTAGATCTACCATTTTCACCATTGGATCTACCTCTTCCTCTAGGGAATCTACTACCTCAACCTCTTTATCTTTTTTCATGTCTCTTGTTCGATTTCTCCTCGGCCTTCAAAGACAATTGATAAGCCTCTTCAATTTTCTCCAACTTGACCATACTAATTTCCTCTTGGATGGAAACTTTCAAACCATTTAGGTATCTACTAATTCTTTCCACATCATCTTCATCATGTCCAGATCTAATATCCAATCTATAGAATTCCTCAATATATTCCTTTATCGAGCTATCTTTCTATCTCAAACTTTGCATTCGCCAAACTAGGTTAATCTGATAATCACAAGATAAGAACTTTCCTTTCAATTTGTTCACCATTTTATTCCATACATTGATTTTGTCTTTTCCTTTCCTCTTCCTATCCAGCTGCAGATGTTCCCACCATAAGGATGCATGACTTTTCAACTTTGTGCTTGCAATCTTCACCTTCTTTTCTTCAGGAATGTTTTCATACTCAAAATACTTTTCCATCTCGATGATCCAGTCCACCAATTCATCAGAATCTATCTTTCCACCATACTCAGGAGGATTGAAATGTGGTGTTGACTATAGACTTCTCAAATCCTTCAAAAATATTTCTTCATCTTGATCCATAATAGGTGCAGGTTCTACATTCGCCTGTTCTTCTTCAACTTCATCATCACTAAAATCTTCAAGATGTTTGCCTCTTCTTTGGGTTGTTTCAACATATTCTAACCTAGCAGCAATCTACCTTAGCATATATGTCAATCCTAGATCTACATCTCACATCCCACAAACCATCTTGATAGCCCTCTACAATTGTAGGTCAGATCACAATCTTCTACCCCACAATAATCAACTAGGGCTTCAAGAGGAACCTACAAACCTAGATCCACAAACCTACATCAAGATCTCACCTCACTCTGATACCACCTAATGCAAGGACCATGACCAAGAGGGGCCAAATAATGGAACACCCTAATGATCCAAGCCTTCCCAACACATGCGGAAGTAAACAAACACAACAGTGAGAGAGATAATGCAGAATCATTCATATATTTTCATCAAATAGACTAATACATGTTAGGTTGTAAGGCCTTCCCAGTTAGGGCTAGATATTACAATGAATTATAGAAGTCCTCAAACATGCGAAGATCTATCAAATCTCTACTTCTATGTTCTATCCAAATCCTATCTCCAAAAACTACCTAACTACCACTAAACTCTAAACCAACAACTACATTTATACAAGAAGCTACCAAACTGAGTCGGCCTTCATATCCATAATCAATGGAAGGAACGGTTAGATCTAGGACCACACACTTCCCAATGATGGATTCCAACATTAAATCCATGATCCAATATAAATTCTCAAGTCAGCCACAAGAGAAACTAAAACTAAACCCGTCGGTAAGCAAGATAACCGAGCAGCAGATAGGTAATGCCAAGCGCTAGTGAAATAACCAACCACCGAGGAGATAACCAAACACACTTGGTAACCAAAGGAAACTGACCAACTACCAACAAACTTGGTCAAAGTAGGAACCAAACAACATAGACAAAATCCAAATTGTTTTTGGTGACACAAGATTACCAAGGACCCGAGATGCTCATGCATCATAATGACATAAAGGGCATGTTAACTTCTCTATATTCTAGCACCTCAAAAAGGTTTTCTCTAGAAGACATGTCCTAGACATTTTTTACCAAGAGATGTTTGATTATCTTTTTTATTTTTATTTTATTTTTCACTTTTATGACTAAGAGAGTTGAATTGGCTACCAAAGTAGGCTTGATCATTATATTGTATCTCATTCTTGTAATCTTGGAGATCTCTTAGGCTAAAGAGTGCTAACACTTCCTCCTCTTAATTACATATGTCCAAAGAAGGTGGTGAATCTTTTTGGTCCTAATCGATAAGTTTAGGATGTTTAAGTGGGAGTTTGGGGGATAAAATGTCAACTGTAGTGATGGATAAGGTGTAATTATTATCAATGAGATCATCTTTGACATAGCGGAAAGGAACTTCTAAGAATTCATCATTAGTGTATGAATTAGTCTCAACTAAACAATAGTCCTCATTAAAGGGTACCTTAGTCTTTAGGAAGCCCAATCCTTGACCATGAGGGTATCTGACTACTTTGATAAGTATTTTTCTTCTATCTTCATTTGATCCAAGGCCTGTTCCATGATATCCCATGCTCTCAATAATGGGAGTGGCCTTCACATACTTATCCTTAGGAATCTCTATAGGTTTGTCTTCATCATCTCTAAATAGACAAGATAGTAATTTTTTTTCCATGTCAAGGGATTCCCAATGCCCAAAAGTGGTCTTTTTGTAGGTTATGGTTTACTTACTTCCCCTAGGAAAGAGTTGCAAGGGTTTACCATAGAATTTTGGGGATAGAGAGAGTTGACCAATGCACATAGAATTCTCTAATTTGTATTCTCCCATTCCTTGATAAGTGAATTTTACATTCTTCTCATATTCAAGTATTTTATCTTCAGTGACTTTCTA
The DNA here is from genome assembly GCA_027943335.1 of Chamaecyparis obtusa. Lineage (NCBI taxonomy): Eukaryota > Viridiplantae > Streptophyta > Pinopsida > Cupressales > Cupressaceae > Chamaecyparis > Chamaecyparis obtusa. Next base: position 361,825 of record BSBK01000092.1, read on the forward strand.
TTTTTTTTTGGTATCCTCAGATGTTAGTCCTTCTGTAGTATGTGATTTTTTAGCTTCTTCAATAGAAATTCTATCAGTAGAGGACTTGGTTGGCTCCTCTTTTGAAATAGGTCTAAAAAAATCATTTAGTGGACAATAGTATGATTGTTTACTTTCCAATCTCTTGCAATATTAGAAAGGTTCTTGTTCTCTAGGAATGGTAACTTCTCTTTCATGATGTGGGAATTTCAGACATTGATGGTATGTGGAAGGTACACTTACAATAGTGTGTATCCAAGCTCTTCCCAAAAGTATATTTTTAAGAAGGTAGAGATCTAGGACTTGAAGTAGTCTCAATTAGGGTAGGACCCACTTGTAGAGGGAGTGTGATCAAACCTTTGGATTGTATTTCTCTATCATTAGAGGATTCTATTATGATTCTCTTTGTGGCATCAATAAGGTCCTTAGAGAGGCCCAAATGCCAAATCATCTTCATAGTGAAAAGGTTCAAACCAAATCCATTATCTATCAAGACCCTATTTATTTTTGTGGAATGAATGATAGCTTTGATGTGTAGGGGTTTGTTATAGTAAGGATCTAAACCAAAAAGGTCCTTATTCATTAATAATAAATGTTGTTGTGGAGATAAGTTCCCAATCATGTCTTGAAACTATGATGTATCAATGTCTTTAAGAACTTGTGACTCAGTAAGGGATTTTTTAAGGGCTTCCTTATTTATAGGTGATGTATGGAGAATCTCAAGTATGGATATATGTACAGGAGTCTTCCCTAATTGTTCAAAAAGGTCATAGTGTGAACCACGTCAAGTGTATGTGGATGGTGCTGTTGGTGGAGTGGAAACATCCTTATTGGTAACTCTTCCTCTTCTGGTTGTAGCATTACAATATTCACCCTTAATATTGAGTGTGTATAGATGCTTGTCAAATTCTTGAGCTTAGGAAATTTTTCACTAGGGGGTGCTTGATTTTCTTTTTTATTTTTATTTTATTTCACTTTTTTGACTAAGAGAGTTGACTTGGCTACTGAAGTAGGCTTGATCATTATATCGTATCTCATGCTTGTAATCTTGGAGATGTCTTAGGCCAAAAAGTGCTAACACTACCTCATCTGAATTACATATGTCCAAAGAAGGTGGTGAATCTTGTTGGTCCCAATCGATAAGCTTAAGATGTTTAAGTGGGAGGTTGGAGGATAAAATGTCAACTGTAGTGATGGCTAAGGTTTAATTATTTTCAACGAGATCAACTTTGACGTAGTGGAAAAGGACTCTTAAGAATTCCTCCTCAGTGTCTAAATTAATTTCAACTAAACAATAGTCTTCATTAAAGGGAACCTTAGAGTCTAGGAAGCCCAATCCTCGATCATGAGGGTATCTGACTGCTTTGATAAGTGTTTTTCTTCTATCTTCATTTTCTCCAAGGCCTATTCCATGATATCCCATGCTCTTGAAAATGGGAGTGGCCTTCACATACTTATCCTTATGAACATTTAAAGGTTTGTCTTCATCATCTCTGTAGAGACAAGATAGTACTTTTATGTCCATGTCTTAATTTTCAAGGGATCCCCAATGCTCAAAAGTGGTCTTTTTGTAGGCTATAGTTTACTTACTTCCATTGGGAAAGAGTTGCAAGGGTTTACCATAGGATTTTGGGCATAGAGGGAGTTGACCAATGCACATAGAAATCTCAAATTTTTATTCTCCCATTCCTTGATTAGTGAATTTTACATTCTTCTCAAATTCACGTATTTTCTCTTCAGTGACTTTATATTTTCCTTTGGTATCCTCACATGTTGTTCCTTCTGTAGTATGAGATTTTTTAACTTCTTCAGTGGAAATTCTCTCAGTAGAGGACTTGTTGGGCCCCTCTTTTGTAATAGGTCTAACAAATTCATTTAGTGGACAATAGTATGATTGTTTACTTTCCAATCTCTTGCAAAATTGGAAAGGTTCTTGATCTCTAAGAATGGTGACTTCTCTATCATGATGTGGGAATTTTAGACATTGATGGTACATGGAAGGTCCACCTATAATAGTGTGTATCATTGTAAGGAAGGTTGAGATCTAGGACTTGATAAGTAGTCTCAATCAGGGTAGGGCCCACTTTTAGAGGGAGTGTGATCAAACCTTTGGATTGTCTTTCTCCATTATCATAGGATTTTATTGTGATTCTCTTTGTGGCATCAATAAGGTCCTTAGAGAGTCCCAAATGTCAGATATGTTGGCAAGTGATATTTTGGGAGCACTATGGATCACTTAATGGTTGTCATTTATGGAAACACTTATGCTAGAGTGATTACATGAAGTGATTATAAGTGTGAGAGACTTAGTCATGAAAATGACTAAGTACAAAATTAGAATAATAGTATTCTATAGTACCATTTTGGTCAGTGAAGATGGCATATGATGTATTATGGCTTGCAAAGTTATAGGAAGATATTTTGGGATATGTATGACCTTCAGTTAAGGTCACATGTGTTTTGGTGTCAATCTTAGTAAGATACAGTGTTTTGAAGATATGCAAAGATAGAGAAATAGTGAAAAAGGGTATGTGAACAGTCACGATGATTGAGGGAAGGCTAGACGGTATGGTAATGTGATAAGTTAGATGAAAGTTGTATATTGCCAAAACTTTGGTAATAAAAGATTATCGACTCTACATTTATCATTTGTATAAGTAATTTTTATGTTTTGTATCGTATTTGAGAGCCGACTAGATGGTAGAATCAATATAAGTATAGAGTGTTTTGTGGAAGTGATAAGTGTGAAACTATGAGATAGAAATGGATGTGAATTTGGGATATTAGTAAAGACAGATAGCAGATGCAAGATCTGAGATTGACAGACCTATAACTAGAACTATCAAAGCATAGCATATGCTTGTATTGTTCACTACTTATAGAACATTTTGTGATAGATTTTTTATTGTAAGAGTTGTAATCTCACCACCTTTAACAGGGTTTTTATTTACCCCTAATAGTGTTTTGTATTCCTTTAACAAGTAAATGTACTATATAATACTCAGCTCCTACCAGGGCTAGATCTCCTAATAGGGATTCAATATTTTAGTGCATAGTTGTGGGTACCATCTCCACTAGGGTTTTCCCTTGGCTAAGGTTTCCTCAAAAACAAATAATGGTGTTATGAGTTATGTGTTATGTATTTATGTTATTTTCATTTCAATATTAATATGGTTTATTTGCAATTGGTTGAAGATTAATTCAAAGTGTTGTAATATTGATTCACCCCCCTCTCAGTATTACTTAATCCTAACAATTGGTATCAGAGCTATTGGCCCTTGGAGAGAAAGCCTAATAGCTTAAGAGAGATCAGAATGGATTCAGAAAGTTTACAAGAAAACTTTGAAGCGGCACTTGATGACCTGGACAAAGAAAAGGCTAAGAATGGTGAACTGAAATTCAAATTAAGAAGAGCAGAAGGTTTCATCAAGAAACTAAAGGAACAAATTGAAATTGCAAAAAGTCAGAGACAAGACCTTATGGATAAAATTAAAGTGGATTCAGACAATGATACATCAGATGAAGTAAAGAAGCAAATCAATATTCTGATGATTTAAGAAATTCAATGTGAAAAGGATGCAAGATACAAAGTTGAAGAGTCACTAAAAGAATCAAATATATAGATAGGACAAGTGAAGATTGAACTTGATCACTAGAAGGATAAATTTCATGAATTGGAGAAGTACAATCAGATCATAAAAGGTGAACTCACTCAATCCAAATTGCACATTGAGAAGCTACACATGAGCAGTGATAAAATTGATGAAAAAAGAGACAGACAAAAACCTAAAGGAGACATGACTGGAATCAGATTCAATAAAGGAGAATGTTCTAAGACTAATAATGGATCATATGAAGCAAAGACTGAAGATAAACCTACTTTTGAAGAACCTAAAGATGAGATCATACCTTTCAGAGGTAGATGCTTTGGATGCAACAAGTTGGACACATGAAAATATATTGTATAAGTAAAGGTACTGTCAAACCCTTTACTGGTTATTGTCATAACTGTTATGCATATGGACACAAAAAGGTAGAATTTAGGAAACCTGATTAGTCTAGATATAAACAAGATTACATCAGAGAGGAGTCAGAAGCCAAGATCAGATGCTACAAATGAAGTAGCATTGGTCATACTAAAAGGTATTGTAAGTTGCAGGTTAAATATAATAGAGGATGACCTACATGTTTCAAATGCAACAACTTAGGACACATAGAGAATTTTTGTAGGTATAATGGAACAAATAATAGAAGAGGACCACCACCTATGGTTATAAAGAATAATATTGGTTATAGTCATAAAATTATTAATGAGTACATGGATGAGTTTAAAAACCATTTCAAGAAACCAGCAAATGAAGATGATGAGAAGATATGGAAGGTAAAAGATTTCAACAAGGCATTGGTTCAGGGAGAAACAATAGTGTAAGATATAAAAATATATCTTTTTGGGATATATTTTTATATGTGTGTTTTGAAGGAGTGTGTGGGTTTATGTGTTGTGTTTGAAGGAAAATGTTATGGACATGCAAAACTTAATAAAACAAAAATACTTATCTTGAAAAGGAGCAGATTTAGAAATCACTATTTTCTGGTGTCTGTGTTCAGTTTCAGGAAATTATGAAACCAAATCTGGCCTAGAAATGCAGAAATAGAGAAAGTCAAGAAACCTTCTATCTTTTTGAGAGAGGTCAATCTTGACCCAAAACAGGGGTAAGATCTTACCTCGGGGCATAATCTTACCCCAAAAAGTTGACCTTGACCTACACTATTCTGATAGATATTCTGTTCACAGATCCTAGAAGTTCACCGAAAAGGGTACTCAGATCTAAACTACAATTTGCTGTCCCACACATGTACCTACAAGAAAAAGGGTTTTGGTGTTTGGATGAGGGGTTTTCTTTAGTCAAACCCTAGTTTGGAATCAACCTTTAAAAATGGAATTCAAATAGAGAATGCTAGCAAGTAGTAGAAGTAGATCTAACAATGAAGCTATTATATTCAATAGATATGCAATTGTATTTGGAATGTAAACAAGTATGTTAATATGAAAGCTTGGACTCAATGCTAACAAATGTAAATCAAAACTTCCATGATTTTATGCTTGGAATCCACCTTGAAGGGAGAATGAATAGATCTTGAAGATGAACAAAGGATCTTGAAGGAAGATCACACCACAATGATGGATAGATCTAGGGTTTTGAATGATGAATCTTGAATGCTTGAACCAAATCCCTCCAAAGGATTGAATCCCTAATCTTCAATGGAGAACTTGAATGTTTGAATGTATATGATGGCTTGAATGCTTCCTTGAAAATTATTTCTTGAAGGATGGAATCTATGATTACAAAAGAGAGATGATAGATGGATCTCACACTTGATTGATGATAAAAGATGGATTGAAATGAGAGAGGAAGGCTTCCTTTTATACTAGTCTAGGGCACAAACTTCTAGAGAGGCTGACATAAGAGAATTAAATTCCCATTTAAACCTTAACCCCTAGAAATGGACCTAGATTAAATATAATTTAAGAGTTTACCATTCCAAAATCCAAAATAGCCGACCCGAAAGTGGGAAAATAAACTTTCCAAAGCCCAACATCCAAAAACTTCTGGAATCTAAAATCTAAACCTAGGGTCAGGGTCAAGGTTGACTCTGACCTAGGTCAAGGTCAAGGTCAACCTTGACCTAGAAGGTTGACCTTGATCCTGAGGTCAAGAATCTCAAGGTTTTAGGTTAGGGTGCCAAAAATAGGCTAGAAAGAGGTGGAGAAAAGGGCAGAATAGGGGGAAAACCATGATCCAAGCTAGAGATCCCATGAAGGCATCTAACATGACCCCAAACCACCTACTAGGAGGGATAAACCATTCCAAAATGGAAGTACTTCCATTTTTTGATGATACATTTAGCCCCCATTTTAGCAAGTGTATGGATTCAATACAAACTCTTGGTAAAGGAGAAGAAAGATCCAAGTGGATTCACAACAAGATAGAATAACACTTAGTTCAGGACACAAGCCCCCATGCTAAGGATTATAACTCAAGATACATGCACGAGGGTGAAAAAACAAAGAGAATACTAAAAGACACAAAAAGAGGGGGGATTAGTACAAAAACAAACCCAAATCAAGTAGCAAAGGAAACCTTTCCAAGAAATGCTTCCTATACTAATATCATATTTGGAAAGCTATCATAAAAGCATAAATGGTTACATAAGAAAGATAAGAGAAACATTATAAATAACATAGCTTCATGATCTAATCCTACTAGCATGAAAGCAAAAATAGAGAAAGGGAAAGTGATTACCTCACCTAGTAAGATGCCCACCTTACCGTAAATCACCAAGGAGGGAGAGCCCAACCAATAGAAAAACTTGATAGTTCACCCAAAAATTGTGCTTTGAAACTGTTATTGGAAAGTTGACTATAAGGTGTATATGACTTAATATAGTGTTTTCATTATGGAAACAAAGTCATATAGTGTTTTGGAGACAACACACCTGATGAGAAGATCATAAATTGGCTAAGTGTTGAAGAATGGACAATATATAGAGTACCTAAAGGTTAGAGCATCAGCGCACATGCATATGACAAAATTATGGTATGCACCCTACAATTTAATTTTCTAAGATCATATTCATGCTAAATATAAGAGCGCATGATCAGAAAATTCGGTATGAGGAAGATACAAAGAGTTCAAGTTGCACAGATAGAAAATGCCAGAGAAGTATAGTGCAAGCAGTCGATTGTTGGTATTTTTATTAGCGGTTATATTATTGTTGTCTAAGGGCTATAAACCTATTGTAATTAGGTTGTAGACATATTGTGTGATGATGATAATCACCTTCATGAAATTAAGATCAAATTAGCAACAATTCTAAAGTAAATACAATGCAAATCTATTTAAAAATAAAACTAAGATATATAGCATCTCATGGCTCTCTAAAAAGAGGTGGTAAGTGAAGCTCTCAGCTCAAATCTCTACTAGTGACACTTCTAAAATGAGAATGTATGTTGTTCTATGCTTCTACAATGCTTCTATGATGATGATTCTAGCTCAAATTGACAAAAGTATAATGCAAATGCTCTAAATACTCTTAATTGCTCTTAGAATTCTCCTTAATTGCCTATAGTAACAATGCTTTGTAAATGAATTTCCAAGATATCAATTTCTCTCAAAATGCTTCATATTTATAGTAAATTCTGAAGGGTAGGGGGTGGAGTGAAGTAATCATGATTAACCCTTGGTTGAGTCAAATACTTTGCTTTGTTCATAAATGGGGGGACAATTTAAATGTTTGTCTCAAAGCTTTGGACAAAAGGACAAGATTGAGTGGTTGAGATTGAAACTTTAGAATGAGTGATTGAGATTCATCCTTTTTGAGTGATTTGTGTCTTTTTGTCCTCAATTCTCATTGGTTGCTCAACTTTGTTGAAAGATATTAGGAATTATTAAATTTAATTAATTAATTAAATTTAGCCATGTAAGGGTAATAGGTTCATTTTGATTTTTGATTAAAACAACTATACAACTAATTGATTAAAATCAATTATGTAGTGTTTTTCACTCCTTTAAGCTTTGATTTAATTATTTAACCTCATTATTTTATTTTTCCTTTTCTTTTAATTGATTTTGTCCAACTTTATTTAATTATGTCCATTTTAATGATTTGATCCTTTTTTGATTGAATTAGTGCATTTTGATGATTTTAAGCCATTTTATTGATTTTTGCAATTTAAAAGCACTTGTCCATTTTTCCATGTCTACAAATGCCCCTCTTTGAATTGATGTGCAAAGAACATTGATTCAAAGATTCTTTTAAGTCCTGATTGCTAATTCACTGATTCACTGATTGCTACCTCTGATATGATATGATTGCTGCCTCTGATATGATATGATTGTTGCATCTGATATGATACAAAAAAATTTGATGCCCCACTGATTCTAATGATGTTTGATTTCAATTTCAATTTGATACCCTGATGCCCCCTCAGAAATTAAAACATATTGATTGTTTGATATGAAAAATTTGATGATGTTGATGTATATGTTTTCATTTCTAAAAATCTTGATGATATGCCATGATTCAAAAATATGCCTTGGTTGATTTGATAGGTCAATATAGGTCTAAGCCAAATTTCACCTCCAAAATTAGGTCAAAATATCTTAAATAGGTTGAAAAACCTTGATTTACTATTCATTTTTACTTTTATCTTTGGTGATTTTGCTCTGATCCTGTGGTGAATTTCGAGATGGTCATCCCTATCCAAGAGCATCGATTCAAGAGGTTTTTACGATATGTGAGACCACCTGACTATGGACCTCCAGTGAGTTATTTTCAACTCCTTTGCATTTATTGCTCATTTATTAGCATTTATTGCAATTTTCCATTTAATCATTGCCTTGAATATGTAAAATCACACCTAGGAAAATTTCACTGTCGCCTAGACCCTTTTATTGTCGTATCTGCACTTTTCTCTCATGTAGACGTATAGTTTAATGTCACCTAAGAAACTTTCATCCTCACTTGAGAATAGAATATTCACGCGTAGAGCTAGGTAAAAAATGTCCATTTTCATATATTTTACTATGTAGGAAACCCTAATAATCTACTATCGCCTAGGCCATATTTTGTTATCACCTAGCATGATTTAATATCGCATGCAATGAGAACTATCGTGTAACACCCGCAAAGTATCGTGTTACAACTTTTTTTTATCGCTTCAGAGAAATGTCACTTGGTATGATTAAAATCACGCCTACAGACTTTTGAAAGAAAAAAAAAATTGCACTTGTACTTGATTGTGTCTGATGAAAAATTTGATGACTTTTGATGCTTGATTCGAATGATTAGATTAGGTATGTTACATTCAACAAAACAATGGATTAATTATTTCAGGATAGTGTTACCAAAAAATGTGATTCATCAATATGATTAGGATAGGATACTGATAGGATAAATCAATCAGTGTGAAAACCGATATGATTTGATACTGCTGCTTCATTCTCAGGACACAGAGACACGAACAAATGGTACTTGGTGTGATTTCTTGGTACTTTTGATAGAATTGATTGACTTGAGATAATTCCTTGATATGGTATACTGATATGATTCCTTTTCTTTTCCAACAGGTAATCTTCCCTACTCTATGCATTCGGACAGTTGCTTCTTGGGTCATTGATTTGGGTCAGACACTTACGGATGATGAGTTTTGTGTGATTGATTTGTGCAAATTGAGCTTCCTTCTTGACCTTCCACGGTTCTAGTTGAACCATGGTGTATTGACTACAGTGGCGGAGCGATGGCACTCCAACCACAATACATTCCATTTTCCTTATGGATAGATGACTATCATGCTTAAGGACGTGTATAGATTACTACATATCCCATGCAGAGGAGAGGTAGTTTATTACAATTCGATATATGATTCTATAGTCTGCCAACAAGTGTACAGGGACAACTCCATTGATAACAACACAATCACCTGGCCTTAGTTTGCTTCTTTTCCTACATTGCCAGTGGTACTTGGTGCACTGATCAGTGGTTTGCTTCTTCCTGACCGGAGAGCTTGTGGTTTTTTTTTTGGATGGGGTAGGATTCTAGAGGATTTGCTTGCTCATCCTCGATGCTTCGATTGGGGTTCATGCATCCTTGCATAGCTCTACCATGATTTTCACAAGGTATTCTATAGAGAGAGTGCATCCTTGTTGGTCGGTGCAGTTATTCTTCAGTTATGGATATGGGAGCATCTTCCCATCACTAGGCCTATTTCTGATAGGGTTTGGCCTCACGGTTTTCCATATGCTTTTCTATATACTGTTATGGTTGTGTAGCATCATTTAGGTCATCTAGATTACTAGTGGTGATAGATTGATGATCTCCATCAGGTTCTATGGAGACCATATAGGGGTTGTGAGCATTGGAGAGAAGATGATGATGAGTTACCATACATGTTTTCCCCTCATTGGATGATTGGTCATACTACTACTACTATTGAGTGCTTCTACTTTGGTAGAGTTTCTAGATAGTATGGTTGGATATAGGCTATGCCTCAGGGTGTAGCACTATATGCTCAGGTATAGGCAGAGAGATCTATGTGGGGTCCTCTCATTGATTATCAGTTTGCATTGCATCAGATTGCTGGTATGGCTTATTGTAGGTGGGAGATGCTTCCTAGTATGGAAAATGTTGGTATGTCTCATGAGTATGCAGATTGGTGGGCTTGTAATAGGTTTATTTGTTTCACTAATCAAGTAGACCCTATCCTAGGCTAGGGTGATGGTGGCAGTGGTGATGGAGGTGGTGGTGATAGACAGTGGAGATAGCAAGGATAGAGAGATCCTCTAGTTGTTGGTCGAGTACGGTTGAGAGGTGGTCATGCTAGAGATAGAGATCGAGCTAGAGGCCATGATGATGCACTTGATGTACGTCCTAGAGTAGATAGATAGCATAGAGCTCATAGACATCAGAGATAGGAGAGACAAGTTCATGTTGATGCTGTTAGGCAGATTCTGGGTGGATTAGATCCTTTGGTTCAATTACAGAGATTTGCCTTGGCTCAGCAGGATGATGTTTTGGTACAGCAAGATCAAGTTCTGGCACAGTAGGTGCCTACACATGATCAGCAGCCACAAGATTAGGGATAGAGTTCGCAAGATGCTCCTACCATGGGTACTGTAGTATGGGAGGTTTAGGCTATGAGGATAGATATGTCCACTATTATTGGGCATTTAGATCAGGTTTCCTCCTTGATGCAGTAGTTTATGTCTGCTATGGTTCAGAGATAGAGTGGAGTGATTACTTCTTAGGCTCCTCCTCCATAGGATGATAGAGTTCTAGATGGATCTGGTCCTATGGGATCTTGATTGATTGATGATAGATTCTCTCATTTTTTATGTTCTTGTATCACATGCCATGTTATTTGATTGATCGGAACATTTGATGTATCATTTTGTATGACATTGTATCTTGATATACCAAGTTTTTGGATCACTGATGAACACTTTTTTGATGATATATGATGATATACTCCTTGGTTCTCCTTGATGAGTTGTTTATGAGATTTTCTTTTATGCAGCTATATGATGTGTTTATGCATTTACTTTGATTTATGCTATGGATGTTGTTATCTTATTTTATGATATAGATAAATGAATGCAATGATGTATGGATTTATGACATGGTTTTCTCTTTTTCTCAATGTATCAATGCAAAGATGTTTTATGGAAATGCATATGTAAATGCTCCTATTTTTTTTATGTTTTTCAATGTATGCAATTCTATCCTTAGCTACTTGTATGCAAATGATGTATGTTCCTTTTTCTTTTACTTTTTCTGGTATATGGATAATGATTAATGATTAATTCTTTGCATGAATGCAAAAGGTAATCTCATTTCTTTGTTTTGATTTATCAAGAGTAAGACGTTTGATTGAATCCCTCATTTCTTTAATGTTTTGACTAACCAAGATTATTGATGTACCCCCTTGCCCTTGGAAAATTAACCACAAACAAATGCAATTAATATAACATGATAATGCAATGAATCTAACATGATAAATGAAATGAAATTAATCTAAAATGATAATGCAATGCAATTAATCTAACATGATAATAAAATGCAATGCAACCTAAGTGTCACCAGCTTTTAGCAAAGAAATTCCATGGAGATAAATTTTCATCATTGAGCATATTGGGACCAGAAAGAAAGTAAAATCATCACTAACCACATCATGATGATATGAATACCACTTTTTATTTCTTTTGGTAACCCCTTTTTGAACCAAGTACAACCCTCACTAGTTGGATGACCAAACTATGGGAGTCTGAATAACGGTGTCAATGGATTCAATGTTGCAAGTGGATTTTTGATATTAAGATATGGAAGATTTAAATATCCAAGGGATTCATTTGTGTAAACAAGAAAAGGTCAATCCATCCTCTTATGAGATAGTCCTCGATGGTTCTTTCATGACCATGTCGTTAGATGAACTCTCATAAGTCAATGAATCTTCCTCAAAACAATCACTCAAAGGAAAATAAAATATCACATCTCTCTCATGGCTAATCTAGTCAAAACATCATCGATTAGCTCAAAAGATGTGATAAGAAGTCAATTTCACAAAGATTATCAAAAAAAAGCTCCAAGTGTTTTGCAATGTTTCTTGATTTTCAAAAAGTATTTCCAAGCATTCTGATCTTTAAGGTGTTTTGTCAATTTTTAATCCTAAATTATAAAGTCAATGAAGGCTCAAGGATCATGTTGTAGGATCAAATACATGGATTTGAACAATGATATCCATCAAAGGTTCAATAAACTTTCCACTCTTCTGAAACTTTGATAAATCTCTCTCTGACATGATTGATTGTAGCACTTATTGAATCCATTTGGTACCAAATTTCTTATCCTCTTCTTCCCCCAAGTGATAAATGTGATCATGCGTCGAACTTAGGGCTGATAGTCAATGCAACAATGTGACTGAAAGGCTTTATTATGACTATGTACAAATGACGAATGCAATGGCAGTTGTACAAATGGGATGTTGGAAATGTAATATGGACATATGTGACTAGGAAAGACAAACTTAAGGGAACAAAAGGTGCTTGTTTACCAAATTTTCACCTTTTGGATTTTTTTCTTTTTTTTGGTACCAAGGCGCCTATTGCTAGGTTTTCACCAAGGGACTTTTTTCTCTTTTTTCTTTTTTTTTATTTTTATTTTTTTCAATTTTTTTGTATTTTTCAAGATCTCTTTGACTATGTGCAATAAATATGATGCTCCTCATCTAATACTCTTTATACTCTTTCATCTCCCTCATGTGTAGAACCTTTTGAAATGAATGTTGTTGATGGGTTCTTGGAGTTCCTCTCCTTCACAATCTAATAACTTATAGGTTCCCATTCCAAATGAAGACACTATGATGAATGGACCAAGCCAATTAGCCTCCCATTTGCCTTTATTCTCTCTTTCAACCTGATTCTTTGGGTTTTCCCTTAACACTAAGTCTCCTACCTGAAAGACTCTCAGTTTGATATGCTTATTGTAGTTCCTCGAGATTCTATTTTGATACACTTTTAGGTGCTCATAAGCTTGTGTTTGGTGTTCTTCTAGAAACTCCAATTGTTGAAGTCTAGCGACTCTATAATCTTCATCTATGATCAACCCTTGCAATGACACTTGTAAAGATGGGATTTTGACCTCTAATGGTAGAACTGTTTCAGCTCCATAGACTAATGAAAATGGTGTGGCTCCTATAGGTGTCTGAATGCTAGTTCTATAGGCCCATAATGCTGGATTAATTATACATGCCAATCCCTTCCCAATTTATTGACCAATCTCTTCAAGATTTTCAAGATGTTCTTGTTTGTGGCTTCAGCTTGCCCATTTCCCTGAGGATAATAGATGGATGAAGAATGGTGAGTGATGTGAAATGTAGCACAAAGTTCATCCATGTCCTTGTTTTTGAATTGCTTTCCATTATCTATTATTATGGCATGAGGAATGCCATATCTGCAAATGATGTGGTTCAAGATGAACATGTAAATTTGTTTACCCATGGCCATGATCAAAGGAACTACTTCAACCCACTTAGTGAAATACTTTGTTGTGGTTATGATGTATTTGTGACCATTTGAAGAAGGTGGGTATATGACACCAATTAAATCAACCGGCCATTGATAGAAGGGCCATGGTGTCACAAATAGGTGCAATTCTTGTGTTGGTGCATGTATCATGTCACCATGATATTGATATTTGCTACATATCCTGACAAAGTGGCAAGCATCTTTTTCTAATGTCTTCCAAAAATACCCTAAGTGAAGGATCTTCTTAGCTAGGTTTAAACCGCTTGAGTGTGACCCGCAAATGACTTCGTGAACTTTATGCAAAGCTAACTTAGACTATTCCTCCTCTAGACACCTAAGTAACATCCCATTGAGACCCTTACGATACAATGTTTCTAAGAGAATTATGTAACGGGCTGATTGGCGTATAAAATTTCATTTTTGGGCTCAGGTTTGGTCTAAAGGTAGCACTTGGTCTTTGAGATATGTATATATAGGGCCATACCAAGGTGATTCATGTCCATGTAATAGGGAAAAAATTTGGGTTTCAGGAAGGTTGAATGCTGATTTCACCAACTCCTCCACCAAGAACTCGTACTCCTCATTTTGATTTGGTTTTTGTAACAAGGAAACCAAGGTGGCCATGGCATCAACTGCTCTATTTTTTACTCTCAAAATCTACACAAAAGTGATCAAGGCAAAGTACTTCTTCCATCCATCAATCATGGTCTTATATGGCATCAACTTTTCATCTTTAGTGTTATATTCATTATTGACTTTATTGATGATGAGTTGAGAATATCCATATATTTGTAGCTCCATGATGTTCCATTCTAAAGCCATTTTGATGCCTATGACTAGTGCCTCATATTCCACTATATTGTTTTTGCATGGAAACAAGAGCTTGTAGGACTTAGGAATGGTGTACCCTTGAGGAGTGACCAATAATATGCCAGCCCCAGAACCTCCTTGAGTATATGAGCCATCAAAGTATAACTTCCACATTTTAGCCTCTATGTTTACAATGGTGGAATCCAAAAATTCCACTTGAATAGTTTGTGTAGAAGTCATGGGGTTTTCAGCTAAGTGATCTGCTATCACTTGTCCTTTTATTTCTTTTCTATCGACATACTTAATGTTGAATTCACTCAATATCATGACCCACTTCGCTATCCTACCCGTTAAGGTAGTTTTACTTAGCAAATACTTTAGAGGATCAATTTTGGAAATTAGCTTTACCTTGTGGATCAACATATAATGTCTTAATTTTTGAGATGCAAAAACAACAGCTAGGCAAGCCCTTTCCATGAATGTGTAGTTAAGTTTGTATTTGATCAATGTCCTACTCAAATAGTAGATAGCTCTTTCCTTTCCTTGTTCATCCTCTTGTGCCAAAAGCACTCCTAGAGATCTTTTGGTAGTAGATATGTATAGAAGAAATGTTTTTCCCTTAGTTGGTGGCATTAGGATAGGTGGATTTATCAAATAGGTCTTCAATAATGTGAAGGCTTGATCACATTCTTCATCCCACATGAGCATAGTATCCTTGTGTAGCAACCTTGTGAAGGAATGACATTTTTTGGCCAATTGAGAAATGAACCTTCTTATGGATTGTATTTTTCCTTGTAAGGACCTCATTTGGCTGATGTTCTTTGGTATCTCCATATCCATTATTGCTTGTACTTTCTCTGGATCCACTTCAATTCCTTTGGCTGAAACTATATAGCCTAACAATTTTTTGGATTGGACACCAAAGGCACATTTCTTTGGGTTTAATCTAACTTTGAATTGCTCCAACTGAATGAATATCCTTTTCAAAATTTGTAGGTGTTCCTCTCTTTTGTGGGACTTGGCCAATATCTCATCCACATAATCCTCTAAAAAGGTGTGCATCATGTTGTGAAAGATGGTTGTCGTGGCCCTTTGATATGTGGCTCTGGTATTTTTAAGGCCGAAGGGCATGACATTCCAACAAAAGGTACCCCAAGGGCATGTAAAGGTAGTCTTCTCTTGGTCTTCAGGTGCAATTTTGATCTGATTATATCCACTGAAACCATCCATTAGGGAGTACATGGAGTGACCCGCTATCAAGTCAACTATTGCATCAATGCTTGGAAGTGGGAAGTCATCCTTAGGATAAGAAAGATTTAGGTCTCAAAAATCCATGCATACCCAAATGGATTTGTCATGTTTTGTGACTAGTACAATGCTAGATATCCATTCAGCATAGGCTATCACTCTTATGGAGCCCAACTTCAACAATTTTTCTAATTCCACCTTGACTAAGAGAGCTATATGTGGGTGAATTTTTCTCAACTTTTTCTTGATGGGCTTAACCCCTGGTTGGACATTCAAATGATGCATTATAAAGTCAAGATATAATCTGGGCATGTTGGCATATGACCATGCAAAGTTCACTTATTGTTCTTGGAAAAACTTGATGAAATCCTCTCTTTCTAGAGGTGTAAGTGATGCTACCAAGTGTATACATTTCAGATCTAATTCTGTCCCAATGTTGACCTTTTCTGTCGGCTCTATGAGTATAGGCAACCTTTCTTCCTCATGCTCTAGTAGAGTATCCAATCTCTCTTCCTTTGATGCCACAATTGGGTTTTCACCAAAGGAAACATCTTTATCTTTACTTTTTTGGGTTCTAGTGCTGCCACATAGTGGTTTTCAGCACTAGAACTTTTCTTTTTCTTATTTTTTTTCATTTTTTATTTTGACTAAGAGATTGAACCCCCATTGTTTCTATCATGTTCAATTTGAATTCATTGGTGAAAGAGGGCTCAATTGCATTAAGGTACTGGTTTGCTAATAAAGCAAGTCACTTGGCTCGGTTCGGTCCTAATCAATAAGATGGGGATTTATCAAGGATAAGGTTTCATTAGGCAATTTTTCATCAATTGGGTTTATGGACATGACTTCGTTTGAGGGTTCATACATTGTATCATTTAGATCTATGACATGCACTTCCTCAAGATGGTCCATGGAAGAAGGGTCAAAATCCCCTTCACTTGAGTCCTTGTCAACTTCTATAGGAAATAGCATGGGAAAAACCATGAGTGGATTAAAACTAACATTTGAATCTCCCTCCTCCAAAGGCATCCAAAATGTATTTATGCATGGAAGATTAGTAGGTGCTTGTCCTATGTTAAGACCTTGTATATTAGGCTCTTCATTGGCTTGAGTTTCTTGCCTTGGGATCTTGCATAATTATGTATTGTGACTACTTCTTTATCTTGACATGATTCATTAGATAGGGTATCCCACTCATAATCCTGGGAGTCATCACTATCTCCATTGGATTCTAAGGCATTTACTTGAGGATAGAAATCTTGCATTGGGCTAGAGCTTTCACCTTTGTATTGGTAGCCTACTCCATATCTTTCTTCTTTTTCCCTCCAAGTAGGTTCAATGGGTTCTAATAAGCCTCTATTTCTTTAGCCTAAGGGTCCTCTTCCCTTGTATCCCATTTTTTGCATTATCTCAAACCCTTTCCCATATTGCTTAGTTTGTATATTAACATGTTGGATTCTTTCCATGGGAGTGCTTGAGGTATCCTCTTCATCATGATAAATCCATTGAAGGACTTCATTCTCCTCCTTGTTGAATGCTACTTTGTCACTTTCTCTTACGAAGTAAGAGTTATACTTATGAGGTAAGTGTTCTTTTGATGGTTTGCCATGTGTTCTTGGAGATGTGGGCATGTCAAATAGGGAAACAAAGTATTCCCCTACTCCTTTGGAACTAATTTTGCATTGTTTGTCAAATGCCTCCATCATCTCACTCATTTTCCTGTAGTTGTCCTTTTTAGCTTCATCTTTTTCTTCTCTAGTGGGTTTGTAGAGTACTATCTTTGATTTAGGTGCTTGATCTGAACCTTCATTTGGAGTTGGACCCTCATAGCTCATCTTTTCCTTTCCCTTAGTCGATGTCATTGAGCTATCTAGAGAAGGGTTTGGAGTAGCATTTAATGTTATCATGGGATCATCCATTTTGGTATCTTCAATGGTGGCTCTTTGAATGATTCCTTCTCGATTATGTGGAATAAATAGCTCATGAGGGGGTTTGAGTGCATTGCAATATTGGAATGGATTTGAGTCCCCTCCAACCATGATTTCTTCACCCATGTACAGAAATTTGATGCATTGGTGGTACGTGGATGGGACTGCTTGCATCTCATGGATCCATGGTCTCCCCAACAAAATATTATAAGTTAACTTCATCTCCAATACTTGGCAATTGGTGTTCTTTTTGACAGGTCCCACTTGAATGGGCAATATGATCATGCCTTTAGAGGCCCTTTCAGCTTCATCATAAGCCTTTATGGTGATTCTTTTCATAGGGTTAATGCAAGACTCAGACAACCCTAAGGATTTGACAAGACTCAATGTGAAAATGTTAAGGTCGGCTCCTCCATCTATGAGGGCTCTTTTGACTCTATGCCTCTCTATCAAGACCTCTATATGCAATGGTAGATTTTGGGGATGCATAATAGACATGTCATCTTGGTCAGAGAATGACAAGAAATGAGGTGCAACAAGATGACCTACCATGTTTTGAAACTTCCCCTCTTCTAAGTTAGTAGGAACATTCATCTCTACTAGAGCTTTTTCTAAAATTTCCTTATGGTTAGGGGATAGCTTCAATATCTCCAAGATAGAGATTTGTGCTGGAGTTCTTTGTAGCTGATTAACCAAGCTATATGGTTTTGCTGCTATAGAAGATTTCTTGATCACAATGTTGGACTGTGGAGTGCTAATAATTTTAGGAGAAACCCCTTGTAAGGTAATCCTTGAAGTCTGCCCTCTAGTAATAACATTGGATGTCTCTTTTTGGGGCTGCTCTTTGATTATTATAGCATTCACAATGTTATCATAGGGTGGTGCAAATTTAATGTTATTGCTGCTTTGTTTCTTGCCATTAGATAACTCCCCTTTGTCATGTTTATAGAAGGGTTGTTTGAAATCCATATGGTCTTCATTGCTTTGAGGTCCATTTGGCATGGAAGATGCTAAACCGGTAGGAACACCAATGGCTACTGGATGCAAATTAACAAAGGAGGATGAAAATACTGAGGTAAATCAGACACTTTACTGATCTATGATTGGTAAGTTAATGTATGTAGTTCACAATAGGCCAGATATAGCACATGTTGTGGGAATTGTTGCAAGATTTTTTGCTAACCCTAGAGAATCACACATGAAAGCTACAAAAAGGATCTTAAGATACTTGAAGAAAATAGAAAATTATGGATTATGGTATTCTAAGGAAGGGAAGTTTGAACTAAAAGTTTACACCAATGTTGATTGGGCTAGAAATGTGGATGATAGAAAAAGCACCATCGGAGGAGCATTTTTCTTTGGTGAAAGACTTGTAACCTAGACAAGTAAAAAGTAGGTTTGTATTTTTTAGTCTATAGTTGAAGTAGAGTATGTTGCTACTACTACTAACTGTTCAATCATTTCATATATCAAATGAGTATTGGAAGGAATGAATGAGGTAATCACTGACCCGATGATTATATACTGTGACAACACTAGTGCTATTAATATTTCAAAGAATCATGTGATGCACTCTAAGACAAAACATATATCTATTAAGTATCATTACTTAAGAGAACAAGTGCAAGAGAAGCAAGTAAAGTTAGAATTTGTTACATCTAAAGAACAACTTGCAGATGTTTTTACAAAGCCCCTACCGAAGGACACATTTGAATACTTGAGGACTAGACTTGGGGTCCGTCCCCTATCTATCGGTCACTAAGGTGATCTGGATGTTGCATTAGCCAATTTTTATTAGAAGATCATTCATGTTGATGCAGCATAGTTCACACTTTGAATCATTTTCAAGGTTGTGATTAAGCTTGAGAACTTGAACCAATGAGATATCAGTATACAAAGATACAGAAGAAGTACTAAACACCACAGAGAGTTACTTGGCTACTACAGAGCTAATTGTTTTCCATTGCTATCAAAGGGAGAGATAAACCATATGAAATGAAAAGGGGAGAGTTAAACAAAATATGAAAAGGAACAAGCACAACCGGCAATTATCTAAGGGAGAGACAATCTAAATGAGATAGAGTATTGAAGATCAGTTACAAAGAACAGAAGCGGGAATAGGAGAACTAAAAAGATCACAACTATAGAAAGGTAAAGTTGTATTACTTAATGTTGGTTCAGTAATGTAGTGATTAAACATATTAAGTCTATTCGACTTACAACATTTGTTCACAAAGTTGTAGAATGTATGTTTGGTATGTGTATGGTACATTTCATATTACTTGAGTTGCCATCAATGCCAAAGGGAGAGATTTCTGCTTTGCCATACTGCGAAGTTCTCTTTATTCAGTTTTGGTACTTCCCTCTTATACATCTTGAGACCTTTATGCTTAAGTCCTTAAAACTCTATTCCAAGAAATGTAGCTTGATACTAATTGTTAGAATAACTGAGAGGGGGGGTGAATCAGTTATCCAGTGTCCCAAAACAAAATGTATAATTAAAAACAATTTCTTCAATACTTTGCTCATCGGTAAGCAATAATAACTCTTACTGTCTGTTCTTTTACTGATTACCAGTCTAATACTTATAACTGTTTACCGATCAAATCTAATATGTAACATGCAAAGTATGATAACAAACAAATATCACAATCAACACATAACACAAAAGATTTAACGTGGAAACCCTATGAAGGCAAAAGCCACCTAGGACTGGCAACCCAAAATTGTTCACTCTTCTGAAGTGAGGTCAGTTAAGACCCAACCCTATTAAAGGTTACAAACACACTGTTAGGTGTGACCTTGTTAGAGGATTTTAGACTAGAAGTTATTGTCCAACCAGCATTCACTATGGGGTTGACAGGATAACAATGTTCATTCTATGAATGATACATCATAAGACTTTCAGAGTCCACTCGGTAAAGAGATTTAGACTGTATACAATGGTTAAATATGTAATAGTAAAATGACCTGCCTTAATACAACTTCAATTACAGATTACAGATCAATATTTAGTCCATTCAAATCCTTTTGATCAATCATTCACTTCATATTTAATACTGTATCAACTTACTGTTCATCGGTAACTGCTCTTTGTAGCTCGATAATTGCTCTGCAGCTTAGTTCTTACTAACTAGTATGATCAGAATGCATGAAAACCTTATTCACACGATAATCCTGCAGCTTCTTCTTCTTCTGACATCTTTATAAAGAAATTATGATCTCTTATATAGACATGTAAATCATTTTCTTCTCCACCATCAGATTTTGTCTCTTAATCACATTCATAGATTTTGCCGCTTAAAACTTTCTCGGTACTTGTGTCAATAACATGTTTCAAATTGCTTCATTAGATCTTCTTTGAATTTTGTTAGTTGTTGATCTGTGTAACAAACATTATCTATTACCTCAATGTTATACTCTTTCCAGCTCATCAATCCTATCAGCTAAACTAATCATTTATTTCATTTTGTTCTGCTCAGTTAACAAAGAATGTGTCGGTGAACACTGCTCAGTTAATACTACGATCGGTATACACTACACTCCATCGGTGTATACCAAAAATGCTTTATTTACTGACAACACTACTTTGTGTCTTTCAGCTCTATTCTTCGTTATAGATGAATGCAACATAATGAAGTCAATATCATCAAGTCATAGACTCATCAACAAGTTACTCAATGTCTTCCTTATCCTCATCTGTCATGTACATCTTTCCTCATGTAGATTTTTTTGTTCTTCATCTCTTTTCCATTTTTCTTCAGATGTCTCGGTGTAGTAACTTACAAGATAAGTGTTGTCAAACTAGTTGACATCAATGACAAAATAATATTGATTTAATCATATTACATATCTAATCAGCAACTTCTCAGTGATCTAGCAATCACAGATCCTTTAATTAGATTCCAAATTAGTTGTAGTCCAATAGTAATAACATTGGATGTCTCTTTTTGGGGCTGCTCTTTGATTATTATAGCATTCACAATGTTATCATAGGGTGGCACAAATTTAATATTATTGCTACTTTGTTTCTTGCCATTAGATGACTCCCCTTTGTCATGTTTATAGAAGGGTTATTTGAAAGCTGTATGGTCTTCATTGCTTTGAGGTCCATCAATGGTGATCATGCCACTATCAATTAAGTCTTGCACTACATTCTTTAGCTACAAGCATTCATTTGTCGTCTGCCCTCGAATTCTATGGTACTCACAATGTTTATTGGCACTCCACCAACTAGGCTTGTTGTGTGGCTCATAAGGTTAAATGCTAGGTAGATTAATGATATTGTTAGCTATGAGGGTCTTTAGTGCCTTTTTTAGGGGTTCACGCAAGGGTGTGAAGTTCCTTTGAGGATTTTGCACCAAAAATTTATCAAATTTATTACTTCTTTGATTATTTCCTTGGTTGCCACTATTAGCATTGTTGTTGGAAGGTGCATTGGAGGTTTGGTTTGCATTATTCACCTAATTAGGTGTTCTTGTAAGAGAAAATGGAGTCACCTTCAAGTTGCTTGAATCCACAATCCTGTCATTAACTACTCCCTTTTTTTTTTTATACCAATTATTGCTATTGAACCAATTCTTATTCTGATTGGTGCCATTGTTGGAGTTATTATTGTTAGAGTTGTTCTTATTATCTTTGTACAATTTTAGTTCTCCACTCTTAACCAACACTTCTTCTATTGTTACTCCATTTCCTATGAGGTCTTGGAATGTCTTGGGACATTTCATTCTCAATCGGTATTTCATCTCGGTGCTCAAACTATTAATGAATATATCCATTTTTTCCTTCTCGGGCACACTCCTAGGATACCTAGCAAATACTATCCTCCACCTTTGTAAGAAAGTGAGGAATGCCTCTCCATCTTTTTGTTTAGTATTGCATAATTTTATCATCGTGACCTCATGCTTGATGTTGTATGAGTAATGGGCCATGAATTTTGAAACTAGTTCTTTGAAGGTTTTTATGTCGAAGGGTAACTTAGAAAACCACTCCATAGCCATGCCTCCTAAGCTTCTTGGGAATAGTCTCATTAAATAGGTGGTATTGTGCATGAACTCTAAGCTCAATGCACAAAACTCCCACAAGTGATCTTGTGGATCCGATGTTCCTTCATACTTGTCATATTTGGGAAACACTACATTGATTAGGAATGGTGTCATTACTAGACTTTTATCAAACGGGAATGGGCACAATGCTTCGATAGAAAAGGGTTTAGGAGCCCCACTTTGCTTGATTGTATCTAGTTGCATTTGAAATATTTTGAACTATTTTTTCATGATGTCAATGGCACTTTCTTCAACTTCGGGTGGTTTTAGTTGATTCACATCATAATCTCGTGGGAGCTTGAGACCTGCTCAGGCTAGGTCCATGAAATACTTCTCTTTATCCCTTGCCATTTCTTTTTCTATGAGTCTTAAGAAAAAGGGGCATTGAACAGCTTCATCAACTTTGTCATCGATGGCATCATTGGTAGTTGGTTCAATATTAGTCCTTTGGTGAGTGGTATCAATTCCTTGGGTGTTTTGATCCACCCCTCCACTATTGGTGTTGTCTTGATTATTTGTATTAATGCCCCCATTATTTGCATCACCTTGGTTATTTAGGTCGATGCCATTGTTTCATTTATTACCCAAGCTACCATAGTACATCATGTTGTCTTCCACTTCTTGTTCGGGTGATTTTTGGGGTATTCTTGGAGTGGTAGAATCATCTTCTAGGTAAGGAAGCTCTTGTCTTAAGTAAGTTCCATCCGCTTGCAGAGTTTGCTTGACATAGTAGGATCTAGTAAAAGAAGGCATGAACAAATCACTTGGAAAATAAGAATCAATCATACCCTTGGTCAAATCCTTTGTAAAATTTACAAAAATGGTGTAGAATAGGATTTTTGACTAGGTTAAATGTTGGAGTAGTAAGAACACAGAAAAGGGTATTCAAATATATGATCAAAAAATTTTGACCCCCTCTGTAAATACTCTTTGTTTTCCCTTTTAGATTTCTGGGTGTCATTGACCTGAGCATAGGTGTGACTAAATTTTGCGTACACATGAACTGGTATATTGTTAAGTAGCACACTGTAGGTATGCAGGTGACACTTTCCTATTGATAGGCAATTTTCCAATTTTAGCAGGCATGTTTCAATATTTCCTGGGTGTGACTTCACTATTGCTACATGTTTTCATATAAGTCACAAGTGTGACTGAACCTCTGATAGGAAGGATTATATTGTGCATCGGCGGCACTTCTCTGACCAGGTTGTAAGATTTTAAATTTTTTAAACTTTTAAGATCGGGTCCTTTGAAATTCTCTTGTTTGAAAATAAAAAACAATCTCAACACACACATCAATCTTTCATCATGTCCCTAAAACAATCTAATGTGTATATTCTTGATCTTTTCCACAAGTATAACACAAGAAATAATTCCAAGCAACTTACCTAAAGTCAAATTTGACTCTTAACATGGCTCTAAAAGGTGGTCTTTCTACTTTATCCAGGATTTATTATAGATTCCATTCAAATAGATCTTAAACTTTCATCCCCCAAGTATGTTAAGGGGTTTCCCACATGCACCAAGGTATGATTTTTCATAATCCATGAAGACTACTAGACGAAATTCAAAAAATTTAAAATCCGTTTGTCACACACCCTATTAAGGGTGCATGCGTTTCATTGTATAGTGGGTTGGATTCCCGCAGCAAAAGCGAGTGTATCCCACTATGGGTTGTCCCTCTCACTGACCTCGTTAAGGCACAACTCGGGAGATGAGCCCACTAATTTTCTATTTTAACTAGCATGTTCATATAAAGCAAGGAAAATGGAATTAAGGTTAAGCTTTTGTGAATTTGGTTCACCTAGAAAGTGAAGAGCATATCCCTAACTTTCCCTTTAGTTCCTCAAACACTCAAGAAACAAAGTTCTTTTTCAATCTCGTAACAAAGAGATTCTTATAATTGAGGTGTTTGGTCAAATTCCTTATTTTAATTAAACTAGATTCAATGAATGCCACAATTTAAGCAAGTGTAAGCTTGATTTGATGAATACCTTTTACTTTGTAGCTAGCAATGGCTAAGCACTTTTTTGTGATTTTTGGCTTTTCTCTTATTTTTACTCACCTAGTGGCGATCATTCCCGCTCCCTCCTCCAACAAGTTAGTCCAACACAACCATTCAAAATGAGGGGAAACCAAAATTGAAAATTGATGAAGCAACCATTATGTATGAATTTTAGAGAACTTATTTGCAAATTTTCAAAGGAAAACTTGATTTAAGGACTAAAAATCCAATTTAAAAAGACAAATTTTGATTTATATACTTCAACAATTGCAAGATAGTTCTGAAATACCTTATTGTCCTCCTCTTGTGTGGTCTCAAGAATAGCCTTGATGTGCTCAAATTTCTCCTTCTTAATCCTCTTTGCTAAAGCCTTTCCTTCTTGATTAAATCTGCTTTTCGGCTTTTGTACTTTCCTATGATTTCTCATTTACTATTAAATCATGTAAATAAGGAGTTAGACAAATGATTTAATTAATTCAACAATAAATAAAGGCAACAGGTAGCAGGCAACATTGTCCAGCTAATAGGTGTGAATAAATTGTTAGCAGACGTAACTTTACTGACAACAAGCGACACTTTGCAGTGACATACGCGATACTAAAAATTACACAGGCGTGAACAATTTATCACCAAGCGTAAACAAAATTTAAAATTGCGGAAAATGATTTATGCTAAGTGACAATTTAATAACAGTAAGCATGACTTGAAATATTATAAGAGTGACTATTATTTAAAATTGTGAAGCAAAGCATCAAGGTAGGCGATAACAGATTGCGACAAAGTGATACTTCCTAAGTCACAGGCGTGACTTTAAGCACCAAAGGCTAAATGCTTTAATCTCATAAGTGTGAGCTTATGATTTGTAGGTGACTGCAGAGTACTCAAGACCATATAGAAGTTGTATGCCAGGCATGAATCTTCAGTTAACAGGCATCAAGATAGAGATCGTAGGCAGTAGTAAAATGACTGCAGGCATGAACAAATCTCCCATAAGCATGACTTCACTGATTTCTTGCAAAATATTTAGGGAAAATAGATAATACAAGCAAGCAAATTATGATGAAAATGATAAAATGAGGCCTAGGGCCCCACGGTGGGTGCCATTTGTGTGATGATGATAATCACCTTCATGAAATTAAGATCAAATTAGCAACAATTCTAAAGTAAATACAATGCAAATCTATTTAAAAATGAAACTAAGATCTATAGCATCTCATGGCTCTCTAGAAAGAGGTGGTAAGTGAAGCTCTCAACTCAAATCTCTACTAGTGACACTTCTAAAATGATAATGTATGCTATTCTATGCTTCTACAATGCTTCTATGATGATGATTCTAGCTCAAATTAACAAAAGTATAATGCAAATGCTCTAAATGCTCTTAATTTCTCTTAGAATGCTCTTCAATTGCCTATAGTAACAATGCTTTGCAAATGAATTTCCAAGATATCAATTGCTCTCAAAATGCTTCATATTTATAGTAAATTCCGAAGGGTAGGGGGTGGAGTGAAGTAATCATGATTAACCCTTGGTTGAGTCAAATACTTTGCTTTGTTCATAAATGGGGGGACAATTTAAATGTTTGTCTCAAAGCTTTGGACAAAAGGACAAGATTGAGTGGTTGAGATTGAAACTTTAGAATGAGTGATTGAGATTCATCCTTTTTGAGTGATTTGTGTCTTTTTGTACTCAATTCTCATTGGTTGCTCACCTTTGTTGAAAGATATTAGGAATTATTAAATTTAATTAATTAATTAAATTTAGCCATTTAAGGGTAATAGGTTCATTTTGATTTTTGATTTAAAACAACTATACAACTAATTGATTAAAATCAATTATGTAGTGTTTTTCACCCCTTTAAGCTTTGATTTAATTATTTAACCTCATTATTTGATTTTTCCTTTGCTTTTAATTGATTTTGTCCAACTTTATTTAATTATGTCCATTTTAATGATTTGATCCTTTTTTTATTGAATTAGTGCATTTTGATGATTTTAAGCCATTTTATTGATTTTTGCAATTTAAAAGCACTTGTCCATTTTTGTGTGTCTACACATATAATTAACTTTTTTTGTAAACATGCTTGAGCCAATTCAATTGGAAGCATTGTATGTAATTGGTTAAAGGGCTGACCTAGTTAATTATTTTGTATGCGCATATAAATATTAGATGCACTGTTGTAATTAAGCATAAGAGAAAATTTAGAGTCAAGACAAGCAGAGAAGAAGTGTGCGAAGAGTTTTAAAGATGTATTAGAGCTTTGCAAGAGGTCAAAGCATCAGCGCATCAAAGGAACTGATCAGACAAGTAGTGTCATAGTGCCAGTTCATCTAGCAAATATAGTGTGTATCTAAGATCAAAAGGTTGTATCCTTCACAACTTGAGAAGTGAGCTCTAGGACAGTGAGTCCACACCCCTAACAGGGTTATTGTAAAATACTCCTAACAAGGTCTGACCCTTGACCAGGTCATTGTACTAAATATATTGTAAAGCAACTCCTAACAGGGTTAAGGATCTTCTAACAAGGATCATAAAACACTAGTACATATTATTAGTGGGTGTCAATTCCCACTGGGGTTTTTACCTATTTGGGTTTCCCTGTAACCACATTGGTGTTATGTGTTGTGTTCATGTTTTCTATTTATGTTGATGTTCATTTTAGTTCTTAAGCATTCAAGTTAAGTTAAAGAAGTAAAGTAAAAATATTAAATATAGTGAACACTGATTCACCCCCCCCCCCCCCCCCCTCTCAGTGTTCCCATCCCTAACAATTGGTATCAAAGCTCTGGTCCTCAGCAAATATTTTTAACCACTTGAGGAGATCATGGACAAAGTAGAAATGAAACATTTAAAAAGAAATCTTGAAGATGCTCTTAAAGACCTAGACAGATCTGAAAAAGAAATTGAGGAACTAAAAGAAAAAGTCAGTGATGCTCAAATAGTCATCAAAAGCCTAAGAAAAGATTTGAAAGAATGCTCTACTAGTGATTTAGGGATAATGATCAAAAATCTCAATGAAGAAAAATCATCCCTGAAAGAACAGATTAAAGAATTGGATGATAACCTGACTAACAATCAGGAAGTCTATGATGAACAAATCAAAGAGAACCTTCAACTGAATGAAGAATTAAGGCAAGCAAACATGGAAATCTTGGAGCCAAGAAACAACAAAGAAAGCTTGGAATCTGAATTGAAAGAAGCAAAGAATCACATTGATAAACTACACACCAGTTCTAATTTGATAGAATCTCAATTATATGCAAGAAGACTCAAAGGAGATACTAGCTGCATTGGATACAATGAAGCACAAAACTAGATTGATAACATGTGAGCAAGAATGAAAGCACCAGAAAACACCATAGATGCTAAGGAGACTAGAAGTAAGACTAAGGATCATGTTGAACCATCTAAGAATGAGTGCAAGCCAGTAGATTGACTTTTTTATGCATGTAACAAGCATGGACATATAGCAAGGAACTGTACAGAGGTAAGACTTTTCAATGGTTACTATTATTCATGCAATAAATTTGGTTGTAAAGCTATGAATTGTAAGACAAGTCAGAAGAACAAGACTCAGCCTAATCAGAGAAATCAGAATTAGCCAAATGTAAGAAGTTCATAGAATGTTACATGTCAGATATGTAACTATAATGGTCACTTAGCTAGATAGTGTAAAATGGTAACTCATGTCAATGCGCCAAGGAATATAAGGCCTCCAGTTATTTGTCACTTGTGTAACAAGGTTGGACACATCTCAAAGTTCTATAGATCAAGAATGCAAAGTCAGGAAAGCCCTAGAAAGCTAGAAGAATCAATACTAGACACCAAAGGAGAAGTCAAGTTTGTGAAAGCTTCAGAAGATGCAAGTTTGATTTGGTCAGAGGCAAAGAAGGATAAGGTTGATAATAATGTATTGGATGCATCCATAGTGGAAACACCCTCTACATCTAGATGACTAGCCCTTGGGGTCATAGGGGGAGCTAATTTAGCTCTAGACCCCTGCGTAGTTGGTATACTCACCCTCAGAGTAGGCACCTTTGGATTTAACCTTTTGGACAATAATAGAGGTTGTGTGCAAGAGCGTACTTCCTGATTGATAGCAGAACAAAAGTTGAAGATTTTCAATGAAAGTCTGGTTTATGTGGCAAGCATTAATGATGGAATTTTTACTTTAAAGTACACAAAAGCTTTTAGATCTCTCATTGCATTCAAATTCAAAGAGATTGGTGAGAGAGAAAGGAGATTTTAATCTATGTGAGATCTTGCGCACATAGCTAATAGACAACATAAGAGCCATCAAGCATGACAAAACCAAGATATTCAATTTTGGGTCTCTAATAATCTATATGTACTTCCATATTCTTGGAAAGGTGTCTGATTTATAGCTAGACAAGATTATTCCCACTATGCCACATATATCCCTTAAGGCATCCACAAAAAGTACCATTAAGGATTATATGGAATTAGAGTTGAAAACATTTTGAGTAAGAATGGAGATGAGGTATAGGATACCTAAAAAGATAGTTGAAAAATACAAGGATAGTATTTTTTTTATGGTAGAGATCGATACAACATGCATGGAGGCTATTGAACCAAGAACAAAGTGGATTCATCCACTAGGATACGAAGTTGAAGAGCCTATTCTAGAATCTTATGCTCAAGTTCTGTTGCCAGCACCTAAGGACCTCAATGAACCTAGGTGGGGGACATATGAAGAGAAAATAAGAGAATTAGATGTTGTATTAAATAGCACAACAACAAAAAGAAAATTTTCCAAGGTTACTTCAAAGATTTTGAAAATTCATGTTGTATCTCAAGTAGCCTATAAAAGCAAGGCAAGAGAAGATTGCTTTGGAAATAGAGAGCGTAGCTGCAGCAAAGACAAAATCTAATGATCCAAAGATGAAGAAGGTGAAAATTGAGAAATCTAATGATCTAAAGGGTAAAACAGATGATACCCCTTATGCATCCAATGAAACCATTGACCTTACTACTCCTCCTAAGTATAAGGAAATGCCTAAAAGGAATAAAGAGATTAGCACTAGTAATCCATCCTAGCGAGTAACAAGGAATAGGAAAAATACACAAGCACCTCCAGAAGTAAGTTTCAAACCTAGTCTTAGTGTGCTAAGTTCAAGGATTATTGATGAAGGCAGGATATATCAAGTAGGGAAGTTCTATGAGAAGTATAGTGAAATTGACAAATCAAAAATTCATGGAATGATTGTCAAACATATGCTGAAGTTCAAAAAGATAGTCCTACAACTGAAGACTATGATTCTAGGTAATGTATGGAACATATTAGAATTCCTAAAAAGATAAGATATTGAAGAGGATCTAAGGATAAGAGAAAAGACTTTAGATGAAACCCTCCCAGTATGCTCTCTAGAAGAGAAGTCCTTATTATTAGATCTTGTGAAGCCACATCTTAGAACCAAGTCAAGGACTTTGCATATAATGGACAAAAACTATGAATTGGTGGCTAAGGAAATAGAGAAATAATTTGAGAAGGTTTTCATGAACAGGCACATGTACCCACCTACTATTCCTACAGCTCAAGTGCCCACAAAGAAATTCAAGGTGGCAGATCCCACTAATGTACCTATAATAGGTCCCCAGGACTCAGTGCCTATAGTTGAAGCACATACAAAGGTAGATAAGTCTGCGCCCATGATAGAGTCACTAAAGGATAACACCATCATTATTGGAAATGTTGAGATTGCAATGGCAGCCATAGATAAGGACTTAGACAAGTTTGAAGAAGCCTTTGTAAGCACACAAGAGGCTGAAACACTATGCGGTGGTAACTCACCTAAGGTAGAAAAAGAAAAAGAGATAGAAAAAGAAAAAGGAAAGGAAACACAAATAGAAAAAGGAGAAGAAGAAGAAAAATTAGATGAACCATCAGTTGAAATGCTAATCAAAGTAAAGAAAGAAGTAGTGGATAGCACTCCTATCACTCCACTACCCTTAGCAGCATTGTTGTCAAGATTGACACCTGACACAACTAATTTGGATTCATGGGGAGAAGAAGACTTGATCAAGTTTAGTGCCTTAGCTATGGAGAAGGCCAAGGAGAAATAGGTAATGAGGAATCCCCTTCTTGTAGAATCAATAAGTATCCTGAACAACCTGTTACCAGTAGATAAGAAAGTGTCCAAGGTACACTCTGTTGATGATGTAAGTGCAATTCTTTCACAGTTCAAGATTAATTTCTCTAGCTTGGAAAAATCAGCATCATTAGTTGCAGAGGAGAAGTATATGAAGAAAAGACTAAATGAGTTGGTTAGAAACTTCTCACTAGACCTCAGTTCACTCAAAGTTGGACAAGCAACTTTGAAAGAGTTTGCAGCAAAAGGAAGGAAAATTATTGTTGATTGTATGGATCAAGATAAGTTGACAGCCAATCACTACAAGAAGATTCAAGAAGAAGAGGTTGTGATTGAAAAGGTGAGGTAGTCAGTAGAAGATCCCTCTACTAATATAAACATGTGTAACAATGTATATCAGGGATAGATTGACAAAATTGAGAAAGCAGAAAAGGAGATGTCAAAGATAAGGACTAGGCAGACTCATCTTAGAAATGCTCTTGCACCCTCCCTAGATGTGTTGAATCAGAATATCAAGGAGATTGATGCCACAATGGTGACATATGATCAAGGTCCTAGTTTAGATTTGGAGAAGATGGAGAAACTACAATTTTCCTTATGTGCCCATCTCCAAATAATCAATGCATTGATTGCATTTTGGAAGCAAGAGATCCAAAATTTATAGATTGCATACCCTGATGTACTATTAGTGTAAGTACTTGTATAGATTCAATTTTGTAACACCTTTTTCATTAATGTCAAAGGGGGAGTATATATAGAATATGGAGCTATAGCTATGTAAAGAAAATTTATAGTAAGAAGATATAAGGGAGATACAAGATAGATTATGATTAAGTGTTTTTGTATTAAGGGACAGTTAGTAACTTTTCCATATTCCTTTGTTTCCATCAATGAAAAAGGGGGATATTGTTGGAAATTTGACTATAGTAGTGTATATGACTTAATATAGTGTTTTCATTATGGCAACAAATTCATATAGTGTTTTGGAGTTATCACACATGATGAGAAGATCATAAATTGGCTAAGTATTGAAGACTGGACAGTATACAAAGTACCTAAAGTTCAAAGTGTCAGCGCATGTGCATACAATAGAATTATGGTATGCACCCTAGAAGTTAAGTTTCTAAGATCATATTCATGCTAAATCTAAGAGTGCATGATTAGAAGATTTAGTATGAGGAAGATATAGAGAGTTCAAGTTGCACAGACAGAGAATGCCAGAGAAGAATAGTGCAAGTAGCCGACTGTTGGTATTTTGATTAGCGGTTATATTATTATTGTGTAAGGGCTATGCAGCTATTGTAATTAGGTTGTAGACATATAATTAAATTTTTTTGTAAACACGCTTGATCCAATTAAATTGGAAGCATTGTATGTAATCAATTAAAGGGCCAACCTAGTTAATTGTTTTGTATGTGCATATAAATATTAGATGTGTCGTTGTAATTAAGCATGAGAGAAAATTTAGAGTTCAGACAAGTAGAGCATAAGTGTGCAAAGATTTGTTAAGATGTATTAGATCTTTGCAAGAGGTCAAAGCATCAATGCATCAAAATAACTGTTCATACAAGAAGTGTCACAGTGCCAGTTCATCTAGCAAATATAGTGTGTATCTGAGTTCATAAGGTTGTAGCCTTCACCACTTGAGCAGTGAGCTCTAGGAAAATGATTGCACACCCCTAATAGGGTTATTTTAAAAGACTCCTAACAGGGTCTAACCCTTGACTAGGTCACTATACTAAATATATTGTAAAGCAACTCATAACAGGGTTAAGGATCTTCTAACAAGGATCATAAAATACTAGTACAGATTATTAATGGGTGTCAATTCCCACCAGGGTTTTTACCTATTTTGGTTTCCTTGTAACCACATTGGTGTTATGTGTTGTTTTCATGTTTTCTATTAATGTTAATGTTCATTTCAGTTCTTAAGCATTCCAATTAAGTTTAAGAAGTAAAGTAAAAAGATTAAATATAGTGAACAATGATTCACCCCCCCCCCCCCTCTCAGTGTTCCCATTCCTAACAAATATAATGCATCTTCTGATGGCTTTTGGAATACCCATAGATCCACATTCTTGTATCACTATGAATATAAAATGTGTGTCTCTTCAGGATTTAGCAACTTATGTGTGTTACCTTTGGAGGATTTAGCATATTGAAAATGGAAAAATGTGTGTCTTTTCAAGATTTAGTAGCTTATGTGTGTTACCTTCTGAGGATTTGGCATATTGAAAATTGAAAAATGTGTGTCCCTTCAAGATTTAGCAACTTATGTGTGTTACTTCTGAGGATTTAGCATATTGAAAATCAAAAAATATAGCATAGGGGAGACCCTATATATGCCCCCCTCCTTATTGTGGCTATCTACTAGACATGATAAGGAAGAGAAGGAGGATACCTACTTCAAAAATTAAGTAGATATCCTATTAACAATAATGTACACTATATTCGTAGCGAAGGGTATTGACCCTTACATCCAAGAGCATAGATAATCATGAAAAGGATATGTCACTTATGGAAAAGGATCCTCAAAGAAAGAAATCTTATCAACAAGACCCCCACCCTAGAGGAGTGCTTTAGATAAAATATCATCTTTCAAAGAGAAACAAAGATTCAATCATCTAGCTCCATGTAAATAAGAGGAAGAGGAATCTTTGAACAAAGGAATCAAACTTTAACCCTACAGCAAGGTCAATAAGTTATAAAGAACATAATTTGCATAATAAAGAAGAGGTGATGACCTAGGATAACAACCTCTCACATAAAAGGATATCCATAGCCAAAACCTCAATTAGTATAATGAAATAATGTTGCAAGATAAAAAAATTCCACTAAGCAAGGAAAGAAAATCCCTAGACAAAGAGAAAGAAGGAATAACATTGCCCCCTAGGGATGAGAGAAAGGGATACCTTTGCAAAAGAGTCTTTAGAAAAGATATCTTGAATAAGAAAATAGAAGCTATGGATGATTATAACATAATACAAAACCATACGGAGAAAATATAGAAAGAATACCAATTAAGCTCAAGACCACATATATTCTAAGAGCCTAATGGATCGTAGGAGATTGAATGAAATACCTCTTGCCCCCCAGTCATGAGACAAGAGGATAAAAGATCTATATTGTGGAAAAATCAAGAGGATTCTCCCTATCAAAGTTATGAAGGAATTGTAAAACTACACGAGAGTGAGATATAATTCCTAAAGTAGCTCTTTCTCTAACATATAACTTTAAATGCACACAATTAGAAAGTAAATGTGTATTACTATAATGAAAAGGACATTTGTACTTGGATAGAGCATCTTTTGGCATAGGTTTAAATATTTCTTTCTTGGAATTCATCAACTAAACATACACTTTCTTAGCCAAATCTTAACGAGCATTGGGGTAATCTAAGGTAGTTGTAGGGAGAAAAACATGAAGAGGAGGATGACGATCAAAATCAACCACCTTGAATTGAGATTGTGAGCAACCAACACCATGCATATCTTGTTTAGGGGATATATGAACTGGATACTTATGTTAGAAATAGGGAATACTGAGAAGGGGGGGGTGAATCAGTATTCTACAAACTTTATCTTTTTCCCAATTATGGATATAACAGATTATCTTTACACATGCATAACATAAGAAGCTAAACTACATACATATCAATAAAACTAAAGAACTCATAACACATTATTTGTTCTCGAGGAAACCCTGGCCAAGGGAAAACTCTAGTGGGGATGGTACTCACAAGATCCACTAATCAAAAGTATCTTGTTAAGGATGTTGACCCTGTTAGGAGTCTATTACAAGCATATAGTGTATCAGTCCTGATTAAGGGACTATAGGCCTTGTTAGAAGCCTCAACCCTGTTAGGAGTTGGCAGTACAAAATGTGATTACTAGATGAGCCCACTGCCCAAACAAGTAATGTAACACTAATTACAAAAATGGGTTAAGGTACATAACCTTATACTGCTTGCATCAATATCTCTTTGCTACTCTTTCACTATCTCTATTACATATGCATCATATATTTTGCATCATGTCACTACTTCATTACATCACATTACCACTACACTTTTCTTACAATTTATAATTACATTTATACAAATAACTTTATCCAAGATTTAACATCTAGGATTTCATCCCTTTATATTGTTAAGTCATTATTTTGATAAATAAAATAATCCCTTAACTCTTTACTAATTCTATCTTCATATTCTGTCATGTCGGCTTGATACTGTCTTCAGTAAAACTGTCATAACTTCTTCCATACATGTTGTACAAACTTGGGCTCTAAGATGGGTCTTCAATAGTCATCATAGAGTCTATGTTCAAGTGCACAAGCACTGAACTTACTCCAATCAACATCACAAACAAAAACTGTGTCCAGGTTCACTTGTAAAAATATTGTCTCATACTTAGACAATTTTGCAATGCGATCTGTCATACTAGCTCTCTGACCTGTGTGATCTTCATGTGGATCATATATTTCCATAATGACAACATCTATGTAATCAACTCAGCCAAATTTCCAACAATCTCCCCCTTTGTCATTGGTGGCAACATATGAGAAAATTGGCTAAGTGTACAACTTCAAAATCTCAAAATTATGGCCATAGTATAAAATATATATATTATCCTTATAACACCTCAAAAATCTTAGCTCTAATACAGTACTCCCCCTAAGATTATCAATCCTTATCATATACTATCAATTTTCTACTATATATCTCTCCCCCTTTGACAACAATGACAAAATAAAGGTAAGGAGGGTTACAAAACTATATCACAAAAAGATTATACCTTAATTCATTATTGCAAAGCCGGTAGGCTTGCAACACAATCTACAAAATCAATATTTAAAGCTTCTAACTCCTTCTCCCATGATTTCTTAATGGAATCTACCACATTGAGTAGTATGCTTAGTCCATAAGATGCTATTTCACATGCTTGGAGGTTCTCAAAGTTAAACTTTTGAAAATATGTCTTAGCTGAAAGACATTCTTCCAGCTACTCTTCAATAATGCTTAACTTCATTTAAGTGTGCTCTCTTAAAAGAGTGAATCTTTTCATTTTTCTATCTCTCTCATCTTGAAAAACTTTGATTTCATCATATAACTTATGAATTTTCTTCTTAACATCAAATACCTTCACATTGGGGCTTAAAAGAAAGTTAGTTTCATTCAAAATTTCTACTTCCTTCAACTTCATTTTCTTATCTTCTTCTATTGTCAAGGTCTCTATTTTTGTACACTGGATGTACAAAGATTTTCATGTTTCCAAATTCTTCCTCAAGTCCTTTATACAAATATCAAAATTGTTGATATCATTCTTGATATTCTGGCTGATGTTCAAAAGCATTCTAGCCTCATAGGCTGCTTGTGCTTTCAATTTTGCAATATTAGATAGATTTGTGAATTCATTGTCAAAAGTGCTCATTACCTTCTTTTCTTTCTCGAAAGGGACATCTTCTACAATTTTTGTAGTTACAATTTTTTGTAACTTCTCAGTAAGTTCCTTCATGCATCCTTCAAGACTTTTTACTTTCTTGTTCTTACCAATGATTTTGTTCAAGGATGTGATCAATTCCAACTGATCACCATCATCTACTTCCTTTCCCAAGTGCTCAATCATAGATCCAATCTGATTCTTCTTTCCAGTCTCAGGAGTAAGATTGATATCTTCTTTAGTGGGAATGGGTATTTGTTTTTCTATTACTGGGGGTTCAACAACTGTTGTCTATGTTGTCTCTTCTCCTTTTGTAGTTTCCTTCTCTTCAAAGGCTGAATTGTCAACAATGTTCTCTAGATTCTTGAATACATTATCATCAGTATCCAAGGTGATCTTTTTTCCTTCTACATTCATGGTTTCATCTTCAATGTTAATGGTTGGAGGAGAGGGAATGTCCTCTTGTTCTATTTCACCTACTTTCTCTTCTACAACTAATGGTTCTCCAACATTTTCTGACATAACCTTGATTATTTCTTTCTCTATCTCTGAGTTAACTTCTTCTATTCTACCTCCCATAATTTGAATGGTTCTCTTTTTGGTTCTCAGATGGGTTCTTAAGGATTTCATGATCTGACTAAAATGAGTTTCATCTTTTACTACACAAAGCTTCCTTCCAATCTTTTCTCTAATAGTTGTGTCTTCCTCTGATTCTCTCTTCTTCCTATTCACAAGTTTATTGTACAAATCATCAGGTATCTAACCCTGAATTGTATCAAACTTCTTATTAGAAAAAACCATATGCTTTACTACTGCATTCTCCAGATTAAGTCTCTCTACATAATCATAAAGATCATAGTACTTATTCATTCATGTAAAGTCTCCATCCTCAATGATCTGCTCATTAAGCTTCTCAACTTTAGGTTTCCAAGCTTTCTTCTTAATAGAAGTTCCATCATCTTTGATTTCTGCAATTTTACTTGGAACTGGTTGTACTAATGTTTTCTGTCTCTTTCCTGGTCCAGTAGCACTTTCCTTTACTCTTTTGCTAGGTGTGGAGGAAGTGGATCTAGTGGATATCTTTGCTTCTTGATCCTTCTCAATTTCTTCCACTTTCACCTTAACTCATGATTCTTCCTGCTGTGCTACAATTGATGATAAAGGTGGAATAGACAAAACTTCTTTTTGTCCACTCTCTCTGATTGATGTTTTTGTTTGCTTTGCTACTAAAAATTCATGCTCTATCATCCCTGTATCTTTTAGGATTTTCTTTATAGTACTCTCAACTCTTTTCTTAGACTACTTCTCTTCAAGTAAGGTCTTTGTAGAGTTGAAGTTCTCCTCAAAGGTTCCAAACCTGTTACATTGAGTGTCCAACTTACACTTAAGTAACCTGCTAACATATGCTTCTATCTCTACCTCAGATATCTCATAGCCAAGAGGGTCTATGAACTCTATTCTAGATTCTACTACTTCAATGTAGGTAAAGTCAGTATCAACCATAAAACATATGTCATTTTTATAATTCTCCACAAGAGACTTTGGGATCCTTGATCTGCTAGATACTATATCCTGAAATGTCTTGATTACCAGTACTGCACTCTCATTCACCTTGTCAATAACATGCCTTCTATACACTAGGTTAATCCTTTCCATTATAGTTTGGCCATCATTCCAGTCATTTCCAATGGTGTAAGGAAATCTTCTCAATAGATGAAAAAATATATAGGTGATTAAGGATGAGAACCTAAACTGTGTAGACTTAGTTTTCTTAATCTTCTCCAAATTCTCAAACAATTGAATTCTCAGAATCTCACACATATCAACTTGTACCTTGTCAACACACATTAGATAAGCTACATGTATCATTCCAACTACCATGTCATCCTCTCTTGAATTTGCACAAAACTTAGTGGTTAGGATCTTGCATAAGTATCTGACATCATCTTGTTTGATCTTACTAATCACAATTCCTCTACCATTATAGGATGAATTTGTGTTATCAATGACTATTTTCCTCATGTTTTTCATTCAAAGGAATGGCTCCAATTTTAGATAATCCAGTGACTTCATGAATCAAATCAGCTATGATATCTATCACTCTATCTTCTAACCAAAACTTCCCATTATGAATTCTTCTTAAGATAATTTTAGTACATTCTTCATTATCAAATTCATATTGTAATTCATACTTAATGATTTTGTTGTCTTTCAAATGTTAAAATCCTTCTTTCAATGTCATGTCCTTATTGTAGATCTTTTCATAAACATTTGTGAAATCACTATCACTGACAGTCTCTAGTTTGCATCCAAGATAACTTATGACATTCTCTAGGTGTAAAATTTCATCTGGTACGAATGATAAAGCTAACCTAGGATCATCTTCCAAGGGTTATAATGGTTCCCTTTTCAACTTAGGTTTATTCTTATCTCTGACATTGTGTATTAAAGAAACATCCATGATTTCTTCTAATTCCTTCACTGATTTAAAGATCTGTCAAGTTAAATACCTTAATTTCATGATTTTAGGGCTTGCGTAGATTTGACACAAAATTATTTTCCAAATCCTTGCAAAATGCTTCCAATCTCTACTCTTTGATCTCCTTAACACTTGAATTCACTTTGATGATCAAATAATACCTATCATGACCTTTTATTAATTCAATCTCACTTAGATCTGACATCACATTCCATTCTTTTGTCGTTTCTTTCCAAAAAGTTGTTTTTTCTAACTTGCAAAACTTAAAACTTCTTGTGATCTCACAAAACACAATATTTTTCTTTTCACTCTTAACCATAGCATTATAACATCATAAACTACCTTGCATTAACTACACAAGACTTAGTTCATCATATATCTACTTTTACACTAATCTAAGTTCCTATTCTACTACAATTTTCATAAATTAAGTACTTTGAGATGGGTCAGGTAAAGATTCATTCTTACCTTTTGATACTTCACCTTTCTGATTACCTTCAATGTTGAATATGTCTCCTTGATCTATGCTTTTGATAAACTTTACTTCATCTGAATTACTACAACATCCTTTTTTACTATTACTTGCATCTTCATTTCTTCTTGCATGATTTATGGGATTAGGATTAGGATAAAAAACTTTGTTGTTCATTTTGCAAAACATTGATGTATGTCCAATCTTGTTGCATATCTAACAAACAATTCCATTATTTCCATATCTTGGTCCAGGCTGATTGATTTGTGATCTCTAGTTTCTAGCAATGTGTCCAACCTTGTTGCATCTATAACATATTACTCCATTTCTTCTATTCATATCTTCAGTAGGCTTCTTATCTGCATTGTTAGTATTCCTAAACATTCTACTACCATCATTATTCTCAATAAATTTAGGTTTCCTACATTCAATAGCTCTATGTCCAAAACCATGACAATTATAACAATAACCATTAAGAGGTTTAAATTGCTTACATATGCAATCTCTCTTCATATGACCAATAGTCTTACAAGCAAAACATCTACCTTTGAATTCTCTTTGCATACCTTTGGGTGATTCCTCCTACTTAGGTGATTCTTCTTCTTTAGGTGTATCTTCAGACTTGTTACTCTCATCAGACTTCTTCTCATCTATGCTTTCAAATATTTTCAGATCTGGTTCCTTTCTTTCATCATTTTCTTTAAAAGTGTTGAATCCAAGACCAATCTTATCATAGAATAGTTTTTGATAAGATATTTGTTCATCAATCTTCTCACTAGTTGAATATAGCCTTTCAAGTTGTTGTTTGGATTGATTCAGTTCACCTTTCACAATTTTATTGTATTTCTCAAGTTTAGCATACTGCAAATTGACTTTCTCAAGTTTAGATGTTACTTTACTAAGTTTAGATTTTAGTCCTTCATTTTCAGTCTTTAGACTTTCATTCTCAAATTTCAGATTTGCTTCATTTTTGCCATTTCCATCTTTCAAGCTAAGCTTCAGATTTTCTATCTTTAGTTCATGCTTAAGGATCTCATTTTCTTTTTCTAAATTGTCATCACAATCATCAATAAAAACTTTGGATTCTTTTTCAGATCTCAAATCTTCCAACTTGTTTTTCAATTTCTCAATAAGGTTCTTTGCATCATCATATTTTATTTTCAAAGTGTCTTTTTCAATAGTAAGCAAGTCAATCTGTTCAAGAGCTTCTTCAAGAATCTTTTGTAGTTGATCCATATCCATAGAGATCTTACTCAAGCTATTAGGCTTTCCTTGAATGATTATTTTTCGAGTAACTAAGCTCTGATACCAATTGTTAAAAATAGGGAATACTAAAATGGGGGGTGAATCAATATTCTACAAACTTTATCATTTGCACAATTATGGATATAACAGATTATCTCTACACATGCATAACATAAGAAGCTAAACAACATGCATAGCAATAAAACTAAAGAACTCATAACACATTATTTGTTCTCAAGGAAACCTTGGCAAAGGGAAAACCCGGTTGGGATGGTACCCACAAAGATCCACTAATCAAAAGTATCCTGTTAAGGATGTTGACCCTATTAGGAGTCTATTACAAGCATATAGTGTATCCATCCTAATTAAGGGACTATAGGCCTTGTTAGAAGCCTCAACCCTGTTAGGATTTGGCAGTACAAAATGTGATTACCAGATGAGCCCACTACCCAAACAAGTAATTTACAATATAAACTTATTAAAAAAATAGGTTAAGGTACATAACCTTATATTGCTTACATCAATATCTCTTTGCTTCTCTTTCACTATCACTATTACATATGCATCATATATTTCGCATCATGTCACTACATTACATCACATTACCACTACACTTTTCTTACAATTTACAATTACATTTATACAAATAACTTTATCCAAGAGTTAACATCTAGGATATCATCCCTTTATATTGTTAAGTCATTATTTTGATAAACAAAATAATCCCTTAACTCTTTAATAATTCGGTCTTCATATTCTATCCTGTCGGCTTGACACTGTCTTCGATAAAACTATCATAACTTCTTCCGTACATGCCATACTAACTTGCACTTTGAGATGGGTGTTCAATAGTCATCATAGAGTCTTTGTTCAAGTGTGCAAGCACTAAACTTACTCCAATCAACATCACAAACAAAAATTGTGTCCAAGCTCACTAGTAAAAATATTGTCTCATACTTAGACAATTTTGCAATGCGCTCTGTCATACTAGCTCTCTGACCTGTGTGATCTTCATGTGGATCATATGTTTCCATAATGAAAACATCTATGTAATAAACTCAGCCAAATTTACAACAACTTAATACCATGTTTATTAATGCCAAGCCCTAAACCTTTATATCCTTGTTTAGTCATCATATTATATCATGTAGTGTACATATCATGTAAAGCTTCTATAGGAGGTGATTTTTTATCATGTTCATGAGTAAAAGTTGTATAAGGTGGAATAATAGGTTTAGAATTAGTTTCTTTTTTCTTCCCTTTAATATCATCTTGGATCAAATATGAAGGGGAAAGTAAATCCAAGAATTCTTCCACATCTGCATCATGAACCATAGTTTGGACCTGATCATAAGTATGGGAAGAACTAGGAATAGCACATGGAGAACTAGGCATGTTAGGAATCAGATTAGGATTAGGAAGATTAGGAACTAGATTAGGAATGATAGGATTAGGATTAGGAAGATTAGGAGATGGTGTATCATCTACCAAATTCTTCACATAATCCAAAAGTGTAATAAGTCTGCCACATAAATCTTTAATGAAAGTTTTGAAAGTAGGAAGACTAGTATCTGTCAATCTCACAAAACCATAGGCAACTGAAAGATGAAGAGTGAAAAACATAACAAAATGGATGATACTCTCATAAACATCATAAGTATGATAAAGAGATGCTAAGAGGAGGATAATAAAGAAAATGACCATACACCAAAGCATCTTAAAGATCTTCATAGCAAATGAAACACAAGAAATGTGTTTTTAGAATATATTGATTTTTTTGTTTTGTTTTTTGAATTTTAAAATGCAAGAGCATAAAAGAAATCTAATCTTAAGGAAAGAAAGAAAAGCATCTAACTCCAAAAAGAAAGAGTTGTCTATCATGGGTTCACCAAAATGTAAGATATAAAAATATATCTTTTTGGGATATATTTTTATGTGTGTTTTGAAAGAGTGTGTGGGTTTATATGCTGTGTGTCAAGGAAAATTTTGTGGACATACAAAACTTAATAAAACATAAATACTTATCTTGAAAAGGAGCAAATTCATAAATCACTATTTTTTGGTGTCTGCGTTCAGTTTCGGGAAAT
This sequence comes from Chamaecyparis obtusa, assembly GCA_027943335.1. Taxonomy (NCBI): domain Eukaryota; kingdom Viridiplantae; phylum Streptophyta; class Pinopsida; order Cupressales; family Cupressaceae; genus Chamaecyparis; species Chamaecyparis obtusa. The sequence goes on from BSBK01000092.1 coordinate 404,296, forward strand.
TCTGCAACCAAATCCGACCTAGAAATGTAGAAACAAAGAAAACCAAGAAACCATCTCTCTTTCTTAGAGAGGTCAACCTTGATCCAAAATAGGGGTAAGATCTTACCCCAAGGAAGAATCTTATCCCAAAAAGTCAACCTTGACCTACACTATTCTGATAGAAACTATGTTCACAGATCCCAGAAGTTCATCGAAAAGGGTACTCAAATCTAAACTGCAATTCGCTATCCCACACCTGTACCTACAAGAAAAAGGGTTTTGTTTTTTGGATGAGAGGTTTACCTTAGTCAAATCCCATTTTGGAATCAACCTTTAAAAATGGAATTGAAATAGAGATTGCTAGCAAGTAGTAGAAGTAGATTTAACAACGTAGCTATGATATTTAATAGATATGCAATTATATTTGGAATATAAACAAGTATGTTAATATGAAATCTTGGACTTAACACTAACAAATGTAAATCAAAACCTCCATGATTGTATACTTGGAATCCACCTTGAAGGGATAATGAATAGATCTTGAAGATGAACAAAGGATCTTGAAGGAAGATCACACCACCATGATGGATAGATGTAGGGTTTTGAATGATGAATCTTGAATGCTTGAACCAAATCCATCCAAAGGCTTGAATGCTTGAATCCTTGATCTTCAATGGGGAGCTTGAATGTTTGAATGTAGATGATGGCTTGAATGCTTCCTTGAAAATGATTTCTTGAAGGATGGAGTGCTTGATTACAAAAGAGAGATGATAGATGGATCTCGCACTTGATTGATGATAAAAGATGGATTGAAATGAGAGAGGAAGGCTTCCTTTTATACTAGTATAGGGCACAAACTTCTAGAGAGGCTGACATAGGAGAATTAAATTCCCATTTAAACCTTAACCCCTAGAAATGAACCTAGATTAAATATAATTTAAGATTTTACCATTCTGAAATCTGAAACAGCTGACCCGGAAGTGGGAAAATAAACTTTCCAAAGCCCAACAGCTGGAAACTTCTAGAATCTAAAATCTAGAGCCAGGGTCAGGGTCAAGGTCAGGGTCAAGGTCAACTTTGACCTAGGTCAAGGTTGATGTTGACCTTGACCTAGGTCAAGTTCAATGTTGACCTTGACCTAGGTCAAGTTCAATGTTGACCTTGACCTAGGTTAAGGTCAAATTCAACCTTAACCTAGAAGGTCGACCTTGACCCTAAGGTCAAGAATCTCAAGGTTTCAGGTCAAGGTGCCAGAAACAGGCTAGAAAGAGGTGGAGAAAAAGGTAGAATAGGGGGAAAACCATGATCCAAGCTAGAGATCCCATGAAGACATATGACATGACCCCAAACCACTTTCTCAGAGGGCTAAACTAGTCCAAAATGGAAGTGCTTCCATTTTTCAATGATACAAGTAGATACTACTGTGTCTTTGCACGATGATTACATTGCTACATCGACCTAGAAGGTTGCATGGCCTTAGGGGGAGCATTGGATGAAGGAAACAAAAATTATCCATCCCCTAATTATGAGGAATAAGCTTATACAAGATTAGATATGGTGTGTACTATTAGGAATAGTCCCAAGAGATAACTGAAAGGGGGGGGTGAATCAGTTATCTACAAGTTTCAATTCTTTATCCAATTAAGTATACTTAAGTATTAAGCATAAACACAATGAAAGAACACTTGAACACAACACCAATATTTTGGTTATGGGGAAACCCAAATAGGTAAAAACCCTGGTGGGAATTGACACCCACTAATAATCTACACTAGTGTATAATGATCCTTGTTATAAGATCGTACAAACCTGTTAGGAGTTGATCTTTACAATACAATAAGTTCAGTGACCTAGTCAAAGGTCAGACCCTATAAGGAGTCTTTTATGATTGACCCTATTAGGGGTGAGGATGCACTGTCTGAGATCTCACTTCTCAAAGGGGTGAAGGCTGTAACCTTCTAAATAACAAATACACACTATATCTAGATCTTGGTGAATTACAAGGTAGACATGTTGTCTTGATCAGTTCCAATGATTAGCACACTCTATCTTCTTTGTCACATAGACCTCTTCTTGATGACACAATACTTTGCACTCACTACTTTGCTCTTATTTCTATACCACACCTCTAGCGTTCACAAATGACTGGCTATAGGTATCTTTCCTCTAAATGATATAATCAAGTCAGCTTGGTACAACCATCTTGAAATCATATTAGAGAAATAATAACACTCTCCAATAACATTTATGTCAGCTCTACTAATCATGCAACACAAACTAGGACCTGTCAATCAAGAAGTGTAGATGCACACTACACAATGTCGGCTCTACCAAATTTACTGATACTTTCTCCTCAAGCTGAATTACATCATGCACTCTTAAACAAACATTCTAAACTCTTCTCTAATCACTAATCCAAGCATGCATACCGAAATGATAGGCCCAACTCCTGTACCAATATAATCTCTGTCAGCTCTTCTGGATAAACATAGGGAACTGCAACTGGTGAATACTGACTGCATAACTTCACTTATATTGCACATCAGACTCTACATCCATGAATGGACCAACACTAACATGTCTCCATCACATATCCAAAGGCACAAGGCTCCATGATAACTATATAGACAATTAATCATAGAACACTGCCTGTAACTCTGTCAGGAACATTACTGACACAAGCTGCTACATAATTGTCTGTACTAACAATTAACCTTTTCATCCATGATATCATGTTGATACCATTTCCATGCTACATATACACAAAGCTAACTGCATAATTCTTCCACTCATGCTACTTACCATATGTTTTCATCAATGACAAACATACAGTCAGCACTGGCTTGCTGGCAAATCTCCAACATGTATAGACAATATGGAGCTTATGTTTGTGATCACAGCACTTGGAGATTCATATCCTATGATTGCAAAATTATGTTTGACTTGACAGTGTGTGAAGTTGAGCTACTAGTTATTAATGAATTCACTCACCTTGTGATGGATAAAACACCTTGAATCATGTCATTTCTACACCATTTGCTTAGCAGCGACCAAGGAGAACATAGTTAAGAAGCACTATAGCCATCTAGCAAATACATCACGTGATCATTTGAAGCAAAAGTTTTGGATTTCAACGTATTAAAGGTATTTAGATTTTATACTCTTCAAGAAGCTATGGATGCACCTGTGATATTTGATGTTGTTGATAGATCAAGGTATAATTTTAAGAAGCACCCATTTAAGTCTTGTGAGGATTATCTAGAAGGAGCATTTTTGCAAACCCCTTATGGTGTGTTACATGTTGAAGGAATTGGGGCTTATATTCACTAAAAATATGAGACTATTGGGGATGTAGAAATCTATAGGGAGATAGATGAAATGATAGAGTCTGATGGAAAGATGAAAGAAGAGTTCAAGCATTTGGAAGACCAATCTATTATCAAGTTAACCCTCCTGAATGAGTTCTATGAAACTGTATGGTTCAAGATCATTCTAAGAAGAATCCATGACCAATTCATTTGGATTGGAGAGTAGCCTATCAATATATGTAGCAAGTTGATTCATGAGATAACTAGATTGGATAATACTGGAGCCCTCCCAATAGCAAAAAATATATATCAAAAAATAAGTAGAAACCCTAACACATTCTAAGTGGGATAAGAGAGAGATGACTATGAATGACATCTTTCAGCAAGATGTGAGATTGGTAGAAATGCTACTAGGTTACAAGGTGTTCTACAACATCAGACCTAATTATGTGTCAGCAGGAGTTATTATGATGGCCTATAGAATGGTGAAGGAAAACACAAAATATAACTTATGTGAAATCCTTGCACAATAATTCTTGGAAAATGTGAAGATAATCAAGAAGGATAAGTCAAAGGCATTCAAGTTTGGATCACTTCTGGTTCACATGTACTCCACATTGAGCACAAGTTTCCTAGAATGCACCCTAGGGCATGGAAGGATAGTGTACCTACTAGAATACAAATATCAAAAAGCTATCAAAGGCAAGATAAAAATTGGGTAGATGGTGAACTATTTTCAATGACCAAAATTATTCAAAGTCAAATGAAGGAAACATATAGGATACCTAAGGAGATAGTTGAGAAATACAAAGACATAATATGTTTCATGTTTGAAACTGACTGTGTATGCTTTGAGGTAGTTGAGCTTAAAATGGTTCTACCCTATGGGGTATCAGGTCAGTTTGGATGTACTAACAATGCAAGTTGAACATGTATTAGTAGCTGAGATGGACACATCTGAAGAAAGATGGAGAACTTACTTGGAGAAGTCAATTAAAGTAAGAGAGGAATATAATAAGAGAACAAGGAAAAGAAAGATTGAGAAAATAGTTGATGACATTGTTGTGAAGGTAGGAATTAAAAAGGAACAGTTGAGAGAAGTAACGACTAAGATGGCAGAAGGATCCTCTAGCTTGGCAATTGAGGAACCTCCTCCTTGTATAGCTAAAAAGACAGAAGTCCTACTCCTAAAATAATTGATTTATCAACTACACATGAGAAGATAGCATGAGAGGTTGCACCTATGAGCACACCTAGGAGATCTACAAGATCTAATAAACCAAGCAGCCCTAAGAAACAAAAGGTGGAAGCATAAACAAAGAAGAAAGAGGTCAAGGTGACTGAGAAGAAAGAAGAAAAAGTATAGAATATGCCACAAGATCTGTGGAAGCCAGATGTTCAGATGTTAAAAAAGAGAGTGATAAGAGATGGAAATATGAAGAAAGTAAATAGATACTATGAAAGGTATGATTCAGATAATCAAGCAGTAATTGAGTACTTATTAGTCTTCAAGAAACATTTGTTAGAAATAGAAGGCAACATTCCTAAGGACTTGTATAGCAAGTTGGAAATAAAAAAATAGGTATCACAGTCTGAGGATGAGAATATAAGAAATAAGGCTATTGAAGACATGTTACTTATAGTCTCCATACAAGAAAGGGAGAATCATTAAAGAGTTGAAACCTCTGCTAAGAATAAAGGCTAGACTTGTGAAGATAATGGAAAGGAAATATGATGAGGTTATAGAGGACACACAAAAGGCATTGGAAAAAATTCTTATGTGCAACATGCCTAAGAAGACTTCACCTCCCAATATTACCATGCCTACACCATTAGGAATGGGAGAAAGCTCTAGGATAGCTGAAGTGAGTGAGAAAGCAAGTGAAGTTGACAAGCAACCAGACTTCTTCATTTCTAGTATGCCTATTTCATTAGACACCTCACTTGATGCACATGAACCATTTCAAGATAATGTGGATAGTGTGATGATAGTAGAAGAGGAAGGATAGAAAGAGGAAGAACATAAAGAAGAAAAATAAGAAGAGAAAGAATAACAGAAGGAGAAACAACAAGAGCCAAAGCAGGAAGAAGAGACAACGACAGAAAAAGAAGAAGAGGTAAGAACTAAACTTAAACAAGAACTAGATACCTCCTCCACTCTATTATTGAAAAGTATGGCCAAACCAGTGAGAACAGATATGGAAAACATGGATGAGGATGAACTCATGAGGTTATCCTTCATGTAATTTTTTAAGGAAAAGTAAAGGTCAAAACAAAATGGGGACAAGAAGGTAAAATTGATTGTTAGGGCAGTAGAGACTTTAAATAGTATACTCCCTACACCTCTTATTTTTCAAGGAAAGGATGATGTAGAAAATTTAGACTTGGTATTGGACAAATTTGATAGTCATTTTGAGTCATTGTTGAAGATCATGGAGGATAAGGTTGAAAAGATATTCTTAGAAAAGAAGTTGAAGGAAGTTTATCAGTCCATCTCATGGGACTTGGGCATTCTAAAAGAAACTACAATCAAAGATAAATGCTTTGTGGAACATGGAAGAAAGGTATATAGATACTAAATAAATACCAGTAGACATGTTAAGAATATAGAAGATATCATAGCCAAGGACAAGGCTACATTAGACAGCTTAATAGATAGATGTGAAACCTCTTCACAATCTATGGTGGAAATGGACAAGCAAACATCAAAATGTTTGGATAAGATAAGTACTTTTAATATAAAGAAAGGGAGAGTAGTGGAAAGATTTGGTTTTCTAAATATTTTAATCACTCCTAAGTTATCAATTCTTGAAACTCATCTCACAGAGATGGAGAAGATAGAAGGGTCAATGACAAATTTTGTACCCACTGAGCTAAAGGAAGCAGAGACTGCATCTTATGCACTGAATGGACTAATCCATGTCAGTGAGATTCTAATAAAGTCATGGGATAATGAATTGAAGACCTTGGAAGACACTTTCCAAGACATTCTAAATCTAGTGAGTAAGCACTAAGTCTTTTGTGCTTAAGATTTTGAAATTTTGAAGTTTTGTAAGCACCTTTTCCATTGATGACAAAGGGAGAGTAAGAAAAGAGAAAAATGAGGAGAGGAAAAAGGGGAGAGAGAGAGAGAGAGAAGAAATGTGTAAATAAAAAAAAATAAGGAAGTAAAGAAGAAAGGATATATATATATAGTGAAGATAGTGTTTTCACACTTAGTCATTTTTTGCTAAGTGTTGCCATCAATTCCAAAGGGAGAGATTGTTGGAAAGTGATGTTTTGGGAGAACTATGGATCACTTAAGGGTTGTCATTTATGACAACACTTATGTTGGAGTGATCACATGAAGTGATTATAAGTGTGGGAGACTCAGTCATGAAAATGACAAGTATAGAATCAAAATAATAGTATTCTATAGTACCGTTTTGGTCAGCGAAGATGGTATATGATGTATTATGGATTGTGAAGTTACAGGAAGATATTTTGGGATATATATGACCTTCATTTAAGGTCACATGTGTTTTGGTGTAGATATCAGTAAGATATAGTATTGTGAATATATGTGAAGATAGAGAAATAGTGAAATAGGCTATGTGAACAGTCGCGATGATTGAGGGAAGGCTAGATGGTATGGTAACGTGCTAAGTCAAATGAAAGTTGTATATTGTTGACACTTTGGTAATACAAGATTTTTTACTCTACATTTATCATTTTTATAAGTAATTTTAATATTTTGTATTGTATTTGAGAGCCGACTAGATGGAAGAATTGATATAAGTATAGAGTGTTTTGTGGAAGCGATAAGTGTGAAACTATGAGATAGAAATGGATGCAAATTTCAGATATTAGTAAAGACAAATAGTAGATGTGAGATTTGAGATTGACAAAGCTATAACTAGAACTATCAAAGCATATTAGATGCTTGTATACAGGGTTTTTTATTCCTCTAACAAGAAAATTTACTATGTAATACTCAGCTCCTAATAGGGCTAGATCTCCTAACAGGGATTCAATATTTTAGTGCATAGTTGTGGGTACCATCTCCACTGAGGTTTTCCCTTGGTCAGGGTTTCCTCAAAAACAAATAATGGTGTTATGAGTTATGTGTTATGTGTTTATGTTATTTTCATTTCAGCATTAATATGGTTTATTTTCAATTGGTTGAAGTTTAATTCAAAGTGTTGTAATACTGATTCACCCCCCCTCTCAGTATTACTTAATCCTAACAAGATCATCTTCATAGTAAAAAGGTTCAAACTAGATCCATTTTCTATCTAGACCCTCTTTATTTTTGTAGAATGAATGATAGCTTTGATGTGTAGGGGTTTGTTATGGTAAGGATGTAAACCACTAATCTCCTTATCTTTGAATAATAAATTTTGTTGTGGAGATAAGTTCCCAATCATGTCTTGAAATTGTGAGGCTTCAATTTTTTCAAGAACTTGTGACTCAGTAGGGGATTGTTCATGGACTTCCTTATGTATAAGTGATGTATGGAGAAGCTAAAGTATGGATATATGTGTGTGAGTCTTCCCTAGTTATTCCAAAAGGTCATAGAGTGAAGCATGTCGAGTGTATGTGGATGGTGTAGTTGGTGGAGTGGCAACATCCTTATCAATAACCCTTCCTCTTCTGGTTGTAGCTTTACAATCTTCACCCTTAATCTTGAGTGTGTATACATGGTTGTCAAATTCTTCTATGCAACCAAAAAGGGAATCAAATCCACAACAATAATTTTCTTCAATAATTCTACATGTAGAGTCAAAACCTTGGATGTTATTAGTGGAATACTCATACGACATTGATTTGGATGATGAGGCATTGTTCTGATCATATTTTGGAAATGGATGATTGTATATATTTAGTTGAGCATTGGATGATGATGATTTTTGTTCGACAACCTCAATTTTTTTGTCATCAATAAGGTCTTGGACAAAATGTTTCAACTTCATACATTTCTTGGTATTGTGTCCTTTAATGTGATGATAATCACAATATTCATTATCTTTGTACCGAGCCAGTTTGGGTTGATTGTCATCATATGGTCAAGTGTTAGGATATACCATCATGTTTTGATCAACAAGTCATCAAAAGATAATATCAAGTGGTTTTGCAAGGGAATTAAACCGTCAACATTGATGCCAGCTATAGTTATTATTATTACTAATTTTATTTTTGGTATTTTTGTTATTACATAGAAATATATAGCCCTGATTACTTGGTTGTTATTGTGAAGTATTCTGATTTTGCTAGCTGTTGTTACAATTTTTATTATTGTTTTGTTTCTAATTGAGTTTTTTATTTTTTATTGTTACGATTACCTTGATTGATGTTGGATGCTTGGATATTATGGACATGTTTAGCATCTTTCACTCCATCATTGACTACCCCTTTATTCTTGGTCCAAAAATTAGGTTTGTCATTGTTTGACAAAGGGATGTAATGTTTAATGGTTCCCTTTTGCAAGACCCTTTCTTAAAACCTAACTCAAAAGAATCAAGGGTGGCCATTCTCATTTGGAATGAAATTTTAGGTACCAAATTCTTAGTGAATATATCAATGAGATGATTATCTAGTATCTTCCAAGGCATGTGATTTGTGAGTTGTCTCCACCTTTCTAAGAAGTTGGAAGAGGTTTCTCTATTTTTGTTCCTAGTGTTGCACAAGTCACTTAATGATGCTTGATATTCAATGTTATAAGAATATTGTGAAAAACATTTCTCTACAAGATCAGAAAAGGTAGATATGGACCCCGAAGGTAAATTCATAAACCACCCCAGGGCGGGGCCTCCAAGACTCCTAGTGAAGAGTCCCTTGAGGTATTTTTCATTGTAGGAGACCTCTTGACATGCAACATAGAACTCTTTGAGATGTTGGATAGGAAAAGTATCTCCCTTTTGTTAGATTAGGTGAAAAACTAATCTCCCAAGAACACCTACATGCATAAACCTGTCACATGGAAGAAGCAAAGAACAAAAAGCAAGAAAGTCATGGAGGCCAAAAAGCCAGAGACATCTTATGGACATGCAAAGAGAAATTGTATTCCAAGATTATCTAAAAAGAATGTACAAAGGGTTCAACCATATAGGTGAACAATAAAACCCTAAAGCTATAAAGAAAAAAAATAAAGCTAGGTTGCACATTATGATTAATAAATATATTAATTATAATGCACCTAAAAGATAGCTTAAGTAAATAGAGTAATAAATGACTTAATTAATTAAACCAAAGTGATTTAATTAATAAGCATAAAGTATGATTACTCTAACACCCCCCCTTAAGCGTAGCTCAAGAGGGAAGCTAACCTAGCAAAGCTATGAAAGCAGAAAATGGGTCCCGGCAACAAGGCCTGATCAGGTACCCAGTACAAGAAAATAAACTAGATGAAGGAAAAAAAGCATCCAATCTAGGGAATGTCCCAGAGAAAGGAACAAGAAAGAGCATGAAGCATCTCCGAAGCATGAAACTGCAAACACTGTCAGAAGAATACTGCTGGAACCCCCACTGAAATAGTGCATGACCAGGTAGAGAAGACAAAGTCTAAAGAGCTGATCAATCAAAGAGGTGACCTCCAAAATAGGAATGAATGAGTGTCTATATAGTAGATGATCCATCTCACCAAAATGCATAGGTGCCTAGCCACTGCATCCGCCTAGTACATAGGAACAAAAACTGAATACGTAGACCACTCAACCAAACCAAGGAAGCAATAGAACCAACAGGTGAACCCCCCCCATAATGCTGAACGGGGTGACAGGAACACTGAAATGCAATGCCAGAAACATCTGCAAGAAGAAGAAACAGGAACACCTATGTGCAAAAGAAGGTACAAGCACAGGATAAAGGGCGGTGTCATAGACACAAACTACATGAGGCTAATGTCATGGAAGGTACACTCACTTGACAAAGGTGGATGAGCACAAAAGGCAAAACATCATAACCCCCCCATGGCACTTTATAACTGAGTGCGTATACAAACAAACACATAGTGTTCAAGATCCCAAAATGCAACTGATGGCACTTTATCTCAGTGCGTTTACAGAAAAAAGAATGCAACAGTGGAGATATATACAATACTCAAAAGAAGAAGGAAAGAAGAATGAGCCAGAAGAACAGAAGAAGAGATCACAGGACCTGTAGAACCCAAGTAATCCGCCAGAGTGCGAAAGTGCAAAACTCAAAGGAGAGAAAACCTGGAGCAGAATCTGGATAAAAGACCCCTGCAACTGAATAACTCACAGAACTAGCTTTCCGATGATATATGGTGAGCCCAAAAATGAGTCCGGATGAGCGAGATATGGCTCCCGGAAGGCAAAAAATAAACATCACCTTTGACAGAAAAAAACACTGTCAAAACAGCAGATCCAAAAACTATAACCTCCATAATCAGAAAGATCTCGGAAAGAGCTTTCCAATGATATAAAGAAGTCCAAAAAATACCTCCGTATGCTCCAAATATTGCAAAAAAGGCCCAGGTACCCTAAAAAGGCTTCAAAAAAATTTTTTTAAAGCCCCTGGGGCTGGAAATGCAAAGCCCCTGGGTGTATGGCGCACGCTAGGGGCTGGAGGTGGAGCTCCTGGTCACCTATGTGACCACCGCTAGGGCCCGCGGGGCTTAAAACCCCGTCGGGCGGCCCAGGCGGCGGCGCGGCCAGTGGAGCGGTGCGGGGGCTGTCGGAGCGGAGCGCGCAGTGCGGCGGAGCCGGGAGGAGCTGGCGGAGGCCGCGAAGGAGCCGAGCAGCGGAGCTGGCAGAGCGGTGGCCAGGCCGGTGGCGGGGGACGCTGCGGGCGGCAGCGGAGCTGAGCGGGGGCCGTCGGAAGCGCTGCCGAAGGAGCCGGGGAAGCCCGATGGAGGTGCTGCGGTGGAGGCCGCTTGGCGGCTCTATGGTGGCCGCTGGGCGGCGATTAAAAAAACATTGCATGCGTTAATTTGAACGCAAAAAACAACCAAAAAAATGATTTTTTAAATATTTTTTCTCAGTTTTCGTGCCCGTACGGCACTGAAAACTAAAAATTTTTGCCTCAGAGCCACGTTGTCCAAAATGGACAAGTTTTATATGGATTTAGGGGTTCTTGGGCCTTCTGGACACAATGGTGGTGTCCATTTTTGCCCAAGGTGAGCTAAATTTTGGCTCCCCCTAGATCCACAAAAAAACTTCTGAAACCCTTGAAAACCTCCTGCTTCTGAAACACTTCAACAAAACACGAATAGCGAGCAGCAAGATGGCTCTGATACCATGTTAGATTAGGTGAAAAACTAATCTCCCAAGAACACCTGCATGCATAAACCTGTCACATGGAAGAAGCAAAGAATAGAAAGCAAGAAAGTCATGGAGGCCAAAAAGCCAGAGACATCTTATGGACATGCAAAGAGAAATTATATTCCAAGATTATCTAAAAAGAATGTACAAAGGGTTCAACCATATAGGTGAACAATAAAACCCTAAAGCTATAAAGCAAAAAAATAAAGCTAGGTTGCACATTATAATTAATAAATATATTAATTATAATGCACCTAAAAGATAGCTTAAGTAAATAGAGTAATAAATGACTTAATTAATTAAACCAAAGTGATTTAATTAATAAGCATAAAGTATGATTACTCTAACACCTTTTACTTATTGAATTTAAGGATCTCATTTTTTTCCAAAATAGTTGCATATTGATTGATTTATCAAATAGATAAGGAAATATCTCCTCAAAGGAGAACTATTTCTTTCCTCCATTTTGCATGCTATGTATGAGAATATTGAGTTCATTGATTTGATATTCCAAGTCAAGTATATTGTGATGTGTAAGTTGTGGCCCAAAACATTATCCTCCTCCAAATTGTGATGTGGATCTGGATGACATAAGTCCTAATGTAGGAGGAGGTGTCTAGTGAAATATCTGGGATGTCATCAAGGTAGATGTCTTCAATAATCCAAATGGGATCTTGAAGAGTGATGAAATGTATTGTGTTGTATATTGTGAGGTTGATGTTTTTAGCAATGATGTTTGACCTATGTTCAAGACATTAGCACCCAAGGCATTAGATGTGTTTGTTGTGGGTTATTATGTGAGGTCGTATTAGGCATAGCACTAAGGATTTTTTTGGATTTATTCACTTTTCAACTAAATTTTTTGTTGAGATGTCAAATTGGATAATGTTGTAGAAGGACCACTCGAAGTAGCCTTACCTTTGTCTTATGAGGACATTGTTTTGATTGTAGAAATTGTGGTTGTGTTAACATAGGCTCTACATTTTGTGGTATTATTGTAAAGTAAGGAGTAATCAAAGTTATTAGGGAATGTGACTCTGTCATAAACAAGATTCATAAAAATCTTAGATTTTTTGGCTTGAATTACCTTTTCTACTATCTCCAATTTATATGGGTTTTTGAGGAATTCTTGGTCTTGTGGAGTTATTTCTTTTTTTAGTTTGTTTGGGTTGATCAAAAAAATCAACCTCTTCCTCTTCTTGGTTCATGATATCTATAGCTAGTACCTAGATTCTTCCAAGAAATGTTGAAGAAAAGGGATTCTCATTGTCTTTAGTCATGTCTGAAATTCTTTGACTCATGTTTTTAGATTGTGAATGGGTAACGACCATATAATTTTACCTTGGAAGAATAGAGGATGGATGAAATTTGGGGATGGATTGGGTGAAAATTTTGATGGTGAAAGATTGCATTAACTATTCAAGAATGACTCTATTCTCAAGTGATATAATTCAACTAATGTTTTGCCAAGGACAAGGATCTCAAGGACACTTTGATAAATCTTTCAATCTAGGATTAATGATGGAGGTATGAAAGATTAGTTTTGATAAGTCTTGGCCTTGTTTGCATGGGGGTCAATCATGATACTATATTAGGTCCAAAATGATGATGATGCTCCTAAAATGTAATCATGGAGGATAATGTAAGTGCAAATAGAATGGTGGGATTGTGATGATCTATTCATATCTCACAATGTTGATAAAGGTGTACTTCAAATGATATTTTATCATGAATCATGAAAGCTTCTTGTTGAAGATGATTTTGTCATATTTATCACTTTCTTGGATTTCTTGTCAGATTGATTTCATAAGGTGTTGGGTTTTCTTGTCCTCTTAGTCAACTATCTCCTTTTCCTTGTACACATGGGGTAGTTGAATTTTCACTTTCTTATGTTCCCCTAAATCAGACATGGATCATGAAGTTCACAATTTTGGATGATAGATGATCAATGTTGGCAGAACAACTATATGGCTGGGTAGGTAAGTCCAAATATAAATTATTTATAAGTCCCCCTAAGCTCATTTTTTTCTGGCAGAGATGTTGAATCTCAGACACAAACGTCGATCTAAGAAGACAATAACCTCATGTCTAAGATGATGATGTAGGAGTTTGACTAACTTTTGACTAATTTGGACTTGTTTAGGACTGATACTAGGTCAATTTTTTCCTTGATAAGAACTACTTTTCAACATTCATCAAAGGAATTGACTACGTTAAGTATACCTTGATTCAAAATTTGGGCATAAAAACCAGTTTCTTGAAGACACACTTTTGAAATTAGTCTAATAAGGGAAAAAAAAACCTTGCACAAGGAAAGTAATGTTGGAATTTGATGATGTTTATGTTGTCTTTGATCATGAAAATGTATTGAGGTGTTGTCATTTCTAGAAAATTAATTCATTGGAGGCAACAAATAAGTTTTATCAATGGAGGTGAAGATCAAAGTGATGAAATGTCTAATTGTTTAGTCAACCGGGCAAAATATAGTGTGTAATGGACAATCAATTGGATCTAGAACATGAAATTGAGCTAAGATGAATAGTCATATAATTAACATCTACAAAGGTATATATAACTATTCCTATGATCGCACTAGTTAATTTGAGGATTTGAGTAAGTTATTGAAGATTGAAGTGGTACTGGCAGTTACAATAGTAAGCTGGTGGACACAGTTGATTAGATCGGTATTGTAGTAAAATATTAGTGGTTGACCAACATGTTTTCATAATTTAATGTTTTAGGCCAACATCAAGGATGTTTAATTTTTCTTTTGGCATGTTGGCTCACATGTTTAAGTTGGATTTGAGGGATGACTTGTAAAATATTTTAGGGTTCTAACACTAACCTAGAACAAGTATATAAATGGTTGTTGCGATGATGTTAGTTATTTTTGTGATGGTATGTAATGATTGTTGAAGATAATATAGAGGTGATGATGTGTTCTATGTGATACAAGTGATTTGGAATACATTAGATCTATCATGTATTGAGTATAAATATTAGGTAATTATTCTCTTATTGATTATAATAGATTGGTAAGATAAATCCTCTAACAAGGTCACTCCTAACAGGGTGAGAAGGATATCTAATAGGATCTAAAGGATAAATCCTTTAATAGGATTACTCATTAGCTTGAGTTTGAAATATCTTAATAGAGTAAACTTTAACATGTCTCCAAAGCTCTTAACTGGGCTACAAATACTCTTAACCATGTATAACCCCAAAAGGGTTGTTGTAATTGATCCTAACAAGGTTGATTTCCAAGTACACTAGTGAAATATTATGGATTCATCCCTGCATGTGGTTTTATCCCTCTAATAAGGGTTTCCATGGGAAAAATCTTGTGTTCAAGTGTTTTATTTTGTGAATGATTTATGAGTTGTGTTGTTGCTTGATATTTATATTTGCATGTAGGTTAGTTGGAAAGATAATCTGAAAAAGTTTTAGATTTTTTATTGCATTGATTTAGCCACCCCTCTCAATGCTTTATAATACCAACAATTGGTATCAAATATTTGTTCCTTTGAAGAATCCTAACAACTTGGGAAGATCCTTAAGGAAATATATGGAAGGTTTGAGATACATAAGACAACTTGAGGAAGCTGAAAAGGTTATCAATGAACTGAAAGATCAATTGAAGTATTATTTGGCCAAGAAAAAAGATCTTATTGAACAAATGAATGAGACTCAAGACCATATTGATAAATTGTCTAAACAAAGTGGATCTAAGGAATTTAAAGCATCCCTAGAAGCCTTGTCTTGAGAGAATGAACAATTTCACAAGGACACAAAGAATAATAAGAGAGAGATTGAAGCCTAATCAATCAAATTATGTGAAGAGATGGAAGAAAAGAGAGTTTCTAAAGATTAGGGACCTTGCATGCATATCTTCATGAGTCTAAAGAGGAAATGGAAGATCTAAGAGGATAAGTCAACATTCTTGTGATGAGCAAAGATAAATTGGGAAAAGAAAATAAGAGTTTGAGAAATGAGAATGAGAAAGTGAAAGGAGAACTGAAGAATGCAAATGATCTACTAAAGAAATACAATGAGAGTTATGAGAAACTTGATGAGTAGATAAGAAACCAAAGAAGGAGAAAGGACACAAATGTTCTAGGCTATACAAGTTAGACTGCTTTTGAGACTAGTGAATCTTCTGGAACTAAGGATGAAAATCCATTAGGAGAATCTATACCTAAGGTAAATACCTAGATTCTAGGTAATAAACCCTACAAGCTTGTATGTTTCAAATGTCATAAAGTGGGTCATACTTTTGATACATATTTCTATAAGTGCAATAAGTATGGACACACTACATATGATTGTAGCTCTAGATCTAGCAGTAGATCTAGTAGCTTTGATGAATATTGTTATACATACAATATATATGGCCACAAATATGATGATTGTAGGTCAAGAGTGAATAATCCAAGGCCACCTATGAACCAGGAAAACCCTCACCAAAGGGAAATACAATTCAATGTCACATGCTTAGTATGTGGAAACTATAGACACATGGCTATGAATTGAAGAATGAGGACTGGAAGAGCTAATGTTGGACCATGGAGGAAAATTGGTATGGCATATTTTTACTGTCACAAGATTAGTCATCTAGCAAGGAATTATAGAATGAGAAACCAACTGGTAAACCGGTCAACAAATCAAAAGGGAAAATAGATTGTGAATGTAGATGAAACCAAGAAAGACAAGAGCGAGATTTGGAAGAACAAGGAAGATGTCAAGGAAGAAATTAAAATAGTAGAAGTATCCACATCACCATCAGGTGTGGATGGTTCATTTTCAAACTAAGTCACCTTTGACTTTTGAGGATCAAGTACTATTGAATCCACTTTTGGACCCCCTTATAAATTTACGGTAAGATCTATCAGCATATATAGATGCAATGAAGAATGTTAAATTGATTTGAGAAAGTTTTGATCAATCTCATAAGGTTTTTTCAATCGGTAATAATATTGCATATCAACTGGTAAAAAGGTTATGTTCAATCGATTAGTGCATTTAATGCTCGCATGTGAAGGTAGATAAAAATGTTATTTTTATTTCATTATTACCTTGCACTTTGTGAATCTTTCTACGGAGTGAAAGAAGATTTGTTTGATTCATTTGTAGAGATATTAACAAAAAAAGGAAATGTCTTAGCATTGTATGTAGAGAATTTTATAGCACAACTGATAGATCCTAATACTCCTAGATTTTCCACATTTCAAGAAAAGTCACTAGAACTAAACAATGAGTTGATGAAACTAGTCATTAAGAAGAAAGTAAGAAAATAAGTGGAACAATTCATGATCCAAAAAGGTTTTTCAAAGGAAGAAATTGAGAAATCCAGAGCCAAACATGTTTCATAACAAGCAAGTACATATGAAGCAGAAAAAGGTGATGAGGATGTTGAGATAGTAGGTGCAACTAGTGGTAACCCAACCAGTAGACAAAAAAGGAGCACATCTCAAGTCAAGAAGGAGAAACATTCTCCTATCACACCACATGAAATGAGGTCAACATGAAATGTCAAGACTACATTGGTCATAGAGGAACCATGCACAATAATCAAGTGAAGAGTAGACTAACCAAAGGAGGAAGAATTCTAAAGTTTGTCTTTGATTTTCCACACTTCTTAAATTATCTAGAGAAGAATATATGAAAATCCCAATAGGAGTTGAGACTGCTAGCTACAAACTTTGATCCTTTGATTGAGAAAGATACTTCATTTGATGTCAAATTTAACTCTATCCACCAAAAGCTGAAGTCTTATAGAGTTGAGAAAGACAAGAGGATGACTAATCTAATGGATTTGCAAAGCTTGTTGATTCCCAGGTTAGATGTTTTGCAACAAGGTGTGAAGGAATTAGAGAAGGCATTGGCACACCCTAATGTGTGCATTGTTGAAGATCTTAAGGAGTTATCATTTATATTTTGTGGATAGATTTTCATCATGGAATATCTATGGATGAATTAGATCAGTGATCTTCATATGCTCAAGGATACTTACAGAGATATCTTCAATAGACTATAAATAGGTTATGCTACTCTATATAAATTAAATTTTGTTACTTTTGTAATTCCTTTGTCATTATTATTAAAGGGGGAGTTTTTTAGTAAAATTTGTCAAAAAAAAATGTATATAATGCCATGTACTGGGTTAAGGGAGTAGTATACATGTCTATAATTCCTAGGGGGAGTTATTATGCAATCTAGGATTAGTTTACTATTTTTGCATTGGTTAAACACTTTGAAAATTTCTTAGTGTTGCCATCAATGCCAAAGGAGGAGATTGTTGCCATTTGATAATGTTCATGTTTTCTTTGATCATCCAAATGTCCTGTGGTGTTTTCATTATTAGCAACTTAATTAATTGGAGGTAACAGATCAGTGTTACTGATGGAGGTGAAGATAAAAGTGATGAAATTTCTAAGTATTTAGTCAACCAAGAAGAAGATAGTGTGCAATGGAAAATCAATTGGATATGGAACATGAAGTTGAGCTAAGGTACATGATCATATAATTAACATCCACAGAGGTATATATAACGATTCCTATGATCACACTACTTAATTTGATGATTTGAGTAGGTTATTGAAGATTTAAGTGGTACTAGTAGTTAGGACAATAAAATGGTGGACATAGTTGATTAGATCGGTGTTGTGGTCAAATCTTAGTGGTTGAATGACATGTTTTCATAATTTAATGTTATAGGCCAATATCAAGGATTTTTAATTTTTATTTTGGCGTGGTCACTCACATGTTTAATTTGAATTTGAGGGATGACTTGTAAAAAAATTTAGGGTTCTAGAACCAACCTAGAACAAGTATATAAATGGTTGTTGTGATGGTATGTGATGATTGTTGAAGTCAATATAGAGGCAGTGAAGTTTTCTGAGCAACACAAGTGATCTAGAATATATTGGATCTATCATGCATTAAGTGCAAATATCAATTCATTCTTTTGTTGTTGATTCTAATGGATTGGCAAGCTAATTCCTCTAACAAGGTCACTCCTAATAGTGTGAGAAAGATCTCTAATAGGATCTAAAGGATAAATCCTTTAACATGGTGACTCATTAGCTTGAGTTTGAAATCTCTTAATAGAGTAGACTTTAACAGGTCTTCAAAGATATTAACTGGGCTTCAAATACTCTTAATCAGGTATAAGCCCAAAAGGGTTGTTGTAATTGCTCCTAATAGGGTTGATTTCCAAGTGCATTAGTGAAATCTTATGGGCATCATCCCCACACATTGTTTTCTCCCTCTAAGAAGGGTTTTATGAGAAAAATCTTATGCTCAAGTGTTTTTATTGTTGCTTGATATTTATATTTGCATGTTGGTTAATTGGATAGATAATTTGTAAAAGTTTTAGATTTTTGGTTGCACTGATTCAGCCCCCTCTTAGTGCCATATAATACTAACAAGTAATTATGACTTTGGGGAATTTTTTATACAACTTGAAACTCATTTGTGTATGTTCTAAAATTACCTTTTCAAGTCACCTCATATTTCAATACAGTTTGTAACAATGAAGATAGTACAAGAATTTCCTTCCCTAAGGAATCGATTGAGTGATAAAAAAATTTGCCCACAACTTGATATCCCTTCAGCTCACATAGTCGTGTCACCCCCTAGAGAGTTCACATAATTTTTCCTTTTATAAGAGTTAGGTACAATACCGTCAAAGGATACTATGCAATGAGACCTCCAATGCTATATATCCCCTTTAAAGCACTCAAGGGGATATTAATGGTAAGTGTCTTTAGGAGAGATTCTTCCCCCTCCTTGTATAAGGAATATGAAACTTTCACAAGTGATTTAGGTGGCCATTATTCTAAGGTATTTATTAAGTCCATCTATTCAAAAGAATCTTATGAATTCAAATACAAGGAATCATGGTAGTGTAAAAACTATTTATATCATATATACCACTAGAGGAGACCAGGCATAAGATACTTTTTTCCTTTGAGTTCTTGGCCTCAAGAAGGTATTTATTTATACTGGATCAGAAGAGCTTGGCTTTAGCTTTATTTCCACTTGGGACGTCCTCACAAGGTGAGTACTTTTTACCACTATAATAGGCCCTCTACAAGGTAAAATGAAAGTAAAGGTGGATTAAAAAAGTGGGTTTGGATTTTTGATTACTCTCAAGTAGTAAGAGCATACTTTTTTACCAAAATTTCTTCTCCCAAACACACATTCATTTACCTAGGATTCCTTTCTAAGTAACAAATCAAGTAGGTCTAGATTTTTTATTGTCTTTAAGAGACACGGGCATACTTCCCTACTAATCAACAAATCACTACAAGTAAATTCTTTAATTAGATGCCTAAGAAAATAAGTTAATTAAAGACATTGAAGTTTGTTTGTATCTCATTGGCAACCTGCAAGACAAGCATTAGTAGTTTTTTGTTCAAGTCTTCATAAAAACATCTTGCAAAGACTCGTTAAGATATTCAAGATTATCATAAGCTTATTCCATTTTACCCTATGTATTTAATGGGAAAATTACATACAAACATTCTTAGTAGTTTCAAAAAGTCCTTCAACCTAAAATGTTGCAAAAGATAAATAGATCGGTAACACAAAATCAATGGAAATTACAAGTTTTTTGTGAAACAATAGAGACAGCGATTTTCACAGATGATGATCTACATAGACAGTGGTCAACAAAAAAGATAGAAATGACATGTGTTACAATACCTGAATGCACTTAAACATATGGAGATGATAATTGGTCTATGGAGATGACGATCTACTAATAGAAAATGTTAGCTAAATGTGGTAATAAAAATTAAAAAATTTAGTAGCATTTAGTTTCATAAAATTGTCCTATAGTTAGAAAAATGAATGTAAAAGTGTTAAAATACCATAAAAATATGTTTAAATCATTTTAAATTCAAATTTATGTTAACAAAGTGGAGATGATAGTCAACAGTCTGTCAATCTGTGTAGATGATGATGATAGAGTGAAGGTGCCTCTATGTAATCAAAGATGTTGATGCGTAGATTGGACATATGAATCATGAATTTTCAAGATTTTCAAATATGTATTAGGGATGTGGGTCCTTTTGGGCATGCCAAAATGTATATGATGAAATACCTACCTTTGTGGACCAAGCTAAAATATGAAAATGTTAGATATAAATCAATTCAAACTAAGCTAAACATGTTCATAAAAACTTGAAACTACACAATGGTTTCCAACATAACCTCAGACAAGCTTAATAAGGGTGCCCAAGCCTTTTTTATTTACTAATGAATAACTCAATAACAAGTATGGGGAACTTGACTCAATCCTTCACCAATGCAAAATGATATTCAAGATTAAAACTAAGAGCTAAAATGAAATGAACAATCTATCCATACTAAGATCAATTCCATTATCCTAACATATAATATCTAGATTTGAAATGAAACTAAGATTGAGATGAAAATACTTAAGAAAACTTAGAGCAATACTTGCATGATAACAATGCACAAATGAAAGATGATTTTCAAGTAGTGAGATCTCCTATTTATATATTTTTGGAGTGAAGAGAAGGGCTTGGATGAGGTGGTACCTACATGGAATCCACATAGGAGCCACATATGAGACACAAGGGAAAAAGGACATGCCATGCAAAAAGTCAACTTGGAGCATTTAAGGTTTGAGAGGCTCAAGGCTTCTCCCAAATGTGTGAGCAAATTTGGGGAAATGTGTGGGGGACAAATGTGTAAGGAGGGAGTTGGAGAATTTAAGGAAGTTTGGTGGCTTTCTTGGGATGATTTTCTCACACATGTGAGCAACTCATTAGCACTAATGAAGTTAGGAATCACTTTTTAAGTGTGATTAGTGAGTGATTATCAATAACCGTAGGTTTAGCAAGTAAAGTGATGGGCGTAGACTAGGTTTTAGGTAGGGATTTAGATTAAGTCAAATTAGATTTAAATTAATCATGACTTAGAATAATATTAGGATGTGTAGGAATTTTTTTTAAAAATCAATTTATTCAAAAAGGGATTTATGGGATAATGTATTAAATAAAATCTAATACATTAGGGGAGGTATTTAAATTAAATTTAAATACTAAGGGCAATGATCCCATTTAATTAAATAAATTTAATTAAAATATAGTTGAATATTAAAAATATAATTAATTAAATAAAATTTACTATAATACTAAGGGGAGTATTAATTAAATTAATATAAGTGTGTAAGGACAATTTTAGGCGTCTACAAAAATGACCATGGATTTGGTCATTTTTTATGGTAGACAACCCCAAATCCAACATTCTTAAACATAACTTGCATAATCAAATGCCCTATGTCTATGACATTGTACATCAGTGGCTATCGCCATGGAAAAAATAATCATGAAATCAGGGGCATCATAACCAAGTACTTGTCTAGTAGAGTAGTAAGTAAGCCCTAAATATGGATGGAACAAACCTACATGAAAATGTGGCCTATCATCTATAGTAAATGGTATCACATCCGCTCTTTTTATAGGCTTTCCCTACTCAACTTCTATTATCGCTGCTTCATCTTCTAATATTTTTTTGTGCAAAGATAATCTCAAATCCTGATAAGTGGTTCTCAAACTTTCATATTCATGTTCAAGACCCTTTAATCAATCTCATAATCATTCATATCATCCAACCCAAATACCTCAATTACAACATTTTTTATATATATACAAAGGGTTGTCCCTTCCAACTGTTAGAAATAAAGAATACTGAGAGGGGGGGTGAATCAGTATTCTACAAACTTTATCTTTTGCCCAATTATGGATATAAAAGATTATCTTTATACATGCATAACATAAGAAGCTAAACAACATGCATAGCAATAAAACTGAAGAACTCATAACACATGATTTGTTCTCGAGGAAACCCTGGCCAAGGGAAAACCCCGATGGGGATGGTACCCACAAAGATCCACTAATAAAAAGTATCATGTTAAGGATGTTGACCATGTTAGGAGTCTATTACAAACATATAGTGTATCAATCCTGATTAAGGGACTATAGGCCTTGTTAGAAGCCTCAACCCTATTAGGAGTTGGTAGTACAAAATGTGATTACCAGTTGAGCCCACTACCCAAACAAGTAATGTATAATATACAATAATTACAAAATAAGTCAAGGTACATAACCTTATTCTGCTTGCATCAATATCTCTTCATTGATCTTTCACTATCATTATTACATATGCTTCATATACTTCACATCATACTATTACAAATGCTTGATGCTTATTACAATTTCTTACTTTCTTTTTTTTACTTTACAATCACATTTACATATATACCAATAGCTTTAACCAAGATTAAACATCTAATATGTCATCCCTTTATATTGTTAAGACATTATTTTGATAAACAAAATAATCCCTTAACTCTTTACCAATTCTACCTTCATATACTGTCCTGTCGGCTTCACACTGTCTTCGATAAAACTATCATAACTTCTTTTGTACATGCCTTACTAATTTGCACTCTGATATGGGTCATCATTAGTCACCATAGAGTCTATTTTCAAGTGTGCAAGCACTGAACTCACTCCAGTCAATGTCGCAAACAAAAACTATGTCCAGGTACACTGGTAAAAATAGTGTCTCATACTTAGACAAATATGCAATGTGCTCTGTCATACTTGCTCTCTGACTTGTGCGATCTTCATGTGGATCATATGTTGCCATAATGACAACATCTATGCAATCAACTCAGCCAAATTGCCAACAATCTCCCCCTTTATCATTGGTGGCAACTGTATACACCTAAAAATGGCTTCATTAATTAATTAAATATTTATTATTTAATTACTATTAACTTGATAAATTAATTAAATATTTATTATTTAATTAATAATTAGTCCTCTATTTATTAAATAAATTATTCAATTTATTTAGTGAATTCACTATAGTCTATTCTTTTATCCTACGTCTTCCAATTAGTCTTATTAAAGTGATTTAATTAAATACACAATCACCTAAATATGACTAAGTTTCCTAGTCCACCTCACCTACCTAGTCACCTAACACATCACTTTGGTTAAGATAAATAATTATTATTAATTATTTATTTACAATTATCCTCACCCACACATGTCCTATTCTCAAGAGTTATGTGGCCTCATAAGACTTAGTCTCATGACCACATGTCCTCTCAACAACCAAGTCAAGAGACATGCCCTATTCCTAAGGGGCTTCTCAAGCCACCTCTAAGGGTCAAAGGTGACTCATGGGACACTTGTGCAAAGAGTCCTCATGAGGAAAAGGTCTCCCCCTCTTTCTCTCTTGGGTCTTTGTGAGACACTTGACATGTGTCTTTCTCTTCCACCTTCTTCTCCTCCATGTCAATGTGAGAGGAACATCATCCCTATTCTTCCTCTCACATTCTAACTACATCCCCCTTTCTCTCAACTCCTTCAACCAAGTCAATCCTAGCCCTAGGATCTTCCACCTTTCATTCTCAACCGTAGGATTGCACCACCTAGGCCTAGATCCTCCAAAACTCTATAAAAAGAGCCACATTTCCCATTTGAGAGCTAATAGGTATTTTTGATAATAAGCATTCAAGCATTCAAGCATTCAAGAAATCAAGCATCCATACTATCACCATTTCATTTCATTTGCATTCCATCCATTAGTTTGCATAAGCTATTGTGCACTCATTTCATTCAATCTCCACACTTTGGTAGCATCTTGGGAGAAGGCTTCATTTGGAAATCTGAGAGCTCAACATCTTCAAGAAATCAAAGCTAGGAGGACAATGGAGACAAGCTACATGGTAGGTGAAGGTAATTAAATTAGTTTCATCATTGCATAGTTACTTTGCATTCTTCATTGTGTTTGCATTAGATAGATTTATTGGCTTTAATAGTTAATTTATCATTTCTAGTTGTTAGACATCTAATTTGCATACATTTTTGGCGCTAGAAGGAGGGCCAGCCTCCATTTTTAACATTTTGTTTTCTTAGTTTTCCATGTGCAGACATTTCCAAGTTGTTTCTATGCATTCATTCATGATTCCTACGCATTTGTCCATCTGTTCTGTGCATTCATTTTCAATCACATCAGTCTTTTTTGTCTTTTCCATTTTCATTTCGATAAAAATCTATGCATCTGTGCCACGTTTCTATGCATACATTCCACTTTTCTGCACATACATTCAAATTTCCTATGCTTACATTACAATTTTTTGTGCATTAATCATTCTGTTATGTGCATCTGTTTAATAATTATGTGCATTGATTCACTGTTATTGCGCATTTGTTATTGATAGTATTTAGGTTAAAAAAATTTATTTATTTTGATTTTAGCTAACCCTTAACAAGTTTCTATTTTCTCTGGTAGCTTTTAGGTTGTTTTGCAGGACGTTTAGTAGAAGACCCTATTGCTAAAATTTCTAACATATTTCTTTGCAGGGATTCCTAAAGGGTTTGCAAAATAAACCATAACCTCATTTGGGCTCTAAAATAAGACATGCATTTGCTTTGTGTGTATTCTTTAGTATAGCTCAAGTGTCTATTGTGTTTTTCTTAATAGCATATCTGTAATCCCAAAATTATAACAACATATCCTCTCCCCTCACTATTCATGGACCTTGGGTGTAAGAGAAACTGTTATAATTTTAGAGGGTGGTCTTTGGTGGGAAAAGAGGTACTCACCCCAAGGAACGACCCAACCGGTAACAGGCTAAAGCCAAGCCCTTCCAAACCGGTATATAAAAAATGCTAGTGTGATTAGTCCTCATTAGACAGGTGTGAATTCATTGTGGCAACCAAAATCTCCTCCAGTACCCTAGTGGTGCGTTAAAGTCCTACTTAGTAGAGGTGAAAGCCTTGCTTTGAAAGGATTGGGAGAGCCCCCTTAATTGGGAAAATGACTTGATCACAACCACTTGAACGGATTTCCTTACTAAAAGCTTTTGTTTAGTGGCCAAAAACCTTCTATCTGCTAGCTCAAGGAGTCACCCAAGCTTGTGAAGACACCCCACATTACTCATGGTTCATAGTAGAGATAGCAATTCTTTGGGAAGTAATGACCCATTGAATTTGAAACTTGGTGTGCCTGAGAAGTGAGTGCACTGTAAGGAGGAGCCCATGCCTCCAAGTTCCTAGGCTGTCTGCTATGAATTTGCATGGCTAGATTTTATTATCCTAGTGGGGATTTAGTAGATATCATCCTTGCCAACCATAGGATTGTAAGCGTGTTTGTGCATTCATATTAGCATAGTCAGATTAACATCATTTCTATCTTGTGTGTGTGTGTTTATGCATTTTTCACTTTGCCAAAAAAAAAAAAACCAGAAAACACTAGGAAAATCCAAAACATTTCAATTCAGATCGAAACTTCAAAAACTTGCGCATATATCACATATTTCTATGCATTTGATCCAAATTTTTTGCGCATCTATTCAGACTGTCTGCACTTTTGAGTATACCAGTTCACATTTGTTACATCTTGTTGCGCATCTATTTCATTTTGTTGCACATTTATCAATCTGTCTTGCGCATTTGTTGTTGTGCATTTACAACAGTGAGCATTTCCACAAACTTTGCAATTTTCAAAATCACTTTTTCAGATACCCATTTTCATCCTTAGCAAGATTCTAGAGAAACAGTCAAGTTGTACAGACCTCTGATCTTTAGTTTAACCATTTTCATCACTTTTAATCATTCCTTCATCAAGATTCATCAAATCATTTTCTTCCAAATCTTTGAAATTCTCAATTTTGTGTTGAAACATTATCTTATCCATTAGATTTTAATCTTTGTGAGTTTACCATATCAGGATATATCATCCTTAACCACCAAACTTACTTAGGTTATTATCTCTTGATTTCCCTTTTGTCATATCATAGTGAGATCTATAGCTCCTATTGACTTAGAGTTTATCAAGTTGTCTTGTCACTTTTCAACACATTTCAATATCTTTTCTATCAATCACTTTCCATTTCTTCTCATCCAAAATCTTTCATCTCACAATCAATTCTTTCAATTTTATGGCTCAAACTCGATCTCAGAAACTCAAACAAGCCATTAATCTAGAATCCCTAGACAAGATGGAAGGAAATACCAGCAACGAAGAAAATCCTTGGCCCGAAGCTCCTAAGAAAACTTCACTTTTTACATCCACTGACAAACCCACCGATGACGAACTTAGGGAGGCTTCACAAGATCCTTAATTTTATCATGTCATGGAAAGACTCTTAGGCTTGGATAAAGAGATGTATTTCCTCATGCTTGCTCAACAAGGAGCTAAGTTACCAAGCAATTTTGATGTTTCTTATCTTAGAGAACCAGCTCACACAAACAATCAATAAATTCCTAAAGGTTCTCAAGATACTCATGGAGCAAAGGAAACCAATCAGCAATCCAATGCTTCTCATAGTCATGAACAACACACTATTTCTCAAAATGATCAACAAAATCATGCTTCACAAAACAATGCTTCCCACAACAATGTTTCCCAAAATTCTCAAGGAAACACATTATCTTTGGATCCCATTCTACAACAAATCCAGATGCTTCAACAACAAATCCGTGACATCCAAACTAGATCATCAACAAAGAAGTATTCCTTGGATGATATATGTCCTTATCCTTTTGATAAGAACTTAGCAATGATTCCATTCCCTCCTCATTTTGAGGTACCGAAATTTGACAAATACAAATGGAATTCGGATCCACAAGACCACATTCGTGAGTTTTGTGTTTCTTGTATTGAAGTCGCTCACAATGACACTTATCTTATGTGACTATTTCCATGAAGTTTAGGAGGACAAGCTATGGAATGGTTCTCTAAACTACCCCCAGGTATCAAATCTTTCAATGAGCTTCTTGACAAATTTGTGACTCATTATTCATATAACATCAAACATGAAGTCACTATGCTTGATCTTTGCAATGCACATCAAAAGAATGGAGAACCTTTCCTTACTTTTTTGCAAAGATGGCATCAATTGTTTTCCAAATATCCACGAATGATTCCCAAACAAGAAAAGATGGATATTTTTGTGCATAACCTTACACTAGAAATGAGTTATAGGTTACAATTGCAATGTCCACCAAATTTCAATAAGCTCATAGAAAATGGTATCAAGATTGAGGAAGCCATGGTCTGAAAAGGTGAGATCAAACTTTATTCTAAAGACAATGCCGGATCTTCAAATTCCAATTCCAACAACTACAACAATGGCAAATCAAAATTTTGGAATAAAAACAAAAACATTGTCAATGATGGGATTGTCGATAATCGTAATGTCAAACCAACACAACCCCTTCTCAATCTCACCAGTCATGCCAATGCTACTCAAGGAACCTACAATAATCAATCATCAAATCAAAATACCAACAAAGATTCATCCAAACCAAGATTGCCTTTTATGTCACCTCGAAGAAATTTTACTCCTTTAGGGGAATCTCTCGAATCAGCATTACGGAAGTTAACCACAAAGAAACTCATTATGCCTCCTGAAATGAAAGATTTTGAACCTAGGGTGAAGCCTTCTTGGTGGAATGAGAATGATTATTGTGAATTTCACAGAGGTAGAGGACATAAAACCAATGATTTCAAAAGAATCAAAAATGTAATTCAAGACTTAATCAAAAGTGGTGAAATTGGTGTTGATGGACATGTCTCGAATGAATCACATATAGCTTTCAAAGATCCACTTCCTAAGCATGAAAAAGGGGGTTCTTCCAACAATAAGGGTGACAATCAAGCCAATTATAATTCCACTCCCTATCGATATGTTGGTAACATTTTTGAATTTCATCCTTCTATGTATTATGCCAAAGTCATTACCATCAAAGGAAAAATAGAGAGTCAACCAGTCCAAGCTACTACTCATGCTCGAGCCAAAGTTACTCTCCAAGGAGTCCAGTCTAAACCAAGCACTACACAAAATAAGTCCGTTTATGTCCCAAAGTCTATCCCAAATACTTCCAACCAATATAATCTTTTGGAACAACTTAAGAAAACACCTGCCCAGATATCCATCTTAGAGCTTTTGCATCTTTCCCTACCTCACAAAGATATCCTTGAAAATGTTGTCTTAGAGACCCAAGTTCCCACAACTCTAGATCATGATCAATTTCAAGCTATGGTGGGCCATTTAACAACCCCACACTATTTTTCCTTCACTAAAAATGATGATTTAGCTATTACCCAACCTCATAATGCTCCCTTACATATCGAAGTCCTTGTCCAGAATCACAAGATTAAAAGAGTACTAATAGATGGGGGAGCTGGCTTGAATATTTGCACGTTAAAGTTAGTCCTTGCATTGGGATTTTTTGAGAATGTCATTGATCCAAAAAATAAAATCACAATAAAAGCCTATGATGAGGAAGAGATATCATCCAAGGGGTCCGTTGTTCTTCCAATTAGATAGACCAAATCATCTTATCCCCATCCATCTGCTCTTTTATATTCAAAATTGATGGCTTTTTGTCCTTGGGGTAGAGGCTCCACATGGCTAATGCCTTATTCTTTGGGCTATATCCAAACCCTTTTATTAAATCTCCCACTTGCTTTTTTGAAGTCAGGGTAATATCTTCATGTCTCCTTATTTGATCAATAATAAATGCAGAGGCCAAATCCCATCTAGGTAATAATAACATATTACTATCTTTTACTAACCTCCTAGCCTCTTCAGGGGTTATCTCTTCATTCTCTGGATCATAATCTTTTATTGCTTCTAAGGCCTCAGTGGGAATCTAGCCATCTTCTCCAATCTGCACTATGGAGGCTACTTGTCACTATTTGTGCCAGAGGAGGAAGTCTTTGAAATCACAAGTCTTGATGAATTCATCATCTTTTAGAAAATCCTCTTGCTGCTGGATTCTCTCATTTATGCACATAGCAAGAGGAAATTCTACTTCCTCAACTATCTCCTTCTATTTCTTCTTTTCCTCCCTGACCCTTTTTCTAATTTCATGGTCATAAGTTGTTTGGCTAGGGATGACAACAGCAACCATATCTCTTTTTTCAGAAGGCCTTGCCTGTGATGACTCTCCTACCATTAATTTTTGCCTTTTAGTAGGTGCTTCTACCTCATTATGAGAGCCAAGAACCTCAGTCAAATCAACTATCTCATTTTCATCCCCTCTTTCTTCAGGGGCATCAGGAGGAAGTTCTTGGGCAGGGTAACTATGAATAGAATACCCCCCTTCACTATCTTCTTCATATTCTGATGAGGAGTGCTTCTTCTTCTTTTTTAAATTTTCTAATTTATCCTCAATCAGTTGTTCCCCTTGCTCCATCAGAACATTGTAATTCTTCATCATCATCTCTAATCTTTGGAGATATGGTAGAGTAGGGTAAAATCCTCCAAACTTGACATCTTTTCTTCTCATGGATTTCTCTAGCTGGAATAATTGATCCAGCTGCCAAGACCTTGTCTTAGCCTCATCCTCATCAAGAATATTTCTAACTACATCTTCTTCATAGGACACATCATGAGTTTTATTAAGAGGGATGGTAGGAGTGTAATATCTCCTAGCAGTAGCCAAAAATCCCTCGGGATCAACAAATCTAGGATGTGCAGTAGGCATCATAAACT
Source organism: Chamaecyparis obtusa (assembly GCA_027943335.1). Classification (NCBI taxonomy): domain Eukaryota; kingdom Viridiplantae; phylum Streptophyta; class Pinopsida; order Cupressales; family Cupressaceae; genus Chamaecyparis; species Chamaecyparis obtusa. The sequence continues at coordinate 434,400 of BSBK01000092.1, forward strand.
GTAACAAATATGTGTTAACCTTTTCAAAAGCCCCTTTTCCAATTGTTAAATTGGCTAATTTGAAATGCCTAGGGGTGAATGTACCCTTTCTATATGGGACTAGATGCTCTTTATCTACAAGCATGAGTTGCCAAATGAACTCAGGGGCTGCAATCCTGGGGGGAACATTATTAGGCAAAATGTGGGGTGGTTGTGGGCATCCATAGACCCTTATTAATGTATACCCTTCTCTTAAATAGAAATCACCCCAATTGTGATCATGATTATCTTTCCACTTATCTACATATTCCATTGGTCTAAGAAGTTGCAAGGTTCTAATAGGAATTCTTGAAGAATTCACACCCAAGTGGATAAGAATAGCATCTACTATTATATTCTCAAAAATACAAAAATTATACTTAAGGGCCGTTGGACTCCAGACATCTAACCAGGACTGTACAGGGTTAGGCTGGCCATTCCATTGAAACTTAGGTATTAAAAAATTGTAGACTAAACATATTTACATTATGGTAGAAAATAGGATGCATCAACATGGAGTAGTGCAAAAATTTGGGAGGGTATTGCTTCTTTCTTATCATTTCTAAACCCTCATGCATCTTCTGGATACAGTATCCAATGTAATCATACCCATGACTAGTGTGGCATGATTGGGAATCCATTACTAACATCAAAATTTTAGGAGAAATCCTCTCTTTAGGAGCATGAATACCCAGAACTCTGCATAACCCATATGCAATGTATTTCATATAGAATTTTAGATCTTTAAATGCATAGGGGAGGCCTCCTGCCATGGGTGCAATATAGTTTCTATTTCCCTTAGGGACATGGGACTGAATAGCAGTTGCAACACCCCTAGACTCCCTCACATATCTGTTTGCTAGAGATTGTAAGTTAATCTCTGTGGCCATAGGGACATCTATCTTGAAAGTCCTCATGAACGCTCCTCTATCTAGGGTTATCAAAGAAGAACCATCTATCTTTCTAATTGTCTTAGAGAGGGGGTCATATCATTCAGCCAAGGAGACAAGAAGATCAAAGTCAAAAAATACATCAGGGACAATCATCTTTGCAAACCCTAAAGTCCACGGGTTTGACACAGGGATAGGCCTATCTTGATTCTTCTGGAAGTAGTAGAAAAAATTCATGGCCGATACATCGTGAGTCTTAGCATCCCCACATTGTGAATAGACATCAGAGAAGACATCATCACTAACCTTCTTATTTTGGGTAGAACCAGGCAGCAATTCAATGAATTCGTCAGAAAAACTAACCTTTTGTTGTGTGGGTGCCCTACTAGCTGATGGGGTGCCGACTGTAGTCTGACTCATGATGATTTATATTGAAAATTCTTGCTCGCTCTGCAAATTCTGGTCTTTCGTAAGCTCTGTGATCGCCAAAAGCTCTGGTTGCTCAAATGTTCTTCGCTCTAGAAATGCTCTACTCTCTGATTGCTCAAATGCTTGGTAGAAATGAGATAATGACCAACCTTTGAGTTTTAACAGTGAAGAATTGATTACAACTTAGTTCCCTGCAACAATGTCACTTCTGTAATTAAGACTACGTGCCCCGCAACTTAATGTCTCATCCGTCATCGAGAGGTGACATATTTTTAAATTTCATCTTCTGGTGACCTAGCAAGTAAAGGAAATTCGAAGTCTTGTAATAAATCTGGCACCTTTCTAAATATTCTGAGATTCAGCAACTATAGTCTCTCCTTCTAGTCATGGGAATGTATTTTCTCATTCTGAGATTAAGTGACTAAGCCATTACCACATAATTTTCTAATTGAGATATGGCAACTATAATTTCTCGGAGTTGCCAGATGTTTTATGTCTCTCAATTCTTTTCTATCGATCACGTGACTAAGCCTTTCCTTCTATTAATTTACTTCTCTTAGCGATCACGCAACTATAGTTTTCTAAGTCACCAAATAAAATTTCTTCTATCTAAGATCTAGCGACTAAGCTTAGTTCATCTTTCAATTTTTAGCTATCTGAAATTATGTGACTATAGTTTTCTCTAGGTCATGAGAAGATTATTTCCTTTTAAGTTTTATTCAGTGATCACCCAGCTGAAGTAGATGTCTAGCGAACTGGTGACTAAAGGAAGTCTCCTGATCGCTGAATAACTCATTCCCTTCTCCGAGATTAAATATGAGCCACCTGATCTTCATCTAACGGTAGTCACTAGATCTTTTTAATCTTTATAGCTTGTTGACTTTTCTTCTGAGATCTGGCAACTAAATGAAATGACGTTTGATTTTTCTTCTAGAGAATCAACGACTATAGTGGAACTCGTAATCGCTAGATATTTTATGTTCTTAGTCCTTTATCTTGAGATCACCCGACTTAGGCAACTTCTGATTCAGAGATCTGGAAACTATAGTCTGTCCACTTAATAAATTTAGTCGTGAGAAGATTATAAAGCATCTGGAGATTGCGTGACTAACATTCATCACTAGGTCTCAGGAAGATAGAGAATATGCTTCTTTTATCTGGTGACTTGGAGACTAGAGGATTTCTCATGATCGGGAGATAAAGAAGTATGCTAAGAGTATCACGCAACCTAGCAACCAAGGTAAACATTAAAGTGCACATGCTTTTAGAAAGTTTAAGTGACTTTGAAAAAGTAACAAAGAAATAAAAAGTCACTTAAAAAAGAAAACTAGGGTTTTTTTTAAAATACAACGACTAGTTCCAAGACTTTAAACCCTAACTTCTTTCTCTTTTGATACAAAGACATAATAAACCCTAATATCATTGGAAAAAATTTTACAGAGGGTTTATTATGATCAAAAGATGACAAATTTCTTCAAAATTTTGGGGAGAAAATCAAAGTTGGGAAAAGGCACCAATAGTGTCTCTAACTGAGGATATTTGAATGCAAGTTCAACTAAGAACCACAAATCTCTGGGACACAAACCAAAAGCAAGCGACCTATTTACAAAAAGAATAGGCAAAAAAGGAAGCAGACATATATACATAGATTACAAGAAATTTCCATAGAAATAAAAGCCTTAACTGAAAAAAGGCTTCAAAAATTTCCCATGCACTGGCAATTCAAAAACTTCTCCATCCATATTGGTTAGAAGATATGAGTCTTTACCAAAATTCTGATAGACAAAAAGAGGACCAAGCCATAGAGACTCAAAATTCTTGTGCTTTCCTTTATCTTCTGCCCTAGCATTCCATTGAAGAACCAAATCACCTACTTGAAACTTCCTTACAGTGGTTCTTTTATCAAACAGGTACTTTATTTTCTGCTGCAATTTAATGTTATTTTTATTGCTTTCTCTTCTCATCTCATCTAGCTCAGTCAATTGCATAATCCTGTCTCTCATGGGGTCAGATACTTCTAATTCTTCTTCTTGGACAAAATTGTATACAGGGAGCAAGTTATTAATAGGGAGCCTAGATTGCAAACCATAGACTAATTCAAAAGGAGATCTTCTTGTAGCTCTCTTTACTATTATCCTATCTGCCCACAAGGCCAGTTTCAACTTTGAGTGTCAGGCTCTCTTATTCTTTTCCAATGTTTTCTTCAGAATCTTCAGAATGCTCTTATTACTAGATTATGCTTGGCCATTTTCCTGGGGATGATATGGGGATGAATAAGACATCATGATCCCATACTTATTACAGAAATCTGTGACCTCTTCTGACCTAAAACACATGGCATTATCCATCACCAAAGTAGCAAGGACACCAAATCTAGTCAAGACATTTTCCAATAAGAATTCAATGACCACCTTACTTTTTGCTCCCTTAGTAGGAACAGCCTCTATCCACTTTGTGAAATAATCTATAGCAACAAGTATGTGACTATGTCCTCCACTAGATTTCTCAGGGAATTCACCAATAAAATTGATTCCCCACATTGTAAAAGGCCTATCTGCATTTACTGGGTTTAATGACAAGGCCCCAGAAAATTTCAACTTGCTAGAGAATTTTTGACAACTTTCACATTTCCTTACATACAAGTGAGCATCCTTGAACAAGGTAGGCCAAAAATAGCCAGCCCTTAAGACTTTGTGAGCTGTAGTTTTAGCAGAAAAATGCCCACCACAAACCCCATCATGCATTTTTCTTAGCACTTTCCTTGCTTGATGCTCATCCAAATAAAACAACAAGACTCCATCTCTACTCTTCCAGTATAAGTCACCCTGTACTAATGTATACTTTTGTGCTTGTAATTTCAAGGTTTTCCTCTAGTTATCAAAGAGATGATCAGGGCACTTGGCATTTTTTAGAAAGTAGACAATGTCTGAATAAAATGGTTGCCTTTCAATGCTTGTGAATATTTGGTCCAAAGACAATTCATTGTTAACTTGGAGCAAGTCCATGTTTTCTTCTATCATTAACTTAGCTAACCCCAACCCCCTCACTAGTTTGGTAATCTGGATCTCTAAATTGAACTCTTGTATTCTTGTGATCCACTTACATCTTTTACCAGTGACTTCAGTTTGGGTCAACACATCTTTTACTGTCGCATGAGGAACATAAGCAATAATTTTAGCACATACCAAATATGGCCTAAAAGATTTTACTACTTTTACCAAGGCATATGCCTGTTTCTCCATCATTTGATAATTAAGCTCGGCAGCTTGCAATGACTTGCTGAAGAAGGCAATGGGGTGCTCATAATTGTCATCATCCTTTTGCAACAACATAGCAGCAATTGTGTGGAATGAAGCAAAAGAGAAAAGAGAAAAGGGTTTGCTATAATCAAGTGATTTTAGGACTGGTGCCTACTGAACCACATCCTTGATCCTATTAAATGCCTATTGGGCTTCCTCAATCCACTGAAATTTTACATCCTTTTTAAGCAATTTAACTATGGGCTTAACAATTTCGGTAAAGTTAGCAATAAATCTCCTAACAAAATTGATCTTTCCTAAGAAAGATTGTACACCTTTTATATTTTTAGGAGCTAAGACCTTTTGTATTGCCTGTACCCTTTCTAGGTCAATCCTGATCCCATCTTTAGACACAATATGACCCAGCAATCTTCCCTCCTTCACAGCAAAATTGCACTTTTTTGGATTCAAGGATATTCCATATTCTAAGGCTTTATTAAAAATCTTTTCAAGATGATAACAAAGGTTTTTTGCAAGTTTGGAAAAAGCTGTCATATCATCTTGATATACAACCATAAATAAATCAATGAAGTCCTTAAATGCAACATCCATAGCCCTTTGGAATGTTGCCCCAGCATTTCTTAATCCAAATGGCATTCTAACATATACATAAGTTCCCCAAGGAGTTGTAAAAGTATTTTTAAATTGTTCTGACTCCTTGACCAAGACTTGGTTATATCCTAAGAATCCATCCATCATTGACAATAATTCACAACCAGTGACTTTATGCAACATTGCCTCCATATTAGGTAGTGAGTAATTGTCTTTCAAGGATGCCACATTCAAATTTTTGAAATCTACACATAGTCTTATGTCTCCATTTTTTTTTCTAACTGGGACTAAATTTGAAACCCAAGTTGAGTGCCTTATAGGTTGAATTATTCCTACATCACTCAACTTAGTAAGTTCTTGTTGCATTTTGGGGGCTAACAAAGGATTGATTGGTCTCTGCTTTTGCCTAAATGGTCTGACATCTCCATTCAAAGGAATCTCATGCTGAAATAGGTCTTATCTATAAGCCTTAAGGTCATCATAAGACCATGCAAAAACATGTTTGTATCTTCTCAACAATTTTATCAAATTGGACCTAATATGAGGTTGCAGTCCTTTCCCAATATAGACCTTTTGAGAAGCATTATGTGATCCTAAGTTTATTTCCTCCAAGTCATCAATTTTAGTGGTACTAGCCTTCATCATGTGTTCATCTTGATTAGTATATAATGCTTTTAATTCTGTTAGACCTTTTGGTATATGGTTTGTATTTAGTTGGATAACCTAATTTCCTAAAATCATATCTTTCCCATTTTCTTGTTCTAACAAATTATTGCAATCAATAAGTTGACCCTCATATGAACCAAGGCATTGAATAAACTTCAGAATGTCATGATCATCTTCAAAAACTTGCCAATTATAAATATTATCTGGAATGACAGGCCTACTTTTTATTTCAACTATTGAGATACCACTCAAAGTTAAATCATCTTGCCTTAGAGTAACATTTGCTAAAAAATCAGCCATCATGTTCTTAGCCCTCTTAACCCAAGTAATATTAAAGGCATCAAGCAATTCTATTTGATCCCAAATAGCATGCTTATACATTCTCAATTTATCATTTTTCACTACATATTTGGATCTAACTTGGGCTACTACAAGTTTTGAATCACCAAAAACACTCAAACATTTGATTCCATGTCTTAAAGCAATATCAATCCCTAAAGATAATGCCTCATATTCTGTAGTGTTATTGGTACATTGAAAGGTTAATAAGAAAGAGTATTTGAATGTGGTACTTGATGGTGAAATGAACAAAATTCCAGTGCCAGATCCTTCTTTTGAACATGCTCCATCGAAATACATCTTCCATAGCCCGCCTTGTTGTCCTTTCAGCTCTGCAATCAATGGGTCACCCTCCTTAACTGCTTGAGGAATTTCCTCAAATTTGAAGTTTTCCATATCAACACTTACACAAAAATTGAGTTGGTCATCATTGATCTCAATCATGTGAGGGGTCCTAGGTTCTCTAAAGATTTTAACACTGTCACCATCCATATTAAAAGTGGCAAATGACAAATCACACTGTAGGCTACCTCCCATCTGAGCAATCCATTTTCTTGACAATAACATGCCATATTGTGGTGGAATATCCACCACCAAAACACTCATAGTAAGCAACTTACCAGGATAGGCCTGCAATCTGTAAGGCAATGCTTTAATAGTACCAATAACTAGTACTTCTCTAGAATCCATAGCTTGGCACCTTCCATGGGGTGTATCCACTTCTAGGCCTGATGATTTCATGATTTCCACTGGCATGATAGTATTAGAAGCTCCAAAGTCTATCATACAATTTCTAAGATGTTTGTCATTTACAATTAAGGTCAAAAAGAAAGGGTTAATTGTTCCAGGCACAGTATTCACAACATTTGTGTCCAAATAAATTTGTGGTATCTCTGAAACAATTTCTCCATTAAGTCTGGTGCTTATATCATTAGAAATTTTAGCATGTTCCTTTGTTTCAATATTTTGGGTATCCACAAAAGTGGCACCACTTACCCAATTCAAAGCCTTTTCTTTATGTTCTTCTATTCTCATCATTTCCAACAAAGGAACCTTAACTATGATTTGTGACAATAACTTACTCATGTCAATTGGAGTGTACCTTGAATCTGTAGCATCTTGCTTAACAGCAACATTTTGTCTATTTTCTTTAGGCATAAGTAGATTGGTGTCATCTTTGTGTTGTATCTTTACTTCTTTTTGTATTGCAGGAACTGCCTCTTCATTAGGCTTGGCCTTCACCTTATATGCAACAGTGGGCTTAGAAAAGGTGACATTTTTCTTTACCCTGTATTTATTTACAATCTCAATAGCACTGGACTTGTCTTGCATTTTCTCATCATTCTTCTCAGTGCTTTTAATAAAAAGGCCAACAGGTTTACCAGTTGGATTTCCCACTACCCTGTTCCTAAGGTTGTAATTGCTCTTGGCTTGAGTTACCATATCAGCTGTTATTTGAGCTATCTCTTTATTAGATGGTCTTCTCAAAATAATAGACTCACCACTCTCTATGGTGTTACATTGGATATTATCATAACAACAATCTTCTTCATCAGAAAAAAAACTTGTTGATGATAGAACTCATTCCTAACTTGAGATCCTTGTACATCTTGGCTCTCATCTTCCTCTACAAAATCTATATCATCACAAATATAAGAAGATGTCATGCCACATGCTTCTTCATCATTAAAATCTTCCTTACTAACTTCTTGTTCTTCTTCTGCAGAAATATTTTGAGCGACAAGATAATAATGAGGATCATGAGGTGATTGGCAAGCAACACACCAAGGTACCTCATCATTCATGTTCACCGAATTTTTGTGTAGTGGGTCGGGAGTTCTATCACTCAACTTATCTTTCCTTTGTGGCACTATTGGCTTTCCATCTTTCCATTGAGTATTGTATGGATAGTTTTGCATTTTAGGGATTTTATTGAAGTTGTTGAAGGTGGGTCTGTCATTTGGAGGATTTCTATTATTTCTACTTTCTCATGGCTTCAGGTCCTTGAGGGCCTTTAAGATTTGTTTCAAATGGTCATCCTCCCTTGGTTTAGTATTGTCAGTCCTTGTTTGTTCCTTCTTTTCTGAGAATATTGGTTTGTATTCTTCTCTTCTTCCTAACTTCCTTTATATTCCTCTATTACTCTCAATATTAATGGCTAATTTGTAAGCTTCAACAAGGTTTCTAGGGTTCTTGTCTCTTAATAAGTACCCCATTTTTTAATCAAAAGCATTTAAATATGTAACCAAACAAATTTTATCATCTAACTTGATAATTTGTAGGAGCTTGTGCATAGCCTTTTAAAATCTGACATTGAATTCAACAACACCCTCGTTCTGATTCTTTTTGATATTGTTGAATTCATTTAGCATGAAACCCTCATTTGTTTTGTCACCATACTACTCTTTGAAACAATGCCTGAATTGATCCCAAGAACCAATACTGCCATAAGGTAATGCTCTAAACCAATCCCTTGCATCTTCTGTGAGAGATTGCATAAATAATTTCATTATCACATCAGCTAGTTCTATATTATAGTCGTATATGATGTTCAAAAAATGCTTGAGATGCTCTTCACAAGTGATTGCATTAGTGCCAGTAAATTTAGGGAGTTTCTTTCTAATTTCTTTAGGAATGGGATTAGGATAGCCAAGGATACCAGTGAAAACCATTTTTTTACATCTCTCATGTATAATCCCTGAGTTAGGAAAACCAGCACCCTAAGATGTGGATGCATTAGTATTTGTGGCAGTATAACCATTAAAACCTCCTGGTCGGGGAACACCAGTTGTTTGATTGGTTAAATTTCCAGTAACTACTCCTTGTGTTATATTTGAATTGCCAAAGTTGGTAGGCCCTGCAGACCTTTTGAGAAAATCTATTTTCTTTTTCATTTCTAATGATGCAGCTTCTAACTCTGCCCTTTTCAAGTTGTTTGGCTAACAACTCTCGTTCTCTTTTAGCATTCTCTAAGTCTGCTTCTAATCTTAAAGCCTGGTTCATATCTTCCTTAGGGTTTACAGGCCCATTGATTAAAATGCCTTTCTCTTTTTGTTTCCCTTTATCTTTGGGAATTTTTGCTTCAAAAGTTTTCTGAGCAACAGGCTACTTACTTGTATCTTTAGGGATAGGCACATAATTTATAGCTTCTAAGTCAAGCAGTCGTCCTCTTAACTAGTTAGCTTTTAGCATAGCTTTCCTGACTCTCTCTTCCTTTTCCTTTTCTCTCTTGTGCCTGATGGTAGCCTGTTCCTGAATCCTTCTTTCCAACTCATACACTTCCTCAAATATTTCCTCAGAATCAGGTAGAGTTATTGCTGATTCAATCCACAGTGCTTGAGGGTCTTCTTGCTGCTCTTGAGACTCATGAGGGCCCTGGGGCAATGAAGAACCATGGGTGAAAGGAGGAAGAAAGTCGTGACCACTTCTACTTTTACTTCTAGACCTTCCTTCTCTTCCATGCTACCCACTTGGATTCACCCTCCTATTCTAGAGTATTCTTTCACCCTCTTTCTCTGTAGGGGAATAATAATTTTCATATTAGTTAGGTGGTACACTAGTTGCCTCCTCATATTTTGAGGCATTTCCTTCTTGACTAGGAGGAGGAATATTGTGTTGTCTAGGGGTCCCTCTCTATCTCCAAGTCATAGACATATCATTGGTATCTCTGTCTTTCTTACCCTGGTTTCTTCTAGATGGAGTAGGAAGCCCACCCTGCAAACTTTCCTCAGGGTGCTCCCTACTATAAGATCTTGTATTTTTGAAACTCATAACTTATATATATATATATATATTTTTAAAAGTACTGGTTACAGAGATGCTCAGAGTCACCACCCACAATATGTGAGATAATCTAAAACCTTAGAAAGACTGACTCTTATATTCTTCTAATGGATTCCACTGGATGAGTGATAAGCTGGTCAAGACTCTAGGCTCAACTCGTACCCACATTATGTATACGGATTTATAATATCGGAGATATCAACTGATTAAAATAGGCAGGTCAGGAGTCTAGCTCAACTTGAAACCTGCACTACTTGCTTATAATTGTAATCTCTATTCCCCAGCAGAGTCACCAATTTGTTAGGGATTTTTCTTGTCTTAGGATAGATTTTAGATAAAAGGGGCTCCAAGTTTAAAAGAAAATCCCAATTGCTAAGGATTGGATAAGATCCTTCTTCATTTTTGAGTTCCACACACACCCAGGCAGGTATTACCTTGATAAATAACTGTAAATACAGTTTTGAAAGGTGGACACTGATTTTGCTATCTTGATATAGCCTTACTGAACTATTTTGAGAAACTATGACTTGAAACTACAGTAGAAATCAATGGTATAAGGACTTTCATCCTTCTTCCTTTTAAGGAGGGATAACCTTTATGATTCTCTCTTTTTAGAATCAGTAGAATAAAAGATTGAATCCTAGAAACAACCTTAATCAATCATATTCAAGAAACTTTTAAACATCAAAATAATAAATCATAGAATATTTTCAAATTTTTTTTAACTTCTGAGTCGAAAGATAGAATGTAAAGTTGAAACAAACAATCTAGACCAGTGCCTTATCTATTGGGCAAAAGGAATCTAAACATATACCTGCAAAAGAAGTTCAAGAATAATACATTAACATGCCTTGCATATCATACAATTTCAAACAGATTGCCTTACAAACCATTCTTTTAACCTGATATCATTATCACCAAATTTCCACAAATATAATTACTCCTAGGAACAAATTATGAGAAATTTTAATTCTTTCCTTGAAAGAAACTCATAAATCTGTGCCACACCAGATATATTTTAAATGCCTAACACATAAAACATACAAGAGTAAGCATACAAGATAGAAAGACAAGAACAATATAAGGCATAAATTGCAATGTATTCATATTGAAATCAAATTTACAGTAATATATTCAAACCTCCTTACTCAAAGAAACCAGACAAAAATTGTAAAAGTCTGTCTCGGAGCAACAAGTTTTTTTGTTCTATATTTTTCACCTCTCTTTTGAAAGAAACTCTTAAAACTATATATATATGGTCTGACCATCTTGGAATTCCCCTAAAAAGATGGGAATGCAACAAGCTTCAAATGGTCAAAACCCTAGCCTTAAAGCATAAAAAACAAAATATAGTATAATTAGGCGGTGGAAAGGCAAAGAATCCTTGACTTGTAGCATCCTCTAGTGTTGTTGTTGACACCTTTTCTTGAAAGCATTAATAACCCTACAGTAGCCATAAAGAAAGTTGGTGACCGCCAACTTCAGCTAACCCTCACCAATCTTCAAGAAAACTGATGACCCCTGCCCTCAAAATATGTTTCAACATTAGGATGCCTTTTAATCATCTAGAAGATCAAGGTCTACTATAGTGGACTTAGGTATTTTAGGCTTTGTTGATTCATCCCATCCAGCTACTTTATCTTCTGAAGGCCATGGGAAATTTTGTACTATCTGCAATTGTGCCTTTTGCCTCTCCCATCTAGCATCCATCATTATTCTAACATCTGCCAATCATTTAGAAAATTCTACCTCTGCCTTTACTACATCATCCAAAAATTCATTAAATTTATTCATATCTACCCTGCCACCTATTTTGACAAAATTTTCCCCTTTAGGCAATCTGAGATCAAAATCTGATCTCCATTGATCTACGGTTTTCAAAGTACCATTGTCATCCTTTATCTTAGGAATGAATTTATTTGCCTCTTCTTCTAAAAATGCTAATTTTGTTTCCACTAACTTGGCTTTTCCTTTGAATAATGGGAGAAGAGTCTTTATTCTATTTATTTCTTCCCCTACCTATAGTACTTCCTCAGGTATATCTGGCCTAAAAGGTTGTACCACTACTAACCTTTCAAAAAGTGGAGTCCTTACTGACTATATTACATAAAAAGAATTCAAAATTGAGATGCAATTATTTACTTCAAGTTGCAACTCTGGCAACTTGAGATAGGCAGCATAGATCGCCTCAACCTTTTCTTTTAATTTCAAAATCCTATGTTGCAGAATTTCTAGCAATGTCTGTACAATTGCTTTATTTTTACTTTCTTCAATTTCTTCTGAAGAAGCAATACCTTCTTCACGTACTACTTGTACTTCTTTATCAATTACAACCTCTTTAGGAGGAGGTGGAGGTGTAGCTTCCATATTTATTATTTTAACTTTTAGTTCATCAACTAGTTTTTCAAATTCTTTCTCCTTTATTATATGCAACTCCCTGTCTTTGACCAAAGTAGTGTAATCATCATACAATTTTTGATGTCTTTCTGATAGTTGCTTGGTCTTGTCTTCATTCAATTTGGCAAAATTAGTCAAAATTTTGGAAATTTATAAGTCCCCTATATTTTGGATAGACCAAATCATCTTATCCCCATCCATCTGCTCTTTTATATTCAAAATTGATGGCTTTTTGTCCTTGGGGTAGAGGCTCCACATGGCTAATGCCTTATTCTTTGGGCTATATCCAAACCCTTTTATTAAATCTCCCATTTGCTTTTCTAAAGTCAGGGTAATATCTTCATGTCTCCTTATTTGATCAATAATAAATGCAGAGGCCAAATCCCATCTAGGTAATAATAACATATTATTATCTTTTACTAACCTCCTACCCTCTTCAGGGGTTATCTATTCATTCTCTGGATCATAATCCTTTATTGCTTCTAAGGCCTCAGTGGGAATCTGGCCATCTTCTCCAATCTGCACTATGGAGGCTACTTGCTGCTATTTGTGCCAGAGGAGGAAGTCTTTGAATTCACGAGTCTTGATGAATTCATCATCTTTTAGAAAATCCTCTTGCTACTGGATTCTCTCATCTATGCACATAGCAAGAGGAAATTCTACTTCCTCAACTATCTCCTTCTATTTCTTCTTTTCCTCCCTGACCCTTTTTCTAATTTCATGGTCATAAGTTGTTTGGCCAGGGATGACAGCAGCAACCATATCTCTTTTTTCAGGAAGCCTTGCCTATGATGACTCTACTACCATTAATTTTTTCCTTTTAGTAGGTGCTTCTACCTCATTATGAGAGCTAGGAACCTCAGTCAAATCAACTATCTCATTTTCATCCCCTCTTTCTTCAGAGGCATTAGGAGGAAGTTCTTGGGTAGGGTAACTATGAATAGAATACCCCCCCTTCACTATCTTCTTCATATTCTGATGAGGAGTTCTTCTTCTTCTTTTTTAAATTTTCTAATTTATCCTCAATCAGTTGTTCCCCTTGCTCCATCAGAACATTGTAATTCTTCATCATCATCTCTAATCTTTGGAGATATGGCAAAGTAGGGTAAAATCCTTAAAAATTGACATCTTTTCTTCTCATGGATTTTTCTAGCTGGAATAATTGATCCAGCTGCCAAAACCTTGTCTTACCCTCATCCTCATCAAGAATATTTCTAACTACGTCCTCTTCATAGGATACATCATGAGTTTTATTAAGAGGGACGGTAGGAGTGTAATATCTCCTAGCAGCAGCCAAAAATCCCTCGGGATAAACAAATCTAGGATGTGCAGCAGGCATCATAAACTATAACAAATATGTGTTAACCTTTTCAAAAGCCCCTTTTCCAATTGTTAAATTGGCTAATTTGAAATTCCTAGGGGTGAATTTACCCTTTCTATATGGGACTAGATGCTCTTTATCTACAAGCATGAGTTGCCAAATGAACTCAAGGGCTACAATCCTGGGGGGAACATTATTAGGCAAAATGTGGGGTGGTTGTGGGCATCCATAGACCCTTATTAATGTATACCCTTCTCTCAAATAGAAATCACCCCAATTGTGATCATGATTATCTTTCCACTTATCTACATATTCCATTGGTCTAAGAAGTTGCAAGGTTCTAATAGGAATTCTTGAAGAATTCACACCCAAGTGGATAAGAATAGCATCTACTATTATATTCTCAAAAATACAAAAATTATGCTTAAGTGCCGTTGGACTCCAGACATCTAACTAGGACTATACATGGTTAGGCTGGCCATTCCATTGAAACTTAGGTTTTAAAAAATTACAGACTAAACATATTTACATTATGGTAGAAGATAAGATGCATCGGCATGGAGTAGTGCAAAAATTTGGGAGGGTATTGCTTATTTCTTATCCTAAACCCTCATGCATCTTCTGGCTATAGTATCCAATGTAATTATACCCATGACTAGTGTAGCATGATTGGGAATCCATTACTAACATCAAAATTTTAGGAGAAATCCTCTCTTTAGGAGCATGAATACCCAGAACTCTGCATAACCCATATGCAATGTATTTCATGTAGAATTTTAGATCTTTAAATGCATAGGGGAGGCCTCCTGCCATGGGTGCAATATAGTTTCTATTTCCCTTAGGGACATGGGACTGAATAGCAGTTGCAACACCCCCAGACTCCCTCACATATCTATTTTCCAGAGATTGTAGGTTAATCTTTGTGGCCATAGGGACATCTATCCTGAAAGTCCTCATGAACACTCCTCTATCTAGGGTTATCAAAGAAGAACCATTTGTCTTTCTAATTGTCTTAGAGAGGGGGTCATATTATTTAGCCAAGGAGACAAGAAGATCAAAGTCAAAAAATACATCAGGGACAATCATCTTTGCAAACCCTGAAGTCCATGGGTTTGACACAAGGATAGGCCTATCTTGATTCTTCTGGAAGTAGTAGAAAAAATTCATGGCCGGTACGTCATGAGTCTTAGCATCCCCACATTGTGAATAGACATTAGAGAAGACATCATCACTAACCTTCTTATTTTGGGTAGAACCAGGTAGCAATTCAATGAATTCATCAGAAAAACTAACCTTTTGTTGTGCGATTTCCCTACTGGCTGATGGGGTGCTGACTATAGTCTGACTCATGATGATTGTTGTTGAAAATTCTTGCTCGCTCTACAAATTCTGGTCTTTCGTAAGCTCTGTGATCGCCAAAAGCTCTAGTTGCTCAAATGTTCTTCACTTTAGAAATGCTCTGCTCTTTGATTGCTCAAATGCTTGGTAGAAATGAGATAATGACCAACCTTTGAGTTTTAACGGTGAAGAATTGATTACAACTTGGTTCCCTACAACAATGTCACTTCTGTAATTAAGACTGCGTGCTCCGCAACTTAATGTCTCAGCCGTCATCGAGAGGTGACATATTTTTAAATTTCATCTTCTCATGACCTAGCGACTGAAGGAAATTTGAAGTCTCATAATAAATCTGGCACCTTTCTAAATATTCTGAGATTCAGTGACTATAGTCTCTCCTTCTAGTTGTGGGAATGTATTTCCTCATTCTGATATTAAGCGGCTAAGCCATTACCACATAATTTTCTAATTGGGATATGGCAACTATAATTTCTCAGAGTCACCAGATATTTTATGTCTCTCAATTCTTTTCTAGCGATCACACAACTGAGTCTTTCTTTCTATTAATTTACTTCTCTTAGCGATCACGCGATTATAGTTTTCTAAGTCGCCAAATAAAATTTCTTCTATCTGAGATCTGGTGACTAAGCTTAGTTCATCTTTCAATTTTTAGCTGTCTAAGATTACACGACTATAGTTTTCTCCAAGTCATGAGAAGATTATTTCCCTTTAAGTTTTATTTAGAAATCACCTGACTAAAGTAGACATCTAGCGAACTCGTGACTAAAGGAAGTCTCCTGATCGCTGAATAACTCATTCCCTTCTCTGAGATTAAATATGAGCCACCTGATCTTCATCTAACGATAGTCGCTAGATCTTTTTAATCTTTATAGCTTGTTGACTTTTCTTTCGAGATCTCACGACTAAAGGAAATGTCATTTGATTTTTCTTCTTGAGAATCAGCGACTATAGTGGAACTCGTAATCACTAGATGTTTTATGTTCTTAGTCCTTTTCCTTGAGATCACCTGACTTAGGCAATTTTTGATTCAGAGATCTAGTGACTATAGTCTGTCCACTTAATAAATTAAGTCATGAGAAGATTATAAAGCATCTGGAGATTGCGTGACTAACATTGACAGCTAGGTCTCAGGAAGATAGAGATTATGCTTCTTTTATCTGGCGACTTGGAGACTAGAGGATTTCTCGTGGTCGAGAGATAAAGAGAAGTATGCTAAGAGTATCACGTGACTTAGTGACCAAGGTAAACATTAAAGTGCACATGCTTTTAGAAAGTTTAAGTGACTTTGAAAAAGTAACAAAGAAATAGAAAGTCACTTAAAAAAGAAAACTAGGGTTTTTTTTAAAATACAATGGCTAGTTCCAAGACTTTAAACCCTAACTTCTTTCTCTTTTGTTACAAAGACATAATAAACCCTAATATCATTGGAAAAAATTTTACAAAGGGTTTATTATGATCAAAAGATGACAAATTTCTTTAAAATTTTGGGGAGAAAATCAAAGTTGGGAAAAGGCACCAACACATCCCTTTCAACATTTGCTACATAAAAATATCTTATTCCAATGGGATGATAAGTGTGAGGAAGCTTTCAACAAAATCAAGCAATATCTAGCAAATCCTCCAACTCTGATGTCACCAATTCCAGGCAATCCACTCTTGCTCTACATTTCAGCCATGACAATTTCACTAGGTGCTCTTCTAGCTCAGCAAGATCATGAAGGAAAAGAAAAAGCCATCTACTATATCAGTCGCACTCTAGTGGGATATGAGTTAAACTATTCCCCTATTGAAAAAGAATTTTTGGTTTTTGTCTTTTCTTCACAGAAGTGGCGACATTACATGTTGTCACATTCTACCTAGCTTATTGCAAAGATTGATCCTTTAAAGTATCTATTAAGCAAGATAGCATTGACAGGCAGGTTGGCTAAGTGGGTCATGCTACTTAGTGAGTTTGATATTGAATATGTAGACAGGAAGGCTATCAAAGTTCAAGTGATCATAGATCAACTAGCTGATGCTCCATTAAAGGATGACCACCCTATACACATAGAGTTTCCTGATGCTCATATCTTAGCTTTGTCTACACAAACATGGAAATTATACTTTGATGGCTCATACACTCAGCAAGGTTCAGGAGCTGGTATTCTTTTTATCATGCCACAAGGATACACTATTCTGAAATCTTACAAGTTGTTATTTCCTTGCACCAATAATGTAGCAGAATATGAGGCTTTGCTGATTGGGTTAAAAATGGCTTTACAATGGAACATATCTAAAATAAATGTCTATGGAGATTCTCAGCTGATTGTCAACCAAGTTAATGATGATTATCAGACCAAAGATGATAATTTATTACCATATAAATGTATGGTTGATGATTTTAAAAAGTATTTCTCTATCATCACTTTTGAGCAGATTCCTCGGCATGAAAACAAGGTTGTCGATGCCATGGCAATGATTGCTTCTTTATTTGATATAGAAGATACCAAGGCCCATTTTGAGTTCTTGGTGGAATCCCTGACTTGTCCCACATATGATGAGCCTGATACAAGTATTATATGTCATTTGATTGGACATGACTCCCTAACTTATGAAAAAATCTATTCTTACCTCAAAGATAACATCCTACCTCCTGACCTATCCCGAAATCAAAAATGAACTTTTCTCCGCCAAACCTCCCGCTATATCCTCATATCCGACACCCTTTATCAGTGAGGTTTTGATGGTACTCTCCTGCGATGTCTCAAACATAACAAAGCTCAACTTTCCTTACATGATGTACATGAGGGTATTTGTGGGACACATTTGAGTGGTCCCTTTTTGGCTAAGAAACTCATGCGTGTGGGTTATTATTGGCCTACCATGGAAGTAGACTCCTTTCATTTTTCTAGGGCATGTAAGAAATGTTAGATACATGGAAACCTTATCCATGCTCCAACTCAAGAATTACATCCATACACAACTACCTTGCCATTCAGTCGGTGGGGACTCGACCTCATGGGTGCTATCAACCCTCCATCTTCTAACGGTCACAAATGGATTCTCACTGCCACATAATACTTTACTAAATGGATTGAGGTCATTCCATTAATTACTGCCACAAGGAAACAAATATCCATGTTTATCTTAAACTATATCATTTGCCAATATGGTATACCTATGTATCTTATCACTGATCATGGGAAATAGTTTCAAAACTAGGACATGGATGAACTGTGTGCCAAATTCCACATCACCCACAACTATTCCACCATCTACTATCCCCAAGGAAATAGCCAAGCTGAGGCATCAAACAAAACAATTATTAAAATCCTCCAAAAGACTGTCAATGATGTTGGCCATGACTGGCATCTCCAACTTAATCCAGCCTTATGGGCTTACCGCACCTCCATCTGTACTCCCACTAGAGCCACCCCATATTCCCTTGTCTATGGATTTGAAGCATTCCTGCCCCTCGAGGTCGAGTTGCCTTCACTTCGTGTTACTCTTAAAGATTTAATTCCTGATGAAGAGTATAGAGTTGCATGCCTAACTGAATTGGAACTCCTAGATGAACACCGTCAGAGAGCCTATGACCATTTGAAAGTTTATCAACAGTGTTTGTCCCATCAGTACAATAGTAAGGTAAAGATAAGAGACTTTCAATTGGGTGACTTAGTCCTTCAAGAAAATCCAAAGAATCAACAACATCGTGAAAAGAAGGGCAAGTTCAAACCAAATTGGTTAGGACCTTTTGTGATTACAGCAGTCTATGGTTCTGGGGCCTCTTAGTTATCTACACCTGAAGGGGATCCCTTGGATGAACCTCTTAATAGTATCCATCTCAAGAAGTTCTATCCCTAAAATCCTAATGCAAGCGGCATGTATATAGTCTGTATATATATTCTATAAAAAAAAAGTCAAAAATACAAAAAATAAAAATAAAAAAATCACAAAATCAAAAGAAAACTGCAATAAAAGCATATGGTGAAAACTTGGAAATAGGCACTATGTGTGACAAGTTAGCTCCTCTATCTATTAGGATTCTTCTAATGTGTCTGTTTATTTGTATATATCCACAATAAAATGGTTAATCAGTCCTTGTCCCCACCATGTATATATCATAATAAAATGGCCAGTTCATACACCGTCCATTGTATATACCCATAATAAAACCCCATCATAGCTTGATCTTTTGTCATGGTCTTCATCCTAGTCTTGTTGTGTCTTTCTTCATTCATAATAAGTCAGTCCATCACCTAGCTGGGGGCATATCCTTGACCTAGTTTGGGAAGTGGATCTATGATAGTCGTGACTCTTAGAGGACACAATGGAGTTATTTTCACCAGGAAAGGCAAACGCAATCAAATGTTCTTTCACAATGGTATCTTCATGTTGATTCAGAAATCTATGATTTGTCCTTCAACTCATGACTGCTTATCTATACATCTTGACTATACTTCATCACTTGCACTGATTAACATATCCTAAATCTATCTTTTTGGCAAATGAAATGTATATTCATCGTAGGCATGTTAGAATGATTTGTTATAAATTATGCATTCATATCTAGATTTCATTGTTATCATGTTTCCTATGCTATTTCGGGATATCTTTGACATGAGTTTGAAACTCCCATATGTCATTGATTAGAATAGCCGGGATGGGGCATGATATTTTCTTTGATTGCTATTTATGGGGTATTTTCTGATGAAATTGAAAGAACAAGTAATTGGGGTGTCTGTGTATAAGTGCCTTCATCCATTTCATAGTATGGACAACATACAAATCATGTTGTTCTACAAATTCTATTTATGGTGATACGCCATCGCATATCTCGACTCCAAATATTTGTTCCCCGATGGAGGGGGGAGATATTCCTTGTCTATTATGCAAATGAAACTCAGGTCATCTCAGTTCAATTATACCTAGATGCTTGTCAATTTTGCAATATTAAACTCCATGCAAGAAGTGCTCAGGTCATCCTGGTTTAATTATACCATGATGCTTGCATTTTCTTGCAACATAACGAGCTCAATGATGAAAATCAAATTCTAGTTATTATGAAGTTCTAAGATGTTACCTAAAGTTGTGGACATACATTCATTTCATTTTACATTTGCATTTTACCATCTCATGAATTGCCTCGCAGTGCTCCTTTTATAAGGTTTTATGGGTTATCTTTCTCATTAGGTTATCTATTTTTCCTAAGTCCAATCTTCTTGTGTCAAGAAACATTGTTATTTCAATTGAGGACATTTGGACAACCAAAAATACTTTGCACTTAATCATTTTAAGACATGCATAATTATTATTAGGTGTGTTCATTAGATACTTGTTATAGTTATCATTTCATCTCATTTTATTTTATCATGTTATCCATCATCTTAGGTACATTTTCATTTATTACCTTAGATATCATTTGCATTACAATATCATTTATTGTTCATTACATGTATTTAGTATCATCATGCATTTAGTATCCATTCATTTTACATTATTCACATTATTTTTACATTATTGCATTTATCATCACATAGCATTAGTGCGTATCATTTAGAACATGCATTTTATATCATCATATATTAGACTGTTTATTCATTAGCATCATATAGAAAATCAATCATTTTGCATTTTAAGACATCCATTCCATGCATTTAAAGGTAAATCATCACATCCTGCATATGTCAGTACGCACATGTATATAAACATCATAGAAAATCATGCTAGAACTGCATCAATCATATAGAGTCAAAATCATATAAAGTCCATAAATACAACCAAAACTATCCAAATGTCCCATGATATATAATTAATAACAATGTGTCTACAGTCAATGTCTATCAAGTCAATATATAATGATACAATGATAATATGATACAAAAATGTGTATACCAGTGGTATCTATGACCCACTGCCTCCTGAATCTATCTGTCATTGTTTGTGAGCTACAATAAGGCCCTGTGCTACTGAACCACCTGCTCTTGAGGATCCGCCCTGGTCTCCTGAACCTATGGGTGCTTTAGGAGGACGTGATGATACACCTCCACTACCAGCTGGTGCCTATCTCTCATGTACTACTATCCTCACCGCCACTAAGCTCTCTCTAAAACTCCCAATCCATTAATCCCTAGGTACTGCCTATCTGTATGCCTCTCACTAGTAGGATATCTCCTTCCTGGCTCATATCATGGCTCTCAGGCTATCTCCATGGGGTCCTAGATCCTCTATCCTATGTAGCTCATCTAATAGCATCTCAGACTCCCTGAGTCTCTCAATCACTACATCCTGCTCATGTCTAAGGACATCCATTTGGCGCTCTAGTCTCTCAATCTGTCTCTCTAGACCTGGCACCCGGTCTGCCTGTACCTGTGTAACTACTAGTCTGACCAGCAGTGTATCAATATCTGGCTCCTCCTCCGTAGTGTCTCTCTATAAGTAAGGATCCTATCCACTGATGTCCATGTCCGCCTACTCATCCTGTACCTATACATCCACCATCTTAGTGTCAGGTTCATCTTGTATATCATCCTAAACCTAACCACCCTGTACCACACCGCCCTAGGCTAGTAAAACATCTACCTCATCCTGTCCCTACACCTGTACTTGTGGCACCTATACCTATGCAGTTGGTCCCTGTACTATAGCAACTGGTATCTATGTCAGAGGGACTAGTACCTATAGTGGAACTCCTATAGCTAGCTATGCTGGCTGTGCCGAAGGCTGTCTCTGTCCCTGTCTAGTTGGAGGTGGCATCAGTCCTCTCTGCCTCACACCACCTCCTCTCATCTGAGGTCTTGCCCTATCTCCTCTCCCTCCATCTCCACCATCATCTCCTCCTCTGTCACTACCACCTTGTCTCCCTCA
This sequence comes from Chamaecyparis obtusa, assembly GCA_027943335.1. Taxonomy (NCBI): domain Eukaryota; kingdom Viridiplantae; phylum Streptophyta; class Pinopsida; order Cupressales; family Cupressaceae; genus Chamaecyparis; species Chamaecyparis obtusa. The sequence continues at coordinate 456,299 of BSBK01000092.1, forward strand.
CCCCCATCTATCTCTCCCTCAGAGTCTCCCCCGTCATCTCTCTATAGGATCTCTCTCTGGAGGTCTCGCTACTGGATCCGTAATCCATGGAACCGGGAAATCCCTCAAAAACTGCTCTAAATCAGTAGTCATCCCTGGGTCTATCACTGTCAGTCTCATCGACCATTCCTAGAATGTGGCATCCAAAAACTCCTGCTAAGCTACATCGAATGATGCCATGGGTCCCCAATCTCATCTCTCTTGATGAGTACGAGCATGCTCTGTCACTCCCTATGGCATGCCCTGTATCCTGCCAAACTATCTTAGGACCTGACTAACCAGTTGTCACTCAATGATAAATGGTGTCCACCCTATCAACCACCGTGACTCAAAATAAAAACCAAGTTTCCGCTCATCATTCCACGGCTCACACCCTAGGTAGGGTCTCCATGTCACTATGTCTAGTGTATCAAAGGTATACCACCAAAACTCTAAATGGCCCAGTTTTGTCTGAGACAAAACTGAATCGTATAAATGAATATAGGGCTGCCCTGTGCCCCGAAATCTAATAGCCACTAGTCGAGTAACTATAATGTACTCCCATGCCCAAACATGGAGCAGTGTCACACCTGCTGATAATGATGCCCCCTATGGTACACCACCTGATGCATGTCATGATAAAGATGTGCTAATAAGCACACACCCCAAGCATATCGGGTCCCCTCCATCATCCGCTATAATGTGCGGCCCCATCCAACTACAAATCCATGAGATCTATGATCGGGGCATACAAATCCCCCAATCACTCCTGCTAGCACTACTGGTAGAGGATCATACAAATCAACCATGGGCTCCTAGTTGATCTCTCCATCCTCTATATCATCATCACCGAAGACAGCTCTACACTTTGTGACTCCGCTATGCCGATCATACTGTACAAGCTCACCTATGATGGGAAGCCAGAGGCTGTGATATACATCCTCTAATGTGACTATCATCTCCCTTATCGAAAGATGAAAGGTACTCATCTTCGAGTGCCATCACTCTACTAATGTTGTCATCATACTAAGATTCACCCAAATCTTAGGCATGTAAATCACATAATATAATCCCAATGCTCCAATCAACAATCTATCTATCTCTGACAGTGTCGGTCTCAGATTCTAAGTCATAGGATATCTCTCCCGTGACATCAGACTATCTGTGATATCCTCCTATTCAAGTCAACAACAATCAACTTATCAGATTTCAATAAACTATTCTATCAATCTATCTATCCTATCATATCAATTTTAGACATGTTATTATCATGTGTTTCAACAGATGATTCTATCTATTATCTATGTTCAAGACTGGTTAACTAGCGAACATGCTACAATGTTGCCTATCTTGCTCAAATCAATCAAAAACAATCACTGATAGATCTAATTGGCTTATCGACATCAATTTTGACCTAATTGACTATCTAGTTTGACCAAATTCTATCACTTCAAACACATGCACAGCATTATTTAACATTTGCGCAGGTTTTTACCTATGCGCAGTTTTTCTTGACATTTGCGCAATAATTCTACACAAATGCACAGGTTTTTACAAAAGCGCAATTTTATTGAACATTTGCACCACAACTTTGCACAAATGCGCCAATTTTTCATATGCGCATTTTTATTTCACACTTGTGCAAGTCTAACATTCTACTAGTATGAATGCGCAGCTACCCTACACGCATGCGCAGAAAGCTTTATTTTTCTGCGCAAACGTTTCTAGTTTCTGTGCATTGGTGCATCAAAACTACACATTTGTTCAATGCCTAAAACCAAAAATTTTCTAATCTATTTCTATCATTCAATCTATCCTAAACATGCTAAAATTCTAATCTAACATGCATCAAATCATGAAATCACAAAGCAGGATCGAGTCACCTACCGGTTCACCTAAATCGGGTGGTCGCTAGAAGCATCTGACTCTCTCGAAGTGGTGATCTGACAATGGGAACAACATCCTAGTGGCTCTGCTCTTCTCTCTCTCGTGCTCTGATCTCCAAATGACAAGTGTGCACAATGAGCCTATTGTGGACCCCTAAGCCCTATTTATAGCCTATGGACCCTATGTGCTTGGTGTGTGGACCCTATCTCTCATTTTTCTTCCATTTCACCCCATTTTCACCCACCTTTTCTTCTGTTTCTTTCGTGAGATTGATTAATCAAAATTAAAAAAAAATAATAATAATAAAACACAAATTATTAATCAATCTCTCGAGGGGGCATGCTTACGTCATTTTAGACATTGTCTGGGGCAAGGACAAAATACTTGAAATTTTCTTTGAAACAATGTGGCACACACATTATTTCAAAGAGGGGCAAAATGTATACACCTAAAAATGGCTTCATTAATTAATTAAATATTTATTATTTAATTACTATTGACTTGATAAATTAATTAAATATTTATTATTTAATTAATAATTAATCCTCTATTTATTAAATAAATTATTCAATTTATTTAGTGAATTCACTATAGTCTATTCTTCTATCCTAAGTCTTCCAATTAGTCTTATTAAAGTGATTTAATTAAATACACAATCACCTAAATATGACTAAGTTTCCTAGTCCACCTCACCTACCTAGTCACCTGACACATCACTTTGGCTAAGATAAATAATTATTATTAATTATTTATTTACAATTATCCTCACCCACACATGTCCTATTCTCAAGAGTTATGTGGCCTCATAAGACTTAGTCTCATGACCACATGTCCTCTCAACAACCAAGTTAAGAGACATGCCCTATTCCTAAGGGGCTTCTCAAGCCACCTCTAAGGGTCAAAGGTGACTCATGGGACACTTGTGCAAAGAGTCCTCATGAGGAAAAGGTCTCCCCCTCTTTCTCTCTTGGGTCTTTGTGAGACACTTGACATGTGTCTCTCTCTTCCACCTTCTTCTCCTCCATGTCAATGTGAGAGGAACAACATCCCTATCCTTCCTCTCACATTCCAACTACATCCCCCTTTCTCTCAACTCCTTCAACCAAGTCAATCCTAGCCCTAGGATCTTCCACCTTTCATTCTTAACCGTAGGATTGCGCCACCTAGGCCTAGATCCTCCAAAACTCTATAAAAAGAGCCACATTTCCCATTTGAGAGCTAATAGGTATTTTTGATAATAAGCATTCAAGCATTCAAGCATTCAAGCAATCAAGCATCCATACTATCACCATTTCATTTCATTTGCATTCCATCCATTAGTTTGCATAAGCTATTGTGCACTCATTTCATTCAATCTCCACACTTTGGTAGCATCTTGGGAGAAGGCTTCATTTGGAAATCTGAGAGCTCAACATCTTCAAGAAATCAAAGCTAGGAGGACAATGGAGACAAGCTGCATGGTAGGTGAAGGTAATTAAATTAGTTTCATCATTTCATAGTTACTTTGTATTCTTCATTGTGTTTGCATTAGATAGATTTATTGGCTTTAATAGTTAATTTATCATTTCTAGTTGTTAGACATCTAATTTGCATACAGAAACATATGAGAAAATTGGCTAAGTGTGCAACTCCAAAATCTCAAAATTTACAAAATTGTGGCCATAGTATAACATATATATACTATCCTTATAACTCCTCAAAAAATCTTATCTATAATACAATAATCCCCCTAAGAGTATCAACTCTTATCATATATTATCAATTTTTTGCTAAGTATCTCTCCCCCTTTGACAACAATGACAAAATAATGGTAGGGAGGACTACAAAATTGTATCAAAAAAGGTTATACCTTAATCTATTTATTGCAAAGCTAGTAGGCTTGCAACACAATCTGCAAAATCTATCTTCATGTTTTCTATCTCCTTTTCCCATGACCTCTTAATGGAGTCAACCACATTGAGTAGTGCACTCAGTCCATAAGATTCTATTTGACATGCTTATGGTTTTCAAAGTTGAATTTTTGAAAAGATGTCTTCGCTGTAAGAAAATCTTCTAACTTCTCTTCAATAACACTCAACTTCATAGTAACATGCTCTCTCAAAAGAGTATATCTCCTCAACTTCCTATCTTTCTCATCTTGTAAAATCCTAATTTCATCAAAAATTTTCCTAGCTTTCTTTTCAACATTACTGACCTTCACATTAGAGTTAGATAGAAGGTTTGTTTCATTCAGAATCTCAGCTTCCTTCAATTTTACCTTCTGATCTTCCTCAACTGTCAAAGTCTCTAATTTTGTACACTGTATGTACAAATTTTTTCCTGTCTCCAAATGTTTCCTCAAATCTTTGATATAGATATCAAGAGTACTGATATCATTTCTGATGTACTGACTGATGTTCAACAACATTTTAGCCTCATAGTCTTCTTGTGCTTTCACTTTTGCAATATCAGCTAGGTTAGTGAACTCATCATCAAAAGTGTTCATCACTTTCTTTGCCTTGTCCATAGGGTCTGCTTCTACAATCTGTGTGGTCACAATACTTTGTAGCTTTTTAGTTAGGTCCTTTAGACATCCTTCTAGACTTTTAACTTTCTTATTCTTCCCAATGATTTTATTCAAAGATGTGATCAATTCCATCTGATCATCATCATCCACTTCTTTTCCCAAATCCTCAAACAAAGATCTAGTTTGCTTCTTCTTTCCAGTCTCAGGAGTAAGATTGATTTCTTCCTTAGAGGGTATAGATGCTTGTACTTTTGATACTTTGGGTTCTCCAATAGTAAATTGGGTCAGCTCTACTTTTGTAGTTCTATCTGGTTCATCAAGAGCCAAATTGTCAACAATGTTCTCTAGATTCTTGAATACATTATCATCAGTATCCAAGGTTATCCTTGTACCTTCAACATTCATAGATTATTCTTCAATATTAATAGCCAATGGAGAGGGAATATCCTCTTGTTCTACTTTTACTACTTGCTCTACTACAACTAATGTCTCACCAACAATGTCTGCCATAACTTTAACTATTGCATGTTTAGTCTCTGCATTCACTTGTTCATATTGTCCTACCATAATCTGAATGGTTCTCATTTTTGTCCTTAAATGGGTGCTAAGGGGCTTTAGAATTTTTTTAAAATGTTCATCATCTCTTACATCACATAGTTTCTTCACAAGATTCTCTCTGATTGATTTGTCTTCTTCTTGTGCTCTCATCTTCCTGTTAGCAAGTTTCTGCAATAAGTCATCAGGTATCTTTCCTTGAACAGAGTCAAAACTCTTATTAGCCAGGATCAAATGCTTGACCACTACATTTTCAAGATTTAATTTATCAAAATAGTCATAGAGGTCATAGTATTTGTTCATTTTAGTGAAGTCTCCTTCTTTTATAGTTTCTTCATTCACTCTCTCAACTCTAGGTTTCCATGCTTTCTTCTTCACAATTATGTCATCATCTTTAATTTCTGCAATTTTCCTAGGTACTGGTGGCACCAAAGTTTTTTGCCTCTTACTAGGTCCAATAGCTTTTCTTTCACTCTCTTGCTTGGTGTGGAGGAAGTAGATCTAGTAGGCTTTCTTGCTACGTGTTCCTTCTCAGGTTCCTCTACTTTCACCTTGACTAGTGCTGCACTAGATGATAAGGGAGGTACAGATAAAATCTCTTTCTATCCAATATCTTTGATTGCTACTGCTATCTACTTTGCCACTAAGAATTCTCTCTTTGTCAATCTTGTATCCTTCAATATTTTCTTAATAGTGTTGTCAACTCTTTTCTTAGACTGTTTCTCCTCAAGTATAGCCTTTGCGGTGTTGAAGTTTTCTTCAAAAGTTCCAAATCTATTACTATGGGTGTCAACCTTGCATTTAAGTATCCTATTCACATATTCTTCTATCTCTATTTTAGATATTTCATAGCTAAGAGGTTCTATGAATTCAATTCTAGGTTCAACTACTTCAATGTATGCAAAGTCAATGTCAACCATAAAACATATTTCATTCTTGTATTTCTCCACAAGAGACTATGGAATCCTTGATTTGCTAGACACAATATTCTAAAATGTCCTAATAACAAGTACTGCACTCTCATTAACACTGTCAATAACATGCTTTTTGTATACTACATTAATCCTTTCCATTGTATTTAGTCCATCATTCCAATCATTTCCTATGGTGTAAGGAAATCTCCTCAAAAGATGAAAAAACATGTAAGTGATCAAAGATGAAAATCTAAATTGAGCATAATTTGTCTTCTTAATCTTCTCCAAGTTCTCAAACAGTTGAATTCTTAGAATTTCACACATATCAACTAGGGCTTTGTCAACACACATCAAATAAGCTATGTGTACCATTCCAGCTGCCATGTCATCTTCTCTTGAATTTGCACAAAACTTGGTTGTTAGGATCTTTCATAGGTATCTAATATTAGGTTGTTTGACCTTACTAATTACAATTCCTCTGCCATTATAGGATGAATTAGTGTTATCAATGACTATATTTCTCATGTTCTTCTCATTTAAAGGAATAGCTCTAGATTTAGACAGTCTAGTGACTTCATGAACCAAATCAATTGTAATGTCTATCACTCTATCTTCTAGCCAAAACTTCCCATTATGAATTCTGCTAAGGATTATCTTAGTGCATTCTTCATCATCAAACTCATATTGCAATGCATACTTAACAATCTCATTGTCTTTCAAATGATCATATCCTTGTTTCAATGTCATGTCCTGGTTATAAATCTTCTCATACTCACTTGTAAAATCACTATCACTGATGGTTTCTAACTTGCATCCTAGATAACTTCTTACATTCTCTAAATGAAAAACTCCATCTAGTACAGATGATAAAGCTAACTTAGGGTCTTCTTCCAGAGGTTCAATTGGTTCCCTCTTCATTCTAGGTCTATTTTTATCTCTGATATTGTGAATTAAAGATACATCCATGATTACTTCAAATTCCTTTTACCAATTCATAGATCTATCAAGTAAAATACCTTAAATTCATGATTTTAGGGCTTGCATAGATTCGGTGCTCAAATGCTTCACTGAATCATTGAAAAAAGCTTCCAATCACTGCTCTTTGATCTCTTTAACACTGGTGTTCACTTTGATAATCAAATAACACCGATCATAATCTTTTATTACTTCAATCTAACTTAGTTCTGACATCACATTCAATTTTTTTGCTGCTTCTTTCCAAAAAGTTGTTTCTGTTATCCTGCAAAACTTAAAACTTCTTGTGATCTCGCAAAACATAATATTTTTCTTTGTGCTCTTAACCATAGCATTATAATATCATAAACTACCTTCCATTAACTGCGCAAGACTTAATTCATCATAAGTCTACTTCTACACTAATCTAAGTTCCTAATCTACTATAATTTTCATAAATTAAGTGCTTTGAGATAGGTTAAGTAAGGATTCATTCTTACCACTTGATTCTTCACCTTTTTTATTGTCTTCAATATTGAATATCTCTCCTTGATCTATGCTTTTAACAAACTTCACTTCATTTGTATTGCTACAGCAAACTTTATGTTTGTTACCTGCATCTTCATTTCTTCTTTCATGATTTCTAGGGTTAGGGTTAGGATGAAAAACTCCATTGTTCATTCTGCAAAACCTTGTTGTATGTCCAATCTTGTTGCATATCTAGCAAACAATTCCATTGCTTCCATATCTTGGTCCAGGTGGATTAATCTATGATCTGCAATTTCTAGAAATGTGTCCAACCTTGTTGCATCTATAACATATTACGCCATTTCTTCTATTCATATCTTTAGTAGGTTTCTTATCTACATTGTTAGTATTCCTAAACATTCTACTATTATTATTATTCTCAACAAATTTAGGTTTTCTACATTCAATAGCTCTATGTCCAAATCTATGACAGTTATAACAATAACCATTAAGAGGTTTAAATTGCTTACCTATGCAATCTCTCTTCATATGACCAATAGTATTACAAGCAAAACATCTACCTTTTAATTCTCTTTTCATACCTTTGGATGATTCATCTTGCTTTGGTGATTCTTCTTCTTTAGGTGTATCTTCAGATTTGTTGATCTCATCAGACTTCTTTTCATCTAATCTTTCAGATACTTTCAGATCTGGTTCCTTGCTTTCATCATTTTCTTTAAAAGTGTTAAATCCAAGACCAGTCTTATCATAGAATGGTTTCTAAAAAGATGATTGTGTATCAATCCTCTCACTAGTTGAGTATAGCCTTTCAATTTGTTGCTTGGATTGAGTCAGTTCTTCTTTCACAATCTTGTTGTATTTCTCAAGTTCAGCATATTGCACATTGACTTCCTCAAGTTTAGATGTTACATTTCCACGTTTAGATTTCAGTACTTCATTTTTAGTTTTTAGACTTTCATTCTCAGATTTCATATTTGCTTCATTCTTTCCATTTCCATCTTTCAAACTAAGCTTCAAATTTGCTATCTTCAATTCATGCTTAAGGATCTCATTTTCTTTTTCCAAATGGTGATCACAATCTTCAATAAGAACTTTAGATTTCTTTTTAGATCTCAGATCTTCTAATTTGTTTTTCAATTTCTCAATGAGGTTCTTTGCATCATCATATTTTCCTTTCAGAGTGTCACTTTCATCAGTAAGCATATCAATCTATTTAAGAGCTTCTTCAAGATTCTTTTGTAATTGATCCATATCCATAGAGATCTTACTCAAGCTACTAGGCTTTCCTTGAATGATTCTTTTCTGAGTAACTAAGCTCTGATACCAATTGTTAGAAATAAGGAATACTAAGAGGGGGGGTGAATCAGTATTCTACAAACTTTATCTTTTTCCCCATTATGGATATAACAGATTATCTTTATACATGCATAACATAAGAAGCTAAACAACATGTATAGCAATAAAACTAAAGAACTCATAACACATGATTTGTTCTCGAGGAAACCCTAGCCAAGGGAAAAACCTGGTGGGGATGGTACCCAAAAAGATCCACTAATCAAAAGTATCCTATTAAGGATGTTGACCTTGTTAGGAGTCTATTACAAACATATAGTGTATCAGTCCTGATTAAGGGACTATAGGCCTTGTTAGAAGCCTCAACCCTGTTAGGAGTTGGTAGTACAAAATGTGATTACCAGCTGAGCCCACTGCCTAAATAAGTAATGTACAATATACACTAATTACAAAATTGATCAAGGTACATAACCTTATTTTGCTTGCATCAATATCTCTTCACTGATCTTTCACTATCGCTATTACATATGCTTCATATACTTCGCATCATACTATTACAAATGCTTGTTGCTTATTACAATTTCTTACTTTCTTTTTTTTACTTTACAATCACATTTACATATATACCAATAGATTTAACCAAGATTAAACATCTAATATTTCATCCCTTTATATTGTTAAGACATTATTTTGATAAACAAAATAATCCCTTAACTCTTTACCAATTTTCCCTTCATATACTATCCTATCGGCTTCACACTGTCTTCAGTAAAACTATCATAACTTCTTATGTACATGCCATACTAACTTGCACTTTGAGATGGGTCATCATTAGTCACCATAGAGTCTCTATTCAATTGTGCAAGCACTGAACTCACTCCAGTCAACGTCACAAACAAAAACTATGTCTGAGTACACTGGTAAAAATATTGTCTCATACTTAAACAAATATGCAATGCGCTCTATCATACTTGCTCTCTAACTTGTGTGATCTTCATGTAGATCATATGTTTCCATAATGACAACATCTATTCAATCAACTCAGCCAAATTTCCAACACCAACAACCTAAGAATATCAAGATTCAAAAATACATTAAGCACTACAAGTTGTAATCACCTTAAATTGGTCTACTAGAACTTGAGCCCCCTTGTGATCAAATCATCTCTTTGCTAAGAATTATTATGCAAAGTAACCTCAAAAATCCCCTTTGCATAATTAAATCAAAAATCATATATCAAGCTTATACTATGATCTAGTTTCTAGAGCTTGCATATTTATTTAATTGGTACAACCTTACTTTTAATATAAAGTTCCTACACTTTTATTAAAAGAACACATTCACATGCGTTCACACTTAATCTTGATTAATTAGCAATTAAAAGGGATTTGTGCTTTCAAATGCTATTTTTTCTTATTCTACCTAACATTTCCCTTTTTCCTTTTAATCCTCACCACTCATCTCTACCTAACCTTGCATTTCCTTTGCATCTCCTTTTGCCTCTTCATCTCATCCACTCATTCTTTTGCCTCTTAATCTACACCATTCATTCTTGAGGCAATTTCTTTAATAGGAAGCTCTTCCTTGGCTCACGGGTTCCATCTTGTTGTTTTGGCATTCTCGCATTCTATATTTTTTTCATTCTTAGATTAATCTTAATAATTTGAATTCTTAGCTCATAGATGCTCTCATTTCATACCTTAGCTTCATCTTTAGCTTAATATTGCATTTTTAATCTAGTTTTTCTCTTGCATTGCTTCATAGAATAACTCATGCATTCTCATTCTAGATTAATAATTTCTTGCATACATTATTAGCTTAATATCTCATTTCTAGCTTGCATTCTTGCATCTTAGCTTCATCTCTTGCGCTTGAATCTTCCATTTTGCAGTATTCAAGTCATTAATCCTTCATGCATATTTGATGAACATCATGAGAAGGATTAAACATGTTTCAACTAGGAAGCTATGAGCTGCTTCTTGAGATTTCATCTTCCATGGATTTCCTCAAGTGTAATGGCTCATAGAAGTGTGTCACACATTTGATCACACATTTTTGGTGCCCACTATGGGGCTGAGCATTTTTTTTTGGCTCCATTTCTTGTGCTTTTGGCTTCTTGTTGTGATATGTTCCAAAATTTTATTTTTGCAAGCTCAAAGGTAGTATGACACATCTTATAATACCCAAATGATATTTCATTATACTATTGTATGAAACTCTGCATTCTCTAAAGTTTTGTTCTTCCATACAGAGGGGTCTCGCATGGCCCTACTGGGAAATTTTGCACTTCCATTATAAGGAATGTCACACTAGTCTGAAACATCATCCTTCTTCTATGAGCTCTATTGTATGATTTTATGAAAAGGCCTTTGAACATCTCAAGGAATATCTAGATAATCCACCATTGTTAGTCCTACCTGTTCTATGTCAACCTTTAATCCTATACATTTCAGCAACTATAGTAGTATTGGGTGCTCTCCTAGCATAGCTATACAACAATGGAAAGGTGTGTTTAACAAAAATCAAAAGTCTTTATCAAAAATTAACATTGAGATCAAATCTCTAAGCTATTGTTTCTTTTACATCTATTGCTAGTGAATATTCATATTTATCAGTCAATTAATCTTTTCCCTACAGGATGTGTCCTTCCTCAATCAGCTCAAATCAAACCCATCAATCCTATCTCATTCATGGAAAGAAATATGGACCAAAGGACTACTTGGTCATGAGGCCTTCTTTATTTATTTTATTATTTTGTGTCAGTGGATCCTACCCATGATTTCCTCAATCATTCATATCTTGGTATATTGTGAATGGTGAAACATGATACATCTATTTTGTTGTATGATCTATTTTTTGATACTTTAATAACATTCTTGTTCATTTCTAAGTTATGATTATGCATATCTTACTAGGGGAAATAGGTTAGTATGCTTATGTCCCTTTAAAGACTTTGATGTTCTCATACCTCTCTAATAAATATTTTTCACTAGTTCCATCGTAACTCTGAAATCCACATCTATGTTCCTAAAGCTATCTAGTGTGTCTGAGAGTCAAGTCCACACAAAGGAACAATATTAATTTGTGATTTTATAACACATGATGCATACCTCCTTTTTCAAAATTAAACTAGGGTGTGTTCTTCAACATAAACACAAGTGATCCCACTAAATCATGTAGTCGGGTTGCATTATAGGTTAGTTGCATGTTAGTTAGTTTATTTGCATTTTTTGTTTGAGACAAGGGTCATATTTATTCACCCCTCCCCTCCTTCCTCAGTGGTTATTTGATCCCATTGGTTATTTTGGATACACCCAAATACAAATAAAAATGGTTTCATTGCACTCCATCTCACATAGTTGACTTCACAGATTTAAAGATCTTAATCTTATTAGACGCATTCATTTAATTCACTTAGTTCATTAATAACATTCACTTGAATTAAGTTCCATCTACCACCTAATCATATAACATGCATTACATGTCAAATATATCTAATTAACCATTAATCATTAAGTATACATATGCATGCCAAATATATCGAAGTAACCATCATTAATAATTAAAAGATACTTTGCATATCAATATATATATCCATAAACATCATATATGCATACTAATCCATAAATTGATTGCATCGTATACATACAAAAGTTATGTACTCCACATACGACCTGCATCACAAACATATTAGAGCATCATGTAGTATAACTTTCACATAATCACACACATCCTACATCACACATGTCATTAACATAATCTAAAACTATGCACACATAATACATCATAAAGTCTCATAATCACCACACATCATAAAGCCTCATAATCCATCAGATAAGTATATAAAATTTCTCCACAAAATATCATATAATGTCATCATAGTACATTAATAAAATGATACATCATGCACCTGAGTGCTCTATAAAGATGCATCTCATCCAAAACATCTAAAAAATGTGTATCCTATATAATCAACTGGATCAAGTAGCCCCTAGGAGGATGTGTCTCTAACTTCTCCTCATACTATAGAGATCCACTCTGATCCCTTCTACTGGCCCAATCTCTCTAGAGATGATGATGTGAGGATAACTATCTGGAATAATACCTTATATAATACCAAATTGTCTACAAACTCATGATGGCATGTACTTGGCTATCTAGAACATCATCCTCCCAATTAACCAATAATTTTTCTATACATATACTAGATACTCTATGTCCAAGCTACCATCCTCTCTACCTACCTTCTCATTCCAGTAACTCCACATCTCACAACCTTTGTACGAAGTTCACTCAAACCATAGTAGCTAATCTAGAATCCTCTTCCAAGTCTCTATTGATCTCACATCTTCATATGATAATAGTGGTATGTATTGACATGCAAATGTCTCATATCAATGTCCTCTCCCCTCTCCTCATAATGGTCATATAGCTGTGATGTAATCCTATGACCAGATGAGTAGCAATGTCACTCCTAGTCTTATCACACGTTAGGGGTGGTATGCATACATAGAAAGATCATACTATAAATATGATAATATAGAATTCCCCTAGTAGTACCCTATCCTCTCCTCCTCCAACATCTATCTCAAAACCCTTTCCCATCTAATAGGAAATCCATGCCTTGAATGGTCGGGCATCAACCTCCCTCCAATCAATCCAATTAAGTATGATACTACCTGAAGTAGTATCGCATACATCCCCCCTCTCCATGACATCCACTATCGATCAATGGGTAGTTGGTCTACCCACTACCTAAATCTCTCCTCCAAAACTCATTCGCTCTCTCTAGTTGATACTTAGGCATCTCTCCCCAAATTGATATCCATAATATTCTCCACACATCTAATAAGGTTACTATTGCCTCTCTTATCAGTAGGTGGAAGCTTGATGTGTTTGAATGCCACCTCTCAATCAAAATAGTCATGAGCATACTATGTGCTCTCAAATGTGGTCAATCATGCACATGCTTCAACCCACATAGTGTCATGTGTCCCCACTCTAATTCGGTCAACTACGCTTGCAACAATATCATATATGGCCACCGCTCCTTCAACCTAATCTAGTAGTCTACCTCATGCACCCAATCAAACCCCACAAGTTTGGAATCATCACCATCCCAACCCCTCATCCCTATCCTACCTACCCAGTCCATGAGAAGCTTCCCCCGTAGCAACTTCCCTCATCCTTGGTCAATGGGTGGCCCCATTCTTCCCTTAGGTGGGTGAAGTCACCCATCCCCATTCTTCCCTTATGCAGGTGGAGCCACCCATTCACAGATGGCCAACCTTGTTTTTCCCTTGGGTGGGTGGGGTGGCCCATCGGAAGGCCTCCCATGCCCTTAGGCGAGCATTCATGCTCCACCCTTTGACAGGAGGGGTGGATCACCAAAGGGCCTCCATCACCTTAGGGCAGGTGGAGCCACCCTTGGACGAGGTGTCCCTCCCACCTTTGGATGGGTGGAGCCTCCCATCCTTAGATGGACAACTTTGTGCCACCCTTTGGGTAGGCAGAGACCTCTGGATGTGGACCAATGTTGCTTTGAAATTGTTGAGGACCAATGTTGTTTTTAAATTATTGAATGAAGTTATTAGAAAGTTTACAAAAATAATCAATTGAATAAGGAGGAAAAGAACAATACTATTACAAGGCTTTGTCTCAAAAGGTCCTAGTGAAAAACTTAGTCATGAACCTATAGTCATGAGAAAAATCACTACACAAGGTTCAAAAAGTTTTAACATAAGTCACGGGATCACCCTTACCATTATAAGTGTTGTCAATCAGGAATGTGCCTCTAGCTTGATTAAAAATCTAGCCTTCCTATTGAAACATGGAAATGAACTCTTGTGGGAAAGAGATCGAATCTCTAGATTCTAGGCCGGTTCCTATAGATTTGGAATATCACCTAATACTGAAAATTCAAACTTGGAGAAAAAGATAGGAAGATAACTGAAATAAAAACCTAACTAACAGGTGATACACCAAAAAGAGTGCAGATTTCCTCAGAATCACAAATCTATACCTATCAAACAAATATTACTAAATTCTGTAATTGAAATCACTTTTCAACACCTAGGCTAATTTAGAACTTAGAATTAGGGTTTGACCACTAATAATAAGATTTCAACCAATAAACAAATAACTTCTACAAAAGTTTAATTCCTTACAATTTTATAATAGGAATTTGAACAATTCACTAATCTATACTTGAAAGATACAAACACTTAAATGCAGAAAAGTTGTAAGGCTCAATGAAAAAACTCAGAATAATATGCGAATAATAAGGCCAACTTTATTATCTTCAAGCTCTACAAAAATGGCTACAAAATAATAGGAAAAGGGTGAAGGAACAATGTGCTCACTTAACCTCTTTTCCTCAAACTCTGAACCCCCTACAAATGAGGTGAAAATACAATAAATAGAGTTTCAAAACCCTAACTCGGATGCATGAGAAATCCATCTGAAATGAGGAGTCAAACTATCAAAAAATGGAGTCTAAGTGGCCCTTGAACTCCCTCAAGCCATGTATAACTGAAATACCACTCAAAATCCCCTCAAAACTGCTTCAAATCTTCATAAACATGCATGTTTTGTGGGGGGCAGATATGAAGGAAAAGCCCATCAAAACATGAGTATAACTGCTAGAAACCAAGAGTAAACTATCCAAAAAATTCTCAACTGATACTATCTGATAGAGAACTCAAAAATCACCTCCAACTGACTCCAAGATGTTGTCAACAGCCCATAATCTACCTCAATAATGCTCAGAACTAAAAAGACTCCTCCTTTACTAGAAATGATGATCTCAAAATCCACTTTGACTATATATTTATTCATTAATATATTTTGTAAAAAGTTTTATTTATATTTTTTTCCCAAAACTATACTTATTATATTTAATATTTAATAAACAATAGATTTATACTCAACATATAAAAATAGAATTAAATGTAATTCTATCTAATATATTTAACATTAAGTACAAGTCTATTTTTTATTTAATATAAAATATAATAAATATAAATCAAACTTTAGTTTTAACCGTATATATTATAATATAATATTATTTAAGTCAAATAGATAATGAAATTATCTATTTAATTTAAAATAATATTAAATTATATTATATTGTAAGAACTTAAAATTTGAAAAGAAGGAAAAAATATAAATAAAAACTTCAAACCTAACATATAAACAAAAAATATAAAATCTAAAGGACTTTGAAAACCCCACCTAGCAACATGCTTAACAAAACCAATGTTATTTCTCGGTCAACATGACCTCTCAAAGAAAAAAAAACTCCATTTTAATATAAGGGCATGTGATTATGAAGCCATCGCTTGTTGAGAGGCATTTGTATGCATCGTGGACTCCAAATTATATTACAATCTAGCAAAGGCCTTTATTCTATCTCCTTTTGTATACCACACTTAGGTATTTTCGCATTTTGAAGAAGAGGAAGAGCTAGGGTTTTGGTTGTCACCATGCTTCTCTGGTTGTTTATGTAAATTTGGAGCTCTTCTTCTGGTGAACTCACACTCTGCTCTTGGCACTATTATTTGGATCTTCGGTTGAAGACTTGACTTGGGTTCTTGCTATATTTCTTTATTTCTTCTATGGCACAGGTCTTGATCTGGGCATTCTTGGAGTTCTCGGACTGTTGAACTGGCAGTGATTTCTTTTGATGATACTTTGAGTTCTTTTGGCTGTTTGAAGTATTCGAGCCTTGCTAGTATATTCATGGGCTCTTCTCTAGAGTCTTCTTCTAGTTTCATACATGAAGTATGACGTTGTTTCTACTTCTTGTTTAGAAGCTTGAGCTTCTTTTTGTCCTGACTTTGAGACTAGTCTTTGATTGAAACTGACATATCATTGAGTTTTGACTTGTAACTAGAGATTTACGAGTGATTCGGGAGCTCAGCTTGAGACTTGCTTTTTGTTCTCTAGCTTCGTCTACAGATAAACATCTTTTTCTCTCATGTTTAAAATCAAACATGTATTCTTTCTTTTGTTAATAAATCCTAGGGTTTTAATTGTATGCTTACCAATTGATAAATCCACACTTTTATAGAACTCGGGCCTCCACCAGTTAAAATTTGTATCGACCTGTATGTTGATGAGCTCAGTTTTCTTCTATTTGTTCTGTCATCCTATTCTCCTATCGTGCATGCCTTGTTAATATCTTATTTTAAATTGTTCCTTTCACCAAATACTAGAGTTATTATGCTGAAACTTGATAGCATTTAGGGCTTTTATTGACTCATTTGAGGCTTTCATTTTCTTATACATTTTTAAACTTGCTATTGAAGTAGCCTTCCTTTACTTTTGCTAAGAACATACTGATTGAAATCAAAACTTCTCTTCTCCATCTCAAAGGTTGACCATGCAAACACCATCAAGTTCAAATGTTTGATGTTCTAAAAAAAGACTTCTTATTTGCAGAAAAACAAGTTCCTTGGATACTTAGTTTAGTTATATTTTAAATGAGTTGCCTTTCTGATTCTGTTACTTACCAGTCCTTGTACACAATGGCAACTCATGTTTGAGCTTTGCTTACAGTCTTCTATCACTTGATATTTGAATTTGTCTTCAGCTATAACAATCAGCATGCCTGGACTTTATTTACTAGAATAAACCAACAAAGACCAGCATTCTTAATTAATCTGTCATGGTCTCTGTTAGCAATGATTTTCTGAAAACTTTGTATACCTCATGGTCTGTAGAACTATCCTTGGCATAGAAATATTTAAGATTTCTCTTTGATTCTTGATAAAATGCCTACAATGTTCTTGTAGTAGCTATCATTTGGATTCCTATAGCATGTTATTTTTGCATTGAAAACTAATTCTCTCGCACTGTTTATCTTTTGTTGTCTATTATCTATTTCTAGCTGCTCCAATAATTCACCAGTTATTTTCAACTACTCACCATCCTCAACTCAGTTTTATCTATCTTCATATATCTCTATGTCTGGTAGCTATTATATTTTACTTCCTATTGAGTGTTTACTTGATTCTTTTCTTACTGGTTTTGGACATCAGACATATATTTCCTTGTATCATGTTATAAACAAGCACTAAATAAAATAGTCATGTTAGCATCTAGCATTTTTGTTTGGTTATTTTCTTCCTATAGTTAATAATGAACAGCACAATACAGCTTATATCCATTACTGTTTAAATATTCATTGTAACATTTTCAAAGCATTCACTGTGGTTGAAAATGAAGTCTTATCATTTGGGTTATAGAAACTTCCTCCTAAAAATAGCATGGCTGTCATTGTGTACATGGCTGCATAATTTAGGTTGTATCATTCTTTTGTAGTGAACATTATAATGCATGATTGCATACTCTGTGATATTTTGTTATAGATCCATGATCCTAATATAATAAGACTTATAGCACAAATCCTCATTTTCAGCAATGCAATCTATCTATGGGGTTTGAGCATGGGCTCATGACACCCACAAATAGATTTCATGTGGGCTTGCACCTAATTTTTAAATCAATCTAGCATATGAATAATATCTGGCTAGTACACTATATCCTTCCATTGAATTCTTTGGTCTGATACTTATGCAAATAATTGAATAACATACTAATTTGTCATACATTGTCTTGATATATGATTTTACAAGCTTGTTGATTGCTTCATAAAAACTAAAAACTATAATCCATCATGACATAAAACTAATTTCTATGATAGTCAATACTCTAAAAGATAACTTCCTGTAGCATAATTTGATAAATACCTTCTATAGAAATTTTATGTCTATGTTGAACAGCTCATAACAATCCTAAAACCTTTAGAATGAAATGAACATGATCTTGTAGCACTGCAACTTTGATTTATTGGCTGGAAGGTTTCATGATGAAAGTCATGTCCCTTCAATAGCCTGCCTTCTACAGCTCCATGATTTGGCCAGAAGGTCCCATGCTTGAAACTTATGCATGCCCCCTCAATAGCCTCCTCTAGTCCTCCGGTCTTCATGTCTTTGCCTCTCTATAGCTTCAGTCAAAAATTTTCATGTGTGAAATGTATGCACGTCCTTTCAATGACCTACTTAGCCTTCATACCTAAATCTGCACATGAAGAAAATAATGTTAAGAAATAAAGTATTTTCTGTAATGTGATCATTCTTTCCAGCAACTCCATTAATGCTTTTTGATTTATATTTTTGTAAATGCAATCAAGTAGATAGCTAGAATGATAGATTAGTCTTTCTCCATTGCTCAGTTTGCATGAACTGACCCCACTTTCTCTCTCTTCTTTTGCAGGATAACTCAGGATACTTCAAGATGTGGGATAAAAGATGGAGCATTGTTCAACCCTCCATGGAAACACCAGGCAATGGGGGGGTCCTAACCTATCTTCTCTTATTTTTCCTTGCATTTACATAAATGTAAATTGTCCTTTAATTTTTGCATTTAATTAAGACTGAAATGCATGCCTGCATTAACCTATTGCCATGGGATGTGTGGCTGCAAATGTACTTTTCATTGTATGTCTTTATGCATCTTTCAAATTTACTTTTCACTTATGTTTTAAGAGCAACCACTGCTTGTGTGGATAATTCAATGTTGTACCTTATTTTTTTGAAATGCACACCTATTTTTCTCCTTTTTGTTAAACTCAAATAATTTGTACTTTGTTCAAAATCTGAATAATAGTATAAATAAGTGTACCTTAATGAAAACTTTCTGATGTTTACAATTATAATGTTGCACAATGTACTTTTATTTCTAAATTTTTTACCATTCTGCAACTTAAAATAGAAACTCTTAAGTTCATACTTCAATGCAAAACATTATCAATTTAGTGTAAACTAAAATGATAACAATAAGTTTCAATATGAGGAATATCAATACTTTGTGGATAATGACTCAGATAATATCAATAGAAAAAGGACTAGAAATATCACAAGTAGGAATATTGAGCTTAGATTGGGTCAAAGAATCAATTTATTGTTGCAAAGAAGATATGGTTTGAGCTAAGCTATTGATTGTAGAATCAATCGAAGAAATTATAGGAGGAGACACATTATAAATATTTGGAAGGTTGTTATGTGAAATAGAGGGAATGTTAGAAGAAGCATGAATCATGGTAGGAGCAATAGCAGAAGGGAGAGTTGGATATGAAAAAGGAACTCTATGTTAAAAAGGTATGGATGAAGGCAATGATACACTTGGTACACTTAAGAGAAGAGAAGGAATTATAGGATTAGGGAGACTCACATGTGTATGATTTGAATATTTAATTGAAGTGGTCATGAGAGGTGGAACATAAGTTGAAATGCTAGGAATAGAAGTATCAATAGGCAAAGAAGTTTCAACACTTGTAGAAGGTGGGACATAGCCTAAATCTTGAGCATGTTTTGTCATAGGTTGAACATTGGAATAAATAAAATGGGAAGTGCTACACAAGAGGTGAATAAAATGTTCATCATTATGAATGAGTTTCCTTAAGCCTTTTATAGTGGAAAGAGTGTCGAGATTATGATGCTTTTGAGCTAAGCAAGTTTCAAACTTTTCAAATTCATGAGTAATATTTTGGACTTGAGAGGGAGGAACTCTTAATGCTTCATCTTCATCATGGGAATAATGAGAAGAGTTATTCTCTATGATAGGATTAGCATCACGAGGAAGCATGTAGCTTTCATCAATATTCCTAGGAAAGAAGGAGGATTCAGGATCAAAAGAACCCATGAGTCTAAAAATTCTTCTAACCATAATACTATAGGTTGGATTCAAAGTGATAAAGCTCATACATAATAGAATGAAAGGAAAGCAAGATGCAATGTAATTGGAAAGACACGTAAAATGTGATCAAGGTGTAGAAAGTAGAAACTATGAAGGTGTAAGGATCATAGCACGAATGGGGTCTAACTACCAACTCAAGAAGCATGTAAATGAAATTGAGCTCCAAGATTAAAGGAAGATCACATAAAGAACCTATGAATATAATGTAAAGATTCAAAAAATGTCTAAATAAGACAAAGATACAAATAAGATCTATAGAAAGATGGTTCAACCACCAAATCAAAAAGGAAGCATGAAAATTGTGGGTTCACCAAAATGTATAGTGGAGGTGAAAATACAAGCATGAAAATGAAATTTACACCAAGATAAAAGGAGGAAATCTAACAAGTTGAGTTCATCAAAACATATAGTGGAGGTGAATCAACAAGAATGCAAAGGAAATCTAATACCAAGATGAAAAGAGGAAATGTAACAAGTCAAGTTCACCAAAATTTACAGTGGGAAAATGGTTATCAATGGTAGACTTTGAATTAACCCACATACATTAGAAAAGAGACAAGGGGATCCCAAAATGTAGCTCCCTTTTTGGTGAAAATCAAATTAACACTACCCAAGTGGATGTAGGGGTGCTAATGCAAGATCTAAACCTAATAGAAAGTGTTAATTATAGGATCTCTTTATTGGGGACTTTTCTATTTAATGTATAAAAATGTAATGTAAAAGACAATGTAATGACTATGAAAGGAAAATAAAGTAAACATGTATGCAATGATGAACAGCAAGATATCAGATCTAGTGTACCAAAATAAGTGCTATGAGAGAGAGAGAGAGAGAGAGAGACGTACTCACCTTGAGGGTTATTAGAGGAAGATAATTAGATCTATAGAAAACCCTATCAATCTATGTCAAAATTGGAAATGGACTGAGATCTGGAAACCTGATAACTATAATTTTTTACTATGAAAATATGAAGGCAAGAGGAATAGGTAAAATGTGAAGTGACCTATACTAGCATAGGTTGAACATGAGGTGACCTATACTTGTATAGGTTTAACTTGAGGCAACCTATACCTTAGCAGGCTGAATCTAAAGGTCTCGAGACCGTAACTAAAATTGTACTTCCAAATCTACACTTTTGGATCTAAAACTCTGTGAATCTATAATTGCACAAAAGAGAAGGGGAAATTGTTTGGGGAAAGGGGCTTGCCTTGGTCAAACTAGAATTTGGTAATTAACCTTGAAATGAAATAAATAAAGCATGTAAAATAATATAAAATGTAAATATTACCTTTCTTTTCAAACCTTTATAGATGGATCTGGATCTCTAACTCCACAAAGATGTATATTTTCTTGAATGTAGGATATCTTCACTTATGAAATAGATCAACACTTGCCCAAATCTTAGATCTTGGATGTATGAATGCTTGATATGCTTGAAATGAATAAGGAAGAAGAATTAATAGTGTAGATCTCCTCCCTTGATGACCAAATATTTTGCTTCCTATTGAAATGCTTCATTTCTTGATGGATGAATGGAATGCTCGCTTGAACTTCTTGAATGTGTTGGTTCCTCAAAATGGAATTTATACTCGGAGAGACACTAGCATACCTAAAGACAAATTTTAAGGGAAGGTTAATTCCAAATGTGGTGAAGTCTATTAGGCAACTGGACCAAATATAGGGACAAGACTGCCCTATGTACTATTAGAAAGTAAAGTCCACCAAGATAACTGAGAGGGGGGGGGTGAATCAGTTATCAAATAATTATAAATTTTATCATCTTCAATGGAATTAAACCATATAAGAAATATAATTAGCAACCATAGAAAGATATTCATACACAATAACACAATGACACAAGATATGTTGACTAGGGAACCTCTTGATCAAAGAGTAAACCCCTGTGGGAATGATGCCCACAAAAGATGCACTAATATGAATATTCCTTGTGAGAGGATGGACTCTATTAGGAGTCTTATGAAATACATTTAGTACATATGAATCCCTATTAGGAGATTTTGAATCCCTGTTAAAAGATTCTAACCCTATTAAGAGTTATAGAAGACAGAAGGACCCACTACCCAAATAGCTTCAGGGTAAGATCACTGAACACACTGTCCAAATAATCCTTACATTACTCAACAAAATAATATTTTACCTCTTCTCTAACTATGCCAAACCATACTCACTGTTACATTAGATCTTAATTTCAGATCTTTGTACTTCACATGTCTTCCTTCACAAATTCACTTTCATACTTAGCTCTTTTCTTCACTTCATGCATACAGCATCACAACTAATGCTACCATTACACACTTTCACATTACAACTTCATGCTACTACATCATTCACACTACAATAAGTAAATACATTCCTTCCTTTATACCACACTCAAATAATTACAAATGAGTTTGCATACAATTACAAAATAAAAGTTTCCACACACGACACTAAAATTACATAAAACTATCGGCTTCCAAATACAATAAATCTTCACTCGTGTGACCTCAAAGTCTATGCTATCATCCACATCACTATCAATGTGTCTCCAACTTCCCTTTAACTACACAAAACTAGATTCCATCCTGATTAGGAGATATCATCTGATTTCCTCAAACTGCTACTCAGGAACATTGCCTAAACACTACTTCCACCAAAATGATCATAACTTCCATGAATTACTGAATTACTATTTGCACTCTTAACCATAGAAATATGACATATCAAATATTATAACCTCAACATTACATAGCTCCAACTACAATAACCCATGTGCGCTAATCCAAACTATGTCTGCTTCTCTGTAAGTCTTCGGTAAATAACTGTGTTGACATCAGTGACAATCATAGTCATGAATGCAACAACAACTGCTACAGGATGGCTTCCAAACAATTTAGCATTCATTCCTAACAATCTCCCCCATTTCCATTGATGGCAACATAGATGAAAAAATACAATGTTCCAAAAATCCAATACTGCAACACTGCTTCTTCAAATCCTCTTCATCAATCAAATCTTGCTTTGTTATCCTATTCAGTTCTCTCCAAAAAATGTCTCATATTGTTTTTCATGCATACTTCTCCCCCATTGACATCAATGACAAAAATTCCATCACTAATTCAACAACAACTCAATGTCAAAAGACACTTTTTAGAAAACATATTTACTAGAGTCCTCATGACTCAGCTCAAATACACATACTCCCCCATAGAGGAAGTACCAACATCCAGTCCAGAAGAAAGATAAGGCTCATATACCACTAGAAGGATGCAACCAATTGCATCACTTCTCAAAAGTAGGTTGGGGCATAACCCCAAGCATACCTCTTAGATACTCAAATGTATCCTTAGGCAAAGGCTTTTTGAATATATCTTCTATCTGCTCCTTTGTACTTATGTACTCAAGTCTGACTTCTTTTTTAGCAACTTTCTCTCTTACAACATGATACTTAATCTCTATATGCTTTGTCTTAGAATATAATATAGGATTCTTAGACATACTAACTGTACTGGTGTTATCACAATGTATAACAA
The DNA here is from genome assembly GCA_027943335.1 of Chamaecyparis obtusa. Taxonomy (NCBI): domain Eukaryota; kingdom Viridiplantae; phylum Streptophyta; class Pinopsida; order Cupressales; family Cupressaceae; genus Chamaecyparis; species Chamaecyparis obtusa. Next base: position 480,208 of record BSBK01000092.1, read on the forward strand.
CAGGTTGAACAAATTTTATTCCAATACCCTTCAGCATCTGCTTCATCCAAATTATCTAGTTACAATTGTTTGCTACTGCTACATATTCTTCTTCTATTGTGCTTTGTGAGATACAATTTTGCTTCTTGCTTAGCCAAGAAACTAATCTTCCTTCAAGGAAAAATGCTCCTCCACTGGTGCTTTTCTTATCATCAACACTACCTCCCCAATTAGCATATGTATATGCACATAGGGTAAAATCATCAGATCTTTCATACCATAATCCATAGTCCATTGTACCTCTTAAATATCTCAGTATCCTATTTACTACTGCATAATGTGATTCTCTAGGTTCAACTTGAAATCTTTCTACAATTCCAACTGAATGTGCTATATCAAGTCTTGTATGAGTCAATTACTACAATCCTCCAATCATAGATCTATATTTCTTATGTTCTACTACAAGAGTCTCATCTGTGCTAGATAACTTATGTCCAGTCACCATAGGTGTTCCAACTAGTTTACAATCCTCCATTCCAAATCTTTTCAACAAGTCTTTCAGGTACTTTTTCTAACTTACAAAGATACCATCATTGTTTTGTGTTATTTGTAATCCCAAAAAGTATTTCATTTCACCAATCATACTCATTTCAAATTCAGTCTTCATTTCATCAGCAAATTTGTCACTAGCTTCATCTTCTCCTCCAAAGATAATGTCATCAACAAAAATAACTATAACTAACAAACCATTTTCAATTTCTTTTGTGTAAAGATTGCTATCAGCTATACCTTTTATAAATCCCAACTTTAACAAATACTTATCCAGTCTTGCATACCAAATTCTAGGTGCTTGTTTAAGTCCATATAAAGATTTCTTCAATTTACATACCATGTCTCCTTGAGTCAAAGGAAAACCTTTAGGCTACTCAATGTAGACTTCTTCTTCCAATTCTCCATTCAGAAATGCTGACTTCACATCCATCTAATACACTTTGAATTTCTTGTAAGTTGCATATGCCAAAAACATTCTTACTGCTTCAATTCTTGCAACAGGTGCAAAAGTCTCTTCATAGTCAATTCCTTCTTGTTGTGAGTAACCCTTACATACCAATATTTCTTTGTTTATTACTACTTCTCCTTGTTCATTCATCTTGTTTCTGAATACCCATTTAGTTCCAATAACATTCTTGTCTTTAGGTCTAGGGACCAATTCCCATGTCTTGTTCTTTTCAATCTGATCTAGTTCTTCTTTCATAGCATTAGTCCAACTTTCATCTTCACAAGCTTCATTAGTAGTCTTAGGTTCAATTTGAGAAATCAAACATAACTATTCTTGTGCCTTATTCTGAGTAAGAACTCCTCTTTTGATGCTCCCAATAATCTATTCAAAAGGATGATTCTTTAACAAACTCTTGCTAGGTGTCACTATCTCAGATCTCTCTTCATATGTAGGTTCTTCAATAACTTCACTGTGGCTTTCATTCAACAAATCACTGTCAGTTTCATAAAATAATTCAGTAGTTCTAGTATTAGGCTTAGGATGAGTTTCTTCATCAGATTCATAATCAAGCATTCTTTCCTAAATTTTGAACTTTTCATCAACTTTAACATTTGCGCTCTCAACAATAGTCTTGGTTATTTTATTGAAACATCTATATGCTTTGATTTTCAAAGAATATCCAAGAAATATACCTTCATCACTTCTAGGATCAAACTTTTCAATATCATCATCTATTTTTATATAACATTTGCTTCCAAAAATTCTAAAATACTTAACTAAGGGTGCATGTCCAATCATATATCATAAGGTGTCTTGTATGTGTCTGCTCTGATTTGTACTCTGTTCATTGTATATACTGTTGCGTTCACTGCTTCTCTCCAGAATATCTTTGCCAAATTATTTTCAAACAACATAGCTCTTGCTACTTCAGTCACTGATCTATTCCTTCTTTCTGCAATGACATTTTGTTCAGGTGTTGTAGGAGCTGAATACTATCTTTTAATGCCATTTTCTTCACAAAAGTTGTTAAACTCTCTAGAAGTAAATTCTCCACCTCTATCAGATCTTAAACATTTAATCTTCATTCCAGATTCATTCTCAACTTTATTCTTAACAATCTTAAACTTATCAAATGCTTCAGATTTTTCTTTAAGAAATGCAATCCACATCATTCTTGTAAAGTCATCAACAAGAATCATAAAATACCTTTCTCCACATAATCCTCTAGTCCTAGTAGGACCACTCAAATCTGTATGAACAATCTCCAGCTTCTCTGTAGATGTAAACTTCTTACTAGGAAAAGAACTTCTCTTCTATTTAGCCATTACACATTCTTTGCAGATCATGTTAGTAGGCTTCATAATTCTGGGTAAATCTCTTACTGCAAGTGTAGTACTTACTTTCACAATGTTATCAAATTTTATTTGACAAAACCTTCTATGCCATAACCAACTATCATCAATTTTAGTAATCAAACATGTCATCTCAATAGGATTCAACTGAAATACATTACCTCCTATTCTAGATCCAGTTCCAATCAGATTTCCATCTTTATCCTTTATCACACAAGTTTTCTTAGTAAACCAAACTTGATATCCCTTATCAAGTAACTATCCAACACTCAAAATATTATGTTTCAATCCATCCACAAAATAAACATCATCAGTATTAGTCTTTCCATCAAGAGTAATAGATCCTATACCTTTAATCAAACAAGGTGCATTGTTTCCAACTCTAACTACTCCACCATCATATTCATTCAACTTTATGAACTTTTTCATGTCTCCAGTCATATGATGTGAACAACCACTATCTATAATCCAATCAGCTTTCTTTTCAACTTGAGAAACTAAGGCTTTTTCTTCCTTAACATCAGATTCAAGATTTTCTTCTTTAATTGCTACAAATACTATGTCATCATTATTCTCAGTATCACTTTCACTTAAAGTTCTTTCTATACTAGCTTCAATATCTTCATCATTAGCATAATAACATTCCTTAGATCTTCTAGGTTTGAAATTGCTTCTGTACTTTTTAACTCTCTTAGGACATTTAGATGCAAAATGACCATATTCTTGAAAAGTCCAACATTTAAAGATTTTCTTACTGTCTGGTTCTCTTTTTACAAGCAAGGCAATACCTTCTTCAATCTTCTTATCTTCTTCATTTCTAGATCTATTGATGCCAGCATAATCTCTTCTCACATTGATGCTTCTTGAAAAAGTAGGGTGAACACTAAGAGCACTGAATGTTATCTCCATTCTAGGTAGGTCTCCTAATAATCTCAGGTTCATTTCTATTGCTTCCAATCTTCCAAGAAGAGTCTCTCTTGTAAAGTTTTTTGTACAAGGTATCACTTGTTCAATCATCTGTGTTGTCATGTTAAATACAAGAGTCAATGTCCTCAGAATTTTCCATATCACTTCATTCTTTGTCTTTGTTCCTCCACAAAATTTTATACCTGAAATGATCTCTGACATTCTACCAATATAACTTCTAACATATTCATCTTCCAACATTCTTATATCTTCAAATGCACATATCCAATTATGTACTCTAACTCTTTTTCCATGTTCATCACCTTCAAAAGTAGTGTAAAGCATTCCAAATTTCATGAGATTTTTTCAAATATTTTACCTGACTGTACTCATTCTCCTGTAGTGCTATCAAAAGTGCTTCTCTTGCAAGTATGTTACACATGAATAGATCTCTCTCTTCCATAGTACATGTTTCAAGATTGTCCTCTTCAATGATAGTCTTATTATTCTTTGTAATCAACCAATAACCTAGTCCTAAACATAATAGGTGTGTCTTCATCTTTTCTTTCCAGCTATCAAAATTTACTCCATCAAACTTAGGGATTTCTTTCCTAAAATTTTCCATGGATCTCCTCAAGCTGTTAAACTTCTCTTTCAAGGACCTATCGCTCTGATACCAATTGTTAGAAAGTAAAGTCCACCAAGATAACTGAGAGGGGGGGTTGAATTAGTTATCAGATAATTATAACTTTTATCATCTTCAATAGTATTAAACCATATAAGAAATATAATTACCAAACATAGAAAGATATTCATACACAATAACACAATGACACAAGCTATGTTGACTAGGGAACCTCTTGATCAAAGAGTAAACCTCGGTGGGAATGATACCCACAAAAGATGCACTAATATGAATATTCCTTCTAAGAGGATGGACTCTGTTAGGAGTCTTATGAAATAAATTCAGTACATATGAATCCCTGTTAGGAGATTTTGAATCCCTATTAAAAGATTCTAGCCCTGTTAAGAGTTATAGAAGACAAAAGGACCCACTACCCAAACAGCTTCAGGGTAAGATCATTGAACACATTGTCCAAATAATCTTTACATTACTCAATGGAATAATATGTTACCTCTTCTCTAACTATGCCAAACCACACTCACTATTACATTAGATCTCAATTTTAGATCTTTGTACTTTTATTGGCTTCCTTCACAAATTCGCTTTCATACTTAGCACTCTTCTTCACTTCATGCATACATCATCACAACTGTTGCTACCATTACACACTATCACATTAAAACTTCATGCTACTACATCATTAACACTAAAACAAGGAAACACATTCCTTCCTTTATACCACACTCAAATAATTACAAATGAGTTGGCATACAATTATAAAATAAAATTTTCCACATGCTACACTAAAATTACATAAAACTGTCGGCTTCCAAATACAATAATTCTTCACTCATGTGACCTCAAAGTATGTGTTTTCATCCACATCACTATCAATATGTCTCCAACTTCCCTTTAATTTCCCAAAACTAGATTCCATCCCGATTAGGAGATATCATCCGATTTCCACAAACCGCTACTCAGGAACACTGCCTGAACACTGCTTCCACCAAAATGATCATAACTTCCATGAATCAATGAATTACTATCTGCACTCTTAACCATAGACATATGACATATCAAATAGTATAACCTCAACATCACATAGCTCCAATTGCAATAACCCATGTGCGCTAATCCAAACTTTGTCTACTTCTCTGCAAGTCTTCGGTAAATCACTGTGTTGACATCAATGACAATCATAGTCATGAATGCAAAAAAAACTACTACAGAATGGTTGCCAAACACTTTATCATTCATTCTTAACTTGTACTTTTGGCTTTGCAAAACCAAGGAGGGTGCTCCTAATCCAATGAAACAAACTTTACTTAAATAATCACATATTGGATTTTAATGCAACAGATAAATGGTAAGAAAATACTAAATGATAACCATTCATTTATTGATATTCCATTACCATTTGATAGGACATAACTTGCAAGTCACAATACCTCAGATATCTTTTAGAAATATTTATATCAAAGATAGGAATAACACCAAGTTGTATTAGGTAGTCATTACTGCAAAATAAAACTCATTTATGATCAGTTCCTTATCCATTGGGCTATACTTTGCTGCAAAGAAAATATATAGAAACTAGTCAAAGCTATTGATTCAAGATCCCTTTAAAATCACCACCTTATGATGATATTGATCAAAATATCTTTGAATCTACACTGCTTACTTATATCCCCATGCAAACCCCTAAAAATCTATGCCCTATCCAAAGTCTTTAATCTGATCCTTTATCAATGCAAAGGAATAACAACATACACATAGAGGAACTCATATGCAATGAATTTCAATATTCATAATTCAAAGAGATGCTACACAATGAGAGAAGTAAATCCTGTATTTTTTTTTTCAAATTTACAGAACCATGTTCTTGTATACACTAAGATTTCAAATATACACCACCTCAATAATGGCTAAAATCAGACAACTCTATTTATTTCTCATAAAACTTAACCTAACATAATCTGCTTATACCCTTGACACAAAACTTGGAAGAAAAAATAATTCAAGTCTTGGTCCTTCTAAATGATAGAGGAAATCCTTTTATAGAACTAGGATTACAAACAAGCTATAGATCACTTAGGAAAATATCAAAGTTTACATAGATAAGACAAAGGACACAAATCACACAAAGATTGCATTCAATTGCAATTTTCAAAAGTGTAGGTTAATTTGAGTGCCAAGTCTTCTGCAACAACTTCCAAAAATAGTTCAAACCATGCCAAGTGCTACCTTTATATTTGTGACTTCATACTCCTTCCTTTCTATCAAAATATCTAATCAATTTTCACTCATTGAAACATCTTATTTTGGGCTTCAAAGCACTCCCCATAACTATCCTTAGAACAAAAAAATCTATTTCAGCTTGTCATTTTTGGTTCACTATATCAAGCCCTGTAGAAAACCCTTAATCAAATTAGAAAATTTGGTAACAACGGCTAACTGATTAGTTTTAAAAATAACCCTCGATCATCATCTTTCTTGGCACATAGGATGATCCTAAATAATCAACAACAATAAGTTAAGCTTTAAAAAATATTTGGCCACATCATCTTTTCCTTCGGTGACTAATTAGAAATGAACACCTTAGCAACACCTAGAAATGGACCCATCTTAACCTCAACAAGCTTCCCTTAAGTCTAAATCATTCACAGATCTGGCAATTGAAGGATTCACTTGATCTCAACACATTTTACTTAACCTAGGTCTAGTCTATAGATTGGGTGACAAAGGAATTCACATGATCTCTGAGCATTTCCTTTAACTGGGGTTTAATCACAAGATCTAGTGCCAACCGTCTGATCTCATTGGCATCAACGTTCACCACTCAATCTCCAAGCCTTTATCTTAACCCATCCTTGGTCTGGTGATCACATGACTAAAGCAAATCTATAGATCATTGAGTCATTTCCTTAACCATGGTTTCATCTAGAGAATGAGTGACCAAGGCAATTCATGTGATCATTGAATCTTTTCTTGACTCATGGTTACATTCAGAAAATATGCGACCACCACCCAATCTTATCTATATCCACTACCCATATTTAATCTCTAGGCCTTAACTTAACTCATCTCTAGTCTAGAGAATACATGACTAAAGGAATTCCCCAATCTCTAAGTATTGACCTTAACTCATGTCTGATTCAGAGATCACGTGAACAAAGCATTCGCTAGATCACCAAATATTTTCTTAACCCTGAGTTTTATTTTGAGAACACGTGCCAACCATTAATCAAAAACAACATCAACAATCCTCGCTTATTTGTTGAATGTTAAGTGCCTTGACCACTTCATTACAAGATTCAGTAATAGAAGGAAAACATAACCGCCTGCTAAGTCACTTGATGCCAGGCCACTAACCACCAAGATCAAGAGAACATGAAATCACATTGTCATTGGATCGCTAGATGAAATGACTATCTGCTCGGGAACTTGGAGAACACACGGATAAGGAAAAGAAAAAGGCACATACACAAAATAGACTTAAGTGACTAGCAAAAAAGGTAACAAAGAAATAGAACAGGCTAGGGTTTTGTGGACTTAGAAAATTTTGAAAAACTCTCATTCATGGATAAGCCCTGATTCTTCACACCTTCAAATTTATATATCTCACTATTTTTTGCACCAAAATTCTTGCAATCTCAACTGAAGCTTGTACACACCTTAAACTATCCTTGACTAAGTTCACAAGCCACAAAACATCTTATATTTTCTTCATTTACCAAAACAAGTTTGCAGTAGGGCATGGAAATTTCACAAGGCTTTGCAAGGATGAAGACCATTTTCTAAGATTTTGGCAATGACAAGAAAATGGTCTAATAATGGCTCTATATGGGGATGCATGCCTCTTGCAGGCATGACAAGAATTCAAAATCTCTAGGACAAGAAAACCATCTACTGAAACAAAACTAACCTACACACATGATGTGAAATAAACACACAACCAAGAAAGAAAACTAACTTACTTTTCATGGATAATGCAAGTACCTTAAGAGAAGTACAATTTGAGAAATTGTCTATGAACTAGAAATTCCAAAATGTTCCCAATCAAATCTTTTAGGATGTAAGAGTCAGATCCCTATTTAGTATCAACAAGATATGGTCCCAATTAGATTAGGTCAAATTTGCTATGCTTTCCTTTATCTTCTAGCCTGGCATTCCACATCAAGACCAGATCATCTATGTCAAAAAATTTGTACTAGAGCTATGATTTTATGTTCTTGTCATGGGCTTCCCTTCTTGACTCATCCAATTGTATCAGATCTTCCAATCTGATTTTCATTCCATTGTTCAAATCATCATCATATAATTGGATGAACTTATACATTTGCAATAAATTATTTTGTGGTAACCTGGCATGGATACCATATACCAAATCAAAAGGAGCACATCCAATAACCTTTTTTATTATTACTCTATCAGCCCATAGAGCTAATTGCAACTTTGAATCCCATGCTTTTTTGTTCTTATCAAGGACTCTTTTCAAAATCTTTATCAAGCTCTTATTACCTAATTCGGCCTAACCATTACCTTGAGGGTGATAGGGAGCTAAATATGAATCTTGAATCCCATATTACTAACAGAAGCTACTAAATTCTTTAGACCTGAAACCAATAGCATTGTCCACTATTATAACCTCAGGACATCCAAATCTTGCTAACATATTCTGCATCATGAAATCAGTTACCACCCTACTAGTGGTTTTCCTAGTAGAAATTGCTTCCACCCACTTAGTGAAGTATTTTGTGGCAACCAAGATCCATTAATGATCCCCACTAGATTTTTTTTGGATTTCTCCAATAAAATCCATGCCCCACTTTTGAAAAGGGGCTATGACTGTCACAAGGTTTAAGGGAAAGTTTCCACTGAATTTTAATTTTCCTACAAACCTTTGGAAAGCATCACACTTTTCGACAAACAAGTGTGCATCCTTGAAGATAGTGGGCCACCAAAAACTAGACCTTAATATATTATGTGTAGTAGTCTTATCCATGTAATGGCCACCACACACACCTTCATGAATTGCTTATAATAAGTCCTCAGCCTTCTAGTGGTCAACACATTTTAGCAAGACACCCTCATTACTTCTCCACCACAATTATCCTTTAGTAATCACGTACCTTACAGCATGCAATTTTAGAGTCCTTCTTTTGTGGTTATACATGTTAGGGAGAAGAACCATCTTCTGCAGGTATCCAACAATATTTGTAGGGATGGAGAGATAGGGTACTGAGAGGGGAGGGGTGAATCAATGCCCACAAAAACTTTCAACTCTCAAACCTTAAATAGAAAATAGTAGTAACTTTCAAATATAACTTGAATCCATTGCATGCATCATTCATTCATTTAACTATCAAAGGTAAATAGCATGAAATCAACAATAAATCAATCGCATAACACAAGTATTTTGGTAACACAGAAACCCTTGTTAGAAGGTAAAAATTGCAGTGGGGATGACACCCACAAATTCTTTACTACTACAGATAGAAAAGGTTTGCTTGTTAGGGCTACAAGTGGTGATCACTTCTGGTGATCTTACCCTATTAGGAGTAACATTTCAGATCAATTAGATCTACCTAGTTATAGGATTTTAACAACACTACTTGAGTGTACACTTGGTTAAGAGATTTACAAAAAGACTGTTAGGTCTACTCTATTAGGAGATTTTACCAAACTCTATTACAATGATTAGAAAATAGCAGGATATATCTGCTAATTGACAACTATATCTTGTCTAATATAGATCAATGAAATAATGAATATATATCACCTTTTCATGTGAAGATCTCTGCTCTGAACTGCTCGGTAGCCTTGTCGGATTCTACTTAATCTAAATGTCTTTGTATTCTATTCTACTCTATCTGATAACTGATATCTTGAAGTTGGCTAATGCTTCAAGAACTTCTTTTCATGTTCTCAACTTCCTTGTCAAGCTACTCTTTCACTCATATAAAAATGATATGAAATACAAATATATAGCATATTTCTTTTGTTGCTTAACAAAATTAGGTTACAATATCTTAGAGAAAACCCTAAGATCTACGGTGTACAAAAATAACCTAGATATAGCAATTACATAAAGATCTTCATCGCAATTAATGAATATATCTATAATAAATGATCCTTGATCTTGGTAAAATGTTTTTTGATTTTGTTGTAACCATTTGCATAGATAAGTGTGCCATTACTGATTACTATGTCATTTTTTGTGATGCTCGATAAACACTATTTATATTGCTCAGTAATTACACCGGTGCTCGGTGTCCAGTCTACTCGATGTTTACTATCACTCGGTATCAGTGTACACTGATGCTCGATAGAACTGCTTTGGTGCTCAATGTAAAGACTTAACCGACTAGCTTGAATTGCTTGCTTTTACTGACTAGAGTAGCATAGGTAACTAACCGATGTCTTTGATACTAATGACAATCTTTAATGCTCAAATAGAGATAACAATCTCCCCCTTTGGTATTAGTATCAAAACCTTAAATGTATATAGACCTTATGTCTCAAAATCTTTTTTGTCTCTACCATTTATACATAAATACTTACCAAAAAAAAATTTCTATACTCCCCCTTGGTGCATGCTCCCAGTAATGTGTAGTATACTTAGCATCTATTTACATATTTGTCATATACATTGTTATCCCCCTTTTTTATATTAATTACAAATACAAAAAAATATATATACTTACAACTTGTCAAAAATGTGTTGATGGGTTTTCTTCAAGGACTCTAAGAGGTTTTCCCATTCCTCTTTCAAGTTGGTGAGAGAAATTTCCTCAAGACCGACTTGTGCATGCATGTCAATGATATTTTCCAACATAGAAATTTTTGGTGTTGCAACAAGTGTTTCTGATTTGACAATGTGTTTCTCAAAAAATTTCAAGTAGGCAAGCAACTCAGTTTGCAATTCTGTGACTTGATCACTGACTCTTTCTTCTTGTTTCCTAAGATATGCTCTTAACCGCCTAAGTTCTTGAACTCTCAAGATATGCTTTGCAAAATCTTGTGGCTCAGTTAAAGCTTCTTGTGCGCTGGCTTTGATTTTATTATCAAGTTGTTTAATCTTTTCACTGATCTTGGCAGTGAAGGTTTCCACAGTGCATAGCTTACGCAAAATTTGACTTATTAACTGAGTGATAGATTTTATCTCATTGATTACCTTAGCTAAGTTTACCTTGTTGATTGCTACTTCTTGTCTTATTTTCTCTGCTAGCTTGTCTTGAATTTTTTATTCTACCCATTCTTCTATTCTCTTTTCAGCATCTACGTCTGGTGCATTTATTTCCTCTACAAGGGTGGAAATTTGGTCCATAATGGGAGTATCCTCATTAATGTGTACCTCAAGTATGACCTGTTGTAAGATATCTCTTACATTCTCTAATATCTCCTTGCTCTTTCATTCCATGCATAGTTTTTCTCGTGTGGCCTTTCTTGTGCATAACTCCCTATATTTTCTAAGTTCCTTAGGGCTCAAGGTCCTCGAGTCACAATCCAGTATAACTATGACTTCATCTAATGTGACTGGCCCTTTTCCTTTCTTTTTCTTCTTCTTCTTCTTTGGCTCTTGAGGTGAACTTTTTACAAATGATATGATATCATTTACCTCAGAGGTTGGAGTAACCTACTTAGTTGACACATTTTCTTCCTGCTTTTGCTCCTCCAGAACCTGTGTGTTGGTTGACTAAGGTGGAGCCTCTAATGTGTTCAGTGGGGTAGCCTTAGTTACTTTGTGGTCATCTTGGCCCATCGTATTCATCTTAGTTACCTCTTTCTCTTCAGGCTTGTTTGTATCAACCGGTATCTCTGCTCCTTATTCCCCTATTGTATCCTTTGGTTTCTCGGGGTCTAAGCCTTTGGGTTTTTCCTGTGATAAAATTTCAACTGCTTCCACAAGGATAGGAATCTCTCCTGATAATGATATAAATGCAAACTTGGTAACTTGACCTTCATCTTGTGTATTATCTGCTACAATATTCACATCTTCATCTTCATCTCTATCATCAAGATCACCATTAGTAATGTCCTCAATGAGTACATCTAATGTGTTATTATCTATAATCTAGATCTCAACCTGATTTGGTGCATCCTATGAAATATCTATGATTTAATTGACAAGTATTGTATCAATCACCTCAGTAAATGATACATTTGTTTCTCTAGTCTTCTTTTCCAAATCAGCATCATCTGTATAGATACCTTTTCCTTTTTACCTTTGTCTCTTCTTAGATAGATTTAGAAATATGATCTTCTCAGCTTGCTCTCTTTCTATAATGATTGATGTCCAGATGAGTTGGCTAGACTCATCAATATCTGCTAGATTTTCATCTAATACTTGCATAGCCCAACTTTTTACTCTGAATCTCCTAGATTAAGTGTCCATATAATCCTTAATTTCATCAAGAGATAAATTTGGAGCTGCCAAAACTAGGTCTTGTTCCCTCAATTTCTTCTCAGTGTCCAAAGCATAAGACCACTTTTGATTTATTCTTTCATCTAATGCCTTGGGTAGTGGTTTTACAAAATTCAATGGAACTCATTTGAAGCTTATCATCATCTGGATGACTGCCTCCTCAATTTTGTTTTGATCATCAGTAGACATGTTGTCAAACTGACTAAGTTCTGGATATGTGAGTTCTCCACTTTCAATTATATCTACAACAACTTCATCTATTGTTATGTTCTTGTTGCTGACAACCTTGAACTGATTGTTGTCAATTTCTTTGTCTTCAAGGTCTTCTCTTCCTTGCATTAGTTTCCTCATTTTTCTTTGTGCCTCAGCTATGACCTTGGTTCCTCTCTTTGTATAAGTCTTGGTCGGTGTAGCTACCTTTGCTTTTGATCCCTTCACAATTACCTTTTTCAAAGGTGGTGAGGCTACAGTAGCTGACCTTGTTTGTGCTCTAGGCTGCACTGGTAACTGCTTCTTCTTTGGAGTAGGAGTGGGAGAAACCGGTATTGAATCTTTTTCTTTGTCAGACTCAATTTCCTTACTATCATATGCTTTTTTAGCCAACATTAACTGACCTTCAGTTATAGGTTCAACCGGTGACTTGCCAGATGAGTCAAATTCATCTCCAAACTATTCAGTTAGTGTCTTCATCATTTTCCTAAACTTTCTAGTCATTTTACCGATGACAAGACCTATTTTTATTCTAGTATTTGCCTCTTCAAAGGTGCCAAACCTTTTGGTGTTCTTGTCCTTTGGTGTAGCTAGTAAAGCCCTGATAGATTTAAAAGTGAAATCATTATCCATTTTGTATCCCATGGGGGCTAGCCATTTTTTTCTTGGCTCAATAGCTTTGATTAATGTATGGTTGGTGTCTACTAGAAAACAAATATCCATTTCATATTTCTCATCCAGTGAGCTTGGAATTTTGCTTCTAAGATTCATCTTAATCCTAAATTCTTTAAAATAATCATCTACAACCTTGTTTACATTATCTCCCAGACTTGTCAATATATTAGAAATTTGACTAATAATTGGTTTGTTGGAAGGCCAATCCATGTGACCAATAGAAGGAAATAATTTCTGAAGATAGAAAAATATACACACCAGCAGTGATCTAAACTTGCAAGTTTTAGACTTTGCCGACCAGATTGTTTTCATGTTCTTGTCTAACTATTTCAACAGTAACTCGGCAAGGTCCAACTGGTGTCCTTTCTTTATCATATTAAATTCCATGTCCACGGCACTACAAGGAACATTTTTCTATCTACTCGACTAATAGAACTTGTAACCAATTACATGAGCTACATATTTAACTTCCAAATCCACAATTGAAGCTATCTTCAGTGCTCGATTGTCCCATGTTGCACCTATATTCTTCTCAACATCAGCTTGAGATGAACTATGGAAAGCTTTGGCCTTATCAATTTTAGGGTAACCTATAACCCTATGAATCATTCTCTTTGTTACTTTAATTAGTTTATCTAGCTAGAATGTGCCCTCGTGATGGCGACTGGGTACGACCCTAATCCATTCAGTTTTAAAAAATTTTAGACAATTTAGGGCATTAGTGAGTCCAATCTTTTCAACTTGTTTGTACTCTGGTTTGATTTTCCCATCATTACTACAAAGTGTCTAGTATGCGACATACATATCAAAGTCTCCTATTTCACCTATGTTGTAGTAAATGTAGGATCATACATCCTTGACTAGCAAAACCCTAAGTGGGATGCTTGAGAAAGCTCCCGTTGAATTTGTTTTTTATGTGACTTCTAGGTGTAACTTGTACTTGGGTTCATCATAATTAGCTGATACTATCAAGTTAACTTCCTCTTCAACATTCTTAGAACTTCTTGCAGTTACCGAGTCACAGGAAGAAGTTCAAACTGAGTCACAGGAAGAAATTCAGACCGAGTCTCAGCTTGAAGTTACCGAGAAAATATCTACCGAGCCCGAGCAACCTGAAGAAGAGATCCTAGAAGACAACAGCATGAATCATTCAAAAGGCAAGGAACCTATACTAGCCAAATATGTCAGAAGACATCATACACCAGATCAAATCATTGGAAACAAATCAGATGGTACTATGACAAGAAGCAAGCTAAAAGGTACATGTCTGCTTACTGATTTTGAACCTAGAAATATCAAAGATGCATTGGAAAATGAAAGTTGGATTGAAGCAATGAATGAAGAATTAGAACAAATACAAAAGAACAAAACTTGGACTCTTGTACCTAGACCTAAAGATAAGAATGTAATTGGAACAAAATGGGTATTCAGGAATAAGCTGAATGAAGATGGTCAAGTATCTAGAAACAAAGCTAGACTGGTATGTAAAGGTTATTCTCAAGAAGAAGGTATAGATTATGGAGAAACTTTCGCTCCTGTTGCAAGATTAGAAGGTGTAAGAACTCTACTTGCTTATGCAGCACACAAAGGATTTAAGGTCTATCAGATGGATATAAAATCTGCATTTCTCAATGGAATTCTTGATGAAGAAGTCTACATTGAACAACCTGAAGGTTTTGTTGATCCAGATAAAAGGGACATGGTCTGCAGGTTACACAAAGCATTGTATGGTTTAAAACAAGCTCCTAGAGTGTGGTATGAAAGACTCCATAACTATTTGATTCAGATTAATTTCAAAAGAGCTAATGATAACAGCAATCTGTATATTAAAGAAGGACCGGATGACAAAATTGTATTGGCAGAAATATTTGTGGATGATACTATATTTACAGGGAATGAGGATCAGTGCAAAGAATTTTCAGAGCAAATGAACAGAGAATTTGAAATGTCTATGTTTGGTTTAATAAAATTCTTTGTTGGTCTTCAAATTCAGCAAAGCAAGAATGGTATATACATTACTCAATCTAAATACATTAAGGAAATACTTAAGAAGTTTGGTATGGAAGATTCAAAACCAGTTGGTACACCCATGTGTCCTGGACTGAAACTTACCAAGAATGATGATTCAAAAGAAGTTGATCAGACCCTATACCGATCTATGATTGGAAAATTATAGTATGTAGTACATACAAGACCTGATATTGCCTTAGCAGTCGGTATAGTAGCTAGATTCTCAGCAAAACCTAAGGAAAATCACATGATGGCAATCAAAAGAATCTTAAGATACTTAAGAGGAACTGAAGAATATGGTTTGTGGTATAAATTTGGAGGCAATCTAGACTTGAAAGTGTTTACTGATGCTGATTGGGTAGGAAACATTGATGACAGAAAAAGCACAAGTGGTGGAGCATTTTTTCTTGGAAAAAGACTGGTATCCTGGACTAGTAAAAAGCAGAATTGCACATCTCAATCCACAGCTGAAGCAGAATATGTTGCTGCTGCAGTAAACTGTTCAAATATTGTTTGGTTTAAATAGCTATTAGAAGGTATGAAGGTCAAAATCAAAGAACCAGTTGTTATATTTTGTGACAATACCAGTGCAATAAACATTTCTAAGAATCTAGTAATGCATTCCAAAACCAAGCACATTGCTATTAAATATCACTTTGTCAGAGAATTGGTGCAGGACAAGGAAATCAGATTAGAATATATTCATACAAAAGAACAGATTGCAGACATTTTTACCAAACCATTACCTAAGGATGCATTTGTGTATCTAAGAGGTAAGTTAGGGGTCATTCCCCTATCCGAGGCTCACTAAATACAGTTTTAGTGATGCATCAACTAGAACATGATTGAAAATCAACTTGTTGATGCAGCATATTCAAGGAATCATTGCATATGAATCAGTACTTGAGGTAGATTAATTTTCACCGGTAATATGTGAATTATCTTTGGCATGTGTTGTTAAAGAGGGAGTGTTTGCTATGTCTTTGCTATTACTTCAAGAAATTTTCAATAATCAGAAGGAAGAATTTTCAGGATACAAGAAGTTTGCTGACAGAGGGAGATTTGAATCTGAACCGAGCTAACTCTTTCAAATTTCTTATGATATGACATATTGTGTTGCCATCAATGCCAAAGAGGGAGATTGTTGGAAACAATTGTCTGAAGGAAATTGCTACTCAATTATGTATTGTCTTTGATGTCACACAATGTCATAGTCCGTAGCAACCAATTACTACCGAGCTCAGTCGGTCTTCCAGACAGGAATATTAGTGCTTACCGAGTCCACTCGGTTATCGAAGAAAATCAGTGTCTACCGAGTTCACTCGGTTACCAAAGGAAATTTTAGTATTTACCGAGTTCAGTCGGTCATCAAAGAAAAGTTAGTGTTTACCAAGTTCAGTCGGTCATCGAAGAAAAGTTAGTGTTTACCGAGTTCAGTCGGTCATCGAAGAAAAGTTAGTGTTTACCGAGTTCAGTCAGTTATCAAAGGTAAAAGATTTTCGGTGTTTACCGAGTTCCCTCGGTCTCCGAAAGATTATAGAAAGTTATGGTCACCGAGCACTGTCGGCCCTTGAAGGATTTTTGCAAATAGAGTTTGCTTAATTCAGCCGACTGTTATACTAAATAATGTCGATTTGACAAATCTAAAATCATATAAATAAAAGGTCAAATATGAGAAATAAATAGAAAATATAGCAGAAGATTTACAGAAGAAAAGTGTATGCGAATTTGTGAAGGATGTTCAGATATCCTTGAGGTGCAGCAGAGATTTATTCAATCAGAAAGGATCAGACTTATGCAGAACAGAGATCTGTAATCAGCAAGACAGTTGCATTATTATACAGGTCATTTTTCATTGTTACCTTCTTATCATTGTAACAGTGAATTCTAAATCTCCTAACCGAGTTGGTTTAACAACCATATTGTAAATCCTCTAACAAGGTGACAATTCCATTGAATTGTTTTCAAGACCTCTTACCAGGCCACTCCTAGCAGGGTGTTTTAAATCCTCTAACAAGGTCACACCTAACAGTGTGTTTTGTAACCTTTTACCGGGTTGGCTTCTAACCGGGCATCACTTCAGAAAAGTGAAAATCAGTATCTAGATACATTGGTGGTTTTTTCCCATATTGGGTTTCCACGTTAAATCTTGTGTCTCTTGTGTTCTTAATTGCTTTCTCAATCTTATACATGTGCTGATGAATATCTAAAAGATAATTTTGCTAATATTTTCTGCATCTTCAAAGTTACTGCAATCTATTTACCGAGTGCTAAAACAGATAACATTGTTAAGATATCTTAAGGGATCTGGAAAGAATTAATTGTGAAGTGTTTTATGGTTGACTGATTCACCCCCCCTCTCAGTCACTTCATCCATATTCCATCACCTATGATAATGTAAGCATGCCATTCTGGTGCTTATCCAGCTTCGTGATTGTCCAGCCCATCTTTTCCTCATACAGTTTGTTGTGATGTTTCCATATCTACCACATGTAATACAATTGACCCATGTATTGTAATTCCAAACATAAGAATTACCTTGTCTCTTTGGTTGATATGGTTTGGGTTTTCTTTTCTATTTTGGTGTCCAGACTTGCTTCATCTTAGTTGTACACTCTTATGCAGTGTGTCCATGTTTGTTGCAAGTATAATAGAGTTTCTCCATGGTAGGATTGTTAGCATTCTTATTCACTTTTTCTCTACACTCATAAGCTTGATGACCAAATTTTCCACAATAATAATAGTAACCATTAAACTTAGGAGTGACTTGGGGTTTACCTTGTACTTTGCTTCTGCAAACATTTGAAGTATGTCCCCGTTTTCCATAGTGATAGCATGACAGCATCTTAGGTATTTTGTTTTGATTTTTGTTGACTTTTTCATCTTGTTTGGATGATTCTCCTTCACCGATATAGCCTAATATAGCTTTACTTCCAAATCTTCTTTGATTAGTCAAAAAATCATCAATCTTTTTGGAACTATCTTCTGTCAATTTCATCATTTCATTATGTTGTTATTGTATCTTTACTTCATTTATCATTTTCTCATTCTCTTCCCTGATTATTCCAATATCTTCAAGTTTTCTTGATAGTTCACCATTTACTTGGTTAACTTCCTGATTTACAATCATCATCTGATTGGATATTTTGAAATGGTGCTCGGTGATTCTTTGTATCTCACTTTCTTTCGCTTAAAGTTGTTCAATTATATGTCTTCAATCTTCAATAGCTAGATTCCTTTCTTGCTCAGCTTGTCTAGCATTGTTCATTACATCTATCATTCTCACCATCTGTGATTCTTGACCGATTTGCAAGGCTTTCACTTGTTTAGTTAAGTGAAGATTCTTTTCAGACAAATCAGAGATTGCACTTTCAGATCCATCAAAAATACTTCTTGAACTAGATCCAATGTTATCAAATATATCATCAATCTCTTCTTCATGGTAATTGATTTCATTCTCCATAATAGCCAAGTTCTTCCTTTGAACTAGTAAACTTTTCATGTAATCCTTAGCTTTCTTATACTGCTCTATGAACATCTGCATCTGAATCTTTTGATTCTCTATTGTCTTATCCAAATTATATCTCTCCATGGTTAGATATTTACTCTTTAGTGGTTAAACCATCAAATAAGAGATCTGAGCTCTGATACCAATTGTTGGGATGGAGAGATAGGGTACTAAGAGGGGAGGGGTGAATCAGTGCCCACAAAAACTTTCAACTCTCAAACCTTAAATAGAAAATAGTAGTAACTTTCAAATATAACTCAAATCCATTGCATGCATCATTCATTCATCTAACTATCAAAGGTAAATAGCATAAAATTGACAATAAATCAATCACAAAACAAGTATTTTGGTAATGCAGAAACCCTTGTTAGAAGGTAAAAACTGTGGTGGGGATGACACCCACAAATTATTTACTACTGCAGATAGAAAAGGTTTGCCTATTAGGGCTACAAGTGGTGATCACTTCTGGTGGTCTTACCTTATTAGGAGTAACATTTTAGATCAATTAAATCTACCTAGTTATAGGATTTTAACAACACTACTTGAGTGTGCACTCAGTTAAGAGATTTACAAAAAACTGTTAGGTCTACTCTGTTAGGAAATTTTACCAAACTCTGTTATAATGATTAGAAAATAATAGGATATATCTGCTAATTAACAACTCTATCTTGTTTGATACAGATCAATGAAATACTGAATAGATATCACCTTTTCTTGTGAAGATCTCTGCTCTAAACTACTCAGTAGCCTTGTCTGATTTTGATTAATCTAAATGTCTCTGTATTCTATTATGCTCTGTCTGATAACTGATATCTTGAAGTTGGCTAATGCTTCAAGAACTTCTTTTCATGTTCTCAACTTCCTTGTCAAGCTACTCCTTCACTCTCATATAAAAATGATATGAAATACAAATACATAGCATACTACTTTTGCTGCTTAACAAAATTAGGTTACAATATCTTAGAGAAAACCCTAAGATCTACGGTGTACAAAAATAACCTAGATCTAGCAATTACATAAATATCTTCATCACAATTAATGAATATATCTATAATAAATGATCCTCGGTCTTGGTAAAACATTTTGTGATTCTATTGTAACCATTTGCATAGATAAGTGTGCCATTACTAATTACTATGTCATTTTCTATGATGCTTGGTAAACACTGTGTATACTGCTCGGTAATTACATTGGTGCTCGGTGTCCAGTCTGCTTGGCATTTATTATCACTCGGTATCAGTGTACATTGATGCTTTGTAGAACTGCTCTGGTCCTCAGTGTAAAGACTTAATCAGCTAGCTTGAAGTGCTTGCTTTTATTGACTAGAGTAGCATAGGTAACTGACCAATGTCTTTGATACTAATGAAAATCTTTAATGCTCAAATAGAGATAACAATATATTCATACCAATCACAACAATCTAAATCACAAATATATGGCCTCACTCTTCTTCAAGAACATTGATTTGGTTAGCATCTATATTCCTTTGAGCCATGAGTTTACCTAACCCTAGTCCCCTAACTAGATTTGTAATTTGTATGTCAATGTTGAATTCTTGGATCCTATTTACCCATCTGCATCTTCTTCTTAAGACCTCTTGTTGTACCAAAATATCCTTTACGATAGCACTAGGCACATATGCAACTATGGTTGCTCCAACTAGATAACATCTAAAAGTCTTGATAGCCTTGACTAGTGCATAAGCTTGTTTTTCATTTATGTCATACTTTAGCTTAGTTTCTTGTAAAGATTTGCTAAAAAAAAATATAGGCTTCTCAAAACCCTCTGTGTTCTTTTGTAACAATACTACAGCAATGGTATGATAAGAAGCAAAAGAAAAAATTTGAAGGGGCTTACTATAATCCGGTGTCCTTAGCACAGGTGCATCCTTAATTGCTTGCTTAATTTTATACAAATATTTTCTAGCTTCTTCATTCCATTAAAATTTTGCACCCTTCTTCGGCATCTTTGAAAAAGGGACACTCGTTTCAGCAAAATTTGTGATGAACCTTCTGACAAAGTTGATCTGACCAAAGAAGGATTGAATCCCTTTAACACTTCTTAGTATTGGCACTTTATCAATTGAAATTACCCTTTAAGGGTCAATTATGACTCCATCTTTGGACACAATATGACCCAAAATCTTACCTTTCATTACCCCAAAAGAACATTTCTTTGGGTTAAGAGAAACTCCATATTCTAAATCTTTTTCAAAAAAATTCTCAAGATGGCCACAATGTTGATCTTTCTTTTCTGAATAAGCTATGAGATCATCCTGGTATACGATAAGAAACTTATTTATGAAATATGCAAATTCTAAATCCATGGATCTTTGAAAAGTATCCCCAACATTGGTCAAACCAAAAGGCATTCTAACATATACATATGTGCCCCAAGGAGTAGTAACTGAGTCTTGAATTTCTCAGTAACTTTGACAACCACTTGGTTATAGCCTGAAAACCCGTCCATCATAGACATCAGTTATGATCTAGTAACTCTTTGTAGCATGGCTTCCATGTTTGGTAGCCCATTGTTATCTTTTAATTAATTCACATTTAGATTCCAAAAGTCTACACAGAGCCTAATGTCTCCATTTTTCTTTCTTACTAGGTGTTGGAGCTCTAAATTTTGGGCAAAATTTGGAGTCTTATATAGTGATAAAACCCTAAAAAATGGCCTTTTAAACTCCATGCCCAATAATTAATGATGGAATACATGAAATGGGATAAAAAATTATATTTATTTTAAATTAAAAATTGAAGGATTAAGGAAGGAAGCTCTGTGACAAGAACAATCAAAATTATGTGATCAAAGCCTTCAGAAAATGCTTGAATTTTGACCTGCTACAAAGATGATGCCGATAGAGGCTGAAGATGGGTGAATTTTAAAAATCAAATTTCCTATCTCCAGTAAAAATCTAAGCTTTCCACGAGGTGTTTTGGTTTTTCAACCAAACCCAAATCCAAAAGTTAGGTAGTTATTTTTAGTCAGTTTATTATTTTTTCAAAATAATTTGTAATAAGGGTTGTGCCTTTTCACCCTAAAGAGGTGTGAAAGCCACTCAAACACATATATATACATAATGTAAAATGTAAAGAGAGAAGACAATACAATACAAGATATATTTTTATAGAATAGAATTTGATAAACAATTGCAACTATGAACTCTTATGTACCAGGTTTTCAACATCAATAAAGATAAGTGCCATTTCTTTTTATTTGTGGTTATAAGTTATATGTTTTCAATTAGTCTTTTAGATATTCTATTAAATAGAGTGTTTCTCTGTGTTGAATTCCCTGAGTATCATAATTCAAAATTAATATATATAGTTTAAATATCAATTGAAAGATCTGTGTATCTTCTCTTATTTTTATTGGTCTCTTAATTTGAGTTAAATTCGATAAGATTAGCTATATAGATTCATTTGAATTTTAAGTCAAGCGGAAGCCTGTGAAGTGATGGTCTTGTCTTATTAAAGAAAGTTTTTAAAATCATCTCTAATTATACATAGGATTGAAGGTTTTCTGACTCTATAGCCCAAATATTTAGAAGGCACTAATCTAATCATTAATTGGAAACTGTTATATTAGTTCATTTATAGTGTGTAGATCTTTAAATCCTTATTTCAAAAGCATTACTTTTCAGTCCTTAGTATAATCAATTTTAGTCAAGTTTTATAGAGTAGAGATTATTAGGAGATTTGTGATTTCCTCAAAGGATCATTCACCGCATTTGGAGGAACTTTGTTTCATGTATGCAGTTGAGAAACATAGAGAATTTGATAGTTCAATAGAGAATTTAGGCCTACCAGTCTTGGCTTGATTAAGCTAGAATTATAGAGGTATTAATTTGTACCTATCAATTGGCCAAATCCGAATCATCATTTTTGGGCACCAACACTAGGACCAAGTTATAAACCCATGTTGAATGCCTGATAAGTTTAATGATTCCTACATCACTCATTTTCTTTCATTCCTCCTACATTTTGGTGCCAGAGTAGGATTCACAGACCTTAACTTTTGTCTGAAAGGTTTGGTATCCTCCTTCAAAGGGATTTCATGTTGAAATAAATCTTCCCTATAGGCCTTTAAGTCATCATAAGACCAAGAAAAAACATGCCTATATTTTCTAAGAAGATCTATCAAAGACTTTATTATTTCAGGAGTCAATCTTTCCCCAATATAAACATTTTTAGGGGCTTCAACTATTCCTAAATTTATCTCCTCCAATCCCTCTGGCTTATTTACAATATTTGCTAAAAAAGCCCTGTCATTATTGTTAAATTCTCTTTCAAGCATGACTAGACCCTTTGGGACTTTATTTGTTTTTAGTTGTAAGACCTCCTTGCCTAGGATAGTATCCTTATCTCCTGAGGTCTCCAAATAACCATTGAAATTCATTTCTCTATCTTCAAAATTGGCCTCATAATGTACAAATCTTAAGATGCCCAAATCATCTTCAAAAATTTTCCAATTTTCAATAGTGTTTGGTATAGAAGGTCTGGACTACACCTCAATTCTGGATATTCCAACAAATGTAATATCCTCTGGCCTTAAAGAAATATTGAACAATAAATCAGCTATTCTATTATGGCCCCTATCCATCTAGTCAATACCAAAAGAAACAAATTATTCTATTTCATCCCAAACAACATTTATGTATTGCTTTAATCTTTTATTTTTTTATGCATATTTGGATCTTATCTAAGATACAACCAATTCTGAATCTCCAATTACCCTGAGGTTTTGATCTTATGCCTTGAGACTAACCTTAGCCCTATTAACAGAACCTCATATTATACAGTATTATTTGTGCAAGAAAACATCAAAGTGGAAGAAAACTTAAAAGTTTTCCCAGTAGGAGCAATCAATAATATCCCTACACCAGCTCCCTCCTTGGAGATTGCACCATCAAAATACATGATCCATAGACTATCCTGGTTTGTGATATTATTTTTATCCTCAGATAAAAGAAAAGGCTCATTTTCTTCTTCAAGCCCCATATTTTACAATTGGAAATAATTTATATCAATATCCATAAAATAGTTCATATTTTCACCTTCAATCTCCTCCTCAATCATATGAGGAGTTCTAACTTCCCTAGATATTTTGACACTTTCACTAGCAATATTGAAAGTTACAAATGATAGATCACATTGAATAATTCCCTCCATTATTGCACTCCATTTTCTTGATAGCAACATTCCATATTGGGGAGGTATATCAATAACTAAGACACTCATGGTCAAATGTCTATCTGGATAAGCTGCAAGTTTGTAGGGTGAGTCTTTAATTATCCTAATGATAGGTACTTCTCTAGAGTCCATTGCTCGACATCTCCCATGAGGAGTGTCAACATGTAATCCCATTGACCTCATGATCTGAGTAGGCATAACTATATTGGATGCTCGAGAATCAATCATGCAATTCTTCAACATTTTTCCATTTATTATTAGGGTCAACATCTCCTAAAGAAGTACTTACAACATTTGTGTCTAGATAGATCTAGGGTATTTTTGAAACAATTTTTTCCATGTCCTTTCCCTTATTTTTAGGTTTATCCATTGTCTCTGTGTTTTCTACCTTTTGAATAGTTTTTGAAAATACACCCTTTATCCATGTGAGGGCTTTCTCCTTGTGTTTACCTATTCTCATCATTTCCATCAATGGAACTTTAACTTTTATTTGAAACAACAATTGATTCATATCAATAGGTGTATACTTTACATTAGTTAGATCTTGCCTTCCTTGAAAAATATTTTTATCTTCAGCCTATGTTACAAGATTCAATTTATCTTTCCTTAGTTGTTCATCTTCAACTTGGGAAGTAGGGTTATTTGTAACTGGTGCCTTTACTTTTATCTTATAAATATTTTTCAAACCATTCAGATTTTTAGCCCCCTTTATTTTCAACTTCCTAACATCATCAGCAACTTTATTCTTAGTTTGGGTTTGCTTAATGTCTTCATGAATTTTCTTAATAAATACACCCACTGGCCTGTCATCTGTATTTCCAACAGTCCTATTTCTCAAAACATAGTTACTCCTGGCTTGAGTAACCATATCAAAAATGATTTGAGCTATTTCTTCATTAGAAGGCCTTCTCAATATAACAAGTTCTTCAAAATTTCATGTATTACTATTGACTTTCTCAATTTCTTCTTCTTCGTCAGAGAAGACTTGTTGATGGTATACCTATCTTCTTCTTTCTGAATTATTTACATCCTAATTTTCATTTTCCTCTTTAGAATCAATTTCATCATGTAAATTTGAGGAATTCATAGCACAACCTCGATCATCATAAGATTCTTCCTCATCATTTCTTTGTTCCTCATTTTTCAAACATACTTTGAGAGACTGAACAATAATTTGGATCATGTGGAGATTGGCAAGCTGCACACCATGGAACATCATCAGTCATGTTGACTAAAGACTTTTGCAAAGGGTTAGTGGTTTTTTCATTAGGCTTTTCCTTCCTTTCTAGGATAGTAGGTTTCCCATTGTTCCATTGGGAAACCTACTATCCCAGAAAGGAAGGCTTCCTATTGAAATTGTTGAGAGGAGGCCTATCATTGCTTTGAACCTTGTTTATATTCTCACTAGGCTTTAAATATTTTAAAGCATTAAAGATCTACTTCAAATCATCATCCTCTCTAGGCTTTGCATTGGAATTTTTATCTAACTCTTTCTTTCCAAACCTAGGAGGCTTAGGGTCTTCTCTTCTACCTAGCTTACTTGATACCCTCCTCTTGCTTTCAATATTTACTGCAAATCTCTGAGCTTCCCTGATGGTTATAGGATTTTTTTCTCTGAGGAGGTAGCCCATTTTTGCATCATAAGCATTTAAATATGTTGCCAAACATACCTTCTCATCTAATCTCATAACTTGGAAAAGCTTATGCATTTCTTTTTGAAATATGACATTAAATTTAAGGACCTCTTCATTTTGGTTTTTCTTGATATTGTTGAACTCATTCAACATAAAAACTTCATTTGTCTTATCACCATATTGGTCCTTGAAAAAATTGATAAAGTCATCCCATGAGCCAATACAGTCATAAGGAAGCCCTCTAAACCAATCTCTTGCATCTTCAGTTAATGATTGAACAAATAATTTCATAATGATATCTTCATGTTCAATTTCATAATCATCTATCATATTAATAAACTTATTTAATTTCTCTTCATATGTAATAACATTATTACCAGTAAATGTTGGATTCTTTTCTCTAATGTCTTTAGGAATCAAATTAGGATAACCAATAATGCCATTAAAGAGAAGTTGTTGGTACCTTTCAACATGAACTGGTCCCCTTTGTAATGATCCATCATTTTGAGAGGTGGATTCTTTATTGTTTAATGTGTTAGCAGTATTTGTAGCAATCACTGGTGTGACAATGGTAGCCTGACTGGCAAAATTCCTAGATTTATCACCAAGAACTGAAATAGAAGAAACAACATGAGGAAGAGCTGAAGATTTCTAAAGAAATTCGATCTTCTTTTCCATCTCTAAAGTAGTAGCCTCAAGTGTAGCCTTTTCTAATTCTCTAGCTAAAATTTTATTTTCTCTTTTATTTATTTGAAGATCATTATCCAAAATGGACAAGTGATCTATGGGAACCTTATCATTAATAGGTTCATTAATAAAAATGCATGTTGCAATATGTTTACCCTTATCCTTAGGTATTCTAGGTTCAATTATTTGATGGATAATATGTTGTTCATCATTTTTCTCAGGTGTTGCAACATCATTCATAGCCTCCAAGGTCATCAATTTCCTCCTTAACTAATTTGATCTAATTTTGGCTTGCCTTACTTCAACTTCCTTTTCATTTTCTCTTTCTTTTCTAATGGCAATTTGTTCCTGGATCCTTCTCTCCAAATTGAAAACTTCTTTAAAGATATCTTCAGAATTTGGGAGAGCTATTTCAGAATCTGATGTTTCAACAAAAATAAAATTGTTGTTCATCTCTAGGGTTATGAGGGCCTTTAGAAGGATAAATCCCCCGAGTTGGAGGATCATTTTTACCTTCTAAACCTCTACTTTTACTTCTTGATCTTCTAACTTCCCCTTGAGATTCTCTATTTAGAAGCATTTTCTTCTTATGATGTATTCCATCCTCTCTATTAGAATGAGGAGAATAATAATCATCATATGCACCTAACCCTAAATCCATAGCCTCCTCATATTCAAAAGCATTCCCTTCTTGGCTAGGATGGGTTAGGTCATCTTTATTTGTGTTTTTCTTTTGTTTCCATGCCTGAGGCATGTTTTTATCATTTTGATCTCTTCTTGGCTGACGAGCTCTAGAAGTTCTTGGAAGCTCACCTTATAATTTATCTTTAGGATGGTTTTTCCTCCAAGCCCTAGTATTCCTTTGACTCATATTTGGAAAGTTTTACAAACAAATTTTATTTTTACTCAACACTACTGCAGAGATTTCTCAAAGTCGCCACCCAACATAAGTTGGGAAATATAACACTAAAAAATAAAATAGATCACTTAAAACTTCAAAGAATACCTCATAAATGATAAAAGGATAATGCAAACCCTGGTAATATTTTTACTGATATTGCATAACCATAGGATTGAAAAATATGTCTCTATACTCCAATGGTGACTAACTGGATCTGATAAATAAGAAGGCCAGGAGTCTAGCTCAACTTGTACCTATGTTATTTGACACAAATTTATAACACCAGAGATATTCAATTTAGATTCATCATGACTATATCATCTTTATTCCCCGGTAGAGTTGCCATTTTTTTGGTTCCTCAAAATGGACTTTATACTCGGAGAGACACCAGCATACCTAAAGATAGATTTTAAGGGAAGGTTAATTCCAAATGTGGTGAGGTCTATTAGGTGACTAGACCAACTATAGGGACATGACTTCCCTCTCTACTTATGGCTCTACAAAACTAAGGAGGGTTCTCCTAATCCAGTGAAACAAACTTTACATAAATAATCACAGACTGGATTTTAATGCAACAAATAAATGGTAAGAAAATACTAAATGATAACCATTCATTTATTGATTCTCCATTACCATTTGATATGACACAACTTACAGGTCACAATACCTAGGATATCTTTCAAACAAATTTATATCAAAGATAGGAATAACACCAAATTGTATTAGGCAGTCATTACTGCAAAATAAAACTCATTTCTGATCAGTGCCTTATCCATTAGGCTATACTTTGTTGCAAAGAAAATATACAAAAACCAGTCAAAGCTATTGATTTAGGATCCCTTTAATATCACCACCTTATGATGATATTGATCAAAATATCTCTAAATCTACACTACTTACTTATATCCCCATGCAAACCCCCAAAAATCTATGCCCTATCTGAAGTCTTTAATATGATCCTTTATCAGTGCAAAGGAATAACAACATACACATAGAGGAACTCATGTGAAATGAATTTCAATATTCATAATTCAAAGAGATGCTACCTACACAAGGAGAGAAGTAAATCCTATAATTTTGTATTCAAATTTACTGAACCATGTTCCTGTATACACTAAGCTTTCAAATATACACCACCTCAATAATGGCTAAAATCAAACAACTCTATTTATTTCTCATAAGACTTGACCTAACATAATCTTCTTATACCCTTGACTCAAAACTTGGAAGCAAAAAGAATTCAAGTCTCAGTCCTTCTAAATGATCTAGGAAATCCTTTATAGAACAAGGATTGCAAACTGTGTGCTATAAATGTGTCACACTTCTATGAATCATTACATGCAAGGAAACTAAAGAATGAGCCCTCACAAATCGATCCATAGCTCCCTAGGCATGGAGTGCAAGGGTTTTTAAGAATGCTCTCAGCTAGAGCTATTTAGCCTATAACCTTGCTAGTAAACCATGCAATGGGAGATTCAATGAAGACAAGGGCAAGAATGCCAATATCCTCAAGAATCAAGAATGAATATGCAATGCAATGCAATGCTAGAAATGGAAATGCAAGCTAAGCTATGAAAGGAAATATGCAAGTGTTACAACCCAAGCTAATTAATCTATGTGAGCTAATCTAGAGCATAGAAATGAAGCTAATCTAAGAAAGCATAAATATGAAGCTAAGCTAAGAATGCAAGAATGAGATGTAGAATGCAAGAAATGAAATCTAACTATGAAGCAAGAAAGCCATGATGATGCAAGAATCAAGACAAGAAGATAGAGTGTTGATGAAGATCCAAGATGAATGCCAATCAATGCTCCAAATCTTCAAACCTTAGATGCAAGAATATCTCCAAAAGCTCCAAGATGACCTAGAAAACCTGTAGCATAAAAATAGCATAAAAAGTTGGGGATCTTTTCTTGACTCATGGTTACATTTAGAGAATATGCGACCACCGCATGATCGCTAAATCTTTTCTTGACTCATGGTTACATTTAGAGAATACACGACCACCACCCAATCTTATTTGCATCCACGGCCCAGATTTAATCTCCAAGACTTAACTTAACTCATCTTTGGTCTAGAGAATATGTTACTAAAGGAATCTCCCAATCTCTAAGTCTTGACCTTAACTCATGTCTAGTTCAGAGATCATGCGAACAAAGCATTCACTATATCGCCAAATATTTTCTTAACCCTAAGTTTTATTTCAAGAACACGTGCCAATCATTGATCAAAAATAACATCGACAATCCTTGCTTATTCATTGAATGTTAAGTGCCTTGACCACTTCATTGGGAGATTTAGCAATAGAAGGAAAACATAATCACCTGCTAAGTCGCTTGATGCCAGGCCACTAACCGCCAAGATCAAGAGAACATGAGATCACATTGTCATTGGATTATTAGATGAAATGACTAACTGCCCAGGAACTTGGAGAATACGTAGAAAAGGAAAAGAAAAAGGCACATGCAAAAAGTAGACTTAAGTGACCAGGAAAAAAGTAACGAAGAAATAGAACAGGCTAGGGTTTTGTGGACTTAGAAAATTTTGAAAAACCCTTATTCATGGATAAACCCTAATTCTTCACATCTTCAAATTTCTATATCTCACTGGTTTTTGCACCAAAATTCATGCAATCTGAACTGAAGCTTGTACACACCTTAAACTATCCTTGACTAAGTTCACAAGCCACAAAACATCTTATATTTTCTTCACTAACCAAAACAAGTTTGCAGTAGGGCGTGGCAATTTCACAAGGATTTTCAAGGATGAAGACCATTTTCTAATATTTTGGCAATGACAAGAAAATGGTCTAATAGAATGCACAATATCTTTCTTTAGGATAGATTGCTTGCAACTTATGTGTATAGAGATGTGAAAATGAGAGGGAGAATTCTCCCATTATAGTGATTTTGGAGTCATTTTTTGTGAAGGAAGACTCCACTAGGTGGGACAAAGAAAATACTTCGCATCAGGCCCTAAAACTTACCAAAATTAATGTTCCAAGGTATAGGTTTCCCTAGGTGCAGCATATACTAGTATAGGTTACCCTAAGTGAGACCTATACCTAGAAGGATTAATTTTGAGGTAAATGAGTGAGGTTTCAAGAAGTATTTGAAATTTTAGAATAAAATGCATAGATAAGTGGGAAAATCAAGCACAAATACATCCAATATCAAGAAAAGCACTAAAATAGGGCCCAGTTTGTACTAGAGCTTCCAAATTAATGGGTGATAGCTTTTTAGGACTATACAAGAGTATGTCAAGAATATGTCCCAAATGGGTTTTAGTACTCATTAGAGTAGTTGAAGAGATTTTATTTTTTATCCTAGATTAGCGCAACTTTTGGATGCCATATCTAGTGAACTATGCACCTAATTTTCACTTTTTAGAAACCTCTTGAAGTGCTCTAGAGCTAAGATCATATAGTGTCATCTTGAGAAAAGTTTTTACCCCTTTTTGGAGCCTCTAAGGTTTGTTACAAGTAGTGGTTGTCGTTGCACCAAAAGATTGACCTGTTAATGCCTGATACAACCACTAGACTTATAGAAGACATAGGAGGTGTTTAAGCCATGTCACGAATCCTGAGCGGAGTGCTGACCATTTTTCCAATAATCTCCCCCTCAACACTACCCGAGGGGATTTGAACCTGTGACCAAGCTCTAATACCACTTGTTACAAGTAGTGGTTGTCGTTGCACCAAAAGATCAACCTATTAATGCATGATACAACCACTAGACTTATAGAAGACACATAAGGTTGTTAAGCCATGTCACGAATCCCAAGGGGAGCGCTGACCATTTTTCCAACAAGGTCTTCAAAATTGAGTTTGAAGTTTTTGTACCACCACATCAAAATAAGAAAACTAATATCTTCAAAATTGAACTTTATCTTTCCATGAAGATTTACTAACATGTTGTTATATCCAAAATGAACCTCCTGAGAAATAATTAAAACAATCCATGTTCAAATGAAAACTTGCTAAAAATAGTAAAGTTTCCAAAAAAATAGTAACCCATCCCAAGGTATCCCTTATTGAAAAACTACACAATATCTTTGGGTGATGTAATATTTCTCTTACATCTTGGATGCTCTTGCATTAGCTAGTACACCTGGTTTGGAAGGGGAAACCTTCAACATCAACATCAGGACACTTGAGAAATTTTAAGAGACTCCATGCATTTTGAAATTTCTTCCTACATCTACATTTTTGGATCAGGGAGACATCACTCATACACCTTTGGCTTTGTTTCTTCCTAATGGTAGGACTATTGTTCAATGATTATGGAACATCTTCTACATCCAACTTAGATAATATATAACTAGTGTACATTCTACATTGAGGGGGGCTACTTAGTCTCTCTTATTCTCTCTAATGGGTGGGATTTTTTCCTCACATGGGGTTTTGTCCTTCTTACACTTGTTTAAGAGTTCTTTTATGTATTCATCTCTCTCTCTCTCTCTCTCTCTCATTTTTTTGTCCCACTGGGTTTTCTCCCTTTCCTTGTTGAGTGTGAGATCATATTTGCATATTGTACATGGGTACCTAGTGTGGCCTAGTATCCAGGACCCATCTTGTATTGTTATATTTATTTTGTGTTCCCCTAAGTTGCACATAAGTGAGGTTTTTGTTGTAATTAATTATTTACCTAATTATGTTTTACTTAAGCTTTCTTAAGATAATGTATAGTGTAGCAGTTTTCATATGGGACGCTTAGGAGTTTGCACATTCAATTTCACATGGAGTAGGAGAAATTCCACTATAGGTGGTGATTCTTGTTCTTATATTCCACTTTATGTTTTGTATCCACCTTTATTGCACTTATCACTTTATCATCCTCCACATGTTGCACATACTTCATTGTATAATAGAGGATCGTCTACCTTTGGTGGGCATGTGATTCCACCTTGTGTGGGTGATAAGTTATCTCCTAGTTATCATGTCCTCTTATTCTCTTGCATATATAAGAAGTCACATCTACATTATACTCATCTATTTTAGTTATGTATTTTAGTTCAATTATTGAATCATTAACGAGAATACAATTAGTTATTTCAAAAAGATAGCTAACAACTCGAAACTTGCAAGATAGATAAAATAGCCCAAAAATAGCTCACTGCCAGGTACAGACACAGTATCACGCGATACTTCACCCGACACTAGGTGATACTTATCAGTTCGTGCGATATTTCGCCCAACACCAGGCGATACTTCGCCCGACACCAGGCGATATACCTCAATACTGCCGTGCGATTCTTCTCTGGCACGAAGTATCACACGTGTATAGTAAGGTATATCGCACGATATACCTGAGAAGTATCGCATGATATTCTGAGATAGAAAACCAGAGAACAAAAAGTACGCTAAAACTTGCCAAAAAATTGATGGAAAATGACAAAAATGCAGAAAAAGAAGGGACAAAGCTAGTCTACTCTGCCCCACGATGGGTGCCAAAAATGTGTGCTATAAATGTGTCACACTTCTATGAATCATTACATGCAAGGAAACTCAAGAATGAGCCCTCACAAATCGATCCATAGCTCCCTAGGCATGGAGTGCAAGGGTTTTTAAGAATGCTCTTAGCTAGAGCTATTTAGCCTATAACCTTGCTAGTAAACCATGCAATGGGAGATTCAATGAAGACAAGGGCAAGAATGCCAATATCCTCGAGAATCAAGAATGAATATGCAATGCAATGCTATGCTAGAAATGGAAATGCAAGCTAAGCTATGAAAGGAAATATGCAAGTGTTACAACTCAAGCTAATTAATCTATGTGAGCTAATCTAGAGCATAGAAATGAAGCTAATCTAAGAAAGCATAAATATGAAGCTAAGCTAAGAATGCAAGAATGAGATGTAGAATGCAAGAAATGAAATCTAACTATGAAGCAAGAAAGCCATGATGATGCAAGAATGAAGACAAGAAGATAGAGTGTTGATGAAGATCCAAGATGAATGCCAATCAATGCTCCAAATCTTCAAACCCTAGATGCAAGAATATCTCCAAAAGCTCCAAGATGACCTAGAAAACCTGTAGCATAACAATAGCATAAAAAGTTGGGGATCTAGAATGAAGAAGAGAGCTCTTCTTTTATAAGAAATGAGAAGGAATGGACCATGGAGATTAAGAGGCAAAAGATTTAATCAACAGTGGAGCTTGAAGAGGAATCAATCCATATGCACAAATATCCTCCAATGAGAAAATAAGAGTTGACTTTTGTGTCCATATGAGACAAAAAGTGTTTTTTCCCTTTTTATAAAATAAGAATAATGCTTTATTTGTGCAACTTAGGATAAGAGGAAAAGTGGGGGCTTTTTATTTATTAAAAGGGGAGGAAATATTCCTTTTAAATAAATAAAGACTTAGGATAAGATGGTTAGCCCATAGAAAATAATCGAATAAATGATAGAACTAGGATTTGATCAAGAAATAAGCAATTGATGATTTTAGCAAAAATGCTAGCAAGGGGCTAATAGTCTAGGTGACCATTTTTAGGTGTATACACAAACAAGCTATAGATCACTTAGGAAAATATCAAAGTTTACATAGATAATACAAAGGACACAAAGTGCACAAAGATTGCATTCAGTTGCAATTTTCAAAAGTGTAGGTTAATTTGAGTGCCAAGTCTTTTGCAACAACTTCCAAAAATAGTTCAAATCCTTCCAAGTGTTGCCTTTGCATTTGTGACTTCATAATCATTCCTTTCTATCAAAATATCTAATCAATTTTCACGTGTTGAAACATCTTATTTTGGGCTTCAAAGCACTCCTCATAACTATCCTTGGAACAAAAAAATCTATTTCAGCTTGTCATTTTTGGTTCACTGTATCAAACCCTACAGAAAACCCTCAATCAAATTTGAAAATCTGGTAACAATGGCTAACTAATTAGTTTAAAACATAACCCTCAATCATCATATTTCCTAGCACATTGGATGATCCTTATTAATTAACAACAATCAGTTAAGCTTTGAAAAATATTCGACCACATCATCTTTTCCTTCGGTGACCAATTGAAAATGAACACCTTAGCAACACCTGGCAATGGACCCATCTTAACTTCGGTAAGCTTCCCTTAACTCTAAGTCATTTAGAGATCTAGCGACTGAAGGCTTCGCTTGATCTCAGCATATTTTACTTAACCTAGGTCTAGTCTAGAGATTGGGAAATAAAGGCATTTCCATGATCTCTGAGCATTTCCTTTAATTGGGTTTTAATCACGAGATCTAGTGCCAACCATCTGATATCATTAGCACCAATGGTCAGCGCACAATCTCCAAGCCTTTATCTTAACCCATCCTTCGTCTGGTGATCATGCGACTGAAGAAAATCTCTAGATCACTAAGTCATTTCCTTAACAATGGTTTCATCTAGAGAATGAGTGACCAAGGCAATTCATGTGATCGTTGAATCTTTTCTTGACTCATGGTTACATTTAGAGAATATGCGACCACCGCATGATCGCTAAATCTTTTCTTGACTCATGGTTACATTTAGAGAATACACGACCACCACCCAATCTTATTTGCATCCACGGCCTAGATTTAATCTCCAAGACTTAACTTAACTCATCTTTGGTCTAGAGAATATGTTACTAAAGGAATCTCCCAATCTCTAAGTCTTGACCTTAACTCATGTCTAGTTCAGAGATAATGCGAACAAAGCATTCACTATATCGCCAAATATTTTCTTAACCCTAAGTTTTATTTCAAGAACACGTGCCAATCATTGATCAAAAATAACATCGAAAATCCTTGCTTATTCATTGAATGTTAAGTGTAATACCCCTCTAACCCTAATATAAGTTTTGTGTTTTTGAAAGAATTAAGATCCTTCGATATTTTCTTACAGCTTAAGTTGTACATGATACTTGTTTGATCTATTCCTATAGTTTTTTTATAATAATTTCATAAGCTAGTACTCAATGATTCTAATATCAGACATACTATCTAAAGGTATCATTTTTGTATGTATTTATCTCCATGTATGTATTGAGTACCTACAAGACCTTTATGAACATAGTTAGGATGTTATATGATATGTACTTGATAGATATATATAAGTGGTTATTTATATTTTCTTCTATTAAGGTTACCTTGGATGAATCTTGTATCTCACTTGATGATTTGATTATGTTAATTTATTATTAGTATTGATAAGAGACTAACACAATGCTTGAGATTCTAACCTTCATTATGATGATGCTACATGCTTTGAGTGTATATATATACATGATGTGTTTTCATGATTCAGGACAAAGTCATAGTTACTCACATAGCTGAGGTCCACACGATGTATCGATCCTGGTCATCTGTCTACAATGTTTTCTTTTATATGTATATCCGTGCATATGTATTTCTTCTTTGTGATGCAGGCTTGCAGGTACCGGGCATCGACTTCACCTGGCTTCACAGGTCTGAGCATGCCCTCAAATCCTTGATGGTTGTTGTTATGGAGATAGTACTAAGGCCCCTACATGAGTCTTCCTTTGTCATTATTCCAATTTGGGAATATTAGGGTTCCTTCTTTGTCAGTCAACCTTTGGGTCAAAAACCCAGATCCAACGCACCTGGTTGGGCATGGTTGTAGTTAGTGCCTTGTGACCACTTGAATTCATTTGGTTGTATGATTTGTTTACTCATTTTATTTATTTCTCCTTCTTGGTATGATTCTTAGTTAATCTTTCTATGTTGTGTTTCAAGAGTTTGGCTTGACTTTCCTTGTTGACTTTGGTTGACCTTGTTTGATCCTATGGTTTTCTCGATATGTTTCATAGTTGATTTTTATGGCCTCTTTTGATGATTAGATTTATTTTGAGGCATGTGATTTTATTCTACCTCAGTGTTATATCCTATAGTAATTATAAATAGGTAATAATATTGTGATCTATTACTTCATAATCTTATAGATTATAGTGTTTGGTATTTGGCATGTATCTATATAAATATAAATATATATATATATATATATATATATATATATATATATATATGGAAATATATATATGGGTGCACACATATATGTATTTATATATATATAATTTATATGTGATTATATGTTAATTATTGTAGATATTGTTGATGGTGTATATTTTGGGATTAATGTAAAGTATAATATTATTAATAATTAAATATTAAATAATGCGAGGTATATTATTCTCAATTGTTAATTATTAATAATGAGGATAGGTTATATATATAGATATTGATGTAATTAATGATGGCATATGCATATATGTTAGGATAATATTACATATGTGTATGAATGAATACAAATAATCTTTTATTGTATATTTGAGTAATATAGTTGTATGATATTAAGTTATTTTATAATACCCTTTAGTTAAGAGTTAGTTGGGAGTTGGTTACTTTTCCTCTCAACCTTTGGAAATCTATTTATATGCACTACTTTCTCATTTGAAGGGAGGAGATTTTGGGGCTGAAGCATTGAGGAGAGGATGGCCTTAATTTTCATGGTGATTTTGGAGAGAAAACTTGGAGATGTGAGGGAGATTTTGTAAGCATATGTCTTTAAGAATTTTTGGTTATCTTTGCTTTTGGGAGAGAGACATTTTTGTGAGAATTTCAATAGTTGAGAGAGGGATTCTTTGCTGTGGAATTCTTTCTTTCTTTCATGGAGATTTCTGAAAGTGGATAGGGTTTGAAGGATGCATCTCAAGTTTGGATTTGTCTTCTCTTTTGTTTCCTTCCTTCTTCGATTCAACCTTCGTAGGACATGAGGTATGGATTGAATATGTTAGTTACTTTATGTCTCTGATAGATTATGGATCTATTTATATATTATAATTATTTATTATATCTTTACTTTTAATTTCTATGGTTATTTTAAAGTTTTGAGTTTTTGTTTGTAAGAATTGGCATGTGTTTTCTTAGGGTTTTTAGCAACCCATTTTTGGAGATCTATTATTATAATAATTTAAATTGCATCTAGGGTTTTACTAAATTGATTTTCTGGAAGTAAAATTCACAGATATCAAATGGGTATCTCTCTGATTTTATTTTTAGGGTTAAATTAATGCCTTATTTTTGACATTTTGGCAGACTATGCCTGTCCATTCTCAATTCTGAATTTTCTGTCAAATGTATTCATATGCTACAGGCTGATATGATTATATAAAAGTCTAAATTTGATATAAAATATTCTCCTAAGTCTTATCTTTCATTTTCAATTGGTTTGGAAAATTTTTATTATGTTTTGTGAAAATTACAACCGTTTTAGTGAAGGCAGGTCTGAACCCTAACTAGAATTTTCTGTTTTAAACCAGAAGTCATAACTTTCTTTCCCACGGTTGGATCTTCCTAAAAATCAAATTGAGAGTCCATAATTATGTTAGCTAAATCTCCACCGAAGATATTTCCTTTATTATTTGTTTTGTGGAAGATATGGATGACTGTTCTATGATGACTATTCTTTGCATTTAATCCTTGCTTGAAATAATTCAGTTTAAGAACATCATTAAGTTTTAAGGTTTCGTATGGTCACCAGAGGCTATTAGAATGTTTTTTTGGTTAATTGGATCTATGTATACTCTGAATATGTTTATAATATCACTTGGATGTCTTCTTATATGTTTGGAACATTCTGTATGCCATATTGGGTTTAGGGTTGTCAAGTGGACTAGGGACAACATATGTTTTCCTAAACTCAATCAAATGTTGTTATGGAATTGGTATGAATTCTTGATGATGGATCTATTATGCTCTTATGATTTTTATATTTATTTTAGGGAACCTAAGTACACTAGGTGAGTGGCTCATAGTGAGGGGTCGGGGCCCTAAGTGGCTAGTACCAGGATAACCTACTATGAGTTATTTAATCAAGTGATAACCTAAATAAATGAATTGGGAATGGGAGATTATTGGAATGGGAAATTACACACTAATCAAGATTAATTGTGCCTTGCC
Organism: Chamaecyparis obtusa; assembly: GCA_027943335.1. NCBI lineage: Eukaryota > Viridiplantae > Streptophyta > Pinopsida > Cupressales > Cupressaceae > Chamaecyparis > Chamaecyparis obtusa. The sequence goes on from BSBK01000092.1 coordinate 518,246, forward strand.
CATGCCTTTAGTGCTAGTAAATACTAAGGATGGGAGTGGGAGAAGGTACCTATGCGTAGGTACGACTGGATGACCTTGTCTGTACCTATGCATAGGTATATGTGTACCAACAAAAACATAATTATATCTTTAAATCCTCACTAATCTCCACTCACATGGACAATTCATCACAATATGCAAAAAAATTTGGGCAAGGTTTTCCATGCATGTGATATCTTTCCCTATAGAAACTTTAATAAATGTCTGTCTAAATTAGTGCTTCAGGTCAAATAAATATGATGCCATCACATCATTGAATAACCCTCCACAATATTCATATGGACCTTGTAGTATATCATTTTCCACATCAAATTTTTAGCTCTTGTGATTATTCATATTGGGCCTCAGAGCCCTCTAGCTAGTTCACATCATTTTGCTTGACTACCAACCCACCACCCTTCCATGCGTATCATTTTTAGATTAAATTTTATCTTACTAATTGCTTTTGAAATTATAACCATTATCCCCCTGACTCAACATAAAAGTAATGCAGAGTAAGGTCTGTAGCTTCCATGCACACCTTTTATCCTTATTTTGTGTATTGACTATTAGGATCTCTCCCAAAAGAGCGTTTTGAATGAGGTGGAAGATAATTTATTTTTTACCAACATCTTAGACCTTCAATTCCTAGTTTGAAATAAATCATAACATCATCCACCTTGCTACCTTCCTTGTAGGTGTGATTAATTTCAAAAGAATCAATCCTTAAGAGGATTTTGTGAATCTCTCCAACAATCTCATCAATAAACCAATTATCCTTACCAAGGCCTTTAATGGTATCAATTATAAGCTTAGAGTCTTTCAATAGAAAACACTCATATTCCTATTAAGAGGGAAAAATTAAACCCTTGGAATAAGGCCATCCTTTGCATCTAGTTATTAGTACTACCTCCCAAGTTACATGTATAGGCCACAACCATATCCCCATAGCTTGACCTTAAAGACTCCACCTGTTGCTGCTTTATCATGGTTTGTTCTTGTAGATCCATTAAAAATAATCTTATACCATCCTTTATTTGATGAACTCCACTTAGTGTTCCTTCTCTTCATTCTTTTAGAATTATCAAATCTAGCATAGGAATTTGGGAGGCTCCAATTCCTCACTAATTTAACATCAAGGGGGATAGGGGGAAAAGAGGAGAAATGGAATGTGGCTACTGAAGGATTTTCCATAAGCAATTTGTAGAAGGTTCAGAATACTTCCTCGGTTGTCTTCTCAACTTCTTTGAAAATATTGTTATTTCATTCCTTCCATAAGCTCTAGCTAAGATAGGCTAAAATTGGTATTTAACGAATATTTGTTTTAATAATCAAATTGAATTTAAACTATAATAATTATAATCAATTTCCCAAAAATACAATTTTTTTATGGAGGTCATCAATGAAATTGTTTCAGCTACTTGATATATGACCATGAGCCTTAGGCTGAACCTTTTAGCCTAAGAGATAAGGACTGGGGGTTATCCATTTCACCAAATTTATCTAAGGCACAATCTCAACCTCATCCCTTATTTCAATGTTGGAGCCTTGCACTCAGTAACACTTGATCCCTCATGGGCTCATTAAGAACCTTTCCACATCATCAATAAACCAGGGGCCCATTTACAAAATACAATATTTTGATCATTCCAAACAAAAATATAAAAATAATAAATACATATAAAATAATTGTGTTTAGATAACATTTTTTTATAGAACTTAAATTTCCTATAATCACATCATACATAGTTTTTATCCATGTTTGATAATCTAATGATAATACAAAGTCACTAAACAAAATTCTCAACAAACTCGAATTATTTTTTAAACAAGAGCTCTACAAAGCTATAGTCCTTCCTTGTGTAGGAAAGGAGAAGTATGAAGGATTGGAGTACTTGTTTGAAGAGAAGAAAATTTGATAAAGATATTTTTCTATATAGTAAAAACAAAGGTGATAATTATAATTTATTTGGTAAATATTTATCACACAAAACTACTCAAACTCTAATATAATTAAGTATTGAATACCTTCCATAGCTTGATGGTTTTGATGATTTTGTCATTTTTTGAAAGAAGAAACAAAGAACCCTTGACAGTTGGGAACCAACTAATTGTATTGATTTTCTATTCTATTTCCAAACTTTTCAGGTAGTCAAACTATCACAGACACAAAAACCATTGGCTAACATTTGAAAAGAAACCACAGAGAGTTTTGTATTTGTTTTTTATATGTTCATAATGCTAAAAAATCAAAAAATACTCAATGTAACTAGATCTGGGGCCTCTAGCCAATGAACAAATAACTTAGATATAAACTTAAAGCATAAAATTGATGCTCCTATAACAACATTGCAAACATAAGAGTTTTCCCATCAATCACAAAGATAATATAGGAAAAAAATCATCATAGGAAAAATAGCATGAAATTATATACACCAAATATTTTCCATCAATGTATTTTTTGTGGTTCCACAACCACGCTCCCCTAATGGCCCTTATGGCCTCAGGGGCCCCCCTTCTGCTTTTTGCTTGTCTTGCTTTTTGTCATCTTTAGGGTTTTTCTATCCTTAGTTTTTTTAGTTTTTGGCCTTTTCAACCTTGTCGCCCTTTCGCACTCTCTGAGGTCTGAAAGTGCAAAAGGCTTGGTGGAGCAAGAAGCATGTCATTGGGTCTTTCAACTATCAACCTTTTTTTGAACCTATCGAATGTCAACAACACTGAAAGTCTAACTCTCACGAGAATTGGCCTTTCAGATGTTTTGGCCCTTCGGAGGTCTGACACCCCCAAAAAGGCCAAAAGGCTGATTTGCGAGATGCTTATGTCAATGACCCCATGTAGCCTATAAAAGTTGTGTGAGGGTTTTTGAACCCTCACTTTGTGCTCGCTCCTCCACTTCCTGCCCACTTTTTTCACTGTCTGTCACCTCTTCGTCGCTTGGATCTCGTCTCCTCACTGGTCGTCATCGAGTTTTTGGTCTCCTAGGTAGGTGTTTCTTTCCCTCCTCTTTTTGGTCTTAGTTTAGTGTTTTTCTTGCTTTCATCCTTCTCGCTTCATCCTAGGTTTAGGGTTTGCATCTTTTCAGCCTTGTCCTTAGGTCTAGGTTGCTTAGAGTTAGCCCTTTTTGGAATTAGGTATTGTCAAGGTAGTCACCTTGCATCCCTTCATGATTTTGTGGTCAAACTCACCATCAGACTCACTTTTCGAGTCTGACTGTAAACCCTAGTTTCAAACCTTCGGGGTCTGAAACTTTCAGAGCAGCTGGTGCATCAACAAATTTCCTAAGTGCTAGATCTTTTTTAGCATTTCGATGTTGTCACACATTGAAATACTTCATACCTCCGAAACACCAAAATAAACCTTCTGCTCCTTGATTTTTTCACTTTCAGCCATGTCGACCTTTTCACACACCAAAAAATATTTCACTCCCTGAGTTTGAATGTTTCAAGACAGGAACCCCTCCTCAGCCTTTTCATCCTTTTCAAATTTGTCAGCCTTTTCAGCCTCTAGGGTTTTTGGACATCTGGTTTGCCAAAAAAAATTGAGCATGGTAGAGGCCTCATTCAGTAGTTTTGGCCCTTTCGGCCTTTCGGAGGTTTGACACCCCCGATGGTCTGAAAAGGCTAAAAATCCCTCTCTCGACCCATTTGAGCTTGAAATTAGTAATATGATTTGTTTTTTTTTTGGTTTTCTCCTCTCATCATGTTACTGATTCATGTCTTGTCCTCTTTGTAGATATGGTTGAGAAGGTATTAGCGAAACTAGCCATGAAATATCAGTTCAAAGAATACCATCCACCATCCAAGGTGACCAACTTGCACACAGGGATAATCAATATAGATATTAGGAATGTAAGCTGGAACAAGTACCTGAATAAGTGTGCTCAGCCAATGGGTTGTTCAGAGGACTGCACTTCATTAGTCTACTGCTCCTTGGTGAATGTGGTAGCACACCCAATCTCCATCCAGTCGGCAGACCTGATCAACACACTAGCCAATAACTATGTGCCACATGAGCGCATGGTCAAGAATGGCCTTGGAGAAGTGGTCTTGGACCTAAGGCCTGACAATATTGAAGATGTTTTCCATCTACCCAAAGGGGTAAACAAGTTCTTCAATTTCAATGTCAACAAGGGGATGGAGTTCTACAACAAAGATGTACAAAGGGCTCATAACATCATTAATAATGAGTACCTAATGTAGCCATTTCCCAAGAATAGGTTGGATAGAATTGACATGAGGAGAGGCTACATGAAAGAGAATATACAGGCAGCCATAACAATGATAAGGAGGGTATACAAGTTGCCTAAGTCCCATCAATTGGAACCTTGGATGATTTTCCTAATCCAAAAAATAAAAGAAAGGTGGGAAAGGTTTGATTGGGAAGCTATTCTAAGTGACCAGCTAGATGAACAACTAATTCGGGTAAAGACAAACCCCCACTTCTACATTACATCCTATGTCATATACTTACTAGCCGCCAGGGCAGTATATCCAAGGTTAACTAAAGTGGAAAACATTGGAGAACCAAACACATGGCCATTCACTTTGTACCCTCAATTAGTGAGGAAAGATTTATTTACACACAATAGCCCAGAGACCAGAATAGTCAATGATGCCTTCATTTTTGAAATCATCCGCTCCATTGAGGGTGACTATGCTAAAAGGTTATCAACAAAAGTAGCAGCTAAAGTTAAGGCCATTAGGGCATTTTATATTAAATTTCAAACATTCACATACATTCGGGTGGCAGGAAGCACTTTGGCACCCAAAAATCTCCCAAGGTACCCTTTTGACAGGGTAGTTCTACTGGAAATAGCATGGCAGTTGTCTAATGCCCATGAGCATATCAAGCACAAGAAGAAACATTGTTGGGACTTTCCTATTTCCATCAGTCCCCACTATGTACTAGACATGAAGGTCTGCAATTCATTGACTAGAGAGTGGGATGAATTCCCATTGGCAACCTACAATCTAGTGAGGCCTCACTTTGACCCCATTGGTACTTATAGCCACATAATGGGAAGACACTATGTTCATGAGTTGCATGTTGAAGATCATTAGTCCAATTGTGTAGATGATTATGAGGTAAGAGTCCATGACTATTTTTGGATGAGTCTAGAGCTGGCACAGGGTGCATTATTGCTGAGGATTCCATAGAAGGTGGTAGATTCTAATTCAAATAAATTTTTGGATTCTATATACAATACAGATAAGGTGTTCACAAGGGTCATCTTGAATGCGGAGGTGGATCAAGATGACAATGACAGCATGGATTTTAGAGCCTAACATGTGATTAAGCTGATGAAGTCTTGGATTGCTCATCCTTTTCCAATGCAACTGCTCCCCATGAAGCAACTCCCAGAGAAACCCTCTCGAGAAAAGAAGCAGAAGGGAGAAAATATATTGAAACCATAATTCAAAGAGGTTTCCCCTCTAAAGATAGGAATTGTGTATCGACATGAACATCCCACCACCTATGGTTTGGCCACGCACTCCAAGAAGGTGAAAACTAGGATGACCGAAAGCATTGCACCACTAGAGGCACCTTCACCTAGCAACCAAGACTCTCCAAGCTCAGCGAAGAGAATGAAATTCAATATCATAGGGCTCAAGCCATCTGGAGTGACCAAGGGTCATGTATACAAGAGGAAGAGAGGCTCAATGCCCATGCAGATGGATACCCTAGTGGAAGATGATGAAGATGATTTGGATGAAATTCCCCTTAGTAGGAGAGCCTGGTCTGCGGGATTCTTGAAGAAAAGAAGGATAACAGAGGATGATCTTGAGGGCACTGAAGGGGCTACATAGGTAGAGCCAATAAATCTGGATGCCCTTAGTGATGATGAATTCAACATCACAGATTTTGCAAGGTTACATGGGTTCAAGGAGTCTGAGAAACAAGCCCCTATGCATTTCACTAGTCTTTTTGGTGGCATGGGAGATGATATACAACAGGGACCTCAGGAACAAAATGATGTTGAGGTGACCGAGGACCAAGGAGAAACTATAGGGCTAGAAAAGGACTCTTCTATTGGGGTCACGTTAGAAGAAGGAGCAAGTACATAGGTACCATTAGTTTCATCCATTCCACCCCCACCTCCACCTCATCCTTCCACTCCTCCTACCGTTCCACTTCAAGAGCCTCCCACTACTCTGCTTTCCACTCCCATACAAAATACCCCATTGCCTTAGCAACCTTCTTCATCTCAGGTTCCCCTCTTGACTCCACCTCTGCTAGCCCATTCAACCACTCCCCTTGTGTCTCCTATGCCTCCCCCATTCAATATTCCTCCCCAAGTTCATGTTGAGATAATGTCCCAAAGCTCATAGGGGTTAGAGAAAGATGCAGAGGTCACTGGCGGAGAGAAGATGGAAGAAATTCATATAGGATTTGAGGAGCCAGATGATAAGGGAGAGTCACAGGCAGAAGAGGAACCACATATTGAAGAAGATAAGCCACAAATAGATACTGAGGAGCAAATGGCTAATGAGCAGAAAATTGCTAATGAGCAGCAAACTGCTGATGAGGGAGAACATGACCAAGAAACTAGGAATGAGTAGGAAATGGGAGAAGAAGAAGAAGCTCAAGAGGAAATAAGGATAGAACACTTGGCAACCTCTTCTGCATTGGCTTCTCCCTATGAGCCATTGAATGCATTCTCAAAGCCCACATGGTTTACCAAAGAAGTGTAGCCGAGGGTTAGAGTATACACTGATGATGAGGTTGACATGACCATGCTAGGGCATGCTTTCCACCAAATGGCACCAATTCCCCAAGCAAGGAGAATTTCCTATGTAACACAAGACCAGACGAGGAGGTGGAAAGCACAAGTGGTTTTTCCTACAATGGATGTTGGTATAAGTGAGATCACTCTGGATGATTATGTGCTGGAGGAGGTAGACTTGGGAGAACAAACTAGGGAAGGTAGCAAAACCTTGGCTACTTTGGGCTTGAAGAACGCTCTAAGCTTCATGAATAAGGATGAAGAAAGGATTAAAGCTTTGGAAGATCAAAATGAAGCTATGAAGAAATTCATTCTGAAGACAGCGGGTCCAATTGACCCTAATAACCCCAAAGCCTCATTATAGTAAATTTTGAAGAAGAAGGGGGATATAGACATAGATGTTCCACATTCTTTTGTACAGGCTTGTGCTGAATGGAAGCTAGATTTTGAGTAGTTTGATATCTTATCTCTTAGGAGGATCTTAAGGCCCTTCTGAAACATTTTGGTGAGAATAACTTCTTTAGTGGAGATCATGAGTGAAGAAAATAATGTAGAAGAGACCATCCTCAACTGGAAAAACGTGTTGGATGAGTTAACAATGATAAGAAAGCAACACTTCCAGGTTTTGATGAAGATATATGAAGGGGAGGAATTGGATAGTTTTGAAGAATGGATCCAAGAGATAACTGTGGCATTATCCATATTCGAGTGAGAAGGTTCTCAAGAGGCTGAACAAGAGGAGAGATAACAGCACACTCTATGCAAAGGAGATGCAGGGGTTCTTTGAGGGATTGGACTTGGATCTGTTTGATGAAGATGATGATAAAACCATGTATTCAGTAAATGACATCATCAATCAATATCTAGGCATATTCCAAGGGGTAAAGTCTAAGGAAGACCTCCAACATATGTTCTACCAAAAGGAGGAAATTCAAAAAATGCTAAGTCAAGAGGAAGAAATAAAGGCTTTTGCAAAAGAATTGATGGACTTCAGAGATAGGCAAAAAGAGATCCTTCAAGGGATCAAGATGTTGGACTTTGATGAGGTGTTGGAGATATTAGATAGGTTCAAGAAAGCACATCCAAAAGTGCCTGCCAGCTAGTAAGCCTCCGGACCAAGTTCTACCAAATTTTATGTACAGGAAATTCAGTTTTGACACTTAGTCAATTTTGCAGTGCCTGGTTTTTGGAATTTCGACCATAAGGATTTTTTTGGCCACCTACAAGTCTGACAAGTCTGACAAGTCCAAAATAGTAGAGATGAAGGACTTAGCACTTAGTCAATTTTGGGTCATGAGTTTTTCGGACCAACTATTGGGATTTGGGCATTTTTTGGCACGTCCAAAAGTTAACTCAAGTTATCTCAAAGATCACTTTCCAGTCTTCTGGGCTTCCTTTTTAGGGTCGTGTGTGCATGATTTTGGGATCTCTTCTAGTTAGGTCCACGTGGAGAAGCTAGAACCAAGGGTCAAGGGCGCAAACATGAAGATTGTCCAGTACATGCACAAGTTCCAGCTCTGTTTTGAGTTGTTTAATGCTTGATTTCTTCAAATCTTTGTAATGCACAAGGATTAATTCTATGCTAGGATAGTTTAGCTAAGCTTTAGAAGTAGTTTCTTTAATGCAAGCTCTAGTTTAGATTTACTTTCAAGTTTTAGTTGCAGCAAAACCCTAGCTGTGAAAATAAGAGCAGAGCTCTATAAATTGTAATAAAATGATGTAATGAGGGTTGACTTGATGATTAATACAACAAATAAAATTGGTGCTTCATTCATGGTGTCATTTATCTACTATCTATGTGAAATTTGTGAATGTGTGATTTTCTCATTCTTTATTTCAAAGAGCCAATTGGTTGTTTAATAATTTTAAGTCTGGAATCTTTTAGTTTGGTGTTTGCTGGTATTACGTTGCTGTGTTGTGATAAATATCTGAGAAGATTATTATTTAGTGGTTGAAGATTAACTTGTCTCACATGTGCGTACATCTAGAGTGGCTTCATGATCTGATGAGTTTTGACTTATCTTACGTCTGCATTATTTGATTATGTTGATGATTGCATCCTTTCAACTGAAGATTGTGACATGATCTGATCTCTGTTGTGTGGGTTTTCTCATCTTCTTGGTTATTTAATTCACATGGTGGTGTGATTGCTAGCATATGTCCATTAGGTTTCTTTTTAGCAATTTCCTTGAAATCTCTCGTTACCTTTCATTTTTCTAACCCTCTTTGCAAGTTACTTCCAGTAGATCAATTAAATTAGCATTACTTTCATCCTTAAATCTGAAAATCATGGCAAAAAAGAGATATCGTGGTTTTCTAAAGTTTGTTTTGCAGTTTCCCTTGAGAGAGGAACTAGCAAAGGCCTCCTTGTTAATAGATACACATTTGTCTTCCATTGAGCTATCCAAGCGGTTGAGACCCAGCCAAAAGGAACCTTGAGATTGATTCCATCAATCTTCCAAGAGGGGAAGTTGTTCACACAAATTCCTAGTCGTTGTCTTCATGTAAAAATGATGCTCAACAGTATTGCAACTCCAGATCCACTTCTACCAAAGCATTGCATTGTGGTGAAGAAATGATAGGATCAAAAATTGTAGGATAGATTAAGGAAAGGGAACAACCAAGACTGATGTGATCCTTATGTACCTTTACTGTAAAGCTATTTAAATTTTATTAAAAACAAGATTGATTGATTTGTTAAAATATTATTGAAAACAAGATTAATAAAAGGATGGGCTAAACCATACATCAGTCCAAGATGAATTAAGGTGTTGGAGTAGGAAATATTTTGAATGGATACATGGAAAAAGAAATGTAATGGACAAATACTGCTAATATTCTATAAAAATGCAAGTTTGAAAAAACCTTTAGAATAGTGGTTGGAAGTTTCAACACTAGGAAGTATTTTTAAGATTCCATCACCACTACAATACAAAATCTAAATTATCTAATAATATTTATACAACCGAAATGGTAGGAAGTGTTTTGCATATGCATAAAAAATCCAAATCACCTTAGTGTAACCCATTTGACGCCAGGACCAAAATACTCGAAGGGATGTAAGATGTTTGTCACACATCCCATATTGCATGTTCTATTGACTATGGTGTCATGTAATTGCTGCTTGGATTGGCATTCTTACTACTTTGAGCTAAAGTCAAAGTCATCTAGGATCTTTCATGGATGATATTTAAGTTTATGTATAACAATTATTTGCAGCGTGTCTAGAGCTATTTCAGATTTATGATATTATAATTCATGGTGTTTCTAGAGTATTTTTTATATATAAAAATAATCTGTAAGTCTTACTGTAGTTGTAAGAAGATTGTCTTTTTGACCAAGATTGTCTAAAATCAAACTGAGTCATAATGGTTCTCAAATATAATACAAAATTGGAATCTTATTGAATATAGGCTTGTCAAACATTATAAAAAAAAATGTGTATATTTTGGCGTAGCTATATAGCAATCTAATTTTTATTTCCATGACATGTTCCCCAAGAAAGAATTAAACTGCCAAATGAATGAAAACATTAAAAAAATATCCAAGAATAAACTTTGGACTGAATTCTTGTAACAACATCAATTCTCATTGACCACATAGCTATTTAACTAAATGGGTTCATTAGAAAACCCTTTTGTTCTAATTGTCTGTTGAAATGTCACATTTCATAGAAAGATCTAATTGTTAAAGAACAATGGAAAATTTTCGCACATGTAACATGTGCATACAATGAGATTGTAGTGAGGAAATATGTTGAAGTTCATTAATATTGGTGTTAGGAAGTATCCATATGAAGCTAGGAAGTAAGGCACACTATCCTCCTTTAGGAATATCTTAGATTGAATTAGAGATTTGAGGTCTTCATTTTATGGAAAACACATTTGCAGGGGAAAAGAGATTTGAGAATGAAATAGTTACATCAAAGAAACAATATTAACAATATGTCATGAAAGACAAACATGCATTCAAGCCACCCCACTATGATGACTGGGTTAGGCCTTTGGGAAATGGTAATATAAAGATAGTGATTGTGAGGCCTCACCCCAAGCCTGGCATAGCCTTTTAGTTTTTGCATTTGGGATAGACTTATTTGATGTTATATTTTGATGTCTTATGGATTTTCGATACTTTATATTATGGATTTTATCACCTTATAGGTTAGACGCACATTATGTTATGTTATTTTGATGAATACCATGATATCTATTTGGATCCTACATGTGTGATTAATTCACTTCTATGAATGATTATGATGTCATGATGATATTTAATTGCAATTGAATTATATATGCAATGATTATGTTACAAGCTTAATTTAGTGATAAATTGTATATTTCATGATGAGTTGTATGTATGTTATAGATGAATGATTATGCCATGTGAATTATGATATTGCAGATGAATTATCTTGATCATTAATGTTATGAATTTACATTTATATTTCCTTGGACTACTGATATTGGGCTTTAGTGTGCAGGGAATTAGACCATGGTAAATTTGGGGAACCAAAGTATAGACATATGTTAATTCAGTTAGCCAAGGTTGCGTCTAATAAGAGACAAAACCTCATTGTATCGTATGTTATTTGTGAACGTAATGTGCATGAGTTTATTTAAATTATATGTTAAATTGTTAATGTTAATTATTTTTTAGTATGCCCAAGTGGATATGCCACATGGCTTGTGATGTGTCATTCTTGTTATGTCACTTGACACTTGTATGTGTACTTGTGGCCGTGACATGTCCACTTGGGGATTGGATTCCCATCAACCTAGGATAGCACCATGAGAATCCCCATGAGAAATCTCTTGGTTAGGGAGCTTGAGATAGTGTCAACTCAAAGATTTTCGAAGTTGAACTTAGCATGCACTTTTGGGGGGTTAAAAAGGTGCCTAGGGGAATGTTTAGGCCATTTTTAGTTAGCCCACTTGATATACCTATGGGTAAGGGCCATTTTTCACCATAGGACAACCCTTAGTTGACCAAATGACCCATCCAAAAGTTGGTTTTCCAAGATGGACGAAAATCAACTTTTGGGACCATGTTTTGGTAAGAACACCACCCATTAGAAAGGTAGTCATTATCGCACCTTTTAAGCTTACCTTTGTAAGAGACCAATTTTGGAAACCTTGTAAGGGACTTAGGGAAGACCACCCAATGGGAATGCAACCTTATCCCTAGAAGTTTGTGGGGAGATGTGTGGAGGCCTTTTTAGAGGGGACTCTTCTTTTGGAAGAGTTTGAACACCCACTCTCTAACTTAGAGACTAGATAATTTTGGAGGAACTTGGATAGGAGAAAAAGCTTGGACAAAAGGATCTCATCTTCAACTCTCTCACCATTATTGCTTGGACTTAGGTTGGTGGCTCCTCTTGAAAGCTCTTGTAGATGAAAATTTCTTTGTATGTAATATTGTAATTTGTGTTCTCCATATTCTTGTTGTTGAAAGTATCATGTGTTTGCATGATTTGTAGTTATATATGTGAAATCTTATGCTTGATGTTGTGCAAGAATTTTTGTGTTGTAAATGTGAAGATTTGTGTTTTAGATTTATTTTTTGGTGAAGTTTTTATGGGAGTCTCAAGGCCACACTCACCCATGGGGGGAAGAGTAGCCTTGGGGGTGAAGGGGTTTCTTTGGACAACCATGGGTGTAGAGTCTCTTCTTGGGAAGGAGAATGAAGAAAACATGGAAGTATGGGCTCCATGTATCCATTTCTATTTTTTGTTATTTTGGGGGTCATAAGGGATTTGTATGGCTTGTAGCCTTGGGGTCATAAGGAGTTTTGTTGGGTTTGTGATATTTTGGGAAGATGTTTGATGAGAAAGCCAAGTGTAGGCTTGTCTCTTATTATGAAATGTGCTTTCTCCCCTTGGTATTTAGTCCACCTTCACCCCAAGTTTTGAGTCATTATGAGACTCATTGCTCATAGCCTTGGTTGGGAGTTTTAATGTGCTTATTGTGTCATTGTTGATGTTTTTTTACATGATTGTGTATCCATTTCTATGTGATGGTTCTCAAAGCTTGGGGGTGGCTTCTTAGAAGCCTAGGTTGGGAGGTGAGCTTCCCCATGGTCCATCCATATTTTCATTGCAAGATTTGAAGTCATTGATTTCCTTAGAAGATTCATATTTGTGAAGATTAAGGGAGTTTGTGGAGGAATGTATACAACTCTATGTTTGATTTTGTATTAATGTAAAACCCACAAGGAACCCTAGCTAGTGTAAAACTTGTGAAAAGTGGTATTGTATATTATTTGGTTTCTATCTCTAGAGTATCATATTTCAAATGAAAGTGTTCTTAAATATGTAAAGTTCAGTTTAGTTACAGTCATATGACTCCAATAGAGTATGAGATCAAATGTTATTACATAGCTAAATGTTGGCTTTAATACCATTGGAATACCTCTTTATTTGTACCATTTTCTTACATAAGGTTGATAGACAGTTTGGACAAAGAAATAAGATTTATAAATCTGCCATGATTTTTGTTGTGTATTCTTTTAAAAAGAGGGAAAAATAAATTATTTCATGTGATACTCCTTTCAAGAATGGATTATGTTTAATGCTGGTGAAAAAGTATTTGTTTAGAAGCAAAATGTTCCTTTTTAGTTCCCTTTTAAAATAAAAGATTATATAGATCTATGTTATGAAGGAAAGAAGAATTGTTTATTTAAACATTCTGATATTTACTTTTTCAAAAAGTAGTTTATGTTTCATTGCCTTATTCAAAATAAAGTTGAGACCCTTATTTTGTTATTTATTTATTTCAAAAAAAATTACAGTATGTACATTGCAGTGTTGCTAAAATTAACTATAACCCTTCACTTTTATTTTTTTTCCTCTTTACATTAAATCTGCAAATCAAATATTAAAAAAAAAGAGTAAAGAAGGGATGTTAATTCTGTTACTTAGAAAACTACATATGTATTTTAGAACTTCAAATTCTTATATTCTTTTTAAAGTATTTTCTCTTAAAAAAAATATAATAGTATAAATCTGTACTCTTTTTATGATGGTATAGATTTTCAAAAGAAATACTAGCTTGCTCTCTGGTTAGACATACTATAGTCCTTCAAAAAAAAAAAAAATTCATACTGAAATAAAAATTATAAATTTTATGTTTACAAAAAAAAACTATATTAAATATATATTATATAAAATAAATTATATAATATATATTTATAATAAAAAATATATATTATATAAAATAAGTTATATAATATATTTTTTTTAAAAAGAATTAAAACCAACTGCATTAACAAAAAAATTATATTAATAATTTTAAAAAAATATATTTTAATAAGGGTTAGGGGGTCGGTGGCTGCCGCACCCCCTCTCCTTTCTCCTCTATGTTGCACGTAGGGCACATGGGTTTAGACCCACGACTTGCGTTCCCCAAAGTCGAGGTTGTGGTGAGGGCACAGGGACGTGGGCCTGCACCCACGGCCTGTGTGGCCTGCGAGGCCTACGATCCACGGTGTGGGAAGTAGTCGAGGGGCGGGTGAGCCCTCGACTCCCCCCCCTCATAATATTTAATGTTATTTTAATTTTTTTATTATTAATTTAAAAAAATAGAACATGAAAAAATATAATAACAGTAAGAATTTTTTTTGAAACAAAAAAAAAGGGCAATGCCCATTTAGAATTTGAAGATTATAATTACAAAACAACAAAAAAAAGAAATGGGTTATCTTCTAAGGGCAGCCCCAGCTTGATAAAGGGGGTATATACACATGAGTGTATATATGTATATACATCAAAATGGGTGTATATATGTATGTACATTTATGGGTATATGCCCATTAGCTTCTAGAATCTTCATCTTTTTGTTCAGCCCACCAATCTTCATTCCTGCAACAAGAAAATGGCAAAACACTTAAAAAAATTTCCCCTTAGGGTTTTGGGTTGAGAGAGAAGGAGTTTTGGAAGGAAGAAGAAGATAATGGGAAACTTTTTGGAGGTTGTCTTTTTCAACCTAACCCTAATTTTGAATTAGGGTTAGGAGGAAAGTCAACACCCATTTGAAAGTTCTTTTTTCCCTCTCTTCTTAAATAGGTTTTATTAAGATGTCTTAGTTGGGATTACTTTACTAACTGCTAATTTTTTTGTTTTCTTGTGGGGTTTATTTATTTGTTTTGTTTTTTTTAGTTTTGTTGTGGATTCATTAATTATTGGTGGGAGTATGAACCCAATTAATCAATTTAGGATTATTTATTATTAGGCAACTACACTTAAGTATTGTTGAGGGATTTAATTTAAAATGGTGGGATCTAATTATATATGTCTATTTGGAGAATTGCTTATAATCTTTCGGTAATTGAAAGAGTAACCTTTTTACCTAAGAGGATTATTAAACTATGGACTTTCACCACTGGAGATAATAGATGAATTTTTATTTTAAAGGACCTTAAAGGGTTTTTTAACGAACGAATAAGACTAGACCATTGTTGAGGAACTTGTGTAAAAATAGTAAAATAAATTTAGTCAATTAAATTACTTAAATTTCTTGAAGGATACAAGACGTAGGGAAAATTATATTTAGATTAGATTTAGTTAATTAAATATTAATTAATACTTTAAGAATCACTTATTTTAATCGTAGATAATCCTAAAGATTAGGGAAAGATCTTAACCCATTAATTAATGCACTTGTGTTATAAAGTATGAATATTTAATTGGAAGGAGATTAAGACTTTCTTGATAACCCCTCAATCGAAAGTAAACCTTCACCCTCTTAGTTTCAACCATTCAACTTTAGTCAACTGATTACCTTAAGCTTAAACTTATAACTTTTAAATTAAAAAATTGGTTTGTTTTTGCTTGTAGAAATATGGGCATGACAGTGATATAGACAATGAAGAAATGAAGACTGTAAAGGATGGTGATAAAGAAAATTGATGTAGACATGTTTAACATATGGAAAGATGAAGTAAAATGTGAGGCAAACAACTAAAAAACCAAATTCGATTCCAAATGGAAGTTAAATGCCAAATGGAACATCTCAATGGTTTTTGCATTTTTTTGGATGAAGATTTTGATTTGGACATGAAAATAGATTTTACCACTTGAATTGAAATGTTGATTTCAAACCCATTTAACATCTTTGGAAATATTCATGGCATGTAGATGCTTACAAGGTTTCTCATTCTGTAGAATCCAAAATATCACATAAAAATTCTTGATAAAAATACCCAATAATAATTTCCAAATTTAAAAATGACTACAGACTAAGTAATAAATACTATCCTGATGATCTACAACTGATTGAATATCTTGATGAAATGAATGGACAAGTGAAAGATAGTGACTAGAGATCACCAAGCTACAAAAGTGATATGTAAGGAAATTAAATCAATTAATGTATTGTCATTAAGGTCAACTAGTTTTGACTATACTTATCATGATAGTTACAAACATCTGAAGAAGGAAAATGGTAAAGGAATGAGATATCTACATGAAGATGAGATGGATATGGAAGATATGGCTAAGGTATACATTGGGTAACTTATTGATGATTTTATGGCATCATATTGTTGACTTGATTGTATTACATGAATTTGTTATGTATTGAAGATCAGAAATGAACAAGTTTATGTGGTCAATAATTGAAGATTTATGTATACATCAAGCTAGTGTAGTGTATACCAATTAATAGTAATAACTGAGTTAGTTATCACGGACACATTATGTATTGACTAAGTAAGATAAATAAATAAAGTTTATAACAGCCAACTGAATTGATGAGCTAGATAATTGCTTATGATTCTGAGGTAAAAGATAAAGTTTGTTATGATGATCTAACAACTGAAAAAATTCAAGATTGGTTGAATGGAGAAGGATGAACTATTAAAATAACTGAGAGGGGGGTGAATCAGTTATCCAGTGTCCCAAAACAAAATGTATAATCCAAAACAAATTCTTCAACTTCTACTACTCGGTAAACATAAAATACTTTCATTGTCTGTGCTTTTACCGATTATCAGTCTAAAACTTATAGTAATTACCGATCAAATCTAATATGTAATATGCAAAGTGTCATCACAAACAAATATCACAATCAACACATAACACAAGAGATTTAATGTGGAAACCCTGTAAAGGGAAAAACCACCTGGGACCGGCAACCCAAAAATGTTCACTCTTCTGAAGTGAGGTCGATGAAGACCCAACCTTGTTAAAGGTTACAAACACACTGTTAGGTGTGACCTTGTTAGAGGATTTTAAACCAGCAGTTATCATCCAACCAGCAGTCACTCTGGGGTTGACAGGATAACGATGTTCACTCTATGAATGAAACATAAAAGACTTTCTTATTCCACTTGGTTAAGAGATTTGACTATGTACAATGGTTAAATATGTAACAGTAGATGATCTACCTTGATACAACTTCAATTTCAGTTTATAGATCAATATCCAGCTCATACAAATCTTTTTGATCAATATATCACTTCAAATTCAACACTATATCAACTTACTGTCCATCGGTAATTACTCTTTGTAGCTCAATAATTGTTTTGCAGTTTGACTCTCACTAACCAATATGATCAAAATGCATGAAAACTTGTTTACGCGATAATTCTGCAATATCTTCTTCCTCTGGCATAGTTTCAACAATGAAACCAATGTCTCTTATATAGATGAGTAAATTGTTTTCTTTTTGTCCATCAGATTTTGCCACTTTAACCTTCTTCAGCCGAAGTGTTAGTAACACATTTCAATTTTTTCCATTAGCTCTTCCTTGAATTATGTTAGTCGTCGATCTTCATAACAAACCTTATCTATTACCTAGATTTCATACACTTTTCAGCTCATCAATTTTTCAGCTAAACTAATCATTTAATTCCTTTTTGTTCTGCTCGGTTAACAAAGAAATGTGTCGGTGAACATAAGCTCAGTTAACACTATGCTTGGTATACACTACACTCCATCAATGTATACTAGAATGCTTCATTTACCGACAACACTGCTTTGTGTCTTTCAACTCTATTCTTCATCATAGATGAATGCAACATAATAAAGTCAATATCATAAAGTCATAGAGTCATCAAAAAGTTACTCAGTGTATTCCTTCTCCTCATCTGACATATACATCTTCCTCATGTAGATACTTCTATTCTTCATCTCTTTCACCTTTCTTCAGATGTTTTGGTATAGTAACTTACAAGATAAGTACTGTCAATCTAGTTGACATCAATGACAACATAATATTGATTTAATCATCTTACATATCTAATTAGCAACTCCTCAGTGATCTTTAATCATAGATTCTTCATTCAGATTCTAAATTAGTTGTAGTTCATCATCAACCATGTTATAGATACATCTGTCGAGGAATCTTGAAGTGGAAAAAGGAACAATGGAGATTAAGAGGAAAAATCTAATAGATGATACGAAAATGGTTTATGAAGTCTATTTAAAGAGACATGAGATTCATTATTGAGTCTGGAGATTATTGACACTGTAGGAGAATTCACATGAAAGGACTATTATCATGCACTACTAATCAAACTAGTTACAGACATAACCGAACTAAATTACAGGCATTATCGAGTGTTAGGGTATTATTCACCGAGTTGAACAAGTTGGAGGATATGAAGTATTGAATTGAATATTGATCAAAGGAGGTATTTTGACCTTAGAATAGATCTGAAAATCTATAAATCTTAGTTGTATTTGAATCATATCATTACTATATCAATTTAACCATTGTTACAGCAAAATATCCTACCCGAGTGGACTTAACAGTCTTTTTTTATTTCAATATGACATTCAATGACTTTTGATTGTTTTCTCATTGACCCCATAGTGAATGTTGGTCAAGGAAGAACTGTTAGTGATAAATCCTCTAACCAGGTCACACCTTATAGTGTGTTTTGTAACCTTTGATAGGGTTGGCTCCTAATCAAGCTCACTTCAGCAGAGTGAATTATTTTGGGTTACCCATCCCATGTGGTTTTTCCCCTATAGGGTTTCCATGTTAAAAATCTATGTGTTATGTGTATTTGATGTGATTAGATTGTTATTTTACTTTACACATTTCATAACTAGTCAAATCGGTAAACACAGTATTGAATTGAATGTCAATTGGTAGATGAAGAGAAAGTTATTGTTGATAGCTTACCAAGTTGATAATTTGTTTGAAAAGTTTGAATATATACATCTGGGAGATTTGGGACTGTATGATAACTGGAACTAATTGATTCACCCCCCCTCTTAGTTATCTAACAATTGGTATTAGAGCTCATTGGTTGCTTGGAAGGAAAATTTAAAGGACTTAAGATAAAGATCACAAGATGTATAAGAGAGAGGTGCCAAAGATGAATAAAGACAACCTTTCGACATGGAAAAGTAGAATGAAGTTACATATTTCTAGAATTGGAGAATCTATAGTATTTTACTTGAGCAATGATTATATTCAACCGGCTGGACCTTTGATTTTTTATCAGCTAAGAGAAAGACATGAACATAATATGGCAATGATAGAGATTTTTGTTGCCTTATCTGATGAAAAATTTGAAGATATCAATACATACACTAATACTAAAGCAATGTGGGACAAATTTGCACTAGTTCACGAAGGAGATGTGAATGTCCTGAGAGCAAGAGTTGAAAGTCTTAGAGGAAAGTTTAATGATATGAAAATGAAAGAAGGTGAGAACATTTCATAGTACAGTAACTGAATTAAGGAGATTTTCAATGCTATCGGAGGAGTGAGAGGTGTTATTGATGAAAACATTATTGTGAGTAAAATTCTAAAAACCTTGCTACCTGTAATACCCCAAAAATGGGCTACAGGTTCATTAACCTCCTATATCGACACATCGAATGAAATTGATACAAAATTCCTAACCTAAGGCACATCTTCACATCGAAATCCTAATTGATTTTATCTTAATTCTGCATCAGGGAATATTTCCTAAATATTCCTAATTTATCTAATTATCTTTAATTAAATATTATTTGGCGATAAATGTTATTATTTATCCTAAAGTTGATTAATTGAATATGATGAATATTTAATTAATTAATTTAATTCTACCACTTAATTATTTAATTAGATTTAATTACATTTATTCCTAATTAATATTATTTTTATTTTGACAATAAATCAAAATCCCTACAAACAATCAATTGGATATTTATTTAATTGATTTAAAATCAAAGTTGTCAAATTTAATGATTTAATTGGAATAAATTTTGATTTAATAATTGATTAACCCATAAATCAATTGTTTTAATTCAAAATCAATTAAGTTGAGAATAAATCACTTTATTTTTAATTAATTTATAATTAAATCATGCACAATCAGAAAAGCAGTCAACTTTAAAACAATTGCTAATTTCAATTTGTAAACTTTCTAAAACTCAACATTTGATGATGAGTTGAAAAAGAGAACTAAAGCTTTATTTTGAGATAAAAATTACTTTTACATGATTTTATGAATTAATTATTCTTAATTTCTTGTTAACTCAAAAATCAACCTAAGTTTATCAAGAGTGATTTATGGCTTTTCTAAATGCATCCTCAAGCCCTGGATTTCTATAAAAACAAGGCTCAGCTCTTCACAAAGATCTGCACAATTTTTATCTGGCAATCAACACCTCGAAATTGTATCCTCACTCTGGCGAATTCATGACTGAAGAATCAATCTTTTGAGAATCAAGGCTATTGTGAGATTTTCATTTATTGTTTTGAGCATTCATAGTTTCATATCATAGATTTTTATATGCATTCATAACATTTCTTAGATTAAATATGCATTCAAACTCAATTTCATACATTATAGCTTACATTCATACAGTTTCTCATTCTTATTGCATAGAAAATAGAAAAATATAGATTAATTTGCATTCATATTTCATTGTTTTCATCATCTTAAATCCTTCATTTAGGTGTTGCATTGTCACTGATCTCAATTTCAATCTGACAACATCATACTTGCACCTACTAGAAGGCAATAAATCATCTGGTTAGCATAGTTTCAATTACTTGCAGATTTCGGTTTTTGCTAACCTCTAATGTTTTACTGAAGTGTTGTGTCTACAGCTAGGTACAAAATTCACACACACATTTTTGGCACCCACCGTGGGGCCCTAAAATAGGTTTCCATTCTATTCTATCAAATTTCTATCATTTTTCTCAAACCCACAACCACAAGGTTAATTTTTGTGAGTTTTGTGATAAATTTCTGGGCTATTTTTCTAGAAATTTGACTGATGTTTTTATTGGTACATGCACATATGACATGATACAGATTCAAAATTTATATTTTTAGAAATTTATTTGAGTTATCTTTCATTTTCTATTGGTTTGGATTAATTTCATTTTGATTTGAAAAAGTTATGATCATTTTAGTGAAGACTAGTCTAAACCTGATTTTATGAATTCTGACTGATGTTTTTATTGGTACATGCACATATGACATGATACAGATCCAAAATTTATATTTCTGGAAAGGTATTTGAGTTATCTTTCATTTTTCATTGGTTTTGATTAATTTTGTTTTGATTTACAAAAGTTATTATTGATTTAGTACAGACTGGTCAGAATCTGATTTTTTATGACAACAGGTTTTTCAATTATCAAATGACATATTATCTTTGACTAACCTGATTTTCTACCATGTGGGGTTGACAAGTTGTGTTTATTTTTTTATGGATTTTTATAACAGTGGGTTTCATGTACAACAATAGGTAAGTTTTTCATAACAGTGGTTTGCAGGTGCAGGCGTAGGTACATCCTGTGGGCACAAAAGATAGAAGACAAATGCTCAAAAATTGCTAAAACAGGTAAAATCTAGTAAGTGCATTGCGAGGAAATTAGGTATTATGTTACATCTAATTAGACTTCATTTTTGGATATAAAAAAAACTCTCGTGTCAAGCTTGAGTGCCTTTACAGCTTTCATAATTCACACTTCAATTTTCAGCTCTAAAATGAACATAGATTTGCTTTTTGCATATCTGTTACACATAGTAATTAGGCCCTATGAACACTATTTGCAAATGATCTTGAGAGAGTGGGCTTCTTTCACTTGTTCATGCATGTGAATCTCTTCTTGATGACAGATCCCCTTGTAGGTAGGGAGGTTACTGAGATTGTCTTGCGTTCTACTAGATTTGTGCATCTTCAACTTTTGATTGATACATTCTCTCTCCGAAGAGGTTGATAGATCATAAGCGGTTGACATCATAGATCTTTGTGAGATAATTTTGGTCTTAGCATGTCGGATTAATGTCTGCTTTGTCTTGGTGAAGTGAAGAGGCTAGGGGATTATGCTCTACTTCCTTTTTGGATAGTATTAGAAACCCAGATCCTTGAATCTGATCTAGTCCCCCTGTGGTATCTTTTGTGAGTCACCTTTAGAGAGGGTTAATTGTAGTGGACATTCACTTAATTGGGTCAACCACGTAGATGGAACCTCAAGCAGTAATATCCATTTTCTCCATGGTAGCAACAACTGCTATATAAATGTCCTTGTGGAGGAAATCTTCACAGGTGTGGTCTCTTGTTGGGTTGTTAGATCTCCCTAGCAGCTCCTGATTGATTAAATTCTCAGACTGTGTCAAAACCCCAGTGTGCTTGGATTGGAGTTCACCCTCTTGAGATCACAAAAGTTGCAGATTCAAACCATTACTACAAACCCTAGTGAGGCCAAATTTTTCATTTTCTAGGAATATGTGCGTTATTGAAAAACTTTTTGGAACATACACAAGTAGTATTTCTAGGGATTAGCACAATAAGTCACTATTGCTTGTTCATGTGCAAGGTTGCTTTTCCCTTGTTCATTATTTTCAAATGATTTCTTATTATTTTACGTGCTTGATATCTTCTTGGTTACTTGAAATGAACTGTTACACAGATCTTCAAAATTTGTATAACAATATGATACTAAAACATTGAAAAATTGCAAAATCTGAGCAAAAATCCTTTTTTGGAGTGAGAACTGAATATTCTGTCAAAGAACAGCTAGTGTTGTGTCTCAAAATTTGTGCCTCAAAAATTGTGTCTAAACTATCAAACTATGTCATTTTATCGCATGAAATTTCACTTTCTAGGCATTCCTTCGCGTGAGACAGCACATTTTTGCACGCAACCTGGTACTTCCTCGCGCGAAACAGAATTCTCTCGCATGAACCTTTCCTAAAATTTGCAAAACATAGAGCTTATTAATGCCAGTTGGTCAACTTTCTGTTAGATCTTATTTTTGTCTGGGGTGAGTATACCTATTTTCCTATTGCACACTGTTTGAAACTACATGTCTAGAGTTGAGAAACAAATCTTGGAATCTGTCAAACAAATCATTGTGTCAGAAATAGAGAAAAGCCTATAACGAATCCATTCATTTTCCTAAAGTGATCTCTTGAGTCTGATTTAGCCTTCTGATTTATCAATTTGAGTCTTTTTCATCTTGTGTCAAAACCTTGTCAAAATTATCTTCAAATTCAATCTTTTTACTAAATGGCTAAGTGTTGTGAGCTCATGCCTGCCATCTATTGGGCATCTACCCATACTAATATGGTGTAGTATCCTTCATTTACATCTGATCTAATCTTTAATCACTTCAATCTTGACAAGGTTGTGTTATTCAATCTTCTTGAATCAATTCATTCTTCGGTTGTCTTCATCTTATTCTTTTGCTTCACCCAAGGTTAATGGTGAAAACTAGAGCTTCCTCTCATAAGAAATATGGAGAAGCACTTAACACTGTACCTTTGACTACTCAAAAGGGTCCAACTCTTGAACAACTCTACAATTTTGGTCTTTACGAAGATGACGGTCTTGGGAATTTTTTATTGAAAACTGGTTGCATACCCCCTCCATCAACTCATGAAGGTAATCAACAAACTCCACCTCAATCTAATCTAGGGAGCCCTAAAACTCCTAACATGTCTCACAGAGGGACACATCACGGGTCCCAAGGACATCAATCTCAACACGGTATGGATCAAGAACACACACCTTCTAAAATTTCCCAATATCAAAATGATGATAACTTCAAAAGAATGATGAAACATTTCTTGAAAGAAGATAGAGAAGCATACTTTCTAGAGTTAGCTCATCAAGGAGCTAAACTTCCTCCAAACTTTAATGTAGAAGATATCATTACACATGAGGAAGAAACTCCTATCATGGCTATGATGAAATAGATGCATGCCATGCAATTCAAACTTATCAAACTTGAAAAATAAAAGGAACCTAAGGAGTTCTCCATGGAATCTCTATGCCCTTTTCCATTTGATAAAGACTTGTACATGCCACCATTCCCTAAAAATTTGGAAATGCCTAAGTATGATAAGTATGATGGAAACTCTGATCCTCAAGATCATGTCAAAGAATTTTGTACTCAATCCATGGAGTTCATGCATGAGAAAACCTACTTAATGCATCTCTTCCCTTGATCTCTGGGAGGAGCATCCATTCATTGGTTCTCTAGAATGCCTCCAACTATAAAAACTTTTGAGGAGTTAATCAAACTATTCTATCAACAATACTCCTACAATATTCAACATTCAGTCACCATGATCAACATCTGCAATCTGAAACAATATCCAGGTGAACCATTCCTGACATTTCTCAAGAGATGGAGGAAGAAATTTTCTCTATATGCTAGAGCCATTCCAGAAACTGAGAAGCTGGAAATCTTCATCAACAATCTTGTTCCAAAACTCAACTACCACTTGCAAATGAAAAATCATACATCCTTTGATGAGATGGTAGAAAATGCAATCAAATTTGAGAAAGTACTTGTGCAAAAAGGAGACATATCACTTCAAAAGGACAAGTATGAATCTGGATCTAGTTATAAAGACAAGAACAAAAAATAGAATAAGAATAAAGGCATCATCACAGATGGCATTGTTGATAATATTTGTGCCCCATCTAAGGCACCCACTTTCAATCTTATTATTGGCACCCAAGCCATCAAAGTTGTTGAAGCTAAAAAATCTGAATCTAACAAAAATTCATCTGATTATAGACCTTGGGCTATAGATCCTAATCGCAAATTCACTCCTCTTGGAGAGTCCTTGGAATCTACCATGAAAACTCTATTGGCAAACAAAATCATCTACTTGCCTAAGATGAAAGTCTTTGATCCTGAACCTAAACCAAAATGGTGGAGGGAGAATGACTTTTGTGAATTCCATCATAATAAGGGTCATAAGACTAATAACTACATCCGCTTGAAGTACATCATACAAGACAAAATTGATAAAGGAGACATCACAATTGATAATCATAAGAGCAATAATGATCATACAGCACTCACAAAACCATTTCCTAAACATGGTAAAGAAGATTCTTCTTCTCAACCTAATATGGGTGCTAAACTCAATTATGCCTACTCTTGAAATAATGTTGTTATCAATATGGTTGAACCATACCTACCTAAGCATTGCAATGTCATCACAATTTGAAGAAGAGATAGAGATAATCAATCAACAAATGTAGTTACTCAATCACAAGCTCAGGCACATCTACAAGGACAAATACCAGATTCATCCAATGTCCCTAAGGTGCCTTTCAATCTTTCATCTACTTCTAAACAGAAGGCTACATCTAAATCTTCAAATCCTAAAGACACGAGGCCTACTTCATACAGTATTATTCAACAACTCCAGCACACAAATGCAAAAATATCCATGTTCGAGTTGCTTCGGATATCTCCAACTCATAGAGCCATTCTAGGCAAAGCTCTGCTCAGATCCAATGTTCCTAATAACCTTGATTTAGACATATTCTAGACTATGGTTGGTCATCTTACGTCTCCACAATATATTTCCTTTTCAGAGGAAGATGGTAACTCCTTGAGTCATCTGCATAACCAGCCCTTGCATATTGAAGTCTTGATCCAAAACCGTTGTGTCAAACATGTGTTGATAGATGGGGGCACTGGTCTAAACATTTGTTCTTTCATCTTGATTACACAATTGGGATTTTTAGAAATGGCCATTGATCCTAGAAAGAAGATAACTATCAAAGCATATGATGAGAAAGAAAGATCTTCAAAAGGAACAATTGTCCTACCTATCAAAGCAGGTCCTGTCATCAGAGATACTATATGTCAAGTTCTTGATTTACCTTTGGCTTACAATATCCTTCTAGGGAGACCCTAGATACATGAAATGAAAGCTATTCCTTCTATGTACCATCAGTGTTTGAAATTTTCTTATGAAGGAGTAGAGGTGATAATCCCAGTTAATCTATATACAACTTTCAATACATTGAAAGAGAGTGTTGATAAACTTGTTCCTAATAACATAGAATCTTCCACTAAGTAGCTAGATGATGCTTCAACATCCAAGATGGAAGACATTTCTAAAGAGGTTAAAATCAAAGAAAATCATATGGGCAAATATACTATAGAGCCAGTCTTATCTTTGATGTCTCTCCCTATCTCGCCTAAGTATTATGGACAAATTCTAAAACAGTCCAAACTAGAGTCTAAAGAACCTCTTGATGCATATAAAGGAAATTTTGTTGTAGAACAAGTATCTAAATAGGATTTTGAAGAGGATGAAGTTGTGCTTGCATGGCTATACAAAGATGAACCTAAATCTCAAGTTGTTCAAAAATGTGATGCTAAAATACTGAATATCCCTTCTAAGTCATATGGCCCGGGAGACAAATTGATCACAAAAATGGGATATAAAGGAAAAAGACCTCTAGGACTATAGGGTAAAGTTCTTTTGTCACCTCTTGATCATCATGGCTGAGAAAACAAGAATAAAATAGGTCTAGGATATAAGAAGAAGCCTTTATCTCTTAGCAAGAACTCCCCACATGTCTTAGAATAGGTTGAGCATTCCACAGCAAATCAACTAAAGGGAGAAACAATAGAATAATCTAATAGTGATGATTTAGACATCACTGAAGATCTCATTCCCTATGAGCATTTGCCTAAAGAAATAAAAGACCTCCTTGAAGCTGAAGATGATCTAGTAAAAAGAATTAATGTAGTAGAAACACAAGAACCTACTATAGAGCAAGAGATAGTTGCACCACAAGAACCAACTAATCTCAAAGACAATCAAACAGACAAAGAGGAAGGTGGTAGTTATTCTAAGATAGATTCCCATGAGTATGAATTCAAATCAGAATCTAAGGGTAACCCTTCTTGGAGTATTCATCCTGACTTTACTCATGTTCTTAGATTTCCTAGAGGCATAGATGAAGAATCTAATGACTATGAATGGGGAGCCATTCCAGAAGAAGATGAGCTTATTATAGAAAAACATGTTGATGTTATTAACCAATATGCACCTAAAACCAATGTAAGTCTAGAGCGAAATGATGAAATTATCGAGTCTGATCCACCAATGGCTGAAGTGGACTTCCACAATGACATTAAGCCTATTCACAAATTTAACATCTTAAGTTGTAGTATCACCTTTGAACTCAAGCATCAGGTTAGGACCAATGATGATAGATCCATATCCATAAACACTCTTTCTGAATCTTTTACCACTTTGACTATCCAAAATCTTGACCTTCTTGACCAAACTTCCACAAATTCAAGCTATGTTATTTATACCTTCCCAAATGACTATGCCCTTACTTTCTACCTAAATGTAATTGAGCCTATGAGGACTTCCATCAGTGAACTGAGCATTAGCATGATAGAGTCAGACATCAAGTATCTTAGTCAAAAAAATAAAAATAAGAATAAAAAGAAAAGGAGTTATGAGGGTGAAAACCACTTTTTGGCAGTCTCAGAACCTACAAAATTAAAAATAAAAGATGTATCCGATGGTGAAAACCTCTCTGAGGTTCCTAAGGATGAGATATTTGATGTCCTTCTGAGTTATTTACAAGATAGATCTCCAGTTCTAATTGAGCCCACTCAATCCATCAACTTGGGAACAGCAGAAGAACCACAGTTCATCCATGTAGCACAATCCTTATCAGAAGAAGAAAAGAAAAAATTTACAACATTCTTAATAGAGAAAAAGATCAACTTTGCATGGAAATATTCAAATATGCCAGGGTTGGATCCTGATCTTATAATGTACCATTTGTCTATAGCTCCAAATGTCAAACATGTTAAGCAAAAATTGAGAAAGATGCATCCACATGTTGCACTCTTGGTAAAAGCTAAATTAGAGAAGCTCCTAAAAGCCAAATTTATCTGAGTTATTGATTATGCAGAATGGATCTCTAATATTGTACCTATTTCAAAACCAGACAAATCAATAAGATTATGCACAGAGTTTAGAGATGTAAACAAGGCATGCCCTAAGGATGATTTTCCACTACCTAACATTGATATGATAGTGGACATGACTGTGAGCTTTGAGATGTATTCTTTAATGGATGGTTTTTCTAGATATAATCAAATAAAAATTGCTCCAAAAGATCAAGAGAAAACTACTTTCACATGTGCGCGGGGTACCTTCTATTGGAATGTCATGCCATTTGGGCTTAAGAATGTTGGTGCTACATATCAAAGAGCTATGACATATATTTTTCATGACATGATGCATCAAACCATGGAGGATTATGTTGATGATACTTTAGCAAAATCTATGACAAGATCTGAATATCTAAATGACTTGAGCAAGATACTAGACAGAATGGAAAAATTTAGTCTCAGACTAAATCCTAAGAAGTGTGCTTTTGGTGTCACTTCTGGAAAGCTTTTCAGCTACATTGTTTCAAAGAAAGGAATTGAAGTAGATCCAGCTAAAGTTAAAGCTATCATGGAGATGCAACCTCCCAAGAACATCAGTCAAATGAGAACATTGCAAGGGAGAGTTCAATCTATTAGATGCTTCATATCTCAGCTAGCAGACATATCACAACCTTTTACAAAGACATTACATAAAGGTGTGACCTTTGCATGGAGTGAGGAATGTGAAAAGAATTTTAATTATATCAAGAAATATCTATCAAATCCTCCTATCTTGATGCCTCCCATTCAAGGGAAGCCTTTGATCTTATATGTCTCCGCTATAGATACATCACTGGGGGCATTACTTGCACAACATGATGAGAATAAAAAGGAAAGAGCTATATACTATATCAGTAGAAAATTGGTGGCATACAAAAAGAACTATTCTATGATTGAAAAGGCTTGTCTAGCTGTGATCTTTGCATCACAGAAATTGAGACATTATATGTTGGCTTATACCATGCATTTAGTAGCTAAGATTGATCCACTAAAGTACCTACTAAGCAAAGCTACCCTCACAGGTAGATTAGCCAAATGGGTCATGCTCTTAAGTGAATTTGACATTGAATATGTTGAAAGAAAATCTATTAAATGCCAAGTTATTGCTGATCAGTTAGCAGATGCACCTTTGTTTGATGACACACCAATGCAAATGGAATTTCCAGATTCCTCTATCATGAATCTTTCTTCTAGATAATGGCAATTGTTCTTTGATGGCTCCTATACACAAAATGGATCTAGAGCAAGTATCTTATTTACCACTCCTCAAGGATACTCCACTCCTAAGGTGTTCAAAATTAAATTTCCTTGTACAAACAATATTGCTGAATATGAAGCCCTTTTAAATGGTATGAAAATAGCAATTGAGTGGAGAGTAACAGAACTACACATTCAAGGAGACTCACAACTTGTAATCCGTCAAGTCAATGATGTATACCAAATGAAGGATGAAAAGCTCTTTCCATACAAGAGAATGTTAGATGATCTAAAGAAATATTTCATATCTATCACATTTGAGCAAATACCTAGAATAGAGAATAAGGCTGCCGATGTAATGGCAACATTATCTACTTTATTGTAGTAGCCTAAACATGAGCTACACTATGAGTTCCTGGTGGAAGCACTATCTTATCCTACGTATGACTCCCCTGATACCCATATGATCTGCACTATTGTGGGTCATGATTCATCCCAATATAAAAACCTATTCTCCTATCTCAAAGACCAAATCATTCCCGATACCTTTAACCATCATGAAAAGAGATACCTTATCCGTAATGCCTCCTGATATGTCATCATTGGTCATGATCTATACAAATGAGGTCTAGATAGTATGCTACTTAGATGTTTAGAATGGGAAGAGTCTCAATGTGCATTAGAGGAAGTCCATGATGGTATTTTTGGGTCACACTCAAACGGTTTAACACTAGCCCAAAAACTTATTAGGGCTTGGTACTATTGGCCAGAAATGGAGAAAGAGTCTATCAAGTTTGCTAAGAACTGTCAAAAGTGCCAAGTACATGGCAACTTAATTCATGCTCTAGAGAGAGATCTAATCCCCTTCACTACACAATAGCCTTTTCATCAATGGGCATTTGATCTTATAAGATCCATACATCCTCATTCTTCTAATGGGCATACCCACATAATCATAGCTACAGATTATTTCACAAAATGGGTAGAAGCAGTCCCTTTGACACAAGCAACTGGAAAACAAATATCTATGTTCATCTTGAACTACATCATATGTCGGTATGGTATTCCACATTCTATAGTCATAGATAATGGTGGACAATTCAAGAACAAAGACTTAGATTATCTATGTGCTAAATTCAAGATAACACAACATTAGTCATCTATCTACTATCCTCAAGGGAATGGACAAGAAGAGGCTTCTAACAAGAATCTATTGAATATCTTGCACCGTACAGTTAATAAAATAGGAAGAGACTGGCATCTCATGATCAATCCAGCTCTCTCATCTTACAGAACAAGTATCAGAATGTCCACTGGGGCTACATCATTCTCTTTAGTTTATGGGTCTAAAGTAGTATTGCCTATTGAGGTTGAAATCTCATCACTAAGAATCAAAATGCATGGTCTAGTAATTGATGATGACTACAGAGTGTCTAGGTTGCAAGAACTTGAACTACTAGATGAGCGCAGACAAGTAGCGTATGATCATCTCAGAGTATATCAGAAGAGAATGTCTAGAGGCTACAACAAGAAAGTCAGAGATAGAGAATTTTAGGTTGGCGATCTACTCTTGAGAGAGAATCCTAAAAATCAATCACATAAAGAGCACAAGGGGAAGTTTGAACCCAACTGGTTGGGTCCCTTTGTTATCACTGCTACTGAAGAAAAAAAATGGACATTGGTACCTAAACTAAATGATACAAATGTTATAGGAACCAAATGGATATTCAGAAACAAGTTGAATAAAAATGGTGAAGTCACTAGGAACAAAGAAATACTTGTATGTAAAGGATATGCACAAGAAGAAGGTATTGATTATAGTGATACTTTTGCACCAATTGTAAGAGTTGAAGGAGTTAGAATATTACTTGCATATACTTCCTACAAAAGATTCAAATTATATCAAATGGATGTTAAATCTACATTTTTGAATGGGATACTTGAATAAGTTTACATTGAAAAACCTAAAGGTTTTGTTGATCCAAATCAAGAAAAACATGGTATGTAAGTTTCACAAAGCACTATATGGACTAAAACAAGCACTGAGAGCATGGTATGAGAGACTGCATTCATATCTTATTAGTATTGGATTTTTTAATGTGTGTGTGTGAAAATTGTACCTAGCTATGGACACAACACTTCAATAAAACATTAGAGGTTAGCAAAACCAAAATCTGCAAGTAATTGAAACTAAGCTAACCGGGTGATTTATTGTCTTCTAGTAGGTGTGAGTATGATGTTCTTAGATTAAAATCGAGATCAGTGACAATGCAACACCTAAACGAAGGATTTGAATGCAAAAGAATGAAAAACCGTATGAATGTAGATTAATCTATTTTATTGGATTTTGTATGTAATAAGATGAAAAACTGTGTGAATCTAATCTAGATGAAAATGAAATGATATGCAGATTTAATCTAGGAATGATATGAATGAATGAATGCTATGATATGCTATGAAAAACTATGAATGCTTATGACCAACAATGAAAAATCTCACAAATCACCTGTCGCAAGTGCTCGATCCTTCAGCTACAAATTTGCCTAAGTAATTATGCAAATTTGAGAGTGGTTAATTGTGAAGAGCTAAGCCTTGATTTTATAAAAATCCAGGGCTTGAGGATCAGAAAAGCCATAAATCACTCTTGATGAACTCAGGTAGATTTTTGAGTCAATAAAGAATTAGAAACAGATCAACTCACAAAATCATGCAAAATCATGCAAGAACAGTCTTTTAACTCAAATAAGAAGTTTAGATCAACTTTCAACTCAAAATAGATGTTGAGTTTCCAAAAGTTAACAACTTTAATTGATTTTATGATTAAAAGTTTAACTGCTCCTTCAAATGTGCATAGATAATTATGAATTAATTTAGAAATAAAGTGATTTATCTTCAACTTAACTAATTTTAAATTTAAAACAACTGATTTATGGGTTAATCAATTATTAAATCAAACTTTTATTCAAAAACTATATTATTAAATATTGACAACTGACATTAATTAATTTAATAAGAATTTAATCAATCAGTCATGAGATTTTTTATTTATTGTCAAAATTAAATAATATAATTTAGGAATAAAGAGAATTAAATATAATTAAATAATTAAGTGGCAGAATTAAATCTGATTAATTAAATATTTAAAATATTCAATTAATCAAACTTTAGGATAAATAGGATTTATCACCAAATAATTATTAAATCAAAGATAATTAGGATAAATAAGGAATATCCCCCAATGCAGAATTAGGATAATCAATTAGGTTTTGATGTGCAGATGTGCAGATGTGCCTTAGGTTAGGACTTTGATGTCGATTTCATTTTATTTGAAGATGTAAGGGGTGAATGAACCTATAGCCCATTTTGGGGATATTACATTTTGCCCCTATTTGAATTACTGTACGAAGCACAGTGGTTCAAAGAATAGTCTATTTTTTATGTATGAGACTGATTTGAGAGATAAACCGACTCTGAGATAGAAACTGATTGAAAGATTGGAAAAGTTGATTCAAGTTCTGGTTGACCAAGAAGCGTGATGATGTCAACTATAGCAAAAATGAACCAGTGATTACAAAAAAGTATCAAAATGCCTAATTATGAACCTTATGATTACAAAGAAGTGAGTGACCTGATTCTAGACCTGATTGTCCAAAAGAATCAAAATGGTATCACATCTGAACCCTTCAACTACGAAGAACCAAGGAAATAACACAAATGAACCGATGGTTACAAAAAGCTGATATAGTTTACAAGATTGATTAGGATACCAGATTGATATGGATCTTCATGAATCTGATATGCCCCAAGCGATGAGGTCTTTAGATGAATCAGTAACTAGATGTGGTTGTTGTCTTGAATACTGAGGAAAGAAATTTGATTTACATATTTGATTGATATGCAATACCATGCCCCCTTTGGGATGAAAATCAAAATCTAACAAGAAAGGTCAGCATTAAATGGTTTAGAAGCATGTTAATTGATTTGAGAAGTGGTTATATACGTTCGAGAATGTGTTTTGTGTCGTTTAGAGGTCTTGGAGACCAAGTTTGAATAGGTTTGACCATGAGTTGACCATGGGTGACCAAGATGAAATTTTGATAGTTTGATGTATGATAATCAGTTAAGTTGAATTCTAGATTTCAATAATATGTAGAAGGTGGATTATGCAAGCAGTCGACCATCATGGGTCTGAAAATTTTAAATCATGATTTTGACATAGTAAATGATCTCAGATTCTAATTTTGATCCCGAAAATGGGTTCAAAACATCAAAATTAGCCAGGGATGCCTACTTGGTGATCTATTAAGAAGACCTTCATGTGATACTCAGTCCTTATTATGTGTTTAGCATAGTTTTGAAGAATCATGTGAGTATTTTAAGTGTATTCAGCAATTTGTGAAATTATGCAATCAAGCAAAGTGCAAAATGACATGTAGAATGAAATGCAAACCTAAGACCTAGGACCTAGTCATTGATCATGTGTCTATTTGTTTTCATCATTGAAATTTTAGTAGGTAACCGGATAAATCAATACAATGCCCACTAGTTAGGAAACTATAGACATATGAATATTGATTTGTATGTGCAAGAATCAATACAACGCCCACTAGTTAGACAATCATGGACATATGAATATTGATTTCATTTTTAGAATGTCAGATTAGATATAAGCACCAAGGCACAAACGCCAAGATGACCTAAATATCATGTCCATTTTAATATAGCAATTTGTATAAGCATCAAAACATAGATGTCGTGATGACCTGAATACGCCTTGCGAAACAAACACATCAAGAAGTCAAGAGATTATTCTAAATCCAGTGTGAATTACCCGTAGTGACCTTTTATTGTTCACATCCTTAGGTAAGATCACGTTTCACAATAGGAGAAAGAACTCACTCAAAAAGACAATAGTTAGATCAAACGTCCTTGAATTTTCTGGGTATCAATGGTCAAGGTACTCATGGCCATCCAATATGAGATGAAGGCCCTTACAGACAAACACCATTTCAATCCAAAATTTCCAAAGTTGTTAGATTTTTGCTCAAAGTAGAAAACAAAGAAAAGATTATGCCCCTAGTCATCACTCTCTAAATCCTGTAAAGGACATCATCAAAGAGCTCGAAAGGACACAATATGCAAAAATCTCAATGCGAATTAGTAAGCACACAAGGAGATAAAAGCAGTGAAGCAAAGATTGTTTTTGGTTTGTGTTGATGTTTGTTTGTGTTGTTGTAGATGCAAAGTCCTTTCTAGTGAGGAGACTGACCGACTGACTTGGATGTAGATACAAAGGACTCTGACTGGATATGACTCATCTAAGGTATACTGGAGACCATAGGATATGACATTGATTGCCCCCAAGTTTGAATATTGATAGGAGATAAATGCTTTTGCCAATTGGTGTACAGACCGACTTTATTGAAACAAGGATATATATAGACTAAAGCAGACTGAAAGTTGGGAAATACCAAGATTGCACTAATAGATGGAGCATTTTGAACAAGTGGCACTCGTTCACCAAGTTTTCGCCATCTTGGCAAAGATTCTATTTTTGCTACCAAGGTGCCTGTTTCCAGGTTTTCACCAAGGCACTTTTTGATATTTCTCATTATTTTGTATTTTTCATTTTTTTCAATTTTTTTGTACTTTTGATTTTTATTTTTTTTTTGTGATACATCAAGGTGCCTATTGCTAGGTTTTCACCAAGATGATCACTTTTTTCAGGACTTTTTCCAATATTTAAGATTTTTTAGGACATTTTTGAATACTGAATGCCTTAGGCATAGAATTTCTTTAGATGGAGAATGTTGATTGGTTCTTGGAGCTATTCTCCTTCATTCATTGAGATTTGATAGGCTCTAGAGTTAAAAGTAGCCAAAGGGACCCAGCCAGTTGGGTTCAAACTTTCCCTTGCGCTCTCTATGTGATTGATTTTTAGGATTCTCTCTCAAGACTAGATCGCCAACCTGAAATTCTCTATGTCTGACTTTCTTGTTGTAGCCTCTAGACATTCTCTTCTAATATACTCTAAGATGATCATACGTTTCTTATCTGTGCTCATCTAGAAGTTCAAGTTCTTGCAACCTAGACACTCTGTAGTCATCATCAATTACTAGACCATGCATTCTGATTCTTAGTGATGGGATTTCAATCTCAATAGGTAGTACCACTTTAGACCCATAAACTAAAGCGAATGGTGTAGCCCCAGTGGGTATTCTGATACTTGTTCTGTAGGCCCAAAGAGCTGGATTTATCATGAGATGCTAGTCTCTTCCTATTTTATTAACTATGCGGTGTAGAATTTTCAATAGATTCTTGTTGGATGCCTCTGCTTGTCCATTCCCTTGAGGATAGTAGATAGATGACCAATGTTGTGTAATCTTTAATTTTGAACACAAGGAATCTAAGTCCTTATTCTTGAATTGGCAACCATTATCTGTGACTATTGAATGTGGAATTCCATAACAACATATGATGTAGTTCAAAATGAACATTGAAATTTGTTTATCGATTGCTTGATTCAAATGGACTGCTTCTACCCATTTTGTAAAATAGTCTGTAGCTGTAATAATATGAGTATGACCATTAGAAGAATGAGGATGTATGGCTCCTATAAGATCAAATGCCCATTGGTGAAAATGTCATTGTGTAGTAAAGGGAATTAGATCTCTCCCTGGTGCATGAATTAAGTTACCATGTACTTGACACTTTTGAAAATTCTTTGCAAACTTGATAGCCTCTTTTTCCATTTCAGGCCAATAGTACCTAGCCCTAATAAGTTTTTGAGCTAGTATTAAATCATTGCAATGTGATCCACATATACCATCATGGACTTCCTCTAATGCACGTTGAGACTCTTCACATTCTAAACATCTAAGGAGTGTACCATATAGACCTCATTTGTACAGATCATTACCAATGATGACATACTGGGATGCATTTCAAATAAGGTATCATTTCTCATGGTGGTTGAAGGTATCGGGAATGATTTGATCTTGGAGATAGGAGAAAAGGTTTTTATATCTAGATGAATCATGACCAACAATAGTGAAGATCATGCAAGTTTTGAGGGAATCATATTCAGGATAAGATAGTGCTTCCACCAAGAACTCATAGCGTAGCTCATGTTCGGGTTGCTGTAATAAAGTAGATAGTGTTGCCATAACATCAACAACTTTATTCTCTATTCTAGGAATTTGTTCAAAGGTTATAGATATGAAATATTTCTTTAGATCATCTACCATTCTCTTGTATGGGATTAGCTTTCCATCTTTCATTTGATACACATCATTGACTTGGTGTATTACAAGTTGTGAGTCTCCATGGATGTGTAGTGTTGTTATCCTCCATTCAATTTCTATCTTCATGCCATTAAGAAGGGCTTCATATTCAACAATATTGTTTATGCAAGGAAACTATATTTTGAATGCTTTAGGGATTGAGTATCCTTGAGGAGTGATGAACAATATGCACACTCCAGATCCATTATGTGTATAGGAGCCATCAAAGAATAACTTCCATGCTCTAGAAGAAAGATTCATGATAGAGGAATCTGGAAATTCCATTTGCATTAGTGTATCATCAAACAAAGGTGTGTCAGCCAGTTGATCAGTAATGACTTGGCCCTTGATAGCTTTTCTTTCAACATATTCAATGTCAAATTCACTTAATAACATCACCCATTTAGCTAGTCTACCTGTGAGGGAAGCTTTGCTTAGTAAGTACTTCAGTGGATCAATCTTAGCTACCAAATGTGTGGTATGAGCTAACATGTAGTGTCTCAGTTTTTGTGATTCAAAGATCACAACTAGATAATATTTCTCAATCATTGAATAGTTCTTCTCATGTGCTACCAATGTTCTACTGATATAGTATATAGCTCTTTCTTTCTTGTTCTCATCATGTTGTGCTAGCAATGCCTCCAGTGATGTATCTGTGGTGGAGACATATAGAATCAATGGCTTCCCTTGAATAGGAGGCATCAAAATAGGAGGATTTGATAGATATTTCTTGATATGATTAAATTTATTTTCACATTCCCCGTTCCATGCAAAGGTCACTCCTTTATGTAACGTCTTTGTGAAAGGTTGTGATATGTCTGCTAGCTGAGATATGAAGTGTCTAATAGATTGTACTCTCCCTTTTAATGTTCTCATTTGACTGATATTCTTGGGAGGTTGCATCTCCATGATAGCTTTAACCTTAGCTAGATCTACTTCAATTCCTTTCTTTGAAACAATGTAGCCTAAGAGCTTTCCAGAAGTGACACCAAAAGCACACTTCTTAGGGTTCAGTCTGAGACTAAACTTCTCCATCTGATCTAGTATTTTTCTCAATTCATTCAGATGTTCAAATCTTATCATAGGTTTTTCTAAAGTATCATCAACATAATCCTCCATAGTTTGATCCATCATGTCATGAAAAATAGATGTCATAGCACTCTAATATGTAGCACCTACGTTCTTCAAACCAAATGGCATGACATTCCAATAGAAGGTACCCCACACACATGTGAAAGTGGTTTTCTCTTGATCCTCTGGAGCAATTTTTATTTGGTTGTATCCAAAAAAACCATCCATTAAAGAATACATCTAATGCAGTCAAGGCTGGTGGTTCCAATTAAGGACTGATCGACTTTGCAGCCAAACCAATATGCAGTGGAAATACACAACAATAACAATAGATCTATAATAAAATAGAAGTCTTTATTCATCAATTCACCAATTACATGTAATGTGTTGGGCTATAAGGCCTTCCCAATTACGGCCAGATACAAAGAAAATAATAGTCTATAAGATCTCGTAGGATCCAAATCTTTTCCACAACATCAGAATTCAACTAGCCCAGGTCTGCAATAGGCAGCACACTGGTAGGCACCCAGGAAAGATCTAAACTTGTACTCAAACTTCCAAACAATCTTCCTGCTCATAAGCTCATAGGATACTAACCTTGCTTCCAACTATCTTCCCTTAAACATCTACTCAAGCACCCTATAAATATTGATTCTCAGCCACAAGTCGGTTGATGAAACAATAAACCCTTAAAAACAAATATTAAATGCTAAAACATCAGTCGGCTCTCACATAGCCTTACAAAATAAATAAACTCTCAAAGATGGCCCCAATGGTCATCAGATCCACATAGAAGAATGCAACATGCCAGATCTAGGTCCCCACACATCCAATGATCAATCCATAACATGAGGAGCACAACCCAAATCAATGAAACAAGTTGGCCAAGTTGATCCAACAAAATAATCCATTCGATAAGAAAGAACACTGAGCTACCAGTCGACCGACCACGCCAAGTATAACCGAGCAACTAGTCTCCCAAACTGAGCAAGAACTCCACCAAACCAAGACCAAAACTAACAATCTACCTTCAAAGACAAACATATTTTTGGTTGATACAGGATTTCCAAGAATGCTAGGATGCTCCTGCATCAAACACCCCAGGTAAGAAATATTTTCTCATAAGGAAATCAGAAACATCTCAAGGGAATCAAAATAGGTATGCCAAATCTATTCTTCACCCATATCTCCTCTTGTCCTTCATCCCATGTAGTCTTTACTTTATTCACTGTCTCATGCAGAAAGTCCTTTTGTTTTCCACTTTGCTTATCCTTTCAGTCAGAAACTGATAGCAACCGACTCTGACCACATCAGTGCCTCAGTAAGGTTCATCCTCTTCAAACTCCTCAACCAAATCAGTATCATCTGCATCTCTCTATGTCACAAATGTCACCAACTATTGAACCATCTCTTCCAAAAAAATATATGTTTCTTCATCTCAACAAATGCTTTAGAGATATCATCCTCCTTCTCCTTCAAACTAGACTTAACAGGAATAAGTTCATCAATCCTTTTCTCCAAAGGTTTGTCATAATGATAAAACCTAATAACTCCACATCCCTTAACCCATGTCTCATGTAAAGGTATCACCTTATGTCAAGCTCCTTCATGCCTAACCACATAGGTATTAGCATGACCATCAAAGAAAACATTCATGTCAAACTGCCAAGGTCTACTGAGCAACAGATGACAAGCATCCATAGGCAATACATCACACAATATATCATCCTAATAAGATCCAATCTAAAACTTAACCAAGAATTGTTCTTCAACTCTAACCTTAGAAACATCTTGTATCCAACTAATTTGATAAGGATTAGGATGTTTCCTTCTTTCCAAATTTAATTTACTAACCATTTCATCTGAAACAAAGTTCTCAGAACTACCACCATCAATTATGACATTACATACCTTATCCTTGCACTTACATCTGGTTCTGAACAAATTCCTTCTTTGCACCGGTTCATGGACACATGCAGCTAATCTCCTAATGATAAGTGTCTCACCTTTTTCTACAACATTCACAATATCTTCTTCAGCAGTCAGTGCAACCCTTTTCTTAGGACACGACCAACTTTTATGACTAGCTTCACCACAGTTATAACAAGTGTCAATGAACTCATTCTTCCACCTTCCTCTCTATCCAACATTCTTAGTAACTTGACCACAACTAGATCCCACATCAGACTTAGGATTCTCTATTATATTACTCTCAGCAACTGCTTCACCAATTTTACCACCTCGGTTCCTATTATTATGTTTTCCTTCATACTTCTTATTTGGCTTCTCTTCAATCTTCAATGTCATCTTATAAGCATCACCGATTTTTGTCATTTGCATAGTAAGTAACTCTTCCTAAATAATAGGTCTCAAACCATAGACATACCTAGAAACCTTTTCTTTATCAGCTTCAGAATGACCAATCCTAATCAGGATTCTATAAAACTCCTCGGTATACTCCTGTACCAATTTGTTAGTCTTCTTCAAAGCTTTCATCTTCTTAAACATGTCCAATTCATAATCCACCAGAATGAATTGCTTCTTCAACTTGTCAACCATTCAATTCCACTTAGTGATCTTTTCTTTTCCTCTTCTACCTCTTTCCAACTGAACTTCTCTCCACCAGATATTTGCATGACCTTTCAACTTAGTCTTTGAAAATCTAACCCTATTAGGATCTTCTATTTCTTCATACTCAAAGTACTCATCAATCTCATTGATCCAGTCAATCAATTTTTCTAGACTAAGGCTTCCAAAAAATGCAAAAACTTCAATCTTAGGTATTTTCCCAATCTTAGTCATAGCTATCAAAATTCAATTATCCTCAGGATCTCTAGCTTCTTCAACAACTTCTTCAAAATGATCTTCCTCAAATTCATCATCCCTATCCTCTTTCAAGGTAGGCTTCTTCTTTCTCAACTCCTCTTGTAAGTCTTGCACTTGTTTCTGCAAAGCCCTAAAATCATCAATACTTAATTCTCTAGTAGCTTCCTCTTCTTAAGAGATCTCATGATTTCTCCTTGGAGGCATCTTCAAATCAAGATCTAGACATGAATACACAAGATCCACTCGGCTCCAATAGGAACAAAATTTTCTCAAACAAGAACAAACTTCACTCTAATACCACTTAATGTAGTCAAGGCTGGTGGTTCCAATTAAGGACTGACTAACCTTGCAGCCAAACCAATATGCAGTGGAAATAAACAACAATAACAACAAATCTGTAATAAAATAGAAGTCTTTATTCATCAATTCATCGATTACATGCAATGTGTTGAGCTATAAGGTCTTCCCAGTTACAGCCAGATACAAAGAAAATAATAGTCTACAAGATCTCGTAGGATCCAAATATTTTCCACAACATTAGCATTCAACTAGCCCAGGTCTGCAATAGGCAGCACACTGGTAGGCACCCAGGAAAGATCTAAACTTGTACTCAAACTTCCAATCAATCTTCCTACTCCTAAGCTCATAGGCTACTAACCTTACTTCCAACTATCTTCCCTTAAACATCTACCCAAGCACCCTATAAATATTGATTCCTAGCCACAAGTTAGCTGATGAAACAATAAACCCTTACAAACAAATATTAAATGCTAAAACATCATTCGACTCTCACATAGCCTTACAAAATAAATAAACTCTCAAAAATGGCCCCAACAGTCATCAAATCTGCATAGAAGAATGCAACACACCAGATCTAGGTCCCCACATGTCCAACGGTCAATCCATAACATGAGGAGTGTGACCCAAATCAATGGAACCAGTCAGCCAAGCTGATCCAAAAAAATAATCCAGTCGGTAAGCAAGAACACCAAGCAACAAAGGAAATAATCGAGCACCTAACAACCGACCACGCCAAGCATAACCGAGAAACCAGTCTCCCAAACCAAGCAAGAACTCCACCAAACCAAGACCAAAACTAACAATCTACCTTCAAAGACAAACATATTTTTGGTTGATACAGGATTGCCAAGAATCCTAGGATGCTCCTGCATCAACATCTCAAAGCCCACAGTCATGTCCACTATCATATCAATGTTAGGTAGTGGAAAATCATCCTTAGGGCATGCTTTGTTTACATCTCTAAAATATGTGCATACTCTTATAAACCTATCTAGTTTTGATATAGGTACAATATCTGAGATCCATTCATCATAATCAATAACACGGATGAATCTGGCTTTTAGTAGTTTCTCTAATTCATCTTTGACCAAGATTGCAACATGTGGATGCATCTTTCTCAATTTTTTCTTAATAGGTTTGACACTTGGAGCTATAGATAAATGGTCCATTATAAGATCAGGATCCAACCCTGGCATATCTAAATATTTCCATGCAAAGTTGATCTTCTTTTCTGTTAGGAATGTAGTAAATTTTTTCTTTTCTTCTTCTGATAAGGATTGTGCTACATGGATCAATTGTGGTTCTTCTATTGTTCCCAAGTTGATGGATTGAGTGGGCTCAATCAGTACTGGAGATCTATCCTATAAATGACTCAGAAGGACATCAAATATCTCATTATTAGGCACCATAAAGAGGTTTGCACCTTCGAATACGTCTTTTATTTTTACTTTTGTAGGTTCTAAGACTGCCACAAAGTGGTTTTCACCCTCAGAACTCCTTGTCTTTTTATTTTTAATCTTATTATTTTGAATAAGATACTTGATGTTCGACTCTATCATGCTAATGCTCGGTTCATTGATGGAAGTCATCATAGGCTCAACTACATTGAGGTAGCAAGAAAGGGCATAGTCATTTGGAAAGGTATAGATACCTTGGCTCGGATTCGTGGAGGTTTGTTCAAGAAGTTTGGAATGTTGGATAGTCAAAGTGGGGAAAGATTTGGAAATAGTGTTCACGGATATGGATCTATCATCATTGGTCCTAACCCGACTCTCAAGTTTGAAGGTGACATTACAACTCAAAATGTTCAATTTGTGAATAGGCTCAATGTCATTGTGGGAGTTCACTTTAGCCATTAGTGGATCAGACTCACTAAGTTCATTATTTCGCTCTAGACTTACATCGGGTTTAGGTGCATATTGGTGAACAACATCAATATGTTTTTCTGTGATAAGCTCATCTTCCTCTGGAATGACTCCCCATTCATAGTCATTTGATTCCTCATCTATGCCTCTAGGAAATCTGAGAATGTGTGTAAAGTCAGGATGGATACCCCAAGAAGGGTTACCCTCATATTTTGATTTGAATTCATACTCATGAGAATCTATCTTAGAATAGCTTCCACCTTTCTGCTTGTCTATTTGGTTTTCCTCAAGATCAGCTGGTTCTTGTGGTGTGACCGTCTTTTGTTCCATAGTAGGTTCTTGTGTATCTACTACATTGATGTTCTCCTTAGTTTTCTCTTCATCTTTGAGGAGGTCTAGTATTTCTTT
The DNA here is from genome assembly GCA_027943335.1 of Chamaecyparis obtusa. Classification (NCBI taxonomy): domain Eukaryota; kingdom Viridiplantae; phylum Streptophyta; class Pinopsida; order Cupressales; family Cupressaceae; genus Chamaecyparis; species Chamaecyparis obtusa. The sequence continues at coordinate 561,114 of BSBK01000092.1, forward strand.
GGAAAAATGCTCATAAGGAATGAGCTCATCAATAGTGTCTGAATCATCACTATCAGATTGTGGTGTTTCTTCCTTTGGTTGAATTGTTGTTGATGGTCCAATCTATTCTAAGACGTGGAGAGTTTTTGCTAAGATAGAAAGGCTTCTTCTGATATCCTAGACCTTTTTTATTCTTGTTTTTTTTAGCCACGATGATCAAGAGGTGATAGAAGACCCTTACCTTGTAGTCCTAGAGGTCATTTTCTAGTATATCCCATTTTTGTGATCAATCTGTCTCCTAGTCCATATGACTTCTAAGGAATTTTGCTTGAAGTGGAGTCGCATTTCTGGACTAATTGGGATTGAGACTCATCCTTTTATAACCATGCAAGCACAACTTCTTCCTCCTCAAAGTCTTTTTTAGATACTTGTTCTGTGATAAAGCTTCCATTTAATATGACCTGGCATTCTTTAGCTATGAGTTTCACTTTGTCAGAAGGTTGTTCATAAGATTTAGGGGACAAAGGGAGAGATGTGAGAGATAAAATAGGTTCCATTATGTATTCTACCATGCCATTGTATTTGATTTTGACTTGTTTAGCAAGTTCTTCTATCTTGGAAGTTGATGCAATGTCTAGCTAGTTAGTAGAAGATTCTCTATTATTAGGAACAAGTTTATCAGCACTTTCTTTCAATGCATTGCAAGTGGTAGATAGATCAGCCAAAATCATCACCTCTACTCTTTCATAAGGAAATTTCACACATTGATGGTATGTGGAAGGAATAGCTCTCATTTCATGTATCCAGGGTCTCCCTAGAAGGATGTCGTAAGCCAAAGGTAGATCAAGAACTTTACATGTGATATCTCTAATAACTAGACCTGTTCTAATTGGTAGTACAATTTTTCCTTTGTAAGATCTTTCTTTTTCATCATATGCCTTGATAGTTATCTTCTTTTTAGGATCCATGGTAGCTTCTGATAATCCTAGTTGCGTAATCAAGTTGTAAGAACAAATGTTGAGACCAACACCTCCATCTATCAACTCATGTTTGACATGATGGTTTTGGATCAAGACTTCAATGTGCAAGGGCTAGTTATGCGAATGACTTAAGGAGTTATCATCTTCCTCTGAAAAGAAGATATACTATGGAGATGTTAGATAACCAACCATAGTCTAGAATCTATCTAAATCAAGGTTGTCAGGAACATTGGTTCCAAGCAGAGCTTTGTCTAGAATGGCTATATGAGCTGGAGATATCTGAAGCAACTCAAACATGGAGATTTTTGCATTTTTATGCTAGAGTTGTTGGACAATACTGTATGATGTTGGCCTCGTGTCTTTAGGATTTGATTTAGAGGAAGCCTTCTATTTAGAAGTAGATGAAAGATTAAAAGGCACCTTAGGGACATTTAATGAATCAAAGTTTTGTCCTTGTAGATGTGCCTAAGCTTGTGATCAAGTAACTGCATTTTTTGATTGATTATCTCTATCTTTTCTTACAATTGTGATGACATTGCAATGCTCAAATAGGCATGGTTCAACCATATTTATGATAGCATTGTTTCCAGAGTAAGCATAATTGACCTTAGCACCCACATTAGGCTGAGAAGATGAATCTCCTTGACCATGTTTCATAAATGGTTATGTGAATGTTGTATGATCATTATTTCTTTTATGATTGTTAATTATGATTTTTCCATTATTGATTTTGTCTTGTATGATGTGTTTCAAGTGTATATAGTTATTGGTTTTATGACCCTTATTGCGATGGAAGTCATAGAAATCATTCTCTCTCCACCATTTCAATTTAGGTTTAGGATCAAATACCTTTATCTCAGGCAAGGTGATGATGATGTTGGCCAATAGAGTTTTCATGGTAGATTCCAAGGATTTTCCAAGAGGAGTAAACTTGCATTTAGGACCTGTTAAGATTTCCTCCACAAAGACATTTATATAGTTGTTGTTACTACCACAGTGAAAATGGCTATTATCACTTGAGGTTCCATCCACGTGGTTGACCCAATAAAGGGAATGTCCACTATGGTTAACCCTCTCTAAAGGTGACTCACAAAAGATACCACATGGGGACTTGGTCCAAATCCAAGGATTTGAGTTTCTGATACTACCCAAAAAGGGAGTAGAGCATAGTCCTCTAGCCTTATCACTTTTACCCAAACATAGTAGACAGATTAATCTGACATGCTAAGACTAAAATTATCTCACCAAGATTTTTGATGTCAACGACTATGCTCTATCGATCCCTCTGGAGAGAGAACGTATCGATAAAAAGCTGAGGACCAAACCCAGTAGAATGCAAGATAATCTCAGTATCCTCCCTACCTACAAGGGGATCCTTCATCAAGAAGAGCTTTGCATGTGTGAACAATTGAATGAATCCCACTCTCTCAAGGTCATCCACAAATATTGTTCATAGGTCCTAGTTACTATGTGTAACAGATATGCAAAAAGAAAAATCTATGTTCATTTTTATAGTCCAAAACTAAAGTGTGAATTATGAAAGCTGAAAAAGGCACTCAAGCTTGACACAAGAGAGTTCGTTTTAAATCCAAATCTAATATGATTTCTCCATTATTGATTTTGTCATGTATGATGTGTTTCAAGCGTATGCACTTATTGGTTTTATGACCCTTATTGCGATGGAAGTCACAAAAATTGTTCACTCTCCACCATTTTAGTTTAGGTTCAGGATCAAATACCTTTATCTCAAGCAAGGTGATGATGTTGTTGGCCAACAGAGTTTTTATGGTAGATTCCAAGGATTCTCTAAGAGGAGTAAACTTGTGTTTAGGATCTATAGCCCAAGGTTTGTAGTCAGATGACTTCTTATTTGATTTTGTTGTTTTTGCCTCTAAGGCTTTGATAGCTTGGATGCCAACAGTGAGATTAAAAGTGGGTGCCTTAGATGGGGCATGGATAGTATCAACAACGCCATCTATGATGATGCCCTTATTCTTGTTCCATTTTTTTCCTTTGTCTTTAGAATTAGATCTAGATTCATACTTGTCTTTTTGAAGTGATATGTCTCCTTTTTGTACAAGTACTTTCTCAATTTTGATTGCATTTTCTACCATTTTATCAAAGGATGTATAATTTTGCATTTACAAATGGTAGTTGATCTCTGGAACAAGGTTGTTGATGAAAATTTCCAACTTCACAGTTTCTGGAATAGGTCTAGCATATAAAGAAAACTTTTTCCTCCATCGTTTGAGAAAATTCAGGAATGGTTCTCCTGAATTTTGTTTCAGATTGCAAATGTCGATCATAGTGACTAGATGTTGGATGTTGTAGGAGTATTTTTTATAGAATAGTTTGATTAACTCCTCAAAAGTTTTGATTGTTGGAGGCATTTTTTAGAACCAATGAATTGCTGACCCTCCCAGAGATCGAGGGAAAAGATGCATTAGGTAGGTTGGTTCATGCATGAACTCCATAGATTGAGTACAAAATTCTCTAACATGATCTTGAGGATCAGAGTTTCCATCATATTTGTCATATTTAGGCATCTCCACTCTTTTTGGGAATGGTGGCATGTACAAGTCTTTATCAAATGGAAAAGGGCATAGAGCCTCCATGGAGAACTCCTTAGGTTCCTTTTCTTTTTCAAGTTTGTTGAGTTTGACTTGCATGGTATGCATCCATTTCATCATAGCTATGATTGGAGTTTCTTCCTCATGTGTAATGATATCTTCAACATTAAATTTGGGAGAAAGTTTAGCCCCTTGACGAGCCAAATCTAGGAAGTATGTTTCTCTGTCTTCTTTCAAGAAATGCCTCATCATTTTCTTGAATCATCATCATTTTGATAATGAGAAATTTTAGAAGGTGTGGGTTCTTGATCTGCACCATGTTGGGATTGATTTCCTTGGGACCCTTGGCTTGTGCCTCCTCCTTAAGACATAGTGTTTTTGAGATAACTACCAGGGATTGGTTGATGAGGAGTTGCTTGATGACCTACGTGGGTTGATGCAAGAGGGGTGACGTAATCACCTATCAAGTAAAGATTTCCAAGATCATCTTCTGCAAATTTAGTTGTGTCAAAAGGTTGATGAAATGTCTCAGCAATCACAGAAGATGAGGCTGAAGAGAATCTAGGTTTTTCTCCTTGTTTTCGCTACGATGAAGCTCTAGTTTCCACCATTAACCTTGGGTGAAACAAAAGAGCGAGATGAAGACAACTGAAGAATGACTTGATTCAAGAAGATTGAATGATGCAACCTTGTCAAGATTGGATTGATTAAAGATTACATTGGATGTAAATGAAGGATATTGTGTCCTAGTAGTATGGGTAGATGCCCAAAAGATGGAAAACACGAGCTCGCAACAAAGCCATTTTTAGATTAAGATTGAATTTAAGATAATTTTGCCAAGGTTTTGACACAAGATGAAAAAGACTCAAATTGATAAATTAGAAGGCTAGATCAGACTCAAAAGACCACTTTAGGAAAATGATTGAATTCTTTATAGTTTTTGCTATGTTCCTGACATAGTGAATATTTTGACAGAATCTAGAAGTAGGCTGTAAAAACTGGATTCCTGGCAATTTTGGCAAGTTTCTGGCAAATTTTTCAAAATTCTCATACGACTTTCTACAGGCTCATATGACAGTGGGCAAGCTCTAGCATGACAATTCACAAGACTCATATGACAATTGCAAAGCTTGCACGACAGTTGATAGATTTTGACTTTTTGCTTGTGATTTCTAACAAAACTCGTATGACAATATACAAGCTCTCATATGATAATCTAGGGGTTCTGATATGAAAAAGGGTCAAAACTCATATGAATTTCTAATCCTGTGGGATGACTTTTGACTCCAGAAAGTAATTTTGCATCAGATTTTGCAATTTCTCAGTTTTTAGAATCAGTGTGTTTTGCAAGGTTTTCTGTCTAGATTTGAAGTTTGTTTCGGGATTGTTCATTTTTAATAACCAAGTAAGTAAAAAATAATGCAGAACAGCAAGCAAGTGATTTCAAGTATGTCTAAAAATAATGAACAGGGGACAAATAAACCCTGCGCATGAACAATCAAGCGACTTGATGTGCTAATCCCTAGGAATGCTAGTTGTGTATGTTCCAAAAAAAATTTCAATAATGCACATAGTCCTAGAAAATGAAAAAATTGGCCTCACTAGGGTTTGTAGTAATGGTCTGACTCTGTAACTTTTATGATCTCAAGAGGGAGAACTCTAATCTAGGTGCAACAGGGTTTTGACACAGTCTGAGAATTTAATCAATCTGGACCTGCTAGGGAGATCTAACGCCCCAACAAGAGACCACACATGTGAGTATTTCCTCCACAAAGAAATTTATATAGCGGTTGTTGCTACCACAGTGAAAATGGCTATTACCGCTTGAGGTTCCATCCATGTGGTTGACCCAATAAAGGGAATGTCCACTATGGTTAACCCTCTCTAAAGGTGACTCACAAAAGATACCACATGGGGACTTGGTCCAAATCCAAGGATTTGAGTTTCTAATACTACCCAAAAAGGGAGTAGAACATAGTCCTCTAGCCTTATCACTTTTACCCATACATAGCAAATAGATTAATCGAACACGCTAAGACTGAAATTATCTCACCAAGATTTTTGATGTCAACAACTATGCTCTATCGATCTCTCCGGAGAGAGAACGTATTAATCAAAAGCTGAGGACCAAACCCAGTAGAATGCAAGATAATCTTAGTATCCTCCCTACCTACAAGGGAATCCTTCATCAAGAAGAGCTTCACATGCGTGAACAAGTGAATGAAGCCCACTCTCTCAAGATCATCCACAAATAGTGTTCATAGGGCCTATTTACTATGTGTAACAAATATGCAAAAAGAAAAATCTATTTTCATTTTTATAGTCCAAAACTAAAGTGTGAATTATGAAAGCTGAAAAAGGCACTCAAGCTTGACACAAGAGAGTTTTTTTTAATACCTTGAACATTATAATGGAGGATATGTTAAAGTGGGAAATGATACACCTTGTCTAGTAAAAGGAAAAGGATCTATCTTGTTGAACAATAACATTAGATGTGAGAATTCATATTGGGTGAATAGACTTAACTATAATTTGTTGAGTGTAGCATAGTTGAATAACTTAGGTCACCGAGTTGCATTTGAAAATAGAAAGGTGAAAATCTATGATGAGACTGGAAAGTTGGTTGGTACCGGTGAACAATCAAAAGGTAATCTATTATATCTTGGCAATGTTGAAACTTCTTGTTTAATGGCTAGAACTAAAGATGTGTGGTTGTGGCACAAAAGGTTGTGTCATGTGAATTTTGACATGGTTAAGATCAGTAAGAAAAGAAAATTTAGAGGCTTACCGAGCTTATCTAAACCTGACCATGTCATATGTAAACAATGTCAAATGGGAAAATGTCAAAATCTAGTTTCAAGAGAAAGACCTATTCATCTAAAGCTATTTTGGAGTTGATTCATACTGACTTATGTGGTCCTATGAGATCTCAAGGATATTATGGTGATAGATATTTTATTTTATTTGTTGATGACTACTTTAGGATGATGACAATTATGTTTTTGAAAGAGAAATCTAAAGCCTTCAAGATGTTTAAATGGTATAAAGATAAAGTGTAAAAATAAAGTGGAAAAGAACTAAAATGCTTAACATCTAATAGAGGAGATGAGTTTATTCCTAATGAATTCACTAAATTTTGTAATGAGCATAGAATTCAAAAATAGGTTTCTACACCGAGAACACCACAGCAGAATGGAATTGCTAAAAGCAGGAATAGCTCAATAGTTGATTGTACCAGAACACTGATGATTAAGAAAGATGTTACACAAATATACTAGAGAGAAGTTGTTAGCATTGTTGTATACACATTGAACTGAGTAAAACTGAAGAAAGATTCAAACAAGACATCACATGAGTTATAGTATGGGTACACACCGAATGTAAGTTATTTCAGAATATTTGGAAGTAGATGTTACATTCTGAAAGATGATAGAAATGGAAAATTTTATTCTAAAGGTGTTGAAGGAATATTCTTAGGATATTCTACTAAAAGTAAAGCTTACAAATGTTTGACTAAGGTTTCTAACAAAATGATTGAAAGTGCAAATGTGAGAGTTGAGTTTGCTGAGAAAAATGATGAAGAAAGCAAAAAGGAACCAGAAGACTATGGTAGATATACATTCATTGTGCAACTTGACATTCTACCTGAGACACAGGTTGAGGCAACCAAGCAATAGGATAAAGACACCGAGCATCAACCTATAGATACTGAGAATCAGGAAGTGGATACCGAGGAAGAAATTGATCCTACACTGACTAATGAACAAAGAAGAGAACAAGTGTTAGCAAAATTTGTGAGAAGACACCATCCACAGAATCATATTATTGGTGACAAGCAAGCTGGCATGATGACACAAAGTAAGTTGAGAAACACCACATGTTTAGTTTATGAATTTGAACCTAAAAATGTTAAAGATGCACTTGAGAATGATGAATAGATTAAAGCAATGAATGAGTAAATCAAGAAAATACTAAAGAAAAAAACATGGACATTGGTACTAAGACTAAATGATAAAAATGTTATTGGAACCAAATGGATATTCAGAAACAAGTTGAATGAAAATGGTGAAGTCACTAGGAACAAAGCAAGACTTGTATGTAAAGGATATGCACAAGAAGAAGGTATTGATTATAGTGAGACTTTTGCACCAGTTGCAAGAGTTGGAGTTAGAATATTACTTGCATATGCTTTCAACAAAGGATTCAAAGTATATCAAATGGATGTTAAATCTGCATTTTTGAATCGGATACTTGAGGAAGAATTTTACATTGAAAAACCTGAAGGTTTTGTTGATCTGAATTAGAAAAAATATGGTATGTAAGTGTATACTAGAAATAGTATCTTAATAGAATTACTATTGACAATAAATAAAATGGTAACTAAATAAACCACAATTATAGCAACTATTTAGCAATTTTAATATCAATTGAGCATCCTATGGCTCTCTATCTAAGAGTGTTAATAGAATCTCTCAGCAAGCTACCATTAATGATAGTCCTAGAATGAGAAATGATAAATATTAAGCTAAAGCTAACAATTATATTCAAATTGAATGTTAATTAAGCTCTTAAAATGCCTTTTTAGCTATAAAATGCAAGAGGTTTGATGCAATTCTAAGATGTGTGGTTATGAATTATGAGGAATTTAGGCCTTCCTTTTATAGATTTTCCCAATGGTAGGAGGTGTAGTGTAGTTGATCATAATTAAGCCTTGGTTGAGTCTTTGGTTCCACCCTTTGAAGACAATGCAAAGTTTGTGTCCTCAAAGCTTGGGACAAGTAGGCAAGATCAATGGACAAGATTCTCTTTCACTTTGAGTGATTGAGATTGAATTTGGCTTGATCCATGTGAATGTCTTTCCTCAAATCCTATTAGTTGATTGAATTTCCTCCCTTTTTGGGTTGTTGAGAGAAATTAGGATTTATTAATTGATTTTAATTGATTTATTTAGCCATGTACCCCTTGAATGGGTTGAATTTGATTTAATCCAAGACTATACAATTATTTGATTTAATTGTATTTTGATTTGATTGCATTTGATTAAAACACTCTCAATTTTGATTTATCTCGAATTAAGACTTGATTTTAATTTTGATGGCTGATTATGCATTGTCATTCAATTACTTCAATTTTGTTTAGAATTTGCTTTGATTTGACTTGATTTATCATTTACTTATCTTTGTCCATTTTCAGGTGATTACAAATACCCCTCTTTGAGTTGACGTACGAAGCATGTCAATTCAAAGAATACTCTGATCTTGCTGATGATTGTGTGTGTGAATTTTGTACCTAGCTGTAGACACAACACTTCAATAAAACATTAGATGTTAGCAAAAATTAAAATCGTGCAATGAAATGAAAACTAAACTAACCAAGTGATTTACTACCTTCTAGTAGATGCGAGTATGTATTCTCAAATTGGACCAAGATCAGTGACCTTGATGACACCTAAATGAAGGATTTGAATGCAAAATCTAGATATGAATTAGATGCAAATTAATCTATTTTTTTGGTTTTTCTATGCAATAATATGAAAAATGATATGAAATCTAATCTATATGAAAAACTGATATGCAATACAATTAATCTAATAATGATATGAAATAAAACTAAAATATGAATGATCTCACAAAGTTGTTGATTCACAAAGAAGTTTCAATTCTTCAGATACCAATTCGCTAGCATAAGTTTGCACAATTATGAGATGATTTGTGAAGAGCTAAGCCTTGATTTTATAGAAATCCAGGGCTTTTGGGATGCATGGAAAAAACCATAAATCACTTAGTTGATTTTTGAGTCAACAAGGAATTAAAGATAGTTAATTCACAATAAATCATGCAAAAATAGCCTTTTGATTTAAATCAGAAGTTGAGATCAGCTTTCAACTAAAAATAGAGTTGAGTTTATTTTTAAAACAACTTGAATTGATTTTCTGATTTATAATTTAACTATTTTTTGGATGTGCATAATTAATATGAATTAAATAAATAAATAAAATGATTTATCGTCAACTTAACTGATTTTAAAAATAAAACAATTGATTTATGGGTTAATCAATTATTAAATCAAACTTTTATTCCAAAATAATGTCATTAAATATGACAACTTGCTTTAATTAATTAAATAAGAATTTAATCAATTAATGATAGGAATTTTGATTTATTGTCAAATTTAAATAATAATAATTAGTAATAAATATAATTAAATTCAATTAAATAATTAAGTGGCAATATTAAATCTAATTAAATAAATATTCAATTAATCAAACTTTTAGGATAAATAGGATTTATCGCCAAATAATTATTAAATCAAAGATAATTAGGATAATTTAAGAATATTGCTAGGAATATTCCCCGATGCTAAATTTAGGATAATCAATTAGGATTCGATAATGTTTAGATGTGCCTTAGTGTTAAGGTTTTAGGATCATTGCAAATGTAATAGCACTGTCTCATTGTATGTGTTTTCCAAATGCAACAATCTCTTGCATTTATATCAAGAATGAGCCAAGAAGAGACATGTCCCTTTGAAGGGACATGTCTATTTATTATTATGTAATTAATGTAATTACAATTATGACTATATATAATATATATATATATATATATATATATATATATATATATATATATATATATATATATATATATATATATATATATATATATATATATATATATATATATATATATATATATATATATATCTTGAGTATTATATTAATTTATCTAATATTTACATAATAATAATAATATTTATTTTCCCATTAACTATTTAGTTATTATGAGAATAATTATAATCTAACTTTATATATACATATATATCAATGTATATAGTAATATCAATTAGTATATACATTGATATGTATGTATGTATATACAATAAATCATTTCTCATAATAATCATATAGTCAATATTATTTATCTGACCGATGCTACAAACATCAACACTCCCTCTTAGCTAGGGAGGATAAATCAATACAATGTCAACACTTATGATCCTCACCATGGCTACACAAAATTGTTACAATAACTAACACTCCCTCTTAACTAGAGAGGATAGTTAGTTTATCAAAATGTAATACATATATATATATATAGTGAGTACTTGGGGAATATCAAGTCCATGATATTCACCAAGTACTCAATGTGAGTATAATAATCACTTTACATTTCATATCATTTTGTTGATATTAAGAGTAATGGTCATTGAGTATCAAGTCCATGATACTCACCAATTACTCAGAGCAATGGACCCAGAATATCAACTCACAAGATATTCACCAATTGCTCAAAGTGATTATCAAGAGTATTTGCCTCCTAATTATCAAGTCCATGATATTCACCAAGTACTCAGTGTGAGTATAATAATCATTTTATATGTTCATATCATTTTATTGATATTAAGAGTAATGGTCCCCGAGTATCAAGTCCATGATACTCACCAATTACTCAGAGCAATGGTCCCAGAATATCAACCCACAAAATATTCACCAATTGCTCAAAATGATTATCAAGAGTATTGGCCTCCTGAATATCAAGTCCATGATATTCACCAAGTACTCAATGTGAGTGTAATAATCACTTTATATATTCATATCATTTTACTGATATTAAGAGTAATGGTTCTCGAGTATCAAGTCCATGATACTTCACCAATTACTCAGAGAAATGGCCACAGAATATCAACCCACAAAATATTCACCAATTGCTCAAAGTGATTATCAAGAGTATTGGCCTCCTGAATATCAAGTCCATGATATTCACCAAGTACTAAGAAATGTCTAACATAGTATGTGCACTAGTATTACATACATAATACTTACCATGAAGACATAGATAGGTTGTTATAAGATTGTCACCTTATAGAAACCTTTTTACCACAAGTGAAAATCATCAAAAGTCATCACTTTCAATGATATACACAAGGAACACATGATTATGAAATATCACTCATAATAAAGAATGTTTTATTGAAACAATAAAGGAAATATTACTAAGATGTTTTCTCAGGAATTACAATCATACCAAGTTTACCTCTAAAGTGCTCTACCTTTACCTTCGCTAGAGCCTTGGTAAGAATGTCTGTTGATTGTTCCTCTATACTAATATACTTTAGTTCAATAACATTCTTTTCCACCATATCGCTAATGTAGTGATAAGGTACCTTGAATAGCATACTTAATCACTCTAGGTGAACCCCAAGTTACATAGAAGCTAGCATAAAGACATTTCAACCACCACACATAAGACTCAATCTCATGTGTAACAACATCTTCTGATTACTTCCTTTAAGGTCTTGTAACAACATCTTTACCTCCTCGTTCAAGGTTGTTTTAGATGAACTATCATACTCCCCCTGAATCTAATATCAACCTTCTACAAGCAAGTTGTGACTTTGTCCATTAGTCTACATTAATCTCTTTTCTTGAATGCCCAACCATCTATCTAGGAATATCTTGGCTTAGATATCTGCATAAACACCTTCTAGCTCACATATCATTTGAATCACTAGGAAAACCATCTTGATATGGTTTACTCCCTCTGAATCAATATGACCAAGATCCTTGGAAATCAAATAAGGTAGATCCTCTAGATGTTGTACTGACTCCCTCTGAAGCTTTGAGTACTAACACCAACATTTATCCTTCTCATCCAAGGTTTCCTCTGATAGATAAAGTGTCAGACTCCCTCTCAATCCATATGATCTAATTTGTCACAAGTTGACTGAATCATCTACTCCCTTTGAAACTCATCAACTTCTTAGCCTCTTTGAAGATGTTAGACTCCCTCTGAATCTGATATCAATTTTCTTTTCTTGCAAGAACATCCTCGAAAAATATCAAGGCAAATAGTATGTAAAAAAAGAATAAGAGATTAACTACAATAAATAAAAGTAGTTCTCAAGATTTAATACAAAATACTTATCTCATTATTTTAGAGCAAATATCCAATGACACCCTTCACGATGTGAGTCCTTTCTACATGTGTGTGTAAGGTTAAAGTAGAACCCATATACAACTTCAGTGTGGTAATCTGAGACCTCCTCAATCTTTTGGTTGAAATAGATCTCTCAGGCCCACTACAAATAACATGACTCAGCTATTTAATTTATATCACCAATATGATAGAGAGCAGCGACTGAATTCAATCACTAATATATTCTAAAAGGCTTTTCCAGATACAAGTCAAACAAAAGTTTTGATTTATTAATTTAATATTTAGGGCTCTTCCCTTTTGTGTTGTTGAATCTCATGAAAAATACATTACTGATTGGTGTTGTCTCCTCTTATATGGTGGCTCTGTTGAAGTCACAATAATGGCAACCCTTTTGTATATCCACAAAATGATTCTTGGCCAAGTCCTTATATCTCATTATTAGCCGCACCCAATGATAAGAGATGCCTAAAGACACTAGATTTACATTGGAAATCCCACTAGTAGACGTGCATGCAAAATGTGGAAGTTAAAGGCAGTGAATCTGAATTGTCTAATGTAGCACTTCAGAGAGGTTTTATCTCAAATCAAGCCATTATTGCAACACATACATAAATTGACTTATTGAAAATGCTTCAGAAACTCCGACAAATGCAATCGACAATGTTGAAGCCAAATTCTTCAACATATGCCTCAAGGACAAAAATTAAATGAAATTATTGTAGAATGTGTGCGAAATAGGTGCAAGGAAGCTCTCAAATATTTGAATGATTAAAATGGCTCCAAATACATCCTAACTCTATAAACTTCATTTGTGTTCTAATAGTGGATGTCGAGTTGTACATGACTCAAGTGTCCATGATTGACCTCCAAGTCCACAGTGACTATCTTGAGGACACTTCAAAACCTTATTATTTAATTCCTGTTGAAATGATGGTGGTTGTGTTCTCTTCAAAAATTCAGAGATGGCTATCAAGTCTTGCTTGAAATGTAGAAATATGGTGACCATCAAAGCTCCTACGTATTCAGAACTAAAATTAAGGCCAGTCACGTTAAGTTCCATAATGACATTTAAGAAATATCATTAAGATGGGTGTTGTTAAAAATTATGTGTATAAACCCTCGACTATATGTTCAATGTATATATCAGATCATTGCAAGTGTATATCAATACACGATATATGTTATTGTCTTCCATATCGATCTGTATTTTGTATGATTCTCGATTGACCCCACATAAGTGTCGGGTTGGAGCAAGATGTTCTCCAAATGACTCTTTTTCTGGTATGTTTATTTGATACTCTTGCCATTGTAGTCTTAACGCCAGGTAGTGATATTAAAAAATGAGGTGGTGTGCACATCATAAAATTCTATGTCTTACATTATTGTTATCTCTGATTATCACCAATGCAAATGTGACAAAGATCGACCATGATTATAAGTAGCACTGGTGTGATCGCCAATCAGAGATAGATGTAGGACTGCAGAGAATGTAATGTTTACTGAGTATATCCAATGCTTTGCATTTGATATACTAAGGAGTTAACAATATCCTCACAGCTTCTATGTGATTCTGTGTTAACCTTGATATCATTAACCAAGAAGATCGCACGTATAGTATTAACCATCAATTGTTGCTTGTCAACTTGCAGATGACGTGTTTTACCAATCCCATAACATATCGCTGAGTATGTGTTTTCTTAATTGCTGAGGATATTAATGATCTTAGACCTAGAATGGTAATGTCACTGTGTAATGTGATGTTGAATCTCTACACCTTTATCATTCCTCACCTTGCCCCCATCTGATCCCTACCCCCATGTTGTAGTTTTGTAGGTTTGGGGTATTGATTTATTTGATTCAATCTAATACTTGCATTATTGAAATTCTCTGTTTTCTTTACATTTGCAAGTCTGGCTCTGATACCATGTTAAGGTTTTAGGATCATTGCAAATGTAATAGCACTGTCTCATTGTATGTGTTTTCCAAATGCAACAATCTCTTGCATTTATATCAAGAATGAGCCAAGAAGAGACATGTCCCTTGAAGGAACATGTCTATTTATTATTATGTAATTAATATAATTACAATTATGACTATATATATATCTTGAGTATTATATTAGTTTATCTAATATTTACATAATAATAATAATATTTATTTTCTCAATTTAACTATTTAGTTATTATGAGAATAATTATAATCTAACTTTATATATACATATATATCAATGTATATAGTAATATCAATTATTATATACATTGATATGTATGTATATATATACAATAAATCATTTCTCATAATAATCATATAGTCAATATTATTTATCTGACTGATGCTACAAACATCAACACTTAGGTTAGGACTTCGATGTCAATTCCGTTCGATGTGTCGATATAGGAGGTTAATGAACTTATAGCCCATTTTTGGGGTATTACATTTTGCCCCTCTTTGAATTGTTGTGCGCAGCGCAGTGGTTCAAAGACAGTCTCTGTATGATATTGAAATTGATGTTTGAAATTGGAATTGATATGAAACAAAAACTAATTTGAAATTGATATGAAGATAATAGGTCCTGAATGACCAAAGATAATGTTAACTATAACAGCAATGAACCAGTGATTGCGAAAAAGTGTCAAAACACCTGATTCTGAACCTTATGATTCTGAAGAAGTGAGTGACCAATTCCAGACCTGATTATTGATAAGAATCACATTGGTATCACATTTGAACCCTTCATTTTCTGAAGAACCAAGGAAATAACACAATTAAACTGATAGTTGCAAAAAACTGATACAATTTACAAGATTAAGAGAATACCAGATTGATATGGATCTCGATGAATCTGATATGCCCCAAGTGATGAGGTATTTTTGATGAATCAACAACTAGACATGGTTGTTGTCTTGATTACTGAGGAAAGATTTGATTTTTAGATTTAGATTACAGACTTGGAATGATGTGCAATACCATGCCCCCTTCGGGATTAAAATCAAAATCTGACAAGAAAAGTTAGTGTTGAATGGTTTAGAAGCATGTTAATTGATTTGAGAAGTGGTTATACACGTCCAAGAATGCATTCTACATCGTTTAGAGGTCCTAAAGACCAAGTTTGACTAGGTTTGACCATGAGTTGACCATAGGTGACCAAGTTGAAATTTTGATAGTTTGACATAAGATAATCAGTTAAGTTGAATTCTGGATTTCTTTGATGATTGAAGGTTGATTATGCAAGTAGTGAATAATATAAATGATCTCAGATTTTGATTTTGATCCTGAAAAAGGATTCTACTTACTGTTTCGTTGGAGGAACCTTCATGTGAGATTCAGCTCTTATGATATGTTTTTAGCATTTTTGAAGAATCGTTTAAGCATTTAAGTTTAATTCAATGATTTGTGAGATCATACAAACATGCAAAAATGTAGAGAGACATGCAGTATGAAATGCAACCTAAGACCTAGGACCTAGTCACTAATCATGTGTCGGTTATTCTCATCATTGAATTTTTAGGTAACCAAATAAATCAATATAATGCCCACTAGTCATGAAACCATAGACATATGAATATCGATGTGTATGTGCAGGAATCAATACAACACCCACTAATTAGGAAACCATGGATATATGAATATTGATTTTGTTTTCAGAATGTCGAATTAGATATAAGCATCAAAGCATAAGCGCCAGGATGACCTGAATATCATGTCCATTTTGATATAGCAATTTGTATAAGCATCAAAACATAAACGTCATGATGACCAAAATATGTCTTGCAGTTCAAACACATCAAACAATCAATAGGTCATTCTAAATCCAATGTGAATTACCCGTAGTGACCCTTTATCATTCAAATCCTTAGGTAAGATCACATTTCACAATAGGAAAAAAAAGAACTAACTCAAAAAGATAATAGTTAGATCAAACTTCCTTGAATTTTCTGGGTATCAATGGTCGAGGCACGCATGGCCATCCAATTCAAGATAGAGGCTCTTACAGTCGAACACCATTTCAATCTAGAATTTCCAAAGTTGTTAGATTTCACATACAAATAGAAGACAAAGAAAAGATTATGCCCCTAGTCATCACTCTCTAAATCTTGTAAAGGACATCATCGAAGAGCTCGTGGGAACAAAATATGCAAAAATCTCAATGTGAATCAGTAAGCATACAAGGAGATAAAAGCATGTAAAGCATAGATTGTTTTCAGTTTGTGTTTGATGTTCGATTGCATTGTTGTAGATGTAAAATCCTTTCTAGAGACAAGACTGACTGACTGACTCAAATGAAGCTCTAAAGGACTCTAACTGGATATGATACATCTAAGATACATTGGAGGACATAGGATATGACATTGATTGCCCCCAAGTTTTAACATTGATAGGATACCAACGCTTGAGCTGATTGGTGTACAGAATTCTTTGACTTATTGAAAACAGGAATGCAGAAACAAACTGGGAGATATGTACAAACTAAAGCAAGACTGAAAGCTAGGAAAGACCAAGATTGCACTGATAGATGGAGCATTTTGAAACAAGTGGCACCCATTTGCCAGGTTTTCACCATCTTGGCAGAGATTCTATTTTTGCTACCAAGGTGCCTATTTCCAGGTTTTCACCAAGGCACTTTTTCTTTTTCTCATTTTTTTTGTATTTTTATTTTTTCTATTTTATTTTATTTTTTTGTACTTTTGATATTTTTTTGTGATTTTTTTTGTGAATCATTAAGGTGCCTATTGCTAGGTTTTCACCAAGATGTTCATTTTTTTAGGACTTTTTCAAATTTTTAAGATTTTTTCAGGACATTTTACCATACACTAAATGCCTTAGGCATAGAATTTCTTCAGATGGAGAATGTTGATGGGTTCTCAGAGCTGTTCTCCTTTAGCCATTGAGAGTTGATAGGTGCTAGAGCCAAAAGTAGCAGTGATTACAAAGGGACCCAATCAGTTGGGTTCAAACTTCCCCTGGCATTCTTGATGTGATTGATTTTTAGGATTCTCTCTCAAGACTAGATCACCAACCTAAAATTCTCTGTGTCTAACTTTCTTGTTGTAACCTCTAGACATTCTTTGCTAATATACTCTGAGATGATCATATGCTACTTATCTACGCTCATCTAGTAGTTCAAGTTCTTGCAACCTAGACACTTTGTAGTCATCATCAGTTACTAGACCATGCATTATGATTCTTAGTGATGGGATTTCAACCTCAATAGGTAGTACCGCTTCAGACCCATAAACTAAAGTGAATGGTGTAGCCCTAGTGGGCATTCTGATACTTGCTCGGTAGGCCCAGAGAGCTGGATTGATCATGAGATGCCAGTCTCTTCCTATTTTATTAACTGTACGGTGCAAGATTTTTAATAGATTCTTGTTAGAAGCCTCTTCTTGTCCATTCCCTTGAGGATAGTAGATAGATGACCAATGTTGTGTAATCTTGAATTTGGCACATAAATCATCTAGATCTTTGTTCTTGAATTGTTCACTGTTATCTATGATTATGGAATGAGGTATCCCATATCTACATATGATATAGTTCAATATGAACATAGATATTTGCTTTCTAGTTGCTTGTGTCAAAGGGACTGCTTCTACCCATTTTGTAAAATAATTTGTAGTTGTGATTATATGGGTATGTCCATTAGAAGAATGAGGATGTATAGCTCCTATAAGATCAAATGCCCATTGGTGAAAAGGCCATTGTGTAGTAAAGGGAATTAGATCTCTACCTAGAGCATGAATTAAGTTTCCATGCACTTGGCACTTTTGATTGTTCTTAGAAAATTTGATATACTCTTTCTCCATTTCAGGCCAATAGTACCCAGCCCTAATAAGTTTTCGAGCTAGTGTTAAACCATTCAAGTGTGACCCACAAATACCATCATGGACTTCCTCTAATGCACGTTGAGACTCTTCCCATTCTAAACATCTAAGTAGTGTACCATCTAGACCCCGTTTGTATAGATTGTGACCAATGATGACATATCAGGAGGCATTATGGATAAGGTATCTCTTTTCATGGCAGTTGAAGGTATCGAGAATGATATGGTCTTGGAGATAGGAGAATAGGTTTTTGTATTTGGATGAATCAAGACCAACAATAGTGCAGATCATGTGGGTTTCAGGGGAATCATATGCAGGATAAGATAGTGCTTCCACTAGGAACTCATAGCATAGCTCATGTTTAGGCTATTGTAATAGAGTAGATAGCATTTCCATTGCATCGGAAGCCTTATTCTTTGTTCTAGGAATTTGCTCAAATGTGATAGATATGAAATACTTCTTTAGATCATCTACCATTATTTTGTATGGGATGAGCTTTTCATCTTTAGTATGGTACACATCATTGACTTGATGGATAACAAGTTGAGAGTCTCCATGAATGTATAATTTTGTTACTCTCCACTCAATTGCTAGTTTCATGCCATTAAGAAGGGCTTCATATTCTGCAATATTGTTTGTGCAAGGGAACTTTAATCTGAATGCTTTTGGGATTGAGTATCCTTGAGGATTTATGAACAATATGCCTACACCTAACCCATTCTGTGTGTAGGAGCCATCAAAGAATAACTGCCATTCTCTAGAAGAAAGAGTTATGATAGAGGAATTTGGAAATTCCATTTGCATTGGTGTATCATCAATCATAGGTGCATCTGCTAATTGATCAGCAATAACCTATCCTTTGATAGCTTTTCTTTCCACATATTCAATGTCAAATTCACTTAAGAGCATGACCCATTTAGCTAATCTACCTTTGAGGGCAGCTTTTCTTAGTAGGTACTTGAGTGGATCAATTTTAGCTACCAAATGTGTGGTATGAGCTAACATATAATGTCTCAATTTCTGTGATGCAAAGATCATAGCTAGACAAGCTTTCTCAATCATTGAATAGTTCTTCTCATATGCAACCAATGTTCTACTGATATAGTATATAGCTCTTTCCTTTTTGTTCTCATCATGTTGTGCAAGCAATGCCCCTAGTGATGTATCTGTAGCAGAGACATATAAGATCAAAGGCTTCCTTGGAATGGGAGGCATCAAGATAGGAGGATTTGATAGATATTCCTTGATATGATTAAAGTTGTTCTCATACTCTTCATTCCATGCAAAGGTCACACCTTTATGTAATGTTTTTGTAAAAGGTTGTGATATGTCTGCTAGCTGTGATATGAATCTTCTGATAGATTGAACTCTTCCTTGCAATGTCCTCATTTGACTAATATTCTTTGGAGGTTGCATTTCCATGATAGCCTTTACTTTAGCAAGATCAACTTCAATGCCCTTCTTTGAGACTATGTATCCTAATATTTTTCCAGAAGTGACACCAAAAGCACACTTCTTAGGATTTAGTCTAAGATTAAATTTTTCCATTCTGTCTAGTATCTTACTCAAGTCATTTAGATGTTCAGCTCTAATCATAGATTTTGCTAAAGTATCATCAACATAATCCTCCATTTTCCTATGCATCATGTCATGAAAAATAGAAGTCATAGCTCTCTCATATGTAGCACCATCATTCTTCAGCCCAAATGGAATGACATTTCAACAGAAGGTGCCCCATGCACATGTAAAAGCAGTTTTCTCTTGATCCTCTGGAGCAATTTTTATTTGATTATACCCAGAAAAACCATCCATTAAAGAATACATCTCAAAGCCTGCAGTCATGTCCACTATCAATGTTAGGTAATGGAAAATCATCCTTAGGGCATGCTCTATTTACATCTCTAAAGTTTGTGCATACTCTTATTGATTTATCTGGTTTTGAAATAGGTACAATATTAGAGATCCATTCTGCATAATCAATAACTCAGATGAATCTGGCTTTTAGGAGCTTCTCTAATTTAGCTTTTACCAAGAGTGCAACATGAGGATGCATCTTTCTTAATTTTTGCTTAACAGGTTTGACATTTGGAGCTATAGATAAATGATGCATTATAAGATTAGGATCCAACCCCAGCATATCTGAATATTTCCATGCAAAGTTGATCTTCTTTTCTGTTAGGAATGTAGTAAATTTTTGCTTCTCTTCTTTTGATAAAGATTGTGCTACATGAATCAATTGTGGTTCCTCTGTTGTTCCCAAGTTGATGGATTGAGTGGGCTCAATCAGAACTGGAGATCTGTCCTGTAAATGACTCGGAAGGACATCAAATATATCATCCTTAGGCACCTCAAAGAGGTTTTCACCTTCGGATACATCTTTTATTTTTACTTTTGTAGGTTCTGAGATTGCCACAAAGTGGTTTTCACCCTCAGAACTCCTTTTCTTTTTCTTTTTATTCTTATTTTTCTAACTAAGATACTTGATGTCCGACTCCGCCGTGCTAACGCTCGGTTCACTGATGGAAGTCCTCATAGGCTTAACTACATTGAGGTAGCAAGCAAGGGCATAGTCATTCACGAAGGTATAAATACCATGGCTTAGATTTGTGGAGGTTTGATCAAGAAGTTCAAGGTGTTGGATAGTTAAAATGGGGAAAGATTGGGAGATAGAGTTTGCGGATATGGATTTGTCATCATTGGTCCTAACCCAACACTCAAGTTCAAAGGTGATATTACAACTTAAGACATTCAATTCATGAATAGGCTCAATGTCATTGTGGGAGTCCAATTCAGCCATAGGTGGATCAGACTCGATAGGTTCATTACTTCGCTCTAGACTTACGTTGGGTTCAGGTGCATATTGGTGAATAACATCAACATGTTTCTCTATAATAAGCTCATCTTCTTCTGGAATGGTTCCCCATTCATATTCATTAGATTCTTCATCTATGCCTCTAGGAAATCTAAGAACATGAGTAAAGTCAGGATGAATACCCCAAGAAGGGTTACCCTTAGATTCTGATTTGAATTCATACTCATGGGAGTCTGTCTCGGAATAACTACCACCTTCCTCTTTTTGATTGTCTTTGAGATTAGCTAGTTTTTATGTTGCAACTATCTCTTGATTGATAGTAGGTTCTTGTGTTTCTACTACATTAATTCTTTTGATTGGATCATCTTTAGCTTCAAGGAGGTCTTTGATTTCCTTAGGCAAATGCTCATAAGGAACAAGTTCTGAGCTATCTGAATCACTATCTGATGGTTCAATTTCTTCCTTCTTAAGAAGGGGTTCACCTAGTGTGATCTACTCTATGACATGGGAACAATTACCTTTGAGGTGGAATGGTTTCTTTTTAAAGCCTAAGCCAATAGTATCTTTTTTTGCCCTACCAATATGTGAAATAGGTGTTATAAGACCTTTTCCTCTAACTCCTAGAGCTCCTTTACCTGAATATCCCATCTTAGCTATCAGTTTATCTCCTAGACCATATGCCTTAGAAGGGATTTTGGATACTATAGAGTCACTAGTTGGAATAGCTTGAGATTTAGGTTCATCTTTGTATAGCCATGCAAGCACAACTTCATCTTCTTCAAATTCTTGCTTGGAGACTTGTTCTGCTACAAAATTCTTTTTATATGCCTCAAGAGGTTCTTTAGAGTCTGGTTTGGACTGTTTCAAAGATTGTCCATAAGACTTAGGTGAGATAGGTAGAGATGTCAAAGATAAGACTAGCTCTATAGTATATTCTCCCATACCATTTTCTTTGATATTGACCTCTTTTGCAAGATCTTCCATTTTAGATGTGGATGCTTCTTTAGTTGGCTCAATGGAAGATTCTATGTTATTAGGCACAAGTTTATCCACACCTTCTTTCAATGTATTGCAAGTGGTGGATATGTCGGTTGGAATAGTGACCTCTACTCCTTCATAAGGAAATTTCATGAATTGGTGAAATGTATAAGGAATAGCCTTCATCTCATGTATCCATGGCCTCCCTAGAAGAATGTTGTAAGCCAAAGGTAGATCAAGAAATTGACATATAGTATCTCTGATAACCGGACCTGCTCTGATAGGTAAGACAATGGTGCCTTTAGAAGATCTTTCTTTCTCATCATAGGCCTTTATAGTTATTTTCTTTCTAGGATCAATAGCTAATTCTAAAAATCCCAATTGTGTGACCAAGCTGTAAGAACAAATATTTAGGCCAGCACCTCCATCTATCAACACACATTTGACTCTACGATTCTGGATCAAGCCTTCTATATGCAAGGGTTGGTTATGTGGGTGACTCAAGGAGTTTTCATCTTTCTCTAAAAAGGAGATATATTGTAGAGATGTAAGATGTCCAACCATAGTCCGGAACCTGTCTAAATCAAGGTCATCAAGAACATTGGCTCTGAGCAAAGCTTTGTCTAGAATGGCTCTATGAGATGGAGATATTCAAAGCAACTCAAACATGGAGATTTTTGCATTAGCATGTTGGAGTTGTTGAACAATGATATAAGATGTTGGCCTCATATCTTTAGGATTGGAAGATTTAGAAACAACCTTCTGTTTGGAAGTGGAAGAAAGATTGAAGGGCATCTTAGGGACATTTGATGAATCTAGGATTTGTCTGTTCAAATGTGCCTGAGCCTATGATCGAGTCACTACATTAGCTAAAGTGTGATCTCTATCTCTTTGCACAATTGTGATGAAATTGCAATGCTCAGAGAGACAAGGTTCAACCATATTGATAACAGCATTATTTCCAGGGTAAGCATAATTGACCTTTGCCCCCATATTAGGCTGAGAAGATGAAACTTCTTGACCATGTTTCAGAAATGGTTATGTGAATGTTGTATGATCATTATTTCTCTTATGATTGTCAATCTTGATGTCTCCCTTACCAATCAGATCTTGAATAGTATGTTTCAATTGTAAGCAGTTATTAGTTTTGTGACCTTTACCCTGATGGAAATCATAGAATTCATTCTCTCTCCACCATTTTGGTTTAGGGTTAGGATCAGATTGTTGGATCTTAGGTAAAGAGATGATGTTATTAGCTAGCAAAGTTCTCATAGATAATTCCAAAGATTCTCCAAGAGGAGTGAACTTTCATTTATTATCAACGGACCAAGATTTGTATTCTGGCTTCTTTTGAGATGGTTCGGCCACCTTTTGCTTTGAAGCTTTGATGGCTTGGGTACCAATAGTTAGATTGAAAGTTGGTGCCTTTAATGGTGTATGGATAGTATCAACAACACCATCTATGACAATGCCTTTATTCTTGTTCCAATTTTTGTTGTTGTCTTTAGAACTAGATCACGATTCGTACTTGTACTTTTAAAGTGTGATGTCTCATTTTTTCACAAGTACTTTTTCAATTTTGATCGCATTGTCTACCATCTTATCAAAAGATGTATGATCTTGCATTTGTAAAGGGTAGTTGATCTCTGGAAGAAGATTATTGATGAAGATTTCTAGTTTCTCATTTTTTGGAATAGGCCTAGCATATAGAGAGAATTTCTTCCTCCATCTCTTGAGAAATGTCAGGAATGGTTCTCCTGGATATTGTTTGAGATTGCAGATATCGATCATGGTGACTGGATGTTGAATGTTGTAGGAGTATTGCTGATAGAAAAATTTGATCAACTCCTCAAAAGTTTTGATAGGAGGCAATCTAGAGAACTAATGAATGGTTGCTCCCCCCAGAGATCGAGAGAAGAGATGCATCAAATAGGTTGGTTCATGCATGAAATCCATAGATTGTGTATAGAATTCTCTGACATGATCTTGAGGATCTGAGTGTCCATCATACTTATCATATTTTGGCATCTCCACTCTTTTTGGGAATGGTGGCATGTATAAGTCTTTGTCAAATGGAAAAGGACATAGGGCCTCCATGGAGAACTCCTTGGGTTCTTTTTCTTTCTCAAGGTTATTAAGTTTGACTTGCATGGCATGCATCTATTTCATCATAGCTGTGAGTGGAGTTTCTTCCTCATGCATAATGATATCTTCAACATTAAAGTTGGGAGGAAGTTTAGCTCCTTGATGAACTAATTGTAAAAAGTATGCCTCTCTGTCTTCTTTCAAGAAATGTTTCATCATTCATTTGAAGTTATCATCATTTTGATATTGAACAATTTCTTTAGGTGTGGGTTCTTGATCTGCACCATGTTGAGATTGAGCTCTTTGAGAGCCAAAGTTTGTCCTTGCTTGAGACATGGTAGGAGTTCTCCCTGGGATAGATTGAGGAGGAGTTTGTTGATTTCCTCCGTGAGTTGATGAAGGAGGAATGTAACCAGTTTTTAATCAAAAGTTGCCAAGACCGTCATCTTCGTAAAGACTAGAATTGTAGAGTTGCTCAAGAGTTGGACCCCTGATAGTGGTTATAGGTAAGGTATGGGATGCTTCTCCAAATTTCTTGTGAGAGGAAGCTCTTGTTTCCACCATTAACCTTGGGTGAAACAAAAGAACAAGATGAAGACAACTAAAGAATGAATTAATTCAAGAAGATCAAATGACGCAACCTTGTCAAGGTTTGATTAATTTAAGCTTGGATTAGACATAAATGAAGGAGACTGTGCCTTGGATGTATGGGTAGATGCCCAAAAGATAGCGGACACGAGTTCACAACACTTAGCCATTTTGAAGATGGATTGAAGATTGATAGTTATGACAAGGTTTTGACACAAGATGATAAAGACTCAAATCAATTAAATAGAAGGCTAAATCAAATTCAAAAGGCCACTTTAGGAAAATGATTGGGTTCTCAGTAGTTGCTACTCTGAACCAGACATGGTGATTTTCTTGATAGGTTCTGGAAATAGGCTGGAAAAGCTGGGTCTCTGAGAGTTCTAACAACTTTTTGATAACTTTTCAAAATTTCTCAAATGACTTTCTACAGGCTTGTACGACAGTGGGTATAGCATGAAACAATAATTAACAAACTCGTACGACTATTGCAAAACTTGCATGATAGTTGATAGTAGGGTTTTTTACTTTTTGGAATTGACTAGCAGCAAAACTCATACGATAATATACCAGCTACCATACGACAATCTGGGGGTTCTGAAATGACAATAGCCAAAATTCATATGACTTTTTGACTTTACAAGATGAATTTTGACTCCAGAAAGGTGTTTGACATTAGATTTTGCAATTTTTCAAATTTTCAATTTCAGATTGTTCACAAAATTATCTGTCTAGATTTGAAGATTGTAGCGGATTGATTCATTCTTAGTAACCAGATAGATAAACAGGCACACAAAATAGCAAGCAAGTGATTTCAAGCACGTCTAAAAATAATGAACAGGGGACAAAGCAACCCTGCACATGAACAATCAAGTGACTGAATTGTGCTAATCCCTAGGAGTGCTAATAGTGTATGTTCCAAAAAGTTTTGCAATAATGCACATACTCCTAGAAAAATGAAAATTTGGCCTCACTAGGGTTTTTAGTAATGGTCTGACTCAGCAAATTTTGTGATCTCAAGAGGGAAAACTCCAATCTAGGCGCACCAGGGTTTTGACACAGTCTAAGAATTTAATCAATCAGGAGCTGCTAGGGAGATCTGACAGCCCAACAAGAGACCACACCTATGGAGATTTCTTCCACAAGGACATTTATATAGCGGTTGTCACTACCACGGTGAAAATGGCTATTACTGCTTGAGGTTTCATTAACGTGGTTGACCCAATTAAGGTAATGTCCACTACAGTTAACTCTCTCTAAAGGTGACTCACAAAATATACCACATGGAGACTAGTTCCAAATTCAAGGATCTGAGTTTCTGGTACTACCCAAAAAGGGAGTAGAGCATAATCCTCTAGCCTTTTCACTTTTAACCCAAACAAAGCAAATAGATTAATCCAACACGCTAAGACCAAGATTATCTCACAAAGATCTATGATGTCAACTACTTATGATCTATCAACCTCTTCGGAGAGAGAATGTATCAATCAGAAGCTGAAGATGCACAAATCTAGTAGAACGCGAGACTCTCTCAGTAACCTCCCTACCTACAAGGGTTCCTTTGTTGAGAAGAGTTTCACTGGAAACCCACTCTCTCAAGAACCATGAATAGTGTTCATAGGGCCTATTTACTATGTGTAACAAAGATGCTGAAAAGAAAATCTATGTTCATTTTTACTAGCCCAAAATGAAATTTGTGATATGAAAGCAATAAAAGTCACACATGCTTGACACGCAAGAGTTCTTTTTAATCCAAATCAAAATGTCATCAGCTGAGAAGATTACCTAAATTCCTCGCAATGCGCTTAGTAGACTCTTACCTATTTTTAGCAATTCTTACACTTTTCCCAATCAAAACCTGCAGAAATCAATCAGAAACAACAAATTTCAATCGTTAATGTTAGCTGTTAGTCCAAATCAAGAAAACAAATCTAGAAAACTGCCTGAAAAAGTGAAATGACAATTGAAACCTAGCACTAAAACTCGTATGACAGTGGGTTACCTCCCATATGACAATCCAAAAACTTGTACAACATTGGGTACTAGATCATACGACAATAGAGATTCCAAACGACAATGTGATCTTGATGGTATGATTCTCGATCAAATAAACTATCGTACAACAGTGGGTATCCTCTTATACGAGTTTCTGACAAAACTCGTATGAAAATTGTACGAACAGAAATTAAAAATCACAGCTTGGAACAGAAAATGATAAGAAAATGATAGAAATTGGTAGAAATTGAATGGAAACCCATTTTAGGGCCCCATGGTGGGCGCTAGAAATGTGTGTGTGAATTTTGTACCTAGCTGTAGACACAACACTTCAGTAAAACATTAGAGGTTAGCAAAAATTGAAATCGTGCAATGAAATGAAAACTAAACTAACTAGGCGATTTACTACCTTCTAGTAGATGCGAGTATGTATTCTCATATTGGACAGAGATCAATGACCTTGACGACACCTAAATGAAGGATTTGAATGGAAAATCTAGATATGAATTAGATGCAAATTAATATTTTTTTGGTTTTTCTATGCAATAATATGAAAAATGATATGAAATCTAATCTATATGAAAAAATGATATGCAATACAATTAATCTAACAATGATATGAAATAAAACTAAAATATGAATGATCTCACAAAGTTGTTGATTTGCAAAGAAGCTTTAATTCTTCAAATACCAATTCGCCAGCATAAGTTTGCACAATTATGAGATGATTTGTGAAGAGCTGAGCCTTGATTTTATAGAAATCCAGGGCTTTTGGGATGCATGGAAAAATCCATAAATCACTCAATTGATTTTTGAGTCAACAAGGAATTAAAGATAGTTAACTCACAATAAATCATGCAAAAACGGCCTTTTGATTTAAATCAGAAGTTGAGATCAGCTTTCAACTCAAAATAGAGTTGAGTTTATTTTTAAAACAACTTGAATTGATTTTCTGATTTATAGTTTAACTATTTTTTGGATGTGCATAATTAATATGAATTAAATAAATAAATAAAATGATTTATCCTCAACTTAACTGATTTTAAAAATAAAATAATTGATTTATGGGTTAATCAATTATTAAATCAAACTTTTATTCCAAAATAATATCATTAAATATGACAACTTGCTTTAATTAATTAAATAAGAATTTAATCAATTAATGATAGGAATTTTGATTTATTGTCAAATTTAAATAATAATAATTAGGAATAAATATAATTAAATTCAATTAAATAATTAAGTGGTACTATTAATTCTAATTAAATAAATATTCAAAATATTTAATTAATCAAACTTTTAGGATAAATAGGATTTATCGCCAAATAATTATTAAATCAAAGATAATTAGGATAATTTAGGAATATTGCTAGGAATATTCCCCAATGCAGAATTTAGGATAATCAATTAGGATTCGATAATGTTTAGATGTGCCTTAGGTTAGGACTTCGATGTCAATTTCATTCGATGTGTCGATATAGGAGGTTAATGAACTTATAGCCCATTTTTGGGGTATTACAATGATAGGTCCCAATTCATTGATTGTCGATCTTTGATGTTCATTTGATGTCTTTCAATGGTCGATCCTTAATATCTGATATGAGATTGATGCAGATTTCAATTGATTTAATACCCTTGATGCAGTTTTGATGATTGTTCTGATATGATATTTGATTTTGATGGTCATTCTGATATGATGTTTGATTCTGATGGTCGTTCTGATGATGAATCCTTGATAAGATGTTTGATTCTGATGAAAGATTCTAATGCGATACCTAATTTGAGGATTAATTTCAATGCGATACCCCATTCGATTGATGTAGGAAAAATTTTCCTGATAAAAGATTTCGCTTTGATTTGATGATCGATCTCCTATTTCAATGATGATCTTATTGATGTTGATTTATTTGATGGTATGCCGCCTCGAAAATGAAATAAAATTTGATCGTTGGTTGAAATCTCGATGATGTTGGTTATTTTACGTTGATTTAGTTCAATTTTTAAGGAATTTTATTTTCATTTCCGATTTTGTTGTTAGGTTTGTTTGATTTCAAATGCCCCTATTTTGACTGGTAAAAAGGTTCAATTTCCTGGGTCAATTTTAGTGACATAGTCCTTTCTTAGGTCAAAATTGCCTCTCTTTAGGTCAAAAAGCTATATAAAGGGGTCAAAATCCCTTTTTAACTATTCATTTTTACCTCCACTTTTCACTTTTACTCTGCCTCTTTTGACTTTTTCACGATGTATGTCCCCATTCGCGAGCATCAATTCAAGAAATGTTGCCGCTATCAGCATCTGCCTGGCTCAAGACCTTCGGTGAGTCCGTATACCTCTTCATCTTTTCTGTTTATGCATTTAATTTCAATTTTTCCAAATTTTTCCTAGTAAAAAGCCCTTTTTTCCATTTTTTATTAAAATGAGCACTTTTGTTGAATTAAATAGCACTTTTGACCTCCAAGTTGCACTTCCACGATGTTAAAGTGCACTTCTACGACCTGGTAGTGCGCTTTTGCTCACCAAATTTTTTCCCTTTTCCACTTTTACAATGTTTTAGTGTGCTTTTGATCTGATTTTTTCTTTTACTCTTTTAAACAGCGCTTCCGCTATGTTAATGAGCGCTTTCACCTTTTTCTCCACTTTTAATCAATTAACAAGCGCTTTTACCAATTTAAGCAGCGCTTCTACATTTTTATGCTTTTACATCATGGAACAACACTTTTGCTCATAAAATTTTTTGATTTTGATCAAGTCCACTTTTTTCTTTTTTTCTCGATATCGTCAATCAGTTGATAGGTGAAGTTCCCAAACTTGATGCCCTTAGCAAGTTGTAATAGTCAGTATGAGTCAGTTATAATTGGAATATCATTCCTCAATCTAGATTCAGATGATGGGTGATGATAAAATTTTCGTTCTATCTGAGTAGAAACATGAAATATGATTGTGGTTTGATAGTTTAATAAATTTTGATTGACTTAGGATGGTCCAAATAATTAGTGATTTCATTTTGATGCATTTAAACTTGCTTTTGTAGACTGAGCTTGGTTCCTTACATATTTGTGGTGCATATCCTTTGTCATGGGGTATGATTGCTGACTTGAGTGTTGTTGATCGTTGGCATATCAGTCTTTATGGCTTTTCCTTCCTCCTTTATCTTCCTCGATTCTATGTGAATCGGGGCCTTATCACTATTATGGCTGAGCATTGGCACTCAGACCATAATACATTTCATCTGCCCATGAGAGAGATGATGATTATGCTAGAGGACATATATCATATCCTCCAGTTTCCTACTCGAGGAGAGATTGTCTATTATGACTATGTTTATGATTGGTTTAGCCTGTCAATGAGTCTTTGGAGACCCTACTATCAGTGATGCTCACATCCAGTGGGCTCAGTTTGTTTTGTTCCTTGTTTTACCAGTTGTTCTTGGTACTCTGATTGGAGGTTTCCTTCTTCCTGATAGGCGCAGGCATGGATTTGCTGTCGGCTGGGGTCTGGAGGACTTGATGGAAGAGCCTTGTCGGTTTGATTGGGGTTCTTGTGTGTTGGCACAGTTATACCATGAGTTGCACATAGTTGTGTATAGACATTCTACCACTTTGACTGTTGGAGCTATCTTATTACAACTTTGGACCTGGGAGCATATCCTAGTGACACGTCCTATTATAGCACATGATTGTTAGCCACGTTGGCCTTTTAGATGTATGAGGGTATCATTATCCAAACCCATATGGGTAAGTTGGATTACTCACGACGTAGGATTAATGATATGGATATAGTTGTCTGGAGGCCCTATCTCAGTTGTGAGGCTTGGCCGGAGGATGACTCTGAGCTATCTTATATGTTTTGTCCTCGTTGGATGATTAGATGGTCTACTTTTTTTATAGAGAGATTCTACTTCCATAGGGTATTGCATCAGTATGGGTGCAAATAGTGTATGTTGCAGGTGATGTATGCCCATGTTCAAGCAGAGAGATCCTTGTGGGGCCCTTGTGTTAATTTTGGTACTGCTATGAGGGAGATTCGAGACCTTTTGTATCTTCCCTGGTCTATGAGAGGACATATTGTAGATGTAGGTATCACAAATGCTTACACCACTTGGCTACATCAGTACCCTTTTCCCAGATTTACAGATCTTGCTGAGAGGATTCCCACTACTTATGAGTTGTCAGATGGGGATGACGGTGCTGGTGGAGATGGTGACAATGCTAGTGGAGATGGTGGTGATGATGATGATGATGGAGATCATGATGGAGGTGGTGGTTGTAGGATTAGGGGATGATGTGGATGATGGGTTCATCGAGAAGCTAGAGTAGGTAGAGTGCAGATGCCAGTGATAGCTACTACTTTGATTCCTCCTAGGGGTGGTGATTAGGTGAGAGGTCGATGGGTTGATAGGATTTTACATCAGGTGGCCAAAGATCTAGTAGATAGGCCTAGCACTAGGCACCAGAGGGAGATGGATGTAGATATTGCATAGGTACTACTTGATTAGACACAGGGTCCTCTTGCTCAGCAGGTTATTTCTCTGATTATTCCTCTAGTTCAAGAAGCTTCTTCTGCTTCTACTTCTGTTTTAAATTCTATGTCTTCATCATCTTCATGTCCATCATCTTCTCATTTTATTCCATCTTTGGGTGGTCCATCTTATTCTATGCCATCTAAATCTATTCCTCCTCCTCAGTCTTATGTGACACAGACTCCTGGCTCAGCATCAGCATCAGATGTTGCATCTCTGCAGACTCAGATTTTGGTAGTATAGCAAGAGGTTTCATAGTTGAGCTTGATGATGCAAACTTTTATGGCTGATATGAGTCAGCATGGTTTACAAACCAGTTCTAGTCAGCCTCCCAATAGTGCTCCTGGTCCTGATGGTCCCAATGGTCCTGATGGTACCGATGGTACTGGTGACTTCATTAGTTGATCTATTCTCTGAGATTTTTCCATTGTTTCACTTATACTTTGATGATATATGATCTCTTTTTTGTTATTATGATCGAGACATTGACCTCTTGTTGTATCATTTTTTATCGATTGATGTTGCTTGTGTTGATACTTTGATAGTTGATGAACATTGATATTTGGATATTGCTTTGATGATCATTCATTTAGACTTTGATATCTTGTTGATTCTATGATGATGTTACCATGGACTCTAATACTTTCTTTGATAGATTTTACTATAGATTATATCATCATGTGTTGGATCTCTTTTTCATGTATTTTGCATGATATGCAATTCTATATGATTCTATCTCCTATATGCTTTGTTTTATGCTTTTTAGAATGCAATTTTTCAAATATATGCATATGTCCTAATGATGCTTTTAATGATTGTCTTATGTATGATGTAGACTAGATGAATGCGATGTTATTTTAATGATTTATGGTATTGATGAATGTATGCAATGGATACATGTATGATGTTAGATGGATAATGAATATTGGCTCTAATGTATCTCTTTCTTTTTTATATGCAAATGTGATGAATTTATGGATGTTTTTGCCTTGATATGTAAATGTGATGGATCTATATAATAATGCAATGAGCTTTTAATAATTAATTATATATGGAACATGGATGATATGCATTTAATTTTGAATGATCCTAATGTATGCAAATAATGATTAACTAACTTAATGCAATGCACTTAACAAATTGATATTTTAGAATGAGATGAATGCAATCTAATGTTAATGCATTTTAATGAACTTAATGCAATCTAGGTGGATGTTATATATGCAATCTAATGATTATGTAACTTAATGATTCAAATGTTGGACATATTTAAATGAATGCAATGTTTAATGAAGATGACTTAATGCAACTTAAAAATGACCTTAATGCAAGTGAACTAATGAAATGCACTTTGTTTTTTATTTCCAACACACTCAATCTTATATAGGTGTTTGTAATGATCCTCTAATTTTTTATTTGAGTACACCCCCTTTTTATTTTCCTCTTGCAATTTAAGCTAAGAAAGGAAAAAAAAATACAATGCCCTTAATCTAAGATGTATGCAGCTAACTGTCATTATTCAAAATTTGGAGCTTATAATCATCATTGATCATTTTTGGATCCTATTTTAGTACAATCATCACTAGTTCAACTATGATGATATGAATACTTTTTGCACCTCTTTCTTTGCTTTCTCTTCTCTCTTTGGTATGACTATCACTGATTGAAGCCAATAATGAGAGTTTGAATACTGATTTTGTCAGATTCTATGTTGCAAGTGGATGTTGATATTATGATATTGAAGATCAAAATAACCAAGGTATCCTTTTGCGTAAACAAGCAGAAATCTCAGTTTTATCCTATGTACAAGTCCTCGATGATTCTTTGATCATCATGTCCTTAGAAAAATAATACATGATTTAAAACTTTGATTTTAAGACAGTCATTCAGAAATCAACCAAAAAAATATCATCCTTTCATCATAGATTGTCTAGTCTAAAACTTTCATTGATTCGCTAGAAAGACATGATTTCCTCAATTGAGTCAACACTTAGAAAGATTTCTTGCAATGTTTTTTAAATCCATATTTCAAGTGTAGTTCCATCCATTTCATACTTTTAATCCTGATAAAGATAAGGTCATGTAAGATCTTGGATCAAATTTTGCGTTTTGGCTCAAATTGGATTAGAATGTAGATTTGATTAAGTGTTTCTCTTTAAAATTTGATGAATTGATTCCATGATTGAATAAAGCTTGCTTTGATGAATCCTTTCTCCTTTTGAGTAGATTGCCCCCAGTTTGAGATAATTTCATTTGTGAGCCTTAGGACAATTTGTAGATCAGGTGACCAAAATCTTGAGGTACTTGCAAATGCAATTGTGGGGTTTTATTATGCAATATATACAAATGTTGGTGAATGCAATATTTTCAAGGTGACCTTCTAGGCATGTGACTGACTTGGACTTTCAATGGTGCTTGTTTACTAGGTTTTCACCGATTGAATAGATCTTGCTCTTTTTCTATTTTTAAAGCTTTTCTATTTTTTTTGCTACCAAGGTGCCTATTTGCTAGGTTTTCACCAAGGTACTTTTTCTCTTTTTTTATTTTTTCTTTTTCTTTTTCTTTTTTTTTCATATCATCAAGGCACCTATTTGCTAGGTTTTCACCAAGACAACATCTTTTTGAGGATCATATATGAATGTTTTTCCTTTCTTCATGCTCAATTTTCCATTGTTTTTGATCTTTTCTACTTTTCAATTTGTTTGTTTTTTTCTGCTTTTCAAATGTTTTTGGTATTTTCCAAATCTCTTTTGACTATATACAATAAATATGATGCCTTCCATCTGATACTCTTTATACTCCTTCATCTATCTCATGTATAGAACCTTTTTAGATGTATGCTATTAATAGGTTCTTGTAGCTCTTCTCCATCACAATCTGCTAATTTGTATGTGCCAGTCCCAAAATTTTCAATGATGATAAATGGTCCTAACCAATTTACCTCCTATTTTCCTTTCTTTTCCCTTTCTACCTAATTTTTGGGATTCTCTCGCAAAACTAGGTCACCTATTTGAAATGTTCTTGACTTGATGTGCTTATTATAAGTCCTTGACATTCTATTTTGGTACACCTTCAAATGATCAAATGCTTTCTTTTGTTTCTCATCTAGGAGTTATAGTTCTTGCAATCTAGCAACCCTATAGTCTTCCTCACTTATCAAGCTATAAAGAGATACCCTCAAAGATGGGAGTTCTACCTCTAAAGGCAAAACTACTTCTATTCCAAAGACTAAGGAAAAAGGTGTAGCTCTTGTTGGTGTTCTTATGCCATTTCTATAAACCCATAAGGTCAGGTTTATTTTGATGTGCCAATCTCTACCTGAATTGTCCACCGTTCTCTTCAATATCTTCAAAATGTTTTTATTTGTTGCCTCAACTTGTCTATTACCTTGGGGGTAATAGATTGAAGAAGAATGATGAATCATGTGAAACTTGGTGCATAATTCCTTTAGATCTTTATTTTTGAAATGTTTTTCATTACCCGTTGTGATGGCATGAGGTATGCCATATCTACAAATAATGTGATTGAGGATAAACAAAGATATTTTTTTTCCCGTCACAATTGATAAGGGTACAGCTTCCACCCACTTAGTAAAGTACTTTGTTGTCATGATGATAAATTTATGACCATTCGAGGATGGTGGATAAATCATGCCTATTAAGTCTAGACCCCATTGATAGAACTGCCAAGGTGTTTTCATTGGATGAAGCTCTTGTGCGGGCACATGTATCAAGTTTCCATGGAATTGACACTTTCTACAAGTTTTGGCAAAGTTGCAAGCGTCTTTCTCCATCGTAGGCCAAAAACATCCTATCCTAAGAAGTTTCTTAGCTAGAGTTAATCCATTCGAGTGTGATCCACAAATTCCTTCGTGGATTTCTCGTAAGGTTATGTTTGATTCCTCTTCTTCTAAACATATAAGGAGCATTCCATCTAAACTTTTGTGATACAATGTTTCAGAAATTATAGTATATCGGGCAACTTGGTGAATGAAGCTTTTCTTTTGATTCTTGGTTTGGTGTATTCGAAGGATTTGATCTTTTAAGTATAAATAGGTCCATACCAAGGTGATTCATTTGTAGTTAGTAATAAAATGGTATAAGGATGGGTAGGGTCAAATAGGGATTGATCCACTTCTTCTACCAAGAATTCATATCTGGCACTCTGATCAGGCATTTGTAGAAGTGAAGCCAAAGTTGCCATTGCATCTGCTACTTTGCTCTTTTCTCTTGGCACTTGCTCAAATGTAATAAGTATGAAATACTTCTTAAGAATTTCCACCATGTTTTTTTAGGGTACCAATTTTTCATCCTTTGTTCTATATTCTTCATTAACTTGATTAATGACTAATTGTGAATCCCCATAAATCTTTAGTTCTGTCACTTTCCATTCTAGTGCCAACTTGATTCCAATGACCAAAGCTTCATATTCTGCTATATTATTGGTGCATGGAAATAGAAATTTATAGGACTTAGGAATAGTAGAGCCTTGAGGAGTGATTAGAAGTATGCATGCTCCTGACCCGTGTTGAGTGTATGAACCATCAAAATATAGTTGCCATGTTTTTGCCTCAACCTTCACAATCTCTGAATCTGGGAATTCCACTTGAATGGGATGATCATCTTGAAGTGGTACTTCTGCTAACTGGTCAGCAATGACTTTCCCTTTGATTGATTTTCTATCAACATATTCAATGTCAAAATTGCTTAGCACCATAACCCACTTTGCTAGCCTTCCATTTAATGTTGTTTTACTTAGTAGATAGTTCAAAGGATCAATTTTGGCAATGAGCCGTATCTTGTGGGCTAGCATATAATGGTGTAATTTTTATGAAGCAAAAACCATGGCCAAGCATGCCCTTTCCATGAATGTATAGTTCAGCTCGTATTTGACTAGAGTTCTACTTATGTAGTAAATTGCCTTTTCTTTTCCTATTTCATCTTCTTGTGCTAAAAGTGCCCCCACTGAATTCTCTATTGCTGAAATATATAGGATCAAGGGCTTGTCTCTGATAGGTGGCATCAAGATTGGTGGGTTCATGAGATATTTCTTTAATAGATTAAAGGCTTCTTCACACTTTTCATCCCATTTGAAAATTGTATCTTTATGTAGAAGTTGGGTGAAATTATGACATTTTTCTGCTAATTGGGAGATAAATCTCCTAATGGATTGTATCCTTCCTTGTAAAGACCTCATTTGACTAATATTTTTAGGTGCTTCCATTTCCATAATAGCCTTCACTTTAGTGGGATCCACCTCTATTACCTTTGCAGATACAATGTAGCCTAGTAGTTTGTCGGATTGGACTCCAAATGTACACTTTTTTGGGTTAAGCCTTACTTTGAATTGCTCTAGTCTTTCAAAAAAAATTGCCAAAATTGGTAGGTGCTCTTTTCTTGAGTGAGATTTGGTTAATATGTTGTCCACATAGTCCTCCATGAACTTATGCATCATATCATGAAATATTGTGGTCATTACTTGTTGATAGGTCGCTCCGGCATTCTTCAAACCAAAAGCCATGACATTCCAGCAAATGTACCCCATGCACATGTAAAAGATTTCTTATCTTGGTCTTTTGGTGCTATCTTTATCTGGTTATATCTGCTAAATCCATCCATGAGTGAAAACATAGAGTGTCCTGTTGTTAAGTCCACAATGGCATCTATACTCGGAAGTGAGAATTCATCTTTAGGACATGCCAAATTTAAGTCTCTAAAATCCATGCAGATTCTAATGGATTTGTCTACTTTTGATACTGGCACTATATTTGAGATCCATTGTGTGTAATCAATGGCCCTTATAAATCCCACTTTCAATATTTTTTCTAACTCCACTTTGACAAGTAGTGTTATATGTGGATGTATCTTCCTTAGCTTTTGCTTAATAGGTTTGGATCCTTCCTTGATATTCAGATGATGCATTATCAAATTTGGGTCTAATCCTGGCATATCATCATAAGACCATGTGAAGTTAACTTTTTATTCCTTAAAGAACTTAATGAATTTTGTTCTTTCTTCACTAGATAGTGATGCCGCTAGGTGGATGATCTTCGGCTCTATTTCTGATCCAATATTTATCTTTTATGTGGGCTCAATCAAGATTGGAGATATTTCCTCATAATGTTCTAGTAGAGCATCCAAACTCCCTTCCTTAGATGCCTCATTTGGGTTTTCACCTTTGGAGACATCCTTTATTTCTTTATTTTTTTCTTCTTGATCTAATGTTGCCACAATGTGGTTTTCAATACTTGATTCTTTTCCTTTTTTATTATTTTTGTTTTTTTCAATTTTTCTCAGATTGAAAGTTTGGATGCTCCCCTTGATCAATTCTTCCTGATATTTACTAATAGAAGAGGGTTTAACCGCATTGAGGTATTGGGACACCACGTTGTCATTCAAGAAGATTGGAAGGATAGTGGGTTTAATGGAATTCCATTCAATTAATTCTAGGTGTATGAGGGTTAATGGGTTAATACTTGGGTTCGTTTCAATGGGGTTTAAGTCTAATACTTCGTTAGAAGGCTCATACATTGTATCGTGTAAGTCTATAACATGGGCCTCTTCTAAATGTTCTAAAGAAGAAGGATAAAAGTCCTCCTCACTAGACTCCTCTAAGGTTTCTGTTGGATAAAATTTGTGTGGATTAAACCTAATGTTTGATTCCTCCATAGTAGGTCTCCATGAAGGTATGTAGGGTTCCCCTACCCATTGAGTTGTCTCTATTTCTATGCTTGGTACATCATTTAGAACCACTTGGTTTGAACTAGATGCTTGATTTGAACTTGATTCTTCTATGGGTCCTTTATCCTTGGTAGAAGTATAAGTATGAATAACATCAATACCCTTATCAAACATGACTCATCAGATAATGTCTCCCATTTCGACTCATTAGAATCCTCATCACTATGAGATTCTAATTGCAATATTTGGCTATGAAGTTTGGGATAATGTTTTTGAGTGTATCCTTCTTCAAGATACCCTAATCTTGTTTTCTCCTTGCTATCTTGCCATGTGATTTCTATTGGTTCAACAAGTCCTTCATTCCTTGTGCCCAAAGTTCCTTGACCTTTGTACCCCATCTTTTGCATGATTTGAAACCCTTTCCCATATTGATGTGTGGGAATGGTGATATTTTGAATATGTTTGATATGTGCACTTGATTCTTCATCTTTATATAACCAGTTTAGGATCTCATTGTCTTCTTCATCCATGGTGGATGATGTACTTGCCCTCATAAAATTATCATTATATCTATGGGGTAGATTTTAGGGTCTTCCATAGTACTTGGGTGATAAGGGTAAGTCCATCATAGATAAGGAGTATTCACCTATGC
Organism: Chamaecyparis obtusa; assembly: GCA_027943335.1. Lineage (NCBI taxonomy): Eukaryota > Viridiplantae > Streptophyta > Pinopsida > Cupressales > Cupressaceae > Chamaecyparis > Chamaecyparis obtusa. The sequence continues at coordinate 599,707 of BSBK01000092.1, forward strand.
CTTTTTGCTTGATCTTGCATTGCTTATCAAAATTCTTCATCATTTGGTCCATTTTTTTATAATGGGCTTCTTTGGTGGATACTTGGATAGCTTTGGTATGGTCTTCTTTTGATTCTTTAATAATACAATCCTCACCAACCTTCTCTTTTCCTTTAGTTGATGTAGTTAGGTTAGTGAGTTTTGGTGTATCTTTAATAAAAATTTCCTCTTCCATCTTTTATTTTCCCTTCAATAATAGGATGTCTTTAGAACTTTTCCCTTGCTCCCTTTGATTATGTATAGACCCTTTTGCATTGTGTGGGACTAAAGATTCATTGATAGGCTTGATGTTGTTACAATATTGGAAAGGGTTTAGGTCCCCACTTACCATTATCTCTTGCCCTAGATAAGGAAACTTTAGGCATTGATGATAAGTAGATGGAATGGCTTGCATCTCATGAATCCATGGCCTTCCTAGTAAGATATTGTAAGTCAACTTTAGATCCAACACTTGGCATATGGTCTCTTTTTTCATAGGGCCAACTCTTATGGGTAACACTATGACTCCTTTATCATAGGATTTTATGGTTATCTTTTTCTTAGCATCAATAGCCTCCTCAGAAAATCCTAGGGATTTTACTAGGCTAAGGGTACAAATATTTAGGCCAGCTCCCCCATCTATAAGGACTCTTTTCACCCTATGCTTGTGAATCAAAACTTCTATGTGCAAGGGCAGATTTTGAGGATGATTAAGGGACATGTCATCTTGTTCAGAAAATGATAGGCAATGGGGTGCAATGAAGTGCCCCACCATATTTTGGAATTTTTCTACCTCCAAGTTTAGAGGCACATTTGTTTCCAATAAGGCTTTCTCCAAAATGTCTTTATGAATTGGTGAAAATTTGAGTAACTCCAAAATAGAGATTTGAGTGGGAGTTCTTTGTAGTTGATCAACCAAGTTATATTGTTTTGATGACAAGGTTGAAGCTTGATTTGATACTACCATTTTAGGAGCATTATTAGGTAGGATAATTTTTTATGCTTTCCCCCTAGTGATAACATTTGATGATGCTTCTCTTAAATTGTTCTTTATTATGACAACATTTATAGTATTATCCTCTTCTCTTAAAGTGTTGATCGTGTTATCATAAGTATGAGCAAAGTTCACTTTCTCATTGCCTTTTTTTTAACTTTGATTAGCATTAGATGACTCACCCTTTTCATGGCTCAAAAAGGGATTCTTGAAGGCTGTGTGATCCTCATTTTTTTGAGGTCCTTCAATTTTGATAGTTCCATTATCTATTAAATATTGCACCAGGTGTTTTAATCTCATGCATTCATTGGTTGGATGACCTCTATTTTGATGATATTCACAATGATGTGAGTCATTCCACCAATTAGGTTTGACTTGAGGTTCATAATCTCTCACATCGGGCAATGTGATGATTTTGTTGGCAACCAAGGTCCTTAATGTGTTCTCCAAAGGTTCACCTAGATAGGTGAATTTTCTCTTGTTATAAGTGGAGTAAAAGGATTTGGACTTATTCCCATTAGTATTATTATAAGGATTATTGGCATTATTGTTGGAATTGTTAGAATTGTTATTGGAATTATTGGAATTTAATGGAGCTTTGTTTGATTGATTGACATTATTTGAAGAATTAGCTCCATATGGTAAGGTAAAAGGGGTTGCCTTCAAGTTGTGGGCCTCCACAACTCCATCATTCACAAGGTTTTTGTTGTTATTATTTATCCATGACTTATATTTATCATTGTAATTATTGGACCCTTGATTATTGACATATTTAGGCACATAATTATTGTTGTTGTTGTTGTTGGTGTTATTGAATTTGTTATCCTTAAATAATTTTATCTCACCTCTCTTGACCAATACATCCTCAATCTTGATCCCATTTTTTATGAGTTTTTCAAATGTTGGGGGACATTGGAGTTGTAATCTATAATTCATTTCCATGGTCAAATTTTTTGTGAAGATTTCCATCTTTTCTTTTTCGGGGATACTTCGTGGATACCTTGCGAAAATGGTCCTCCACCTTTGTAGGAATCCTAGGAAGGACTCTCCATCTTTCTATTTGGTATCACACAACTTGAGCATTTTAATTTCATGCCCAATGTTAGAAGAATAATGGGTTATGAACTTGGAGGCTAACTCTTCAAAGGTCTTTATTCCTTGGGGTAGTTTCGAGAACCACTCCATGGTGGGGCCTCCTAAACTCCTAGGAAAGAGTCTCATTAAGTATGTGTCATTGTGCATGAACTCAATGCTTAGGGCACAAAACTCCCTTAAATGATCATGTGGGTCTATTTTACCTGTATATTTATTGTATTTAGGAAAAATGGTATTAAAAGGAAAAGATACCATAACTAAGCTTTTATCAAATGGAAAAGGACACAAAGCTTCAATAGAAAAGGCCTTAGGTTCAGTTGCCTTTTTCATGGTATCTATTTGTTCTTGGAAGGCCTTTATTTTCCTATTCATAGCTTTAATGGGATTATCTTTCTCTTGATCTTTCTTAAGTTGTTCTATATCGAAATCATGGGGAAGCTTTACTCCCGCTTGAGCTAGGTTTAGGAAAAACTTCTCCCTATCCTTATCTATTAATTTCTCCATGACCTCTAGGAATTCCTAATCTTGGACTACTCTCTCAACCTTTTCTTCAAGTGTTTCTTTGGGATTATGATTGGCATTGTTGATGTTATGATTATTTCCTCCTTGTTGGTAATTATGATATGCAGAGTTTCTATCCATTTCTCCAAGTCTTTTGTCAAACAAGTCTAGGAAAATTTCTTCTTGATTAGGACCTTTGAAAAGACTTTGGTATTATTGTCCTTCATTTGCAACAAGAGTTCTATCTCCTTGTAAAGATACCCTATATGTGTGGGACTGTGTGGAAACCAACATCCAACAAGGGTTTGATTTGGAATGATCCTTGGTTCGAGAATTGTTGATTTTAAATTGAAGAGATTAAAAATGTAAGATGAATTTTCAATGGATATATCTCTCACTTGTTTATGTATTTCAAACACAACAATCACACATTCACTTGTCTCTTTTTACCCACTTAACACAAAATGTTTGATTTGAAAGAACGTTGTCATGGGTTTTGCACAAAAAGAAACTTCAAGCACCTACCTAGCACAAGATTTGGTTCGTAAACATGGCTCTAAAAGGTGGTCTTGCTATTTTATCAAGGATTTAATATAAATTCTGTTCAAAATGGATCTTAAACTTTCATCCCCCAAGTATGTTAAGGGGCTTCCCACCACTGGTATATCGGAGTTTTGCGCAATCCGTGAGGACTACTTGAGGAAGTTCAAAAATTTAAAATCCTTTTGTCACACACCCCGTTAAGGATGTATGCATTTCATTTTATAGTGGGTTGGATTCTCACAGCAAAAGAAAGTGTATCCCACTTTGGGATGTCCCTCTCACTGGCCTCGTTAAGGCAATTTCTCATGAGGTGAGCCCACTAATATTCTAGCATGTTCATGTAAAGCAAGGAAATGGAGTTAAGAACAAGTTTTTGGGAATTTGGTTCACCTAAAAGGTGAAGAGCATATCCCTATATAACTTTTCCTTAATTTCCCAAACACAATAAACAATGTTCAATTCTTTCACCCACTAACTATAGAGAATTAAGTATTTCTACTCTCTTCTACAAACAAGGGGCTTTGATTTTATGTGTTTGATTCCTCAACCTTTCTTCTTAATCAAAAAGTTCAACACCTTTGGCATTTTGATTCACTAGAAGAAGTGAAAAGCATAGGCCTAAATGCTAAACTTTCCAAACAAAGATAGGTTGTTTTGTAATTACTAGATTTTTAAATGCACCAATGCCACAATTTAAGGGAAAATATTCACTAGTTTGAGGCTTACCTTTCCTTATAGGTAGCATAGGCTAGGGGCATTTTTGAGTGATTTTTGTCATTTTAACATTACCTTGGCTATAGTTCCTGTCCAATGTGCTTTTCCTCCAACAAAGTTAGTCAACAAAAACAACAACAATGAAGGAAACCAAAATGAATTTGAAGAAGCCAAGTTTGAATTAAATCTTAAGGCCTTATTTGCAAATTTTGAGAAAAACTTGAACTAAGGTGAGAAAATCCAATTAAGTGATACAAACTTAGTTTTATAAGCTTATACAATTTTGAGGTAGTTCTCATAAATCTGATTTTCCTCCTCTTGTGATTCCTCAACAACTGATTTGATGTGCACAAAGTTCTCCCTCTTGATTTTCCTAGCCAAAGCCTTCCCTTCTTGGTTAAATCTTCTCTCTAGTTTTCTCGCTTTTAGGTGATCAAACATCCTGCAGGGTCAAATAAATCATTTTACCACAGTCAGATTATGCAGATTAACAATTTATGCAAAAGCACTCCTGAAATGCTGAAAAGTACTATTTTACTACTTAAAAATGTTGCTAATTTGATTGAAAGTGTTGTTTTAACTCTGTTGGAAAATTCAAAATCGCACAAATAATTTGCAAAAGCATTGCAGAATTGATTAAAGGCAGTAAAAAGACAGTGAAAGCGCTCCGTAAAATAGCAAAAGTGCTCACGAGGCAAGAAAAATGTGTTGTGGATCTGTGCAAAGGTGCTATTAGAATGATAGATAGAAAATAGAAAGTGTGAAAGTGTCATGGATCAACGCAAAGGCGCACTAGTTTCTCATGAAAGCGCCAAAACAATGCTTGAAAGTGCCATTTTATCTGTCAAAAGTGTCATTTAATCTATCAAAAGCGTTGTTTCCTAAAAAACTCGAGAGTTAAACATATGCAAATTTGACAAAAATGAGATAAATCTGAGTGTTTAGTAAAGTGAAGCATTCGGCCCCACGGTGGGTGCCATTTTGTATACTAGAAATAGTATCTTAATAGAATTAGTATTGACAATAAATGAAATAGTAACTAAATAAACCACAATTATAGCAACTATTTAGCAATTTTAAGATCAATTGAGCATCCTATGGCTCTCTATCTAAGAGTGTTAATAGAAGCTCTCAATAAGCTACCATTAATGATAGTCCTAGAATGAGAAATGATAAAGATTAAGCTAAAGCTAACAATTATATTCAAATTGAATGTTAATTAAGCTCTTAAAATGCCTTTCTAGCTATAAAATGCAAGAGGTTTGATGCAATTCTAAGATGTGTGGTTATAAATTATGAGGAATTTAGGCCTTCCTTTTATAGATTTTCCCAATGGTAGGGGGTGTAGTGTAGTTGATCATGATTAAGCCTTGGTTGAGTCTTTGGTTCCACCCTTTGAAGACAATGCAAAGTTTGTGTCCTCAAAGCTTGGGACAAGTAGACAAGATCAATGGACAAGATGCTCTTTCACTTTGAGTGATTGAGATTGAATTTGGCTTGATCCATGTGAATGCCTTTCCTCAAATCCTATTGGTTGATTGAATTTCCTCCCTTTTTGGGTTGTTGAGAGAAATTAGGATTTATTAATTGATTTTAATTAATTTATTTAGCCATTTACCCCTTGAATGGGTTGAATTTGATTTAATCCAAGACTATACAATTATTTGATTTAATTATATTTTGATTTGATTGCATTTTATTCAAAGACTCTCAATTTTGATTTATCTTGAATTAAGACTTGATTTTAATTTTCATTGGCTGATTATGCATTGTGATTCAATTAATTCAATTTTGTTTAGAAATTTCTTTGATTTGACTTGATTTATCATTTACTTATCTTTGTCCATTTTCAAGTGATTACAGTAAGTTTCACAAAGCACTGTATGGACTAAAACAAGCACTGGGAGCATGGTATGAGAGACTACATTCATATCTTATTAGTATTGGATTTATTAATGTGTGTGTGAAAATTGTATATAGCTATGGACACAACACTTCGGTAAAACATTAGAGGTTAGCAAAATCAAAATCTGCAAGTAATTAAAACTAAGGTAACCAGGCGATTTACTACCTTCAAGTAGGTGTGAGTATGATGTTCTCAGATTGAAATCGAGATCAGTGATAATGCAACACCTAAATGAAGGATTTGAATGCAAAAGAATGAAAAATTGTATGAATGCATATTAATTTATTTTTTTGGATTTTGTATGCAATAAGATGAAAAATTGTGTGAATCTAATCTAGATGAAAATGAAATGATATGCAGATTTAATCTAGGAATGATATGAATGAATGAATGCTATGAAAAACTATGAATGCTTATGACCAACAATGAAAAATCTCACAAATCGCCTGTAGCAAGTGCTCGATCCTTCAACTACAAATTCACCAAAGTAATTTTGCAAATTGGAGAGTGGTTAAGTGTGAAGAGCTGAGCCTTGATTTTATAGAAATCTAGGGCTTGAGGATGCATTGAAAAAAGCCATAAATCACTCTTGATGAACTCAGGTTGATTTTTGAGTCAATAAGAAATTAAAAACATATCAACTCACAAAATCATGCAAAATCATGCAAGAACAGCCTTTTAACTCAAATCAAAAGTTTAGATTAAATTTCAACTCAAAATAGATGTTGAGTTTCCAAAAGTTAACAACTTGAATTGATTTTATGATTTAAAGTTTAACTACTCCTTCAAATGTGCATAGATAATTATGAATTAATTTAAAAATAAAGTGATTTATCTTCAACTTAACTGATTTTAAATTTAAAACAACTGATTTATGGGTTAATCAATTATTAAATCAAACTTTTATTCAAAAACTATATTATTAAATATTGACAACTGACATTAAGTAATTAAATAAGAATTTAATCAATCAGTCATGAGATTTTTTATTTATTGTCAAAATTAAATAATACAATTTAGGAATAAATAGAATTAAATCTAATTAAATAATTATGTGGTAGAATTAAATCTGATTAATTAAATATTCAGAATATATAATTAATCAAACTTTAGGATAAATAGGATTTATCGTCAAATAATTATTAAATCAAAGATAATTAGGATAAATAAGGAATATTCAAGGAATATCTCCCAATGCAAAATTAGGATAATCAATTAGGTTTTGATGATTTGATGTGCAGATGTGTCTTAGGTTAGGACTTTGATGTCAATTTTATTTGATTTGAAGATGTAAGAGGTTAATGAACCTATAGCCCATTTTTGGGGTATTAGAGTTAGAACAATTGATAATAGAAATTTATATTTGAAAGGAGAAACTGATGACAAGATTCTTATTGCTGAAATTTTTGTTGATGATATCATATTTGGAGGACATGATAATCTATGCAAATCAATTGTTGATGAAAAGAGAAAGGAATTTGAAATGTCAATGTTTGGAGAGATTAAATTCTTTCTTGGTTTACAAATTCTAGAACAAAGTGAAGGGATATTCATAACACAATCAAAGTACATCAAAGAAGTATTGAAGACCTTTGGAATGGAAGATTCAAAACCAGTAGGTACACTGATGGTCATAGGATGCAAATTAACAAAGGATGATCAGTCAACCAAGGTAAATTAAACACTATACAGATCAATGATTAGAAAAATGATGTATTTTGTGCATAGTAGACCGGATATTGCACATGTTGTTGGGATTGTAGTAAGATTTTTTGCTAATCCTAAGGAATCACATATGACTATTGTTAAGAGGATTCTGAGATACTTAAAAAACACAAAGAATTGTGTTTTATGGTACAAGAAAGAGCGCAATTTTGAACTACAAGTTTACACTGATGCAAATTGGGCTAGAAATATTGATGACCAGAAGAGCACTACTGGTGGAGAATTCTTTTTGGGTGAAAGATTAGTTACTTGGATAAGAAAGAAACATACATGTATTTCTCAGTCTACTATCAAAGTAGAATATGTTGTTGTTGCTTCTAATTGTTCAAATATTGCATGGATAAAATAACTTTTGGAAGGGATGAATGAAGAGATCACTGATCTAGTGATTATATATTGTAACAACACAAGTGCTATAAACATTTCTAAGAATCTAGTGATGCATGCAAAGACTAAGCACATATCTATTAAGTATCACTACTTGAGGGAACACGTACAAGAAAAGCAAGTGAAACTAGAGTTTATGAAATTTAAAGAACAACTTGCAAACATATTTACCAAACCATTATCGAAGGATACATTTGAGTACTTGAGGACTAGACTAGGGGTCCATCCCCTGTCTATCGGTCACTAAGGTGATCAGAAGGTTGCATCAACCTATACTTTATCAGAATATCAAATGATGTTGATGCATATTGTTCACACTTTAGGTTTCCTAAAGATTGTGAAAGAAAAAACAAAAAACACTCTATATTGGTACATGAAGGTACTTGATTTGAACCGAACACCAGAGATAATATTTTGACTACTATAGAGTTGTTTATTATTTTTGACATTGTTGTCAAAGGGAGAGAAGAAATCAATGAAAGATTTGGAGAGAGAATTAATGAAATATCTATCCAGTGGGAGAGAAGAATAATAAAGGGAGAGAAGAATATCAAAGAAGCAAAAGATCAAATCCACATGGAGAGTCTACATGAAAAGTTATGTAGTGATTAAACATATAAAATGTACAAGCCAGGGAGATCTTACCAAGCTAAAACAATTATCTATAGAGTTGTAGTACACATTTTTGGTATTCTATGACATATTTCATATTTGTGTTGTCATCAATGCCAAAGGGAGAGATTGATGTTCTACAATTGATTGAATATCTTGATGAAATGAATGGACAAGTGAGAGACAATGATTAGAGATCACTGAGCTACTAAAGTGATATTTAAGAAAATTAAATCAGTCAATGTATTTTCATTGATGTCAACTAGTTTTGACTATACTTATCATAATAGTTACAAACATTTGAAGAAGGAAAATGGTAAAGGAATGAGATATCTACATGAAGATGAGATGGATATGGAAGATATGGCTAAGGTATACATTGGGTAACTTATTGATGAGTCTATGGCATCATAGTGTTGACTTGATTGTATTACATGAATTTTTTATGTATTGAAGATTAGAACTGAACAAGTTTATGTGCTCGGTAATTGAAGATTTATGTATACACCAAGCTAGTGTAGTTTATAGTGAGTAACAATAATAACTGAGTTAGTTATCATAGACACATTTTGTATTAACTGAGTAAGAGAAACAACTAAAGTTTATAACAACTAACTGAATTAATGTGTTGGACAATTGCTTATGATTATGAGGTAAAAGATAAGTTTTTTATGATAATATAATGGCTGAAAAAATTCAAGATTGACGAATGGAGAAGGATGAAATGTGTTATAGACACATCTACCAAGGAATCTTGAAGCGGCAAAAGGAACGATGGAGATTAAGAGGCAAAATCTAATAGATGATAAGAAAATGGTTTATGAAGTCTATTTAAAGAGACATGAGATTAATTATTGAGTATGGAGATTATTGACACTATAAGAGAATTCATGTGAAAGGACTATTTTCATGCACCATTGATCAAACTAGTTACAGACAGAACCGAGCTAAACTGCAGGCATTACCAAGTGTCAGGGTATTATTCACCGAGCTGAACAAGTTGGAGGATATTAAGGATTGAATTGAATATTGATCAGAGGAGGTATTTTGAGCTTAGCATAGATCTGAACATTTTCAAATCTTAGTTGTATTTGAATCAGATCATTATTGTATCAGTTTAACCATTGTTATAGTAAAATCTCTTAACCGAGTGGACTTAACAGTATTTTTGTATTTCAATATGGCATTCAATGAATGTTGATTATTTTCTTGTTGACCCCATAGTGAATGTTGGTCAAGGGAGAACTGTTAGTGATAAATTCTCTAACTAGGTCACACCTTACTGTGTGTTTTGTAACCTTTGACAGGGTTGGCTCCTAACTGAGCTCACTTCAGAAGAGTGAATTATTTTGGGTTACCGATCCCAAGTGGTTTTTCCCCTAGTAGGGCTTCCACGTTAAAAATCTATATGTTATATGTATTTGATGTGATTGGATTGGTATTTTACTTTACACATTTCATAACTAGTCAGATCGGTAAACACAGTATTGAATTGACTGCCAATTGGTAGATGAAGAGAAAGTTATTGTTGATAGCTTATCAAGTTGATAATTTGTTTGAAAAGTTTAAATATATACATCTGGGAGATTTGGGACTATCTAATCATTGGCACTAACTTATTCACCCCCCCCCCCCCCCCCCCCCCCTCTCTCAGTTATCTAACATATTTGAGATAACATGATAGAAAAGTGCATATGCATGTGTATCCATACACCTACTTCTAAATCTTCAAGGTTGAGTATGACACATTTTTTATAACACCTTATAGCCATGTTCATATCTTTTGTAACTTGACTATAATAATGCCCCAAAAATAAAAAGAATCTCCATAAGATGGATTTAACTTAATTGCTAAGATGAATTGTTCTACAACTTTCTCCATGTAGATGTCTAAATTTTCTCTTGCTTTCCAATACAAGAAGCCCTGCAAATAATCATTTATGAATATTAAAAAATAATTAATTAAAAATCTTGTTGATCAAAGAAGAGAAAAGAATAATATAATATGTCATTTTTTTACTGAAGTAACAATTGAACACTATTAAGTCACTTGCATAATGAGAGATTACAAGACAATTGTAAATAATTGTTGATCAACATAAACTTCCATCATTGCTAGTAATGATAAAACTGGAAGTAATTTTTCATTAAAATTCAAATGAGATGAAATCAAAGAGACATATACCAGGAGAAAATAAATCCTTCAAGAACAAATGTACAAGTAGAAATTCATGCACAATCTGAAATAAATCATAAGACCTGGACCTGACCTTTTCAAGCATCTCATAATCTATTATGATCTTTATTACCCACAAGCTTTACAAATATAAAGGATTCTTTTCAAAGGGTGTCAATGTGTCACAAAACTTTAATTTGTCAAAACAGGTTCTATGGCCATTTATAGATGGCCATTCTAAGAAACATATTAAAATACAAAACCTCACTACAAAAAATACATGTGTAGATCATAATTGGGAAGCCAACATAGATAGCCTTTGGATTCAACACAAAAAACTTGGTATTTTTCGATTGTCATACCTATCTCTAAAGCTTTGAAGGGTACAAAACACCCTACCTTGATAAATTATAGATAATATAGCTGGAACTAAATGTAATGCATAAATTCATTAGCAATAATGCTAAATGCCACATTAATTAATATCTGTGAGAAAAACAAAAATAAAGATTAAACTTTCTTGATGGGATTCATTGTCTCGGCACTGTGAGCCATAATTGTAGAAAGTAGGTATAATGGAAAACCTGAACAAGATAAATAATAAAGTAAACCGAAACAAGTGAAGAAAAAATATAATAATACTTGACTTCAAAACCTTAAAGAAATGTAGTCTCATGGATAGCAACAATTGCAGGATACGTACACAATGAAATTTTTGAAAAGGCTTTAGAAACTGTTGGCAAGTTGACTATATTGTTGTATATGACTTAATATAGTGTTTTCATTATGGCAACAAAGTCATATAGTGTTTTGGAGTCAGCGCACTTGATGAGAAGATCAAAAATTGGCTAAGTGTAGAAGACTGGATAGTTACCAGAGCACCAGTAGTTTAGAGCATTAGTGCATGTGCGTATGACCGAGTTATGGTATGCACCCTAGAAGATAAGTTGGTAAGAGTGTATTCATGCTTGGTCTATGAGTGCATGATCAGATATGCAAGTATGATGAAGTTAAAGATAGTTGAAGTTACACATCTAGTGAATGCCAGAACAGAACAATGTATGCAGTCGACTGATGGTAAATTGATTAGCGACTATAATATTGTTATGTAAGGACTATGCGCCTATTGTAATTAGGTTGTAGACATATAATTATGTTTGTTTGTAAACACGCTTGATCCAATTGAATTGGAAGTTTTGTATGTAATTGGTTTAAGGGCCGACCTAGTTAATTGTTTTGTATGCGCATATAAATATTAGACGTTCCCTTGTAATTAGTCATGGATGTTGCTATAGAGTTGAAATAAGCAAAGAAAAAGTATGAGAAGAGTTGTTGAGATGTATTAGAGCTTTTCAAGAGGTCAAAGCATCAGCACATCAAAGGAACTAATCAGAAAAGTAGTGTCACAGTGCCAGTTCATCCAGCAGATATAGTGTGTATCTGAGATCATAAGGTTGTAGCCTTCAACCTATTCACTAAATAGGTAGGTGAGGCCCCACTTGAGTAGTGAGCTCTAGGATAGTGTGTCCACACCCCTAATAGGGTTATTGTAAAAGAATCCTAACAGGGTCTGACCCTTAACCAGGTCACTGTACTAAATGTAATGTAAAGACAACTCCTAACAGGGTTAAGGATCTTCTAACAAGGATCATAAAACACTAGTATAAAATATTAGTGGGTGTCAATTCCCACCAGGGTTTTTACCTATTTGGGTTTCCCCATAATCATATTGGTGTTATGTGTTGAGTTCATGTTTCCTATTTATGTTAATATTCATTTTAGTATTAAGCATTCAAGATTGATTAAAGAGTAAAAGAAAAAGATTGAATATAGTGAACACTAATTGAACACACACACACACACACACACACAGAGATATATATATATATATATATAGATATATATACCAATACAATATATTATTATTAATCAATATCTAAACTTATTATGTGTTCTAAAGGATTATACGACTAAAGCTACAAACTTTAACACTCCTTAGCTAGGGAGGATGATTAAATAGAATGTGTAGGGGTCTTCCTTTTCAACACTTATGATCCTCACCATAGTTACACAAAACTGCTATAATCATTAACACACCCTCTTAGCTAGGGAGGATAAATATATTACCTCAATGTAATATGTGAGTATAGATAATCATTTAAAATTTATATCATTTTACTGATATCATGAGAAATGGTCTTCAAGTATCAAATCCATGATACTCACCAAGTACTCAGAGCAATGGTCTCCAAATATCAACTCACAAGAAATTCATCAAGTGCTCAAAAATGATTATCATGAGTAATGGTCTCCAAGTATCAAATCCATGATACTTACCAAGTACTCAGAGTCATGGTCTTCAAACACCAAGTCCATGATATTCACCAAGTACTCAAGATGTCTTGTATGATATGTGCACTAGTATCACATATGTGATACTTACCATATAAACATGATATTATATAGACTGATCATGGCATGTCTACAGATATTACGTCACATAATATCCACCATGAAGATCTCTAAATCATAAATGGTTTATTTAATGATATCAGCCTTATGATGTCTACCATGATGTCTAAGAGATCCTAACCATCATGACATGTCCACAGATATCAAGTCACATGATATCCATCATGATGGATATGTTGAAAATTCATCACCTCACAACATCAATCAAATACAAGTGTTAATTTTTTAAAAGTCATCACCTTTCTCCAATGTTCACAGGAGGGCCCATAAGTCCTAGAGTCACACACATGAAATCCACCTTGAATCATCTCAGAGGGTGGATCCATCACAGCTCATCCAAAAGGGTGGAAACAAGGGCTTTCACCTTAGACTTCTCTCTCAAAGATAAGAATGCAATAACATACAAGATAATAGATCATAGATGTTAACACTCCTTTTCATCTAAGGCTTCATTCTCCATCATACCAAGTTTATCTCGAAAGTATACAACCTTCTTTCTAGCAAGATACTTGGTGATAATATCAGCCATATGTTTTGTTTTGATAATGTACCTTGAATATTATACTTATTCACTATATCTCTTATATAGTTTGCATCGTTATAGGTGAACCCCAATTTATGTAGGAGTTAGCATAAAGGTATTTAATCCAACACACATGGAACTCAAACTCATGATCATAGTCCTCTAGATGCTCCCTTTAAGGTCTTGTATCAACCTCCTCACCTCCTCGTCCAAGGTTGTTTTTAGATGAACTGTCATACTCCCTCTGAATCTAATATCAACCTTCTGTGAACAAGCCATGAATTTTTTCTTTAGTCCGCATTAAGCTCTTTTCTTGAATGCCCAACCATCTATATAGGAATATCATGACCTAGATATTTGCATAAAAACCTTCTAGCTCACATACATGGAACTACATCATTTGAATCACAATTCTTTTTCCTTTTATAGTTTCTTGGTCACTAGGGAAACCATCTCAATATGGTTTACTCCCTCTGAATCAATATGACCAAGATCTTTGAAAATCAAATAAGGCAGATCCTCTAGATGTTGTACTGACTCCCTCTAAAGCTTTGAGTACTAACATCAACATTTAAACTTCTCATCCAAGGTTGCCTCTGATGGTTCATTAGACTTCTTCCGAATACAATATCAATCTTCTTTTCCTACAAGCGCATCCCCAGAAAGATCAAGGCAAATAGCTCTTATAGTACGTATAGAAATACAAATAAGAGATTAACTACAAGAAGTAAATAAAGGTAGTTCTCAAGATATAATAAAAATGCTTATCTCATTTTTTTGGAGTAAATATTGAATGAAATCCTTCACGATGTGAGTCCTTTCTACATGTGTGAGAAAGTTGTAGTTGTAGTTTCTTCTAGCATTTGCTCACTTAGAATAGCTCCCACTAGATCCTTATATTCTTTCATATCTCTATTCCTATCTTCAACATACTCTTTCACAATAGGTATGGTCTCTTCCTAAAGGGTCATCTTTGTTAAAATGAACAAATTAAACCTTATTTAATATGTTGTTAAACAATTCACATCCTTCAACTTATTCTTCATTGCATAAAAACTTTCTAGTTTTTGTTAAATAAGTCACATTTCTAGTGGTGCATTATTAGTGTCGTCGTTCAAAATATCTTTAATGTTTATTGGCTAGAAAACTTGTTCTTCGTAGTTTTGTTCTAACTAAAGTCTTCTATCAACAAATTGCTCAAATCATCATATTACTAGTCGACAATTTTATATTTATCATTGCTAAATTATTGCTTTCTTTTAAACGCTAATCTTGTATGTCATTGCTGCAATAATATGATTTTCCTTTCAATCTGATCACTATTCTAACAGTTAGATTTATTTTGTTTTATCAAACATAAGAATCAATTCTTGATTCATAAATTCATTGTCATTAAGAGTATTTCTCGCCATCTTATGGTTGAGGGTTGCATGTTCGCTAAAGAATCATATTATAGTTAATGTAGAATCATGAGATGCAATGCCGAGAAGTAATACAAGATTATCATACTCACACTGTATATGCTTTAGTTCTTGTTTTCACCGCCAATTTGGATTTGAGATTAGTTATTTGCTTCTGCAATTGTTGAACATCTTTAGCACAGCCATGCACGAGGTCTTTCAACCATGCACTTGCTTCGTACACAATGTTATTCACTATATTTTCTCTTTGTACAGCTTCAATACCTTGAAGTATTTTAACAATATGGTCAGTTCTAAAGACTCTCTACACAATTGTGAACTTTTCTAGATCATCTTCAGGGAAATGGCGTGCCAAGATACAATCTTCTGAACATTTCTTGCATTGTAATCTACAGGCCGCACAAGATACAATCACTCTATTTTCCATACTAATAATAAAAACAATGTTCTCAATGTGTAATAATGCGTATCTCATGTTGTCTAAATATATTTCATACATATGTATCCTAAGACATATGTATCGCATATGCCTCCAATTATGTCATTATCCATGCTGAAACCATTTATGTAGTAACTATTTATATGGTCTTCACCATATCGATGAACTTCATTATATTTATGTTAAAGTTTTGAATCGTAGTTTAACTTCCTCTTTTTGTCTTATTCGATGAATGATATTTGATTGATTCTCTTACATTTCCTATATTTTCAGCCTAGCTCTGATACCATGTTGATTTATTAGGATCATTGCAAATGTATTAACATTGCCTCTTTAGTATATGTTTTTCAAGAGAAATGATCTCTCTTTTATATTGAGAAAGAGGCTAGGAGAGATATGTCCCCTCATGGGACATGTCTATTCATTATAATGTTTCATTAATCAATCATATATATTAGTATAAGTTTGCATAATATATATAATATAACATATATATATGTGTCATATATATATATATATATATATATATATATATATATATATATATATATATATATATAAACGTATTATATGTATTCTAAAGGATTACACGACCGAAGCTACAAACATTAACAAATTCAAAGAATAGATTACAGATAGATCAAAGAACAACTTGATGTGAAGTGATGAGACTATTTCTGACAAGGAGAACCGACTCCAAACTTGATCAAATGAAGATCGATAAGAGATATCATCTCTAGACTTGATTGAGCGAAGACAGATGAGCAAGACTAGAGTATCCATCATGATATGAAGTGATGAGACTAAATATATGTCCAAAGAGATTTGAGATAGATACCTTAACAAGGATTTTGAGGAAGCTAATCACCTAATTAAGAGACAATTCCAAATTGATATGGGTCTTGATGAACCTCACATGCCCCAAGAGATACTTGTCAAAGTGATTTGATATGAAGCGATCGGATCACTCTTTCAGAGGGCGATGTAGAGAATCTCAACTCGATATGGTTCTTGATGAAGTTGAGATTCCCTGAGTGATGATGTTTTAGTCACTGATTGACTCGATCGATAAAGATTTGGTTCAGTTGCTAGATTTGTAGATTAGGAGATTTGATTGATGAAGAGGATTTTCTATATTTTCATGCCCCCTTGAGATCAAAATGGAAAGGAAGAAAGAAGGTGGAAGTGAGCATGAAGTGATAGAATCAATGGTCAACTTTATTTGACTTTGTAAATTGATCTTGAGATTTTGATTTTGATCCCAAAAATAGATTCAGGATCAAATATGATGATTCACAGTCGAATGCCTCATTTGGGAGAAAGGAAGAATGAAAAGAAATCATAGCTCAAGGGAGACCATAAATGCATAACTACATGCAGCCCTAGAATGAAGTACAACCTAAGAGATGATTCAAGTCATTGATCATGTAGCCATTCATTTTTCATCATTTGAGTGTTTGGGACATCAGAGGTCAATACAACCTTCACTAGTGTGAGAGAGACCATGGAGATATGAATATGACCTTATCCGATGAAATGTAGGAAACACACATAAGCATCAAGACATGAGCATCAAGATGGCCTGAACATGGTTTCCAGTTTGTTGTTTTAAGATAACACATGTACCAAGGCACAAGCTTCCAAGATAACTAGGAGTGTCATCGTATGTGTCACACATAAGTAAAAGACAAGGAGATAATTCTAACCTCACCTAAGTATCCAAATAAAGAGGTTCGAGGTATGCGCGATGTTCCAATTGTGATGGAGGCTCTTAAAACAAACACCCATCTTATTAGATAGCTTAGGATTATTAAAATCACACCACAAAAAAATCAAAGAAAACATTGTTATGCCCCCAATCATGAATCTATAGTCAAGTAGACATCATCGAGCAACCTTAGAAGACATAGCAAGAAAAAATCAATGATAACAGACAATACACAAGAAAATAGTTCAACATATCTCAGTTGTTTTCAATTTTCTAGGATGTAGTTTTTGTTGGGTGTTTAAGAAACACCTTTGTGCTAGTGTCCAAGTGCAAGTGTGCAGTGTATAGTGCAAGATCTGATATGTATTGAGAAACATAGTGATGTCAAGATTGGTAGTGTTAAGAAACATTTTTGGATTGGGGTGTTGAGAAACACTGATTAGTGTCAGAGATAAAATTCCCATCAAGAAGGACTGATAAATTAACTCAGGTTAAGCTCAAAAGATTGACCAAGTGATAAAGTACTGACAGTTTAGATATGCATATGATTTCCCCCAGTAAATGGATAAGAACCAAGAACAAGACTAAGACTAGTTCCAGCCCATGATGGCATAAGGAAATAGAGAGAAAGATGGATGCAGGGAGGTTGATGGAAGCACAAGAGATCAACCACACATTGATAGATGGAGCACTAATTACAAGTGACGCTTGTTTGCCAGATTTTCACCAATTGGGATTATTTTATTTTTTCTAGAAAGGTGCCTGGGATTATATTATTTTATCAAATAAGTCACCGATGAATATCACACAAAGGATGATAAGAGGCTTCCTTACCACTGCATGGTCGAAGATCTCAAGCAATATTTTATAAGCATCATTTTACAACAGATCCCTAGACAAAATAATAAAGCACCAGATGTCATGGCTACTATTGGATCTTTGATATCTATGCCAGAGATAAGTACACGATGCAAATTTCTTGTCGAGAATCTCATAGTCCCTACCCATGAACAACTGAATTTTGAGATAGTATGTAAAATTGTTAGTCCTGAATCACCATGGTACCAAGAAATCCCTACCTACCTCCATGATAAGATCATCCCCCTTACTCTTACGCCTAACCAACAAAAAACCTTCATCTATCATACATCCCACTACACAATGCTTGGATAAACCCTATTTCAAAAATACTTTTATGGGACTCTTCTTCAATGTCTGAATCTAGAGGAAGCACAAATAGCCTTGGGAGAGGTATATCAAGGAATCTATGAAGCCCATTCTAGTGGCCTCATCTTAGCAAATAAATTTCTACGCACTAGATATTACTGGCCGACAATGGAGAAGGATGCTTATCACTATGTAAATAAATGTTTTCCTTGTTAGCAACATGGTGATTTGATACATGCACCTGCTCAATCCCTCTAACCCACCATCACACCTTAGCCTTTCTTCCGCTGAGGTTTTGACCTTGTGGGTCAGATATTCCCCAAATCTGCCAGTGGCCACAAGTACATTTTAGTTGCCATAGAGTATTTTACCAAGTGGGTTTAAGAAATCCCCCTCACCTACACTATGGGTAAATGGACTTCCAAGTTCAACCTAAACTATATCATTTATTGCTATGGCATCCAAAAAGACCTCCATACTGATAATGGATCTCCCTTCAAGAATAAATATGTCACAAACCTTTCTAAGAAATTTGTTATTACCCAACATTGCTCATCCAAATATTTCTCATGAGGCAATGGTCAAGCTAAGACTACAAATAAAACCATATTAAAAATTCACAAGATGATTGTCAATGACACTAGCCATGATTGGCACCTGCAACTCAATCCTTCCATCTGGACCTACTGCACCTCCATCTGTACTCCCACTGGTGCCACTCCATTCATCTTTTTCAATGGTTTAGAGGTTTTCCTTCCCATCAAAATTGAGCTCCCTCCCTCATAATTTCTCTCAAGAACCTGATGTCCAAAGAACAATACCGAGTTGCCCACTTGCAAGAGTTGTAGCTCCTTGATGAGAGACACCTCAATTCCCTTAACTACCTTTATGTGTATAAAAAATGCCTACACTTATAGTTCAATAAGAAGATTAAACCTCATGATTTTGAGGTTGGTGATTTGGTCCTACAACACAACATTAAAATCCTCTAGAGATGAGAAAAGAAAGGAAAGTTCAAACCCAATTGATTGGGTCCATTTGTTGTTACTGCCAAGTTTGGTTATGGGGCATATCAAATAGCAATACCTGAGGGAGACCCACTCCTTAATCCTATAAATATTATGCATTTAAAGCACTACTATGCATAGTCCAACATTAAATTCCTCTACAATGTTTATTCAACAAAAATCCTAAAAATTAGAAAAAGTCCTGAAGAAAATCTTAAAAATTAGAAAAAGTCTTGAAGAAAATCCTAAAAATTAGAAAAAGTTAAACAAAAAATCTAAACACATTAGAAAGTCAGAAAATTTCAAAAAATAATACATATGATCCTGAAAAAATTCTAAAAATCATAAAAGCAAAAAAATCCCAAATAGCAAAAAAAGTTCCTGAAAAAATTATTGTCCTGGTGAGAACCTGGTAAATAGGCACCTTGACAAAAAAAGGGGGCAAATAAATTTTCCCAATATTGAAAACTTGGAAAATAAGCCCTTTGGGAAATTACCATGGTGAAAACCTATTTTAGGCACTATGGTAGCAGATTTGGATCCATTGTCTTCTTTTGTTTGTTGTACACCTTTTTATATACATCCTTGTCCTAGTCCTAGTCTAGTTTCAAGTCCTTGTTTCATGCATCGCAATAAAGATCCTAGCAAGTTGAGCATAACCCTATCACGCTGAGCTTTTCCTAGACACAATGACCACAAAAGTGTTTATAAAAAATCAACATCGAGATCAAATATATAAGCTATTGTTTCTTTCACATTTATTGCCAATGAATATTCATTTTTATCAGTCAATCAATCTTTTCCCTACAAGATGCGTCCTTCCTCAGTCGGCTCAAATCAAACCCATCAATCCTATCTCATTCATGGCAAGAACTGTGGATCGAATGACTATTTGGTCATGAGGTCATCTTTATTGATTTTATTCTTTTTTGTTAGTGGATCCTACCCATGATTGCCTCAATCGTTCATATCTTGGTATATTGTGAATGGAAAAACTTGATAGATGTGTTTTTTGTTGTATGATCTATTTTTTGACACTTTAATAACATTCTTGTTCATTTCTAAGTTATGATTATGCATATCTTACTAGGGGAAATGGGTTAGCACACTTACGTTCCTTCAAAGACTTGGATGTGCCCAGACCTCTGCAATAAGCATATGTCATTGGTTCCATCACAACTCTGAAATCTACATCTATGTTCCTAAAGTTATCTAGTGTGTATGAGAGTCTAGTCCACACAAAGGAACAATATCATTTGTGATTTTATAAGACATGATGCATACCTCCTTTTTCAAAATTAAACTAGGGTGTGCTCTCCAACATAAACACAAGTGATCCCACTAAATCATGTAGTCAGGTTTCATTTTAGTTTAGTTGCATGTTAGTTAGTTTCTTTGCATTTTTTTATTCGAGACAAGGGTCATGTTTATTCACCCCTCCCCTCCCCCTTCCTCAGTGGTTAGTTGATCCTATTGGTTATGTTGGATACACCCAAATACAAATAAAAATGGTTTCATTTCACTCTATATCACATATTTGACTTCATGGATTTAAAGATTAAGATCATGCAATATAACTTTCACATAATCACACACATCTTGTATCACACATGTCAATAACATAATCTATAACTATGCACGCATAACACATCATAAAGTCTCATAATCACCACACATCATAAAGCCTCATAATCCATTAGATAAGTTTATAAAATTTCTCCACAAAATATCATATAATTTCATCATAATACATCATTAAAATGATACATCATGCACCTGAGTGCTTCTATAAATGTGCATCTCATCCAAAACATCTAAAAAATGTGTATCCTATATAATAAACTGGATCAAGTAGCCCCTGGGAGGATGTCCCTATTGTCCTAGCCTCCCCCTGTGAACCTCATATAGCCAATCCCTCTACTCCTCTAGCTCTATCACCTCCTATATTTGTGTCTCCAAGTGGCCTTAGGGCTACTGACCCTGATGATCTTCCTCGGGTCCTCTCTAATATCCATCACTTTGTGTAGGGTGGTTGTCTCATCTCTAGAGGCAATGCCTAATGATAGAGGGACATATAATAGGTCACCTCTCTCCTTTCCTTCATCACATCTCTTTATGCATCCATGTTGGCTATCAATATTTATGCTACCCCCGATAGGGTCGCCATCTGTCTTGCTATCCCTCACTCCCCTCGGTATGTATTTGCTCTTCTCTGCCATGTATCCCTATCAACTGTCAACTTTTGGGTGCATTAGTCTGTCTATCTCTATATCTCCCCCATCTATCCCTGTGATAACACTATCTCCCCTCATGTCTCATTGGTAACTATATGAGTCTCTTTCATGGTGAACTCTCTTGTGTCTACTCATCCCTGTAGTATGGCTAGGTCTCACCGCATGCTCTCTACCTAGGCCTTGGCACTGCCTGATCTGATCCTCTTTGTGACCACTACTACCTCCTCCCTATTTGCTTTGTCCCTCTCTACTACCACTACTACCTCTAATCATCTTACCTTATCCTGGAGGATGACTATATTCTCATGCTTCCCCTATCTCTCATCTCCTCTTGGTCCTCCTAGTCCCATATCCTCATCCTCAGGTAGTGACCCCTAGGCCACCTCATCTCTATCCATCTACACTACTCATGGGGCATGAGGAATCGCACATGTGACTAGTCTTTGAACTATCACTCTCCTCCGCTTTGTAGCATGTCTCTATATCCCCAACCTAAATCCTAGCACTGCTACTAGTCTATCCTCTCTATCATCCCTATCATCCTCCTCATCTCGCACCACACTACATACTCAGTTGTCACCCCTACATCTTCCAAATATCCCTATACTATTTCCCATTACATCAACTGCATACCTCTCCAACTGCTCCTTGTACTACAAAGATCCACTTTGAACCCCCTTACTGACCCAATCTCTCTAGAGAAGATGGGATGTGGATACCTATCTAGAATAATACCTTATATAATACCAAATTGTCTATAAACTCATGATGGAATGTACCTAGCTATCTGGAACATCATCATCCAAATTAGCCAATAATTTATATGTACATATCCAAGATACTCTACATCCAAGCTACCAACCTCTACCTTCTTGCTCATTCCAGTAACCCCACACCTCATAGCCTTTGTACAACATTCACTCAAATCATAATAGCTCGTCTCTCTTCCAAGTCTCTATTGATCTCACCTCTCCATATGATAATGGTGGTCTATATCGACATGTGAATGACTCATATCATTGTCATCTCCCCTCTCCTCACAATGGTTATACCACTATGATGTGATCTTATGCCCAAATGAGTAGTAGTTTCACTCTTGGTCCCATCATATGCTGGGTTTAGTACACACATATATAAAGATCATAATATAACTGTGCCAATATCGAATACCCCTAGCATTATGATATCCTCTCCTCCTCCTCCAACATCCGATTCAGAACCCTCACCCATCTAATAGGAAATTCATGCCCTGAATGGTCGGGCATCATCCTCCCTCCAATTAATCCATTTAAGTATAATGTTACCCGAGGCAGTCCCGTCTCCATTCCCCCTCTCCATGACATCCATTATCGATCAATGGATAGCCAGTCTACCTAGCACCTAAAGCTCTCCTCCAAAAACTTATCCACTCTCTCCAGTTGATACTTAGGCATTTCTCCCCTGATTGACACAGGTAATATTCTCCACTGATCCAATAAGTTCACTATCAACTCTCCTATCGGTAGGTGGAATCTTGATGTCTTTGAATGCCACCTCTCAATCATAGCAATCATAGCAATCATGAGCACATTATGTGCTCTTAGATATGGTCAATCATGCACATGCTACAATCCACATAGTGTCATGTGTCCTCACTCGGATTCGGTCAACTATGCTCACAACACTATCATATCTGGTCACCGCTCCTTCGACCTAATCTAGTAGTCTACCTCTTGCACCCAATCAAACCCCACAAGTTTGTCATCAAAACCATCCCAACCCCTCATCCCTATTCTACCTACCCATTCCCTGAGAAGCTTCCCCCTAGAAAATTCCCTTGTCCTTGGTCAACGGGTGGCTCCATTCTGCCCTTAGGTGGGCAAAGTCACCCATCCGTTGATGGGTGACCTTGTTCTACCCTTGGGCGAGTGGGGCGACCTATCTAAGGGCCTCCCCCACCCTTAGGAAAGTGGCCCCTCTCCTCCCTTGGATAGGAGGGGTGGCTCACCGAAGGGCCTCCATCGTCATAGGGAAGGTGGAGCTGCCCGTCTATCAATGAACGCCTCTATTCTGCCCTTGGGTAATCGAAGCTACCCATGGATGAGGTGTTATCTTGTGGTGATTGATCAGAGAAGTATTATACACTTTCCCTCTTTGTACTCTATTTTATTAATAGATTCTAGTGAACCAAAATTTTATGATGAAGCTGTGTAGGTGAATACAAAGCTTTAGTGGGAGTCTGCAATGACAAACGAAATGGACTCTTTGTTGAGAAATCAAACTTGAGATTTGTGTAAGTTACTTGCAGGTAAAAGGTCTTTACATAATAAATGGGTGTATAGGCTGAAAGAAGAGGATGGAGGTAAGAAAAATTTAAAGCTGAATTAGTCATAAAAGGATTTGAATAGAAAAAGGCTATTTATTTTGATGAGATATTTTCTCTAGTTGTCAAAATGACTTCTATTCGTACTGTTTTGAGTATGGTGGTTACTGAAGATTTACATTTAGAGAAGCTTGATGTTAAAACAAATTTTCTTCATGGTGATTTGGATGAAGAAATATATATGGTACAACCACAAGGATTTGGGGTCAAGGGTAAGGAGAATCTAGTGTACAGATTGTAGAAAAGTTTATATGGCTTGAAGCAAGAACCTCGACAATGGTATATTAAATTTCACACTTTTATGAATGAGCATGGATACACTCAGTGTCATTCTGACCATTGTGTTTATTTTAAGAGGTTGGATGATGATAACTACATTATTTTATGTTTATATGTTGATGATATGCTTGTAGTTGGGTCTAACATGGATCACATTAAGGAGTTGAAACAATAGTTAGCACATTCATTTTCTATGAAGGATTTGGGGGTAGCAAAAAAAATCCTTGGTATGAAAATTTGCAAAGATAGGAAAAATTAGAAATTGACTTTATCTCAGGTTGATTATATATTGAGAAGGTGTTGCAACATTTCTCTATGGAGAATGCCAAAATTGTCAACACACCTTTGCCTAGTCATTTGAAATTGACTAAGGTGATGCATCCAAAGACACCAGTAGAGGAGGTTAAAATGTCCAAAGTACCTTATGCTTCAGTTATAGGGAGCTTAATGTATGATATGGTATGTAGTAGGCTAGATATTGCACATATAGTAGGAGTTGTTAGCAAGTATATGAGTCACCCTAGGATTGAGAATTGGAATGCAGTCAAATGGATCCTCAGATATTTAAGAGGTGCATCCAGTAAGTGTTTACACTTTGGGGGATCTACTACTACTGTACAAGGCTATGTTGAATCAGATTTGATAGGAGATATACATAGCAGATGGAGTAATACATGCTATGTATTTACTATTGGTGGGACAAAAATGAGTTGGATTTCTCGATTACAAAAGGTGAATGCATTATCCACTACATAGGCAGAGTATGTTGTTGCTACAAAGGCGTCCAAGGAGATGATATGGCTTCAATTCATCATGGAAGAATTGGGACATCTATAGATGGATAATTATCTATAGACAGATAGCCAAAGTGCCACTCATATTACAAAGAAGTATGCTTTGCACTCAAAGACAAAACACATACAATTACGGTACCATTTCATTCAGTCAGTTTTGGATGATGGGCAGTTAAAGCTGGAAAAGATACATACAGATGATAATTCTATAGATATGTTTACAAAGGTAGTAACAAGGGAGAATTTGAACTCCTATTCAACTTTGGTAGTTCTACTAGACTGAACAGGATAATGGAACAACAAAGTCCAAGGTGGTTGGATCTAGTGGAAGCTTCACAGGGTAGCGGTTTAGCTACAAGATCAGTCTCCAAGTGAGAGATTATTGCTTTGTTGATTAGTTGGATCCAATGGAAGCTTCACAAGGTAGAGGTTTAGCTACATGAGGCCACCCTCCCGCTTTTGGATGGGCAAAGCCTCCCATCCTTAGATGAATGGCTTTGTGCCACCCTTTGGGCAGGCAAAGCCCTCTGACCTTGGACCAATGTTGTTTTAAAATTATTGAGGACCGATTTTGTTTTGAAATTATTGAATGAAGTCATTAGCAAGTTTATGAAAATAATTGGTTGAATAAGGAGGAAAATAACAATACTATTGCAAGGCTTTGTCTTGAAAGGTCCTAGTGAATAACTTAGTCATGAACCTATAGTAGTGAGAAAAATCACCACACAAAGTTCAAATTTTTTTAACATGAGTCACATGATCACCTTACCATTATAAGTCTTAATATGAGGAATCTCAATACTTTGTGCGATAATGACTCAGATATTATCAATGGAAATAGGACTAGCAATATCACAAGTAGGAATATTGAACTTAGATTGGGTCAAAGAAGCAACTTGTTGTTGCAAAGAAGACATGGTTTGAGCTAATCTATTAATGGTAGAATAAATGGAAGAAATTATAGCAGGACAAACATTAGAAATATTGGGAAGGTTATTATGTGAAGCGGAGGGAATGTTGGAAGAAGCATGAATCATGGTAGGAGAAATAATAGAAGGAAGAGTTGGATATGAAAAAGGAACAATATGCCAAGAAGGCATAGATGAAGGCAATGATACACATGGAACACTTGAGAGAAGATAAGGAATGATAAGATTAGGGAGACTCACATGTGTAGGATTGGAATAGTGAATTGAAGTGGTGATGAGAGGTAGAGCATAAGTTGAAATGATAGGAATAGAAGTAGAAATAGGGAAAGAAGTTTCAACACTTGTAGAAGGTGGGACATAGCCTAACTCTTGAGCATGTTATGTCATAGGTTTAACATTGGAATCAATAATATAGGTGCGCATGTGAAATTGTACCTGCCTGTGAACACAACACTTTAGTAAAATATTATTGGTTAATAAATCAAAAAATATGCAATGAAAACAAACATCATTAACCAGGTGATTTACTGCCTTCTAGTAGATGAGAGTATGATATTCTCATAAATAACCGAGATCAGTGACTATGCAACACCTAAACGAAGGATTTAAATGATGAAAGTTATGAAAATGGATGCATGTTTTTGAATTTTTCTATGCACTATGGATGAAAAACAGTGTAAAAATGATCTAAAACTAGATGAAAGATGAATTGAAATCTAAACTAGCAATGATATGAATGCTATGAAAATGAAGAAAATAATGTTAGCAAGAATCTCAAAAATTGCAATCTCTCAATTCGCTAGATTGCACGTGCAAGATTATCCAAATTTATAGTCATTTGTAAAGGACTGAGGCCTATTTATATAGAAATTTAGGGTTTTAGAGAACTCATGGAAATCCAAAAATATCTCCCTGATCAACTCAGGTTGATTATTGAGTTATCAGGAAATTAGAAATAGTTATCTCATAAATCATGCAAAATCAACTTTTTAACTCAAATTACGAGTTCAGATCACTCAAATTTGCTTTTCAACTCACAATCACATGTTGAGTTCAAAAAGTTAACAAATTGAATTTAATAGTTGATTTAGAGTTTAGCTATTTTTTTGAGTTGTGCATGGATAATCATGAATTATTTAATTTTCCATGTGTTTTATTCTCAGCTTAACTGATTTTTTGAATAAAAATAACTAATTTATGGGTTAATCAATTATTTAATCAAACTTTACCCCAAAATTAAATATTAAATTTGACAACTTGATTTAATAAATTAAATAAAGATTTAATCAATTATTTTTAGAAATTTGATTTATTATCAAATAAAAATAATATTAATTAGGAATAAATTCAATTAAATCTAGTTAAATAATTAAGTGGCCAAATTAAGTTTAATTAATTAAATATTCAACATATTCAATTAATTGACTTTTGGATAAATAAAATAATATCATTTATCACCAAATAATATTTGATTAGAAATAATTAGGATAAATTAGGAATATTTAGGAATACTCCTCGATGCAGAATTAAGATAAGATTGATTAGGGTTTCAATGATTTGATGTACAAATGTGCCTTAGGTTAGGACTTTAGAGTCGATTTCAATTAGTTTGTCAATGTAGGAGGTCAATGGTACTGAAGCCCATTTT
Organism: Chamaecyparis obtusa; assembly: GCA_027943335.1. NCBI lineage: Eukaryota > Viridiplantae > Streptophyta > Pinopsida > Cupressales > Cupressaceae > Chamaecyparis > Chamaecyparis obtusa. The sequence goes on from BSBK01000092.1 coordinate 627,361, forward strand.
TGGGGTATTACATTTTTCCCCTCTTTGAATTACTGTGTGAAGCATAGTGGTTCAAAAATTAATCTATCTTTGATGAGATTTGGACTCAGTTATGTGGCGGAGAAAATTATCCTGAAAGGTTAACCGATTCCAAGATAGAAACCAATTGGAAATTTTGAAGATGTTGATCCAAGCCCTGATTGACCAAGAATCGAGATGATGTTAACAGTACCAACAATGAATCGATGATTACGAAGAAGTGATATGACACCTGATTCTGAACCTATGATTACGAGGAAATGATTGTCTTGACTCTAGACCTGATTGTCCAAAGGAATCGAAAGGATGCCAAATATGAACCTTTCAGTTATAAAGAATCAAGGAAATAACACTACTGAACCGATGGTTACGAAGAGCTCATACGATTTACAAGATTAAGAGAATACTAGATTGATATGAATTTTGATGAAACTGATATGCCCCAAGCGACGATGACTTTGATGATTCAGCAACTAGATGTGGTTGTTGTCTTGATTGTTGAAGGAAATTTGATTGATAGATTTGATTGATGATGTGTCATACCATGCCCCCTTTGGGATGAAAATAAAAATCTGCTAAGAAAGCCAACATGAAATGATTAGAAGTAATATAATCGATTGTAGAAGTGGTTGTACACATTCGGGGATGCATTCGACATCATTTAAGGGTCATGTTTGACCAAGTTTGGCTAGGTTTTACCATGAGTTGACCATGGTTGACCAATTTGAAATTTAAAGAGTTTGATGTTAGATAATTAGTTAAGTTGAATACTGGATTTTTGTGATGTTATAAGGTCGATGATGCAAGCAGTCGACCGTCCTGGGTCAAAAAAAAATAAATCACATTTTTTACAAAGTAAACGATCTCAAATTTTGATTTTGATCCCAAAAATGGGTTCAGAACATCGAAATTAGCCAGGGGTGCAAGTTCTACGCAAAATGGAGCACTTTGAAAAATTAGGTCAAAACCTTTATAAGGCCCAAAAGGGTCATTTTCAATTTATTTTAAACATTTGACTTTAGAAACCTTGTGGAGCCCTCTAAGAGAAAAATGAAGGTTCCTGTGTCGTCACATCATTTTGACCACTCCAAGCGGTACTAGAGACCCCGTTAGTATGGTAATTCGGTAAGTGGACCTCTGTGCCTCTTTGTGAATTCAATTTGAAATGTTTTTAATACTTTCTAGGATCTTTAGGACAATTTTTATTTTTTGAATTTTTCCCTCATGAGATGTCATACGACAACCTATGGGGAGTCATACAAAATTTTAAGTCTAATTGATTTGTCTTGTCTGTTGTAGTAGATTGTCATATGGGAGACACCTATCTCTTGTACGACGTTTCATAATGTCCCTCAAGTGTCGTGCAAGAGCATGTAGAGTGTCATATACCCATCAAATGTCGTATGGGTAGATGTATATTGTCATATGACAATTGGCACCAGTCTGAAATGTCGTATGGAAAATAATGAGCATTTTTTAGGTCCTTAGGCAATTTTTAAAAAAAAATTGATTTCATAGCTAAATTCCATAGCCTTTAATGCACTTACTGATATATTCATTTTCTCAGTTTGCATGTATATAGCCTTATTTTTTAGAAAATTTGTGATAGTTGTTTTATTGTCTATGCTCTGTAGGTTAAGTACCCTGACGTCCATGTTTGTATATCACATCCGACTGCCTAGAGACTCTGTTTGGCTTTACCTGATTCGATGAGGGTGCATCTCGCAACTTACGACTTTGAGTACTTGTTTAGTTTGCCTGATATTCGAGTCAACCATGGATTGATTACCGCGCTCGTAGAGCAATTTCATTCTAAGACACAAACCTTCCATCTTCCAATAATGGAGATCATAGTTATGCCCGAGGATGTATATAGGATACTTCAAATTCCATTTCATGGTCCTCGCCTAGACTATCTTAGTGCGAGTAATATAGGTTTGTAGGCATTCTGGACACTCTTTGGAGCAGATGAGCAGATCGTGCAACAAATCTCATGGGAGGTTTTTGTAAAATGTTACGAGCAGACTCATCATCTTGAGTGCATCATCATCGGAATGATCGACAAGATCATCATGTCTGACCGTCAGCAAAATAGTCTATTGATGGGCTGGGCTCCTATGGTTCAGTGATTAATGGCACATCTTGCAGAGTATGGATGGGGGCAGTGTTTATTAGCCCATATGTTCATAGAGATGCACAAGATTGTCTACCATGAGGGTAAGACATTCACATCAGGAGCTATAGTTCTCCAGATCTGGGCATGGGAGCACATTCCCATATGCAAGCCCATATGCAGGGATGAGAGGCAGGTTCAGGAGCCTCTCATCTACAGGTACTCAAGATTCATGACACAGGTTAGGATGGGGTGCACAGAGTACTAGCATCGAGTCTTAGATGATATGACAATGGCATCTGGAGACCTTATTTGCAGATCGAGGTGTGGCCTATAGCTCATGCTCAGTTCGACTATTTTTGTCAAAATGATATTTTGATAGGGCGGTCTACCACTATTCTTGAAAGGTTTTTTATCACATGGATGTGGAGATAGTATGGACTCATCTAGGATGAGCCCTAGGATTTTACCGCATACGCACGACAAGTGTGATAGATTAGATTGGGATGGTCCGCTAGATTGTCTTATGCAGTGTGCAGCCTTGACTATAGTGGGCTTCAGAGTAGGGACTAGGACTATTGAGCCCAGATAGCTGATGCAGGAGTCATTGATGCTTACATAGCATATATTGTGGAGCATCCTATTAGGCAGTTCTCCGATATGACAAATCTGATTCCCATGATGGAGGAGGTTGAGGATGTGATAGATGCCCCTATGGGCAGAGGACAGAGGCGCAGGAAGGTCCAAATTCTGATTGTGTAGCCCATACTACCAATGTGGAGAGTTGTAGGGACTCCCCCAAGACCAACATGATAGATGAGACCTCCCCTCATACCACAAGCAGCGGCAGTAGCTAGACCGACAATTTTGCAGCATCAGTACAACAGGGGTGAGGGTGGTACGCTAGGCAGGATTGGTAGCACTGTAGGTGCAGATGAGGTACTGGGAGCACATTAGGATGCACCCATGGAGGAGGCACAAGATGCCCTAGATTTTTATTTAGGAGTTGAGGTTCGATGTCATAAGGTGCAAACTGACACAGGTGCTGGTGATGATGAGGTGATGGAGGATGCAGAGGTAGCAGCGGAGGCAGATCTTGGACTGAGGTAAACACCTCATGATATTATCAGGTGGGTACATCACCAACTTTGGGATCAAAGGGCACATAGCTTATCCCTGGAGGTTCATCTATGGGAGAGACAGATAGTTGAGAGATTGAGATGCTAAGGTCAGGCGATTGCAGGCTGTGGTGATCCAGTAGATAGGGTGTGTTGCATACTATGTGTTTGCTTACTTTTTAGTGGTGCCACATGGGAAAAGAGTGACATCATACTCTTAGTATATGTTAGCATTAGAGGGAGCACGAGTGCTACGTGCTGATCCACCACCTGATGCACCTGCTGGAGGAGGAGCAACGCCTAATGTCAAGAACTAGGCTGACAACTAATATATTGTGTTTCGCATTTTTGACATATACTTGATAGCTCATTGGAGCTCATTCATTTGTATATGCACATTTGTACTATATTGACAGTTTTATATATATGAGATTAGATTTAATGGTTTTGAATTCATAGAACTTGTCATTTAGATTTATGATGTTTTATCATGTGATGCAAATGTATGAAATATTTCCCTTTCATTGTTAAATGTATGAATATGCAATGAATCATTATTTTGAATGTATGAATATGCACTGTATAATGCAATGATAGATGGTAGATGAATAAATACAATGTATGATTCTCTTTATGCTTTGATGGATGCACATGTATGTATGCAATAGATATGAGATATTATGCAGTGATACACATGATATTTTTATAGGTTTATGAAGATTTCAAGTACTAAGTCAATTTTCAAAATGAATGTGTAACCTATAATGACAACTACTTGTTGATAAGCTTGTAGGGACCTTTATACGATGCTCAGTCCTTATGATGTGTTTTTAGTGCAATTTTGGAGAATATCAAACATCATACTTTATCCAGATCATGAGAAAGATGCAACCATGTAAAATGCAAATGAAATGCAAGATCTAGGACTTAGTCACTTATCACATGTCATTTTTTATCATCACTAAATATTTTTAGGTAACACCGAATAGTTGGTACAATGTCCACTAGTTAGGCACCAATGAACATATGAATATTGACTTTTAGTTTGAAATGTCAGATTTAGATATAAGCACCAAGACACAAAAGCTAGGATGACCTGAATATCATGTCCATTTTGATTTAGCAATTTGTATAAGCATCATAACATAAATGTTTTGATGACCTAAATATGCCTTGCGTACAAACACACCAAGCAGCAGGGAGATCATTCTGATTCCAATGTGTATTACCCGCAGTGACCCTTTATCGTTCACATCCTTGGGTAATGTTGCATTTCACAATAGAAATAAAAAAATTGCTCAAAAAGACAAAGTTAAATCTGACTTACCTAAAGCATCCATGTATCAATGGTTGAGGTACATGTGGTCATCCAATCATGATGGAGGCACTTATAGTGGACACCAATTCAATCCAAAATTTCCAGGGTTATTAGATTTTCACTTATAAACATAAGACAAAGAAAAGATTATGCCCCTAGTCATCACTCTCTAATTCCTATGAAAGGACATCATCGATGAGCTTGAGAGAACATATTATGCAAAATCTCCATGTGAATCAGTTAGCATACAAGAAGATTAAAGCATGTTTGTCGAGATTATTGTTGTTTGTTGTTGTAGTTTGTTTGTGTTGTAATTGGGTGCAAAATCCTTTTCTGGTAGGGAGACAAACAAACTGACTCGAATATAGCTTTGAAGGACTTTGATTGGATATGACTCATCTGAGGTATACTGAGGACTGTAGGATATGACATTGGTTGCCCCCAAGTTTGAAATATTGATAGGATGTAGACGCTTTTGTTGTTTGGTGCTCAGACCGACTTTATTGAAAATAGGATGCGAAAGCAAACAAGGAGATATGTACAAACTAAAGTAGTATTGAAAGCTGAGAAATACCAAGATTGTGCTGATAGATGGAGCATTTTGATACAAGTGGCACCCTTTTGCCAAGTTTTCACCATCTTGGCAGAGATTCTATTTTTGCTACCAAGGCCCCTGTTTACCAGGTTTTCACCAAGGCACTTTTTCTTTTTCTTCTTTTTTTGTATTTTTCATTTTTTTAATTTTTTTGTACTTTTGTATATTTGATTTTTTTTTTGTGAATCATCGAGGTGCCTATTGCTAGGTTTTCACCAAGATGATCATTTTTTTAGGACTTTTTGTGATTTTTATACTTCTTTCAAGACATTTTCGCAAACTGAATGTCTTAGGTGTAGAATTTCTTCAGATAGAGAATGTTGATTGGTTCTCAGAGTTGTTCTCCTTCAATCGTTGAGAGTTGATAGGTTCTAGAGGCAAAATTAGTAGTGATAACAAAAGGACCCATCCAGTTGGGTTTGAACTTCCCCTTGCGTTCTCGATGGGATTAATTTTTAGTATTTTCTCTCAAGACTAGATTGCCAACCTGAAATTCTCTATGTATTACTTTCTTTTTATAGCCTCTAGACATTTGTTTCTAATATACTCTAATATGATCATACACAACTTGTCTATGCTCATCTAGTAGCTCAAGCTCTTGTAACCTAGACACTTTGTAATCATCATCAGTTACCATACCATGCATTCTGATTCTTAGTGATGGGATTTCAACCTTAATAGGTAGTACCACTTCATCCCCATATACTAAAGCAAAAGGAGTAGCCCCAATGGGTGTTATGATACTTGTTATATAGGCCCAAAGAGCTATATTTATCATCAGGTGCCAGTCTCTTCCTATTTTGTTGACTGTACGGTGTAGAATTTTCAATAAGTTCTTGTTGGATGCTTCAGCTTGTCCATTCCCTTGTGGATAGTAAATGGACGGCTAATGTTGAGTGATCTTAAATTTAGAGCATAAGGAATCTAGGTCCTTGTTCTTGAATTGGCCTTCGTTATCTATGATGATGGAGTGTGGTATACCATATCGAAAAATGATGTAATTCAGTATGAACATAGATATTTGTTTGCTAGTGGCCTGCGTCAAAGGAACTATTTCTACCCACTTTATGAAGTAATATGTAGCTGTTATGATATGGGTATGACCATTGGACAAATGTGGATAAATAGCCCCTATGAGATCAAACACCCATTATTGAAAAGGCCATTGTGTTGTAAAGGGAATCAAATCTCTCCCTAGCGCATGAATCAAGTTTCCATGAACTTGACATTTTTGACAATTCTTAGCATATTTTACAACCTCTTTTTCCATGTCCGGCCAATAGTACCCTGCCCTAATAAGTTTTTGAGCTAGTGTCAAACCGTTGGAATGTGAACCACAAATACCTTCGTGGACTTCCTCCAATGCGTGTTGTGACTCTTCACATTCTAAACACCTAAGAAGTGTACCATCTAGACTTCATTTGTATAATCATTACCAATGATGACATACCATGATACATTTCGAATAAGGTAACATTTTTCATGACGGTTAAAGGTATCGAGAATGATTTGGTCTCTAAGATAGGAGTATATGTTTTTGTAGCGGGAGGAATCATGACCAACAATGTTGCAGATCATGTGGGTTTCTAGACAATCATAGATAGGGAATGACAGTGCTTCCACTAGGAACTCGTAGCGTAGCTCATGTTCTAGTTGTTGTAGTAAAGATGATAGTGTTTCCATAGCATCAAGAGCCTGGTTATCCATTCTAGGAATTTGTTCAAATGTGACTGTAATGAATTACTTCTTTAGATCATCTACCATGCGCTTGTATGGAATGAGTTTCTCATCTTTTGTTTTATACACATCATTGACTTGGTGTATGACCAGTTGTGAGTCTCCATGAATGTGTAATTATGTTACTCTCCATTTGATTGCTATTTTCATACCATTTATTAAAGCTTCATATTCTACTATGTTGTTGGTACAAGGGAACTTGATCCTAAAAGCCTTTGGAATGGAGTAATCTTGTGGTGTTATGAACAATATGCCATCTCCAGATCCATTCTATGTGTAGGATCCATCAAAGAATAAGCGCCATGTTTTGGAAGATATGTGCATGATAGAGGAATCCAAGAATTCCATTTGCATTGGTTAGTCATCAAACATTAGTGCTTCAACTAACTGATCTGCAATGACTTGTCCCTTGATAGCTTTTCTTTCAACATACTTGATGTCAAATTTGCTCAGTAGCATTACCCATTTTGCTAGTCTACCTGTTAGGGCAGCTTTGCTCAATAAATATTTAAGTGGATCAATCTTTGCTATTAATTGTGTAGTATGAGCTAATATGTAGTGTCTTAGCTTCTGTGATGCAAAGATGACAGCTAGACACACCTCTATCATGGAATAGTTTTTCTCATAGGCTACCAATGTTCTGTTGATATAGTAGATAGCTCTTTCCTTCTTATTCTCATCATGTTGTACTAGTAATGCCTCCAGTGAAGTATCTGTAGCAGAGACATATAATATTAAAGGCTTCCCTTGATAAGAGGCATGAGAATTGGTGGATTTGTTAGATATTGTGTGATATTATTGAAGTTCTTTTCACATTCCTCGTTACATGTGAAGGTCACACCTTTATGTAGTGTTTTTGTGAAAGGTTGTGATATATCTGCTAGCTAAGATATGAAGCATCTGATTGATTGTATCCTTCCTTGTAATGTCCTCATTTAACTGATATTTTTAGGAGGTTGCATCTCCATGATTAGTTTGAATTTTTCTGGATCCACTTTAATACCTTTCTTTGAAATAATGTACCCTAGAAGTTTTCCTGAAGTAACACCAAAGGCACATTTCTTAGGATTTGGTCTAAGACTAAATTTTTCCATTCTATCCAGTATTGTACCCAAGTCAGCTAGGTGTTCAGATATTTTCATTGATTTAGCCAAAGTGTCATCAACATAGTCCTCCATGTTTTTATGCATCATATCGTGAAAGATAGGCGTCATAGCTCTTTGATATGTAGCACCAATGCTTTTAAGATCAAATGGCATGACATTCCAGTAGAAAGTACCCCATAAACAAGTAAAATTTATCTTCTCTTGATCTCTTGGAGCTATCTTGATTTGATTGTATCCAGAAAAACCATCCATTAAAGAGTACATTTCAAAGCCTGCAGTCATGTCCACTATCATATCAATATTTGGTAGTGGAAAATCATCCTTAGGGCATGCTTTGTTTACATCTCTAAAGTTTGTGCATACTCTGATTGATTTATATAGTTGTGATACTGGAACTATGTTTGAGATCCACTCTACATAATCAATAACTCAGATAAATCTGGCTTTTAGCAGTTTCTCTAGCTCAACTTTGACAAGGAGTGCCACATGAGGATGCATTTTATGCAACTTTTTCTTGATTGGTTTAACTCTTGGAGTGATAGAGAGATGATGCATGATGAGATTAGGATCTAATCCATGCATATCTAAATATTTCTATGCAAAGTTGATTTTCTTCTTTGTTAAGAATTTTGTGAATGCTTGTTTTTCTTCTTCTGACAGAGATTGTGCTACATGAATCAACTGAGGTTCCTCTATTGTGCCCAAAATGATAGATTGAGTTGGTTCTATCAATACTGGAGATCTGTCTTATAAATGACTCGGAAGGACATCAAATATCTCATCCTTAGGAACCTTAGAGATGTTTTCACCTTTCGATACGTCTTTTGTTTTTACTATTTTAGGTTCTGAGACTGCCACGTAGTGGTTTTCACCCTTAGATTTATTTTTATTTTTGCTTTTATTCTTTTGACTGAGATATTTGATATTTGACTTCATCATGTTGACGCTAGGTTGGCTGATGGAAGTCGTCATGGGTTCTATTATGTTTAGGTAGCATGCGAGAGCATAGTCTATTCGGAAAGTATGGATGTCTTGGCTTGGATCATCAAATGTTTGGTCAATAAGCTCAGGATGTTATATAGTAAGCATGGGAAAGGATTGGCTAATAGTGTTTACACATACAATATTTTCATCATTAGCTCTAATTTGACTCTCAAGTTCAAGGATGATATTACTACTCAGAATGTTTAGTTTGTTAAGCATCTCAACAACATCATTGGATTCTGCGTTAGTGATAAGCGAATTAGACTCACGAGGTCTGTCATTTTGCTCTAGACTCATTTTGGACGTAGGTGCATATTGGTGAATGACATCTATGTGTTTTTCTATTATAAGCTCATGTCTTCCTCTGGAATAATTCCCCATTCATAGTCATTTGATTCTTCACCTCGATCCCTGGGAAAATCAAGAATATGTGTGAAATTAGGACAGATCCCCCAAGCAGGATTACCTTCAAAGTCTGAGTGGAATTCATATTCATGGGAGTTCATCTCCGAATCACTATTGTGTCCCAAATGTTCAGTTATTGTGATAGGTTCACCTTCTTCTTCTTGCTTGTTTTCTAGATTAGCCAGTTCTTTTGTCACGACTGTCTCTTGTTCAATAATAGGTTCTTGTGTTTCTACTACATTGATTCTTTTAGGTTCCTTTCAAGAAGATCTAAGATATGTTGAGGTATATGCTCATAAGGAAAAACATCAGTTGTGTTTGAATCATCATTGTCTGAGTGTTTTTGCTTTTGTAACCTATGGTTTATAGTCAGTTGACTTTTTAGCAGGTTCAATCGTCTTTATTTTTTAATCTTTTATGGCTTGGGTGCCAATAGTGAGATTAAATGTTGGTGCCTTAGGTGGAGCATTGATGTGATCAACAACACCTTCTGTGACAATATTTTTGTTTTTGCTCCAGTATTTGCCCTTATCTTTGTTGTTGGAACTAGAACCTAAATCATACTTTTTTTCTTTATGAAGTGATATGTCTCCCTTATGGACAAGTACATTTTCGATCGTTATGGAATTTTCCACCATTCTATCAAAAGAGGTATGATTTTTCATTTGAAGATGATAATTGATTTATGGAACTAGATTATTGATAAAGATTTCTAGTTTCTCGTTCTCTAGAATTGGTCGGGCGTAGAGTGAAAACTTCTTCCTCTAGCATTTGAGGAAGGTTAGGAAGGGTTCTCTTGAATTTTGTTTCATATTGCAAATGTCGATCATGGTAATTGGATGTTGGATATTATAGGAGTATTGTTGATAAAATAGTTTGATTAACTCCTCAAAAGTCTTGATAGTTGGAGGCTTTTTAGAGAACCAATTGATGGCTTCCCCTCCAAAAGATCGTGGGAAGAGACACATTAAGTATGTTGGTTCAAGCATAAACTCCATGGATAGAGTACCGAATTATCTGACATGATCTTGAGGATCAAAATTTCCATCATATTTGTCATATTTGGATAGTTCCACTCTTTTCGGGAATGGTGGCATGTACAAGCTTTGATCAAATAGAAATGGACACGGGGCTTCCATAGAGAATTCTTTGGGTTCTTTCTCCTTTTCTAGCTTGTTAAGTTTGACTTGCATGGCATGCATTTGTTTCATCATAGCTGTGATGTGATTTTCTTCCTCTTGTGTGATAATGTTTTCAACATTAAAGTCTCAAGGAAGTTTGGCTCCTTGTTGAGCCAGATGTAGGAAATATGCCTCATTTTCTTCTTGTAAGAAGTGTTTCATCATTCTTTTAAAGAGGTAATTGTTACGAAATTGGTCAACTTTTGACGGTGTTGGTTCTTGATCTCCACCATGATTGGATTGGTGACCTTGTGAGCCCTGGTTACCCCCACCTTGAGACATAGTAGTATTTTGATTATCTCTTGGGATTGATTAAGGAGGATTAGAGTAACCTTGTTTCAAATGTAGATTGCCTAGGGCATCTTTTTCGTAAATATTTGTGTCATAGGGTTGATGAAAGGTCTAAATAATGAAAGATGATGAAGGTGATACTTTTGGTTCTTCTCTGGGTTTTCTATGTGAGGAAGCTCTAGTTTCCACCATTAACCTTGGATGAACACTTAGAACTAGATATGACAATTAAGAGATAGTCTGATTTAGGAAAGATCAAGTGACGCAACCTTGTCAAGATTTGTTTTTGAAAAGAAAAATTGGATGTAAATGAGGAATATTGTGTCTGGAATGTATGGGTAGACACCCAAAAGATGGTGGATATGAATTCACAACACTTAGTCATTTGGAGATATTGAATCGGGGTTTGTTTTGACAAGATTTTGACACAAGATGAGACAGAATTCAGATTGATCAATCAGATGGCAAATCGAGCTCAATTGGTTACTTTTAGGAAAATATGATGAATTTGTTGTTGCTCTGCTCTGTTCCTGACACAGTGAATATTATGACAGAATTTGGGTAATGACTGCAAATTGATTGAATTTCAGACAAGATTTTGACTTTCTAGCAATTTTTGGTAAACTCTCATACAATAATATCTAGACTCGTACAACATAGAATGGGGTTTGGGATGACTTTTTAAAAAACTTGTACGACACTTTATGTCATGGTTTACTTTTGCTACAATTTTTTGATAATTCTTGTACGACACTGTAAGGTTTTGTACGACTGTTCGGGGGTTCTGATATGACAGTTGACATATTGGAGCAATTGTCGTATGACAATTGCAAGCTCAGGACAACAATTTTCACCAGAAAAGGATTTGTTTAGGATTTTTCAAGTTTTTCAAGTCTTTTTGGTGTTTTTGGTCTCAAATGTTTTACAAAGTTTTCTGTCCAGGTTTTTAAAGATCTGTGTATTGGATTGTCAAAGGTTTTTTATCATAGCAATAGGCTCACAATCACTGAAAAAAGAAGGGAACTGACTCAATGAATCAATCACACTGACCTTACCCTAGCTAGGATAAGAGATGTATTACTTGCTTGTTGACTTAGGAACACACTCAGAGACTCCTCAGAATATGCAGGTCCAACAACACGCAATGGATGTTGAAGCCCATATTAGCTGAGTTCAAGTGTCAAAGAGGGTTCAATATGATGAGTGTCTTGGGGTGATTACTATTCACCTTGCACAAGCACTACAAATCCTTCAGGGGTTGATCGATAGAAAACTAGCTTAGGCTCTTAATCAAGACATCCATTCACAACCGTCTCCCATAGTCCCACAAGCAAGATTTAGGCTATTAACCCTATAAGCACTTTGATCAGTGTAGTCTCGCAAGCAAGATTTAAGTGGCTCCACTCTACACAAAATTAAAGCGTGTTCATGGAATGAATCCAAGGAATAAGCACAACTATGTCTTCTAAGGTTTTAACCTCAAGGAAGTGTCAAATTTTATAATGGGGTGGAAGAGTCGGTGTAAGACTTGTCCCCACTTGGGTCATTCCCTAGAGCTTTTGACCTCTCTAGCAGACCCTCTAAATGATTAAAGTAAATGTGAGGTTGGGGACCACAGGATCTGGGTTTTTGATTCTCTAAAAGAGAAGAGCATAATCCCCTTTAACCTTGTCCTTTTCCCTATCCAAAACATGTCAAGTAGAGTTAAGCCAGAGACAGTGTGCAAACTGGCACTAGGGAAGATACCTTATGGGTTTCTAATTCTCCTAAGAAGGAGAAGAGCATAATCCCCTCAATATCTACCTCAATGGCAATAAGCGCACGTACCTAATTAGCTAGATGCCTATATAAAAAAAGAGAGATCTAAGAAAATAGAATATTTTTTTGTAGAAGATTCGGCAACTTGCAAAACCACTCATCGAAAATCTTGTTGAATTGAGCGATTTTGACAAGTGATTCTCTAAAAAAGGGTTATCTACAAAAGAAGGGCTTAGAAGTCAAGACAAGAAGAGGCTAAAGATTTGGTTTTATGCTTAATTCTTCATCTTTTCATCCTATAAAGATGCGTTAGGCTATAAAAATGATCAATCAACAACAAGCAACAAATGTCAGAGTTAGCTGTTAGTCAAAATCTTAAATCAAATATCTCAAGAATTGATCAAAATCTGATACGACAATTGAAAACTGGAGCAAAACTCGTATGATAATATACTAATTTTTATACGACAATTCAAGCACGATATGACTTTGGGTACCTGCACACATGATAAGTCAAGGCTAATACGAGAATACCAAACAACCGGTATGACAATGTAGAATGTCATTTGTCATACGATAGACAAAGAGTTCTAATACGACAATCTGCAAGTGTCGTACAAGATTGTACAGAAGAAAAATTAGAAATCGAATCTTGAATTGAAAATGTCAAAAGATGATAAAAATAAGAATGGAAACCCATTGTCGGGCCCCACGGTGGGTGCCAGAAATGTGCGTGTGAAATTGTACCTACCTATGAACACAACACTTCAGTAAACATTATTGGTTAATAAATCAGAAAATCTGCAATGAAAATAAATATCATTAACTAGACAATTTACTGCCTTCTAGTAGATGCGAGTTTGGTATTCTTAGAAATAATCGAGATCAGTGATGATGCAACACCTAAACAAAGGATTTAAATGATGAAGCCTATAGAAATGGATGCATATTTAAGCTATGTTTTTGAATTTTTTTATGCAATATGGGTGAAAAACAATGTAAAAATGATCTAAAACTAGATGAAAGATGAATTGAAATCTAGGCTAGCAATGATATGAATGCTATGAAAATGAAGAAAACAATGTTAGCAAGAATCTCAAAAATTGCAATCTCTCAATTCGCCAGATCGCACTTGCCAGATTCTCCAAATTCGTGGTCATTTGTAAAGGACTGAGGCCTGTTTATATAAAAATCCATGGTTTTCAAGAGCTCATGGAAAGCCAAAAATCTCTCCCTGATCAACTCAAGTTGATTATTGAGTTATCAGGAAATTAGAAATAATTATCTCATAAATCATGTAAAATCAACTTTTTAACTCAAATTAGGAGTTAAGATCACTCAAATATGCTTTTAAACTCACAATCACATGTTGAGTTCAAAAAGTTTACAAATTGAATTTAATAGTTGATTTAGAGTTTAACTATTTTTCTGAGTTGTGCATGGATACTCATGAATTATTTAATTTTCCATGTGTTTTATTCTCAACTTAACTGATTTTTTGAATAAAAAATAACAGATTTATGGGTTAATCAATTATTTAATCAAACTTATCCCAAAATTAAATATTAAATTTGACAACTTGATTTAATAAATTAAATAAAGATTTAATCAATTATTTTTAGAAATTTGATTTATTGTCAAATAAAAACAATATTAATTAGGAATAAATTCAATTAAATAATTAAGTGGCCAAATTAAGTTTATTTAATTAAATATTCAACATATTCAATTAATTGACTTTTGGATAAATAAAATAATATCATTTATCACCAAATAATATTTGATTAGAAATAATTAGGATAAATTAGGAATATTCCCTGATGCAGACTTAAGATAAGATCGATTAGGGTTTCAATGATTCGATGTACAAATGTGCCTAAGGTTAGGACTTTAGAGTTGATTTCGATCGGTTTGTCGATGTAGGAGGTCAATGGTATTGAAGACCATTTTTGGGGTATTACAATAGGAAGTGCTACACAAGATTTGAATGACATGTTCATCATTATGAATGGGTTTCCTTAAGCCTTCTATAGCAGAAAGAGTGTCGAGATTATGATGCTCTTGAGCTAACCAAGTTTCAAACTTTTCAAATCTATGAGTAAGCTTTTGGACTTGAGAGGGAGGAACTCTTAATGCTTCATCTTCATCATGGGAAGAATGATAAGAGTTATTCTTTGTGATAGGATTAGTATCATGAGGAAGCATGTTGTTTTCATCAATATTCCTAGGAAAGAAGGAGGGTTCAGGATCAAAAGAACCCATGAGTGTATGAATTCTTCTAGCCATAATACTATAGGTTGGATTCAAAGTGATAAAGAGCGTACACAATAGAATGAAAGGAAAGGAAGATGCAATGTAATTGGAAGGACACAAAAATTTGATCAAGGTGTAGAAAGTGGAAACTATGAAGGTGTAAGGATCAATGCACAAATGGGATCTAACTACCAAATCAAGAAGCATGCAAATGAAATCGAGCTCCAAGATTAAATGAAGATCACATAAAGAACCTATGAATATAATGTAAAGATGAAAAAATATCTAAATAAGACAAAGATACAAATAAGATCTATAGAAAGATGATCCAACTACCAAATCAAAAATCTATATGAAGCATGAAAAATGCGGGTTTACCAAAATATACAATGGAGGTGAACATACAAGCATGTAAAGGAAATATAACACCAAGATCAAAAGAGGAAATATAACAAGTTGAGTTTACCAAAACGTATAGTGGTGGTGAATCGACAAGCATGCAAAGGAAATATAACACCAAGATCAACAGAGGAAATGTAACAAGTTGGGCTCACCAAAATGTATAGTGGGAAAATGGTTATCAATGGTAGACTCCCACTTCACCCACATACATTGGAAAAGAGACAAGGGGATTCCAAAATGTAGCTCCCTTTTTGGTGAAAATCATATTAACACTACCCAAGTGGATGTAGGGGTGCTAATGCAAGATCTACACCTAATGGAAAGTTTTAATTCTAGGATCTCTTTGTTGGGGACTTTTCCGTTTAATGTATAGAAATGTAATGTAAAAGAGAATGTAATGACTATGAAAGGAAAATAAAGTAAACACGTATGTAATGATGAACAACCAGATATCAAATCCAATGTACCAAAATAAGTTATATGATTTAGAGAGAGAAATAGGATGTACTCACCTTGAGGGTTAGTAGAGGAAGATAATTCAAATATGTAGAAAACCCTGTCAAACTTTGTCAAAATTGGAAATGGGCCAAGATCTGGAAACCTGATAACTACAACTTCTGACTATGAAAATATGAAGGCAACATGAATAGGTCAAATGTGAGGCAACCTATACTAGTATAGGTTGAACATGAGGTGACCTATACTGGTATAGGTCAAACTTGAGGCAACCTATACCTAAGAAGGATGAATCTAGAGGTCTTGAGACCATGACTAAAACTGTACTTCTAGATCTACACTTTCAGATCTGAAACTTTGCGATTTTGCAATTGCACACAAGAGACAGGTAAATTGTTGGGGGAAAGGGGCTTGCCTTGGTCAAACCTCTGTTTGGGAATTAACCTTGAAATGAAATAAGTAAAGGATGTAAAACAAGATAAAATGTAAATATTACCTTTCTTGTCAAACCCTTGTGGATGGATATGGATCTCTTACTCCACAAAGATGTATACTTTCTTGAATGTATGAATGTAGAATGTAGGATATATTCACTTATGCAATAGATCACCACTTGCCCAAATACTAGATCCTAGATGTATGAATGCTTTATATGCTTGAAATGAAGAAGGAAAAATAATGAATGACGTAGATCTCCTCCCTTGATGGCCAACTCATTTGCTTCTTATGGAGAAAGAAGCTAGATCTATGGAAGGAAATGATTCATTGCTTGATGGATGAATGGAATGATTGCTTGCTTACTTACTTGAACTACTTGAATGCATAATAGCTTGCTTCATGATAGATTGATTTCAAATTATATGTATAGAGATGTGAAAATGAGAGGGAGAAGTCTCCTATTATAGTGATTTTGGAGTCAATTTTTGCAAAGGATGACTCAATTGGGTGGGACAAAGAAAATACTTTGCATCGGGCCCTGAAACTTACAAAAATTAATGTTCTGAGGTATAGGTTTACCTAGGTGCGACCTATACTTAGAAGGGTTAATTTCAAGGTAAATGAGTGAGGTTTCAAGAAGTATTTGAAATTTTTGAAGAAAATACACAGATAAGTAGGAAAATCAAGCACAAATACATCCAAGATCTTTAAAAGCACTAAAATTGGGCCCGGTTTGTCCTAGAGCTTCCAAATTAATAGGTGCTAACTTTTTAGGACTATACAAGAGTATGTCAAGAATATGTCCCAAATGGGTTTTAGAATTCATTGGGGGTATTTGAAGAGATTTTATTTTTTCTCCTAAAGTAGCGCAACTTTTAGAGGCCATCTAGTGAACTATGCACCTGATTTTCACTTTTTAGAAACCTCTTGAAGTGCTCTACAACTAAGATCGTATAGTGTCAACTTGAGAAAAATTTTTACCCCTTTTTGGAGCCTCTAAGGTCTTAAAAATTGACTTTGAAGTTTTTGTACCACCTCATCAAAACAAGAAAAATAATATGTTCAAAATTTGAACTTGATCTTGCCATGAAAATTTACCAACATGCTATTATATCCAAAATGAACCTCCAGGGAAATAATTGGAACAATCCAGGTTCAAATGAAAACTTACTAAAAATAGTAAAGATGCCAAAAATAGTAACCCTTCCCAAGGTATCCCTTATTGGAAATCTGGATAATATCTTTGGGTGATGCAAGATTGCTCTTACACCTTGGATGCTCTTGCATTAGCTAGTACACCTGGTTTGGAAGGGGAAACCTTCAACATTAACATAATGACACTTTAAGTGGTTGAATGGCCTTTCCTAGGACTACACAAGTTATGAGTCAATTGGAAGAGAACAATGATCACAACACATGCCTTTTCGTATTGCCACATTCAAGCTTTAATGTCCAAGGGAGCACATATGGTGAGTAATCTTGGGGTGATCCAAATAAGTCCACTTGGATCAATCCTTGCATAAAGGAAGTCACATGGTTGAAATGGTTGGCCTCTAAATTCTTAGGTGTTTAGTAAGGGTCTCCGTTCATGACTACCCCTTGTAGTTCTGAAAGTGGAACTGAGGCCTATAGCCCTACAAACACCCAAAATGTATAGTTTCACAAGAAAGATTGAGACCTCTTGGCCCTATACAAGTTGGAAGTACTCCCCTTGTAGTCTTGTAAACAAGATTGAGACCACAAAGGCCCTCCAAGTGCCTAGACAAGTGTAGTCTTTCTTAACAATATTAAGGCAACTAGGCCCTACACATGAAGAGGTATTGGAAGTAGAAAATAGCCAAGTCATCTCTCTCTTTAGATTGAAGGAAGCTTTTGATTATAGTTGGATGGAGTTAGTCAGGCTCACTTGTTTCCCACTTGGGTCATTCCTAAAAGATTGCTCTCTTGGCAGACCCTCTAAAGGGAAATGCAAGAAAGTAAAATGGATAGCTAATGGAGGACACGATTTCTAGTTTTCCATAAAGAAAAGAGCATACTCTCATACTCCATAGTTTCTCCCAAGCACATCAAGCACATGTTCATTCACCCAAGATTCCTTTTACTAGTAACCAACGAAGTAGGTCAAGATTTATGATTCATCTTCTAGGAGGTGAAGAGCATACTCTCCTACTACTCAACTAATCATACGAAGATAAACCTCTTAATTAAGTTAGATGACTAGAAAACCAAACTTATGAAAATACAATGTTGATTTGTATCTCCAAGGCAACTTGCAACACAAATAGCTTTAGTAGTTTCCAAATGAGTCTTTGACAAGTGTCATACATCCACAAAGCATTAGTAATCATAAAATAAACAAGTATTGATCTCTTTGACAAGCGATTTCCTTATCAAATACCTAGCAAAAACCTGTTATAACCTACAAAAGAGAAGTTCAAGGCCAAGACAAAGCCATAATAAGCATCAAAATCCAAAAAACTCGAGAGTTAGGACCCTAAAATTACTCTCAATTTCTGATATGAGTAAACATAGAGAAATCCTTGAGATGCAGACTTGTACGAGCATTCACACAATTTAGTACAAGTAAACTCCCATAATGTTGTTTTCTCGTACGAGTATTCTCACTATCTGTCGTAGTTTCAGAAAATAAGCCAAAAAAATTTGCAAGTAAAGGGACAATTTTTGAATTCTTGCCCCACAGTGGGTGCCAAAGATGCATGGTCAAATATTGGTACTCAAATTGAGGAACAACCAGCACTCACTAAGTCATTAGCTTAAGAATTTAGCCATTGGAGGCCATATCAAATGAACCAACTAAATTCTCAAAATTGACTTATTGCTTCCTTGTTGAAGCGAGTTTAATCCTTCTTATGTTGCTCATAAAATTGGCATAGAGGATTAGTGACTTGACTACTCCAAAATGGAAGATTCAAATGCAAATGCAAAACTAGAAATGAACTAGAATGCCACATTTAAGCTCTAGAATGAGAGATTTAAGCTAGAATGGATGCAAACAACTAGTGTTTTAGAATGATAATGCAAGAGATTGTGCTATGAAATAATGCAAGAAAATAAACTAGATTAACAATGTAAGATTACACTAAGAGATGAAGTAAACTAAGAATGCAAGAGAGCTATGAGAAACCAAGAATTCAATTTAGCAAGATTACTCTAAGAATGCAAGAAAGCAAGAATGCAAGAATGATCAAGATTGGGACCCTTGAGCCAAGGAAGAGCTTCCTTTTAAAAGAATTGCCTCAAGAATGGAGGGTGGAGATTAAAAGGCAAAAGAATGTGTGATTGAGATTAAGAGGCAAGACGAGCGTGAAGGGGATGTAAGGTTAGGTTAAAATGAGTGGTGAGGATTAAGAGGCAAAAGAGATGTTAGGTTAGCAACTTTGAAAGCACAAATCCCCTTTAATTGCTAATTAATCAGGATTAAGTGTGTGGACACTAGTGAATGTGGTCTTTTTAAAAAGTGTAAAAAATTTATATTAAAAGCAATGTTATAGCAATTAAATAAATATGCAAGCTCTAGAAATCAGACCATAGTATAAACTTGATATAAGATGTTTGATTTTTGATTTAATTACCCAAAGGGAATTTTCAGGGTTTACTTTGCACAATTATGTCTAGTAAATATGCCTTTGAGGTTTAGGATTTCATTTGAGACAATTTGATCAAAATTGGGGGCTTAGGCTTTACTAGACAAATTTTAGGGGATTACAAATAATAGTGAGACCATTTTTTACAAATTGACGAACAATTTCATAAACCTTTGCCTTTCTTTGTCCCTGTCACCACCACCACCGTTTCCTTCATTGACCACTTGTAAATGCTCAACACACACTACAAGTGACAAAATGTTACTATAAAAATGGCCAAAAGAACTCATCTTTTGAACAACCAAGTTTTATCAAGGATGGTAAATGAAACAAACATGCAATTTTTGGGAACAACACATGAAGAGCCTTACAAATTACCGAGTAAGCTCTGGTGATTCTAGAGACCCTTGACCCAATAATAAAGTAACACCCAATAAAGATGGAAACAAATTTGAGCCAGGAAGCCTACCAGTGTTCTTCATTTAGCATCTAAATATCACAAAATAGGGATTCGTCCTAATGAAACTTCCCATTGCTATGGTCCTAAATAATGATGTCTTACAAGTATACAATTGAATTTTTTTTACGAATCCCTTCTTCACTAATGCAATGCATATGTGGAAAGTTGAAGTCTATAAACTAAAATTTAGGTTTTTGGCACCTGTAAAAAAAGTCTAAACATGATTCTCAATGGAGGTGACATTCTAAATGACTTTGGTAATTTGCATGAGAAACATTTTTTTAATTTTTGAATGCCCACCTTGTGTATTCTTGTCAATAATGACAGGCTCCCACACATAATGATGCCTAATCTCTTGCATTGACTATGCCACAATTTCCACCTGCGAGTGAGCAAAGAGTTGCTGAGAGTCCACATTGTGAGCGACACATTTTTAATTTTGAGTCCACTTTGGTAATTTGCATGAGAAACATTTTTTTAATTTTTGAATGCCCACCTTGTGTATTCTTGTCAATAATGACAGGCTCCCACACATAATGATGCCTAATCTCTTGCATTGACTATGCCACAATTTCCACCTGCGAGTGAGCAAAGAGTTGCTGAGAGTCCACATTGTGAGCGACACATTTGAGAGTTGAAACAAACATTTGGATTTGTTGAACAGAGTTGAAGCAGATATGTATAGCCCATTTTCCCACACTAAGTTCGATAACCAATATAGAATGATATGATAAGAGCAAGGAATAAAAAAGCTTGAATGCTTTGATCTAATGATGAATAATTGTTAGTGAGAATTAACCCACTGGAAAGCAGGCCCTCCAAACCTTAGTCGTCTCTAGTTATGACTCACGAGAAGTTTCCAGAAAAGCCTTTAAAAATATTAAAAACCCCAAAAAATATTTTCTTTGTGTTATTTTTTATTGTTGATCTGAACCCAATTTTTTTTTAATATCTAAATAGAAAAATAATTAAACCCCTTCCTAAAATATGGACAACCAATAAAAAAAACATTCTTTAAAAAATAAAAATAAAAATTAGACCACTTTCAAACATTAAAAATAATGTTTAATTTTTTGCAAGGCACAAATTTCAAGACAAACTAATAGAAAAGTGATTCTATGAAAACATTAGTCTCCCCCTTAATAGGCCCAACTAATAAATTGTAACGGCTCTTTATTTAAACAATCAAATAAATAAAACAGATTATTGCGACACCTCTTAATTTACAGGCTAAAACTCGGTCAAAATTCTAACGTCTCTTTACTCAAATCAATATTTAAAAATTTATTTAAACAATCAAAATAAACAAAACAGATTAATGTGACACCTGTAAATTTAAATGTTAAAACTCGGTCAAAACTTGTAAAAAAAACAAGCTGAGATGCAGTTTCCGAAATGATAAGTAAAAATGGACCGCTAACCACTCGTCTTTTTAACAGATATTTTAATATAGAATGTGATAAATTTTGGTGTAATCGTTAACGAGAATACACGCAGAGTTGGGGCGAACAAGGATGGCTGCCACCATTAAATATTGCAACTTCTTTTCATCCTCCCGCCATTTGCCTACTGGCTGTTCTCGTTCATCTTGTCATGGAAAGGTGGTTGCATCATGGTCGTTGCGGAGGAACATGGATGCTTCAAAACCTATTGGTAGAAAGAGATTGCTCATTAATGATGGGAAATCCGAACCCATAGCGAAGCCCAAGGTCGATATAACGCAGCTGCTTGAGAAAACCTCTTACGCTCGACCTGTTTCTGGTAACTTTCCCTTTTGCTGTTTTTGTATATAAATTTCTTAGCGCTAAACATTTCGCCGGGCTTATTGATTCTTGAATGTTCTTTTAAAAATTGTTACCCTAGCGGTAATTTGATATATATTTTTAATAGGAACTGCTTTCAGAAATACATCAGATCGAATAAGAGAATAAAATTTGCAATGACCCTTATTGGGACTTAACTTAATCTGACCTAAAATTCTCTTTTAGGGTTTGAAAAATGTTTGGGAATGGAAATTGTTACTTTAGTATCGTGATGTAGGTCCTGTAACCAGGTTATTGTCACAAGATAAACAACAGATAAGCCAATGTTGTACAAATAAAATTTAAATTCACTATTGTAGTATAAGAAATGTGCATATGGGATTCCTTTGAAGTGATATCCAAACCAACTCATCGTTATTATGGAGTGCCAGTTGGGAGACTGTACAACACGTCTTGAGCCATTCCACCCTGCCCAGGAGCACAGAATGACAGCCTTCATCTGGCCTCCCTGTACCCACTTGGGGTGTCTCTACCGGCGTGGCTTCCTAACTACTTGCATCCTTCTCATGTACTATATTGCCTCTCCAAAATGAGATTTTCCAACGGATGAAAATCATTAAAAGAATCTGAATATGGGTCATATTTTACATATGCAGAGGTATAGTAAAGTTAACATATAATATGTATATGGGCTGTAAGTATAATATTCTATATCAGATGCAAGTATAATTATTAACATACAATTCATTACACTATACATCATACCACCGATATGGATAAGTATAAAAAGTGCAGTTTGATATATACATGTTTTCTGAAACTGTATTCTTATCAGATTGCTTAGTAATCCAATGCTGTCTTCCTTGCTTATTTTCCGCTGATGATTATTTACATCTGCTGAGTTTGCAGTATATATTTAGAGAAATCGCTGACTGGTTTTATTCTCTTGTTCGATCTGATGTATTTCTTGTCTTCATCTTCCCCCCCACTTCACAATAACTTACAAAAGTGCTTCTATATCTCCATATTAAAGTGAGGAGACACAATACTTCATTAGGGAATTAAGGAATAACAGAATTAAGGAATCAACTCTCTTCAATTGGTCACATTTATGATAACAAGGAGTTAACTATGATAACTCTAAATGGGCTCCCTATCTCATGGGAAAACTTTAGACAAGGAGTAAGTGCTCGCGCCAAACTCCCCAAATTTGATCAACTAAAACCTGACTGCATTCAAGAAGAGTGTAACCTAATATCTAGAGGAATCGTTGAATCCACAAATGAAGATGTTCAGGTTCTCGTCATTAGTTTGAAAAGGAAAAAGGGCAAGAAGTCATATGATCAACAACCATTCAAGAAACCTAGAGACCTCTCTACAATACAATGTTTTAGATGCAACAAATATGGTCACACTGCAAGAAAGTATCCTGACAGACTTAGATTGCAAGCTTCCCTTGCTGAAGTCAATAATTCAAATGTGTATTCAGAGAAATATGTATTCTATAAGAAATTCAAGATACCTTATGATTGAGAGGGAAGATAGAACACTTCTGAGGTAAACTTGACATGATTATTGATTATTATACTAATGTTATTTTATAACTATATGGGCCTTGTGTAAATCATAAGGAAGTGACAACTTCCAAATTATTATCACTTGTATTTGTTACAATAACTTGATCTTCTATTGTGATAGACATCTTGTGATGATTTAAACAAATCATAACTTGTGGATAGAATCGCCGATTGAGGCAATCCACCCAGGAACTTGTGGATAGGATCGCCGATGGAGGCAATCCACACTAAAGCTCATGAGCTTGTGAATAGAATCGCTGATGGAGGCAATCCACACGAGAGCTTGTGGATAGAATCGCCGACAGAGGCAATCCACCTGAGAATTGTGGATAGAATTGCCGATGGAGGCAATCCACCTAAGAACTGTGGATAGAATCGCCGATGGAGGTAATCCACCTGAGAACTGTGGATACAATTGCCGATGGAGGCAATCCACATATTGGGAATATGTTTTGATTGATTACATCATGAGAATTGATATTTTTGGTCAGACCATATCTCTGATGAACAAACTTTCACAATTTATGAACTTATTTTGTGATTTACATTTGATTTTTATCTTCCCTAGCTAAGAGGGAGTGTTGATGTTTATAGCTTTGATTAGATAAAATGATCATAATATTATGAGAAAATAAATAAGCAATATATTAATATATGTATAATAATGGAAATCATTATTATATATATATATTAATATACATACTTATAATATCTCTTTATAATATTGAATCAAATAAACATCAAATAAATTAATAATATCATTCATATTAATATTACCGATTTGTATCAGTTAATATTAATAATGTTTAATTTTATTAATATTGATTTGTATCGGTTAAATATACCAATTTGTATCGACCAATTTATATTGGCCAACACAATCACTAAAACAATGTATATTATCGAGCGGTTCATTGCTTTGTACTATCAAGTGTAATGTTCTCGACCACAACGCCTGGAAACACAACTGTCACGCTACCTTGACATAGCTCTCGAACCTGTACGGAGGAGTGAGCGGATGCAGGGGAGGCCGCACGGTCAAGCAGGGGTGCCATACGGTGGTGAGGAGAGGGCCGTACAATGATGAAGGCCTATACGGAATTTGGTAGAGAGGCCGTACGGAGGCTGGGGACTAGATTGCTTGGTGCTTGGAGGCCGTACGGTATTGTGCTGCGACTGTACGGTGTGCAGGATTGTGCGGTATGATGGCCTGAGGCCGTACGATATGTTCTAGACTGTACGATGGTGACAATACTGTGGCTGTACGGTGGATATGTGGGACCGTACAGTGGATTGTGCTGAGGCCGTATGGAGGCTGAGGATGGCTGTGTGGTGGCTGTGTGAGGAGGCCGTACAGAGGCTGAGGATGGCCGTACGGGATTGTGTGAGGAGGCTGTACCGTGAGGTAAAGACTAGGGCGTACGGTGTGGGTAGAGAATGCTGTATGAATGGGTTTGAAGGATGCATGATGTCTCCTAGATGCTTGTATGACGTTCTTCTTCCTTTGTTGGTGATTAAATATAACTTGTGCAGACACAGAACAATACGCAAGCCCAAATATGTTTGCTAGAGAGAACTTATTGATTTTATTGATGGTACTTCGGATTTGCTAGATCCGATACAAGCAGAACCAAGCAGAGTAGGGTGAGGGTCGAATCCCACCGAAATTGCACAGACCAAATAGGGAGGATCTTTCACTTTCGAAATGGCGAATAGCAGAATCCCCAACAGGAATTTGCAAAATACAAATTAAATAACAAATCTCAACTTGAAAAATACATCCTACACGGTCATAAATACCCCTTTGGAGAAACTCTCGAGGGTTTACAAAAGAATGCCGACACGACAAACACCTACGGACAATAATAATAAAAATGGGTCCCCCTTTTATTAATTAAAGGTCCATTTATAACATTATTTAAATTCTAGGACCAATAATTAATAAAAAATAATTTATTAAAAATGGGGACATTACAAATCCTCGCCGCCCAAAGATTGCTTGTCCTCAAGCAATCCATCATCAATACTCCAGGATTCCAAACTAAGCGCGGACACTGATAACTGTATCCACTGGAACCCTCAAGCCGCAACATGACCATGCGCTTGGAAGAAAGCAAGAAAAGTAACTCTCCATCAAGCTTCGGCTGCTCCACTCTGATATGATTGTTGCCATGCCCAGAGTCACCACGATCCCAATGAAACCAAACATCAAACTCATCGATGCTCAAATCCCAAGCCAAGTGCGGATGTTGGTAGTAATATCTTGAGGTAATTTTGTTAGATGTCCGGAAGGCAATCTCGGTCCAAAGGGAATCTCGATCCGAAGACAATCTCGGCCCGAAGGGGATCTCGACCTGAAGGCAATCTTGGCCGAAAGGGAATCTCGACCCAAAGACAATCTTGGCCCGAAGGGAATCTTGATCTGAAGGCAAACTTGATTTGAAGGGGATCTTGACCCGAAGGCAATCTCAGGTCGAAGGGAATCTCGATTTGAAGGCAATCTCTGCTCGAAGGAGATCTCGACCCGAAGGCAATCTCGGCTCGAAGGGGATCTCGTTTCGAAGGCAATCTCGACCCGAAAGGGATCTTGATTTGAAAGAAATCTCGATGGCGAACAAAGCCTCGGTGGTAGACAAGGCCTCGACGATGAGCAGAGTCTCGACAACAAACACAACCTCAGCGGTGGATAGAGTCTCTGTGATGACGACGACAAAGAGAACCTTGACGAAGGACAGAGCCTCGGCGACAGAGACAGTCTTGACGACAGATAGAGCCTTGACAATGGACACAGTCTCGACGACGGACGCAGCCTCGGCGACAAACACAACCTCGACGACAAACACAGTCTCGGCGGCGGACAAAGCCTCGGCGACGGACACAGCCTCGGCGACGGACAAGGCCTCGACAACTGACACAGCCTCAGCGACGGATAGAGCTTTGGTGATGGACAGAGCCTCGGCGACAGATAGAGCCTCAGCGACAGACAGAGCCTTAGCGACGGATAGAGCCTCGGTGATAGACAGAGCATCGGCGATGGACAAGGCCTCGGTGACAGACAAGGCCTCGGTGACAGACAAGGCCTCGACGATGGACACAGCCTCGACGATGGGCACAACCTCGGTGACGAACACAGCCTCAGCAACGGACAGAGCTTCAGCGACAGACACAGCCTCGGTGACAGACAAGGCCTCGGCAACGGACACAGCCTTGGCGACGGACACAACCTTGGTGATGGACAAAGCTTTGGCGACGGACACAACCTTGGCGGCAGACAGAGCCTCGATGATGGATACAGCCTCGGCGACGAACATAGCCTTGGCGACAGACAAGGCCTCGACAACAGACAAAGCCTCCGCAACGAACATAGTCTTGGCGGCAAACACAACCTCGACGACAGACAGAGCCTCAACGGTAGATAGAGCCTCGGCGACGGACACAGTCTCGGCGACAGAAACAACCTTGACAGCGGACTGAGTCTTAGTGGCGATTGTGTCCGAGAGAACCTTGGCGGCGGACAAAGCCTCGATGGCAGACATGGCCTCGTGTAAAGCATCACCTTTATCGTTGTCATCAACTTTCTCCCACTTGTGCAAATGAGATATTAGTTTTTCTTCACAATGCTTGAATACATTACTCACCAATCTACACGCTGCCATAGACGGAACACATTCTAGGTTGCGAACAACCCACAACATAGATATAATAGGTTGGGATATTTCATCCATCTCTTCAATGCACGAAATCATAAGGCTCTCCATAGCAACCGAAACCTTACTATCATGACATTCCTTGATTGTGACCAAGAAGTGATGAAACATATCATGGATCAAGTCTTGCAACTCCAAATCTAAGAGGAGGTTACTTACTTTGACATTTGCACAATTCTCCAATATTGTAGATCTCCTGCCAAAAGGGTCACCACTGAAGTCATCAAGACTTTGAAAGCTATCAACGATCAAATGCAATATCTCTATCATGGTGTTGTCATCATACGGTTCTCTAGGAGCTTAGATTCTCAAAATCTCACTAAGACATGCTACAGCTGCCAACTTCATTTCCTTGTCATGGTGTCTCAAAAGCTTGGGTTGACTTAAGGCATCCTTAATTGGAGAAAGGATCCTTTGTATAAATCTTGAAGGTAATTGGTCAACCTTACATAAACATACTTCCAATATATCTAATGGAAGATCAATACCCTCGCTGAGCTCTTTACTAATCCTTTGTAGTGCCTTCAACCACCACTGTCCATCACTACTGGGCGCCATAGTGTGATCCAAATCCCAAAATCTCTCAATCATCCCAACAGGCTGGCAAGATCACCAGCTCTGATACCATTGTAATGTTCTCGACCACAACGCCTAGAAACACAACTGTCACGCTACCCTGACACAACTCCCGAACCCGTACGGAGGAGTGAGCGGATGTAGGGGAGGTCGGACGGTCAAGCAGGGGTGTCGTACGGTGGTGAGGAGAGGGTCGTATGGTGATGAAGGCCTGTACGAAATTTGGTAGAGAGGCCGTACGGAGGCTAGGGATTGGACGACTTGGAGGCCATACGGTATTGTGTTGTGACTGTACGGTGTGCAGGATCGTGCAGTATGATGGCCTAAGGCCGTACGGTATGTTCTAGACCATACAATGGTGACAATACTATGGGCGTATGAAGGCTGAGGATGGCCGTACGGGATTGTGTGAGGAGGCCGTACCGTGAGCTAATGACAAGGGTGTACGGTGTGGGTAGAGAATGTCGTATGAATGGGTTTGAAGGATGTGTGATGTCTCCCAGATGCTTGTATGACATTCTTCTTCCTTTGTTGGTGAATAAATATAACTTGTGCAGACACAGAACAATACGCAAGCCCAAATATGTTTGCCAGAGAGAACTTATTGATTTTATTGATGGTACTTCGGATTTGCCAGATCCGATACAAGCAGAACCAAGCAGAGTGTTGATGTTTATAGCTTCGATCAGATAAAATGATAATGATATTATGAGAAAATAAATATGCAATATATTAATATATATATAATAATGGACATTATTATTATATTAATATACATACTTATAATATTAGATTAAATAAACATCATATTCATTTTAATGATCAACCTTGTTAATACTATTTTGTATTAGTTATATTTAAGAGTATTAAATAATATTATTCTACATTATATATGCATATTAATATATATAATAGTAATGATATTAATATTATATATATATATATATATATATATATATATATATATATAAATGTATATTATATTTAAATCAAATAATATTTCATATTATATGTGGAAACCGATTAATATCGGTAAAATCAATGACACCGATTTACATAGGCTGACTTAACCAATTGATATCGGTCTTAACTAATGTTCGGTGTCTTGTATTATTATAGATTAATATTATTATCAAACCCGAACTATTATTGAATGATTACCATTTGTTATGGTTTTACATATGGACTGTTATTAAACAGTATGTATGATTAAGAGTCACGTAAATGTATCGTCACGTCTTACCATTTACGCGACTTCCTTATTTTCCTATATATATTATTATCCAAATCAGACGTTGAAACTAAGAAGATATAACGGATAATCCATTCGGGTTAAGTGTGACAGAAAATCAGTTTATTACATTTGTTTGAGCAGCCAGGGAAATACTGTAATTAATAAGTGTATGTGCCGTATTAAGTACAAAGTATATTCAAGGCTCACTTCTCCCTTGTGCAAATATTTATATTATCATATTTATATATCTATTACTATATTAGTAATATATATATATATATATATATATATATATATATATATATATTGTGATTACATATATCACACATATTGAGTTAATATAAGAAAATTTAAAAGCCATATTCTTGATCTTAAATTTAACACAGAGTAGGGTGAGGGTCGAATCTCACCGAAACTGCACAGACCAAATAGGGAGGATCTTTCACCTCCGAAATGGCGAATAGCAGAATCCCCAACAAGAATTCGCAAAATACAAATTAAATAACAAATCTCAACCTAAAAAATACATCCTACATGCCGGTCATAAATACCCCTTTGGAGAAACTCCCGAGGGTTTACAAAAGAATGCCGACACGGCAAACACCTATGGACGATAATAATAAAAATGGGTCCCCCTTTTATTAATTAAAGGTCCATTTACAACATTATTTAAATTCTGGGACCAATAATTAATAAAAAATAATTTATTAAAAATGGGGACATTACATTGAGCGCCGCTTTGATATTACATTTGTTTAGACTGTTGTGTATATCGATTAGTATTATCGGGTGGTTAAGATATGTTATGAAAAGACATGGCATCATATAGCCATGTCTCTTCAAAGAGACATGTCTCTATAATGACATGTCTCTCATAAATATAGTCATTTGTTGTTTGATAAGAGACAAGTATATACAACAAACAATACAAGTCTCATTCATCCAATCAGCATAGTATTGATATTAATATATTTATATATATATGTTACTATATAAATAATATATATATATATATATATATATATATATATATATATATATATATATATAAGTTGTGATTAAATATATATTATATATATTGAGATTATACATATATTGGAATTTGAAAAGAAAATTAAAAAAACCATATATTCTGATTTAAAATTTAACACCTGGTATACGATGAATCCCCTGGCGTCTCCAAGCTTCTTTGCCAAACAGAAGAAATAAATAAATAAATAAAGTATATAAATGTCCACACATGACCAAATAGGTCAATGGGGCAGTAAAAGTACAACTAGCTTAGAGTAGCGTTCAATATGTCTCCAAAGAATTATAAAGGAAATAAAAACAGCACAACAGTAATCTGGCAAAGATGAGATTACTGCAAAACTGAGCAATAGGTCCATCTTCATTGTTTGCTTTACACTTAAAATCTTGCATGCAGGTTTTGCAGGGCAAACCTTTTTCCTGGGTTCACATAATATGAAGAGTTTGTTGACCATTAAATACTTGCCTTTTTTTAATCAATATTCAAGTCTTTAAATTGACTCTTAAATATTGTTGCTATTAGCAGGTACTCCACTGGCCATAAGTTCTGATTGTCAAACTTGGCTGCCTCCTGCTCCAAAAGTGGAAAAACCTCGATCTATCTATAATGCAGCCACCTTAGCATACTTGGGAGATTGTATATATGAGGTGCAGATCTGTCTTTTTTTATTTTGTTTTATCACTACTTTTTTCTCTTGATGATAATTTAGTAACATGATACTGGATGAATGCATCGTGTTTCTAATTTCTATCTGGACTGAAATAAAATTTATTAGAGCATGAACAGAGAAAAATTTATCTTCTGCACTTGAACTTACAAGTAGACTAGTATGTCTTCACTTGCTTTGTTGGTTTTGATATATTACAGGTTAGTTGGTTTGTGGTTGTCGAATTCCCATTTGTTTTATATACAATCGAAAATAGTGCAAATAGATTTCAATATAAGATTGTATATCTAAGAGTCAGAAGCTCAATACAAATTTGCGCTATGAGAGCATGTGCTTTTTGTTGATTCCCTGTTCTAGTTTGTCCTTGTTTGAGGTACCTTCAGATTATGTCAGTTTTTGACTTGAGCAATGTAGTTTCATGCCTTGTTTATTAACTGGAGAATACATTTTTAAATATCTTTTTAATATATTTTAGTGCTGTGTCAGGGAACATTATCATGTCCAATTGAGTTAAAATAGAACTCTGGTTACTGAATTCAATTTTTTGGTCCATCAACAATTAGAGTGAAAGATGTATCCTTTTTATTGGAAAAGACACCTTGTATGATTGTGTCTTAAATTTTATTAATTTTTTCTCTACTGGTCAGGTTGACAATTCAGTTTTTTCTAGCTGAAATGATTTCTGTTGTAAATCTCCACACAGTTTGTGATTTTATCTTTATTTGTCATAAATTTCCTTTATGGCGGATTTATCATTAGTGCAAGAACACAACAGCTTCAATGCTTTTGGTAAAAGCGTCTATGGTATTTGGCATATTGTTATTGGCCCACTAGGAATAGCTTACCGCCTCTATAATCCCGAGGATACTGATAAACAATTTAAAGTGGTAACCTGTATGCAGTGTACAAGTTTCTCATCTAAAATCTTGATATTTTAAGGAGAAAAAGTAGTATATAAATTATTTAAATACTTGAAATTCTAGGACCTAGATCAGTTCATCGAAGGTTCTAAGAACCTAGTATCTAATTCTACAAGAAGCAAACAAGCTTGTGGTCCAAAGAAAGAAATAGAGACAAAATATAAAGTAGCTGTCTGTCTTTTTGAATCTCAGTTGTGTTAAGTTGAAGTAGCTGCGATAGAGCTCCTTCGTACCTGGTTAGTTTGCTGTGTGGTTCTAAGTTCTTTCTCTTTCATCAAAGCTTCTGTAGATTTCATCTTATATGATCATCTCCTGTTCATGAATCCTCAGCGTATTGTTTGGTTCCAGATTTAGTGAAATTATTATGATGGCATCGCATCTATTTGGTTTCTTTTTAGTTCTATTCGCATAGTGATTATATTTATTGACGTCTTCCAGCTGCGTACCATTATTACTTATTACCTTCCCTATTCATCTGTTCGGCTGGAACGTGTGATGACATGGCTCTTCCTCTCGATGACTTGGCATTTTCTTATATTGGTTGGTCATTTCATGTGCTGCTTCGTCTCTACCATTTGTATTGAGTGTGTCCATCTGCCATTCCTGTCAGTTTTGATATTCGCGGGAGTTAATGCTGAAGATTGGTAACAGTTCATAAAATCGGTCTGTGACCGTTCAAACACCAAGATGGCTCTCGAGCTATTGCCAAGGAATGTCAAAAGTCCATGTATCTATGAATCGGTGTGTCCATTCAGCTTGCCTTTGGTTCGTGTGTTATTTATGATGGAATTACAATAGTTTCGGTTGAAGTTTTTGCGTCTATGTGAATACTGTGTTACGAAGATTGAGTTTGGAGCTTCCAGTTTTTGATTATGTATCTACAGTGATATTTTAGTATGGTATTTTTGTAATGATGATACTGATGATCATCATATGTAATCTGTGATTCATATTCATATTTGTATTTATCTCCGTGAGAGCTAGTGTGTGTGATTTATGAGAGGATATAAGTCTGACATTATAATCATCTAGCAGCAGACATCTATATCTAGCGTGAAGTTCTATATTTGTTTGAAGAAGTCAATAAAAGCATCATAATTTTCAGGCCGGGTTTTTCACCCTCAGGCAGAGGGTTTTCCCAAGATAAAGTCTATTGTGTTATGTGTGCTTTTGTATTTTGCATTTCAGTATATTGAAGTTATTTACTCTTGTTCAAATTGAACATGGTATCAGAGTTGGTTTGAGAAATCGATTCAGAACCAGAATTGTTTAGATTCATTTTTCTCTTAGCTCTTGTTTCAGCCTTGTTTATTTCAGCTCTCACAATTGTGAACGGTTTGAAAGTTGAAGATAGGTTGGACGGAGTGTCCAACTTTACTTCATGGAAGTTCAGGATTTTAATTGCACTTGAGGAGAATGATCTCCTTGATTATACTAAGTCTGATATAGCTGAGCCTGTTGATGACACTGAGAAAGCCCAATGGAGAAAGAACAATGTCATGGCAAGACAAATCTTCATTGATTTTGTTAAGGATCATTTGGTACCTGTCATTTCCAAGTTGGGATCAGCCAAGGAAATGTTTGAATGTCTCCAAAATCTTTATGAATTTAACAACACTAGTAGAGCTTTAGCATTGAGCCACCAGTTGTTACATATTAAGATGGCTAGAGGTGAGTTTATTGTGTCATATTTTATGAAGATTTCAGAATTAAAAGATCAGCTTCATGCTAGTGGAGACACTGTTGAAGACAAAGATCTTGTTATGTTGGCCATGACTGGCCTTCCTCAATCATGGGAATCTTTCATACAGGGTATCACTGGAAGAGCTGAACTTCCTAAGTTTGATAGATTAAGACTTGATTGCATTCAGTAGGAATGCAGGTTAGAAGTTAGAGATAGTGGACGTAAAACTCATCATGAAGATGATCATGTACTTGCTGCCCATACTTCTAAAGGGAAAGGAAAGAAAGGTAACTTCAAGAGGTTCAAAGACAAGAATTTTGATTTAGTTTCTGAATTCAAGAAAAGGAAGAGGGATCTATCTAGGATTCAGTCTTTCAGCTGTGACAAATTTGGTCATTATGCTAGAAATTGTAACTCTAGACCCAAGAATCAAGTTGCTACCACTAATGTTGAAAATGCTTCTCCACCTAGAGAGTCAAATGAAAATTCAGAAGGATTCTTGTTTATTTCTGCCCTTTCTAGTAATGTGCCTACTGACAGTGGTACATGGCTTATTGATAGTGGAGCATCTCGTCATATTACTAGTTATTGTGAGCATCTCTCTAACTTGAAAGAAAAAGACTCTCAATTACAAGTTATAATTGGTGATGATGCTTACTACTCTGTAAAGGGTGCTGGTTCTACTTCATTTCAACTTGACTTAGGAGTCCCTCTATATCTAAGTGATATTATCTTCGTTCTTGGAATTAAGAGGAATCTGATTTCCATATCAGCTTTGGAAGACAAAGGTTATAATGCTGCATTTGCTGATGGAAAAGTTCTTGCATCGAAGAATGCAAGCATTAAGACAACACGCCAGACTGGTGTTCGTCATGACAACTTTTATAGACTTTCAACTCATTCTATTCAAGTCCTTCCTCATGATTCTTCAAGTTCAAGTGAGTTGTCACACGAGAGATTTGCTCATTTAAATTTCAGAACTTTGTCTTCCATGGAGAAGGTTGTTGTTGGCCTTCCAAAGCTGAATCAAGATTAGGAGGGTGTTTGCAAAGGGTGTGCTCTAGGTAAGAACATTAAACATCCATTTCATTCTAGTGAAAGTAGAGCTAAAGATATCCTAGAGTTAATTCATTCTGATTTGTGTGGTCCTATGTTAGTTGCCTCTTTAAGTGGTTTTTGATACTATGTTGCTTTCATTGATGACTTCTCTCATAAGTCTTGGATTTATTTACTTAAATCTAAAGAATCTGAAGAAGTGCTGTCTAGATTTAAAGAATTTAAGGCTCTTGTTGAAAACTTGTCAAATAAGAAGATAAAGGTTTTAAGATCAGATAATATACATTTGATTTATTTCAAAATTTTTGTACTGAAGTTAGGATTAAGAGGGGGTTTTGTGTCCCTTATAATCCTTAGCAAAATGGTGTCATGTCCCCATTTTGGCTGACATCGTTTGGCATGACGGATTTGCCTATCATCGACTCTCGTAGGCAAATGGTTTGGAGAGAGGGTCATTATGTTGATCATTTGATTGCATATTGCTGACAGAGCCTACATCCAGTTTGGGCTTACATGCAGTTGTAGTGGAGCCTACATCCAGAATGAGCCTACATCCAGTTTGAGCCTACATCCAGAATGAGCCTACGTTCAGTCTTGAGCCTACGTTCAGTCGTAGTTGGGTCTACATTCAGTTATGAGACATTTGGGCCTACATTGTTATAATTTTGAGTTGAGGAATGTACTTTATTATTATAAGGTTATTTTATTATAAAGTACATTATAATTGGATGTTTCTAGAAGTTCTGGTAACTTCTCAAGAAAAAGAATAAATAGAGGGCTTGGGCTTTCATTTGGACATGCTTGGATTTGGGATTTCTTCTACTTCTTCATTGTGGAGCAATTTGTAGCCTTGTGGTCTGCAAATACTATTCAATCTTTGGGAACGAATCACTCCTTTGGATTGGCATAACTGAGGTAGTGAAATATCTACTGAAGGGTTGCAAATTTGGAGTTGGTACTCAGCCATCTCATTGGTACTTCATTGAGAATTTGTTGTAAGGGTTTGTTTGTGATTGAAACAGCATTTCAGGAGGCATTTTT
This sequence comes from Chamaecyparis obtusa, assembly GCA_027943335.1. Classification (NCBI taxonomy): domain Eukaryota; kingdom Viridiplantae; phylum Streptophyta; class Pinopsida; order Cupressales; family Cupressaceae; genus Chamaecyparis; species Chamaecyparis obtusa. Next base: position 662,854 of record BSBK01000092.1, read on the forward strand.
AGTAGGGCCGAAATTATAGGCGGCCGTTTTTAGCAGGTCCGAAAAAGCAGTCCGAAAAAGCAAATCCGAAAAAGCAGTCTGAAAAAGCAGACCCGAAAAAGCAGTCTGAAAAAGCAGGCCTGGAAAATTGATATTGAGGGTTTGTAACTGGTTGAATAAGGGTTTGGAATTCATCACTTAATTGGTGAATCATTTTGGTGATAGATTGAAGACATTTTGGCACATTTTCAGTCACTTCATACCAGGGCCTGGATTCAAAATTTTGCTCATATCTCTTAAATCCCTTGGAGATAAATTTAATGCTTTGGAGTGAAGACTAGTACTGTATAGGCGGTCCTATTGATATCAGATTGGGGTGTCAAAACCCTCCCCTTTATTTTATACAGGTGCCGTACATGTACGGCCTGGTACGGCCTGTACTTGCAGGGAGTTTGGCAGAGATTGGAGGTGAAGTTTGGGACTGTTCCAGTCCAGATTACATCAGCGGTCATCACCAGGCATTGGGAAGCGATTAACAGGTTCCATTCATGAGTTTAGTATGCATTTGAATTCAAGGAAGTTGCGATAATTGCTTGGTCTCAGTCATAGTTACAGCAGATATTGGTTAGTCACTGTCATAATTAAATTGGCATAGTAATTGGATGCATTGTATTGGAATCAGTCACTGTTATAGTCTTGGAGTCATTGTATTAGAAGTTGCATTATTAGACTTAGTTGTTACCAAGTTCCTTGCTATGTAACAGTCCCCTATATATGTTTATGGAACAGTCATTGTATTCAGACTTTGCATTGTAATGTGGTGCATTGATAGGACTATGTCATGTAAGATGATTCATACGTTTCATATCCTAGTTCATGTATTGTAGACAGTCCATAAACAGTGCTCATATGTGATAGATGTAATAGTCATATAAATTCTGGAAAGTGAAATCAGAATTAGAGAAGTTTGATATATATGTAGTGAGTCTTTACATTGCTTTGAGATTCATTGTTGCACATTGTAATACATTTCTACATTGGTATTGTTATCTCAATTGGAATTTGGTGCCAAAACAATAAACACCTTGAAACACATCATTGCAAGCAAAACATACCAGTGCATGCCAACTGTTTGACGAAATTCCATAAGCACAAAATCAGAGATTTTAGTGATCCTACTAGTGAGGGTCATTACAAATGGTGTACCTATAAGGAAAAATAGATCTATAGGTGAGGTAGCGAAGGCCATGATTCATGATTAAGGTCTTGAAACATTTTTATAGGCAAGAGCATGTAGGACAACGGTTTATGTTTTGAATTTTAGTCTTCATCAGATCTTAGACAATATGACTCCTGAAGAAGCTTTCATAGTTTCTAAACTAGACATTAGTTATCTCAGAATTTTTGGATGTCCTGTCTATATTCATGTTTCAAAAAACAAAAGGACTAAGTTAGAACCTTTTGGAAAGAAAGACATTTTTTGTTGGATATAGTGAATCATCTAAAGCTTATAGAATATATATTTTTAGTCAAAAGCAGATTGAAATCAGTAGAGATGTTTCGTTTGAAGAAGATGTAGTTTGCAAAAGGTCTAAAGAATCTGATATGGAAATTGATAAAGAAGATTTTGTGCCATCTCAAGATGTTGATATGGTTGTCTCAGATTCTCCTTCAGATATTTAGAGGGATACTACAAACTTAGAAGATGTTGCCGATCCTATTGATCTTGTTATCCTATAGATTCTAGTGCTGGTCCAAGTAGTGTTTCAGCTGATAAGAAGAGACCATTGTGGGCAAGACACACTATGCAAGAGGCTGAAAAATATGCAGCTCCACGTGGCACTTTTAGGGAAATTAAAAGATCTCATAACTTTGCAGGATATGTTGCCTTGATGAATCACATTATAGCATCTGAGCCTTCAAGTTTTGAGGAGGCTTCTCAACAACAAGTATGGCAAGATGCTGTGATGGAAGAGTACCAATCCATAATAAAAAATGATGTTTGGGATATTGTTCCGAGGCCCAAAAGTAAATTTGTTGTTTCCTCTAAATGGCTGTTCAAAATTAAGCATGCAGTTGATGGGAGTATAGAAAACTATAAAGCTAGATTTGTAGCTAGTGGTTTTTCACAAAAAGAAGGTATAGACTATGAAGAAACTTTTGCACCTGTAGCATGTTACACTTCTATCAGAACTATTGTAGTTGTTGCAGCAGTCGAAAGATGGAAACATCATCAAATGGATGTGAAGATGGCATTCTTGAATGGGGTAATTGAAGAAGAGTTTTACCTTGAACAACCAGAGGGTTTTGTGATACACGATAAGGATTCGCATGTGTGCAGATTGAAAAAGGCCTTGTATGGCCTTAAGCAAGCTCCATGTGTTTGGTATGAGAGAATTGATTATTACTTATTGAGCTTGGTTTTTCTAAAGAATGATGTTGATCCAAATTTATATTTCAAGGTAGTTGATGATACTGCATTAATCTTAGTACTTTATGTTGATGATTTGTTTCTCATTGGTGAAGATGGTCTTATTATTAAATGTAAGGAGTTAGCTTCTGAATTTAAAATGAAACACCTTGGTCTTATGCAATACTTTCTTGGACTTGAGGTATGGCGAAGAGCAAATGAGATCATCTTAAGTCAAGGGAAATATGTTGTTAATATTCTAAAAAGATTTGGCATTTTAAATTTTAAGTCTATGGTAACTCCTATTGAAGCAAATCTGAAAAAATTACACGAGGTTGCAGCCACTTCAGATTTGATTGATCCTACTATGTTCAGGCAACTAATTGGTTCATTAATGTATTTGGTTAATAGTAGGCCTAATAAATGTTATGCTGTTAACACTCTAAGTCAGTTCATGTGTGAACCAAGACATTTATTTTGTTGCAGCCAAACACATTTTGAGATATGTACGTGGTATAGTGGGGTTTGGTCTAAAATATTCTTCTTGTGAAGAGCTGAACTTGCAGGGTTATTTTGATTAAAATTGCGCTTGATACAAAGAGCACTTGAGGATGTTGTTTCAGCCTAAGTTCAGCTATGCTTTCCTAGTGCAACATGAAACAATCATGTGTTGCTTAGAGTATAGCTGAAGTAGAATATGTTGCAACTTGTATGGCTACAAGAGAAGCAATATGGTTTCGTAAATTGTTTGGGCAACCTTTGGAGCCCACAATGATTGTTTGTGATAACCAAGGTTGTGTGAAACTTTTAGTTAACCCTGTTTTCCATGATAGAACCAAGCATGTGGGAATAAAATATCATTACCTGAGAGAAATGGTTCAAAGGAAAGCGGTGGAGCTTAGGTATATTTGCACAGAAGAGCAAACAACAAACATTCTCACCAAGCCACTTCCTAGAGTGAAGTTTTGTTATTTCCGAGACAAGCTTGGTATTGTGGAGAACTATGCTCTTGCTGAGAGTCTTAGCTTCAATAATTCTTATACATGTTAATGAGTTCTTTGTGATGGAGAAGTTCGAGGTGCAATCCCTTGTTAATGAGTTCTTCTCTGTGAGGGAGAAGTTTGAGGTGTAATCCCTTGTTAATGAGTTCTTCTCTACGAGGGAGAAGTTCGAGGTGCAAACCCTTGTTCCACCCTCAGTAGCTATGGTGGATCGACCCTCTGGGAGTATCCATGGTGGAAGTCATGTGTGAGACTCCGTGACTTAGTTTTTTGTATTTCACCCTGTGGGAGTAGCTATGGTGAATGTCATGCTGAGATGACAATATTATGATGCTAAAATTTGTGATAAGGTTTTTATTATTGACATTTTTGGTTGCAGTTCATTGTGCATGATATGCCATGAGATATTGAAGGATCTCTCTCTTGCTAAGAGGGAGTGTTAAGTTGAAGTAGTTGCGATAGAGATCCTTCGTACTTGGTTAGTTTGCTATGTGGTTCTAAGCTCTTTCTCTTCCATCAAAGCTTCTGTAGATTTCATCTTATATGTTCATCTCCTGTTTGTGAATCCTCAACGTATCGTTTGGTTCCAGATTTAGTGAAATTATTATGATGGTTTGCATCTATTTAGTTTCTTCGTGAATTCTATTGGCATAGTGATTATATTTATTGACGTCTTCGAGCTGCGTACCGTTATTTCTTATTACCTTTCCTATTCATCTGTTCGGCTGGAACGTGTGATGACATTGCTCTTCCTCTCGATGAATTGGCATTTTCTTATAGTGGTTGGTCGTTTCATGTGGTGCTTTGTCTCTTCCGTTCGTACTGAGTGTGTCCATGTGCCATCCTGTCAATTTTGATATTTGTGGGAGTTAATGCTGAAGATTGGTAATGGTTCATAAAAATGGTGTGTGACTGTTCAAACACCAAGATGGCTCTTGAGCTATTGTCAAGGAATGCCAAAAGTCCGTGTATCTATGAATCGGTGTGCTCGTTCAGCTTGCCTTTGGTTTGTGTGTTATTATGATGGAATTACAATAGTTTCAGTTGAAGTTTTTCCTTCTATGTGAATATTGTGTTACGAAGATTGAGTTTGGAGCATCCAGTTTTTGATTATGTATCTATAGTGATATTTTAGTGCGGTATTTTGTAATGATGATACTTGTCATCATATGTAATCTGTGATTTATATTCATATTTGTATTTAGCTCTGTGAGAGCTAGTGTGTGTGATTTATGAGAGGATATAAGTCAGACATTATAACCATCTAGCAACATACATCTATATCTAGCGTGAAGTTTTGTATTTGTTTGAAGAAGCCAATAAAAGCATCATAATTTTCAGCCTGGGTTTTTCACCCTTAGGTTGAGGGTTTTCCCAAGATAAAGTTGATGTTTTCTAGCTTTAGTTGGATAAACACTATGAGTTAATACTAGTGAAGATATGTATATAGAAGATGTATATATATACTAAATATATATAAGTATATAAAGTGTATATATATATATATATATATATATAAATATTAGAGAAATTAATATAAGACTCGAGATATTATATATATATATAATCATAATTGTCATTATATTAATTACATAATAATGAATAGACATGTCCCATGAAGGGACATGTTTCTTCTTGACTCATTCTCAATATAAATGCAAGAGATTGCTGCATTTGGAAAACACATACTTCACAGGCAGTGCTATTACATTTGCAGCGATCCTAAAACTTAACAAAAGTCTATTGTTTTATATGTGTTTTTGTATTTTGCATTTCGGTATATTGAAATTATTTATTCTGGTTCAAATTTAACAAGTTGCGTATTAACTTTAGTGACTGCCAAAGTAGCTTTCTTTAGCTTAGGCTAGAGTAATTGACGTTCTTCTCATGTTTGAACTCCTCTCACATTTGTTAATTTATGGGGTGATGTCAAAGAAGAAATTCTAGCCAGGGAAGAATAAGTCATTTGTTTAGTTTTCTTCATCAAATTACTGCAAATTAATTTGTAATCTTGATTAGGATACAATGTCTAGAATCTTGTGAAACTTTCTTCCTTGATTTAATCTTAACTATACATTTATGATTTATCCAAATAGCCCTATATTTATCATATGTAAATCCATGTTTTGTTACACAAATTGGGGAAAGTGGGGTCAAGTAAATGAAATTTTAGTTAAAATAATGTTAGAAACACCATTGGAAACAAGTGAACCCAATTGATGAAGAGCTAGTTTGCAAACTATACAAGATAAATTTTGGGATGTGATATAAGGGGATAAATTAAATTCCATTGGATAATGCTTGTGGGGTCCCATCTCTTCACCAATATGGGAAAAGGATTTCTCAATATGTATACAAAATAGGCCACATGTCTATAATATTCTTTATTGAAGTCACGAGCCTTGTTTTAGTGTCATTCTCAATATGTATACAAAATAGGCCACATGTCTATAATATTCTTAAGCTGATTGAAAAGCGAATGAATTTTTCTTGAAGAAGTTTTTCATGTTAGGAGCAACACAAATGGAGTCTGCTTACAACATTAGATCTCTTAGAGGCTTTCAAAATCGGGTTTTTTTGAGATTTTATTAATTGGTGAAACTTGGGAATATCTGATTATCATATTCCACTTTTTAAGGCATAATATGTAATACTTTTGTTTACACTTGAATTCCATATGTACTCTATGTTGAGTGTGGAATTTTTGTTCTGAAAACTTTGGGTTTCAAAATCTACCAGTCTAAGTGCAGAGAAAGGTTAGACAATTAATTTTGTCATAAGCCATGCAATATTTGTGGGTAAAGAATTTTATATTGTCAAGTATTATAGCCTATAGATATATTATATAGAAGTTAATGTGGCCCTACATTAGTTATGATTTAATGCTTCTCCTGCTTGGAACCTCTCTGATCGTCCATAGTTTCCTTTTCCTCTGCTAGTGCGCTTGGACTCGTGCTGGATCTACTGATACTGGGTCAAAATAGTCCTTAGTGTCTACAGTGTACTATGGAATCTACTAATGATGTTGACCCCCCTGGTTTCTACACCTTTGTAGACTTACCAATGCTTAAAATCCAATGGAATCCCCATGATCGACTTGGTTGAACGACTGAACAGGTTAGAGGTGGAAAACTGGATTCTTAAGGATACTGTCTAGTCTTTGACAGGGAAGCTTGTTGTGATGTCCTCCAGCTTGGATGTGTGTGAACAACTTGAATCCAATCAGTCATAGGCTTATTATTTCTCAGCATAATTGTCAACAACTATGTCTGATAATGCCGATCTCAAACTGCTTGTTAACTCCACCATGAATCACGTTTCAGAGATAAAGGATATTAAGAGAAACAAGCCGAATCAGATAGCAAACAAGACTCACTAAAAAGCAAAATTGAACAACCCAAATCTTGGGCTTCAATTTGCAACAACAGTAACACTGCGCCCCTTACAAGTGTAGAAGAGTTGGTACACGCTAAGCTGGCAGAAGAGTGTGTTGGACGGGTTGAGGAACTCAATTTGAGGGTTCGGGGTTTCCCTTCATTCTCCTCGAACCACTTCCAGCAGGCTACTCTTTTCTCTGTGAGCAGCTGGGCATCACAAATATCACAATGGATTGGGCTTCAATTTCGATTCCTTTCTTTGGATGACCATCTCAGGGTTCTTATGGCGAGGAGGAAACCTTTTTCCCTTCCTACAAAGATTTTCCTCGACGAGTAGCTCACCAAAACACAATTTGCAGAGTTGAAACATTCCTAGGACTTGTAGCTGGCGCTAGATGGTGGAAATGGGTCGTAATCAGGAACCTAAAAGCAGTTATTTGGGACTCCTCCCTAGGTTGGGAGTCGTGACCGTCGGCCAAGTCCAAATGACGGTCACAAAGGCGATTGGGCTTGAAGTAGCATAAGGGTTTCTCCTTGCATCAACTACTAGAACTACAATGATACTCTATGGTCCATGCCAGGCCTACTTCACAATGCTATGGGTTTTGTAGACATTCTTATGGTTACTGAGACTCACGAGAGCCCTACTCTTTCTCTCCCAGGTGTCATTGGGTTTCATTGGTTGTCTGCTTTTAAGGATGAGGTTAGGAGTTCGGGAGGTGTCAGAGGGTTCGATGAGGTTTCTTGCCTCATTAGTGATTGTCTTCGGACCGCGAGTTTAGTGGTTTACTCGGACAGTTTTGCCAGATTTATGTGGGTCTGCGTGAACTAGGTGGCTATGCATTCCAGGGACATCTTCATTGCAGTGTGCTACTTTTTGGTTGCTTTGTTGTTCTATGCTATTCATAGTGGGCATTAGGGGGACCCTTACATGGATTTGTATGATAGCATTGGTCGGTTTTCAGCGGTGGGTGACATTATCATGGTTGGGAATTTCAATGCATGAACCAGAGATCGACAGACGCCCCTCCACGACTGAGTGACAGATTCGGTTTGTACTTTTGAGTCAGATTTGTCTTCCTAGGGCCTTTAGCGTTCTTCAGAAGATTCTGGTGGGCCCCTCACAATGTACAGATGTCATCTACTCCAGCTGTGCAAGTCTTCAGACTTGGTGATCTTGAATGGTCTCTCTTGCTTCCTTGGTTCCAATTTTTTTACTTGTTGGCCCCATTGTGGGGGGTGTGAGAGTGGTGGGCTACACCCTCTCTTGTACCTCCTTCATCCCTTCCATCAGCCACTTCATCTTTACCCGCCTCCACTTGGCTGAGCATGCCCTCCTTAGCCTTGCCATTAGGGCATCCCCTTCCCCCCCTCCCTCTCCTTCCCCCCTTGAGCCGCTTCCCACCCGCACGTCCTTTTACTTTGAGGATGGGGCCCAGGACCTGTTCACCCTTCACCTTAGATGGCTTCTCCTCCTGGATACCTCCTCCACCACTGGGTGCGCCTCCACCTTGTTTGTAGCCTTGCCTCTACTATTTGGGAGTTTTCCCTCCTCTCCTTCCCCCTCCACACCACCTCTTTATCCCACCATCCCAAATGTAAGAGTACCTACCCTATGAACTAGTGGTTTGATGTAATGACCCTTACTATAAAGGCCACTAAAATCCTCAAACTGAACTTAGAAATTTTGTCAAACACTTGGCAAGCAACTGAATTGTTTGATTTGAAATGATATGTTTCAATGTGATTGTTGTTTTGGGCATCAAATCAATTGAGATAACAATGCCAATAATGAAAAGTAATGCAATGAACTCTAAATATCGATGCAATAGACTTAGTGCCAAATGAATTAGGAAACTTCCGAAGTCTGGTTACAATTTGCAAAGTATGACAGTGACTAAATTCTGAAACTTCAAGGACTGTTATAGCTCCTACACATGAATATTGACAAGTCCCTAACAATGCTATTTCATTTACTTTGTCAATTACACATCAATGACTGAATTACAATAGCAGATTTTATTGAACTGTCTAACTATGCAATTCTGATTACAATACATCAAACCCTTGACAAGACAATACAATGCTATGAATGATATCACTGTTCAGATTTGGAAGATAGATGACTGGTTTTTACAACAGCAATTAATGACTGGAAATAACAATCAATGCAATGACAGTGCTGACTGTTCAAACCACTAACATGCAATATTTTGACAATCAAAACCCTCAATTTGTGCACCTGGAAATGCTCCGTATTGTCCTGATTGAAATGCCAAATCAACCCGCAAGATGCCTCCACAAAACTGCCCCGAACTGATTGCAATACAGTCTGCCAGCCAGGGCCGTACCAGGCTGTACATGTACAGCTCCTGCATAAAATAATTGCAGGGTTTTTGACACTCCAAAAAGCTATGAAAAGGACCGCCGGGGGTTTACTAAGATCCTCCCAAGAGCATAAAAATATTCTCCAAGTAGATTAGGAGATATGAGCAAATTATTGGTTCCAAACCCTGATATTGCAATTCTGAAAATGTGTCAGTTTGTCTTCAATCCTTTGCCAAATTAATTCACCAATGAGTAGATGAAATTCAAGACTCCTATGCAATCAATATCAAACCCTTATTCAACCAATTACAAACCCTCAATATCAATTTTTCAAGTTTGCTTTTTCGGACTGCTTTTTCGGGTCTGTTTTTTTGGACTGCTTTTTCGGATTTGCTTTTTCGAACTGCTTTTTCGTTTTGCTTTTTTCGGATCCGCTTTTTCGTTTTGCTTTTTCGGATTGCTTTTTCGGACCTGCTTTTTCTTCCTCTTGCAACCAAAACTCAAACCCTCAGGTAAATCTGAGGATTCCAAATAAGCTCAACATGAAATGGCTGAATACCACTTCCAATGTGCAACCCTTCAGAAGATATCTCACTTCCTCAGTTATGCAAATCCAAGGGAGTTTTCGTTCCCAAAGATCTAATGAAAATTTGTAGACCAAATGACTACAAATTGCTCCAATATGGAAAAGTAGAAGAATCCTCAAATCAGCTTGTCCAAATGAATGCCCAAGCCCCCTATTTATTTACTTTTTGAGAAGTTACTAAGAACTTCTAGAAGCATCCATTATAAAATCCCATTATAATGCACTTTTATAATAATATAACTTTATAAAATAAAAAGTGCAACTCAACTTAAAATTATAACATGTGGGGCCCGCATAACTCATAATAATAAAAATAAGCTCTAAATCACTTCTCCAAGAGCAAATACGACCACTGATCTACAAAATGACTCTCTCCACATCGCCACCAGTCTACGAGAGCTTGTGATAGATTGATCTGGCACGCTAAACAATGTCAGCCAGAATGGGGACATGACAGTCCGCCCTTCCTGAAATTGCTTGTCCCCAAGCAATGATTGAGCAATAAACCAATCAATCCACCTGGATCCCAAATGTAGTCATGAACTGTACTGCTGTCAACCAACGCAAGCTCCTGCAATGTCCTCTGCAATATAACCAAGAGGAATCCATGAATGAATCGTGAACCACTGCTCAACTGAACTCCAACTCCATGACTGCCACAGTCAGGAACCCACGAGACACCAATTCTGAAAATATCAGAACCCAAGTAAAAACAACTCAAACTGCCAACACCGTAAATACCATCAACGCATCCCACTGGCCTACGCAGAGCGCACAATCCAACTCTGTAACAGTGGTGAACACTCCCGAATGAAACTGCACCAAGTATGGAAAATCCACACACTGTACAACTCCTGCAGTCAACACAACTTTGCAGATCACCGGTCACTGTCCCATAACTATAACTCCCATGCACCGCTGATGGCGAATAGTCATCACTTGATAGATAGCAAGAACTAGAACCCAAACCAAATTTGATGGCCATCAACTCCTCAACGCAAGGATCAAATGCAAACTGATGAACATAAACTGCAGTATAATGCTGATAAAAAGAACCACCCTCGGTCAACAACTCACCATGCACAGGTGATACAACCCACTGCGACTGATCACCAGCTAAGTCAAGAGTTGTCATAGCCAAAGGAGTAGAATCAATAACAACCACTGAAGCAACACTCCCAAACTCCTGCTCAAAGTCATGTACTCTCAAGCTATCGACCGCATAACCTATCGCCATGTTATGCCCATCACAACTCTCATCTCGTGGCGTCAAACCATCCCATAACTGATGACAAACACTAGAGCCCAAAGTACATCTCCGTATCATCATCTCATCAACATATGGATCAAAAGTAAACTGATGAGCATACCTCACAGTGTAAGGCCGATAGAATGTGTCAATCTCAGTCAGTGGCTCAGACTGCAATCCAGATGAAACTAACTGCAACTGATCACTAACCAAGCCCGAACCAACTACTACCTCCGAAGACACCTCCAAAGGAGTAGTATCACAAACAGGAACCAAGCCAACTGTTGGCTCACCAACATCAAACATGATCCCTGGTACAACATCACTAGTCTCCGTGCCATCAGTAGTAGAGACCACCACCAAGTCAAACATACCACAATGCTCAGCGCCCAACTCCACTGAACTTGACTGTAGTGGAAATGAACTCGATGTGCCAATGCTAGTATCGAGGACAGATATATCCTCATCTCCACTGCCTCTATCAATCTCGACCATGGACATCCTCGAATCACCAGACACCACAACCCGTGACTGTACAGAATCTGGTAAAGACTGTAGTCGCTCTAACTCCATGGTCACCTCAGCCAAATGAAACTGTGACTCCTTGAAAGCCAACTGTGTACTCTCAAGAATCTCAGAAGTCACCTCGAGCTGCTGAGTAAGCTCACTCACCTCATCTTCCTTGACTAGTAATGCATCATATGCTGTACTGCCCCACTCCATAAGATAATCTCTATCAGCTACCAACCGCATATAATTCTGTCTCAAAATCCGGATAGCCTCCCATAAAGAGTGGATCTCTGTCAAGGAAAGATAACTGCCTCCTTGCTCGTCACTAGTAGGAGAACCCCATCCGTAAACTGCTAACAACTGACGAGCAGCATCGAAATGCTGGCAAGTGATAGCAATGTCTCGCTCACTAACTCTCAGCTGACTAGACACGTGATGGCGCTGGCTAAACTGTCTCCTACAATCCTCCTCTGACGCATTGTCCAAGGGAGTATCCTCAAAACCACTGATCTCTGGAGTACTACTATCCATACTCTGCGAATCAACTCCAAAGCTCATACCAACATACGGAGCATCAAAAACTGTAGCATCACTGCCCAACTCCGCTGTAACAAATGAATCTGCCGAGGAAGCTAAATCCTCAAAACTGTCCGCAGTAGACTCCTGGATGTCATCAAGGCTAGTGCGATCCTGGGACTCATCTGTAATCACTAACACCTCAGATGTGCCTAAATTATCACAAACCCACTGCACCTTGAGTGGTCGACTGGAAATGTACACTACTCCTAACATCGGTGTATAAAGACTAATACCAACATCTGACAAGTTGCTGGTATGAATGAGAACACCGTGTAATCTGCTAATCAAATCCATGATAGCACTCAAACAATCACTGCTACCAATAGATGATAAAGATCTCCAGTCAACAGAATCCCAAACGCCAATGTAATAGTCCTGAGTCCTCATCCGTAAACTGGAACCGACTGACACCTCAAGCAAAATCCGTACCTGAGTAGCCTGCTCAATCCCAATATCAGCTGATCCCACATCCATGTCTGCCATAATTGACACTATCCCTGAATCCTGGATGCAAGGTGAATTCTCACAACTATCGACAACCACATGTGATCCGCATGTCGCAGAAAGCTGAGTATTAGGTGTGTAAGATGAAGCTGAACTCAACTCCACGCCATACCCATCCACATGTCTCTCTGAGTCCTGTAATGCCAATGGAGTACTCAACAAAGAGGCTCGAGTGTCCTCGAACTCTCGAGAAAGCCTGCCAACTTCCTCCTCCTTCCTCCTCAAGGCATCTAAATGATCTCTGGCAAGGCTAAGAAGATGGTCACGATCTGAAAGAAGATGTAAATAACTCATCTTCATCGCTCCCATTTCTTCCCTGATCGCCTATAAGTCAACACAAGAAGACTCTGCCTGAACTCCCTTATGTCTGTCCTGTAACTGAATCATCCGGATGTGATCCTCTATCATCTCCCGCATCTTGTCATGATGAGATAATGAAGTCACAATCCCATCCTCGCTTACCCTAAGCTGACTGGACAAAACATGTGAAGTACTATGTGCCTCAACCTCGTGTGATGTAGCATCTAACTGTGCTTGATACTCTCTATCAGCAAAGTCCTGAATACTCAATGTCTGCTCATCGCTGATAGGTATCTCATCATCATGCACAGCAACCTTCTCACAATCATCATCTGAATCCACTGTGCTGTAGTTACTATTTTGAGCACCTGTGACATCATCAAGACCAACTGTACCACAATCACTGTCAGTGTCACTCATGCCATCCGGTGTGCCTGTGATATCACCTTCTGATGCAACTGGCTCAACCTGTACAACATCTGTAACCACTTCTGCCTATGAAGATGATGCAAATAAATCATTACGTGAAGATGTGCTAACATCTCCCAATGCCGGATCAGCATGTCTGTCAAACTCATCATACAAGTTTCTGCTTGTCATAGGGAAGGTACTTCGATCCTTAGGCCTATTAATCAGGCTCTTTAACCACGTACATGCCATAGGTGACACATTCCTCTCTTTTGTCCAAACATGCCATAAATCTTCTAACAAGTTTGTTCCTTTGGAATATTTTGGATGAGTTTCATTCCAGCGATGTATTAGCATCAATGCACTCCATCATGTTCACAATCTTGTTTGAGGAGAAGGATGAAATTTCTAAACTGCGAATGTCATCAATACAACCTATTGACAACATAATGTTTTCAAACCTACACCATGCAAATACTTCAAGTAATCTTGCCCTCTTTGTGAAATGAGGGTCCCTGATGTCATCCAACCTTTCGAAGCTTTTCACCATGGCATGAAGTACCTCTCTCATAATCTGATCATCATAAGAATTAAAGCCAGCTATTATCCTCATGATTTCACTAATGCAAGAGAGAGCTGCAAGTCTTACCACCTCATCATGATGTCTCAATAATCGGGGCTTCACCAAAGAACCAAATACTGGAGATAAAGCTGTTTGCATAGCATAGGAATTTGACTGATCAACCTTGCCTAAATAAGTTTCCAACTCCTCCAAAGTTCTTAGGAGGTCCTTTGTTCGCTGAAATGGAGGATCTAGTTTCTCCAATGCAGTGTGCATTCTCTCTTTCAATTCCTTGTCTCCTGTTAAAGCCATGCTGACAATTGAATTCAGTCTGAAATAACCCAATCAGGTTGGCAGGAAACCGCTCTGATACCACTGTAATGACCCTTACTATAAAGGCCACTAAAATCCTCAAATCAGCTTGTCCAAATGAATGCCCAAGCCCCCTATTTATTTACTTTTTGAGAAGTTACTAAGAACTTCTAGAAGCATCCATTATAAAATCCCATTATAATGCACTTTTATAATAATATAACTTTATAAAATAAAAAGTGCAACTCAACTTAAAATTATAACATGTGGGGCCCGCATAACTCATAATAATAAAAATAAGCTCTAAATCACTTCTCCAAGAGCAAATACGACCACTGATCTACAAAATGACTCTCTCCACATCGCCACCAGTCTACGAGAGCCTGTGATAGACTGATCTGGCACGCTAAACGATGTCAGCCAGAATGGGGACATGAAGCTTCCTCAGTTATGCAAATCCAAGGGAGTTTTCGTTCCCAAAGATCTAATGAAAATTTGTAGACCAAATGACTACAAATTGCTCCAATATGGAAAAGTAGAAGAATCCTCAAATCAGCTTGTCCAAATGAATGCCCAAGCCCCCTATTTATTTACTTTTTGAGAAGTTACTAAGAACTTCTAGAAGCATCCATTATAAATTCCCATTATAATGCACTTTTATAATAATATAACTTTATAAAATAAAAAGTGCAACTCAACTTAAAATTATAACATGTGGGGCCCGCATAACTCATAATAATAAAAATAAGCTCTAAATCACTTCTCCAAGAGCAAATACGACCACTGATCTACAAAATGACTCTCTCCACATCGCCACCAGTCTACGAGAGCCTGTGATAGACTAATTTGGCACGCTAAACGATGTCAGCCAGAATGGGGACATGACATTTGATGAGGATTGCAAGTCCTTCCATCACTCCTTGCGCGCAACCTCCTCCCATCACACCCCTTCACTTAGTTGAAACTCTCCTACCGCCATTTTCTCTGCCACAAGAAGCACACTTTTATTACGCTGCATTGTAGATCCCTTCGTGCCTCACTCCTGCAGTCCCCCAAGTCTTTTTGACGCACCGTTTTTCCTCGCCTTTTGCCCCTCCCCCCCACCTTAGATCACAACTCTTCGGTCTTGCATACCTCCAGACTCTTACATCCCCAATCAGCCCTTCATCCTTATCACCCCCCCTTCCACCTTTTCACCTTCACCAACATCAATGAGGCGGTCAAATCCATGAACAGTAGCAGGGCTGCGGATGAGGAAGGGTTCCAAGCGGAACTCTTCAAGCATGACATCACGGTTTTGGGCCCCTTCCTCACATAGCTCTTCAACAGGGTGGTTGGCATAGGTTTCCCCCCTCTTGGTCGTGGTATATTATCCATCCGATTCACAAAGCGGGTTCGGCCTCAGATCCCAAAAACTACATGACCATTATGGTTGGGCATACTTTCTCTAAATTGTACGTCACAGTGTTGCACACTATTCTTTCTCATGAGTTGGATCAGTGTCATATTCGGGCTAGAGGACAAACTGGTTTTCGACTGGATTTTCGGACCATGGACCACATCTTGATTCTCAGAGCTATTATTGAGGAGGCCTGGCATCGCTCCTCGAAGGTTTACTGTTGCTTTGTGGATTTCTGCAAAGCTTTCAATTTTGTGCCCAGGGTGGCTCTTTTCTAGGGACTTCAGGACATTGGTATCTCTGAGAATCTCTTGACGGCCATATGAATAATCTACATGAATCCTTTCTAGTTTGGTGTTTGATCAATTTTGTGGACAAATTGCTGTACTGTGATTGGCAGAAGACATTTGTGTTTTGAGAAATCCCTCTGTTTGGTTACCAATGAATTATGATGTTTTGAAATAGTGAAAATATGGAACTTGTTGAACCTGATATGGTAATGTGGGTTGCTTGCCTCTCATTGTTTCTTCATTACTTATGTATGCTGAAAATATGTTTTAATTTTCATTTCAGATTTTCTGTAATTCTGCAATTTAAAATTGATATTGTTTGTAAAATTGTACAATCAAACACAACTCTGAGTTTCTTATGAATTGCTTATTTTGTTAAAGGTAGCAGCTATACGTGCGCCACCATTTTTTTTTTCCTCCACTAAACATAAATGAGTACAACCGCCGTGTAATGGCTTTGGTGTGCTGTGAAGCTCAGGTATGTAGTACTACATGAACAAACAAATAGATTTACTGTACTTCTTTTGCAAAATATATATTTGTTCAAGAATTTTTTATATGCTCTAGAAGTTCTGCATCATTTGCCGTTCGAAGGCTTTTTGAATTAAAATTTTATGTTTTGTTGATTAATAGTTGCTTGCAAGTCTTTTTGAAACGTTCTTTAAGCTGTTTTGGTTAGCCTGCCTCTAATCAGAGATGTAATGTAATTCGCATTGTGACTAGGGTTCCCTGTGTAACATTTAGAGAGTTATGCTTCCCTTTATTAAGCATGATGTATTCCATCCTTTTTTAAAGCAATCAGTTTTTTGGTTTTACTTGCCTTGAACAAGTATATATCATATGGATGAGCTTGATTGTAAAGTTTCTTGCTCTTCATTTTCTTCCAGAGGCCCATGCCAAATGGGTTGAATGTCTTAGAGGAGTTACAATTTTAAGGGACAAGAAACTCTAGGAGTTATAATTATTGTGAGCATCATTGTTATAGGGTAACTATGAAGTATTTGAGCATCTTTGATGCTGGGTGAACTATATGTTATTTTTATTTGTCATGGCGGCCTTATTCTTTATGAAAACCATACCTCTGCTATTCAACTTGGTAATGGGTTTCATTATGCAGATTTGATTTGGTAATTTTTATCATACCTTACACATTTTCTGTGCTTTAGATTCCTTTTGAGCATATTATAATAGGTTATGGGTGACTTAAAAATTTATGAGTGTGTCTGTTCCTTTTGCATAGCTTTTCTTGTGTATCATGTTCAACTCTCCTTTGAGTTCTATTATTAATTTATTAGTAAACTATTTTCATGCATTTTTGATGTAAGAGATTTTATTTTGTGACAAATGAATGAAGAAAAAATTAATCTTTATAAACAATGATTCTAGACCTTTGTTTTTTGGATATTTTTCATTCATTCTTTTTTGATATAAGGAATCTATGTTAGATTGTGTTTTGGGGATGATAGGGAACAAGCAGGATGCCTTGGTAGTATTGAATATGTTTTGGGGATGATAGGGAATAGCATGATGCCTTCGTAGTACTGAATATGTTTTGGGGGTGATAAGGAACAGCCGGATGCCTTGGTAGTACTGAAAAAGTTTTTTTTGGACTTAGTGTGATGTCTCCATTTGGGATTTATCTCATTTTTGCCCAAAAATAACAATTCCAACAATACAACTTATTTACAAAGAGTATTCTATAAATAAATTACTTAATGAAAAGTAAGCTTACAAAAAATTATAATTAATTAACATCAAGCATGGTGATTAGTAATCTCTATTGAAAATAATGTATTCTAAATACATTGGATTCATTTCATAGCATATTTTCAACAATGAACCATATGAGGAATTTGATGGGAAAGTATCATAGGGCAATGGGAGACTGTCTTCCTCGACCAATGCCAAGGGCATGAAATGAGCCTTTGAGTCATTCGGCCCCTCGGCCCACAAGAAAACCAGCTAGGGTAGTTTACTTGATGATGGAACCGGTACTATTGCATCTCCCTTTCACATGTTTCACACTGATTCCAGATATGACTTCTGATGGAAATTAGATAATTAATTAGTAATTTTTTGATTCTTGTTAGGACACCTAGAGACTATTTTCGTCAGTTAAGCCCAAGTGCGTGGAATGAGGCTCCATGTCATTTGGCCCCTTGGCCCACAATCAAACCAACTTTGGCTGGGGTACTTGATGAGCAAGGATCAGTACGGCTGCATTTTCCTAACAGATTTATAAATAAATAACTATGAAATATAATAATATTTCATAACAATCAATTTCCTTAATATTTATGATTGTTGTACTTATTCTAGTTCTGAGACTTGATCATTCGATTATTTGTTTGAATGATTGATTGATTGAATTCCTTTGATTGTATAGTTTTGAGGTATTGATGAGTGATCTACGTTGCAGGAGAACATCCTGTAGGGTTGCATTGAGTGTGGGTGCACTTGTGGATGCATGTTGGGAGTGCACAGGGTGTGTGCCAGGATGTCCAGCCTTGTGCACCTTGTGCGCACCTAGCCCACACCCGGATGCACTTTCAAAAAGTAACTATGAAACTCCTAAACCCTAAAATGACCCTACGAGGCTTTCCAAAACAAAAAACATATCACTTTCTTATTTTGCATTACATATTTTCTCTCCATTTTGGCATTTTGAAGGGAGGTGATTCTATTTGAAGGATATCGATTATAAAGTGCCAAATAGCTTCCACAAAGGAGATTTATGTGAAAAATGTATGCATTTAAACCCCATTCTTTAGTTTTTGATGGTTTTTTTCAACTTTTTGATGGATTTTTTCAAGTTTGTGAAGAAGTTTTTCAAGTATGTTTTTTTTATTTTATTTTTATAGATTGTAACAATGGGTAGTAGTCAAAGTTTAGTGGGTGTGGAGGGAAGTCAATATTTCAAAATTGATAAAGAATTGCCTTTATGGAGCCATACCACAAGAATTTGACAAGTTCCTGGAGGTGGGGGATTTATTTGTTAGTGTAATTTTTGTAATGTTCAATATAATAGCTCTTTTTACTTAGTGAAACTTCATTTTATGGGCCTTGATGGTAAAGGGATTAATATGAGGGCCCAAATAAGAAGGGGTTGTCTCTTGTACAAATAGGGAGATTTATAAAAAAACAAGAAGATGCTGACAAATTGGTTGCAAAAGAAAAACAAAGTTCTTACACTTATAGACAAAAAAAAAAAGAAATTACCCTCTCAGATAGTTGCGTCCTCCAAACATCCCTTCTTGCCTAGGCCGTCTAGGGAAGATGAAGATGAAGAGAGGGAGCTTAAAATGGAAGCAAGAGATATTGCTAAAGAAAAAATTGCATGTTGCTTCTATGCTAATGGTCTTCCATTGAACTTGGTGAGATGACTATATTGGCGGGAGATGGTGTCAACAATAAATAATGCATCTGCTGGTTTCACAAGTCCTAGGTATGAAAAGGTGTGTACAACCTTATTGCAAAAATAGAAGAAATCTGTAGAGGCCCAATTGAAACCAATTTGAGATTCTTGGATTGAAACAGGTGTATCTATTGTTTTCGATGGATGGAAAGATTGCAAAAGCCGTCCATTGATAAATGTTATTGTGGTGTCCCATTAGAGCAATGTTTTTGAGGGCGGTTTATTGTGAAGGGGAAGTCAAAGACGCAGAGTTGATTTCCAGGATTCTCATTGACTCCATAGAGATGGTGGGTAATGAAAATGTGGTCCAAGTAATTACAGAGAATGCAAAAGTTTCTTGGGCTGCAAGTGCTTTGGTTGAGGCAAGATATGGTAGGTGCTTTATGTATGTAAGATTGGCCCTAAGAACTCGTTACATTTTGTACCCATTACATGGAATTAAAGATTATTGACACAACGATTGATTGAGAATACCAACTATAGGTTCCTCCAACTTGCTACAACTCTCCGAGAAATCATTTGTAGTTACATTGCCATAACATAAACTATTATTATTGATGACTACATTGTCATTTTCCAGACAACCAAAAAAACAAAATGGCTTATGTACCACCAAACAAAACTACTGAGAAGATGTTCCTGAAGTGGTGGAGGACGTTGGTCGAGGAAGTTGTTGTCAGAGGAGCCTGAGGTCACACTCAACTATCATATGCTTCTCTCTAGCCACCTTCATCAGTCTAAGTGCATCCATTAGGTCCTTCGTACATTCTAGTTCCCCTGTGGTGGCTGTCAAATGCTCTTCCTTCCCAGCTCTTGCTACACTCTCTTGAGCTAGTTCATTCTCCAAAATAGTGGTAGCCTTTTGCTGCTCTATCAATCTCGCTTGGATGGCTGCCTCTTGTCTTAGAGCCAGTGCACTCTCTTCTGCTTTTCATGGAGACTCGATTGCCTTCTGGAGTTAGAAGAATGTGTCATAGAATGCTCGCTCATTACTGTATAAGATGCTCATCATTCCAACTTGCCCATCTAGAATAAGGCCATCCTCAAGCTGTCAACTGCTCTGCAAATTCTCGCTCATAGTCCCCTTACTTAAACTTAAGGAGTCTCTCTGCTTCTACTCTGAGTGGTCCCATATCCAACTGTTTAGTGAGGTTTGTCATCCCATGTGTTGCCACCACCCCTTCTAGCTCTGCTAGATATTGCTAAATGGATGCAAGGGCATCTTGTCTATTAGGAGAGGAAATCCGAACGAAGGCCTCCTCTTGGGTGGCCTCCAACCCATTGCCTCCTGTGACCCTTACCTCCTGTAGGGTGATATTCCCATGCAGAGTGCTCCCTTCCTACATCTCAATGACTTCCCCCTGTATTGATAGTGGTGCCTCGTCTGTCTCCTTTTTCCCAGTCTTGATCTTTCCTATATGCTGAGCCATCAACAATGAGGGCAATTGTGGTGGGATATGACCAACCCCCATCTCGAACGTCTGCCAGAGGTTGTCCATCTTTGTTTATACTCCATCTAACCCCTCAAGTTCCTACGCCATCTCCTCACCTACCATGTCTCCGCCATCCAAATCTCATGTATCTTGATGTACTAGTGTGGTACCCTCTTCTCTTGCATGCCTAGCGATTGATCTCTCAATCCCAATGGTCGGACCTTCGACCATAGGGGCCGTATTCTCTGTTGTGGGGATCAATCCTTCGACTGTGGGGGCTGAACCCTCTACCATAGGGACGACAATTTCCCTCGTGAGGGTGACATTTCCAATGGCATGTGCAACCACTAATGCTATGAGAGTGGCCTTCTCAACTCCTCGTGATGTCGCAATGCAAATAGTGTTGGGCCCTACCCTATGCGCTCTCAATTTGACCAACGTGTGCGTGTGATGGGCCTGACATGGTCCCTCAGTTGTGACCAAATGCGCGGTAGGTGAGAGTTGTGCTAGGGTGAACATAATCTTTGGCACTACAGACCATTTGGGCTCCCACAGTCGGCCAACACTAGTGTAGTCCTCTCTGGTATGATGTTCTTTGCAACAACTCCGTCCTTGCTCTCCCCTCCAACTGCTTAATTCATCCTTTCGACTGCTTCACTCTCCCCTTCAACGACTTCACTCTCCCCTTTGACCGTTTCCTCAATCTCTGCGCTACCTTCTTTGTAGGGTACAATGCGAAAGCCTTCCTCTACTGCACAGTCGCTCTTCGATGAAGAGAGTGCCACTGTATCCTCTTCTTCTTCATTGTCCTCATCTCCATCCTCTGTACTCGTTGTCACCTCCTACGTAGGCCTCTTTTGAGTGACTTTTGTTCGTTCGCCAACAGTAAGAGTGTGGAAATGCATCTAGTAATACATAGCTGGTTTGCCCGGCTATGTATTACTATTACAAATTTCTTCTACTAGTCTAGCGGTACCTATGTCCTTAGGGCTTGAAAGAGAAATGCAATAGGATGGTGCGACATGTGGAATGTTCTATGTCTAAGATGAAAGAATTCCTTTATGTGTTCTGAGAGTACTTGTCCCTAGTTGTATAGCCTTCCATTCCTAAGGCCACTTTTCAATTTGACCATCCATATGACAATATCTAACGCCCTACTTGCTCCCGTGAGCTTGCTCCTCACCAAATCCATGATGTGTTTCCACTCAGGGGAGAAAATAAAGGAATCCTTAATTCCCCGACTGTTGTTATTGTTCCATAGGCTATTCCATTCTTGCTGGGAAAGGTTGGGTTTGTATACCAACTTAAGTAATAGTTCCTTATTGGAGGACATTTTCGATGAGGGTTTCGTTACATAATAGCTCTTTGATGTCACGCCAAAGACTTTTGTGAATTGTTTTGGCCCAAATGACAACACCACTGTATCGTTGTAATACCTGATAGTAGACTTGTTGGTATGGCTGTCATATCCCGCAACCATGGATCATAGTACTAGTTCGAACTCCCTAAGTTCAAATATTGGGATAAAGACTATTCTGTCTACCTTAGCTTTTCTTAGAGTCTTTTGCTTGGTGGTTGTCTAGAGTTCTTTCCCACCATGTTCTACACACTGCTAGTCACACCCTCGAATATAAGGGTTTGCATAGTCACTAGCTCATCCTTCCATGCCTTTCGTCATATTTTCTTCTTATTGCTTGAAGTGGCTATATTTGCTTGCAATGTTTTTTCCTTGCCAATTCCAGCTTTATACTTGATCACGTACCTACTCGTACTAGGGTTCTGTTGTGAGGTTTTCACACCATTACCCCATTGCAAATGGGGACCCCCTGTTTTTGCTTTAGCAGTAGGTTGGTGGTCTTAGGTGGTTTTAGTTGGTAATATTTTCATGTTTCCAAGTCAAAAAGAGAGAGAAAGCATGAAGTTAGTCAGGTCTTTGGGCTAGAATGTGAAGTTTTCCTCAAGGGAGCTGGCATAGGGTTAGTGGAGTTTGAATAAGGCATGAGAGGGAGAAAGGATGCACAAGTGTGTGATACCAACTTTCAAATTAGGGATTAGGCGAAGTGAAATTGGAGACAAAACAATAGCATTTCACAACTCAATCTCAATTAAGGACCACCAAGAACGGAGAGGGCTTGAGAAGGGCATAAAATGACTAAGTTTGGGGCAAAGGATATAAAGTAAAATCCCAAGTGCAGGGCGTAATCCGCCTGTCCCTTGGGATTTATAATCCCAACACACTCTTGATCTCTGTCCTCCATTCTTAAGGCAAAATCCCAATGCATCTTCAATCTCCTTCCAAGATTGAAAACTTGACAATACAAGGTCAGCTTTGCATAAAGTGTAGGGTGTCAAATAGTTAGAAGAAAACTGAAAAAGCAGATTGAAAAAATGTAAACAAGACATGAGAAATCAGACTTCAAAATGCACAATTCAGATTGCAATGAGTATGAAACCTACCTTGAAACTTGATCTTAGTGTTAAATAGAGCTGAGAGGGTGTGAAATTGTGCAAAGAAACGCCAAGATGAAAAGAAAGTGAAGTTGTGAAGTAATGTAAAATTCCTAAGGTAGGGGTGGAATTCATTTGGATTTCAATCAAAAAACCCAAGAGGAGATATGAAAAACAAAGTAAAGTAAACATGGGCGATTTGGATTCATTAATGAAATATTGATCCGAACCCAACTAAGGGGGGGAATCCGTCCCCTAGCTGGGACTTGAAATCCTAAGACACCCTTAAATTCTGCCCAAACTTGGATCAAATTGATGGGAGATTGAGGTCTGATCACATGGAAATTTCATGATCAAAAACTTATCTTTGACCCCCCTAAGTCGGCCAACATTGAAGGATTCAAGGTCTAAATTTAAATGATTTTCATTGGCCAAGGAGGGTGCAAGTCGGCCTAAATAGAGACATGCCCTTTCATCTTTCGTGGATTGGTTATTTAAAGAGGGTGGAGATATCATTTTCACCACAATCAAAAGAAGATCTACACATTTAAGGGCAGCGACTTCTTCCTCAAGGCAGCGATTTCATTTTTGACAACAATTTCATGATTTAGAAAATAATCTTGGGAGAGTTAGAAGTGAACCCTCACTGGTTTTCTTCAAAATCAGAGAAAGGTGCTGAAAAGAAGCTAAATCTGGGCTTAAATCCAAGAAAATCAGAGCTTGGAAAATAGAAAATCCATGATCACAATGCATTTTGCCTCCTTGTTTTGATGTAGAAGAAAAGGTTGATGCAATTTTATTTCATGAAAACTCTCAGACTTCCTTCATTTCATTATTTCATGAACTCAATACATTTTTCTCTTTTTTTTTAGCAAGGTAAATATGGAGCGAGGAGATATTCATAAAACGAGTGGATTCTGCAAGATCAAGTTCAAAATTTCTAAGCAAGAATATAGCGCAAGGGCAAGAAAGATGATGCCCAAAGTTGAAAGTGCAAATTCAATGCAAGATTAAGTAGTAGTTCACGAAAACAAAGATACAAGTGAAAGAAATAACATTATCAACTTGAATTTTCTCTGAAAATCCAAGTTCAATTTGAAGGATCCAAGTGCATGAAGACTTCATCACTTTAAGAAGGTCAAGGTCAAGGCATCAAAAGAGACATCAAATGTGTGAGTACAAACAAGTTCAGAATCATGGCAATGAGAAGATTTCCGAGGACGAAGTTGGGAAAAATTTGAAAAGATGAAGCAATTTGGGAATATGCTATCACAATTGAAGGCTTGGTATTGTTGAGTATCAAGAAATATTTTCCTATCATACAAGATAAGGATCCTAAGGTGGCAGCCACTTGTCATACACCAATTAAAAAATTCTAGTTACATGTGTTTTGTTATTCCTAACCGGTTACTGAGAGGGGGGGTGAATCAGTAAATTCAATTTCTATTCTTCCTTTATGCAATTAGATATTCTTGTCAATATTGAAATCAAAAGAATATTTTAACAATCATAAACAAAAATTAAATGCACAGGTCAACACAAAATTTATACGTGGAAACCCTCGGTTAGAAGGAAAAAACCACGGTGGGACAGAACCCACAAAACTCCACTACTGCAGTAATAAAGTTACCCTGTTAGAGGCTTACAAAGCACTGGTGAGAGTGCTACCCGGTTAAGGGATTTGATAAAAGACCTGTTAGGATCTTAACCCTGTGAGGAGTCGCCTTATCAGAGGACTTAAAACACCAACAAAGATGTTATCCAGTAAAGGGGTTTATACAATAGAACCTGTTAGGGTTCACCCTGATTTAGGGATTTAGAAGTGCTTCACAACAAAAGCAATGATCTTATGATGACACTATATTTGTTGATTCAGATCATACCTGTTCACTCTTTCCTCTACTTGGTTGTTGAATCTTTCTCTCTCCTTTTGACCTTCTGTGACTGTGCTTCCTCTCAGAAGATTCTGCTCTCCTGCTCCCTTTCGCTCTATGCTCTTGATTTTCAACAGCTTTCTCATGTCTTATGACCTGTATTTATAAAAAATTATCTTATTAAAAATACATCTTACAGGTCCTCCAAGCTCTAAACTCTCCCAAAAATCACGCATGCAAAACTCTTCATCAAAAAGCTTTCAAACTGATCTTTAGTTTACCTCGAAACGCTCGCAGAAAAACAAAGCTAACTCCTGTTCGACTGAAAAGGGTAACTCCAGTTTCACTGAAAAACGCTCCGCATAATCCGGTTCGGATTATCATGCACTTAACTGGTGTGTGATATGTATCCGGTTAGTCATCTGCACCTTGTGTATTTGCCAAGACTGGTTGGACAAAACCAAGATCGGTATGAGCGTGACCGGTTAAGGTACACTGTGACAGTCCCAACCGGTGCTGAGAGGGGAGGGGTGAATCAACACCTCTAAAACTTTTCTCTTTAAACTTGGTGAAGTATACTTATAACTGTAAGCCAAATAGATTCAAGCATATAATAACAACAAGCAAACAATCACACCGTGACACCAAATTTATCACGTGAAAATCCGATTAGGGTGAAAACCACGGTGTGAGGAGACCTCACAAATTCTGTACTCTTCTGGAGTACGCCCTATTAGGAGCCTTCCCAGTTAAAGGATTGCAACGCACTGTTAGATGCTACCCGGTTAAGGGATTTGTTACAATAAGGCCGGTTAGTGCCTGCCTGGTTAGAGGACTTAGAACACTTTGAAAGATGTCACCCGGTGAAGAGATTTGATACAAAGGACCTGTTAGAGTCCACCCAAATACTGAGATTTAACTATTGTAATTGTTAGAAAACAATAGAAAGATTGACCTTTTACAAATGGCTTTGCATAGCCTGATAAGATCTCTATTTGTGCTCAACTGAGAAACATCACCGATCGCCGCAGCTTTGTTCTCCTCTACTGTTGTGCTTCTCTGCACACTCTTCTTTCTCTCTTCTTCTCTTCTCAATTTTCCCTAGCTTCTTTTAAGCTTTTAGGTTCACTCTTTTCTTCGGCACAATGAAGGCAACTCAAATACTCAACAGGCAGAAGAATATATAGAGTTCTTGCCCTAATTGCACTTCTCATGCATAACCCAACTTCAGATCCCTTTCGGATACATCACTCTGCGGAGTATCAGTTCACTGAGGAAACATCCGATGCATGCCCTTGCTTTATCTGCTTTTTGAAGAAAACAATAGATGGGTGTCAAGTACCTTTCCTTCATAAGAGATAACTCTTCGTTTTAAAGCCACAGATTCCGGCTTTAAAACCTCCAGATGTGCCTCAAACCGATCACCATGTTAACTCAAAGTCTTCCGGATTTAGTGCAAGAAATCCCAGTCAAAGAGTTGGTTGAAACAGATAGTTGACTATGACTTCCTCGGTTCATACCGGAGTCTTTACTAGATCGGTTGAGATCCTCATGTTGTGAACAGGTAAGAGTCTTTGACCTGTCACTGCCCCTTCCTTTGCTTAGCGGTTGCACATTCCTCGGTTGTGTTGTTGACACTGGTTTGTACCTTTACTTCCTTTGTGCTTGTCTACACCGGTTGTATCGAGGTCCTTGGTTGACAGTTGAATCCTTCTTTCCTTGACTGTATACATTACCCGGTTGTTGATGCTTTGTGTAGTGACTGGTTGCTCTCGATTACAATCTTTTCTTTCTTGCATGTTGTCACTGGTTGCCAAACTAGCCTCTTTTCATAAAGATCTCCTTAGATCTTTAGACTTTAGAGAGATGACAAATCTCTATCCTCTTTTGCCAATCAATGACAATACATGTACCGGTAGCAGACTTACCGGTTACCATCTCTTAATGCCAACAATCTCTCCCTTTGGCATTAATGGCAAAACCTTGATGGGCAATCATTTCACCATATCACTGGTTTTCTGTGCTTACATCTTTGTATCACTGCTACTGCTACTGCCACTGCCTGTTGTCTATCGGTTTATTGCCAAAGTCTCCCCCTTTTTGACAATAATGCCAAAGGCTAGTCTGAAAGACTACCTTACAAATGAAAGACTACCTTTATTATATCAGCTCCCCCTACGAGCAACAGTCCTTTTCATCAGTTTAGATAAAATGAGGTGAAATCCTCTGTTAAAGCATAATGAACTGATGATCACCTTTGCAGGTTTACTGAAGATCATGAAGGGGTATCACCCCAAGTTTACCTCTGAGATACTCAAAAGTACTCTTTGGTAATGGCTTTGTGGAGATGTTAGCAATTTGTTCCTTTGTGGGAACATACTCCAATCTTACCTCTTTGTTTTGTACCAACTCTCTCAAGTAATGATACTTGATGGCAATGTTCTTTGTCTTGGAGTGCATGACAGGGTTCTTGGATATGTTAATTGCATTGGTGCTATCACAATAGATAGGATAGCTATTGGTTCAGGTATCTGTTCTTTGATTCTTTCCAGAATTTGTTTGATCCAGATTACCTGTGTGCAATTGATTGCAACAGCAACATATTCAGCCTCTGCAGTAGATTGTGAAATGCAGTTCTGTTTCTTACTTGTCCAAGAAACAATTCTCCCACCGAGAAAGAATGCACCACCACTTGTGGTCTTTCTATCATCAATGTTGCCTGCGCAGTTTGCATCAGTGTAAACTTTTACTTCGAAGCCTCCCTTGTGAGGAAACTATAAGCCATACTCCTCAGTACCCTTTAGGTATCTGAAAATTCTCTTTACTGCTATCAGATGTGTCTCTTTGGGATTTGCAGAGAATCTTGCTACTATGCCAACCGCATGTGCAATGTCCGGTCTATTGTGAACAACATACTGTAATTTTCCTATCATAGACCGATACATTGTTTCATTTACTTCTTTTGCCTCATCCTCCTTTGATAACTTGAGGTTAGTTATCACTGGAGTTCCAACCCGTTTAGATTCTTCAAGTCCAAAAGTCTTAAGAATTTCTTTTATATACTTGGACAGTGAGATAAAAATACCTTCTTTTAGCTGATGGACCTGTAGTTCAATGAAGAATTTTATGGCGCCTATCATAGACATCTCAAATTATTTCTTCATTTCTTCAGCAAAGGCTTTGCTCATCCTGTTATCTCCTCCAAAGATGATGTCATCGACAAAGATCTCAGCAATCAGATTTCCATCTTTTCTGGTCTTGAATACATGTTGCTAGTGTCCTCGGTTCTTGTGAATCCTATGGTCAGAAGGTATGAATGCAACCTCATACCAAGCCCTTGGAGCTTGCTTAAGCCCATAAAGAGCCTTTTTCAGCTTACAGACCATACCACCTTTTTGTGCAGATGTGAAGCCTTCCGGTTGTTCAATGTAGACTTCCTTCTCCAGTATTCCGTTAAGGAATGGAGACTTGACATCCATCTGATATACTTAAAATTTGTTGTGAGTAGCATAGGCAAGAAGAATTCTTAATCCTTCCAATCTGGCCACTGGTCCAAAAGTTTCTCTATAGTCTAGTCCAGCTTCCTAGGCATACCCTTTGCAGACCAGTCTTGCCTTATTTCTTATAACTTCCCCTTCTTCATTCAGCTTGTTCCTGTAGACCCACTTGGTCCCAATGACATTCTTGTCCCGTGGTCTTGGCACAAGCACCAATGTGTCATTCTTCTCAATTTGCTCAATTGCTTCCTCCATGGCCTTGATCCAATTTTCATCTTCTAGGGCTTCCTTGGTGGATTTGGTCTCTATACAGGAAAATAAACAGATATTCTCTTTGGCCTTTTTCCTGGTCAAGACATTAGCATGTTTCTCACCAATAATGTTGTTAGTGGAGTGATGTGACATACCTTGGGAGAACCGGTCGCTGTTCCCGGTCAGGCTCTTCCGGTTAAGCAATTTCTTCATCATGGTTTAGAACATCTTCTTGTTTACCATCCCGTGCTTCAGATACAGTCTCCTGCTCCAGATGTCTGTTCATATGGTGTTCTCTTTCATCTTCAGTTGTTGCTTCATTGAACTCAAAGACATTTCCTTCAATTTGACCTTCAAGACTGTCATGATCATTATGACCGGTCTTCTTAATTGGTTCTAAAGATTCATTAACTTTTAAATTGATGCTTTCAATTGTTTTGCTTGTTCTCTTTTTCAGACACCGGTAGGCCTTGCTTTTGGTAGAGTAACCCAAAAATGTTCCTTCATCGCTTTTGGGATCGAACTTCCCAGAGTACATATCTCTTTTGATGTAACATTTACTACCAAAGATTTTGAAGTAACCTACACTAGGAGTATGTTTGTGTTGAATTATAGCATCGAATTGATTGATATAATTATATTAATCCAATAGTCAATTATATATATATATTGTTATTAATAATCGATGATATTAAATGAGTTTATTATTGACTGCTATTAATATAGTCGAGTCATATCGACTTATATATATTCGGCTGTGCATATATAATAAAGGGTTACATTTAACTACCTTTCGGTAGTTAACGCAATAGTGATTAATATAACGAAGGGTTGTTAACATTATAAAGGGATGCGTAAATATAAAGAGCCGTCTACGTATAGACATGGCTCTACGTGGAGCCACGTAGAGTCATGTCTCTACATAGACATGACCCTCCACTGATATATATATAGGCCTTTGTATGCTTCAGAGAAAGCAATCAATAACTACAACATTGTCTTCTCTCTGTAGTCATACGATCTACTAATTAGTATTCACTGCACAATATATTATATATACAAACAGTACTTATTTATAAGTTAAATTTCTTCTATCAAGATCCTGCAATTCAACATGGTATCAGAGCCTCAATAGAGGAAAATTGTTTAAACTAACATTGAAATTCTTATAAATTCATTATAAACAAAAGAAAAAAAATATAATGGCGAGCAACATCAAGGTAGAAGACAGATTTGAAGGTGCATCCAATTCCTTCTCATGGAAAATTCAAATTCTTACATTACTTGAAGAACTCGAGTTAGACTCTTATGTTGAGGAAAAAAAAAATATGCCAGAAGAAGAACCGGAAATCTCAACTTGGAAAAGACGTAACATCAAAGCAAAGAAGATCATAATTGATGTCGTAAAAGATCACATTCTCCCTTCCATAGGGAGACTTAAAACTGCCTATGAAGTATTCAAGACTATTCAAGAGACATTTGAGATTAATAATACAAGCAGATTACACACTCTCAAACAACAACTTCTAAATCTAAAGATGAATAAAGGGGAAACGATCAGATCTTACTTTCTTCGAATTTCTGAGTTAAGAAATCAACTCTCTACTATTGGAAATAATATTGATGACATGGAGTTAACACTAGTAGCTCTTACAGGATTACACATACATGGGAATCATTCATTCAATGTATAACTGAACATCCTTCTCTACCCAAGTTTGATCAACTCAAGAATGATTGGACTCAAGAAGAATCTCGGTTAATATCAAGAGGGATCGGGCCTACCAAAGGAAATGAGATTCAAGCCCTACATACTCAATCAAATTTTAAAAGCAATAAAAGAAAATTTAAAAATAAGAAAGGAAATTTTAACACAAGTCATGTAGGGAATCCCTATAAAAATCATAAAAACTGAGACTTATCCAAAATTCAGTGTCACAAATGTGATAAATTTGGTCATACACACAGATTCTGTCCTGAGTAAAAGAAAATTCAAGCAGCATTAGCTGAAGTCAAAGGAGTAGAAATATCATTATTCTTCTTGGCATTATCAAGTGAAGTTAACCCTAACAAAAACACTTGGATAATTGATAGTAGGGCATCTCGGCATATCACAGGATTTAGAGATCAATTCGAAACTCTAGAAGAAGATTCTTCCGAAGAAGTTACATTTGGAGACAACTCCACTTATCCAGCAAAAGGACTTGGGACCTGCTCTATCAAGTTGAAATCAGGGGCAACTATACTATTAAAAGATGTTCTATTTGTGCCAGGCATAAAAAGAAAATTAGTCTCTATTTCAGGCTTAGCTGATCAAGGCTATCGAGTTACTTTCCAAGAAAATAAAGTACTAATATGGACAAAGAACACTAATGTTAAAAATGCAATTTCCTTAGGGTATAGAGATGGAAGCCTATACAAAGTAGGAAATAGTATCAAATTAGCCTTAAGTCATGAAGTACCCAACTCTAATGAACTCTGGCATTGAAGATTAGGCCATCTTGGATTTAACTCTCTCCCCTCCCTTAAGAAAATTACTACAGGAATATCGAATCTAAACTCAAAACATACAAGCTTTTGTAAAGGATGTGCACTAGGAAAAAATATTAAAAAATCCTTTCCCTCTAGTGAACACAAAACCAAAGCTGTATTAGAGCTCATTCACACTGACTTATGTGGACCTATGTCAACTCTCTCTCTTGGAGGTTTTTCATACTATGTGATCTTCATTGATGATTACTTTAGGAAAACTTGGATTTATTTTCTTAGACTAAAATAATCAAATGAAGTATTATTAAAATTCAAAGAATTCAAAGCATTAGTTGAAAACCAAACTGGGAGGAAAATAAAAGTTCTAAGATCCGATTACGGAGGTGAGTATATTTCTGAAAACTTTAAAGATTTCTGCATTTCTGTTGGGATTAAGAGGGAGTATACAATACCTTATAATCCTCAACAGAATGGAGTAGCATAAAGGAAAAATAGAACTATCATTGAAGCTGCTAAAGCCATGATGCATGATCAAATTCTTCACACTTCGTTTTGGGCCGAAGCATGAAACACTGCCGTATACATTCAGAATAGATGCCCACATTCTATTCTAGAAAACATCACACCTGAGGAAGCCTTTACAGGAAAGAAACCAGATCTAAGTCACCTTAGAATCTTTGGTTGTCCTATATACATTCATATTCCCAAAGAGAAAAGAACCAAACTAGATCCTTCCGGAAAGAGAGGAATATTTGTTGGCTACAGTGAAACTACAAAAGGGTACAGGGTATACATACCAGGACATAAATCCATTGAAGTTAGTAGAGACATCAAATTTGAAGAGGACACTGCTCTAAAGATCTCCATTCTCACTGAAGAAGGATCAAATGAGAATCAGAGGGAGAACATTACAGAATATGATGAAATTGAGAATTAGAGGGAGAATGTTTCTCAAAATAATGAGAATCAAATAGAAAACATAATAGAAAACATTGAACCTTCTCCATCTCATCTTGAAGATGTCGACATACCTAACAGCAAGAAAAAGCCATTATGAGCAAGAAAAATGTTTGAGGAAAACAATGTTGAACTAGATGAAATGTCCAAAGAAAATAAAAGAACAGGGAATAAAAAATGCTACCTTACACTGATGGTAGAACTCACAATATCAGAACCGACTAATGTGAAAGAAGCCTTAACATGTCAAGCCTGGAGAGATGTGATGATTGAAGAATACCAATCTATTATAAAAAATGATGTTTGGGAAATAGTGCCTAGACCAAAAGGGAAAACCGTCATCTCCTCTAGATGGTTATTCAAGGGCAAATATGCTTCTGATGGCAGTATTGAAAAACATAAAGCCAGATTTGTTGCCAGGGGTTTTTCTCAAAAGGTTGGAACTGATTACGAAGAAACCTTTGCTCCCATTGCTCGATATACTTCCGTAAGAACCATCATAGTCATTGCAGCATCCAAAGGATGGAAGATACATCAAATGGATGTAAAAACAACATTTCTGAATGGAATCATAGAAGAAGTATACATAGAACAACCAGAAGGCTTTGTCACCCATGACAATAATTATGTTTGCAAATTAAAGAAAGCACTCTACAGTCTCAAGCAAGCCCCCAGGGCTTGGTATGAACGCATAGATAATTATCTATCCAAGTTAAGATACTCCAAGAATGAAGCCGATCCAAATATATACTTCAAAATGTCCAAAGGTGAAATGGTAATCATAGTTCTTTATGTTGATGATCTACTAATTATTGGAGAAGATCATCTCATTGCTAAATGCAAACAAGAACTCACAAATGAATTTGATATGAAAGATCTAGGATTATTACACTACTTCTTAGGATTAGAAGTAGTATAGAAAGAAAACTACATTCGTCGAAATCAAAGGAAATATACTATGGATATATTAACCAAATTTGGCATGAAGGAATGTAAACCATTAACCACTCTGATGGAAACAAATCTTCACAAACTCAAAGAAGATACTACAAATTTAGAGCCTACATATTCTTCTTACTACAAACAACTAATTGGATCTCTTATGTTCCTGGTAAACACTCGTCCGGACATCTGCTATGCTACGAATTTTTTAAGCCATTTCATGTGTGAACCTAAGAAGATTCATTTGATAGCTGCTAAACATATTCTGAGATACTTATGTGGTACAATTGAATTGGGTCTAAAGTATGAGAATGTTGAGATACAACTCCAAGGATTCACTAACTCTGATTGGCCCGGGGATTCTATTGATCGGAAAAGTACTACAGGATGTTGCTTTAGCTTTGGATCCGCAATGATTTCATGTTTCGGTAGAAATAAGTTAGCAGTTGCTCAGAGTTCTACCAAAGCAGAGTACATGGCTGCATCTATGGGTGCTCATGAAGCAATATGGTTAAGGAAGCTACTATTTGGATTGTTTGGCAAGCCTCTACAACCTACAATAGTTTATTGTGACAATCAAAGTTGCATTAAACTCTCTGTAAATCCAATTTTTCATAATCGCTCCAAACACATAGAAATTCCTTATCACTATATAAGAGACATGGTAGACAGAAATGTTATCAAACTTGTCTACATAAGTACTGAAGAGCAAAATGCTGATATCTTTACCAAGCCTCTTGCGAAGTTGAAAATCGAGTACTTCAGACAGAAACTTGGTATGATTAAATTGTAATTAAATTTCTGAGATTCTATCTCTTAATATGTAATTTAATATATTCATGAATAAATTTAAATATTGCAATATTGTGTTTTCTGAAAGATGACGATCTTTCTTGTGTGTAAAGTCTCCATTGTAAGGTGACGACCTACAATGGTTTGACTTAAGTTATCATCTAATCCAGTTCTGAATTTAGTCGGGGATCATGATAACGAATGGTTCAAGTTTTTGATCCGGATTGCGCCGGATATCTTGACACCTATATTTATCATTAAATCCAGTTCTGAATTGGTCGGGGATTATGATAAATTTCTTATCAGGTTGAATTATGTTCCGGATTATGCCGGAAATCCTGATTCTAAGTGGTTGTGTTACTTAAAAGAAATCTAGTTCCGAACTAAGTCGGGGATTTCAATAACACTCACTTCTTGTGAATATCAATCTCCTGTCACTAAGAGGGAGTGTTGAATTATAGCATCGAATTGATTGATATAATTATATTAATCCAATAGTCAATTATATATATATATATATTGTTATTAATAATCAATGATATTAAATGAGTTTATTATTGACTGCTATTAATACAGTCGAGTCATATCAACTTATATATATTCGGCTATGCATGTATAATAAAGGGTTACGTTTAACGACCTTTCGGTAGTTAATGTAACATATCATATATGTATGATATGTTACATTAACTACCGAAAGGTAGTTAACACAAGAGTGATTAATATAATGAAGCGCTGTTAACATTATAAAGGGCTGCGTAAATATAAAGAGCCATCTACGTATAGACATGGCTCTACGTGGCTTAAGCCACATAGAGTCATGTCTCTACGTAGACATGACCCTCCACTGATATATATATATATAGGCCTTCGTATGTTGCAAAGAAAGCAATCACTAACTACGACATTGTCTTCTCTCTGCAGTCATACGATCTACTAATTAGTATTCACTGCACAATATATTATATATACAAACAGTACTTATTTATAAGTTAAATTTCCTCTATCAAGATCCTGCAATTTAACAGTTTGACCCATAGTTCATAAGGAGTCTTACCGGTTCCCTTTTTGACTTGAACTTGGTTTAGTGTGTAAACAACAGTGTTGATGGCTTCTCTCCAGAAGTGATGAGGAAGATCCTTCTGAATCAACAGGGTTCTAGCATAGTCGATCAGAGTCCTGTTTCTTCTTTTTGCTACTCCATTTTGCAGAGGAGTCCTTGGTGCAGATAGCTGTTTCTTTATTCCATGTTCCTCACAATAGTGAGTGAACTCTTGAGAGGTATATTCACCTCCTCTGTCTGACCTCAAACATTTCTAGCTTTTACCGGTCTCCTTTTCTACTCTAGCCTTGTAGATTTTGAACATGTGGAAGGCCTCTGATTTCTCTCTAAGAAAGAGTGTCCACATCATTCTTGAGAAGTCATCTACAAAGAGCATGAAGTACTGGTCTCCATAATAGCTTTTTGTCTTCATTACTCCACACAAATCTGTGTGCACAAGATCTAGAACATTTTCAGCAGAGAATGATTTACTGTTGAAACTTGTTCCCGTCAGTTTTGCTAATTGACAATTTTTACAAACACCTCTGATGGGTTTTGTAATCTCAGGGAGTCCTCTAACCAATTTCTTTTTGCTTACCTTGACAATACTGTCAAAGTTTATGTGGCAGAGTCTCTTGTGCCATAACTAGCTATAGTCTTCTTTGGAAATAAGACAGATTTTGCTTGATTCTCCTTTGACTGAAGCTATGAGACAAGCTCCTTCCATTGAGTCTAGGTAGAACAGATTACCTTTGCTCTGTCTACTGGTTGCAACATGGGTTCCAGACTGATTCTTGACTATATAGGAACCTTGTCCAAATCCAACAGGAATCCTTTGTTATTCAGTTGGGCAACACTCATTAAATTGTACTTGAGTCCTTCAACCTAGTACACATCTTCACAGACAACACTGTTGTAGAGTGCAATAGAGCCTTTTCCTTTAATGGCACAGGTAGCATTATTTCCAAAGGTTACTGATCCGCTGTCATTGAGCTCCAAGTTGATAAACTTGTTCTTATCACCGGTCATGTGGTGAGTGCAACCGTTGTCAATGATCCAATCATCATGCTGATGAGATCTTGATTTAAGTGCTATTTCACTTACCATTGGGCTCTCCTCTTTTATTGCAACAAATGCAATTTCTGGATCCTCAGAGTCTTCAGATTCATTATCTGTGACTCCTTAATCTGCAAGATAGCATTCCTTCTTTGCTTTGCTCTTGAACCGGTCTCTCTTATCTTTATTATCATTATCAGGACATCTTGTAGCAATATGTCCTATCTTGTTGCAAGAGAAGCATTTCGGTGGAAGCTTTCCTTTGTACTTCCCTTTCCTTCTGGGGAATCTCCTAGCGATGAGTGCTTCGAACTCATATTGCTCCATCTCTTCTGAGAACAGATTCTTAACAAGATTACCAATCTTACCGGTGGAGCAGTTACTGGTTTCTCTTCCCTTTTTGGTGGAAGAGATATTAACAGAAGACTTAAATGCTGGTTCCTGAATGGGTAAGCTATTATCAAAATTACTTAATTCAAAAGAAGCCAGCTTACCGATTAGGCAGTCTAGGGTGACTTGATCTTTGGTCACTGATCTAAGCTCTTGAATAGCAGAGATCTTAATGACATACTGAGGTCTGAGAGTTCTCAGTATCTTGCTAACCACCTCCTCTTCACTGAGCTTTCCTCCAACGCTTTTGATGGAGTTGATCACCTCTTTGATCCGGTTGCTGTATTGCTCAATGTCTTCTCCTTCATTCATCCTCATGTCATCATACTTTCCTCTCAGGCTTTCAACCTTGGCTCTTTGAACATTTGGGTCTCCTCCATATACCAATTGCAACTTGGCCCACATCTTGAAAGTAGATTCTAGATGTTCTATCTCAGCATATACATGATTAGGTAGTGTACTGGCTATCATATCCATAGCAGCCGTGTTCTTAGACTTGATCTTTTGTTGATCAGGTGTTAGGATGCTGGAGGGTTCAGTGTAATCAGTGGTTACATGATTCCAGTATTGATCTCCGGTGGTTTTCATATACAACTTCATTCAGCTGCAGCAAAAAGTAAAGTTTTCTTTTGAAAACTTTGGTCCTTCCTTTCTCATCATCTTGACTTTTTCTTTATGCAGTTAAGCAGTAAAGAAAATAAGACAAGGCTTTGATACCAATTGACAGTCTCGACTGAGGCTAAGAGGTGAGGGGTGAATCAACACCTCTAAAACTTTTCTCTTTAAACCTGGTGAAGTATACTTATAACTGTAAGCCAAACAGATTCAAGCATATAATAATAGCAAGCAAACAGTCACAGAGTGACTAGATTTATCACGTGGAAACCCAATTAGGGTGAAAACCATGGTGTGAGGAGACCTCACAAATTCTGTACTTTTCTGGAGTACGGCATGTTAGGAGCCTTCCTGGTTAAAGGATTACAACGCACTGTTAGATGCGACCTGGTTAAGGGATTTGTTACAATAAGGTCGGTTAGTGCCTGTATGGTTAGAGGACTTAAAACACCTTTAAAGATGTCACCCGGTTAAGGGATTTGATGTCTTCTCAATTTTCTTTAGCTTCTTTTAAGCTTTCAGGTTCACTCTTTTCTTCGGCACAATGAAGGCAACTCAAATTCTCAACAGGCAGAAGAATATATAGAGTTCTTGCCCTAATTGCACTTCTCATGTAAGACCTAACTTCAGATCCCTTTTGGATACATCACTCGGTGGAGTATTAGTTCATTGAGGAAACATCCAATCCATGCCTTTGCTTTATCTGCTTTATAAAGAAAACAATAGATGCATGTCAAACACCTTTCCTTCATAAGAGATAACTCTTCGTTTTAAAGCCACAGATTCCGGCTTTAAAACCTCCAGACGCGCCTCAAACCGATCACCATGTTAACTCAAAGTCTTGCGGATTTAGTGCAAGAAAGTCCGGTCAAAGAGTTGGTTGAAATAGATAGTTGACTATGACTTACTCGGTTCATACCGGAGTCTTTACTAGATCGGTTGAGATCCTCATGTTGTGAATAGGTAAGAGTCTTTGACCTGTCACTGTCCCTTCCTTTGCTTAGCGGTTGCACATTCCTCGGTTGTGTTGTTGACACCGGTTTGTAGCTTTACTTCCTCTGTGCTTGTCTACACCAGTTATATCCAGGTCCTCGGTTGACGGATGAATCCTTCTTTCCTTGATTGTATACATTACCCAGTTATTGATGCTTTGTGTAGTGACCGGTTACTCTCGATTACAATCTTTTCTTTCTTGCATGTTGTCACTGGTTGCCAAACCAACCTCTTTTCATACAAATCTCCTTAGATCTTTAAACTTTAGAGAGATGACAAATCTCTATCCTCTTTTTCCAATCAATGACAATACATGTACCGGTAGCAGACTTACCGGTTACCATCTCTTAATGCCAGCACACTGCTCACTTGCTCATTCTATCGGCTCACAATCTTTACCTATCATGAGTACCGGTGTTCCGGTGTGATTGATGGTTGCCAATGACTTTGCCAATTACAACTAACTTTATGTCAACATGTTTAAGCATATTCATTCATATTATGTCAAATGTATAATTTTCTCTTTGGCTTTCAAAGGCACAATTTTCTTATTGGTCACAAGGTGGGCCCAACCCAAACCAACACAGGAAATGTGGATGGGGGGAATGGAGCACCGACACCGCCACTGAACATAAACATGGCTTCACGTAATTCGATAATAGGGTGACAACCCTAATTAGAGTTTGTAATGGGTATATATTTGTCCTTGATCTTGAATTGATCTTGGCCCGTCACTATAATTGAACACTTATAAAAGGTTTATGACCTCTCATTTGTAACTCATTGGATTAAGTTAGCTAAGGGAGAGATTTGTTGAAATTGTTGCCATAATGTTATCAAAATAATAATTGATTCATTGTTGGCTCGTTGATGTGCGTTTTATGACCTATCGACAGTAGAACAAAATATTGAGATATCTTATCCTCTCTTGATTAAAATCGTGTGTATACTAAGATTGTGAAAGACCACACAATTGATTGCTACGTTCCTTTTATATGAGTTCTTGACTGTGGATAAGCTCAGTGGTAAATGCGATATGTTGTTCATCATGAGGGGCCCTATGTTTGCGTTGCTCGAGTTAATTGCAAATGATATTGGATATGGGAGCTATCTGAAGATATTGCAATGGACTACTTTTTGTGTTTTTACCAATATGCAGAAAGCAAATAGGATAAGGTTGATAAATTCTATTCTACTCCTAAGGGCAATTATATCAACAAGATATCGCTTTAATATATTTAGTGGGTTGTGAAAAAGATTTTGATACCAACAATGAACACCATCAAAATGAACAATGCACATTAAACGAATGAAGTTAAGCATCCATAAAAGGGAGGGCTCAGGTTAGCTTTACACACCAACTTAGAATCAACAAACTATCAAAAGTATGAGCCGTTGAATTCATCAGACATCACTACATTCTCCGTTGAAATCAAAAGACTTTATCTAACAAATTTAACTTGAGGGAACAAAGAGAACATGTAAGCACTAAGATACGTCAAGAATCACCAAACTCCAATGATAACTTTATTATCTTAATGGCTCATAGCAACAATTTCCAAATTCCATCGTTTACAAATGAGAAGTGAGGCTTTTATAGAAGTCCTCGATTATAATGAGTGACGCAGATTGAAACAAAATTGATGGCTCAGATTGCACCACCTCATCCCTAATTTGGGTTAGGGCAAGAAGAGAGAATCTACAAATAATAAGAGGGTCCACTTGGACCAACTAGAAGAAAGACCACCTTCTTAGTGGGTAATAAATGCCCACTACGCATGCCCATCTAGTAGGAGAGGGGTGACATGAGTGCTCATTATGCATTAAATACTCCTTTGCCCAGACTAACCTATGTTTGACTGTGCCTTTTGAATGCGCAAAATCTGGTCAACACAGTCTCCAACTCATCCATAGTAATACTTGGTGGCATTGATTCCCCTTTGAATTTGAGGAATGTCATCTCTTGATCAGACTTGTTCAATCTGCTCTCCCAATCCAACAATGTCTTGGGCAGTGTGCATGACATTTGAGAAAATGGAAAAGTTCTCAAAGTCATCCTTCCTGAAGCAATTCAACCGAAAGAACTCCAGTTTTCTTCTTAGGTTGTTCACAATTATTTCATTCTCGGCCAGTGTCAGTGATAACAATGCCGCAATGAAATTAGAACATGGGGAATATAATCGAAGGGCTTAATATTTGTGGCAGCAATTAGAAAATATTACTAGCAGGAGGTGATATATTTAAATAACCTTAGTCCTCATTAAGGCTTGAAATAATATTTGTTGAGATTACATTATTGAAGATAATGTTTAATGGTAAATAAATATTATATCGGGCTTTTCTATTGGCTCGATGAAATATATTATCTGCAATTTCTCTATTTTGGGCCGAAGTCTTCCTGACACCCATACAATGAAGTTTTGTTTACAGTGACAAATGATTTGGCAATCATTAGAATTGTTTTCCTCTTGCAAAATCTGGGCAGAGCCTTATTCTGGAATGAAATTCATTTAGGAAGGCCTAAACATTGCAGAATAAGTAATACTTGACAACATTTACAGTGAAGGTCAGATCTTTGTATTGACTATTGTTCAGATCAGTGAACATGAGGTCTCTGTGCTGGAGCACAGAGATTGTTGAGAAGTTGTATGAGAAGTGGGTGAACTGCTGGTGTGAATGCTAATCCCTGGTGTGAATCTTTTGGCATAAACGGTGGTTTCCTTCACCTTGTTGTGAATGCATGAACGCATTGCACTAGAGTTATTGGTGTGCTTGTAATCTTTTGGACAATATTATTCAGTGGTTTTATGTCATTCCCCACTGGTAAGGATTGGAGATCAACAGATGATGTTAGAAGTTGTGAAGTCACTATCACAATGTAGAGATTTGTTTGAACAAAGCAGCATAGTTGCACTCTTCAATGGGATCAAATTCCTTTGTGAGATTTGTTTGAACAAAGCAGCATAGTTGCACTCTTTAATGGGATCAAATTCCTTTGAGTTGCACATGGATGAGCTGATTTAGTTTATGTGAAAAGAATTGCGCTCAAAGAAATAAATTTTCAGCCTGATATAGATGATGACTGTATGCGTTATCAAATAAATTTGAGAAAGCACTAGGAGTGCTTGAAATCATGAAAGCAGTGATTACAAACATCAATGAACATTGCAAATGAAATTGCAATGAGTACAAGGAAATAATCGTTTGAGGTAGTACTGCGTAGATGGCGATACTGGTCATAGGTGTTTCGTGTGCTTCATAGGCAATGAGTGCATGTCCAATCTTAGTGCATGAACTAAGGGAAGTGTAGTGGACATTTTCTCTGCCTAACCTCAGATATGGTCTTTGCCTGGAGATAACAGGTAGGAGCTGAAAATAGTGGTCACCGGATCAAACGAATTAGCTGTGTGAGGATTGGAATACGTCACGTTCTGTCTGTGGCTTGGGAGTGCCACACGGTGTTGTCGTGTGCTATGCTGAGCGCAAGGTGATCCTTTAACTGTGGATCCTTATACTGATTTTGCCAGGTGGGCGAGCTTGCCTGAAGGAGCCTAATGACAAAAGATACTCTGTTAATAGGATCGACCCCCACAACTATGTACTTATAGGCACTTGAGGCATCTATGTTAGAAAGGGTCTGATAACAAACATTTTAAAGGAGAATGTGGCTCAACCAGTTCTGGATCAAGATGGAAATGACTCTGATTATGATAGTGATGTGATTGTCAGCCAGAGCTAAAAGCTCGTCCTAATCACTCCTATCATGTACCTCCCCTAGTGGAAGTAGACTAAGGTTCTGAGATCTATCAAATAAAAGATAAGTATTCCAT
The DNA here is from genome assembly GCA_027943335.1 of Chamaecyparis obtusa. NCBI lineage: Eukaryota > Viridiplantae > Streptophyta > Pinopsida > Cupressales > Cupressaceae > Chamaecyparis > Chamaecyparis obtusa. Next base: position 704,674 of record BSBK01000092.1, read on the forward strand.
GCTTGATTAATGCACATGATTTTTCTTTATTATAAATAGTTATTAATTCATGCTATAACTTTGATAGTGAATCATGTATGCTTCACTTGCATTAGATAATCTCTTTAATGCTTTTAGGACGGACCAAGAAGCATAAGAGATTACATTCAAGGAAGAATTTGATAATTGCTACTATGAAACATAGTTGGTAGCGGGAGACGTTTCTTCAAAAGAGGGACTCTGACAATCCATCACAGGCAACCTTGGACGAGGAGGTTAGAAGGTTGATATCAGATTCAAAGGGAGTCTGACACTTTATCTATTAGAAGCAACCTTGGACGAGAAGGTCAGAAGGTTGATATCACATTCAGAAGAAGTCTGATGAACCATTAGAGGAAACCTTGGACGAGAAGGTTAAATGTTGATGTTAGTTCTCAAAGATTCAGAGGGAGTCAGTACAACATCTAGAGGATATGCCTTATTTGTTTTCCAAGGATCTTTGTCATACTTATTCAGAGGGAGTAAACCATATCAAGATAGTTTCCCTAGTGACCAGGAAACTATAAAAAAAAAAATTGCGTTTCAATTGATGTAGTTCCATGTATGTGAGTTATAAGGCTTTTATCTACGTCATGATATTCCTAGATAGATAGTTGGGCATTCAAGAAAAGAGCTTAATGCAAACTAAAGAACAAAGACACAACTTGGTCGTACAAGGTTGATATTAGATTCAGAGGGAGTATGATAGTTCATCTAAAAACAACCTTGGACGAGAAGGTGAGGAGGTTGTTACAAGACCTTCAAGGGAGCATCGAGAGGACTATGATCACGAGATTGAGTCCCATGTGTGCTGGCTAAAATGCCTTTATACTAACTCCTACTTAACTTGGGGTTCACCTAGAGTGATGCAATCTATATAAGAGATATAGTACATAAGTATGCTATTCAAGGTACATTATCACTACAAAAGATATGGCTGATATTCTCACCAAGTCTCTTGCTAGAGAGAAGGTTGTATACTTTCAAGATAAAATTGGTATGATGGAGAATGAAGCCTTAGATGAAAAGGAGTGTTAACATCTGTGATCTATTATCTTGTATGTTATTGCATTCTTCTCTTTGTGAGAGAAGTCTAAGGTGAAAGCCCTTGTTTCGACCCTTTGAGATGAGCCATGATGGATCCACCGTCTGAGATGAGTCAAGGTGGATTTCATGTGTGTAAGTAGCTCCAGGACTTATGGGCCCTCCTATGAACATTGGAGAAAGGTGACAACTTTTCGACAATGAACACTTGTATTTAATTAATGTTACAAGGTGACGATCTTGTAATGGAGATTTGTTATGGTAGACTTTTCATATGTCAGTGCACATACAATAATAGGGTTATATGTAAGGGGAATGTAATGTTCTCAAATTACTATATCCTTGTATAACAATCCGAGGTGATATGAAAATCAGGTATCACGATCTAAGGTGATTCCTCATATCACATGTTGGGTGATATGAAAAATTGGATATCACGTGTTAGGTGATTCCTCATATCACATGTTTGGTGATATGTAAAACTAGGTGTCACGTGTTAGGTGAATCCTTATATCACATGTTAGGTGAAATATATAAAATGGGTATCATGTGTTAGGTGATTCCTCATCTCACGAGTTATGTGATACTTATCATCACGTGTTATGTGATATCTGCTTTCACGAGATATGTGAGATTTCTTATCACAAGAAATGTGATATATGATTATCTTCCCTAGCTAAGAGGGAGTGTTGATGTATGTAGCATCTGTCAGATAAATAAAATTGATTATATAATCATTATGATAATTGATTTATTATATAGACATATATTAATATATTTAATAATTGATATTATTTTATATTAATATACATATATATATATATATATGAAGTTAATCATTTATTTATTCTTATAATGATTATATAGTTAAATTAATTAAATTAATGAATAGACATGTCCTATGAAGGGACATGTCTCTTCTTATGTTTACCATGTATATATTCAAGAGATCGATGCATTTGGAAGACACATACTTTTACGACAGTGCTATTACATTTGCAGCGATCTTAAACCCAAAGATAGTGAACATATTTTTTTGCCACCTTCAAAATATGTCTGTGCAACAAAACTGGAGGGTGATTCACCCATTATTCCTTCTCTATTGTTATCAATATCTTTATTACTATCATTTGTTTGGGATGAGTCCATCTATTGTTGATTAATGAATGCATGGTCTCTTTGAATGACTAAACACAATGCCAGAGTATTCATTGGTATAAGGCAACATTTTTATTTGCAGATGGATAGGGAAAAGACAAAGCCTCACATAAACGCCTTAAAGATTAAAAAATGACCTCAACACTTTTGCAAATGAAAACATTTTCTATCCATGCGAGTTTATAAAAGATTTAGGGTATCACAAGTCCAACGAAATTGCAAAACTTCTTCCATGAATGCGTTCTGGCACTAGTTATTGACAAATGACGAACTTCTACACCAAAATTGTGGATTTGAGAGGTAAAAATGATCACAAACTCTGCAAGTATAGAGCAAAATCCTTTGTGTTAGGTTTCTTCCAACAATTTGCAAGCAACAATGTGTATTCATCCAAAAATGGTGACTTTAGGGCATGGTTGGGTTTCGTTTTCTTATATGGAAGTAATAAAAAATGCGCTGGTTGGATTTCTCATTTCAATTTACATGTCAAAATGTAACTTGCAATGACCTAGAAAAGGCCCGAAATGCCAAAACGAGATTATGGAAGCCTTTAAAAACTTTGTATTTTGAGTCTAAAATGCTGCAGGAAGAGAAACTATGGGGTTTAAAATGGCTTTTGCAAACTTAAAATAACTTGTAATCAGGATATAAAATCCCGATTACAAGTATATAAAGACCACAAACTTTTAAAGAAATGTCGTTTTTTAAAAGCCATTGGGTTTCGATGAGCTTATTACAAGCAACAAGCTTTCAACAATGGAAATAAAGATATGTAGTCAAGCTTTAAAAACCCGACTACATACATTAGCACCTTTGAAAAAAAAATGTCCTTTTGTTTTAAAAGTCCGACGATACCTTCAAATTGGGCTTTCTTTTCCAAGGCACAAGTCTTTTCAACTTGCGATTTGTGTTGAAAATGCTGATCATAAAGGAAGTCGGGCTTTTAAAATGGTTTTAGAAGACATATGACAAAGCTTTGAAAATGTACAAGTGATGGAAAGTTTTGATGTTGGATAACTGAATTGTCCTTCCCTGGAAAGAGAGATACACACTGAGAACAACTGCCAAACTCCCCAAACTATTGTAGATGAGTAGGATGCCCAAAAATAGACTGCAAAATACCATGATTGGTTCGAGTTCAGTTCTAAGTTCGGGTACGAAGAACCGATTCGCAAGTTTGACAAAATTTTGAAAAGGGGTTTAGGTTCGGGTTCGAAGAAACATGTAAAAATTTTAAAATTATACACACACACACACACACACATATTTATGAAGCCTAGAAGCATGAGTTCAAATTAGAATGTCACATAGTATCATAAAAATAACAAAAAAACACCATAAACTTGTAATCATAGCATCATATCAACATCAAAATATTAAAATAATAATATTGAGTTCAATTATCATTGTTTTGACTTCAACAATTGGAACTTTATACTAAGTTTCAATCATCTAATGGATTATCTATTCTTCTTCTTCTTCTTTATCATCATCATCATCATCAAAGGCATTTGTTGATTCAGAAACAATGTCAATGACAATGGGATCAACTGCATCAATAACATTCTCACTTTCCAAGTCGTCAAATGCTTATTACTTTTTCACTGTACAAAGAGCTTGTTTGTTTGTAATTATCCTAGTAACCCGGAGATGCGTCCCACCCTAAAATCCCTGCCGTTCCCGGAACGGGGATGCACTGGGGACGGGGGGACGGCGTTTCGGTGTCCTTGGCGGTGCCACCATCCCGCTGCCGTTCCGGAGGAGACGTGGGGACTTCCCGACGTCCGAACGCCCAGGCGTCCCTCGACCTTTGAGGGGACGCCTAGAAGTCCCCTGTCACAACAAGCAAAAAATTACAAGTTTTTATTTATTTTTAGTTTAGGGGCGTGAGGATTTATACAAATATAACATTTAAGTATAAGTCTGATTTATGTAATTTCTTAAGTTATATTTGCATAAATACTTTTAGGATGTTTGAGATAGGTTCCTCCTTCATAGGAGTTAAGATGCAAATTCTAGATTTTGGGGGTTTTTGAAAAATTCCAGACTTGGCCAAATTTCAGGATTAAGTAAGCCTTCAACAGGGTTACCTCCCACTATCCTTCACGGCTTTCTAAGGTCAAACTGAAGCTGGCAAAAGGATTTTCAAAGGGTTTTAACTCGTTTTATCACAAATCACTTGGTTTTGACCCCATCTCTATGACAGACTTAGCTTAGCTCTCGCGCAAATCCCAGACAAACATGACTTCCCAACATGCCAAAATCACTCAAACCTCATTTGTGGGACCTAGGGACTTGAAAACAGCCACCAACAAAGATATAAATGTTAGATATTGGTCCTTTTGTGTTGGATATACATGTTAGATATCATTCATATAGCTTATATCTAACATTTACATCTTTATGTCTTATATTGTAATACATCTTTTCATAGCTAGCATTTTAAGTACCACATGTATAGTATATACTATATACACCCCCTCCTCCCTTGCCGCCGTCCCCCCACTGTCCCCAAATTGAGGCCTCTCTGTCCCCCCATCCTAGAAACTTGTCCCCCCGTTCCCCCATCCCCCCCGTCCCCCAGGGCGGTGTAACTATGGTAATTATTAATTAGCATCCTACTTGAAAAATCATAAATGTTAAAAAAGTAGCTGGCAACTCCCTTCACCTATTGAAGATATTGTTTAATGTTTAAAATATGATTTATCACTATAGAGAGCTTCCAATTTATTAGATAGGGGTCATTATCAACAATTGGATATAAAAATTTCACTGGAAGAAATCGTGAGGGCTAGTTTAATTTGATGTAATAAATATCTGAACTTCAGCAGATTTTGTTTTGTAATGTTAAAGATCTTATTCAAATTCTATAATAATTGTTTTTGACAGTAAATTAAAGAATGTTTCTCAATGGAAATGTACTTGGTTCACACTTGGTCTGCCTTGGTTCGACCCTGGTTTGACCTGGGTTCGGCCCTTGACGAACCAGCCTGCCTGGGTTCTAACCTTGGGTGAACCCACAGGCGAACCGGACCAGAATCAAGTACCACTTTGAACCTAGGTTGGTCCGGAGGGGTCTAGGGGCAAACCAGGGTAAATTGAGAATAAAAATAAAAAAACCCTGAAATAACATCGCATGCGAACCTCACGTATTACAAAAACCAGAAATGATTTTTGAGAACAATTGACGAAAATCGAACACAATTTTTGAGGTGAAAATTTGATCAAAACCCAATATGTTTTTGAGGTGAAAAATCAATCAAAACCAAGTGCAAGCAGAGATACGGATTAGAGAGTATGAACTCCGTTTTTGAGGAAAAAGGGTAAAACTCAACTGAATTTTTTATGGGTAAAAATTATGAAAACCCAACAGAATCTTTTTTTGGGAAATTTTTTTATGAAAGCCCGACCAAAATTTGAGGAAAAATTATTAAAATCCGCCCATAATTTTAAAGTGAAAAAAATAATAAACCCATCATATCTATATTTTTTTGGTAAATCGAAAACCCTAATGTCAGAAATCCGAAAGGGGCTGATTAGGGTTTCATTTGAGAAAAAAACAAAATAATTAATTCCTTGAAATAATCTTAGAAAACTGTCTTGAGCGCCCAAAAATTGCAGATAAAAAGACAGACGTGGTGCGGCAACATCAATTTGCAAAAAATGCCAAAAGATGGGTGCGAGTTCTAGGTAGCCAAATAAAAACTAAAATGCTAGTATTTTTGTTTGTTACTGTTGGAAAAATTGGTCGTAGGATTGTTTGACTGCTTAGCACCTAAAATCACAAGCCAAAAATAGACAAAAATTTAATAGGTGCAGGCTAAAAACTGACAGAAATTGTGTGTGTTGGAAGTTATCACAAAAAAGACAAAACACTGAAATACCATTGCCGCTAATTGAAAAAACAGAGCATTGGAAAGGGATCACAAAGAATAAAAAACAAGATTTGATGTGGGCCCAAAAAAGTTTCCAGCTTAAGGCTTAAGTTTGTTTGAAAACGCTAACTGTTGAAATTGATAGTTGAATTGGATTACTTTGTGTTCACCAAAAACATAAAAACTCTACTGCCAAAATAACCATGGTGTACGAGCTGGATGACTGGAAGCTGTTGAAAATTTATGCGGGTAGGTGGCCCCAAAAATCTCACGTTTCGTTGGAAACAAACACTGACCCCTTAGGCAGGCTTTGAAATAATCTGGGAAAACTGTCTTGAGTGCCTAGGAATTGCAAATAAAAAGACAGACGTGGCGTAGCAGCACCAATTTGCAAAAAATGCCAAAAGATGGGTGCGAGTTCTAGGTAGCCAAAGAAAAACTAAAATGCTAGTATTTTTGTTTGTTACCTGTAATGTCCCCTTCTCCGATATGAAATTTAAAATAATAAGTTTAAAATATAAGATTAAAGAAATAAAAAAATATAATTATAATTATGAACGATAAAATTAAATTAATGGATGATATATATAAATAAGAGATCTAGTAAATAAAAATATTTAATAATAATATAATAAGTAAATAATAAATATAATATAAAATTAAATAATAAATGACAAGATTAAAAAAATAATAATTCAAATGTATGAATCTATTATTAATCATCATATAATAAATATAATATGATATAATATCAAATGTGAACATTATTATCTATTATTAAATATAGTAATAATATCATAATATAAATCTTAATGTAATAACATAATATATTATAATATAAATACTATATTATACAAATGGAAATATCAATATAAATTTATAAACTACACAATGATTTAAGGAAAAGTCGCGACCTAAGCTTGGTCGCGATCTCTCTTACCACCCAATCCCTCTACTCCCCAATAGTATATAAGTCCAAGTGGACATATCTTATTGGAAGACACCTCTGCTTAAAAAAAACAAAATACTCAGTCTCGAACAGTCATCAGGGTTGGCACTCAATTTGGAGACGATACAGAAGAATCAGGGAGGAACGAAAGGTAAGAGGAAGGTTAATCAATTACGGGAGAGATAGGAATAATGAGAGAAAAAGATGATCGAAACAGGATATACTCATTCAACCGCATCGATGGAAGAGGATCCTCGATCTAGTAATCATAAAACCTTCAATAAAGATACACCGTACGAATCGGTGGTTCTGAAAACAGTGAACAACTCACTGACATTTTGTTGATGTGAGTTTTGTACCACTACATAACATATAGCAATTGAATACTTGATACGGTGTACCAAATACTCAACCCTCTCTTGAAAAGTATACAAGGATACTCCAAGGTTCCTTACACCTGTGGATACTAACTCAATTATAAAATTTGATTTGCTGGTAATCACTTCGGCGGGCTTACGTTGTTCACTTGAGAGATGTCAAATTCTTGCTATGATGAGATTTAGCTTTGCAATGTATACTCAATGACTTTCTCCAATTTACCACTTTCAACTTTATTTCTCCAACTTCTCACTAATAAACCACTTCTTGCTTTGCTACTACTCCTAAGGAATGGAAAGATTGGCAAATGGACGGGGATCAACCTAATGAAAGCTTGCCAGCGGCTCTACCTCCATAGATGCAATGATTCAAAGGGAATGAGACTAGATTACCACACAAGGCTCCTTAACAAGCCGCTAAGATGCTAGTGGCCTAGTATATAGATCCCTATCAAACATTTACCAATATCACCATGCAATTAACCATCTATCACTACTCTTCCTTTAACACTTGCTTGAAAATGAAAATGCTTTAACAACTTAATTGAAATGAAATCTATCTCTAACAATTGGAAGTAGAAACCATGCAATAACACCAAGTGTTCTTAATCACCATGCAAGACACAACAATGATAAGAGAAGCAATTTTGGTATTATATTAGCAACAATTTTCTTCAACCCTTTACAAATGAGAGTACATGGCCTTATATAGAGGCTCAAAATTACAATGAGTGGCCAAGATTAAGAGGCAAAACCAACGATCCAGATTTAATCCTAGAAACCCTAATTAGGGTTACCACCTCACCGGCCAATGAGAAGACGCCACCTCATCAATGGACCAATGAGAAAAAGAAAAGTGGTAACCAATAAGAAGGCACCAAAATGGTAGCCAATTAGAATCAGACACCTATCCTACCCAAAGAGAAAGGAAAATTTGCCACTTGGGCTTACATCAAATGATCCTCTAATACAATTCTATTCTTTTCTCTCATCTTTTTAGCATAAGCAATGAACTTAGCTAACATGTTGTTGATTTCGTCTATGGGAGGGCAAGGTGTATGCCTCATCCTGCGCTCTGCTATGCTCACCATGTTCTCCGCTGCTCGCAGTGTCTTCTTATTCTCCTCTTCATCATCCTTTGCAAACTCGATCAAGGCCTTGAGAGAGGCAAGGAGGTCCAACTGTTTTTCTCTAATAACGACCTTCCCCAACTCATCCAATCTTGACCCAAAATCTGTCTCATTGCAATCCTCTTCTTTGATGTCCTCAAAATCAAGTGCAATCCCCGCATCGCTCAACATGCTTGAAATGAGAGTGTCGATGCTTGGACTGTGTTGTGCAATTTCATCCTGTATTTCCTCAAGTAACCTCAATCTGTTAGTCATGGTAACATACCAAGACTCCATAATACTCCTTCCTCCTTCGTTAATCAAATTGGCCTTCACCAAGGATCCCTCTGATAGCTCCAAAGCCGCATGTAATCGAGGAATGGCCAAGTCACGAATTGGAAGGAAATCCTTCCACATTCCTTCAAATGCTCTGAATTTGTCCCTGAGAGACACCAATGACCTGAAAGTAGAGATAAAGGCAGGCATGAATCTTCGCCCCTCTTGAATTGTATGACTGATCCAATTTCTAGTTCCTTGTTCTTGGACGGATATTACTTCTTGACTGTTCTCACTGCACTGTGGAAGAGCGGTCGGATGCACCTGTTGGATAGGCTGACTGTCTCTCCAATACTTGTTCTCAAACTCCAACTGTGCATTTCTTTCATTTGCTATTCTCAACCTCTCCCTTATCGAAGCAAGGCCCTCTTGAACCTCCACACACTCCATATCATCCGTGACTCTACCCATGTTGTGTTCCACTATCTCATAGTCCTGGGCCACAATTTCACCCATTGTCTTGTTAACCCTTGGAATTGCAATTTGAACCCTTCGGTGACCATCACTGCCATCTCTGATTACCTTTGCCACTGTTCTTGCCATCTGTCCTTGTCCGACATCACCTTCCTTTTCCGCTAACCCTTGAATATCCTCAACTGTCCGGATGGTCATAACCTCACCCCTTGGCATCAGCATCTGTCTTAACCAACGTGGTGCAATGCATCTCCCCACATTTGGATTTGGTTAAGGTAACACACCTTCACCAATGGCCTTGGGCACCTGGTTGCCATCTTCATCTGATGGGGCCTCAATATCAATAGGCCTATCTCCCTCTTCACTAGTGGCTGCCATATCTTCATTAACTTGATTCTCTGAAAGAGGAGAGTACTCCGTACTATAACTATAACCACTTGACTCTGAACTAGAGCTCACCTCTACTGCCGCTCCTTGATTTCCTATATCCACCTCCTGGCCCCGAGCCCCAGCTACACTTTCTCTTGATCGCACTGTACTCTGCTTCTTTGTTTGAGGCTCAAGATGTTTCTTATTCTTTTCAACTTCCAAACCCTTTCTCTTATTCTTAACTGCTTGCTGCTGTTTTTGACCACTATTACCACCCTGAGGCCCAACTGACCTTGTAGGAGTCTCTTCCTGTTGCTTCATCTTCTCATAGGTAAGGCATACCTTCCGACTCTGCAACTGCCCAAGGTTCTTGTTATACCACCACTCAGTATGTAGCTCAACTGTTCTGTTAATTGCCTCTAAAGATGGATCCTGATGATCATTCCAATTAACCGGGTCCAACTCTGCTCCTTCTACTGTATTATAATCTTCTCTTAGCACATCTTCATCCTCTTCCAACTGATCCGGAATATTAAAATTCTTCCATTTGCATGCCCTCATCATGTCCACTGATAACCTCGAGAAAGCCAGCTTCCTCACATGAAAGTCATCCTGTGCATTCGCCCAAAAATCCTCCAAAGTAGGGATATGCCTGAATGTTTCTCCTCGAGCCATCTTGATTAGACCCTGGGGATCGAATCCTTGTCTTGCTTTATACCAAGCCAAGTGATATTGTTCTAATTCCTCTCCTGCAGCTGCAAAGGCGGTGGAATTGGGACAACTCTCATTGCCTATCATGAGTGAGAAGGTAACTCCTGTTTCACCCCTCTATTTCATCATTTTATCATACTGCTCAAGTTGCCTAGCCAACTCCAACAAAACTATCTTATCGGGCGGGTACCTTGGAAGCCTCTTGGGACAAGTTGTACACCCAGCCACTCGAATATAAGTGAATTGAGGAAACTGAATGAACCAACTCCCAAACTTCTTGACTTTTGCTTCTGCTTCTGGTGAGAGCCTCCTGGCAGGTGCCCCTTGTAGTATCCTTACCATCCTCATGGCGAAGGCATCATAAAATATCTTGTAATCCTTGGTGTTGTGCAAATGAAGCTGTGGGTAGCACTCATGCACCAAATATTGTCCGGGTCCATTGCCAACTATCCCTCTAGCCTTAAGTCCAGGATGCTCATATAATCTTGCGATCAAATAAAAGAGGTAAGACCCCATGTGGAATCGCTTCTGAATCTGCGCCGTCCTGAGCTGCAACTCCAAATTTTCACTTATGATTTTTGCCCAATCAAACCTTTCCTTTCCCTTCTCAATGCCTTCAATAAAATAGTACATCCAAGTCTCAAAATGCACACCCTGGGCAGAGCCCATGATTCGATTGAGGAGGATGATGAGGTCTCCATATTCTGATTTAAAATCTGACCTGGTGAGTTTTGACGCCTTGGTAACTCCCTTCTTTCCTTCATGTAACCAATTTTGCTTGAGTAAAGCAAAGTAGGTATCTTGACTATCCTGAAAGAACCTGCTTGCTTGATTCATCAAAACCACTATCATTCCTTTCTGCTGGGGTATACCGAATGTCTCCTCAATCACTTGATTCCCAATGTTAGCCAACATTCTCTTACCCTCATCAAAGACGATGGACTTGGATGCAATATCAAATCGGGAAGCACACTCCATGATCAATTCTGGACAAGGCAAGGTAGGAGGGAAGGCGGCAGCCTGCACAATTCCAGACTTGTATACCTTCTTTGCCATAGGGGATTGGCCTCTCTTCAACCTATCCCTCAATTGCATCATGTCAATGGTACCGATGTTAGTGTCTCGGACTCGTTTAAGTTTCGAGAAGAAGATGGTCTTGGGCATCATATCTTCCTTGTCAGCTATTTTGGTATTAGTCCCCATTGGATTCTTGCTTGTACTAGCATCTGCTATGGAGTGATTCATAGCAAGCAAGAAAAGGGAAAAATCCAATCACGACAATCGAGAAATCTGCTTAATGAACCAATCTTACAACCTCTCAACAAAACTTGTCTCCGTCACCCAAACAATCGTGTGACCAAAAGACAAAACAACTAAGGAAAATAGATTAAAAGACCAAATTACACCCCTAACTTCTCAATTCTAATCTGAGATCCCTTTAGGAATTATCCAAGCCACAACACCTTGCTCCTAGTCAAATCACCTCTAACAAATTTGGACTTCAAATCCTCGGAATAAATACAACTTCATCACTCAATTCTGAAATCATCTCACCAATTCACCCTTTTTCACTTCCTCAAATTTCACTATCTGATGCCTTACATCAGATCAGGTCTGCTATCCCTTAAGGCCTGCCGTTGATATGAATTCGGGAGCCCTCCACAAGGCTAGTTGCGGACCTCTACAGGCCTGCCTGTCACTAATTTTGCACCTGCTCCTAAATTCGGGACTGCTCCTATCCTGATTTCGCACTTCCTGCTGCTCCAAACTCGGGCCTGCTCTGCTCCCTACTCCAGTTTACTGCTTTCAAACCCTCGAATTTCGAACCTCTGCTCTGATTTTTCGGGAGCCCTGAGACTGCTCCTATTTCAGCCTCTGCTCCAGCTCGCACTTTAGAAGAGCAGATCGCATTTGATGTGTGGAGAGGAGGGAGGAGACCCCTCTCTATATACCCGCTTGGAGGCTGCCATTATGAGGGCCGACCCTCTACAAAGAGCACCGAAAAAACAAAACAAACAAATAAAATAATGAATTAGAGGGACGACTTAGCATTAGAAAATAAATGCAATGAAAAAACAGTTAATTCACCTTCAAAAATTTGAAAATCACAAGGATAATTGAATTTTAATTTAATTTTCTTTTCAAGGCAAATGAACTTACTTTATTTCCAAATTAGATTCAAGTCCACAGTATACATAATTAATGCTCAATATCGATTTTAATAACCAAGGTTATGCTTTCTTTATTTTTAATTAAAAAAATCGAAATATTTAGGCTTAGAATTTAATTCTTTTTAATCTCCAAATCTTACTTTCAATGCCAATTGATGAATTAACCAAAATTTATCCATTTTTGATGATTGAAATTAAAACAATTTAGCCCAAAATTAAATGTTTTCAAAGCAAATTTCCAAATTGATAAGCCCAAATTTTCGAAGATCCATAACAAAATGCCAAGAAAACGAAATTGAATTGCACAAAATGAAATTGTTAGCCCAAAATCGAAATTGAGGGTTAGAAACAAGTTCAGATCAACATCAAATCATCGTTAGCAAGTGAACTTTATTTCAAATAATTCAATCCATCGACAACATTTATCCAAAATCTCACGAAAACACTAAGGCTCGGACAATCGAAAACAGGAAGAAGGTCAAGTTGAAATCGAAAATGGGGGTCCCCAAAATTTGGGGCGACGATGTGAAAACCTCACAACACATTTGAAGCTCCATTTACGGGAATCCTATTTAGGACTTGACTTATACTGACGGAGAATTTGTGGAATGATGTTAATTGTTAGGGTTTTGGAAGAAGACTACATCATTGTAAAACCACTCCTTAAAGTTCTAATGACAGATTTGATATCTTTATATTGTCTTAAATTCTAAGAGATAGATAAAGATGTACAGACGGGATATCCATATTGTTGCCTTATATTCAGCAAGGCTCAAATAAGCAGAGCAGATTGAAATTAAGAAGCATATAATTTGAAGATCTAATCAAGGAAGAGCTTCATGTCAAGTCAGACAAAGCAGATATTGAAATTAACACAATCCTTATCAGATCGATACTAGTTTACGTTAGTTCTTACACAGATTAGCTGGAGAAATATTCTGCATATCCAAATTTATCCCTATTTCACCAGAACAAATTTGGCATAACAATTTGGGAATAGGAAGTCAATCTTGGACGAACTAAGCAATGTCGATTATAGTACAGAGATAGTATTCTATATACATGCATGAATATCAATATATAACATTCCATACATATTCAATCCCACCTTATACATCAGCAGTTCATTACATTACATTCCATACTTATCATTATATATATCAGACTTACACAAGTTAAGACAATTGAGTGGACATGGAGGTCACCATCATTAAGCATATCTATTTAATCCTTGCCTATGAATCAAAGTAACTAATTTGTATTTGCAAGGACCTTAGAGGAAGGACTCCCTTGCAATTGAAATCAAAGAAAATCTGTCCCCAAATTCTCTGTGACCTAACCCGGACATCACATTACCGTTGGAAAAATTGGTTGTAGGGTTGTTTGACTTCTTAGCACCTAAAATCACAAGCCAAAAATAGACAAAAATTTAATAGGTGGAGGCTTCAGACTGACATAAATTGCGTTTGCTGGAAGCTATCAGAAAAAAGACAAAACACTGAAATACCATTGCCGCTAATTGCCAAAACAGAGCATTGGAAAGGTATCGCAAAGATTAAAAAAATAGGATCTGATGCGGGCCCAAAAAAGTTTCCAGCTTAGCGCTTAAGTTTGTTGGAAAACGCTAACTGCTGAAATTGATAGCTGAATTGGATTACTTTGTGTTCCCCAAAAACATAAAAACTCTACTGCCAAAATAACCATGGCGCATGAGCTGGGTGACTGGAAGCTGTCGAAAGTTTATGCGGGCAGGTGGCCCAAAAAATCTCACGTCTCGTTGGAAACAAACGCCGACTCCTTAGGTAGGGTTTCACCCACGATTTAGAGCCACAGATTTAGAGTAAAATCCTAGCAGGTTTAAAAAAAACTCCAACGAATTTTTTTTTAATTTCATAAAAAAATCGAAAAATGAATTTTTTGAGAAAAATTCCAGATCAGAAGAGGCTACAAAGTTTTGATTAAAAAAATTGCCAAATTTTTTGAAACCTCATCGACCTGCTCTGATGCCATGAAATTGCAAAAAAATGGAATGAACGGATTGACTATTGCATTAACAATGAACTCTTAAATAGAGTTTACAGATACTAATTATAGCGTAGTCTAAAAATGGACTTAACTAAGAAAAACTAAAAAGAAAGGCTAAATGACTATTAAATAAGATTCTAGAAGAACAAGCTAAATATAGCGAGAACCTAAGATACTAAATACAAATTTGTTGAAGACTTGGTGCAAATTTTGAAAGGGCATTAGCCATCCTTTGCAGGATACAATGCATAGATGCGTTGTGGGAGGATGAACATATTTATTTGGATGAAGTAATCTCACACCTGTACGATAATGGAGACTACCAGTTAAGTGTTAGCTGATGGTTGAGTAATCAAGGAAAGAGAATGTATGACTTTGCCACTTGATTGAGGAAGGTTGTCAAAAATATTCAGAAAGGAATCTCTAACACAGTTGCGACATTGTTATCACTGAGACTCATTGAGAATGAAATAACTTTGGACAACCTGAGAAGCAAACTTTTCCATTTTCTCAAATGTCATGTACGCGATCTAGTACTCTTCGCCAGATTGGGAAAGCAGTTTGAAAGAGACTGTGGGAGAGATGACAATCCTGAAACTCAAATGGGAATTAACGCCAAGTGTCAGTGTGGATGAGTTGGAGACTATGTTGACCAGATTCTGTGTATTGAATTTCATTACAAAGGATTACTTTGAGAACTTTTCCATTTTGTCACGTGTCATGTTCACGACCCAGGACTCGTCAGATTGGGAGAGCAATTTGAACAAGTACGAGGGAGAGAGGACAGTCTTGGAATTCAAATGGGAATCAACGTCAAGTGTTAGTGTGGATGAGTTGGAGACCTTGTTGACAGATTCTGTGTATTCAAGGGGCACATTCAAACATAGGTTATTTTGGGCAAAGGAGCATTTAATGAATAATAGGCATTTATGTCACCCCACTCTCCTATTGGATGGACATGCGTAGTGGACATTTATTACCCATTGAAAAGGTGGTCTTTCTTTTGGTTGATGCATGTGGACCCTCTTATTAATTGTAAATTCTAACTTCTTGCCCTATTTCTAATTAGGGCTAAGGTGGCGCAATCTATGATATCAGTTTTGTTTCAATCCAGGTTAGTGTAATGTCCCCTTCTCCGTGTTAGGCCATTTTGGCGCTCGATTAGTCTATCTCCCCATCTCTATAGGCTAACACCTTCTTTCAGAGGATGCTAGCCAGTCACAGGCTTCAGTGGGTGACTATTTATTATTTGGGATCCCTTCTCTATAGTTAAGTCACTTTATTTTATAAAGTGAGATTATAAAAGTTACTTTACGTCTTAAGTCACTTTATATTAAAAGGTAACTTAAGTGACTTTATGTGAGTGTACTTTATCCCACATTGCTTAGTTTTCCTTGCTTTCCCTCACTTCGAAGTTATAAAAGCTTAAAGTACACCTTGAGATCAACACCATGGATTTTATGAACAAAAGAAAACAAATTAGACTACTTATGTGACTGGTTAATTCTCGAGGACGGAAACCCTAGTGAAATCTTTGGAGGTTGGAAGCAAACCTAGCCTTCATCAATTCATGGATTCATACAGGATCCATATTGGCATTATGTTGTGAAACTTTGGATTTGAGCTCAGAGTCTTCTTCAGATTTTTTGGTTTTCGTAAGGTAGTAAGAGTCTTTCAGCAAATGCATTTAGATAAGTTCACATGTAGACTGAGTTTGGTGTAAGTTGTTATTGCTTTAGTGATTATTGTTGTATGACATTCTCCCTGTAGAGCAGTTAGAGGAATGCTCAGCGTGATACCTAGACTGAGATACACTTTCTTAAGACCTGTGTGAAGTGACTGGATTAACAGTGGGGGACGAGGCTTTGTTTTCACTTCATCCATGACACAATGAAGCTACTCGGCATCAACGGGTAGGAATGCAGCTTAGTCGAAACATCTGTTGGCTCTGGTAAAGGACAGGTCGTTTTGTATACCCAACATGAGAAGAATTGGGCTCTAACCATCCTAGTCGCATGTAGGACTCTCTTTTCTTATCGGGCAGCAAGTAATCTATTGTCATCGTCCACGCCTGGGTAGTCATCTTGTCTGTCACCTCTAGTGTTGATGTCAACTGTTGGGAGAATGACTCAGGCTCCAAGTCATGAGACGTAAGACTCTCTGTAGGCATACGATGAACGTTTGAAATCCACAAGGACTATAGAAAGGTGCAGGCATTCGCGTGAGTTTGGGCATAAGCCACGGTTCTGAGGTGTTGTCACGCGTGAGTAGAAGGCTCACCTATATCAGCTTCCCAAACATTGGTCATACATGTAGCAGCAATGCGTAGGAGTTGGAACCAAGCACATCATGCTGGAGGTTGCCTTGGTGTTACTAGTGGTTCGACATAGTAGTGTGAACATAGGGAGCAACACTGTATGAGTCAGTCAACAGAAGGATAGACCAGCCTAGAGTTATCAATGTCCCCCTTGCTGAGTGCTATCAATCACCCACTGGTGTATAGGAATAAGGTGCATGCTTTTAAATTCTATTCTATTCTGGACATTTCATTAAGGGAAAGAGATTATGCTTGTATTGTAATTTCAAGTTACTTTAAATAGTTTTGAATATATGATTAAAATTATTCGCATTCGAGGTATAGTAGAAATTGTTGTTCATGCGTTTTTCTTCATACATTAAGAAATTGAACAAAGAGAGGGATATATACATCTGATTTAAAAAATTAGTTAAATATCACTCCAGCTATCAGGAAACCTTACAGTCAACTTTTGGGTAATAACCAGTTAGGATCATCTATCATCGGAAAATGGAAGCAGTTCCACTTAGGACTGGTTTAGAACTCCGAGTAAGTGGTTTGGGGTCATATCAAATGCCTTGAATGGGTCTTTGACTTGGATCTGGTTTTTTCCCCGGTCCTGCCCTGTTTTCCACTTCTTTCCTACCTATTTCTGGTATCTTGCTCTGAGATTTTGAGGTTCTTGACCTTAGGGTGAAGGTCGACCCTCTGGGTCAAGGTTGACCTCGACCTTAACCCAAGGTCTAAATTTGAAATTCTGAAGATTTTCGGATGTTGAGGTTTGGAAAGAATTCTTTCCTGCTTTCGGGTCGGCTGCTTCGGGCTTCGAAATGGTGACTATTAAAAGGCATTTAATTTAGGTCCACTCCTAAGGGTACGAGCCTAATGGGAATTTATTTCTCATATGTCGGCCTCTCTAGAAGTTGGTGTCCTAGACTAGTATATAAGGAAGCCTTCTCTCATTTTAAGCAGGAGAAAAGAGAGAAGGAAAGAAAATGAAGCAATCATCTATTTTCAAGCATTCAAGCATTCAAGTATTGAAGCTTTCAAGATTCAATTCATCAAGGAGATCCATTGGTAGCCATTGAAGGATTCAAGCTCTCTGGAGCCTTCTTGTTGAAGATTTCTCCATCCATATCCATTCAAGCTTCTTCCTATTCCAAGATCCATTCAAGATTGGTGTTGAAGATCTAAAGGCAATTGATTTGAGACATCTTACATTCTACAATTCTACATCCATTTGGAGCATCCATTGTTGTGGATTCAAGGATTCGAATCCTCCACAAGGGTTTCAATAGAAGCAAGGTGAATTGTTCTATTTACTTTGTATATTATTGCAATTTCAATTCTATTTCAAGGTTAATTCCAAAACCGGGGTTTGACCAAGGTAAACTCCTCATCCAAACAACAAAACCATTTTTCTTGCAGGTGCAGGTGCGGAACAGAGAATTAGAGAGCAGATTCAGATACCCTTTTCGGCAAACTTTCGGGATCTGCGAACATAATTTCTGTCAGAGCAGTGCAGGTTAAGGTCGACATCAAGGGGCACGATTGCACCCCCTATTTGGCTTAAGGTCGACCTGGCTCAGAAAAGAAAAAGATTTCTGGGTTTTCTCCGTCTCTGTGTTTTTGTTTCGGATGTGGTTGCAGAATTTCCAGAAACTCATTACAGACACCAAAAAACATAAATTTCCAGATCTGCTATACTTTGAGGTTAGTATTTGGGATTAAGAAGAGAATCTTACCCTCCCCAAATCTTCTATATGTAAAGGATACTATTTACATGTTGGTGAACACATTCAACAATCATATGAAAATCAACATCATTTTTTTTTATTCTTTACATTTTGGTGAACCTGCTTATGACAACTCTTTCTTTTGTGGTGTTAGATTTACATTTCATGTTAGATCTTGCATGTATATTAGATTAACCTTCTTTTATGTGCTTGCATTTACATTTCAAAAATAAAACAAAAAAATCATATAAAGCAAAAATACAAAAACATTTATTTGTTCAGGCCTTGTGTTTTCCTAATTTAGTTCATTTGCATTACATTGGTATATGAGCTTTACTACCTCTAGTCCTACTTATAATATCCCGGTTAGAAGAAGTGGCAGACTTATGGGTTCCTTTGATCTTGAGTCTTCCTCTCCTTTCGTTAGGATCCCAAATGGCAATTTGATAACTCATGATTCCAATCCTAGTATGGAGCATAACTCTTCTCACTCATCTCCTGATGAGGATGATGCTTTAAGAGTTCCTCCTGAACAAGTCCAAAAACTTTCAACTGAACTTGATAAAATGGGAAATTGGCTTATTCAAGAAAACTAGAATCAAGATTCTATTCAAGCTATAGAGGCTCTTAAGAAAGTCCTTCGTGATAGTGATCAAGGTGTGAATCTCTTGCGTGGTATCACTCATCTTGTGCATTTAAATATCATACCTTTAGCTCAAGAAGCTCAAGATCTAGGATTCACTCCTCCATTCACTAGTGTGGAACCTTCTTCCGTTCCTTTACCTAGCATTTCTACTTATACTCCTCCTTTAGTGACTACATCTATTCCATCTCTTCCTATGAGTGTTCCACCATTGTCTCTACCTACCTCACAACCTTCTTACCATAGTGTTCCTTTTACCTATTCCAACCCTCTTCCAACTGTGGTTCCAAGTGTTCCACCGGTTGTGTCTTCTATTCCATTTGCTTCCTACACTTTACCTAGTGTTTATAATGTTTCTATGCCTCCTGTTTCTTCTAATGATTCCACAATCATTAATCTGGCTCAAAGTGTGTCCTCTTTAATACAACAACTTGCGTCCTTAACTCAATCCAAGTTTACTATTCCTACATGTGACATGGGTAGTCCTTTATCCCTAGACATTATTCTTCCTCTTGTCCATCAGCAAGCCGATATGCCTCGTCTTGAAAATTACAATGGTGAGGGAGATCCTGTCACTCATGTTAAAACATTTCAAATCATTTTTAGTGACTATGCTCATGACCATAGTATTTTAGCCAAGTTATTTGCTAGAACTTTTCGTGATAAGGCCTTGTAATGTTATTGTTCCTTGCCTGCTTATTCTATTGATTCTTTTCCAAAATTTGCTAATGCCTTTATCCAACAGTTCCAAAATAACATTGGTCCGCAAGTGTCCTTAATTGATTTGATGCATTGTAAACAAAATACTAAAGAAAAATTGACTGAATTTCTTATCCTGTTCCTGATATTGATATTCAACATATTTTTATTTCAAATTTACAAAAGGATATTAGAGATAAGATTCTGCTTACTGAATTTACCTTTTTTCAACAACTTTGTGCATTGCTTCATCATTATCAATTACAAGTGAGTCAATTTGAGAGCAACATTCCAATGGCTCCTGTTCCAGTTGATAAGAGTGATGCTGCTCCTAATCCCAACAAGTTTCCAAAACCTAACAACTATGCCAAGATAAATAAGCAAGCAAATGCAGTTGCTGATCAAGTTGCTATTGCATCCAACAATGCCACTTTTGCATCCACTGCTTTTCGTCTGAATTGTACGTTTACTCCTCTTTTTGAATCTTTACATTCTATAATGAGTAAATTGTTGAATGCTAATATGATTACTTTGCCTCCTATTCGACCTCTTTTACCTACTACGATGGCATCCAAATCCTTTGATCCCAAAACCTTTTGTCAATACCATCGTCATAATGGCCATGATACTGAGAAGTGTTATTCTCTAAAATATAAGGTTCAAGACCTAATTGATTCTAATGGTGTTGATAATTTTGATGGTAGTGGGAACAAATCTGTCTCTCCTCTTAATCAAAACCTCCAAATCTATACAAATCCTTTGCCTACACATGATCCTAATACCATTGTTCACCATCTTCTGTGGATATTGTTTATGATTCAAAGATGGATGATCTCAATCATATTGTTAACCATGTGGAGCATGTTGTTATGTCTCAACCTGTATCTCCACCCCAGCCTCAATCTCAACCTCAACTTCAAGTTCCACCTCAACCTAAGCCTAAACCGAAACCTCAACCTAAACCTCGAAAACAACCTAAGAATAAAATACCTAGGGAACTCTTGATCACCTTTGATGATTTTGAGACTATTAAAGCTCTTGATGGTCCCCTCTACATTTATGGTAGGATTTCTTAGATACTTATGCGTGGTTGTCTTTTTAATCCTACATCCTTAGTCGATGTCATTACTGAAGAAAACCTTTTTATGAAGAACTAACAACGTGATTGTTATGATACATCTAATGTGTGGATCCAAACTTGTAATGGTTTTCTCTATTCGTCATTTGGTTCTATTAACTTGCCCGTTGAACTTTGTGGTAAAGTTGTGGACACTACCTTCGTTGTTGTCCCTACTTCTGATCAGTTTCAAGTTAAGCTTGGTTTGCCTTGGTTGAATGCCATGCATGCCGTTGCTTCTCCTATCCATAAGTGAAGACAATTAATCGTAGTTTATATCAACCTTCTAGGCCTAGGGATTGTGCTACCCTTGACTTATTTTGGCTTTCATTGCCTAATTCATGTTCTTCTCGACCTGATAACCTTTTTCACTCATATGAAGCGTATAAACATCGCAAGATTGTTGAGTTAAGCATGTCTTAGATGGATCTTAACTGTGGTCTTTTGCCTATGCCTTCCATACCTGCTTTATCCATTGCTTCTAATTCTGTTAATCAAGCTCGTAGAGTTGCTTTTCAGCCTACTAAGAATCCTACTAATCCTCCTATAGAACCTGTGAAGGAACCGGTTGTTGTTCCTCCTAGTTCTCAACATATTTCAGACTAGACAAAACGTAACCGATCTGCCAATGAACGTTGTAAGAAGCGTCGGGCTCAAGCTAAGGTCTGTGCCTCTGTTCTTCAAAGTTCTTTACCTTCTTTTGACCAACCTATGCCTGATGTGTTGGAAGAAGTTAATGTTAATAATGATGTTAAGATGAATGATTATGATGATTCTATTCGTATCTTAGATTCTATTTCGATTAATCTTGATGAAGAAGATATTCTTGATGATCCTAATGATGCTAATGATGAATTTGAGACTATTGACATTGATATTGATTTACCTAATATGATTTCAACAGAATTGATAATTACACCTAGTATCGAACATCACGATTCTCAAGAGGATCCTTGTTTGGAACTGGCTATTATTCCTATTGTGTTAGATATCGTCCCTCTTGCGAGTTTCCCACCTTCCCTAAATGATATAGACCGAGATGGGGAGAGTAGGCGATGCGCTTGATTGGCTTGTCTTCCATGGTAGCTTTTTTTCTGTTTGCCTGTTGTATTGTGTTTCTCCTGTAATGTGTTTGCTAAATGTTTGTTAGATTCTTTTATACGACCCTTGTTACTTTGTTGGTACAAGGTGATAAAGGAATGGAACCTGTTGTACTATTTTTCTATATGTATCTCTATTCTTCTATATGTTGTTTTCATGTTTTGTTGTACCTGTGCTATTGTTCGTAAATGTTTTCCCTGTGTAGTCCGCTTGGATTTGCGACTTGGTAGCACTGATTCTTTTTGGTCTCCATGTTGTGGTCCGAAAAGACTCTTCTTCGTAACTCTTGCGTTTTCTTTCCTTCATTGTGATTGTAGTTCTACTTTCTTTGGGGAATCATGTGAATTCATTTGCAATAATATCATATATATATATATTATCTTATGATCATATTGACCCCACAGTAGGTAAATCCCTTCTGTGTTCTCTGTATGTTTATGTGGTATTTCCCTTGATTTTTCTTCGCTTTGGGGCATCTCGTAGTGGAAACGTAATCAGTGGAGTTGTTTAAGTTTCCATTCAAGCCATTGCTCTTGTTAAAGTGTTAGCGATGACTTTAACGTGGGGGCATACGCTCTGTTCACTTTTTGCACACACGCACTTTCAAAATATTTATCCAAACTTTTGTCCCTTTATGGATTAGAGGCTAATTCTTAAAGCATGTATTTTTACCTTATAGGATCTCTTGATCCCTCTAGTTTCAATTTACAAAGTTTTGATCCCTTAAGGCGGAAGGTGTCCTTAAGACTGGATCTCTCTTGTTTTGGCTTTGCTCTTTTGGTATAGAATATTCCTGAGGGTGAATCCTTGATGGGTTGACTAGTGAGTAGCCACATTCACTAGGCGGTTCAACTCCATCTTTCCAGTTGCACTGTTTCCTTGTGTGATTCACAATGGGACATAAGTTCTCATTGGGCGAGGTAATCACACCATGTTTTTTTTTTCCTAGTGATGTCTCTCTTATTGTAATCTTGGGGTTGACAAAGACTTGAGTCCCTGGGGGCTTGAGGATTGCTTTGTCCCTTTGATTTCAATAAGATTTTCCTTTTCTTTGTGATTTCCTTTACCAAGAATTTGCATCAAGTCCATATTCTTGCTAAAGTGGGGGCTAAATGTATCGTCGGAAAATGGAAGCACTTCCATTTAGGACTGGTTTAGCCCTCCGAGTAAGTGGTTTGGGGTCATGTCAAATGCCTTGAATGGGTCTTTGACTTGGATCTGGTTTTTTCCCTTGTCCTGCCTTGTTTTCCACTTCTTTCCTATCTATTTCTGGTATCTTGCTCTGAGATTTTGAGGTTCTTGACCTCAGGGTCAAGGTCAACCTCGACCCTGACCTAGGTCAGAGTCGACCTCGACCCTGACCCAGGGTCTAAATTTCAAATTCTCAAGATTTTTGGATGTCAGGGTTTGGAAAGAATTATTTTCCGCTTCCGGGTTGGCTGCTTCGGGCTTCGAAATGGTGACTCTTCAAAGGCATTTAATTTAGGTCCCCTCCTAAGGGTATGAGCTTAATGGGAATTTATTTCTCATATGTCGGCCTCTTTAGAAGTTGGTGTCCTAGACTAGTATATAAGGAAGCCTTCTCCTCTCATTTTAAGGAAGAGAAAAGAGAGAAGGAAAGAAAATGAAGCAATCATCTATTTTCAAGCATTCAAGCATTCAAGATTCAATTTATCAAGGAGATCCATTGGTAGCCATTGAAGGATTCAAGCTCTATGGAGCCCTCTTGTTGAAGATTTCTCCATCCATATCCATTCAAGCTTCTTCCTATTCCAAGATCCATTTAAGATTGGTGTTGAAGATCTAAAGGCAATTGATTTGAGACATCTTACATCCTACAATTCTACATCCATTTGGAGCATCCATTGTTGTGGATTCAAGGATTAGTATTTGTCTTCAATTCATTTCAATTAAGATTTTAATACTCTTCCAAAACGGAATGTAAGGTTTTCCTCTTTTTTTTTATTACTAATCGATTGATTCATTTATGCATTGACCATTTTTTTATGGTTAATCAATTTGGATCATTCCTTTGGGAATTTGTGATTAAGAAGAGAATCTTACCTTCCCCAATTCTTCTATATGTAAAGGATGTTATTTACATGTTGGTGAACACATTCAACAATCATATCACAATCACCATCATTTTTTTTATTCTGTACAGATCATTATAGTGGTATCAGAGCCTCTGGTCTTGCCATCTTAGTGGGGTAGATTTCCAGTTGTGACAATATTGAGTAGGCCTGCATAGTAGACACAGGTCTTAAAACTTTAGACATAATAGAGTTGAACAAGAACAACCAAAATCTTCAGTACAGGTTGATATAGAGGATAGTCATACCGAGGCAGACGAGGAGATTATATTTGAGCAGGGGACTCGGGATACAGATATGGCTGAGGACACAGATAGAGAGGCCACAGAGACATTGAGGGCCATACGTGATGGACAGGATGACATTGCTGATGTATTACATCAGCTTATAGAGGTTATTCAACAGTTGACAGTAACACCTAGGAGACCCACGAGCCATCACAGTGGTGGAGGCAGTATAGTAGGATCACCTAGAGCAGCTAGAGCACCCACTCGTACTTCATACAGGCCCCTTATGCCTACCTTCACGGAAAATAATGCAGAGGAAGAGATAGCACAACCTGAGTTAGCAGCTATTCTTCCTAATAATGTGTTGGCCATGCATGATGAAAGGGATATGCTACCTGATCATGTCAAAGCTGATTTAACTTTTGTCTAGTAAATGGCTCAGAAGAGAGAATTTGGTAGGGCTCAACAGGATAGGAGACCCACGGGTCAAAACAGGGATTTAAAGCTTGCAATGAACGAATTAGCCCTTCGTACATTTGATGGCAGCGGTAAGACATCCGCGATAGCTTGGTTTCACTAGCTAGACACCTTCCTAACCCTCAAACCCATGTCAGAAACGGAGGCTATTAAGTTTGCAACCATGCATTTAGAGGGAGCAGCATATGACTGTCGGCATCATAGCCTTGTCACCCAGGATCATGGGCTGACTACTTATGAGACTTTCAGCACAAAATTGATTACTTGTTTTGAGAGGAAGGACATTGAGGTTTATTACAGGATGGCATCATGGCCTTGTCACCTAGGATCATGGGCTGATTACTTCTTATGAGACTTTTAGCACAAAATTGATTACTTGTTTTGACAGGAAAGACATTGAGGTTTATCATAGGGAATTAGCCCAGTTGAGACAGAGTGGGTCTTTGGACCACTATATTGATGAGTTTCAGACGATTTCCATCATGGTTCCTGGTATGTCTGAGAAGAGGAAAGTGATACTGTTTATTGAGGGCCTACATGATAGATTCAGAGGATTGATTAGAGTCCTCAAGCTGAGCACCTTGGATGACGCTATTAAGTTAGCACATGATTTGAATTCACCTTCTTCCATATTGCAGCTACCTAAGAAAACCTTTAAGGGATCCTCTTCATTTCAAAAGAACAAAAATCAGAATAAGTGTATGCCCTAGATTGGATTTCGAGACAAGAAATGAATTGAGGAGGAAGAAATTGTGCTTCACATGTAGATAGCCTTGGACTCCAGACCACAGGTGCCTTGGAAAAAACAAGATACATTACATTGAGGTGGTTTCTGATGGTGAATACAAACAACATGAGGGCAGCAATGTTGAGGACAACGATGAGGAGACTGAGGAAGAATGATCAATAGAAGAAAAGAAGAGGGAAGCCCCCCATGAGCAGTCGCCTATTACTTTAGCCTCTCTTTCAGGTATTCCCACATGTCACCCATTCCGTCTAAAAAGAGTGGTTCGAGGACATCGAATCATTTGCCTCCTAGACACGGGTGCTACTCATAACGTTATTAGCACCGACATGATTTCGAGGAGAGGATTTCAGATAGAAAGCATTTCTGAGTTTGAGGTTAAGGTGGCCGGGGGAGATTTTTTGAGCTGTACAAGGAAGATTTCCGGACTCCCGATTCACTTTGGGGATTATCTTCTAGAGGCTGATTTCTACGTCATTTACTTGGATAGTCTTGATGCTATTTTGGGTATGCAGTGGTTACAGACCCTAGGAAGATACACCATTGATCACAAGTTGAAACAGTTGGAGTTCATGCAGGGTGATCAACTGATTGTGCTTAAGGCCATGCTAGATGGTGGGTCCCGGTTGGTTTCGGCTCACAAGATGGAGGCCATCATGAGGCACAACGACATGGAGTGGGCAGCCTAGTGTTTCATATCCTCTAAACCCTCACCAGATTTAGGGTAGCAGGTTCACACTGATATTTAGAATGTGCTTGATAAGCACAAACGGGTTTTTGAGGACATCCCTCTAGGTATACCTCCAGACAGGGGCTTTGAGCACATCATTGAGTTGGAGGAGGGCACCAAGCCCATGATCATTACCCCTTATCGTCACCCCAGACGCTATAAGGAAGAAATTGAGAAGATGATTAAGGAGCTTCTAGATATGGGGCACATCAGACCCAGTTCCATACCCTTTGCTTCTTCAGTGGTTTTGGTGTAGGATGGTACTCTTTGCATGTGTATTGATTACTGTGAACTTAATAAGAGGACCATTAAGAACATGTATCCCAGTCCCCAGATCGATGAGCTGTTAGATGAGCTAGATGAGGCAGTATATTTTTCGAAGATAGATCTTCGATTAGGGTACCATCAGATACGTGTTCGAGAGGAGGATGTTAATAAGACGACGTTTAGATGTCACTACGGGCACTATGTATTTCTAGTGATGCCATTTGGGCTCACTAATGCACCTGCTACTTTTAAGTCTTGCATGAATCACATATTCGAAAAGAAGTTGCGCAAGAGTGTCTTGGTATTCTTTGATGACATATTCGTCTTTAACAAGACATGGGAAGAACACTTACGACACTTGGATGAGATTCTTAGCATCATGGAGAGTTAGTCTTTGTTTGCAAAAGAATCCAAGTGCGAGTTTGGATTGACTGAGATTCTCTACTTGGGACATGTGATAGGGGCTGATGGAGATAAGGTTCACCAGGACAAAATACAGGTAATTCGAAACTGGCCAGTGCTGAGGAATGTGTCAGTTTGAGGGGTTTCTTTGGATTATGTTCTTATTATAGGAGGTTCGTAAAGGGATTATCTCAGATAGCGGCACCCCTCACCGATCTTACTCGGAAAGGGGCTTTTAGGTGGATAGATGAGGCAGAGGTAGTCTTTGATAGACTTAAGACAATCATGATTACTTGCCTAATTCTAGCACTTCCGGACTTCTCTCGTTCATTTGTTCTAGAGTGCGATTCTTCAGGGAATGGGATTGGTGCAGTATTGATGCAGGACAAACATCCCATAGCAATCGAGAGCAGGAAACTTAAGGACAGTGAGAGATTGTATTCTACTTAATGCAAAGAGACGCTTTCCATTATGCATGCCTTGGCCAAATTCAGGCTGTATCTAGTGGGTGGCAAGTTTACAGTTAAGACAGATCACAATAGCCTGCGCTACTTCTTAGAACAGAAAGAATTGAACGAAAGGCAGCAAAAGTGGGTCAGTAAAATTCAGGCATACGATTTTGACATTGAATATGTCAAAGGTAAAAATAACATTGTGGTTGATGCACATTCCTGGAGGCTTGCTGTGCTTTATCAGAGATCTCCGGTGATTGGAAATCTCATTTGTTGGTTGAGTATTCTAAAAATACTCAAGCTTGTCAGATTGTGGATGGTCAACATCCGTATAGTAGGTACAAGGTACTCGATGATGTTTTCTTCTATAAGGATTGGATCTACCTAGTGCCAGGTTCTAAACTTAAGGCTAAGGTAATGAGGGTTGTTCATGATGCGCCCACAACAAGACATCCGAGATTTTTCAAAACTTACAGGCAGGTCAGAGAGAGGTTCTCGTGGAAGGGCCTCAAGGATGATGTCTTTCAGAATGTCAGAGAGTGCCAGACTTGTCAGCAGAACAAGTCCGAGCACGAGTATCTGACCGGTTTATTGCATCCCCTTCCCATTCTAGCTCAGAGGTGGGAGGGTATTTCGATGGATTTTATTACTGGTTTACTGAGAGTGTAGGGCAAGGATAGCATATTGGACAGACTTACTAAGTTCACTCATTTCTTCTCTATCTCTGCAAATTGGCCAGCTTCGCAGGTGGCTGAATTATTCTTCTGAGAGATCTTTAGGCTACATGGTCTCCCCAAGACCATTGTGAGCGACAGAGACAGTAAGTTCCTCAGTACCTCTTGGCAGGCACCGAGTTGACTTCCAGTACCAGTTACCACCCATAGACAGATGGCTAGATAGAGATTGTGAACAAATGGGTGGACGGTTATCTCCAGAATTATGTAGCGGGGCAGCAGAGGGCATGGGTTAAATAGTTCTATTTGGGGGAGTTTCGCTACAACTCCACCTATCACATGACCATTGGCATGTCACCATTTCCGGCTCTCTATGGCAGCGAACCACTATCATTTGTAGACTTGGCTCTACAGGACAACAGGGCACTCATTGCGAGAGACTAGCTACAGGATCATCAGGATATTCTTAGGTCTCTCTGGGAGAAATTCAGAGAGCACAGAATCAACAAAAGATGTATGTTGATCGACATCAGACAGAGTGGAAATTTGAGTCAGGGGATATGGTTTACCTACGTCTTTAGCCATACAGACAGAGATCGTTGAAAAAGAGTGGGTCAAAAAAGCTCAAGCCACGATTGTATGGTCCCTATCGCATTTCCAGGAGGGTTGGTGAGGTATCTTATGAGCTTGAGCTATCGACAAACAGTAGGATTCATAATGTATTTCACATGTCTTGCCTCAAGAAGGGGATTGGGCAGCAGATAGTCCCTTTAGTTGGATTACCCCCGCTTGACGAGGAAGGTAAATTGGTTTTGGTTCGAGCTGAGGTGATTGAGGTCAGAGAAAGGAAACTGCAAAACAGAGCTATCAAAGAGTACTTGATTCGCAAGAACTTACCTATCGAGGACGCCACATGGGAGGGTGAGTCTATTCTGTAGCATCTTTCATTGAAATTGCTTGAGGGCAAGCAATCCTTGGAAGGGAGGACTTTAATGCCCCCTTCTTCGTGTTAGGCCATTTTGGCGCTCAATTAGTCTATCTCCCCATCCAGATAGGCTAACGACATCTTTCAGAAGATGTTAGCTTGTCACAGGCTTCAGTGATCGACTATTTATTATTTGGGATCCCTTCTGTATAGTTAAGTCACTTTATTTTATAAAGTGAGATTATAAAAGTTACTTTAGGTCTTAAGTCACTTTATATTAAAAGGTAACTTAAGTGACTTTATGTTAGTGTACTTTATCCTACATTGCTTAGTTCTCCCTATTTTCCCTCACCTCGAGGTTATAAAAGCGTAAAGTACGCCTTGGGATCAACACCATGGATTTTATAAAAGAAAGAAAACAAATCAAGTTGCTTGTGACTGGTTATTTCTTGAGGACGGAAACCCTTGAGAAATCTTTGGAGGTTGGACGCAAACCTAGCCTTCATCAATTGATGGATTCATATAGGATCCATATTGGCATTATGTTGTGAAACTTTGGATTTGAGCTCGGAGTCTTCTTCAAATTTTTTGGTTTTCGTAAGGCAGTAAGAGTCGTTCAGCAAATGCATTCAGACAAGTTTACAGGTAGACTGAGTTTGGTGTAAGTTGTTATTGCTTTAGTGATTATTGTGGTACGACATTCTTCCCTGTAGAGCAGTTAGAAGAATGCTCAGCGTGATACCTGGATTGAGATACACTTTCTTAAGACCTGTGTGAAGTGACTAGATTAAGAATGGGGGACAAGGTGTTGTTTTCACTTCATCCATGACACAGTGAAGCTACTCGGCATCCACGGGCAGGAATGCAGTTTAGTCAAAACGTCTGTTGCCTTTGGTAAAGGATAGGTCGTTTCGTATACCCAGCATTGGAAGAATCGGGCTCTAACCATCCCAGTCGCATGAAGGACTCTCTTTTATTATTGGGCAGCAAGTAATCTACGAGCATCGTCCACGCCTGGGTAGTCATCTTGTCTGTCACCTCTAGTCTTGACGTCAACTGCTGGGAGAATGACTCGGGCTCCAAGTCATGAGACGTAAGTCTCATTGCAGGCGCACGGTGAACGTTTGAAATCCGCAAGGAGTATAGAAAGGTGCAAGCATTCGTGTGAGTTTGGGCATAAGCCATGGTTCTGAGGTGTGGTCATGCGTGAGTAGAGGACTCACCTATATTTGGTTCCCAAACATTGGTCATATGTGTAGCAGCAGTGCGTAGTTGTTGGAACCAAGCACATCACGCTGGAGGTTGCCTTGGCGTGACTAGTGGCTCGACATAGCAGTGTGAACATAGGGAGGAACACTGTATGAGTCATAGTCAATGGAAGGATAGACCAGCAGAGAGTTATCACCGTCCCCCTTGCTGAGTGCTATCAATCATCCACTGGTGTATAAGAATAAGGTGCACGCTTTGAAATTCTATTCTATTCTGGACATTTCACTAAGGGAAAGAGATTATGCTTGTATTGTAATTTCAAGTTACTTTAAATAGTCTTGAATATATGATGAAAATTATCAGCATTAGAGGTATAGTAGAAATTATTGTTCATACGTTTTTCTTCATACATTAACAAATTGAACAAAGAGAGGGATATATACATCTGTTATAAAAAATTAGTTAAGTATCACTCCAGCTATTAGGAAATCTTGCAGCCAACTTTTGGGTAATAACCAGTTAGGATCATTACAGTCACTCATTGTAATCAGAGACTTATATAAAGGCCTCACTCCTCATTTGTAAAGGATGGAATTTGGAGATTGTTTCTATGAGTTATGATTGAAGTTTGGTGATGTCTTGAATTGTCTTAGTGCTTGCATGTTTTCTTTGTTCCCTCCCTTAGATCAAATTTGTTAGATAAAGTGTTTTGATTTCAATGGATAATGTAATGATGCTTGATAAATTCCACGGCTCATACTTTTCAAAGTTTCCTAATTGTAAGCTATTTTGTAAAGTTAGCTTGAGCCCTCCCTTTTATGGATGCTTAACTTCTATCATTTAATGTGCATTGTTTGTTTTGATGGTGTTCATTGTGGTATGAAAATCTTTTGCATAAGCCACTGAAGATTGCACCAGTTCTTGCATATTTGTAATTTATCTTGGTGAAGCAGAGCTTGGTTATTTTGGAATTTGTCCATCAGAGTAGTATCTATTTGATATCCTTGCCCTTAAGAGTAGAATAGAAAGCCCTATTCCTATTTGCTTTTTGCATATTTATCACAACCCCAAAAGTACTGCATTCCAATATCTTCGGATAGCTCCTATATCCAGTATCATTTGAAATCAACTCAAGCAACGCAAACATAAGGCCCCTTGTGATAAACATCATATTACATTTACCATTGAGCTTATTCACAATCAAGAACTGACATAAAAGGATCCTTTGAATTAATTGTATGATCTTTCGCAATCTTAACATATGCACGATTAATAACGAGAGGATAAAATATCTCATTATTTTGTTCTACTGTTGATATGTCATAAACATAGATTAACAAGTCTTTATGGTGGATTATTTGTGTTGCTTTGGAGTATTCTATGGTTTCTTCAATTCTTCACTTAGAGTAGATTAGAAATAACGTTTAGTTGAACGGAAGATATTTTGGAAGTTTCTTTTGTGAAGTTGCTTAGACCAAATGACTAGCTCCTTGCTGATTGTAAGTTTGCCTTACGTGGTTGAATGGGATTTTCTTGAACTTAACTTTGATTATTGCTTGCACATTGATATGCATCGATGGATGGTGGTAGTTTGAACATCTTACATTTACCTTAAGAGATTGCACTAGCTTGGTTGATGTCGATGGCTAAACTAAGTCTAGTAGAGTCACAAAGACATCCACAATTTCTTGCATTCTAGGAGTAGATTAGGTGTCTAAACCCTTTCCTTGCAAGTTGTTGGTTTGAACACGTTAAAGTTGAGTTGATATCCACTGAATGAAAAATGTTAAAGTCGAGTGGAACAAAACTCACATCAACAAAAATTGGTGCTAGAGGGAGGGGTTTGAACAAAGTTCATTCATGAAGATGTCAACAAGAGTGACCTTTCAAGTTATATTTGAGATATGAGAGATCTCTTCAAAACTTAAAAATCCAAAAAAAAGAAGTGAAAAGGTTGAAAATCCAAAAAGGTGGAATATGCAAAAAAAATTTAAAAATCAGAAAAATAAAGAAAAAAGAAAAGGTTTCTTAGTAGACAGACAGGTTCATGTTCTTCCAATTTAGTATGATTTGAACAAGTGAGTACATCCACATGGACCATTGCAACTTGCAACATTAGGGCTGTGTAGAATATATGGCACTACATAGGATGATGAAATGCATTGTTTGGTATTCCTTTCAAGGGTGGAATTAGCATTGCAACGAATAATTTCTTTTTTTGAAGTGCATAAGCCTGTGATATTTGTCAAATCAAAATCAGAGTTCCATTAATTTAAAGAGAAGATTCAGAGGGAACCAAGAAACAGATATGAAACACTTGATAGCTTTGTTGGTGTAGTGTACACAACCTATTGCATTTAAAATATACTTGTACATCGTCCCAATGTACCATCAACCTAGTTTCAAAGGGGGTGGTATAAAGAATCATCAAAGGAAGGTAACGAGGATGGCATTCAACTTTCAAGTTGAACATCAAATGAGGGGCATGCTACATCACCATTCAATTACAACAAGTTACAAGGTAGCATGGTTGAGTTTAATGACCAAAACAATCAAGTAGAAGATGAACTCTCATGCATTACATCTTAGGAGGAAGATGTTGAGAAGAAAATCAAGGAGGCTATTGGTTTCATCCAAGGAAGAGAAAGCATAGAAAGCAAAGATCAACATTTGGAAACACATGAGGAACTACAAGAAAGTCACCTCAAATTTGAAGAAGAGGGAATCATTGGTGAACTTTCATGCATAGTACGAAAAGTTCTTGAGAATGAATTACAAACAGTTTCAAGTACCCTTGGAGAAGAAGGTAGTCAATTGGATGAGTTGAACAAGGAATTACCATATATCACAGATGAGTCTAAATATGAAGAACAATTTGGAAACACATGAGGAACTACAAAGAAAGTCACCACAAATTTGACGAAGAGGAAATCCTTGGTGAATTTCCATGCATAATACGAAAAGTTCTTGAGAATGAATTACAAATTGTTTCAAGTGCCCCTGGAGAAGAAGGTAGTCAATTGGACGAGTTGAACAAGGAATTACCATATATCATAGACGAGTCCAAAGATGAAGAACAATTTGACAAAGCAATAAAAGACATCATCACCACCATATTTTTTTGGGGTGTGCTTAAAGATTTCAAGAAAGAAATACAAATGGAATCTTTGCTAAAAACATCTCAAGATAGACAAGTTGTGGCAAGTGGCATGACTCACCATCAACTCAGACCTCCAGAGACATTGCCACCTAAGATTGTGTTCGATGATCAATTCATGAGGATATTTGATGATCCTCCCATCAGTTTTGAAGATGCTATGTTTGATGAGTATACATATGAAGAATTGCAAGATGTTCCCAATAAAGAAGCAATTTTCAATTTCATGTTAGATAATAAGGCTTCCAAATATTTTGTGAGAATGTGCAAGATATGTTGAGCGAAGAACAAATTTCTCCCAGGTTTGATGAAATTCCACATGAAGAATTGCAAGATGTTCCTAAAGAAAAATCAATTCGAAATCTCATGTTAGATGTGAAAGCTTGAAATGTATTTGATGACGATATACGACAAAAGTTGAGTGATGACCAAGTTACTCCTATGGAAGATTAGAATGAAGAGCAATTTGGGTTGGTGCTACAATTCGACTTTGCATTTGAAGAACAACTTGAGAACTATTTGATGATCATATAATCAAAGAATCCTTGATTTTTGAGGATGTACTTAAGGATATTCACAAGGATACATGGTTCATGTTACACAATGACAAGCCTCCAAAAGAAATATTCAATGAACTTGACTCCATGTTTGATCCCGCCTTGATTGATCATTAGTTTGATGCTGGTACTAGTGGGATGATCCATCACTAACTTCGACCTCCTGAAGTTGTGGATGATCAACAAGAATTTGAAACAAAATTGTCATTTGAAGCACACCAAGTTTTTTTCCTTGCTTTTTATGTTGAAGTCATGAAAGTTATTATTTTGATTATGGAAAATTAAGAAAGACAAACTTTTTTGTGGATTAATCATGGACCTTATGAATTGCCTCAACTGTTTATTTTATATTATAAATTTCTTGAGTTTGAAACTCAGGTGATAAATTTTTTTCGGGGTAAAAGGATAAATTTGAAAGAATGAGAACCATCACCCAAGCCTTGTTGCTCTTGAATATCCTGAGAATCCATATTCGATAAAGCATGTATATAACTCTTTTGGGTCTTATCCCTTTGGAGTCTTGTGCATAGTTAGAGTAGGTTTGTCTTGGGCCACTTGGTTCAGGAGGTTAGGATAGGTTTCCCTTACGTTTGTTTTATTCCAGTTGCCTTGTTGAGCCTGGAGAGTAATTTGCCTTGAGTCAGTGTACTTGAGATTTGTTTAGTTCGCTTTAGTTTAGGTGTCTGTTTCAGTTAGTTTAGTTTAGAGGGATCCCAATTTGTAAGATTGGTGTGTTATCATATATCACACTCTGGTGCTTTTCCCAGTAGATTTGTTTGGCTCATTTCTTGGATATCTTTCTGTGAAATTCTCATTAATTAGAGATTGTTCCTAATAGCCTTATCTTTCGAAAAGGATTTGTCAGAAATTTGGATGGGGTCATAGTTGTGTTTTGAGTACCCAAGTCTTTCGATTACAATATTTACTCACACTTAATTGCTCCGAGTTCTTTGGGAGTTTTCCAAGTGAAATTGGAATTAGTGAAAATTATATGCTTTCCTCAGTGCCACTGTAGTTTGTCCAAACCCACTACAAGCTTCACTGCTTGTAAGCCAAAATAAGCAATTGAAAAGGAAAGAAGAGCAATATCATAAGAAAAAAAGGGAAAGCAAAGAGGAAAATAAAATGAGAAAAGGAAATAAAAGTTTAGGGCAATTTGGCTTTGGGTATGCGAATATCTGTATTGGTTCTACTCAATACAAACTCACTAAAAGTAGAACAACGTTCCTGGTGGAACCACAAGGATAACCTCATTAGGGCTATGTACACTTTACTGACAACGAGGCTCTATCCAGGATGCTTTTGGAGTATGGATATAAAAACAGTTAAGCTCAATGGATCCAAAAATCTTTGCATATTCTTGTCGAGCGGGGAATAAATACACTTCCACACACAAGAGTAATGTAGGATAATGTCTGTTAGCTCAATTCCTGGTTTCTTCCATTTTGAATGCATTTCCTAGTTGTTTGATAGGTGAAAATGGAGTTGATCAAATGTTCTTGGTTCCGAACGATTTTTATCCTTGAAATGTTCAAGAACACTTCTTTGGGTGGGTGCTAAATGTTGTGAGGTTTCCACACCATCGCCCCATTGCAAATGGGGACCCCCTCTTTTTGCTTTAGTAGTAGGTTAGTGGTCTTAGGTGTTTTTAGTTGGTAACATTTTCAAGTTTCCAAATCAGAAAGAGAGAGAGAGAGCGTGAAGTCAGTCAGGTGTTTGGGCTAGAAGGTGAAGTCTTCCTCAAGCGAGTTGGCATAGGGTCAATGGAGTTTG
The DNA here is from genome assembly GCA_027943335.1 of Chamaecyparis obtusa. Taxonomy (NCBI): domain Eukaryota; kingdom Viridiplantae; phylum Streptophyta; class Pinopsida; order Cupressales; family Cupressaceae; genus Chamaecyparis; species Chamaecyparis obtusa. The sequence continues at coordinate 740,510 of BSBK01000092.1, forward strand.
AATAAGGCATGAGCGGGAGAAAGGATGTCCAAGTGTGTGATACCAACATTCAGATCAGGGATTAGGTGAAGTGAAATTGGAGAAAAAACAATAGCCTTTGACAACTCAATTTCAATTAAGGATCACCCAGCATAGAGATGGCTTGAGAAGGGCATAAAATAACTAAGTTTGGGACAAAGGATATAAAGTAAATCCCAAGGGCGGGGCAAAATCTTCCTGCCCTTTGGGATTATGAATCCCAACACACCCTTGATCTCCGCCCTGCATTCTTAAGGCAAAATCCCAATGCATCTTCAATCTCCACCCAAGAATGGAACTTGATAATACAAGATCAGCTTTGCATAGACTGTAGGGTTTGAAATCCTTAGGAGAAAAGTGAAAAATGAAAATGAGAAAATGTAAACAAGACATGAGAAATCAGATCAAAATGCACAATTCAGTCTGAAATGAGTATGAAACCTACCTTGAAACTTGATCTAAGTGTTAAATGAAGTTGAGAGAGTGTAAAATGGTGCAAAGCAAAGCCAAAATGAAAAGAAGGTGAAGTTGTGAAGGAATGTAAAAATCCTAAGGTAGGGGCGGAATTCGCTCCCTATTTAGGATTTTCAATCCCGACAATCATGAAATTTCCGTCCCTCAAACATGAACAATGCAAGGCATGGTTTGAGATCACGATTCAAAACAAATGCAATGACCCCAATCTAAAGGTTAGCAAATCAACAAGGCATGGATTGATAAGTTTGAAACCCAAAAGGAGGAATGATGAAAGCAAGGTAAGAGATCCCAAAGGAGTGGAATGTGTTGCCTTCTTGGGATTCCTAATCGCAACCAAGGCCAATTTATTGCCCCCTTGTACAACCACCAAAACGAGAGGCCATATGGACAAAAGCTAAAGGCAATGTTGTTTAAAGACAAAAACAAAAACTTGCAGCAAGAGATTTGATCCAAATTGAAGGAAGAACAATCGGGCTGAAGATTTATGATAATCAAAATGCAATTTCAAGGAGAGGACGAAATCCGCCTTCTAGTTGAGATTCCCAATCCCAAGAGATACTAAAATTTCGCCCTTCATCAAGGTGAAAACCATAAGGACATGGGGAGGTTAAGTTTAGATCAATGATGGCGAAATTTGGAAATTGGAAGGGTGAGTTGCCAGTATGTAGCCCAATTGAAGCCAAGAGTGGGGGAGCTTGGAGGTTTTCAAGCCTAAGATAGACAACACCGAGTGATGAAAACATAGGAACAGTGCCAAGGAGAGGGCGGAATCCCCCCTCTACTTGGGATTCTCAATCCTAAGAAAGGCTGAATTTCTGCCACTAGTAAACAATGAACTCCCAACCTTAGACTCCCCACAAACCAAGCAAGAGTGAAGGAGGAAGAAGATGAGACGTTTGATTGAGACCATAGGGATTGACATGGAGAGAGTGCAAATGGATAATCCTAGGAGGGAGGCAGAATCCGCCTACCTCCTGTGATTCCAAATGCTTTGAGAGGCCAAAATTCTCCCTCGTGATTGAGGTAAAATCGCAACACATGGGTGATTTCCACCTTCAATTCATGGTGTTTGAAACTCACTAAGCCCCCAATTCACATAGAGAGAAACAAAAACAAAGACAAATGCAAAAGGTGGTAATATTTTTGGGAGATAAGAATGGACTGATAAGAACAGATTAGAGTTAAGATCAAGCTAATTGAGTCTCAAACACCTCAAATTCATTTGGATTTCAATCAATAAGCGAAGAGGAGATATGAAAAACAAAATCAAGTAAACATGGGCGATTTGGATTCATTAATGAAACATTGATCCAATCCCAACAAAGGGGTGGAATTCATCCCCATGCTGGGATTTTAAATCCTAAGACAACCTTAAATTCAACCCAAAGTTGGATCAAACCAATGGGAGATTGAGGTCTGATTGCATGGTAATTTCATGATCAAAAACTTATCTTTGGCCCCCCTAATTGAAGTCGGCCAGCATGGAAGGATTCAATGTCTAAATTTAAAAGTTTTTCATTGGCCAAGGAGGGTGCAAGCTGGCCTAAATAAAGACATGCCTTTTCATCTTTTGTGGATCACCTATATAAAGAGGAGATATCATTATTATCACAATCAAAAGATCTACACATTCAAGGGCAACGACTTCTTCCTCAAGGTAGCGATTTCATCCTTGACAACAATTTCATGACTTCGAAAACAATCTTGGGAGAGTTAGAAGTGAAACCTCACTGATATTCTTCAAAATCAGAGAAAGGTGCTGAAAAGAAGCTAAATTTGGGCTTAAAACTAAGAAAATCATGTTATAATCTTAATAGGTTACCGAGAGGTGGGTGAGTCAGTAAATTCAATTTCTTGTATTCTCTTCTCTGTTTAATATTCCTATTACTATTGAAAAAAAAAGAATGCTTTAACAATCATAAACAGAAATCAAATGCACAGGTCAACACAAGAATTATACGTGGAAACCCTCAGTTATAAGGAAAAAACCATGGTGGGACAGAACCCACGAAAATCCACTATTGTTGTAATAAAGCTGCCCGGTTAATGGCTTACAAAGCACTGGTTAGAGTGCTACCCGGTTAAGGGATTTAAAAGAGATCGGTTAAGATCTTGACCCTGTGAGGAGTCGCCTTATCAGAAGACTTAAAACATCAAGAATGTTAAAGTTTTAAGGATCGCTGCAAATGTAATGGCACTGTCTAAATTGTATACGGTATGTGTTTTCCAAATGCAACAATCTCTTGTACTTATAATGAGAATGAGCCAAGAAGAGACATGTCCCTCTAAAGGGACATGTCTATTTATTATTATTGTAATTAATATAATTAATACAATTATGATTATATATATATAATAAATCATTTCTCATAATAATCATGTAGTCAATATTATTTATCTGACCGATGCTACAAACATCAACACTCTCTCTTAGCTAGGGAGGATAAATCAATCCAATGTCAACACTTATGATTTTCACCATAGCTACACAAAAATTGTTACAATAACTAACACTCCCTCTTAACTAGAGAGGATAGTCAGTTTATCACAATGTAATACATATATATATAGTGAGTACTTGTGGAATATCAAGTCCATGATATTCACCAAGTACTCAATGTGAGTATAATAATCATTTTATATGTTCATATCATTTTACTGATAGTAAGAGTAATGGTTCTCGAGTATCAAGTCTCATGATACTTCACCAATTACTCAGGGCAATGGCCTACAGAATACAACTCACAAATATTCACCAATTGCCCAAAGTGATTATCAAGAGCATTTGCCTCCTGAATATCAAGTCACATGATGTTCACTATAGCTCATAAATATCTATGGTATGTCTAATGATAATACGTCTCATGATGTCTGTCATATGGATACTAAGTTAACGTAGAGACATGTCACTATGTGATATGTTTCATAGGGTCCAATCAATATATGATACTCAGTTCAGAAGGATCCTAATATGATTCATATGGATACTAAGTAATCATATAATACATAATTCATGATATGAATTATCACCTAACATGTGATAATTATCGGTTTACAGTCCAAACCGATAGTTATCGGTGGATAGAAGTAAACACCAATAAGATATTTGTATAACTTTTAACGCAAGTTAATTTCATTTTATTAATATATTAATAGATATGTTATTATAATTTAGTTAGTATCATAGTTTTCATATCACGTTGATATGAGGAATCACCATGCATTGTGACACCTAGTTTCCATATCACAAAGATATGAGGAATCACCATGTATTGTGACACCTAGTTTCCATATCACAATGATATGAGGAATCACCATGCATTGTGACACCTAGTTTCCATATCACAATGATATGAGGAATCACCATGCATTGTGACACCTAGTTTCCATATCACAATGATATGAGGAATCACCATGCATTGTGACACCTAGTTTCCATATCACAATGATATGAGGAATCACCCCGTGATACCTAATTTTCATATCACAAGGATATGAGGAATCACCCCGTGATACCTAATTTTCATATCACAAGGATATGAGGAATCACCCCGTGATACCTAATTTTTGTATCACCATAATAGTGATACAAGGATATAGTAAGTAAAACATTACATTTTATTTACATATAACCCCATTATGGTATGTGCACAAACAGATACCCTGTCTACCATAACAAATCCACATTACAAGATCGTCATCTTGTAATCAAATACAAGTGTTCATTGTTGAAAAGTCGTCACCTTTCTCCAATGTTCACAGGAGGGCCCATAAGTCTAGGAGTCACACACATGAAATCCCCCTTGACTTATGTCAGAGGGTGGATCCATGCTCATCCCAAAGGGTGGAAACAAAAGCTTTCACCATAGGCTTCTCTCTCAAGGAGAAGAATGAAATAACATTCAAGATAATAGATGAAACTCCTTTTCATCTAAGGCTTCATTCTCCAACATGCCAAGTTTATCTTGAAGGTACACAACCTTACCTCTAGCAAGAAACTTGGTGAGAATATCAGCCATATGTTCTGTATGGATAATGTACCTTGAATAACATACTTATGTACTATATATCTTATATAGTTTGCATCACTCTAGGTGAATCCCAAGTTATGTAGGAGATAGCATAAAAGCATAGACTTCTCATGATCATAGACTTCTGGATGCTTCCTTTAAGGTCTTGTAACAACCTCCTTACCTCCTCATCCAAGGTTGTTATTAGATGAACTATTATACTCCCCCTGAATCTAATATCAATCTTCTACGAGCAAGTTGTGTCTTTGTTCTTTAGTCTACATTAAGCTCTTTTCTTGAATGTCCAACCATCTATCTAGGAATATCATGACCTAGGGAAACCATCTCAATATGGTTTACTCCCTCTGAATCAATATGACCAAGATCTTTGGAAATCAAATAAGGCAGATCCTCTAGATGTTGTATTGACTCCCTCGAAAGCTTTGAGTACGAACATCAACATTTAACCTTCTCGTCCAAGGTTAATTATCTCTGAAGTGTCAAACTCCCTTTGAATCTGATATCAATCTTCTTTTCCTACAAGAGCATCCTCGGAAAAGATCAAGGAAAATAGCTCTTATAGTATGTATAGAAATACAAATAAGAGTGAAACTACAAAGAGTAGATAAAATAATACTCAAGAATAATAAATACTTATCTGTGCATCGACATCCTTGATACAAGTTGCTCCAATGAGGGTCCATCATGTTGGACAAGGGTGCACAAAGGAAGATAAGCAAGAAACCCCTAGAACAGATACAATCTTTATTACATTGTAGTTGGTTCAAGCAACTTTCCAGTGATATGTCATATTAGAGAGCCAGAGAGCCCCAACTAGCATGAATTAGAAAGGCAGTGAAGAAACCCCGGGGCATGATAAGCACGCACACTCATAAAGGTACCAATATATGGAATGACATTCTGGTCAATGTCGACATAAAGCATTTGATCGGCCTCATCAAACATAGTAACATCTTGGACTTTGAATTGTGGGTCTGCTTGATCATTAATGAAGAGTTAATAGGTGCCAATAACTTCCCAGCCAATCAGCATCAAGATTCATGTTCCCTCATATACACCCTTTCAATGACTGAAACCAAGCAACTTGCTGACAAAACAAAGACCGACATGCAATGCTACAAGTTAATGCTGAACCAATTCTTCAAAGTGGCAGAGATAAGCTGTCGAACACCAACATGGCAAAGGAAAGGCGAGCCTCCAAATTGATCCGCCAGCATAAAAGGTGAGAAGCTGCCGAACAGACCTTCACAGAATTGCTAATGTTGCGATGAAATGAGTAGCCAAGGATTAGAAATGCATGAACATAAAATGGGAGAAACTGTCAGTCGCTTTCCACATGCCAATCGATGGATCATATACCACCGCGTGAGATCATAGTAATGAAGGTGCAAATAAATGGCCGATAAAGTGGGCCTGTGGATACTGTGCCATCCAAATGATAATTTAATGAACGATCAAAGCAGTAAATGCTCCAAGCTAATCTCCCTTTGGCTCATGCTTTATGCTTGCGCCCTATGCACACAATGCCCCGTTAGCCTAGTCGGCATGCTTGCAGTCAGGCTGTCTCCATTTCCATGCATTTATTTTGGGACCAAATTTTCAGAGCCCACACACACTTAGAGGAGATTTGAGGCTTGAAAAGTGGCAACTTGCGGTTTGGAAATGACCATCTCGTCCTACGATTTTAGAGGCTCACCAAGGCTCAGATCTCCCAAGGACCTGCAACGTGCACAAACCTCTCATCCACCTGCAACATCCAACTGAGCTCTTGTGCGGGCATCTTCATTTCTTGAGCCCTGGATCATTGGATTATTGTTACGTTTTCTTCATCCCTTGTGGATTGCTTGATACAAGCATAGTCCCTTACGAAAGACTTCATTAGTGCATAATTCTAAAGGTATCATCAGATACAACATCCGTATATTACTCAGAAGCATACTATTATCGACAGATAAGAGACGGCTTAATATCTTTCAGAGCATAATATCATTGTCATATTAGAGATGGCTTCAACAACTCTCAAAACACATTAATCACCATATCGGAGACAACCTGTGTCTGTGGATGTTGTATTGTTGTCGTATTAAGTTTTGATGTGCTGGAGATTGCCAGGCTTTGCATTTGGAAAACACATACCGTATACAATTTAGACAGTGCCATTACATTTGCAGCGATCCTTAAAACTTTAACATGGTATCAGAGCCAGGTTTGTATTTCTTGGTTTGGGATTATTGAACAGAGCTACAAAGAAATTAAAGGCTTTGCATTCATTCTGAGATTACTAGCCAGACATTTCTATTGGGAGTCTGGTTAAGATTTTTGAGACTGTGAGACTAAGGTCAGAAGGTTGTGGCGTTGACGGTTGAGAAAGTGACACATTCATTCTGGTCCCTGCACATCCAAGTGTCTTCTACGCTTTTCAAAAAATCGCTAGTGTCTTTCACTGCTCGCGGGTTTGGGATTAGAAACTCATTGTAAATGCTTACAGTTCTGTTTACAAACCCTCGTTGTTTGGCAGAGTAGCTGGACCACACTGTGGACATAGAGAATCACAGCTACCATCGGTCTCAACTCCTTCACTCCATGCAAACAGAAAACCCTCAATGACGAGGTGGCTTTAGGGAGATGTCATCGCTGTAGTGGTAGCGCCCACCCACAAAATGCCAATCCAGAAATGGATTTTCACAGCAGCCAAAGTGCCTACCAAAATCCTCACATATATGTTTGTCGTGACCACGCCATAGTGTTGATTTCCTGCAGAGTGCCACAAGCAGGAGCAACAAAAATAACCTTTTTAATTTTAAAACATTCATTTGTTCAGTGAGTCGCTTGATGACTCACTCTTGATGCTCTGATTGATGATCAACCCTTGTTCCGCGATTTCAATCTTGCACAGACAATAGTGGCAACGGTTGAGCACTTTGGTTAAATACCTGCAGACTTGAGTCCTCTATTTCAACGGAGAAACACTCGACTTCGCTTAAACTTTTAATTTGCCCACCAATGAGATAAGTTTCTCTGATGAGATTGTATACATATTTCCTTTTCACCGTCGGCAAAACATGTGATAATATTTGCAACTTAGCTCTGATACCATGTTAAAGTTTTAAGGATCGCTGCAAATGTAATGGCACTGTCTAAATTGTATACGGTATGTGTTTTCCAAATGCAACAATCTCTTGTACTTATAATGAGAATGAGCCAAGAAGAGACATGTCCCTCTAAAGGGACATGTCTATTTATTATTATTGTAATTAATATAATTAATACAATTATGATTATATATATATATAATAAATCATTTCTCATAATAATCATGTAGTCAATATTATTTATCTGACCGATGCTACAAACATCAACAAAGAAAGATGTCAGTTGGTGAAGGGATTTATCCAATAAAATCTGTTAGGGTTCACTTTGATTAAGAGATTTAAATGTGCTTGACACAAGAAAAGCAATGATCTTATTTTGACACTGTATCTGTCGATTTGGATCATACCTGTTCACTCTTTCCTCTACTTGGCTTGAATCTTTCTCTCTTTTTCACTCTTTGTGACTGTATCCCTTCTTAGAAGACTGCTCGCTCTCCGCTCTTGATTTTCAACAACTCTTCTCATGCAGATGACCTGTATTTATAAGAATTATCTTATTAAAATTACACCAAATAGTGCCGCCAAGCTGTAACTCTCCCAAAAATCTCGCATGAAGAAGTCTTGATCAAAAAGCTTGCAAATAGATCTTTAGTTTACCTCGAAACGCTCGCAGAGAATAAGCTAGCTCCAGTTCATCTGAAAAACGCTCCGTATAATCCGGATCGGATTATAAATCACTGACCGGTAAATTTGCAATGGAGTGCAAACCAGTGTGCAACCTGTTGGTCATCTGCATCCTGTGGTGTTTGGCTAGATCGGTTGGACAAGACCGGACCGGTATAAATGTGACAAGTTAAGGTACATTGTTTATATAGTAATTCTACCAGTTCACCACTATTGTTCTATCACGAGTATTGGTGTGTTTGATGCTTGGCAATGATGACGACTAAGCTTTATGCCAACAAATCAGACCTTAGAAAATAGAAAATCCATGATGACAATGCATTTGCCTCCTTGTTTTGATGTAGAAGAAAAAGTTGATGCAATTTTATTTCATGAAAACTTTCAGATTTCCTTCATTTCATCATTTCATGAGCTTAATGCATTTTTCTCTTTTGCTTTTGCAAGGTAAATACGGAGCAAGATGTTCAAAAAACGAGTGGATGCTACAAGATCAAGTTCAAAATGTCAAGCAAGAAGATAGGTCTAGGACAAGAAAGATGATGCTCAAAGTTGAAAGTGCAAATTCAAGGCAAGATCAAGAAGTAGTTCAAGAAAGCAAAGATACAAGTGAAAGAAATATCATCATCAACTTGAATTTTTTCCTGAAGTCCAAGTTCAATTTAAAGGATCCAAGTGCACGAAGGCTTGATCACTTCAAGAAGATCAAGGTCAAGGCATCGAAAGAAACATCAAGTTTGCAAGTACAAACAAGCTCAAAATCATGGCAATGAGAAGATTTCCAAGGACGAAGATGGAGGAGATTTTAGAAGATGAAGAAATTTGGAAATATGCCATCACAATTGAAGCCTTGGTAATGTTGATTATCAAGATATATTTTCCCATCACCCAAAGGATTGATCATGTCCCCAATTTTCATAAGCATCTTAATTAGGTTAATTAATTAAGTGGTCCAAATGTTAAAATAATATCATAAGGACTTATTTAATTATTAAATAAAGGGGCCCAAATAATAAAATAAATTAATAATGTTGGCCTATTGTAAATCTCTAGATGCTTCTTGGAGGCCTTTATAAGGAGATGGTTGGGTGTTGTAAATGATCATGGATTATATTTGGCTCTTTGTATTTTCGGAAGCTGAAGGCTGAAGATAGTTTGTGCGCAGTTTCGGTGGTGGAAGATCCTCCCTATTCTGTGATCGCAATTTCGGTGGTTAGTAGCCACCCTAGTCTGCCGTTGGAGATATCGGCTCAAATATTTCACCCGCGCTTCATTGTTGAAATTTGTGAAGTCTTCTCCGAAGACAAATTTGTATTAGTTAGCAATATCTGGTATTGTGATCTGAATAATAATATTCATTCCAGTGTTTCAGTTTTCTGTTTGTGGTATCATTATTTTTTTATCATGATTACTTGTCGCATAAGTGTCGTACAACGACAGGAGATGAATATTTCCGTGCAAGGGAATTAAGACTTAAGAAAAATCAATGTTTAGATCATGAAAGTCCTTGAATTTATCCATGGATTAGATGATGAATTCCATATTTTGTCTTAATGAACTAATCCAAGGAAAGAAATAATCAAAATGCAAGGATACCAAGATACAAAGGATCCCTGATACAAAGGATCTCAAATCAGTTCTAATAACTTATCAAATTCACTTCAAATCATGACCTAAGACCCCCCATGTGGTTTAGAAAACAAACAGTAGTCGGACATGGCAGCGAATTGATCATTTTGAAATGTTTTATTTCTGATGACAGATCTGCAATTGATTTCAATTGACCCTTGATCAATCTTCACAATCTGAACCAACCCAACCTCATGCCCATGGGTCCATTAGTTAATGATGAACAAAATAATCATGCATTAAAACCACGTTCACCATTGTAGCCAACCTTAAAATGTCTGAAGACATACCTGGACTGCCCCTTCTAATGAATTTGAAGATTAAATTTTAGTGTTTGTGATGTCAAATGATCTCTTAAATACCCAACAACAACCCTAATGGGTGATTGGGTGAATCAGGGAATTATAAGAATTTTTGCAAAAATCACCCTTGTATATGGTAGTCTTTAGACTTAAGCCTGCAACTAAGGTCTGCCTCTATTGTCTTCAGTCTTGCAAATGGCCTTAAATGATGCAAGGAATGATGGCAAAGGTTTGCAACAAGATCTAAAATCAGATTGCAAACAAAGACAACCTAGCTTGACATGCAAAAAAATGTGATTTTTAGACATAGTTCTCAGACTTTCATTCACAGCAATCTCAGCTCAATGCCCCTGTGACTGAAAATAATTGGAAAAGGTGGGCATTTGGTCAATGATCATTTTGCAAACAAGTTTGGGCAGGTTAGACTCTTAGATTATTTTTAATAAATTTTCAAGGAAAATCGCCCCTGTACATGTAATTCTCTGATGTGGGCCCGCATGCCTCAAATTTGGCCCTCTAATGGCTCCGAAATTGATGTCCAAGGATGGGGGATTGGTTTAGAACAAGTGTCTGGCAGTTTAGGCACTTGATGAATTTGTATGATTTTCCCAAAAAAATCGTCCTTTTTGAATGCCTTGGAAAAATCGTCTTCCTTTGATCTACAATGGTTGACAAGAAATTTGGAAGGTTGGAGAAGACATAAAAAATGCATTCATGGAGGAAAACCTTCAGATTCAAACTTGCAAACTCCATGGCTTACCTAAATTTGTCCTCAATCATGAGGATATCAGACCCTCTTCCATGGTAACTATCATCTTCATCATCAACTTTCAGACACTTTAGGTTGGATTGATGTCATCTCCAGCTCCTTTGCTTCCGATTTTAGCCACTCTAGCTTCAACTCTTATAATTCTTGATGGTTTTATCATGGAGCTGCCAACCTTTTGTTGGCTAAATTTTTTGAAAGTCATTGTTACCACAACTTACAAAATTGTGACTTTAGGCTACATCTCATGAGATTTCTCTCTCCTCTCAGCAATAGGGGAGGGTCCCTTCTTATTGTAGGTGGCTTCAATAGGAACTTAACTGAAATTACAAAAAGGGCAGTTCACTTAATCAATTCCTCTTTTTTCAAGAATGATTTGCATAAACTACAACTTTCCAACTTAACAAAAAGTGCCTTATTGCTACGATAATACCAGTGACTCTGGAATTGATGTAAGAACAATACCAAGGGCAGCAATTTACTTTTTATATTCTGTAGAATAAGTACAGGAACCCAAAGTCTCCTGCGATTATTCCGAATTAGAAGTCAAGTGGAATAATTAGTAAGGCACAAACTCTCTTACCTAATACTCTCAAACTTAATAAAACTACCTATAACTGAAACTCAAAGTCTTCAGCTCTAAGTAATAGCAGCCACTACCAACTATAACAATTTGTCCTCCTGCAACAAAAAGTCTTCAAAAGATCAAATTAACTTTGAATGCAATAGGCAGCTGAAAGTCTGCAAAATTGAATTCAAATCCCTTTTGAGCAAACTTGCAAAAATCACGATCAATATCGAGAAAATGTCGTCACATAACACCGCGAATCAACACAAAGTTTGAAAGCAAGTTGCCCTTGTTATTGAAAGCAATTCAATTTACATCTAAGCTCAAAGTCTTAGAGCATAGATACAAACTGGTAGAATTTTCTTGGCTAGCCAAAAGATGAAAATTACAATGAAGCTCCCTCCTTTATATAGGAAAAGAGTGGAGAGAAAGTTGGAGAAAGAAGGGGAAAATCCTTAACCTCTTTGACTTATTCCCTAACTAACTAACTAACTTTGATTTATTCAATGCTACAAGGCCTAAAGCACTTGCAATCTGATTACATGTTTCAGCTTTGCACGTGATATTATCACATGCAATTACATCTTTTTTTTTATTACATGTAGTTTGTGAATTAGAAACACATGACAAAAAGATTCTAAGTGTCTGACAAGACACAACACCTATTGTGTCATCCTTCATTGGTCTTCATGTTGCTATAGGATGCCTGATGGTTGATATGCTCTGGTTTGGTGAAAGCATCTTTATCTGGAACAAAAACTTTCATCCTTGGTTATCTTGTATCATAATGGTTGTTTCTTGAAAAACACATTTGTTTCTTTCCATCTCTGTCTTGAAAGTATTCTTTCTGATTGTAGTCTTTTGAACCTTTCTAGGGAGAAAGATCCAATCTTCTTATCCAACTTGTGTTCTAATTTTGATTCACTTGAATCCCTCAAAGTTGAATTTCTCTTAAGGGTGGCGTTTGAGCTCTCCTATGGGCTTCCCTTTCTCTTTCCTCACGTTCCAATCTTTCTCTAAGTCTCCTTTCAATTATTTGTCTTACTCTTTCAAATTCAATACCAACTTCCTCCTCTTCCTCCGAGATGGCCCGAGCAACTGTATAGTGTGCATCGTCTTCTCTTTGATTCCAAATGAAAGCCCCTAAGTCTGAAATGATATCTTCCTGTCTTACGTTTATATCCAAACCTAGTTGCACAATTGGATAGTTATCATGGGAAGGCAACACCATTTTAGATAATTCTTTCAGTTTTGCCTCTCACGTTCCAACCTTTATTGATTCTCCCTTTCAATCCTTTTGACCTTTTCTTCTTCCTTTTCTAGTGTTGGCTTGAAATTCTCCTGACATGGCAATATGATATGCTTAAGTATCTTTGACATGACAATTCCAAAACATGAGTACATCTTCATGTGATGGATCCATTTTAGGCATAAGTGAGGTTTTTTGGGTAAGGTAAGGTAAGTGGCTGGAATACTTGTGGACAGCGGAAGAACAAATGGGTTGAGCTCAAAATATGTGCTTATATGATGGAAAAACCCAAAAACGGGTTCTTGGAAGGTTATAACATATGCGGGCAGCAAGCTTTATGTGTGAAGAATGCATGAAAAATGGGCGACATAATGTCTACTTATAATGAATTGTTATGTTTTCATCATAAGCAAATGTGCAATCAACCACCATCATGAATTTTAAGTCATGTGGCTGCAATATAATATGCACGGATGGAGTGTGTGTAAGCATGAAAGAAGGCTTTATGGATTCAAAAACATGTTGCAAAGTGAGCTTGCTTTCCTTGATAATTTCATTCAAGAACAAGGTTTTTAATCCCGACTGCATATGCAAGCAAGGTGAAGCACTTGCATATGCAACTTATAGAAATGAAGATGAAAGATAGGAGCACATAACATATGACAAAACAAATGCAAATCTGAAAATGAAACGAAGCGTTTTGCAAAAAATAAAAGAACAAACACATATACAACTTTGCCCTATGAAAATCACAAGAAATCTTACCTCTTTTCCACAAAAAGCAAAGGAAGAAGTTTCTTCAAATCTCTATACAAAATCTGAAACAAATCCAAGAAGATTTTCGGATTCAGAAATGATTGAGACAAATAGACTTATATAGACTTCGAATCTTGACTCAATCCTCTAAAAATGAATGCATTTTTAGAGTCAAGATTCGTTGCTTGCCAAGTGTGGGAAGCAAGAAGATTAAAATGCACAAGAATAGCAACCGTATTGACTAAATCAAATGCAATGTGCAATGACAACGAAAAATGGCGCCTAGGGCATCAAAAACAATTTGGAAAGAATGATAAACAAGCTGCAAATGAAATGTAATGCTCAAGATCTCACCTTGGAACCAAAACGTTGAGATTTGATGAAGAAAAATGGCAAAAATTGGGACGTTTCTGGGAGAAAGAGTGCCCTAGGTGGGTTGTTTAGAGAGGAAAACACATTCAAAAGAATGTGCTTTTGCAATAAAAATCATCGCCCTTGAGTATTTGATGTCAAACGCATACAATGCTAAGTAAAACACATTTTTGGGTATCAATAACGTGTCATTGACTCTAAAATTGCCACCATTTGCATTTTAAAGCCAAACACAAGGTATAATAGGCGAAAAACGGGTTTTCCCAAGTCAGAGGCATGTGCTTTTGAGTAAAAAATTACCACCCTTGGCCTTTTGAGTGAAAACTTAAGTTAAAACACAATAACGAGCTTTCAGGAATGAATAACATGTGCTTTCAGCCCAAAAATCGCCACCATGTGCATTTAAAGCAAAACGCCTTATTTGGAGAAGTAATGACGAGTTTTTTTTAATATCAATAACATATATTTTCAATTTTAAAACATCCAATGCACATGGCCTATGTGTTATTGAGTTAAAAACCCCACCTTTGTGCCTTTAAGTCATTACTCAATTTAAAATACACAATATTAAGCTTTTAAAATGCAAAAGCATGTGTTATTGGGTTCAAATTCCCCACTTACACATGTTAAGTGACATATTTAATTTGAAACATGCATTTGCTTTTAAGAAGTCCACTTTTGTGCATTTGGGACTTAGAATTCTTTGATAGTGAGATTTTTAAAGTGATTTGCATGATGATCATATGCAATGTGAAATAAAAACCACACTTAATTGCATTTAAAGTGTCTTATGTAATTATATTTATATTATATGTAACTATAGATTTTAATAAAATAATATGTAATTGGACTGGAAAAACCCACCCTTGCATTAAAACATTAAAAACTATAGTCAAATCATCTTAGAATGATGATGTGAAATTTGAAAATGGGGCTCAAAATCCACTTTACATATAAATAATAATTTTGTTTTGTGAAATTATCAATAAAAAGCCCACTTTTGGAGGATTTTTAATAAGACTTGCTGTCAAGCCGAAAAATCGCACTTGCAGTATGCTAAAACTTTTATAACTTGAGTTAGACAACTCCCTTTGAGACCTAAGATAGCTCGAAACGAGCAGAATTCCAAGGGCTATAATCCTAAGGAAAAAAAAAGATTAAAAACTAAACACAAACACAAGAAAAACTAAACCTTTCTGATCAAAATACGGACTTATAATGAAACTCCCCACTTATTTTGATTAAAATGCGGACTCACTATGAATTTCCCTTCATGTTTTGATCAAAATCCGTGGGGAATTTCATTATAAGTCTGGGTTTTGATCAAAATAAGTGGGGAATTTCATTATAAGTTTGGATTTTGATTAAAATAAGTGGGGGAATTTCATTATAAGTCTTGATTTTGATCAAAATAAGTGGGGAATTTCATTATAAGTCCAGATTTTGTGTATTTTTATAAAAAAAAATTGATTTTCATTAAGACCTTGGCCATTTTAAGTACGAAAAATTGATTTCTATAAGGATTTTAAGGTCCTTATGCATGAAATATGCCTTTATATGGAATTTTGGACTAACTGACTGGCCAAAATTTAAATACACTTAGGATTTTATGTCCAACCCACTATAACTTGACCCTAAAGGACTTTAATGTTAATGTTCCCACTTAAGATTGCAACTTGCCCGCTTTATTTCTTTACCACCCCCTTAGACGTTTAAAGCTCTGAACTGCCAAAATTTAACTAACTTGACGACTATGGGCAAAAGGAGGTGGTCCCCATTTGCAATGGGGCGATGGTGTGAAAACCTCAAAACATCGCCTTTGGTCTTTAAGTTCGAGGCTAGTTCCTGGCTGACTGCCTAGTTCCGTAAGTCAATTACGTACTTCCTTCCGTCACTCTTGATAGAGAGTGTGTTCTTCTAGTTGTGGTCCGCCTTCCCTATGATCAACCAAACCTTTCCAATGGGATGACCTCAAAGTCCAAGAAAAATTGATGCGTACCAATGATTACCTTCTAGGCCATGAGTATTCCAATTGATTTGATGTCATGTTGGTTGACACCTATCAAATGGAAGGTTGACAGCTAGCATGTTATCTTCTCCAGGTCTTTCCATGTCTCTTCTGACAGTACATTTACGTCGGAGCCTCCATCCACAATGGTGTTTGTTTGTTAGTCTTCGTCCCATTGTTTCAATTTCTACCATGGTCAGTTTCCTCCCGACGCCCACTGTCATCAACATTGGATCTGTGGTGGGACCATCTTTTTGTTCCTTTATTGGCATTCCATTTTCCTAGCCGCTTGGGTGTTTACCAACTACATTGGTAATGACTACCTTTGTCATGAACCCAAATTGATGCATGTATTAGCTCGAATATTGCTAATTAGTAATATTATTTTATAATTAAAAATATTATTATTTTATAATTAATAATATTAATCAAATCAATAATCAATACTTTAATCAATACCAATAATATTACTCAATATAATGCTAATAATTAATCAACATATAGTTGAGTAACATACTATTAAAATTATAATTGATTAATAGTTAATCAATTCACTATTAGTAATCAATTGATTAATATATATATATATATATATATATATTAATCAATATAATATTAATAATAATATATCTATATCGATAATATTAATATTCATAATAGTATTAATATAGATATCAATAATATTGAGGTCCTTAATAAATAAGTATTATAATAATAATAACAAAATAAATAATATGTAAAACCAAACATTCTTAGCCAAAGGAGTCCATCAACGGAATTGATATGTCGGCTTCACATAAGTATTGTTTGTGAACCAACGACTCCACATAAGCATGGACAGGTGTAATGCTTGGTGCAAGGTGTTGCTTCCCCTTTCCACGCAGGGGTATAAAGGAAAGGTCGGAATTAAGATGGAAACACGGAACAGAGAGGAGATAATAAGGGCTCAGGATATTATGGGAGCATTAGTACTAAGTCAATGATAAGGAATGGAGACAATCATTCACAGTATGTACTTAAAATTATAAGTGAATATCGATCATGGAGAAATATGAAGAATATAAGGAGTGTTAAGTGAATATCGATCATGGAGAAATATGAAGAATATAGGGAGTGTTAAGTGAATATCGATCATGGAAAAATATGAAGAATATAAGGAGTGTTGTGGATTACCAAATCTGCAGAGAAAGAAAACAATACATAATAAGGGTACATTTGGAAGGTTAATAAAGTTTAATACCATCAACAGGGTGCTACAATTGTATGTCATGAAACGTGCAATCAAGATACATATATGTTATATATAAATGCAGTAGGAATAAATTATATAAATCTAAATAATTAATTTGGTAAATAGATCCTCTGCATTGAAGATAACGATAGTCTTGAGGAAGAATTGGTTGATATCAAGAACTTGCATATCATGAAGATAATTACTGTTAAACAAATGGTAAGTTCATCTCAGAGAACGAATATAGATTGGGATAGAATCATTGTTAAGGAACAACCTCCCTCGGATTATCATTCGGACTTTATACAGTATTAGACTGTCACACTGCCTGTAAGTTGTCACGGGTTATATACAAGTATATGTATATTGAAACTATCATCAATAATGCTAAATAATGTTTGGACATTTTTCTCTCATTAATATATATATATATATATATATATATAAATACATATAATTATCTAAATATATATATATTTTCATTGTATACATAAATATATGAATATACAGAGAAAGTTGTGTAAATAGATAATCTTCGGAATTCAAATAGAAATCTAGATGAAAATGTCAAACTAAAATAGCCTGTAAAGATTATACAATTTCATCTCTTTCGTCTCGCTGAGGCATCTTGAGTGTGGAGGTTGTGGATGGTAGAGGCTGAGTAATCTCGGGCACATGATGGTTATCCCAATATTGGGGTTAGGCCTTGAGGGAAGCCATGTGTAGTTTGTTTCACGCGACCTAGGCCCTGTAACTCTTCCATTCTAGATGACCTTAGGAAGATAGTGAGAGAAGAATTTCCCTATAATCTCTACAGGAGATATTTTATACACATACAAATTATATTGCTTATTTATACCATTACCAGTTTATCTTCCTTTAAATAAGTTGTGCATAACCTCGGATAATATAGGATGAAATGTAAGATAAGGAATAGTCCTAATAGAAGTTTCCTAACTGGCACCGTTTGATGTATTTGGATAGTGCCTAGAGATAGGGATCATTACAACCTTCAATTGTGGCATGGTCTCGAGAAAGTCTAACACCTGTACAGGTATGGTGGCTTGCAATATCTACCTCATGATGTTCCTTTTGGACTTCGACTATAGGGGAGTGCTGGCAGTGTCTTGTGACGTTGTTAATTCATGCTCCATTGTCAATTTGATATCAACCTTGGCTTCCCTCAGCCTTTCCTTCTCTGTACGGGGATCAAGGTATGTTGCCTTCTTGGTCTGCAACTTGGTGATTGCTATCACCTCTTCTTGATTTTTTATTTCTAGCATGTTCACCCCTTTTTGCTTTGAGCAGTTGGTGTCCTCATGGTTGCTTGGACACCATTTGCACAACAGACTTCCACTGCCTTATCCGCTTTGACAAATCCCGTGTGAAGTGGCCCCATTCGTTACATCTGTGACATTGGATCGCGGGTCGCCCCATCGTATCGTACTGGATCCGGCTTCTAAGTGTATTATTATTGCTATTATTATTGTTGTTCCCTTGCCAGTTGTTGTGATAACCATTCGGCAAGGCATTGGAGTTTGTAGCAAGCTTGGGTGGTGCTGTTGGTGGGGTTGCCTGCTTTCCTTGGGTGATGTAATGTCCCCTGTTTAGCGCGACCATGACTATGGATGGATTAGCCTATCATGTGACTCTCCTAGGCTAATGAAGATGGACAAATTGCCTCTTTCAGTGGGCATCTACTGCAGGATTTAGTTTGGCTTTCGTTTGGTGTCATTTGGACTTCATTTGCTATACTTTTGCCACGTTTACTATTTATAGTAAGCTTGATGTTGTTCGAGAAGGCCCCTTTCTATTTTTGAAAAGTGCATTTGGTCATGTGGGGATTTAATAAGCGTGACTCCTATTTGAGTCAACATATTAAAAGGATAAGTATTTTGGGAGTTATTATTATTTTGGTGGCCAAATTATTATTAAATCATTAAATGGCTTATTATAAAGTTATAATTCAACTTTATAAGTTCACTTAAGTTGAGGGTTGAGGCATCATGGGAAGGTGCCATTTATTTACTAAGCCAAGGAATTAATTAAAAGTATTGGAGTAAATGAATTATTTAAAAAGAAAAGTATATCTATTTATCCCACATTGGTTGGAAAAAGTGTGTGAGTTCTTCATGAAAGTTAGAAAAGACTCACATGAGTTCATTTTTCATTAGGTTGTTTATGCTTTTGAAATTGGGGAAGTTTATGAGAAGAAGAAACGAGGGTTTTATCTTCAGCCATTGGAGAGCAGGGATTCTTCAATTGTGCAATCATTTGAGGAAGTGAAATAACTTCTGAATTTGATCTTATGAGAGAGCTTCAAGATGGAGGCTCTAATTGCATTGAAATGGTGATGAATTTATATGTTGCAATCAGCGTTCAAGGGTAAATCAATTTGTAGATTAAGGGACTGATAATCCAATGACTTATCCCAATTTGTGTTTGAGTATATAGATAGCAGCAATCCTCATCTAAGGACGTCACTCATTCTATGGTGGCAACGTTAGTCATCTATGAGTTTGCGGGCGGGTGGAATAGAGATGTTTTGTTAAAAAGGGCCAGCATAGGTGTTTTCCCCTATTATAGGTGTCAAGGAGATGCAGCTTAGGAGCAACGATTTATCCCAATTTGTGTTTGTGTATATAGATAGCAGCAATCCTTACCTAAGGACATCACGCAGTCTATGGTAGCAACGTTAGTCATCTATGAGTCTGCGGGCAGGTGGAATAGAGACGTTTTGTTAAAAAGGGCCAGCATTGGTGTTTTCCCCTATTATTGGCGTCAAGAAAGATGCAGCTTAGGAGCTGCGATTTATGCATATCAATGAATCAACACAGGCTGCAAATATATTCCCAGGTTTATTAATTGTTTCAGAACTTAATGGAATGTTAATTCACAGTCATTTTGGCATTGTAAATTGTGTGAAATAGTTGTGGAGAAATAAGTATGCATACCAAACGTTTGATGTAATGTCATATCTAAATTGTTCATAATCAGCTTATTAGACTGCATGCCAAGTGTTTGTAAAAATGTCCATTTGCTGTAGATGAATATTAGTCTTCCTAGGATGCATGGCAAGTGTTCCTCATTATGTCAATTAGCTGTACTAGTTAATTTTAGTCATTTAAATTTTTGTCAAAGGTCTGAAACAACTAGTATATCATTTCTATAACAATATTGCATTGCTAGAAGCATTCAAAAACATCAATTGCAGCATACGATACCCAAACTATATAATTTGAAACAAAGAACAATGGGCAGAGACATTGCAAGACAACTATTTGACAAAATGTCAAATGAGCAAAATTGAGTTTTAGAGTTGGAACGAGTAGGGTTCTTACAAGTGAAGAGCACTTGTGTGTTGGCTTTTAAATTGTATAGGCTCTCTTTAATGGAGTGTCCTAGTACTTGATAGATGTCGCAAAATGAATTCTTTGGGTAGTTCACCTTGGTATGGCCTTCGACCTTGCAGTCGGTACACCACAATTCCTTGTCATCCTTGGTACCTTCCTTTTCAGTTTTCAGCTCCATCATTCAAATCATTTATCTTCTGAGGGCTTGTATGATCTTGGACTCTTTGTCAGTGATTTCGTCCGTTCTGTTATCGTCGCCGACCTTTTCCGTCCATCAGGACGTCTTGTTCTCACTTTCAATGTCCATTGCTTGATTATAGGTGTCAGCGTACGAAGAGGGGGTACCACTATCATTTTCTTTTGGGGCCTGTTTGGGTGCTGGAATACCAAATGCTGGATATAGTCAATTTTGGAAGATACAAATCCTGAAAATGATTTCCGGAATATGGGCTGACCCGTTTGGTTCACCCGGAAGATGATTGAGAAGATGCATAAGGAATTTTAATTCTTTATTTTAATTTCTTTGAATATGGTGTGTATATGTTTGTATATATACACACATACATGTGTGTATATATACACATGCACACATGTATATATATACACACGTGTGTGTGTATATGTGTATACATGTGTACACATATGCACACGTGTATATATACACATATGCACACGTGTATATATACACACATACACACATGTGTGTACATGTGTGTGTATACACACACATACACACATACACACATAAACATATACCCACATATACACATATTCACACAGGTGTGTTTATATATATTCACACGTGTGTTTATATATATTCACACGTGTGTATATACACACACACATGTATACACATATACACGTGTATATATATACACAAATACACACATGTCTGTATATGTACATTTACACACATTTGTGTATATATACACACATATACACACGTGTGTATATATACACATGTATATACACGTGTATATATACACATTTGTATATACATCCTTATAGCAATATAATATACATCCTTATAGTCATAGATCCCACGAAATATTAAATTTGGTTTTATAAAAATTGGAATTGGAATTTGAAATTCCAATTCCAATTTTTTGGATGGACACAAACATGGAATTGACATTATCTGGAATTAGATAATGCCAATTCCAGTCTAATGCTAGCCCCCAAACGAGCCCTTGCAGAGAAGGAATCAACCCTTCGATGAGCCACCTCTTTTTACGCTCATCGACTGGCTGGTTCTCCAATTTATAAAGTAGTTCTCTTAGCCTACGATTGTAGGCCCATACTGTTTCCTTCCCTTGTCTCATGTTGTAGATTTCTGCCCCTATCTCGTTGTCATCCCGTAGCAGTTTAAATTCTTCTTCAAATGCTTTCTTCAACTCATCCCACGTTGTTCTATATGCTCTCAATCAGTCTGCGCACCAATCGATGGCACTTCCTTATAGAGTGGCAGGGAATACCTTCGACCAATAGTCGTGATCATCCTTGCCACTAGCCTCCCATATAGTCACACACATTCTAAAATGGCAGGTAGGATCCTCTGATCCATTCCTTGTAAGTTTAGGGAGCTTCTGCTTCTCAGGGATGTTCACCATTTCTTGGTTTGATCGACATCGTGCGTGGCAAATCCATACGGAGTGGCTCTTTCTTTGCATTACTATGCCTCACTTGCACTCTTGGCCACATGCGAGCCCTCAACCCGTCCACCGATGTTGTTCAAGCCTTAGCCACCTCTCTCGTACTGATATTTTTTTCTCCCTGGAATTTTCGGTTCTGACCCCCTATCATTGGTTCCTCTAATATGACTAAATTCTTGATGCCCAATTGGGTGTTCTCAAATAATTCTACTACCTCCCTTTCGAGGTTTCTTTCTTCGTTGCCTTTGTCACTTGTGGAGTGCACTAACTGTTTTCTCAGTACAGAGTTAGAGTTTGAGCTCTCTTCGTTTGTCATTGCCTGTGCAAATGGATTGCTTTCCTAGTTGGTAAGATCCTCTCCTCCATCGTCGGGTAGTGATAATTTTCTAGCAGTCTCTTCCCACTTGTCTCATACGTCGTATCCTCCTTTCCTTGCTAGTGGGCCTTTGCATAGAGTAAACAACGATTTAACAGAACATGGATAAACAATAATTCAGTATGAACACATCACGCATAACATTGGCAGAATGATATATCTTTTATTCCAAATGTGTGTGCAAAAAGTAACTTATTATTGGGGCTAGTCTAAGATATATAAAGCACCTGAGGTTGATTGAGAATACTAATTGTCTGTTCCTACAACTTCCTACAACTGCTTGAGACAACATTTGTAATTACATTGCCATAACATAAAGTATTATTACTGACAACTACATTACCAAACATAAAGTATTAATACTAATGATTAAATTGTGTCTAACAAATCGCGCACCATACACTCCCTCAATTTGGTGATGCAAACAATTGGCACCCAAATAGAGTGGGTGAAAGAAATATACCAAGAGGCTGAGAAGATCCTGATGTTTGTGACGAATCACCATATGTCGCATTTTTAGAAATTTCTCAAGATTGGAATTGTTGAAGGTAAATTTAATTTATTTAGTTTCATTTATGCAATGTTTTACATAATTGAATAAAATATTTTGTTGTGTTATTTACATATTCGAAATGTGTTATTAACTTACTATTAACATGTTGGTAGGTTGTTCAGACCCGATTTACATCTCATACAATTGTTTTGGGAAGACTTGTGAAGTTGCGAGAGGCATTGGGTCTTAGCAACCAATGGGGTATATGGAAGTAGCCAAATTTAGAGAGGGACCAAAAGGTCAAGTCATTGATCTTGGATAACGATTGGTGGGTTTGTGTGGAATATGTATTGGAATTTACTGAACCTATCATTTCTATGCTTTGGTTTGTTGATATAGATGCACCATGCTTGGGGGATGTCTATGATAACATGGACATGATGTTGGAGAAAATGAAAATGGTAATACAAAATAGAGAGAATGATCCTAAAGACACCTTTTACAAAAGGGTGAAAACAATCATTCTTCATTGTTGGAACAAGATGACCATGCCATTGCACCTCCTTGCATATGCCCTATCTTTGAGGTACCATATCACTTATCTAGTTTCTATCCCAAGGATAGTACCACCATATAGAGATTTTGAAGTTGCTAATGGGTAAGCATTTAGTAAACTCTTCAAAGATCTTGAAGTGGAGACAACTGTTAGGGAAGAATTTGGATTGTTTGTCTTAAGAATAAAACCATGCCTCTTGTGTTGTCAATGACCAATCCAAAATGGATGCTACTACATGGTGGTACATCTATGGTCAAGATTATATGAACCTCCAACCTCTTGCAATCAAGATCCTCTCACTAGTAAGTTTTTTTTGTTTTTCCATTTGTATTGTAGAATTTAAGATTTAACATTCTTGAATTTATCTTGCATTTTTAATTTTTTTGTTTTGTTGGTTTTCTCTCCAGCTTTAAAGCTCTTTTGCGGCTGCAAAAAAGTGCAGTACATATTCCTTTATCCACTTAGTGAAGCGTAACTGGTTGGCTACAAAAAAACTGAAGACTTGGTGTATATTCATTCCAATTTGCGTCTTGTCATGTAAGGATCCCCAATACAAGCAAAGGACAATGAAGCTTTGGGATGTAGCATCTTAGTTTTCCGACTTGGATGCAACTAATCAGGATCTTGCTGGAGCCACTATGGATGATGTGGATGATGATGATCATGACATACCACACGGTGCATCTAGTGGGAGTGGAACTGCTTTGGGTTCAAATGATGATGATGATCTTGAACTTGCAGCCCCTGAAAATTTAATAGACGATGAATTTTTTGATAATTCTTTTGATGATTGATGAACATTGGATCATGTTTCATGAACTACATTGTGTAATTCAGTAATTGTAATGATTTTCACTGGGATCGTGAACATAGTCATACATGATATCTTTGATGTGGCTTTTATTTGAATATTTTTTAACTATCAATTGGCATTTAATATTTATCTTTGGCATTTGGCATTGATCAATGGTCAAGTATCATACTATGAAATGATATAGTTTTACAATTCTATATAATTTCCTTATTTTCTTATTTAGTGATTGTTGTTTAGATGATTGATGAGTGATGATGTAGTGAATGCTGGTTTGATTTGATGATGAATGTGTTGGCATTAACCGGTAAGAATGGGACCGGTACATGGCAAAGAGGTGTTGTCATTGATGACTAGGCATGCAAACATTGTTCAACAGGAACAAGAAGGTACAATTGACAATAATAAGCGCAAGAGAGACTGATTGGGAGACAATGCAAGACATACATTGATTTGGAGACCGGTGACACATAGTGAGCAAGAGGAGGCACTTTCTTTGTAATTGATAAAGGTCTAACTGATCATCAGAGCAACTGGTACCCAAGGAAGGTTCAATTGGTAATGAAGGATTTAGAATTGTGATTGATAACGTGTATAACCGGAACTGAGGAATCAAACTGGTAAAGACAGAGAAGGGAAATGTGACAGGTGATGGTTTTTACCTATGCACAACCTAAGGATATAAATTGATTAGTGAAGATATCATCGAGACTGATGAACCAGGGAAAGTCATAGTCAACAAACACTTGTGTGACTCTTCAACCGGGATTTGTTGCGCAAAATCCAGATGACTTTGTGTTATCAAGAAGATTGGTGCAAGGCGCAATTGAAGGTTTTAATGCCGAAGTTTATGGCATTAAAGCATGGAGAAATCTCAAGTAAAGGAAAGCTTTCGGATACATCTGTCGTTTCCTTTATAAAGCAGAAAAAGCACATGGCATGCATCAGATGTTTTTGCAATAAACAGAGACTCAACTGGGTGATGGATCTGAAGGAGATCTTTGTGAAGGACGTGCATTTAAAAAGCGGAAAGGGCAAGAAAACTATATATTTTCTGCCTGTGAATGATATTGTTTGCCTTCATTCTGCCAAAGAAAAAAGTGAACCTGTACGTTGAGAGAAGCTACGAAAAGGTGAAAAGAAGAAGAAAAGAAGAGTGTGCAAGGAAGCACAACAACCAAATTAGAGCATACTTGTGTTGACTGGTGATGACTCTCAATTGAGAAGCACAACGATCTTATTAGGCTTAACAAAGCCATTTCTAAAAGATCAAACCCTCTATTGCTCTCTGACAATTGCAATAGGAAAATTCCAGTATTTTGTGTGGACATTAACAGGTCCCGTTTATTAAATCCCTTAACCGGGTGACATCTGTGTAGATGTTTTAAGTCCTCTAGCCATTCAGGTTCTAACAAGCCTTATTTCCTAAATCCCTTAACTGAGTCGCATCTAACAGTGCATTTGTAATCCTTTAACAGGGAAGGCTCCTTAGAGGGTGTACTTCAGAAGAGTGCAAACTATGGGAGGTTTCCTCACACCGTGGTTTTCTCCCGATTTGGGTTTTCACGTGATAAATCTGGTGTTGCTTATTGCTTGATTGTGTGATAGCTATTTCTGTGATAGAATCTATTCTGGTTACAGTTTTAGTTAGATTATATCAGATTTGTTTCTTAATTTTTATTGGGTGCTGATTCACCCCTCCCCTCTCAGCAGTGGTTGGGACCATCAATTGGTATCAGAGTTGAGTCCCTATTCTAAGCTGCTTAACTGCAATAGGGAAAAGATCTAATGATGAGGAAGGAAGGACCAAAGTTTTCTAAGGAAAACTTTGCCTTATGGTGCAGTAGAATGAAGCTGTACATGAAGACCACTAGAGATCAATACTGGACTCATGTAATCAATGATTGCACTGAACCCACAGGTACCTTGACTCCTGATCAACAACAGATCAACTTTGAACACACAGTTGCAATGGATATGATAACAAGTACGCTACCTGTTAATGTATATGGAGAGATTGAAAATCTGACCACTGCTTTCAAGATGTGGGCCAAGCTACAAACTCTATATGTTGGTAACCCACATGTTCAAAGAGCAAAGGTAGAAAGCCTCAGAGGCAAATATGATGACATGAGGATGAATGAAGGAGAAGATATTGAGCACTACAACAATAGAATCAAAGAAGTGGTGAACTCCATCAAAAGCGTTGGAGGAACCCCGAGTGAGGAAGATGTGATAGGCAAGATCTTGAGGACACTAAGGCCACAATATGCTATCAAGATCTCAGCCATACAAGAGCTCAGATCAGTGAGCGCATCTCAAGTCACTCTTGTCTCCATAATCGGTATGTTGACTGCTTTTGAATTGAGTAATTATGATAACAACTTACCCATGTTAGAGGTTGCTTTCAAGTCCTCTGTGAATACTAGAGCAGGATGAGTTTGAAGCATAAAGGGAAACTTCCATTAAAGTGCTTTTCTTATAAAAAGATATGACACATTGCTGCAAGGTGCCCAGACAATGAAAATAAAAATAAGACCAACTGATTCAAGAACAAAGGAAAGGAGTGCTACCTTGCTGAGGAATGTGTCATGGACAATGAATCTGAAGATTCTGGAGATGAAGAAATTGACTTTGTTGCAATAAAAGAAGAAAGCAAAGTGATAAGTGAAATGCCACTTATCTCAAGATCTTATCAATATGATGATTGGATCATTGACAGTGGATGCACCGATCACATGATTGGTGATAAGAACAAGTTCATTAACCTAAAGCTTAATGATGGTGGATCAGTGACTTTTGGTAACAATGCTCCTTGTGATATCAAAGGCACAGGCTCAATTGCACTTGGCAATGAAGTTGTATGTGAGGATGTGTACTGGTTGGAAGGACTCAAATACAATCTAATGAGTGTAGCTCAATTAAACAATAAAGGATAATTGTTGGAGTTTGGGCAAGGTTCTTGTATTCTCAAGAATCAATCAAGAGCTCATGTTTCCACTGTAGACAGAGTAAAGGAAACCTGTTCTATCTAGACTCAACCGAGGGGGCTTGCCTCATAGCTACGGAAAAAGGGGAGACAAATAAAATCCGTCTCATAAGAAAGGATGACAACAGTTGGCTGTGGCATAAAAGGCTCTGCCACATAAATTTTGACAGTATTGTCAAAGTAAGTAAGAAGTCAATCAGAGGGCTTCCTGAAATTGCAAAGCCTGACAGAGGTATGTGTAAAGAATGTCAGTTAGGCAAACTAACAGGAACAAGCTTCAGCAGTAAATCCTTTTCTACTCAAAGTGTGTTGGATCTCATTCACACAGACTTGTGTGGACCTATGAGGATGAAGAGCTACTATGGAGATAGGTACTTCATGCTCTTTGCAGATGATTTTTCAAGGATGATGTGGACACTCTTCCTTAAAGAAAAATCAGAGGGCTTTCACATGTTCGAAATCTATAAGGCTTGAGTGGAGAAAGAGGTTGGTAAAAGCTTGAAGTGTCTGAGGTTAGACAGAGGAGGTGAGTTCACCTCTCAAGAGTTCACTCACTACTGTGAGGAACAGGGGATAAAAAGGAAGATGCCTGCACCGAGAACCCCGCAACAAAATGGAGTTGTTGAAAGAAGAAACATGACTGATTGATTGTGCTAGAACTTTGATGATTTAAAAAGATCTTCCCCATCACTTTTGGAGAGAAGCTATGAGCACTGCTGTGTATACACTGAACCGGGTTCAAGTTAAGAAAGGAACCGGTAAGACTCCCTACAAGTTGTGGTTTGGTCACACTCCAAATGTAGGCTATTTCAGAATTTTTGGTAGCAACTGTTATATCAAAAGAGATGTATACTTTGGCAAGTTTGAGCCAAAAAATGATGTAGGCATATTTTTGGGTTATTCCACCAAAAGTAAAGCCTATCGGTGTCTGAATAAGAGGACAAGAAAAATAGAGGAGAGTATCAATGTAAAGATTGATGAATATTCAGAACCAAGGGAAAAGAAGAGTCATGCTGAATCGGACATTTACCAGGATCATGATGTTGAAAATCATTCGGAATTCAATGAATTGATTGCTGCTGATGAAGAAGAATAGGTAAACAGACCCTTGGAACAGGGTAATGTACCTGAGCCAGGAAGGGATCAGAACGTAAGACAAATTGAAGGTGATGGACAGGAAAATGCTCATGACCATGATGGTAATGATGCTCAATTGGAAAATGAAGACCGAGATCACCGACCGGTTCTGCCAAGGTATGTCACATATCACTCCATTGACAACATTATTGGTGACAAATATGCTAATATTCTGACTAGGAAAAAGGCAAGAGAAAGTATTTGCTTACTTTCCAGTATAGAGCCCAAAACTACCAGAGAAGCTCTGGAGGATGAGAATTGGGTCAAGGCAATGGGAGAAGAGCTTGAGAAAATTAAGAAGAATAAGACATGGACTCTTGTTCCTAGACCACAGGACAAGAATGTCATAGGAACCAAGTGGGTATACAGAAACAAGAGAAATGAATAAGGAAAGGTGGTAAGGAACAAAGCAAGGCTAGTCTGCAAAGGCTATGCACAGGAGGCAAGACTAGATTATGGAGAAACCTTTGCACCTGTGGCAAGACTAGGAGTGAGAATTCAGCTTGCTTATGCTGCTCATAAAAGGTTCAAAGTTTACCAAATGGATGTAAAGTTTGCATTTCTGAATGGTATACTGGAGGAGGAAGTTTACATAAAACAACTAGAAGGCTTCTCATCCACAGAGAAAAGTGGTATGGTCTGTAAATTGAAAAAGACACTCTATGGGCTGAAACAAGCCCCAAGGGCCTGGTATGAAAGGTTACATTCATACCTCCTGACCATAGGATTCTCAAAAACAGGAGATAACAAAAATATGTATCTCAAGACTGGCAAAGAAGGGAACCTGAATGCCGAAATATTTGTAGATGACATCATCTTTGGAGGAGATGACAAAATGAGCAAAGACTTCGCCGAGGAGATGAATCTTTTTTTTGAAATGTCCATGATTGGAGCCATAACATTCTTCATTGGATTGCAAGTCCATCAGCTAAAAGAAGATATTTTTATTTCTTAGTCCAAGTATGTTAAGGAAATTCTTAAATGTTTTGGGCTAGAAGAAGCCAGACTGGTTGGCACACCAATGATAACTAACTGCAAGTTATCAAAGGAGGATAATGGAAAAGAAGTTAATGGGACATTGTATCGGTAAATGATTGGTAAGTTATAGTATGTTGAGCATAGCAAACCTGATATTGCACATGCAGTAGGCATTGTAGCTAGATTCTTTGCTAACCCAAAAGAGACACATTTAATAGCAGTGAAGAGAATCTTTAGATACCTAAAGTGTACTGAGGAGTATGGCCTATGGTTTCCTCACAAAGGAGGTTTCAAAATAAGGGTATTCACTGATGCAAATTGGGCTGACAACATTGATGACAGAAATAGCACACGTGGAGGTGCATTCTTTCTTGGAAAGAGGATTGTGTCATGGACGAGTAAGAAGAAGAACTGCATTTCACAGTCCACAGTAGAAGTTGAGTATGTTGCTGCTGCAATCAATTGCACACAGTTGATCTAGATCAAACAGATATTGGAAGGAATCCAAGAACAAGTACTTGGACCGATTACAATATACTGTGAGAGCACAAGTGCCATAAATATATCTAAGAATCCTATCATGCACTCTAAAACAAAACACATTGCTATAAAGTACCACTATCTAAGAGAGCAAGTGCAAAATAAAGAAGTGAAATTGGAATATGTTCCCAGAAAAGAACAAGTTGCTGACATATTCACAAAGCCTTTACCGAAGAGTACCTTTGAGTATCTCAAAGGTAAATTAGGGGTGGTGCCCCTTCTTGATCTTTAGTAACAAGACAGATGTGTTCATCAATCCATTGTGCGTCAACAGAGGATTCAACCTCATCTTAACAGGATTGGTGATAAAGGATTGCTGCTCTAAGGGGGAGCAGATATCATAAAGGTAGTCATTTGACTAGCCTTTGGCATTATTGTCAAAGGGGGAGATTATGACCGGTGATGATGTGAACCAGAATGTCCAGAATGTGTTGTCATTGATTGGCAAAGAGGTGTTGTCATTGATGACTAGGCATGCAAACATTGTTCAACAAGAACAAGTAGGTACAACTGACAATAATAAGCGCAAGAGAGACTGATTTGGAGACAGCGCAAGAGAGACTAATTTGGAGACCAGTGACACATAGCAAGAAAGAGGCACTATCTCTATAACTGATAAAGCTCTGACTGATCATCAGAGCAACCGATACCCAAGGAAGGTGCAACCGCTAATCAAGGATTCAAAACTTTGACTGATAAAGTGTATAATCAGAATCGAGGAATCAAACCGGTAAAGACATAGAAGAGAAATGTGACAGGTGATGGTTTTTACCTGTGCACAACTTAAGGATATAAATTGATCAGTGAAGATATCATCAAGACTTGTGTGACTCTTCAGCTGGGATTTGTTGCACAAAATCCGGACGACTTTGTGTTATCAAGAAGATCGGTGCAAGGTGCAATTGAAGATTTTAACGCCGAAGTTTATGGCATTAAAGCATGGAGAAATCTCAAGTAAAGGAAAGCTTTCGGCATACATCTGTCGTTTCCTTTATAAAGCAAAAAAAGCACATGGCATGCATTGGATGTTTCCGTAGCAAGTAGAGACTCAACTGGGTGATGGATCTAAAGGAGATCTTTTTGAAGGATGTGCATGTAAAAAGCGGAAAGGGAAAGAAGACTATATATTCTTCTTCCTGTGAAGGATATTGTTTGCCTTCATTTTGCTAAAGAAAAGAGTGAACCTGTACGCTGAGAGAAGCTACGAAAAGGTCAAAAGAAGAAAAGAAGAGTGTGCAAGGAAGCGCAACAGCCAAATGAGAGCATACCTGTGTTGACTAGTGATGACTTTGAATTGAGAAGCACAACGATCTTATCAGGCTTAGAAAAGCCATTTCTAAAAGACCAAACCCTCTATTGCTCTTTGACAATTGCAATAGCAAAATCCCAGTATTTTGGGTGGACATTAATAGGTCCCTTGTATTAAATCCCTTAACCGAGTGACATTTGTGTAGTTGTTTTAAGTCCTCTAATCAGGCAGGTTCTAATAGGCTTTATTTCCTAAATCCCTTAACTGGATCGCATCTAACAGTGTGTATGTAATCTTTTAATAGGGAAGGCTCCTTACAGGGCGCACTTCAAAAGAGTGCAAAATTTGTGAGGTTTCCTCACATCGTGGTTTTCTCCCGATTTGGGTTTCCACGTGTTAAATCTGGTGTTTCTTATTGTTTGATTGTGTGATAGCTATTTCTGTGATAGAATCTATTCTAGGTACAGTTTTAGTTAGATTATATCAGATTTGTTTCTTAAGTTTTATTGGGTGCTGATTCACCCCTCCCCTCTTAGCACCGGTTGGGACCATCATAATGATGATTGAATGAATGCTGTTTTGATAGAGTGGTTTGCTAATTGATTGTTTGCTTAATTTGGCAAGTGATGATAGCTTTTGTGGATTCGGGAGAGATGATTGGTAAGCGATCCTTGAATGATTGGATTGATTTCTCCTTTATACTTTATTGGTAAAAAATGAATTTTGTTTCCTTTATATCTTCTAATGTGTGGGAGAAGTCACGCCTCATCATCATGTCTGCCCTTTGGCAAATATTTTTACTATTAGCACTCTTTGAAAGAGTACAACCCTTCTTAATTTCTGCTTTTTGAAAGAGACAACCGTATTTACTTCCTATTTCTTTCTTCTTTCATTAAACCTTCCTTTATTAACATGCTCCATTTTTTCTTACTCTATATCCCCTTTCAATCGAAGTTCTCTTCCCGCTTCTACATCTTATGTTTGAAGGAGTTGCAACTTTTTGTTTCGTGCCTTTTGACCATTCATTACACTTAATTAAATTTTATTTATTTTATTATTTATATATTCTTTCATATAAATATATTTTTAATTTTTAATTTATTATTATTTCCTATTTGAGAAATGGGACATCACAATTAGCAAACGGGGATGAGACAATCATACATAGATATACGATTCTCTCACTCTTGTTGTCGCTCATCCATTTGTCACTGATATGTGTGATTTAATTATTGGCCTGTTGCCACTAGACTGCAATAATTCAACACTTCACTGCTATAAACTGTTCTACGAGGTTTCAGTTCATATGATTCATAGACTGCTATTTTTGGAATACAATGAAGGGCCAAAGTCAAATTGCACAAAATGACAGATACAGAACTTGTAAACAGAAAATAACAATCTGTTCTTTTTTGATCTTCATCTCATCATAGATTTCATTTCTTACACCAAAATGACCAGGTTTAGAGATGTGTGCGCAGATAAAAGAAGTATCAAAAGTCACTTGCTGACTTGATTGAATCTTGGCGATTTGGGATGTGAATGAGATATTCATTCGCAGCGACAGCCCCCCAGATTTTGCTAACTTAGAGGTTGGACAGGTTGCTGCAGTTCAAATGGTTCTGGGAAATTATATTTGCTATCTGTAATCTTCTACAGGTGCACCCAGATCAGACTCTAATCTTTGTGAATAGCAGGCAGCTGTAGGGTTTTAATGTGGGTTGATCAGAATCTTTTCAAACAATATAGGCATTCAGCTTAAAGTAATCTGCTGTAAAATTCATGCACTGTACTGGGATCAGTTTAGTGACTCCAGGGTTAGCTGGTACCATTCATCAAGGGTTCCTTTCCTCACTTAGGCAACTTCCTCTGTCTGGCTTCTACCTGCAAATAATTATGATAATGCACAAATGGATTTCAACTGAGGGTGAGAGTTGTAGGTATTGATTTCAGCACTTAGCAAACCTTGAAAATTGGATGCCAACTAAGGTTTTGACTCACTTGAGGATTTAATCCTTGTAGAGAGGAGCCTTACAATTGGTAGGAACCCTAGGAATTCTTACCATGTCAGTAGGGGACCCAAATGAATTGACTATGGGCTTCTTTATTGGATGATTGAGATAGCTGCACTTTCACTATATGCATGATCTAGAAGAAGGAAATAGTAATACTGTGCTCAAGTGTCATACTCCCTTAGTTGAATGCAAGCAGTTCTGCATAACATGCTTATTCTGCGGCTGTTTTATTTTCCCTTAATTAGTTTTAGGTAACAGAAATGGCTCCTAATATAACCGCTTGATTACATTTGCAATGCTTTGCTTCAACAATATTTAAGCCTTCTAGCTAATCTTGGGCTGCCTTTTGGTGGTTTATTTTAAACTTTCTTTTGGTATTTGAAATCATCAGATGGTTTATAATTGAAACTAATGGACTGTTGATCTTTATTTTACCAGCTTCAATGTTTTTTCTTCATATTTTGATCCTTATTTTTCATTGCTTGTGAAGTGCAAACAATTAATTATGCATTTTGTTTCGCAGGAAGCATTACTTAATAAACTACTTGAGGGTGAATTCTTGTCAGATGAGGAAAGGTTGAGAATCTCATCATCATTCTTACATATTAGTTGTAATCTTTTTTTATTTTTTATTTTATATTTTAAAAGGAACTAGCCATGCCACCAGTTTTCAGTTTTATCTTTTTTTGGGTGGTGGGTGGTGGTTGGATGGAAGATTCTCGCTAACATGTCTACTCTCCCATTGTTAGTGTTAACTAGCTTTTGTAAATAGAAGACTATATGTCATATCTGAAGGTGATCAGATTTGAACTCCTAAAAAGGAGAAGCCATTCTTTCTTAAAGTTTTCTTTACCAGCATCTTTTAACCTGTTGCAACATATCTTTAGTGTTTTTTTGGTTCGGTAATTTAAAATTCTAAGAGGAATGAGTGCATTCTAGGTACATGTTGGTTGCATTCTAGGTACATGTTGGTTGGTTGTAAAAGATGTGAAATTTGCAATCATCTGAGAAAAATCGAGAATTTATAAACATCAAGCTTTAATTTTATACAAACAAAGCATAGGGGCATTTCAAGGGTAAAAGGGAATCAAATGAAATGTACCAATGCTTGTGCGTGACTTTCTGAGAGTGAATTTTGATTCTGGGTTGGTTGCTTACTGTGGATGCATTAACATATGGCAAATAAGTCATTCTGCTTTTTGTGTAGAGTGTTTACCTTAAATTGGAAACCTTTTTCTTTTGGTGAGCAAATAAAGAGGGTAACTACCATTGGACATGCAGAAAACTAGAGCCACAGTAACTAGCAGGACAAAAAAAATCATGCCACCATATGCAGTAACAATGTTAGTGAAGTCAGAAAGGAATTGTTTTGATAGACACAAATTGCTCAAAAATGGTCAATGGGAATAAAATGACACAGACGCGTTTTGTATTGTCAATTATTGCATTAATTGTGCTCTTTCCAAATCCAGTATAAGTTTGGACCTTGGTGACCAATACATGCTAAGTGACAAGTCTGCACATCTGGAGCCAAACTCTTCTCTCTCTCAACCAGTTTATAAAGCAATTCTAATGCTTCTGAGGATCCTGACAGATATTCAAAGCCTTCCCAAGTTTAGTGAAATAACAATTCACTTCGCCTAGCAAAGATAATGATGCAAAATGATCCCTTAAAGGCTATTGAACTCTAGATCATAGTGCACACGGCAAGGGTATGCTCACGAAATCTCAAATCTATTATTAAGTGTAAAGTCCCCAAATAATCATAAAGTGACTTAATTAAATTAATTAATTAAGTTGTCCAAAATTAATTTTAATATTCATAAGGATGGCTTTAGTTAATTAATTTAATTATAAAGTAAAGTAGAAAATAATAAAATAATATAAAGTCATAAAATTATAGTTGGCCTAATATAATTGTAGATAATTCTTGGAGCTCTTTATAAGGAGGTTAGTTGGGCATTGTAAATCATCATGGAATGTATTTGATTCATTTCTTCTAGTGCTGGAAGCTTGGGATGCTGAAGTTGGTTCTATTGGTATTGAGTGATGGTAACCGGTAAGTCTACTACCCATACATGTATTGTCATTGATTGGCAAAAGAAGATAGAGATTTGTCATCTCTATTAAGTCTAAAGATCCAAGGAGATCTGTATGAAAGAAGGCTGGTTTGGCAACTGGTGACAACTTGCAAGAAAGAACTGACTGTGCTCAAGTGCAAACACAAAGCATCAGCGACCAGACAATGTATATAGAATGAAAGATTTATCTGTCAACCAAGGACCAAGGTACAACCAGTGTAGACATGCACAGAGAAAGTAAAAGTACAAACCGGTGTCAATATCACAACTGAGGAATGTGTGACCCGTAAAGCAAAGGAAGAGACCGAGACAGGTCAAAGACTCTTACCTGTTCACAACATAAGGATCTCAACCGATCTAGTAATGACTTCGGTAGGAACCGAGGAAGTCATAGTCAACCATTTGTTTCAACTAACTCCTTGACCGGGATTTTCTGCACTAAATCCGGAAGACTTTGAGTTAAACTGGTGATCAGTTTGAGGCGCATCTGGAGGTTTTAAAGCCGGAATCTGTGGCTTTAAAACAAAGCGTTATCTCTTGTAAAGGAAAGATGTTTGACACACATCTATTGTTTTCCTTATAAAGCAGATAAAGCAAGGGCATGCACCAGATGTTTCCTCAGTGAACTGACATTCCACTTGGTGATGTATCCGTAAGGGATTTGAGATTAGGTCATGCATGCGAAGCACAATCAGGGCAAAAACTCTATATATTCTTTTGCCTATTGAGAATTTAAGTTTCCTTCATTCTGCCTAGTAAAAGAGTGAACCTGTATGCTGAAGAAGCCAGGGGTGAAAAGAAGAAAGAAGAAGTGAGAAAGAAGAGTGTGCAGAGAAGCACAATAGTAGAGGGGAACACACCTGCAGAGACCGGTGATGCTTCTCAGTTGAGCACAAACAAAGATCTTATTAGGCTATGTATAGCCATTTGTAAAAGGTCAATCCCTCTATTGTTCTCTAGCAATTACAATAGTTAAATCTCAGTATTTGGGTGGACTCTAACAGGTCCTTTGTATCAAATCCGCTAATCGGGTGACATCTTTAAAGGTGTTCTAAGTCCTCTAACCAGGCAGGCACTAACCGGCCTCGTTGTAACAAATCCCTTAACTGGGTCACACCTAACAGTGTGTTGTAATCCTTTAACCGAGAAGGCTCCTAACAGGGCGTACTCCGAAAGAGTATCGAATTTGTGAGGTTTCCTCACACCGTGGTTTTCACCCTAATCGGGTTTCCACGTGATAAATCTAGTGTCAGTATATGATTGTTTGCTTGCTGTCATTATATGCTTAAATCTGTCTTGGCTTACAGTTTCAAGTATACGAGAAAAGTTTTGAAGGTGCTGATTCACCCCTCCCCTCTCAGCACCGGTTGGGACTGTCAATTGGTATTAGAGCCAAGTCTTGTTTTCTTTACCGCTTAACCACATAAAGAAAAAGTCAAGATGATGAGAAAGGAGGGACCAAAGTTTTCAAAGGAAAACTTTACTTTGTGGTGCAGTAGAATCAAGATGTATATGAAGACCACTGGAGATCTGTACTACAATCATGTTACCACTGACTACAGTGAACCCGCTGGCACTTTGACACCTGATGAACTGAAGATCAAAACTGATCATATGGTTGCTATGGATATGACAGCTAGCACACTACCTGATCATGTTTATGCTGAGATAGAACATCTAGAATCTGCCTTCAAGATGTGGGCCAAGTTGGAAGTGGTATATGGAGGATACCCAAATGTTCAAAGAGCCAAGGTCGAAAGCCTCGGAGGAAAGTATGATGAGATGAGGATGAATGAAGGAGAAGACATCGAGCAATACAGAAACCGGATCAAAGAGGTGATCAACTCCATCAGAAGCACTGGAGGAAAGCTCAGTGAAGAGGAGGTGGTTAGCAAAATATTGAGAACCCTCAGACCTTAGTATGTCATTAAGATCTCTGCTATTCAAGAGCTCAGATCGGTGACCAAAGATCAAGCCACCCTAGACTCCCTAATCGGTAAGCTAGCTGCTTTTGAATTAAGTAATTTTGATAATAGCTTACCCATTCAGGAAGCGGCATTTAAGTCTTCTGTCAATATCTCTTCCACCAAAAAGGGAAGAGAAACCGGTAACTGCTCTACCGGTAAGATTAGTAATCTTGTTGAAAATATTTTCTCAGAAGACACGGAGCAATATGAGTTAGAAGCACTCATTGCCAAGAGATTCCCCAGAGGCAAAGTGTAATGTCCCTTCCAAGATCCTTTATGATCTGGAACTAATTTCTACAACTTTTCTTACAAAAGACTTCTTCGTACTTGAATTTGTGCTCAATTTCTTAATTCACAATTGTGTATGGTGTCAATATTCTTAGTTTGCTAAATAGTGGAGACATTGATCAACGTAGATAGCTATTGTCTTGCTATTAATGAAAACTGATCCCAATCTTTGTTCTTACATCCAGTATTGTAGATGCTTCAACTTCCTTAATCTACAGACATCCTTTGTCCTCTGGAAACTATTCGAGAATGCTGAGAGAATCACTCCAATATTCCCTACCTATGTTATGGTGGAGTTCTTGAGATTGTACGCCTCTATTGCAGCAATGCTGGTATTTGTAATCTTTGTGCACTTACGTGTGGTAATGGGGATATGATGTAGGAGCCGCTATCAAGGATGACTGACCAAGGTAGATTGTCGGTTACCATATGTGACCTGATCGATCAATGTGGATCTGATGATAAAATCCCTAGTGCAATACCTACGGAAGTCTTTGATTGTGTTCGGCAGTAGTATGCATGTGGGGTATCGGCGCAAATCAGAGAAGATGTGATGATTCAATAAGCATTCGTTGTTGCCAGTCATAAGCCTTCGCAAGATATTCCTCTTTGTCCCTCTTAGTTGCTGACTGTAACGATGAATATGTTGTTATTTAAATTGTATCTCTCCTTTACTCACGTGGAGTATTCATATGTAAAAGACAAGTATGTTTCTATTTCTCCTTATTGATCTTTTTCCTCCCTTTATTATGATCGTTAGATAATGCATTTATACGTTGTTTGGTAACATCTTTGGAGACACGTCCTTTCATAATGGACCAGTTCATTTGATCCAACTGTAACTCCTCATAACAATCAGTTCTGTATATGTTTATCATAATTATTGCTTAATCAATTAGTAACCTGTTTTATTCGCTAGTTGCTACCTTGTCGGATCTTTTTATTGATCAATCTTTCCTTTAACGACGGGCAATGATATGCTTTGCAATTGCGGGTCCATCGGTACCAAGTCCTTCCATGTCACCGTAGACACACCTGATGGCTTACACAACCGTTTTCATAATTCAATATCGTACCATTGGTAATCACAGCGGTGAGGTAAGAAGAACCGATAGTCTTTGGAGACCAATCATCGATGATGTGTAATTAATGGTAGAGATCATTTATTGGTCGATATCTATATCGTTTATGTTTAATGTTATTTTGTTATATTATTATTATATGAGCAATACATATTAATAATATATTATTATATTAAAAATATATTATACTATTTTTTTAATAATAAATTTATTATTATATTAATAATAAATCTATTATCATTAATCTATTTCTTTATATATGAACAATTGTTCAATATTTGTATTAAAATATTACTATTTCTTTGTAATGTGATTATATTATATTATTTATGTAATTTCATATTTTAATATTATTATTTTATCTATTAATTTCTCCTTTATTATTATTTATTTAATAAAATTATATTATTTAATTATTTATTTATTATTAAATTTTATTTTGGTGGGAACATCACACAAAGGGATGTACAAAGGAAAGCTTCCCTTGAAATGCTTCTCTTGTAACAAGATAGGACATATTGCAGCAAGATATCCTGATAATGATAATAAAGATTAGAGAGACCGGTTCAAGAGCAAAGCAAAGAAGGAATGCTATCTTGCAGAGGAAGGGGTCACAGACAATGAATCTGAAGACTTTGTGGATCCAAAAATTGCATTTGTTGCAATAAAAGAAGAGAACCCAACGGTAAGTGAAATAGCACTTATATCAAGATCTCATCAGCATGATGATTGGATCATTGACAACGGTTGCACTCACCACATGACCGGTGACAAGAACAAATTTATCAGCTTGGAGCTCAATGACAACGGATCAGTTACCTTTGGAAACAATGCTGCCTGTGCCATCAAAGGTAAAGGTTTTATTGCACTCTGCAACAATGCTGTCTGTGAAGATGTGTACTGGGTTGAGGGACTCAAGTACAATTTAATGAGTGTGGCACAACTGAATAACAAAGGATTCCTGTATAGTCAAAAATCAGTCTGGAACCCATGTTGCAACCGGTAGACAAAGCAAAGGTAATCTGTTCTACCTAGATTTGATGGAAGGAGCTTGTCTCATAGCTTCAATCAAAGGTGAAACAAGCAAAATTTGTCTTGTTTCCAAAGAAGACAATAGATGGCTATGGCACAAGAGACTCTTCCACATAAACTTTGACAGTATTGTCAAGGTGAGCAAAAAGAAATCGGTTAGAGGACTCCCTGAGATTACAAAACCCATCAGTGGTGTTTGTAAAGATTGTTAGTTAGGAAAATTGACAGGAACAAGCTTCAATAGTAAGTCTTTTTTTGCTGAAAATGTTCTAGATCTTGTGCACATAGATTTGTGTGGACCAATGAAGACAAAGAGCTATTATGGAGACCAGTACTTCATGATCTTTGTAGATGACTTCTCAAGAATGATGTGGACAGTCTTTCTTAGAGAGAATCAGAGGCCTTCCGTTTGTTTAAAATCTATAAAGCTAGAGTGGAAAAGGAAACTGGTAAAAGCCTGAAGTGCCCTAGGTTAGACAGAGGAGGTGAATACACCTCTCAAGAGTTCACTCACTATTGTGAGGAACATGGAATAAAGAGACAATTTTCTGCACCAAGAACTCCTCAACAAAATGGAGTAGCAGAAAGAAGGAACATGACTCTGATCGATTGTGCTAGAACCCTGCTGATTCAGAAGGATCTCCCTCATCACTTTTGGGAAGAAGCTGTTAGTACTGCTATCTACACACTGAACCGAGTTCAAGTCAAAAAGGGAACTGGTAACACTTCTTATGAACTATGGTTCAAGCATACTCCTAGTGTAGGTTACTTCAAAATTTTTGGTAGTAAATGTTACATGAAAAGAGATATGTACTCTGGGAAGTTTGATCCCAAGAGCGATGAAGGAATATTTTTGGGTTAGTCTACCAAAAGTAAGGCCTATCGGTGTTTGAACAAGAGAACATGCGAAATAATTGAAAGCATCAATGTAAAAGTTGATGAATCTTCAGAACCGATTAAGAAGACTGGTCATAATGAAGGAAATGCCTTTGAGTTCAATGAAGCAACAATTGAAGATGAAAGAGAAATACACATGAACAGACATCTAGAGTCGGAGATTGTACCTGAAGCCAACATGTCAACGCAGGATGGTGAACAAGAAGATGTCCAGAACCATGATGAAGAGATTGCTCGACCGGAAGAGCCTGACTGGGAACAACGACCGATTCTCGCAAGGTATGTCACATATCACTCCACTGACAACATTATTGGTGACAAACATGCTAATGTCTTGACCAGGAAAAAGGCCAAAGAGAATATTTGTTTGTTCTCCTATATAGGGCCAAATCCACAAGGGAAGCTCTAGAAGATGACAAATGGGTCAACCATGGAGGAAGAAATTGAGCAAATTGAGAAGAATGACAAATGGGAGCTTGTGCCAAGACCAAAGGAGAAGAATGTCATAGGGACCAAATGGGTTTACAGGAACAAGCTGAATGAGGATGGGAAAGTAATAAGAAATAAGGCATGACTGGTTTGCAAAGGGTATGCCTAGGAAGTTGGACTGGACTATGGAGAAACTTTTGCACTAGTGGCCAGATTGGAAGGAGTGAGAATTCTTCTTGCTTATGCTGCACACAAAAAATTTAAAGTATATTAGATGGATGTCAATTTTGCATTCCTAAACGGAATACTGGAATAGGAAGTCTACATTGAACAATCGAAAGGCTTCACAGCACAAAAGGATGGTATGGTTTGTAAGTTGAAAAAGGCTCTTTATGGGCTTAAGCAAGCTGCAAAGGCATGGTATGGAAGGTTACGTTCATATCTTCTGACCATAGGATTCATAAGAACCGGGGACAACATCAACATGTATCTTAAGATTGGAAAAGATGGAAATCTGATTGCTGAGATCTTTGTGGATGATATCTTCTTTGAAGGTGATGAAAGGATGAGAAAAGCCTTTGTTGAAGAGATGAAGAAGAATTTGAGATGTCTATAATAGGCGCCATAAAATTCTTCATTGGACTTTAGGTCCATTAGCTAAAAGAAGGTATTTTTATCTCTCAGTCCAATTATATAAAAGAAATTCTTAAGACCTTTGGACTTGAAGAATTTTAACCGGTTGGAACCCCAATGATAACCAACCTCAAGTTATCAAAGGAGGATGATGCAAAAGAAGTGAATGAAACAATGTATCGGTCCATGATAGGAAAATTGCAGTATGCTGTTCACATTAGACTGGACATTGCAGATGCGGTTGACATAGTGGAAAGATTCTCTGCTAATCCCAAAGAGACATATCTGATAGCAGTGAAGAGAATCTTCAGATATCTACAGGGTACTGAGAAATATGGTTGGTGGTTTCCACACAAGGGGGGATTTGAAGTAAAAGTATACACTGATACAGACTAGGCTGGCAACATTGATGACAGAAAGAGTACAAGTGGTGGTGCATTCTTTCTTGGTGGAAGAATTGTTTCTTGGATAAGTAAGAAATAGAATTGTATTTCACAATCTACTGCAGAGGCGGAGTATGTTGCTGCAGCAATCAATTGCACATAGGTAATCTGGATCAAACAATTTTTGGAAAGAATGAAAGACAGATACCTGAACCGATAGCTATCTATTGTGATAGCACCAGTGCAATTAACATATCCAAGAACCCTGTTATGCACTCCAAGACAAAGCACATTGCCATCAAGTATCATTACTTGAGAGAGTTGGTACAAGACAAGGAGGTGAGATTGGAGTATGTTCCCACCAAGGAACAAATTGTTGATATCTTCACAAAGCCATTACTGAAGAGTACTTTTGAGTATCTCAAAGGTAAACTAGGGGTGATACCCTTTCACGATCTTCAATAAACCTGCAAAGGTGATCATCAGTTCATTGTGCTTCAACAGAGGGTTACACCTCATCTTTTCTGGACTGATGAAAAGGAATGCTGCTCATAGGGGGAGCAGATTAGATAAAGGTAGTCCTTCTGACTATCCTTTGGCATTATTTTCAAAAAGGGGGAGAGTTTGGCAATAACCGGTACATAAACCGGCAGTAACAGTAGCAGTAATACAGAGATACAAGCACAGTAACCCGGTGATACAATAAATGTGAGCAAGGTTTTGCCATCAATGCCAAAGGGGGAGATTGTTGGTATTGAGTGATGGTAATTGGTAAGCCTACTACCGGTACATGTATTGTCATTGATTGGCAAAAGAAGATAGAGATTTGTCATCTCTATTAAGTCTAAAGATCCAAGGAGATTTGTATGAAAGAAGGTTGGTTTGGTAACCGGTGACAACTTGCAAGAAAGAACTGACTGTAGTCAAGTGCAAACACAAAGCATTAGCAACCGGGCAATGTATATAGAATGAAAGATTTATTCGTCAACCAAGGACCAAGGTATACTCGGTGTAGACATGCACAGAGAAAGTAAAAGTACAAACCGGTGTCAATATCACAACTGAGTAATGTGCGACCCGTAAAGCAAAGGAAGGGACAGTGACAAGTCAAAGACTCTTACCTGTTCACAACATAAGGATCTCAACCGATCTAG
This sequence comes from Chamaecyparis obtusa, assembly GCA_027943335.1. Lineage (NCBI taxonomy): Eukaryota > Viridiplantae > Streptophyta > Pinopsida > Cupressales > Cupressaceae > Chamaecyparis > Chamaecyparis obtusa. Next base: position 783,785 of record BSBK01000092.1, read on the forward strand.
TAATGACTCCGGTATGAACTGAGGAAGTCATAGTCAACCATCTGTTTCGACTAACTCCTTGACCGGGATTTTCTGCACTAAATCCGGAAGACTTTGAGTTACACTGGTGATCGGTTTGATGCGCGTTTGGAGGTTTTAAAGCCGGAATCTGTAGCTTTAAAACAAAGTGTTATCTCTTGTAAAGGAAAGATGTTTGACACACATCTATTGTTTTCCTTATAAAGCAGATAAAGCAAGGGCATGCACCAGATGTTTCCTCAGTGAACTGACACTCCACTTGGTGATGTATCCGTAAGGGATTTGAGATTAGGTCATGCATGGGAAGCACAATCAGGGCAAAAACTCTATATATTCTTTTGCCTATTGAGAATTTAAGTTTCCTTCATTCTGCCTAGTAAAAGAGTGAACTTGTATGCTGAAGAAGCCAGGGGTGAAAAGAAGAAAGAAGAAGTGAGAAAGAAGAGTGTGCAAAGAAGCACAATAGTGGAGGAGAACACACCTGCAGAGACCGGTGATGCTTCTCAGTTGAGCACAAACAAAGATCTTATTAGGCTATGTGTAGCCATCTATAAAAGGTCAATCCGTCTATTGTTCTCTAGCAATTACAATAGTTAAATCTCAGTATTTGGGTGGACTGTAATAGGTCCCTTGTATCAAATCCGCTAACCGGGTGACATCTTGAGAGGTGTTCTAAGTCCTCTAACCAGGCAGGCACTAACTGGCCTCGTTGTAACAAATCTCTTAACTGGGTCACACCTAACAGTGTGTTGTAATCCTTTAACCGGGAAGGCTCCTAATAGGGCGTACTCCGGAAGAGTAAATAATTGGCATGCTTTGCGCATGCACCTCTTGTGCTGCATCGCATAAATCATGCGGAGAGAGATGGGTCGTTGCACCCCAACAATCTTCTTAGGTTCTCCTAAGTCATCTGAACACTGAATGCTCTTGTTTCTACAATCCAAAGTGGCTTGGTGAGCATCTAACCAATCCATCCCCAAAACTACTCCATACGAGCCTAGAGGAATTACTCGGAGATCTACTGAGGTGGAAAAAGGTCCAAGTTCTAACTTGCAACTATGGACATAGGAGTCAGAAGTTACTCTTACCCCGGAGGCTAGCTCGACCTGCCACCTATCTTCCTGCCTTACTGCCTTTATCCCACATTGCTCTACTAAAGAAGGTGAAATGAAAGAATCTGTTGCTCCTGAATCAAATAGTATGGTGGTAGAGATACCCCTTAACAAACCTGGGGTTTCAATGACTGTTCCTTGATGATTGGCTTGTCCATGGTCTACGGTGGCAAATACTCGGTGGGTTCTTCCTGCATTACCTACTGTTGGTTTTGAAGAGGCCTGCCTGTAGCTAGTGGCTGGAGTAGATTTCTGAGGGCAATTAACTGCAATGTGCCCATGTTGGCCACAAGAGTAACATCCATTGTTCTTGACAAAATTCCTTCCTGCGGAAGGTGCGCTAGACTGCTGATAGCTACCCCGACTAGAATTTTGAGGCATACTTTGAGCTGGCTAAGGGTTTGGGTATCGCTTTGCACGCTGCCAGTTGCGAGGATTGTTGGATTGAGAACCCCCACTTTTATTGTTGTTGCTATTGTAATTTCTGTTGTTGCTATTGTTGTTGTTGTTGTAAAACTTCCTTTTCTGGTGGTTTTGACTTCCTTTAGGAGGATAGTTTTTAGGTCTAGGTGCACCTTGAGATTGATTTCCCTTGAAACCTGACCTAGCTTGGAAGGCATTACCCCCTTGGCCACCTGTCCGACCTCCTAACCCCAATGCTATATTTTGTTCCTCAAGGCGAGCTTTGATGACTGCATCATTAACTGTCTGAGGTTCAAACATTCGTACACTATCGGCCAAGCGACCGTTGAGTCCTCTAAGGAAGTGTTGAGTCAACATGGGTTCATCATCCTTATATCCTGAGTACGGCTTGAGTTCCAAGAAGTTCCTCTCATAGTCATCAACTGACATACTTAACTGCCTTAGGTTGTGAATCTCTTCGACTCTTTCCCGTCTCCAGTGGTCAGATAGAAATTTGGCTCGAAAGAGTTCTAGGAATAGTTCCCATGAAAGAGTGGTAATATCTATGTGAAGTTTCTCTCTCTGTGTTTCCCACCAAGTGGATGCAAAGTCTCTAAGGTGAATGACTGCAAACCGAGCCTTAGTATTGCTGCTATAAGAGTGCATGGAGAAAAGCCTTTCTAGTTCTAGCGACCAAGTCTGCGCGGTAGATCCACCTTGAGTTCCCTTAAATGGGTTAGTCTTAGTCCTAAGGAGATCTTCTCTCGCATGTGAGAAGCACGCAAAGCATCTTCTTCCATTGCCCGATCTCTCTTCCTAGGACTCCTTTCCCTTTCCTCATGGTGAGTGTTAGACTCCCCACGGTGCCCTCTATCTTGCCCTGCATCTAACCTGTGTAGTATCTGTTGTAGGAGCTCTTGTAATTGAGCCCCCTGAGAACCTCCGGATTGGTTATTAGATTGATCCCCTCTTCCCTCATATTGTTCTTCTTCTTGAGAGCTTTCATGTTGACTTCTAGGAGGGGTGTTTTGGGCACCTCCCCGTCTACCACGGGTTACAGGAGGCATCCTAAACAAGTAAGGAGAAGGATAAGTTTAAGGGTCCTAGTTTGATTTTAGTTTTAAGTTTTTTTCCTAAGATGAATAACAAGTTTAAGAAGCATGGGCCAAATTCCCTAGGCCCCAGTGTAGCAACTTAGTGCTTTGATACCAAAAATGTCATGCCCCACAAGGGAACCGGGAAGAGAACAAAGATTCTCTTAATAAAAGAAAACCTAAGTAGAGATTTATGAAAAATTTTGATCTTTTAAAAGAGTTATGTGAACAAAACTTAAACTTAGATTCCTTCCAAGGTTCCCTTCTATTTTATGAACAATTCATTTAAGTCCATAATTAAACTAACAACAAGATTTATTTCTCAAAGCAAACTACATCATATCTTTAAGAAATACAAAATATTTTCCTTTCAACTTTCCATTTAAAAATCATCTATATTCCTAAGTATCCTTTATGAACAATATAACTTTAAAAAATTTATCCAACTCATTTGATACATTACAAATATACTACATTTGATTTTTCAATAGCTTCACTTAAACAACAATAATGAAAGCATGCTACATAATTTGGAATGTTACAAAATCCTTTTCTTTTCCAACATACATCTTAAACATAAAGTTCACATCTCCCTTTCCCTTTTCCTAAATCTACCCATTCCAAATACATCATTTTGAGTTACATCAATGATTACATTCAACTCCTAATGGGAGGTAACAATAATTTTACATCATGAGATATAATTACAAAGCCTTCATTCTTCAAACTGGTACATAAGCAAACATGAATCTTCAAACACTGCATCCGCAAAATATACCTCGATAAAAATATTTACCACCCAACCACGTGGATACCTAAAAGGCCCACTCCCCCGTGCTAGGAGATAAACACCAAGTTCCACAAAGAAGGAATAGCTAGGCCATACCTAGGGTTGGGTAAGCTTTCCCAAATATCAAAAGCAGAGAAGATCAATGTATAACACTTTCCCCAAAAAGGTTCTAAGGTTTGGTAGAAACTCTAAGCAACAACCTAAGTGAGTGTCATCGCATAGCCCTCACCCCTTGGGTTGTCCTGGTACTAGCCACTTCAGGCCCCGGACCCCAAGTAGGCACATGCGGGATCGAACGCCTTTCGTACAAACAAGCGCCATTCAATTGTACCTAAGCATAGGTACCTTCTCCCACTCCCATCCATAGCCTTTACTAGCACTAATGGCATGGGCGAGGCACATTTAATCTTTTTAATGTTTTAACCCATTTCCCTTAAGTTTAATTAAGTTTTCACTTGTTAAATAACTCTTCAGTCGGTTATCCTGGTTCTAGCCACTTAGGGCCCCGACCTCGCACTGAGAGCCACTCACTTAGTGTTCTTAGGTTTTCTACCCTTAACCCACATATCACAAATACAACCCACATGCAATAAAACATATTCAAGGTCTACACCAAATTCCATATACCAAAATAACGCTTCTTAGATTTCAGTCTAGGCTTGAAATTTGACTAATCTTGAAAATTGGCTAAGTCTGGCTTTATGAAAATCTAAAATCTAAAAGTCGTAGCTTAACTCCTAGGAACCTGAAACCTATTCCAATCAATTCAAAAGGTACCTAATCCCTTTATACAAGTATAACTTAAAGTATAAGAAATTATACTTAAAAGTTATACTTGTATAAAGCGAAAATATGATTATTATACTACTAGGCTTAAGTATACATTTGTTTCAACCCTCACAGTAATATAATCGAAATAACCAATAACATAATGCATTACATTATTAAAATAACCATAATATAATCGAAATAACCAATAACATAATGCATTACATTATTAAAATAACCATTGAAACTGTTTAACGTTTATATAAATTTACATTATTAAAATCCCAATTTTCAACTAATTAATTAAATCAATATTGAATAAATAACTCCAATTGTATGCCTATAAACGCTAGACTATTTATTTTTAACAAAGTTGAATATAGACCATTTTATGCTTATATTTAAAATTTTCACATATATCTATACCTATCGGGTTTTGATGTTCGTAATAAAAGTTAGATTATCCTATATTTCGGTTTCTTTTATGAAGAACATATCAGAAGTTAGAATCAGGTTTCCTTTTATTTCATTGAAATCAATATGCACGGACTGGTTCAGTTATGAATCGATATGGTAATATTCTAATTGCCGTTTGAGCAAATAAGGCGGTTTTTATTGTAACAGTCCGAATGGGTGGAATTGAAAACAGACTATATGTCGGCTTACCGAAAATAATATTTATGAGTTGCATTTGAATCAGCATACTGGTATGAGTATATGAATAGTAATAGGGTTTCAAGAACCGTTACTAAGCACATGTTGGTGAATAATATTATTTGTAATCTCAAGATTGTTATCGAATTTTAATGGCAGTTTCTGTTCACGAAACAGTCCCGATTTGGGAGTTAAAGAAATAGTTTTATTTGATAAAGGATTGCGTTAAGATCTTATTGGAACAGGTTTTAAGAATTGTTACCAAGTATTACTTTGGTTTCAAATTGTGGACTAGTTATTGAAATAGTGGTGTACGGTTTTCGAGAACCGATGCACTGATATCATTCAGGTTTGAAACAGTTATAGAAAGATGGTGTAAAGAGTTATTTGGTTTGAAGAAGCCATATGTTATTGCAGATCATTCTTGAGCGACAAACGAAGGTTCTTATGTGCAATTTTCCTATTGGATTCCATACCCTATCCCAGACACTACAACAATAATTTTAAATTGGACAAAATATTAAAACTCACAGCTATACAAATTTTAATTGTAGAATCACGGCTAATGCCGAAATATTACAAATGACAGTAATACTTTATCAACATAAAACTAAATACACATATTCCGCATATTAATATAATCTTAAAATGGTTGGCATTGTACAATAATGCAGCAACCTATAATTGCATAAACATTTATACACTATTAGCAATAATGCAATAATGTTTCACATTCTATAATAATACATTTGATACTTCAACATTCTGTAATAATACATTATTGTAGAACACATTAATATATTAACCATACACCATACAATAATAATACAACATAACACATAAGTTTCACAATAATAATACCAAATACAGAAACTTCCCACAATTCTAAAACCACATTCATACTATTAAATTAAATCTATTTCTCAGGATGGATTCCAACCTGGAGTCTTGTAGAATCCGGTTGATGAAGATGAATCCTTTCCTCTTAGTCTCCTTCCAGCAATCCTTAAACTCTTCCTGGATGAAATATCTAGCTTCTATTCGCCATAATCCAATTGCCAAACTTTTCGAATATGAGAAATTTCTCTCCTTCCAATAATATTTTTTATCCCCCCCTTTTCCACACAGGAAATCTTTCCTGTAAATAAAATGGAGGAGGTGGTTGCACGGGTAATCCAACTGGTGCAACCATCCCAACCTCCCAACCGTTAATAGTACGGTTTTGAAAACTCATTTCCGTAAAGGGATAAATAAATTTTTAATAAAACTATAATCTATTAGCGTAATCAAATTTACATCTCCTTTACTTTAGGGAAGTTACTAATAATAATTATTATCTACAATCCACATCATAAACTACTCTAATTATTCATTAATACAATATAATAATTACTTACCAATAATTATATAAATATATGTATGCATATGCATATGTGTGCACCCATATGCCTATGTGTACATATATTATTATTATTATAAATATTATTGCAAACATAATATTATTATTATAAAACGTATTATTTTCTAATCCATATTCTTTGCAAAATCTTAATAGCGATATATAATATGAAACATACCATTATTATTAAAACTTTTATTACTATAGACCTTTTGTCATTATGAGTATTATAAAATAATACCATAAAATTATTCATTATTATAGATATTGAAATCACATGATTTAATCACCTGCCAACTCATTCCTAACTAGATATGCTAATACATAAGTAGCTAATAATAAAGATAAATTACTAAATCATATCCTCAAATGAACAATAATTCACATCCATAATCTACTAATAAAATTGAACGTACTATAAAAACAACTAGAACTACTATACTCAAAACTTCATTCTCAATGAATACAAAAGACAAGAAACTAACTACAAGATCCACAACACCAATAAACTAAGAGATCACCTAATACATTCACACAAGGGACTGACTTGGCACTTCCCACCTAAGGATAAAAGGATCAAAGGTGAAGTTTCTTCTTGTGGAACCTGGTGATATCTCCGTACCACAACAACGATCGAGGATTTTGAGGGATCGCTCAGACCTGTGAAGTCAGGTGGAGACGATACCCGGTACTTGCAATCCTGCATCACCAAGAAGAGATACATATACATACATATGGATATACAAATCAGATATATGCAAGCAGATGACCAGGATCGATACATCGTGTGGACCTCAACTAAGTGAGTAACTACGACTTCGTCCTGAGTCATGAAAACACATCAGACACATGTCCATAAAACATAAACATCATGATAATGGTTAGATTCCAATTCTTGGGTTAGATCCATAAAACATATAAAAATAGATGGTTTTCTAATCTCATAAGCATATAAATAATAACCATAAATGAGCACATCCATCATATCATCATCCACATAACATAAATGTAAATGTATAGTTCTGACCATCATAATAAAAATGTCCAAATCAACAAAGTCTAAGTATCACCATAGGAGAGGCATTACAAAATACTTCTATCATTACTTACCATGTCCTTGGGGCATTGAAGATCGTTAATCTTATTTTTGCCTTTTTCTGCAATATTGAAACATTATTGAGCAAAGCATATATCTGAAGACAGAGTAGTTTATTTGGGCTACAAAGGCTTATATTTATATCTTCGGCATTTGTATTTGATATTTTTTTTTGCACTAATATTGGTGGGTTGATATATGCCGCTGGCGGAATATTGAAAGAGATATATTTGGCGTTGGTTTCTATGGTCACTGAAGACTATTATTAAGGGAAATTATAGGGTTGCTTTTTGATTACAGGTATTTTAAGATTAATATTCTAAGGTTGCGGACTATATAGTTATTACAGAATTAATCTATAAAGGCTTTATTTTATCCGCTCATCATAATGAGGACAAAAGAAATAAGGGAGAATCATTTCCAACCATTGAGTTGGTGTTTATTGACAGTTCTAATGATTAGCAATCTATATTATTTCATTAATTTCAAATGGTAGTAATGTTAATGTGGATTACTTGTATGGAGCCTCCACACCTAGCCATTGAAGTGAAAGATTAAATATTTGTGTGCAGGAGTATTTGCTTGCAGAACCCCTAGTAGCCATATCATCTCATCTCGACAATAGAAGGAACTTCATATTGTAGCGGAGCTCAGGCAAAAGTAGTGTGCAGCACAATAGACACCTGAAAGTCTTCTCGCAGTCAGCGCTTTCATATTCTTGGTGGTTGGAGTAATCCTTGGGGCACAAATTCCCTTCCTGACTTTAACACATATGGCATAGCTTGAAGACATTACTTTCTGTTCAAGTTGCTCTGAGACCAGGAGTTATGTTATGCTGCTATTGCTCAAGTCAGTCTCATCCTGGAAGGCTAGGGAGCTGCTTGACGAGTCTATGTTTGGCAATGTTATTAGTGGGTAATGCAAGGGCAGGTCATATAATTTAGTTTCCTTTATATAGAATTGAAGGCAAATATGGTGATCATTCATTCAAGCATGTTGTGCAAACTTGAATACATCAAACTGCAAATTTCGTTTAAAGTGAAGAAGTGCTGTGAGAAACCAGAGAATATGCAACTGTTTGTTTAAATGTTTGTGAATTAAACTATGGAGAATTGGTACATAATTGGTAGCAAACAGGTGCAGGATATTGCACTAAGTGACTTGCAAGCCATTGATGAAAAGCATTGAACTATAATTGGTTTCCACAACTAGGGAAAGCTATCCTTTGAAATTACTACCAAAGTGTTCTCAATATAATTAAGGCTATATAATGTAAGTGAAAGAATGAGAAGAAACGTGTTGTGACCACTTTTAACAATTTCAGCAATTCTGATCTCCAAAAGGTTCTCCAATCTTAAAAAATTTATGTTAATGACATTGCCAGTTTGGTGGAACCATGAAATGCACAACCTGGGATGTGGTTCCAAGTGAGGGAGTGAGAGGATGAGTCTTGAACAATGAAAGGTGAATGCCACCAGAATCTCATACTGGGAACTGCCATTGCAATGTGAACATCTAATCATTAATATATCTACTTTCTATGTTTCATTTTGTAAAATCAAATTGAAAAAGATATCTGGTTAGTATTTTTTGGCTTTTATTGATTTTCTCATGCAAAAATATTCATGTTTGTAAGACTTTTGGGAACGCTTACTAAGGCACACTATAATCATCCTTACAAAGAGTGAGCTTGAGTAAGGAAGTTCATAACCTTCCAAATTTATTGAATTTTCTATGTATACTTTTTTTTTTATTTAAAAAAATTATTGCATTAATTGTCCATATGGTAACATATAAACGTCCAATGGAGAGAAATACACAAAAGTGGTCCTTAGAGGTAAAGATGTGGATTCTATCTAATCTGGGAAATGTGGAGGTGGACCAACATCAGTTTGTATTGGCTTCTATAACTACACTTTTGCCAAAGGTCTAGCAAAGAACAACTGCTATTTAATCATCATCCATTTGACATCTACTAGTATTGCTGTGATCTACAAAATGGTTTGATATTATTTGTTTTAGTAGTATATTTTTTCCAAATCAAGTGCAAACAAACATATAACATCATTTCTAGGTATAGGTTATTTTCTGGGTCCTTGTAGATATGTTATAGAAACTCTCTTTGAAACCTAAGAGATGTTGGTCTCAACTGGTGCTGAGAGGGGAGGGGTGAATCAACACCCACTAAAACTTCAAACACTCTGATAAAAATTAACTATTACTGCATGTTGAACATATCCTATAAAAGAAATAACTAACACAAGATCATAGCAGTATTGAACACCAGATGTATCACGTGGAAACCGAAAGCGGGAGAAAACCACGGTGTGAGTAGAACTCATAAATTTTGCACTCTTCTAAAGTGCGCCCTGCTAAAAGCTTTCCTTGTTAAAGGATTACAAAACACATTGTTAGATGCGACTTGGTTAAGGGATTTAAAATAAGGTCTGTTAAAGCCTGCCTTGTTAGAGGACTTTAGAACATGTACTAGATGTCACCCGATTAAGGGATTTAATACTAGGGACTTGTTAATGTCTACCCAAATACTTAGATTTTACTATTGCAATTGTTAGAGAGCAACAAGAGGGGTTGATCCTTTAAAATCACTGAGTGGTTCTTAAGAAGAGATTTTGAAAATCTTCTGTGTTAATTCAGTATAGACTTCTGTTTGGCATGCAGCCTTGAAGTTTTAATAATCTTGGACCAGAGTGTCTTTGTGTTTTTAGTGAAGACAACGCTTATTTTTGTTCTGTATTTCTCAAATCACCTACAAGCAAAAGGTTGTTGCCTTTAAGATAGGTTGCAACCTATTCTGTAACGAGACTGTGAAGAGTTCTAGCTCTTGGATGTAAAGGGTTGTTGCCCGTTTGAGATTAGTGGTGCCGTGGTTTTTTACCCATCTTGGGTTTTTCACGAGAGAAATTATGTGTCTTGTCTCTTCTTTATGTGTTCGCATTCTTTGATATTGATAATTTACTTTGAATGCTTAAAATATTGATTCACCCCCTCCCCCTCTCAACATTTTTCAGTTTTTCATATAATATATCTAGAAATTTGCAGAAATGAACCCACTGTGTAAATGATAAGAAATATTTGAGTAAGTATTATTTTCCTTTTGGAATGACTCTCTTGTTGGCATTACCAATAAAGATGCAACCGGTAAATGGTAAAAGTGGTGTTGTCATTGATGTCATTAGCTAATATTGTCCAAATAGGGAACATGTGACAATAGTAGTAACCCGTTTACTAGTGAAACTGTTTAGAGAACTGGTGACACATTTTGAGCAGAGATGCACTTATTGCTTTGAGTAGCGACCGGTGAAATAAAGACATTTGATCGATAAGTATCTTTGGAGCAGTGACCCGTAAGTATATGACTGGAACAGAACCGGTATAGATAGAGAGAAGAAAAGTGACAGGTGAAGACATAGACCTGTACACTGCACAAGGAAGGGTGTAAACCGATCATCTCTGATCGGTGAGATATCATTGAGATTGGTGAACCAGTGAAAGTCATAGTTGACAATCACTTAAGAGACTCTTTTACCGAGATTGGTTGCACAAATCACGCAGGATTTTGTGTTACAAAAAATATCGGTGAAAGACACAGTTGAAGGATTTAATGCCAAAATTTATGAAATTAAATCATCGAGGAAATTAGTGTAAAGGAAAGTATGCGTCACACATCTGATGTTTCCTTTACAAAACAGAAACACGACTGCATGGCGGATCTCCTGTTGAGAAAAAGCTTGTGTTGTGCATATGATGTTTCCTCTCATAAGTGAGACTCGATTGGATGATGGATCCAAAGGAGATCTTCATGGATACTGCAACATGCAAAAAGCGGGAAAGGCAAAGGAAGTCTATTTATTCTTTAGCCAGTGAAGAATATCATTTGCCTTCTTTCTGCCAAAGAGAAAGAGTGAACTTGTACGCTAAGAAAAGCTACGGTAAGGGAAAAGGAGAAGAGAAGAAGAAGAAGAGAAGAAGAAGAAGAGAAGAGTGTGCAAGGAAGCACAACAACCTGAAGAGAGCATACTTGTGGTACCTAGTGATGATTCTTAGTGGATGAAAATAGTGATCTTATCAAGCTCAACATGCCTTAGTAGATGTGATTTGAACAATTCTGTCTTCACAGATATATTCAAGAAATCAAGTCCTAAAAGAGATGTGTATACACAAGACTCAATAGCTCTCTTTTATATGCACAGACTGCTCACACCTTTTCTTCTTACACACCTGTGTCATTTCTGTATATCTTTTACCATCTATTGAGATTTTTTTAAAACACGCACAACACGTATTGACACACCACACCCTCTTTTCTTTTCTCAAACGTTTATATACTTTTCATTTTGCTTTTCTTTTTTTTAAACATGTGAACAGACATTCCCATATGAATCCGTATGTTGCCTCTTTCATATCATATTCAAAAAACAACTCCAAAAACAAGAAGCTCACTCACGACACAGTCTTCGTTTCTCGTTGATCCTCTGTGAAAAACTAACCGCTCACACACACTACTCACCACCCAAAAATGGTAACCGAAGAATCACATTCCATATAGATGAAACGCCTAACTGTATCCTTCAGATACGCGAGCACAGAAAACACTCACTAGCTGGCACCCGTGTCATCATTTTAGTTTTCTAAAAAACCATAACACTGTTATAAGCCGGGATATATATTTTTAGCTTTAGCACGCACAGTCTTTCTCAAAATACGATCATGGTGTGTTTTTAAATCCACACGTTTGAGTTCCGGTTGCCTTTACACGACACACTCTATTTATCACAACTCTCTCATGAAGAGCAAGTTTGTTTGCTTAGAAAAACTTCATCACACCCCATTTTTTTTACGTATAAAACAAAGCTCCCTTTTTTTGGCCGGCAACCGGTCTGCCGAATCTATCACCGTTTACTGCTTCTTTTTGATGCTTTCATTATACCTTACTGCACTTGAACAGAATGATGTGTCATTACGTTTTTTGTCTCATAGTCAGACGCACTCCAGTAACCTCTTCAGATGTCGACACACAATGATTGAACAAGAGAACACCAACTCCTTGAAGGAGTGTGTTGAATGCCGAGAGGAAACAGAAGGAACCATTCTTTAGGAATTAAAGAGCGTGTCGAATGCCAGCAGAAAGCCATTTTGAAGTCAGGGCACATCAACGATGCCGCAATAGAAGACAAAGCTGGAAACATGTGGTTATACAGGAGAAAGAAAATATAACTGAAGCTGCAAGCACGCAGCTCGGTTAGGACACATGTCAATTGCAACAGGAGAAGCTGATTGGCCCTCATGTAAAGAAGCGTAGGGGATAAAATTGCCACTGAACACTTCAAAACACATATGAACATATAAGAGCTGGAGCAATCCAACCATACAATGCATGATGCATTTGTCAACAAACTTCGGAAAATAATGTGAAGGCTTAAGAAAGCAATGAAAAATGCGAACAATCTCCCCCTATTTTTCATTGATGGCAACCAACTAGCTGAGCAATTGTCAAAAACTGAACCATCTCACCTTGAAAGACCAACACAAAAAATCTGCTCCCCCTAAAAGTTTGCTCTCCCTTTGACATCAATGAACATAAAAGTTGAAATGCAAAAACAATGCCAAGGATATAGCAATAAAGCGCTCCCCTTGAAAATATACAATTTAGTGAGGTAGGAGAACACCAAGTTTGCTTCGAAGATACTCGAAGCGATCTCGAGGTAATGGTTTGGTGAAAACATCAGCAACTTGTTCCCTTGAGCAGACAAATGTCAACTTAACCATATTGTTAGCAACTTGTTCTTTCAGATAATGATACTTAATTGGAATATGTTTGGTGCGAGAGTGCATTACTGGATTTTTGGAGATATCAGTTGCACTCGTGTTGTCACAAAAAATGCATATAGGATCATTAAACTCAAGCTTGTAATCATGTGAAGTGTTGTTCATCCAAATTACCCGAGTGCAGCAAGAAACTGCTGCAATGTATTCAGCTTCAGCTGTAGATAAGGATGTGCAAGATTGTTTCTTGCTGAGCCATGAGACCAAACAACCACCTAAGAAGAAAGCACACCCACTGGTGCTTTTCTTATCATCCACAGAGCCTCCCCAATTTGCATCTTTATAAGCTGTAAGAGATAAATCAGAACTCTTTAGAAACCAAAGACCAAAATCAACAATGCCTTTCAAATATTTAAAAATACTCTTAACAACGTAAACATGGGTTTGTTTGGGTAATGTATGAAATCTTGCAACATAACCAACAACCTACATAATATCTGGTCTAGTGGTTGTAACAAACAAAAAACTTCCTACCATGGACCTGTAGAAAGTTTGATCAATGGAAGGGGATACATCATCCTTACTTAATTTACACCCGATTTCCATAATAGTGCTAATTGGATTGCAATCTTCCATTTTGAATCTTTTAAGCAATTCTCTATCATACTTAGGTTGAGAAATGAAAACACCTTCAACAAATTGATGAAATTGCAGCCGAAGAAAGTAAGTCAACTCACCCATTATAGACATTTCAAATTCATCTTTCATGCAATCAGCAAATTTCTTGGTCATTTTGACATTGTCACTACCAAAAATCAGATTATCACATAAGCCACAACAATGAGAATGCTGTTATCTTCTTCCTTGACCTATAAATTGCTGTCAACATATACCTTTTTGAAACCTTGTGTAATGTCCCCTTCCCAACAGTAGGCCATTTTGATGCCTGATTAGTCTATCTACCCATCTGGATAGGCTAATGGCTTCTTTTCAGAGGATGTCAGCCAGTCACAGGTTTCAGTGGACAAATATTTAATATCTGGGCTCTATTTCTAAACTCAAATCACTTTATTTTATAAAGTGATATTATAAAGTCACTTTAAGACTTATTATAAAGTCACTTTATATTTTAAAATTACTTTATCTTATAAGAGTGACTTAAGTGAGCTTTTATCCCACATGGCTTAGTTTTGTGTGATTTCCCTCACTTCGAGGTTATAGAAGAAAAAGGTACACCTCAGGAAAAGCACCATGAGATAATAAAAACAAGGAAAAGAAATCTGGTTGCATTTTGTGATTGGTTATTCCAAGGACGCAAACCCTTTGGAATTTGTGGAGATATTGGATGTAGCCCCAGCATCTCTTCAAGAGGTGGAATCATACAGGTTTCACAATTGAGCATCAAGCATTTTGGTAAGAGAAAATACTCTCATTTACAACATTATCTACAGAGGAAATTAGTAACTCATAAAGAGTCTGGTTTGGATCAAGGCTGGTGATACAGTGATAAGAAGAAATCGCTATTCTCAGTATTGATGTCTTAATTGTTTACATTTAATACATGATACTTGGGCGATATTGTGGCAAGGTCGAGCTCCTAGCAAACAGGTCGTAACTCTAGGCAAGATAGTTTCATCTCCTCATAACAGAAGACCCTCTCACACCGGTGCTACGCGCACCACCTTGGTCTCATTACTTACTATCAGCATTCAACACGGTATTACATACGACATGACAGGGAAAGATATCACCTCTGCTACGAAGGAAGACTCACGTTGTAACTAGGTGATGGCACCATCAGCATATTATACTCTTCGACACGCCCAGGCAAGGCGTCATCCATATTGGCACAGGGAAGGTGTGTGCTAAGTAAAGCACGGGTTGGAAGGGACACAATAGAGCACGACAACAATAGTCGACAACAGTGTGACATTCGATTTCCACACTGCTTATGCAGCACCGTCAACCCTCCACACTATAGTGTGTGAGTATCCAACTGGCAGTGCATGGATAGTGGGAATGGCATGCGGATTCCAGTCCGGAATGAGCCGGTAATGAGTGACAGTCGAACACGTGACTGAGGATACCCCATTCAGTCCATTCTCTCATTGTCCTCAATTCGAGTCAACAGGTCGGCCAATATTAATTGTTTCTCTTGGCTTATATTATATGTTAATCGTATTCATTGAAGATTTTAGTTAAAGAAAATCTCTACAGTTCAGTTAGTGTTTGATTGATTTTTGCAACCGAGCTATGTGACTTGTATCTTCTTTACAGTTGATTGGAGTATCTTGTTTCTATGCAGTCTATCATTGCTTAGGTGAAATTATAAATGGAATATTTTAATCAAGAGTACAATTCCCTAATAAACTATTCACAATAATCTCAACAAGATAGTGACAGTGAAAATTTTATGAGAAACTTGTATTGAATATTTCCGTTTAGACTTAGACAGAAAATTTCATCAGAGTATTGGTTAAGAACATTACAGTGGTATCCGAGCTAGTGGTCTTGCCAACCTAGTGGGCTTATTTTCAGCTTATGGTAATGCTGTCCAGGCATGCATAACAGACACATGGTATAATTTTAGACACAACATGGCTGAATAGGGACAGCCAGAGCCGTCAGTATAGGTTGATATAGAGGACAGTCATACCGAGGTAGACGAGGAAATTGTTTTTGAACAGGGCATTCGGGGTATAGGCATGGCGAAGGAAGATAGAGAGGTCAGGGAAACAATGCGAGCTATTCGTGAGGGATAGGATCACATCGTTGATGTGTTACATCAGCTCACAAGGGTTATCCAACAGTTGACAGTGGCACACAAGAGGCCCCAGAGCCATCACAGTGGTGGTAGCAGTGTAGCAGGGTCACTTAGAGCTGCAAGAGCAGGCACTCATACTATAGATAGGCCCCTTATGCCCACCTTCACAGAAAATAACGTAGAGGAAGAGGTAGCCCAGCCCGAGGCAGCAGTCAGACTTCTTGATAATGTTTTAGCCGCACACGATGAGTGGGATATGCTACCTGATAGAGTCAAGGCTGACTTGACCTTTGTTCAATACATGGCACAGAAGAAGGAATTTGGTAGGATACAGTAGGACACGAGACCCAGGGGTCAGAATAGGGATCTAAAACATGCGATGAATAAATTGACCCTTCCTACATTTGATGGCAGTGGTAAGACATCCGCAAGAGCTTGAATTCACAAGCTAGACACCTTCCTGACCGTTAAACCTATGTCAGAGATGGAGGTGATTAAGTTCGTGACCATGCATTTAGAGGGTGCAGCATATGATTGGTGGCATCATGGCCTTGTCACCTAGAATCACGGGCTGATTACATCTTATGTGATCTTCAACACTAAATTGATCACCCATTTTGACAAAAAGGACATTGAGGTCTACTACAGGGAGTTAGCCCAACTGAGATAGAGTGGGTCTTTGGACCACTACATTGATGAGTGTTAGAGGATCTCCATCATGGTCCCAAATATGGCTGAGAAGAGGAAGGTAATGCTGTTTATTGAGGGCCTACAGGATAGATTCAGAGGATTGGTTAGAGTCCTCAAGCCGAGCACACTGGATGACGCTATTAAGTTAGCACATGACTTGGATTTTCCATCTTCCATCCTGCAGCCACCATAGAAAACCTTCAAGGGATCCTCTTCATTTCAGAAGAATAAAAATCAAAATAATAGCACACCTCCTAACTTGACTTCGAGATAAGGAATGAGTTGAGAAGAAAGTTGTGCTTCACATGTAGAGAGCCTTGGGCTCCAGACCACAGGTGCCCTGGAAAGGGCAAGATACACTACATCGAGGTGGTTTCCGTTGATGATTATGAGCAGCAGGAGGGAAGCGATGTTGAGGACAGCGATGAGGAGGCCCAGGACGAGCATTCAACAGAGGGGAAGAAGAGGGAGGTTTCCCATGGGAAACCCCCTATTACTTTAGCATCCCTCTCGGGTATCCTCACATGTCATTCTTTTCGTCTCAAGGGAGTGGTTAGAGGACAACAGATCATTTGTCTTCTAGACATAGGTGCAATGCATAATTTTATTAGCTCCGGTTTGGTTTCTAGGAGAGGACTCCAGATAGACAGCATTTTGGAGTTTGAGGTAAAGGTGGCTGGGGGAGATTTGTTGAGTTGCACAGGGAGGATTTCAGGACTCCAGATTCAGTTTGGGGATTATCTCCTAGAGGCTGATTTCTATGTCATTGACTTGGACAGTCTTGACGCCATTTTGGGCATGTAGTGGCTATAGACCCTAGGGAGATACACCCTTGATCATTAGCTGAAATAGCTAGAGTTTATGCAGGGTGATCAGTTGATTATGCTTAAGGCCATGACAAATAGCGGATCACAAGTGGTTTCAGCTCACAGGATGGAGGCCATCATCAGACACAACAATATGGAGTGGGCAGCCTAGTGCTTCATATCCTTGAGACTCACCGGATTCAAGCCAGCAAGTTCACACAGACATATAGGATGTGCTTGATAAGCACAAGCAGGTTTTTGAGGACATCCCTCCAGGTATACCTCCAGACAGGGGCTTCGAGCACATCATTGAGTTGGAGGAGGGGGCCAAGCCCGCAATCACCACCCCTTATTGTCATCCCAAGAGGAAATTAAGGAGCTCTTATAAATGGGGCACATCAGACCCAATTCCAGCCCCTTCGCTTCTTTAGTAGTTTTGGTGAAGAAGGATGACACTCTTCGCATGTATATTGATTACTGTGCACTGAATAAGAGAACCATCAAGAACAAGTACCCCATTCCTTGGATTGATGAGCTATTAGATGAGTTGCATGGGGTAGTTTATTTCTTGAAGATAGATCTTCGATCGGGGTACCATCAGATACGTGTCCGAGAAGAGGATGTCCATAAGAGAACTTTCAGATATCACTACGGGAACTATGAGTTTCTAGTGATTCCATTTGGGGTCACTAACGCACTTGGCACGTTTCAATCTTGCATGAACCATATATTTAAAATGCAGTTGCGCAAGAGCATCCTGGTGTTTTTTTATGACATTTTGGTGTTCGGCAAGACATGGGCAAAACACTTGCAACACTTGCAGCATGAGGTTCTTAGCGTCATGGAGAGTTAGTCTCTGTTTGCGAAAGAATCCAATTGCGAATTTGGATTGACTGAGATTCTCTACCAGGGGCATGTGATAGGGGCCGATGGAGTTAAGGTACACTAGGAGAAAATCCAGGCAGTTCGGGATTGGCCACCACTGCGGAATGTCTCAGAATTGAGAGGGTTCCTTGGGCTATGTTCTTACTACAGGAGGTTTGTTAAGGGATTTTCTCAGACAACAGCTCCCCTCACTGATCTTACTCGGAAACGAGCCTTCAGGTGGACAGATGAGGCCGAGGCAGTCTTTGACAGACTCAAGCCCGTCATGAGTACTTGTCCAATTTTCGCTCTTCTAGACGTCTCTCGCTCCTTTGTTTTAGAGTGATGCTTCAGGGTATGGGATTGGTGCAATATTGATGCAGGATAGACATCCCATAGCATTCGAGAGTAGGAAACTTAAGAATAGTGAGAGGCTTTATTCCACTTATGACAAGGAGATGCTTGCCATTATGCACGCCTTGGGTAAATTCAAACAGTATCTAGTGGGTGGCAAATGGAAAATTTACAATCAAGATAGATCATAATAGCTTACGCTACTTCCTGGAACAAAAGGAGTTGAATGAAAGGCAACAAAAGTGGGTTAGTAAGATTCAAGCGTATGATTTTGACATCGAGTACGTCAAGGGGAAGAATAACATCGTGGCTGACGCACTTTCCAAGAGGCCTCCAGTAGCGGCTTGTTGTGTGTTGTCAGAGATCTCCGCTGATTGGAAATCTCTTTTGCTGGTTGAGTATTCTACGAATACTCAAGCTTGTCAAGTTTTGGATGGTTAGCTTCTGGATAGTAGGTATAGGGTGGTTGATGACATCATTCTTTATAAGGATAGGATCTACCTAGTGTCGGGCTCTAAGGTTAAGGCTAAGATACCGAGGGCTATTCATAATGCGTCCACAGTAGGACATCAGGGGTTCTTCAAAAGTTACAGGCATGTCAGAGAGAGGTTCTCATGGAAGGGCCTCAAGGACAATGTCCTCCAGCATGTCAGAGAGTGCCAGATTTGTCAGCAGAACAAGTCCGAACATGAACATCCGACAAGGTTATTGAAGCCCTTTCCCGTTCCGACTCAGAAGTGGGAGGGTATCTTGATGGACTTCATTACTGGTTTGCTGAGAGTGTAGGGCAGGGACAGTATCTTTGTGGTGGTCGACAGACTCACCAAGTTCGCTCATTTCTTTTCTATTGCAGTAGATTCGTCAGCTTCGTAAGTATCAGAGTTGTTCTTCCGAGAGATATTTAGACTGCATGGTCTCCCCAAGACCATTGTGAGCGATAGGGACATCGAGTTCCACAACACCTTCTGGTAGGAGTTGTTCAGATTGGCAGGCACCGAGTTGACTCCTAGTACCAGTTACCACCCACAGACAGATGGCCAAATGGAGATTCTGAACAAATGGGTGGAAGGCTACCTTCGGAATTATGTAGCTGAACAACAGAGAGCATGGGTTCGAAGGTTGTATTTGGGAGAGTTTTGCTACAACTCCACATATCACATGACTATTAACATGTCACCATATCGAGCTCTCTATGGCAGCGAGCCACTTTCTTTCATAGATTTGGTTCTACAAGACAACAGGGCCCCGGTTGCGAGAGACTGGTTACAGGATCACTAGGATATTCTCAGGTCTCTCAAGGAGAACATTTAGAGGGCACAAAATCAACAAAAGATGTATGCTGATTGACACAGGACAAAACAAAGTTTTGAGGTAGGCGATATGGTTTACCTTCGTCTTCAGCCTTACAGACAGAGTTCGCTGAAGAAGAGTGGGTCAGAAAAGCTCAAGCCTATGTTTTATGGTCCTTATCGCATTTCAAGGAGAGTTGGTGAGGTGGATTATGAGTGCGAGCTTCCGATAGACAACAGGATCCACAATGTTTTTCATGTATCTTGTCTCAAGAAGACAATTGGACAACAGGTAATCTCTTCAGATGGATTACCCCCACTTGATGAGGAGGGTAAACTGACAGTCCCAACCAGTGCTGAGAGGGCAGGGGTGAATCAACACCTTTAAAACTTTTCTGTTTAAATCTGGTGAAGTATACTTATAACTGTAAGCCAAACAGGTTCAAGCATAAAATAACATCAAGCAAACAATCACACAGTGACACTAGATTTATCTCGTGGAAACCCAATTAGGGTGAAAACCTTGGTGTGAGGAGACCTCACAAATTCTGCACTCTTCTGGAGTACGCTTTGTTAGGAGCCTTCCCGGTTAAAGGATTACAACGCACTGTTAGATGCGACCCGATTAAGGGATTTGTTAAAATAAGGCCGGTTAGTGCTTGCCTGGTTAGAGGACTTAGAACACCT
The DNA here is from genome assembly GCA_027943335.1 of Chamaecyparis obtusa. Taxonomy (NCBI): domain Eukaryota; kingdom Viridiplantae; phylum Streptophyta; class Pinopsida; order Cupressales; family Cupressaceae; genus Chamaecyparis; species Chamaecyparis obtusa. The sequence goes on from BSBK01000092.1 coordinate 804,356, forward strand.
TACAAGATATCACCCGGTTAAGGGATTTGATACAAGGGACCTGTTAGAGTTCACCCAAATACTGTTGTGCTTCTCTGCACAGTCTTCTCTTTCTTCTTCTCTTTGCTATTTACCCTAGCTTCTTTAAGCATACAGATTCACTCTTTTCTTTGGCAGAATGAAGACAACTCATATTCTCAATAGGCAGAAGAATATATAGAGTTATTGCCTTAATTGCACCTCTCATGCATGACCTAACTTCAGATCCCTTTCGAATACATCACTTTGTGGAGTATTAGTTCACTGAGGAAACATCCGATGCATGCTCTTGCTTTATTTGCTTTATGAAGAAAACAATAGATGTGTGTCAAGCACCTTTCCTTCACAAGAGATAACTCTTTGTTTTAAAGCCACAGATTTCGGCTTTAAAACCTTCCAACGCGCCTCAAACCGATCACCATGTTAACTTAAAGTCTTCCTGATTTAGTGCAATAAATCTCGGTCAAAGAGTTGGTTGAAATAGATAGTTGACTATGACTTCCTCGGTTCATCGTATCATACCGAAGTCTTTTCTTGATCTGTTGAGATCCTTATGTTGTAAACAGGGAAGAGCTTTAACCTGTCAGTGTTCCTTCCTTTGCTTACCGGTTGCACATTATCCTTGGTTGTGTTGTTGACACTGGTTTGCACCTTTTCTTCCTCTGTGCTTATTGACACTGGTTGTATCCTGGTCCTCGGTTGATGGTTGAATTCTCCTTTCCTTGACTGTATACATTACCTGGTTGGTGAGACTTTCCGTAGTGACCGGTTGCTTTTGATTACAGTCTTTTCTTTCTTGCATACTGTCACCGGTTGCCAAACGAGCCTCTTTTCATACAGATCTCCTAAGATTTTTAGACTTTAGAGAGATGACAAATCTCTATCCTCTTTTGCCAATCAATGACAATACTTGTACCGGTAGCAGGCTTATTGGTTACCATCTCTTAATGACAACAATCTCCCCCTTTGGCTTTGATGGAAAAACTTTAATGGACAATCATATCACAGGTTTTCTGAGCCTGTATCTCTGTATCACTGCTACTGCCACTGCCAGTCATCTACCGGTTTATTGCCAAACTCTCTCCCTTTTTGACAATAATGCCAAAAGCTAGTCGGAAAGACTACCTTTATTAGATTTGCTCCCTATAGGAGCAACAATCTTTTTCATCAGTTCAGATAAGATGAGGTGAAATCCTCTATTTAAGCATAACGAACTGATGATCACCTTTGCAGGTTTACTGAAGATCATGAAGGGGTATCATCCCTAGTTTACCTCCGAGATACTCAAAAGTACTCTTTGGTAATGGCTTTGTGAAGATATCAGCAATTTGTTCTTTTGTGGGAACATACTCCAATTTTACCTCCTTGTCTTGTACCAACTCTCTCATGTAATGATACTTGATGGCAATGTGCTTTGTGTTTGATTGCATGACAGGGTGTTTGGATATGTTAATTGCACTGGTGCTATCACAGTAGATAGCTATCGGTTCAGGTATCTATTCTTTGATTCCTTCTAGAAGTTGTTTGATCCAGATTACCTGTGTGGAATTGATTGCAACAACATATTCAGCCTCTGCTTTAGATTGTGAAATGCAGTTCTGTTTCTTACTTGTCTAAGAAACAATTCTCCCACCAAGAAAGAATGCACCACCACTTGTTCTCTTTCTGTTATCAATGTTGCCAGCCCATTCTGCATTAGTGTAAACTTTTACTTGGAATCCTCCCTTGTGAGGAAACCACAAGCCATATTCCTTTGTACCCTTTAGGTATCTGAAAATTCTCTTCACTGCTATCAGACGTGTCTTTTTGGGATTTGCAGAGAATCTCGCCACTATGCCAACCGCATGTGCAATCTGCGGTCTACTGTGAACAACATACTGTAATTTTCCTATCATGGACTAATACATTGTTTCATTCACTTCTTTTGCATCATCCTCCTTTGATAACTTGAGGTTAGTTATCATTGGAGTTCCAATCGGTTTAGATTCTTGAAGTCGAAAAGTCTTAAGAATTTCTTTTATATACTTGGACTAAGAGATTAAAATACTTTCTTTTAGCTTATGGACCTGTAGTCCAATGAAGAATTTTATGGCGCCTATCATAGACATCTCAAACTCTTTCTTCATTTCTTCAGTAAAGGCTTTGCTCATCATGTCATCTCCTCAAAAGATGATGTCATCCACAAAGATCTTAGCAATCAGATTTCCATCTTTTCTTGTCTTGAGATATATGTTGCTGTTGTCCCTAGTTCTTGTGAATCCTATGGTCAGAAGGTATGAATGCAACCTCTCATATGAAGCCCTTGGAGCTTGCTTAAGCCCATAAAAAGCCTTGTTAAGCTTATAGACCATACCACCTTTTTGTGTAGATGTGAAGCCTTCCGATTGTTCAAAAGTTTCTTCATAGTCTAGTCCAGCTTCCTGGGCATACCCTTTGCAGACTAGTCTTGCCTTATTTCTTAAGACTTTCCCTTATTCATTCAACTTGTTCCTGTAGACCCACTTGATTCCAATGACATTCTTGTCCTGTGGTCTTGGCACAAGCACCCATGTGTCATTCTTCTCAATTTGCTCAATTTCTTCCTCCATGGCCTTGACCCAATTTTCATCTTCTAGAGCTTCCCTAGTGGATTTGGGCTCTATATAGGAAAACATAGATATTCTCTTTGGCCTTTTTCCTGGTCAAGACATTTGCATGTTTGTCACTAATTATATTGTCAGTGGAGTGATATGTGACATATGTTGGGAGAATGAGTCGTTGTTGCCGGTCAGGTTTTTTTGGTTGAGCAATTTCTTCATCATGGTTCAGAACAACTTCTTGTTCAGCATCCTGTGTTACCCTGTTAGCTTCAGGTACAGTGTCCCGCTCCAAATGTCTGTTCATATGTTGTTCTTTTTCATCTTCAGTTGTTGCTTCATTGAACTCAAAAACATTTCCTCCATTTTGACCTTCCAGATTGTCATAATCATTATGACCGGTCTTCTTAATCTGTTCTGAAGATTCATCAACTTTTATATTGATGCTTTCATTTATTTTACCTGTTCTCTTGTTCAGACACCGGTAGGGTTTGCTTTTGGTAGAGTAACCCAAAAATGTTCCTTCATCGCTCTTGGGATCAAACTTCCCAGATTACATATCTCCTTTGGTGTAACATTTACTACCAAAGATTTTGAAGTAACCTACACTAGGAGTATGATTGAACCATAGATCATAGGGGGTCTTACGGGTTCCCTTTTTGACTTGAACTCGGTTCGGTGTGTAGACAATAGTGCTAATGGCTTCTCTCCAGAAGTGATGAGGTAGATCCTTCTGAATTAGCAGGGTTCTTGCACAGTCAATCATCGTCCTGTTTCTTGTTTCTGCTGCTCCATTTTGCTAAGGAGTCCTTGGTGTAGATAGCTGTCTCTTTATTCCATGTTCCTCACAGTAGTGACAGAACTCTTGACAAGTATATTCACCTCCTCTGTCTGATCTCAGACATTTCAAGCTTTTACCGGCCTCCTTTTCCACTCTAGCCTTGTAGATTTTAAACATGTGAAAAGCCTCTAATTTCTCTCTAAGAAAGAGTGTCCACATCATTCTTGAGAAGTCATCTACAAAGAGCATGATGTACCGGTCTCCATAATAGCTCTTTTTCTTCATCAGTCCACACAAATCTATGTGCACAAGGTCTAGACCATTTTCAGCAGAGAAGGATTTACTGTTGAAACTTATTCCTGTCAGTTTTCCTAACTCACAATCTTTACAAACATGTCTGATGGGTTTTGTAATCTCAGGGAGTCCTCTAACCGATTTCTTTTTGCTCACCTCGATAATACTGTGAATGTTTAGGTGGCAGAGTCTCTTGTGCCATAACCAGCTATTGTCTTCTTTGGATACAAGACACATTTTGCTTGATTCTCCTTTGACTGAAGCTATGAGACAAGCTCCTTCCATTGAGTCTAGGTAGAACATATTACTTTTGCTCTGTCTACCGGTTGCAACATGAGTTCTAGATTGATTCTTGACTATACATGAACCTTGTCCGAATTCCAACAGGAATAATTTGTTGTTCAGCTGTGCAACACTTATTAAGTTGTACTCGAGTCCTTCAACCTAGAACACATCTTCAGAGACAACATTGTTCCAGAGTGCAATAGAACCTTTACCTTTGATGGCACAGGGAGCATTATTTCCAAAGGTTAATGATCCGTTGTCATTGAGCTCCAAGTTGATAAATTTGTTGTTATTACCGATCATGTGGCGAGTGCATCCACTATCAATGATCCAATCGTCATGTTGATGAGATCTTGAGATTAGTGCTATTTCACTTACCATTGGGCTCTCCTCGTTTATTGCAACAAATGCAATTACTTGGACCTCAGAGTCTTCAGATTCATTGTCGGTGACTCCTTTTGCAAGGTAGCACTCCTTTTTTGATTTACTCTTGAACTGGTTGCTTTGATCTTAGCTATCATTATCCAGACATCTTGCAGCAATATGTCCTATCTTACTGCAAAAGAAGAATTTTAGAGGAAGCTTACCTTCGTACTTCCTTTTCCCTTTGGGAAATCTCTTAGCAAAGAGTCCTTCAAACTCGTCTTGCTCTATCTCTTCTGAGAGCAGATTCTCAATAGGATTTCCAATCTTACCGTAGAGCAGTTACTGGTTTCTCGTCCCTTTTTGGTGGAAGAGATATTGACAGATTACTTAAATGTTGTCCTGAATGGGTAAGCTATTATCAAAATTACTTAATTCAAAAGCAACTAACTTACCAATTAAGGAGTCTAGGGTGACTTGATCTATGGTCACCGATCTGAGCTCTTGAATAGCAGAGATCTTGATGACATACCGAGGTCTGAGTGTTCTCAGTATTTTGCTAACCACCTCCTCTTCACTGAGCTTTCCTCTAGCGCTTTTGATGGAGTTGATCACCTCTTTGATCGAGTTGTTGTATTGCTCAATGTCTTCTCCTTTATTCATCCTCATCTCATCATACTTTCCTCTGAGGCTTTCAACCTTGGCTCTTTGAACATCTGGGTCTCCTTCATATACCAATTGCAGCTTGGTCCACATCTTGTAAGCAGATTCTAGATGTTCAATCTCATCATAGACATGATCAGGTAATGTGCTAGCTATCATATCCATAGTAGCCATGTGCTTGGTCTTGATCTTGAATTCATGAGGTGTTAGGATGCCAGTGTTTTTAGTGTAATCAGTGTTTACATGATTCTAGTATTGATCTCTGGTGGTCTTCATATACAGCTTCATTCTGCTGCACCACAAAGTAAAGTTTTCTTTTGAAAACTTTGGTGCTTCCTTTCTCATCATCTTGACTTTTTCTTTATGCAGTTAAGCAGTAAAGAAAATATACTAAGGCTTTGATACCAATTGGTAGTCCCAACTGGTGCTGAGAGGGGAGGGGTGAATCAACACCTTTAAAACTTTTTTGTTTAAATCTGATGAAGTATACTTATAACTATAAGCCAAACAGACTCAAGCATACAATAACATCAAGCAAACAATCACACAGTGACCCTAGATTTATCATGTGGAAACTTGATTATGGTGAAAACCACAGTGTGAGGAGACCTCACAAATTCTGCACTCTTCTGGGGTACACCCTGTTAGGAGCCTTCCCGGTTAAAGGATTACAACACATTTTTAGATGTGACCCGGTTAAGAGATTTGTTACAATAAGGCTGGTTAGTTCCTGCTTGGTTAAAGGACTTAGAATACCTTATAAGATGTCAATCAGTTAAGGGATTTGATACAAGTGACCTATTAGAGTCCACCCAAATACTGAGATTTAACTATTGTAATTGGTAGAAAACAATAGAAAGATTGACCTTTTACAAATTGCTGTGCATAGCCTAAGAAGATCTCTGTTTGTGCTCAACTGAGAAGCATCACCGGTCGTTGTAGCTGTGTTTCTCCTCTACTGTTGTGCTTCTCTCCACCTCTTCTCTTTCGTATTTACCCTAGCTTCTTTAAGCGTACAGGTTCACTCTTTACTTCGACAGAATGAAGGCAACTCATATTCTCAACAGACAAAAGAATATATAGAGTTATTGCCCTAATTGCACCTCTCATGCATGACCTAACTTCATATCCTTTTTGGATACATCACTCTGTGGAGTATTAGTTCACTGAGGAAACATCTGATGCATGCTCTTGCTTTATCTGCTTTATGAAAGAAAGAATAGATGTGTGTCAAGCACCTTTCATTTACAAGAGATAACTCCTTGTTTTAAAGCCACAGATTTCGGCTTTAAAACCTTCCAACATGCCTCAAACCGATCACCATGTTAACTTAAAGTCTTTCGGATTTAGTGCAGTAAACCCGATAAAAGAGTTGGTTGAAACAGATAGTTGACTATGACTTCCTCGGTTCATCGTATCATACCGAAGTCTTTTCTTGATCGGTTGAGATCCTTATATTGTGAACAGGTAAGAGATTTAATCTGTCACTGTTCCTTCCTTTGCTTACCGGTTGCACATTATCCTTGGTTGTGTTGCTAACACCGGTTTGCACCTTTTCTTCCTCTGCTCTTATTGACACCGGTTGTATCCTGGTCCTCAGTTGACAGTTGAATTCTCCTTTCCTTGACTGTATACATTACTCGGTTGGTGAGACTTTCCATAGTGACCGGTTGCTTTTGATTACATACTTCTACCAGTAGCAGGCTTACCAGTTACCATCTCGTAATGCCAACTATCTCCCCCTTTGGCATTGATGGCAAAACCTTAATGGGCAATCATATCAACGGTTTTCTATGAATGGGCAATCGTATCACCGGTTTTATGTGCTTGTATCTCTGTTTCACTACTACTGCCACTGTCGGTCATCTACCGGTTTATTGCCAATCTCTCCCCCTTTTTGACAATAATGCTAAAGGCTAGTTGGAAAGACTACGTTTATTAGATTTGCTCCCCCTATGAGAAGCAGTCCTTTTCATCAGTTTAGATAATATGGGGTGCAATCCTATTTTTAAGCATAATGAACTGATGATCACCTTTGCAGGTTTACTGAATATCATGAAGGGGTATCACCCCTAGTTTATCTCTGAGATACTTAAAAGTACTCTTTGGTCATGGCTTTGTGAAGATATCAACAATTTGTTCTTTTGTGGGAACATAGGCCAATTTTACCTCCTTGTCTTGTACCAACTCTCTCAAGTAATGATACTTGATGACAATGTGCTTTGTCTTGAAGTGCATGATAGGGTTTTTGGATATGTTAATTGCACTGGTGCTATCACAATAGATAGCTATCGATTGAGGTATCTGTTCTTGGATTCCTTCCAGAAGTTGTTTGATCCAGATTACTTGCGTGCAATTGATTGCAACAACAATATATTCAGCCTCTATAGTAGATTGTGAAATGCAGTTTTGTTTCTTAATTGTCCAAGAAACAATTCTTCCACCAAGAAAGAATCCACCACCACTTATGCTCTTTCTGTCATCAATGTTGCCAGCCCAGTCTGCATCAGTGTAAAATCTTACTTGGAATCCTCCCTTGTGAGGAAACCACATGCCATATTCCTCAGTACCCTTTAGGTATCTGATAATTCGCTTCACTGCTATCAGATGTGTCTCTTTGGGATTTGCAGAGAATCTTGCCACTATGCCAACCGCATGTGCAATCTCCGGTCTATTGTGAACAACATACTATAATTTTTCTATCATGGATTGATACATTGTTTCATTCACTTCTTTTGCATCATCCTCCTTTGATTCTTCAAGTCCAAAAGGCTTAAGAATTTCTTTTAGATACTTGGACTGAGAGATAAAAATCCCTTCTTTTAGCTAATGGACTTGTAGTCCAATGAAGAATTTTATGGCGCCTATCATAGACATCTCAAATTCTTTCTTCATTTCTTCAGCAAAGGCTTTGCTCATTCTGTCATCTCCTCCAAAGACGATGTCATCCACAAAGATCTCAGCAATGAGATTTCAATCTTCTCCGGTCTTGAGATACATGTTGCCTGTTGTCCCCGGTTCTTGTTCCTATGGTCTTTGAAGTAACCTACACTAGGAGTATGATTGAATTTCTACTACCAAAGATTTTGAAGTAACCTATACTAGGAGTATGATTGAACCATAGTTCATAGGGGGTCTTTCCGGTTCCCTTTTTGAGTTGAACTCGGTTCAGTGTGTATACAGCAGTGCTAATGGCTTCTCTCCAGAAGTGATGAGGTAGATACTTTTGAATCAGCAGGGTTCTTGGACAGTCGATCAACGTTTTGTTTCTTCTTTCTGGTACTCCATTTTGCTAAGGAGTCCTTGGTGCAAATAGCTGTCTCTTTATTCCATGTTTCTCACAGTAGTGAGAGAACTCTTGACAAGTATATTCACCTCCTCTGTTTGATCTCAGACACTTCAAGCTTTTACCAATCTCCATTTCCACTCTAGCCTTGTAGATTTTAAACATGTGAAAAGCCTCTGATTTCTTTCTAAGAAAGAGTGTCCTCATCATTCTTGAGAAGTCATCTACAAAGAGCATGAAGTACCGGTCTCCGTAATAGCTCTTTGTCTTCATCGGTCTACACAAATCTGTGTGCACAAGGTCTAGACCATTTTCAGCAAAGAAGGATTTACTGTTGAAACTTGTTCTTGTCAGTTTTCCTAACTGACAATCTTTACAAACATGTCTGATGGGTTTTGTAATCTTAGGGAGTCCTCTAACCGATTTCTTTTTGCTCACCTTGACAATACTGTGAAAGTTTAGGTGGCAGAGTCTCTTGTGCCATAAGCAGCTATTGTCTTCTTTGGATATAAGACACATTTTGCTTGATTCTCCTTTGACTGAAGCTATGCGACAAGCTCCTTCCATTGAGTCTAGGTAGAACAGATCACCTTTTCTCCGTCTATTGGTTGCAACATGAGTTCCAGACTGATTCTTGAGTATAGAGGAACCTTGTCTAAATTCGAACAAGAATCTTTTGTTGTTCAGTTGTGCAACACTCATTAAATTGTACTTGAGTCCTTCAACCCAGTACACATCTTCACAGACAACATTGTTGCAGAGTGCAAGAGAACCTTTACCTTTGATGGCACAGGAGGCATTATTTCCAAAGAATACTGATCCGCTGTCATTGAGCTCCAAGTTCATAAACTTGTTCTTATCACCTTCCATGTGGTGAGTGCATACACTATCAATAATCCAATCATCATGCTGATGAGATCTTGAGATAAGTGCTATTTCACTTACCACTGGACTCTCCTCCTTTATTGCAACAAATGCAATTTCTGGGTCCTCAGAGTCTTCAGATTCATTGTCCGTGACTCCTTCTGCAAGGTAGCGCTCCTTTTTTGCTTTACTCTTGAACTGGTTGCTCTTATCTTTGCCATTATTATCCGGACATCTTGCAGCAATATTTCCTATCTTACTGCAAGAGAAGCATTTTAGAGGAAGCTTACCTTTGTACTTCCCGTTCCCTCTGGGAAATCTCTTAGCAATGAGTGCTTCAAACTCATCTTGCTCTATCTCTTCTGAGAGCAGATTCTCAATAGGAGTGCCTATCTTACCTTAGACTAGTTACTGGTTTCTCTTCCCTTTTTGGTGGAAGAGATATTGACAGAAGACTTAAATGCTTCTTCCTGAATGCATAAGCTATTATCAAAATTACTTAGTTCAAAAGCAGCCAACTTACCGATTAGGGAGTCTAAGTTAACTTGATCTGTGTTCACCGATCTGAGCTCTTTAATAGCAGAGATCTTGATGGCATACTGAGGTCTGAGCGTTTTCTGTATTTTGCTAACCACCTCCTCTTCACTGAGCTTTCCTCCAGTGCTTTTGATGAAGTTGATCCACTTTCACACTTTCAACTTGTAGAAGATCCACAAGATATTGATTCTTCTTTTTCAACTTCTTAATCTCAGCTAATGCTGCAATTAATTCAAGTTCAAGGTCCACTTCATCATTTTCCACATCATTATTTTCCTCTGAGCTTGAATCATCAACAACCATGAATATAACTTCATCTATTTGAGTATCACCTTCACTACTGGAGGTATCATCATTGCCATCCTTTGAAAACAACACCTTTTTGCGCTTCTCAAATTTTCGATTTCTTTTTGCATATCTCGTAATCTTCCTGGGTTTTGAGTCTCTTTTATCAGGGGTGCCATCATCTTTATCAAAGGGGCACTTTGAAGCAAAGTGACCGAGTTTCCCACAGTTGAAACATTTCAAACCAAGTTTGCCTTTGCTTTTATTAAGACCATTTTTCAGTTTTCTAACAAGGTATGCAATTTCCTGTTTAGAATTTTCATCCGAGCTTTCACTGTGTCTTTGTCCTTGTCTTTATTTGTTATAGAGACTTTGAAACCTCATCATTTTGGGAAGTCCCTTCAACTGTGGTCCTCATCTCATAGGCAGTTAGAATACCATGCAATTTATCTACTGTAAGAGTATGCAAATCAGACATTTCTTGAACAGTTGAAACCTTAGTGTCAAGTCTCATAGGAATGTTAAATTATAGCTTCGATCTGATTGACTTATATAATCGAATGAATTATATTTATCAGATTCGATAGGCTAATATATATATATATATATATATATATATATATATATATATATATTATGGTTATCAATATTTATCATAGCCGATTACATAGAATATATTCCGTATTGATTCGGGCCTTATCACATATATGTTCTACGTAACTATTAATGGAATCGACTTAGTCGATATTGGCTGTTGGTGATAGTAGTGTTACGGTAACCATTATCCGATAGTTATCGTAACACATACATATAATATATGATGTGTTACGATAACTATGGGATAATAGTTATACGTAACACTATTGTTACAATATACTAATACAATTTTTAATATGCATAAACAGCAATATGAAAGGGTATGATATGTAGGACATGACCCTACGTGGCTGAAGCCACGTACTGACATGTCTCTACATAGACATGACCCTATACAATATATTTAATCACAATCGTATGTGTTGAGGAAAGACAATCAATTACAGTGTGCATTTCTTCTCCTCAACAACATATCGAATACATAATTCTGCATTCATAATTCAGTGAATAAATAGATACTTACTCAGATAATATATTGTGAACAGCACAATAAAGAGCATCAAATTCTCTTTGTTAAAGATCTTAATTCCTAACATGGTATCAAAGCCTCACTAGAGAAGAATTAATATAAACAAATTCTGAATTAAAGTAGAAGACAAACTTCAAGGTGCTTCAAACTTTTTCTCATGGAAAATACGAATTCTTACATTGCTTCAAGAACTCGAATTAGATTCCTATGTTGACGAAGATAAAAAGATGCCCGAAGATGAACTAGGTAAATCAACTTGGAAAAAGCGTAACAACAAAGCAAAGAACATAATAATTGATGCTGTTAAAGATCATATCCTTCCCTCCATAGCAAGCCTTAAAACTGCCTATGAAGTATTCAAAACTATTCAAGAGATATTTGAGATTAGTAATACAAGTAGATTACTTACTCTCAAACAACAACTTTTGAATTTAAAAATGAACAAAAGGGAAATCATTTCATCTTACTTTCTTAGAATTTCCGAATTAAGAGATCAACTATCCACCATTGGAAATAATATTGATGACATGGAGATAACATTAATAGCTCTTAGAGGATTACCCATTACATGGGAATCTGTTATTCAATGTATAATTGGACGTTCTTCTGTACCTAAGTTTGATCAACTCAAGAATGACTGTACTCAAGAGGAATCCTGGTTAATATCAAGAGGGATCGGGCCTACCAAAGGAGATGAAATTCAAGCTCTAAATACTCATTCAAACTTCAAAGGCAACAAACGAAAGTTTAAACATAAGAAGGGAAACCATAACAAAATTCACAAAAACCGAGACTTCTCCAAAATACAGTATTATAAATGCGATAAGCTTGGACACATGCATAGGTTCTGTCCAGAGAGGAAGAAAATTCAAGCAGCATTAGCCGAAGTCAAAGGGGCTGAAATATCTCTATTTTTCTTGGCCTTATCAAGTGAAGTAAATTCAAGCAAAAACTCTTGGATAATCGATAGCAGAGTATCTCGGCACATAAGTGGATTCAAAGATCAATTTGAAACCCTAGAGGAAGATTCCTTTGAAGAAGTTACAATTGGAGACAACTTCACTTATCCAGCAAAAGGAATGGGGACCTGCTCAATCAAATTGAAAACAGGAGTAACTCTACTATTGAAAGATGTTCTCTTTGTACCAAGCATAAAAAGGAACTTGGTCTCTATTTCAGGCTTAGCCAATCAAGACTATCGAGTCACATTTCAAGAAGACAAAGTATTAATATGGACTAAGAACACCAATATTAAAAATGCTATTTCTATAGGGTATAGGGATGGAAGCCTTTACAAATTAGGCAATAGTCACAAATTAGCTCTATGTCATGAAGTATCAAACTCTAATGAACTCTGGCACAAAAGATTAGGACATCTTGGATTTAGCACCCTTCCATTAAGAAAATCACTACAGGGATACCTAATTTAAAACCAAAGTGTTAGAACTCATTCACACAAATTTGTGTGGACCTATGTCAACCCTCTCACTAGGAGGTTTTTCATATTATGTGATTTTCATTGATGATTACTCTAGAAAAACTTGGATTTATTTTCTTAAACTAAAAGAATCAAATGAAGCTTTGCTAAAATTCAAAGAATTCAAAGCATTACTTGAAAACCAAATTGAGAAGAAAATAAAAACCCTAAGATCAGACAACGGAGGTTAATATATCTATGAAAACTTTAAAGAATTTTGCATTTCTGTTGGGATTAAGAGGGAGTATACCGCACCTTATAATCTCAATAGAACGGAGTAGCAGAAAGGAAAAATAGAACCATTATTGAAGCTGCCAAGGCCATGATGCATGATCAAAATCTTCATACATCTTTTTGCGCCGAAGCATCTAATATTGTTGTATATATTCAAAAGATGTGTCCTCAATTCTAGAAAACATCACACTTGAAGAAGCCTTTACAGGGAAGAAACCAGATCTAAGTCATCTAAGAATCTTCGGATGTCCTGTATATGTTCACATTCCTAAAGAGAAAAGAACCAAACTAAAACCCTCTGGAAAGAAAGGAATAGTTGTTGGTTACAGTGAAACTACTAAAGGATACATGGTATACATACTTGGACAAAAATCTATTGACATTGATAGAGATATCAAATTTGAAGAAGATATTGCGCTAAAAGTCTCTACACTCACAGGAGAAGGATCAAATGAGAATCAGAAAGAGAATATTATAGAAAATGATGAAATTAAGAATTATAGGGAGAATACCTCTCTAGATGATGAGAACATAATAGAAAACAGTGAACTTCCTTCATTTAACCTTTAAGATGTTGAAATTCCTAACAACAAGAATAGACCATTATGGGCAAGAAAAATGATTGTTGAAAATAATGTTGAACCAGATGAAACATTTAAAGAAAGTAAAAGAACAAGAAATCAAAAGTGCTATCTTGCACTTATGGTAGAACTTGCAAAATTCGAACCATCTAATGTTAAAGAAGCCCTAGCATGTCAAGCCTGGAAAGATGCAATGATCGAGGAATATCAATCTATTGTAAAAAATGATGTTTGGGAAGTAGTACCTAGACCTAAAGGGAAAACAATTGTCTTGTCAAGATGGTTATTCAAAATCAAATATGCTTCAGATGGTAGTATTGAAACACATAAAGCCAAATTTGTTGCTAGGGGTTTTTCTCAAAGGGCCGGAATTGATTACGAATAAACCTTTGCTCCGGTTGCTCGATGTACTTCTGTGAGAACTATTATTTCCATTGCAGCATCCAAAGGGTGGAAGATACATCAAATGGATGTAAAGACAACATTTCTAAATGGTTTTATTGAAGAAGTGTACATAGAACAACCAGAAGGTTTCATCACGCATGACAATAATAGTTATGTTTGCAAGTTGAAGAAAGCACTTTACAGTCTTAAGAAAGCTCCTAGGGCTTGGTATGAACGCATAAACAGTTATCTCTCCAAGTTAGGATACTCCAAAAATGAAGCAGACCCTAATATATACTTCAAAATATCCAAAGGTGAAATGGTAATTCTAGTTCTTTATGTTGATGATGTATTAATAACATGAGAAAATCATCTTATTGCCAAATGCAAATAAGATCTCACAAATAAATTCGACACGAAGGATCTAGGGTTGTTACACTACTTCTTAGGCTTCGAAGTATTACAGAAAGAAAACCATATTTTCTTAAATCAGAAAAAATACACTATGGACATTTTAATCAGATTTGGCATGATGGAGTGTAAACCTTTAACCACCCCAATGGAAACAAATCTTCATAAGCTCAAAGATGAAGCAACAGATTCAAAACCTACAGATCCTACATATTATAGACAACTAATTGGATCACTTATGTTCTTGGTAAAGACTCGTCCTGATATCTGCTATGCTACAAACGTATTAAGTCATTTCATGTGTGAACCAAAGAAGATCCACTTAACAGTTGCTAAACATATTCTAAGATACTTATGTGGTACAATTGAAATGGGTCTAAAATACGAGAATCTTGAGATACAACTTCAAGGGTTCATTGACTCTGATTGGGCTGGAAATTCAATCAATCGTAAAAGCACTACAGGATGTTGCTTTAGTCTTGGATCAACAATGATTTCTTGGTTCAGTAGAAAACAATTAGTTGTTGCTCAAAGTTCTACTGAAGCAGAATATATGGCTGCTTCTATGGGAGCTCGAGAAGTAGTATGGTTAAGGAAGTTACTATTTGGATTGTTTGGCAAGCGTCTAAAACCTAAAGTAATTCATTGTGACAATCTAAGTTGCATCAAACTTTCAGTAAATCCAGTTTTTAACAATCGGTCCAAACACATAGAAATTCCTTATCACTACATAAGAAACATGGTAGACAAAGATATTATCAAATTGGTCTACATCAGTATTGAAGAACAAAATGCTGATATTTTTACCAAGCCTCTTGCAAAGTTGAAAATCGAGTACTTTCGAAAGAAACTTATTATTAAGTTATGATTAAATTCTTGAGATTCAATCTCTTAAATATGTAAATTGATGTATTTATGAATAAAATAAAATAAAATATTGCAATATTGTGTATTTTTGGAAAGGTGACGATCTTTCATATGTGTGGGGTCACTATTGTGAGGTGACGACCTACAATAGTTTGACCCATTTAAGTTATCATTTAATCCAATTCCGAATTAGTCGGGGATTACGATAACTTGTGGTTCAAGTTTTGATTCGGATTGCGCCGGATATCTTGACACCTATACTTATCACTAAATCCAGTTCCGAATTGAGTTGGGGATTGTGATAAATTCTTCTATCAGGTTAAGTAGATTAAACTTGTATTTCGGACCTTGCCGGCTACCTTGTTATAAAGTAATTAAGTGTTATTACTAAAATCTAGTTTTGAATTGAGTCGGGGATTTCAATAACACTCACATCATGAGATCATGATTCTAATCAATCCTCTCTAAGAGGGAATATTAAATTATAGCTTCGATTTGATTGACTTATATAATCGAATGAATTATATTTATCAGATTTGATATGCTCATATATATATATATATTTATATATTATGGTTATCAATATTTATCATAGCCGATTACATAGAATATATTCCATATTGATTCGGGCATTATCACATATATGTTCTACGTAACTATTAATGGAATCGACTTAGTTGATATCGGCTGATGATGATAGTAGTGTTACGGTAACTATTATCTGATAGTTATCGTAACACATACATATAATAAATGATGTGTTACGATAACTATCGGATAATAGTTATATGTAACATTGTGTTGTTACAGTATACTAATACAATTTGTTAGATGCATAAACAACAATATGAAAGGGTATGATATGTAGGACATGACCCTGCGTGGCTGAAGCCATGTACGGTCACATGACCCTATACAATATATTTAATCACAATCGTATGTGTTGAGGAAAGACAATCAATTACAATGTGCATTTCTTCTCAGCAACATATCGAATATATAATTCTGCATTCATAATTCAGTAAATAAATACATACTTAGATAATATATTGTGAAAAACACATCAAAGAGCATCAAAATCTCTCTATTAAAGATCTTAATTCCTAACAAGGAAGAGAACAAAAAGTTTTATGAGCTACAATTTTCTCTTCTATGTTTTCTCCCAAACCTTTTAGAGTATTGACAACCTCATCAACACGAAGAAAATAAGCATCAATATTCTCATTTTCCTTCATACGAAGACTTTCAAAAACAGCCCGGTGAGTTTGAACTTTTGCCTTCCTAACTTTGTCATCACCATGATAGACATTATGCAGTTTGTCCCAAACTTCCTTTGCTGTAGTACAATGCATAACTTTTACAAATTCTGATTCAGTTAGGCCACATAGAATAGCATTCATAGCCTTGACATTGTTCTCAAATTCCTTTTTGATGTCAGCATCCATAGGAGGTTGAGCTGGAATAGTGTAGCCATTGACAACACTGAGATAAACATCACAGCCTAAAGACATGATGTAAGTCTTCATGTGAACACTCCAAAAAATATAGTTGTTCCCATCAAATAAAGGTGCACGGTTCATAGCAAGATCTTTGAAGGCACTCATGGTAGACACCAAGATCGAACTCTCAATCTTTTAAGCAGGGGAAGAGAGTGACCTTCTCTGATACCAATTGAAAAACCGAAAAATGTTGAGAGGGGGAGGGGTGAATCAATATTTTAAGCATTCAAAGTAAATTATCAATATTAGAGAACGCGAACACATAAAGAAGTGACAAGACACAAAATTTCTCTCGCGGAAACGCCAAGATGGGTAAAAAACCACGGCACCACTAATTTCAAACGGGCAACAAACCTTTAATCCAAGAGCTACAAGTCTTCACAGTCTCGTTACAGAACAGTCTTTAACCTGTCTTAAAGGCAACAACCTTTTTCTTGTAGGTGATTTGAGAAATACAAAACAAAAATAATTTCTATGTCTTCACAGAAAACACAAAGACGCTCTGGTTCAAGATTATTAAAACTCCAAGGCTGCATGCCAAACAAAAGTCTATACTGAATTAACACAAAAGATTTTCAAAATCTCTTCTTAAGAACCATTCGGTGATTTTCCTGCCTCAGTAGATGCCATTCGAACAGTTCTGTCTTCACAGATATATTCAAGAAATCAAGTCCTAAAAGAGATGTGTCTACACAAGACTCAATAGCTCTCTTTGATATGCACGCACTACTCACACCTTTTCTTCTTACACACGTGTCATTTTTGTATATCTTTTACCATCTTTTGAGATTTTTTTAAAACACGCACAACATGTACTGAACACACGACACCCTCTTTTCTTTTCTCCAACTTTATATACTTTTCATTTTTGTTTTGTTTTTTAAAACTTGTGAACATACATCCCCGTATGAATTCGTATGTTGCCTCTTTCATATCATATTTAAAAAACAACTCCAAAAACAAGGTCACTCACGACGCAGTTTTCATTTCTTTTTGATCCTTTGTAAAAAACTAACCGCTCACACACACTGCTTACCACTCAAAGACGGTAACCGAAGAATCACATTCCATACGGATGAAACACCTGACTATATCCTTCAGATACTCGAGCACAAAAAACACTCACCAGCTGGCACGTGCGTCATCATTTTAGTTTTCTAAAAAACCGTAACACTGTTATAAGCCGGGATATATATTTTTAGCTTTAGCACGCATAGTCTTTCTAAAACGCAACCATGCCGTGTTATTAAATCCACACGTTTGAGTTTTGGTTGCCTTTACACGACATGCACTCTGTTTATTACAGCTCGCTCACGAAGAGGAAGTTTTTTTTTGCTTAGAAAAACTTCATAGAAAACCTCATTTTTGTACGTATAAAACAAAGATCCATTTTTTTTTGGCCGGCAACCAGTCTGCCGAATCTATCACCATTTACTGCTTCTTTTTGATGCTTTCATCATACCTTGTTGCGCTCGAACAGAATGATTTGTCATTATGTTTTTTGTCTCATAGTTAGACACACTCGAGTAACCTCTTCAGATGTCAACACATAATGATTGAACAAGAGAACATTAACTCCTTGAAGGAGCGTGTTGAATGCCAAGAGGAAACGCAAGGAACCATTCTTTAGGAATGAAAGAGCACGTCGAATGCTAGCAGAAAGCCGTTTTGAACAGGGCACATCAACGATGCCGCAATAAAAGACAGCTAGAAATGTGCAGTTATACAAGAGGAAGAAAATATATATGAAGCTGCAAGCATACAACTTGGTTAGGACACATGTCAATTGCAACAGGAGAAGCTGATTGGCTCTCATGTAAAGAAGCGTAGGGGATAAACACTGCCACTGAACACTTCAAAACACATGTGAACATATAAGAGCTGGAGCATTCAAACGATAAATGCAGGATGCATTCGTCAACAGACTTCAGAAAATAATGTGAAGGCTTGAGAAAGCAATGAAAAATACCAACAATATTCCTACATCTTGGCTGGTGTATGCCACTCCATCCAGTTGAAGTTCCTTACAATTAGCTTCCGCTGCAATTTGCTCCGCAACCTCAGTTGACAACCAAGGTTCTTGTTTTGGAAAGATGATATGACAAATCCAGTCATTGATTGAATGATTGATGATTAAATCCCTCTTCTTGTTGCTAAAATCAGCTGTATTGATGTGCTTGATCTAAATAAAAACTCCATTATTCTCCAGAGTTCTAGCACAATCTATTAGAGTCTTGTTTCTTCTTTCAGCGACTCCATTTTGTTTAGGGGTTCTCGGTGTAGACATCTGTCTTTTTATCCCATGTTCCTCGCAGTAGTGGGTGAACTCTTTAGAGGTGTACTCACCTCTTCTGTCTGACCTCAGACACTTCAAACTTTTACCGGTCTCCTTCTCCACTCGAGCCTTATAGATTTTGAACATGTCAAAGGCCTCTAATTTTTCTTTAAGGAAGATTGTCCACATCATTCTTGAAAACTCATCTACAAAGAGCATGAAATACCTGTCTCCATGGTAGCTCTTTGTCCTCATAGTTCCACACAAGTCTGTGTGAACAAGATCCAAGACTTTTTCAATAGAAAAAGACTTGCTGCTAAAGCTTGTACCTGTCAGTTTTCCTAACTGACATTCTTTACACATAGCCCTGTCAAGCTTTGTAAAATCAGGAAGCCCTTTGACTTACTTCTTCTTGCTTACTTTGACAATACTGTCAAAGTTTATGGGGCAAAGCCTTTTGTGCCACTACCAGTGATTGTTCTCTTTTGTCATAAGGCAAATTTTCTCTCTCCCCATTTGCAGTAGCAATGAGGCAAGCCCCCTCGGTTGAGTTTAGGTAGAACAGGTTCCCTTTACTCTGTCTACTGGTGGTAACATGACCTTGTAATTGATTCTTGACAATACAAGAACCTTGCCCAAACTCCAACATGTATCATTTGTTGTTTAGTTGAGCCACACTCATTAGATTGTACATGATTCCTTCCACCCAGTACACATCTTCGCATACAACTTCATTGCCAAGTGCTATTGAGACTCTCCCTCTGATAGCATAGGGAGCATTGTTACCAAACGTCACCAATCCACCACCATTAAGCATTAGGTTGATGGACTTGTTTTTGTCACCAGTCATGTGGTGAGTGCATCCACTGTCAATGATCCAGTCATCACATTGATGAGAACTTGAGAGAAGTGCCATTTCACTTATCACTGTGCTTTCTTCTTTAATTGCAACGGAGGCAATTTCATCATCTCTCGATTCTTCAGATTCATTGTCCGTGACACCTTCCTCAGCAAGGTAGCACTCCTTTCCTTTGTTCTTGAATCGGTTGAACTTTTCTTTATTTTCGTTTTCTGGACACCTTGCAACAATGTGTCGTATCTTATTGCGAGAAAAACATTTGAATGGAAGTTTCCCTTTGTACTTCCTTTTTCCTCTTGGAAATCTCCTTGCGATGAGTGCTTCAAACTCATCCTGCTCTAGTTCTTCTGAGAGTAGATTTTCAATAAAATTTCTAGACTTACTGGTAGAACTATTACTAGTGTCTCTTCCTTTCTTTGTGGAAGCAATATTCACATAGGACTCAAAAGAAGCATCTATCATGGGTAAGCTGTTATCATAATTGCTTAATTCAAAAGCAGTCAACTTACTGATAAGAGTGTTAAGAGTGACTTGAGATGCGCTTACTGATTTGACATCATGTATGGCTGAGATCTTTATAGCATATTGTGGCCTTAGCGTCCTTAGTATCTTGCTCACTCAGTGTTCCTCTAGCGCTTTTGATGGAGTTCATCACTTCTTTTATTCTATTGCTGCAGTGCTCAATGTCTTCTCCTTTGTTCATCTTCATATCATCATATTTGCCTCTAAGGCTTTCTACCTTTGTTCTTTGAACATGTGGGTCGCCTCCATACATAGTTTGTAGCTTTGCCCACATTTTGCAAGCAGTAGTCAGATGTTCAATTTCTGCATATACATGGTCAGGTAGCATACTTGCTATCATATCCATTGCTCCTATGTGCTCACTACTGATCTTCTATTGATCAACTGTCAAGGTACCGGTGGGTCGCTGTAATCATTGATTACATGAGTCCAGTATTGTTCTCTAGTGGTTTTCATGTACAACTTCATTTTGTTGCACCATAAGGTGAAGTTTTCCTTAAAAAACTTGGGTCCTTCTTTCCTCATCATTAGATCTTTTCCTTGTTGCGGTTAAGCAGCTTAGAAAATGTACTTGGCTCTGATAACAATTGATGGTCCCAACCGGTGCTGAGAGGGGCGGGGTGAATCAACACTGGCTAAAGTTTGAAAACGTAACTGATATAATTTAACTAAAATTGCATGCAGAACAGATTCTATCACATAAATAGATATTACAAGATCAAAGCAATAGACAACACCAGATGTATCACGTGGGAACCCAAAGCGGGAAAAACCACGGTGTGAGTAGACCTCACAAATTTTGCACTCTTCTGAAGTGCGCACTGTTAGGAGCCTTCCTTGTTAAAGGATTACAAACGCGTTGTTAGATTTGATCCAGTTAAGGGATTTAAGAAATAAGGCCTGTTAAAGCCTGCCTTGTTAGAGGACTTTAGAACATCTACTAGATGTCACCCGGTTAAGGGATTTAATACAAGACACCTGTTAATGTCCACCCAAATACTGAGATTTTGCTATTGCAATTGTTAGAGAGCAGTAGAGAGTTTGATCTTCTTGAGATGGCTTTGCTGAGCTTGATAATATCGCTGTGTTCATCAACTGAGAGTCATCACTAGGCACTACCGGTATGATCTTTCTAGATTGTTGTGCTTCCTTGCACACTCCTCTCTTCTTCTTTTCTTCACCTTTCCATAGCTTCTTTCAGCGTACAGGTTCACCCTTTTTCTTCTTGGCAGAATGAAGGCAAATGATATGCTTCACAGGTTGAAGAATAAATAGTCTTCTTGCTCTTCCCGCTTTTTGTATGCGCAACCTCCGCAAAGATCTACTTTGGATCCATCATCCAGCTGAGTCTCAGTTTATAGAGCAAACATCAGATGCATGCCATATGCTTTTTTTTTGTTTTATAAAGGAATTGACAGATGCGTGGCGCGAACTTTCCTTTACTCCTTAACTTGAGATTCCCCGATGTTTTAATGCCTTAATTGTCGGCATTAAATCCTTCAATTGTGCCTCGCACCGATCTTTTTCATAAGGCAAAGTCATTCGGATTTTGTGCAACAAATCTCGGTTGAAGAGTAACATAAGTGTTTGTCAACTGTGACTTTCACCGGTTCATCAGTCTCGATGATATCTAATTGATCAGAGATGATCGGTTTACATCCTTAGGTAGTGTACAAGTCTTTGCCTTCACCTGTCACTCTTCTTTTCTCTTTATATCCTGGTTTGGTTCCTTGGTTCCGGTTATATACTTTACTGGTCATTGTTCTGGATGCTCTGGTTACCTTGCTTGGTTACCAGTTGCTCCGATTACTGGTTAGTGACTTCACCGGTCACAATACTCCTTGCTCAATATGTGTCACCGGTTTCCTAACCAGTCTCTGCTATAAACTACAACTGCTTACTATTATTGTCAATTGTTCCTCATTGAACAATGTGTTTGAACACTGTTTGCATCCTTAGACATCAATGACAACACCACTTTGCCATATAACGGTTACATCCTTACCGGTTAATGCCAACATTCTTCTGATAAAAATCTCTTCTTAGCTTAAGTCAAATCTTCAACATTAAGCACAAGATGCTTTCTGAAATGAATCCACTCTTTAATGAAGGAATGAGTTTTGTCCAAACCTTCTTGGTTCTAAGGGTTTCCGTCCTCAGAACAATCCGGTCACTGGATGTCGGCTACAAGAGAAATAGTCTCAATATAATATTCTCATAACATCTCCAAATGAGAGTAGAACTCCACTTATAAGCCTCTTTGGTCGGTTGACTCACCTCCAAGCAATGTGGGATAAAAGTCACTTTAAATTTATAACATCACTTTATAAAGTCACTTTTATTTTATAATGTTATTTTATAACATAAAGTAACTTTAACTCATTAAATAATATATTATTTTTTCCATTTCTCTACCAATAAAGTTGACTGGAAAATCATCCCTATTAATATTTTATTAGCCTATTGGGATGAGAAAATAGGCTAAACATCTCCTCATCGATTTAGTAAGAAGCGGACATTACAGTGGAATTTGTGTTGAAGTTGAGTAGCTGCGACAGAGACTTCAACATTGAGTTTTGCTGTTACCTTCTACATTTGGTTATGTTAGACATTTTGATGAGCCATATTGTTGATGCGCGTATTGCTTCAGTTCGCACATCTTTGGTGACATGGACTTCATGTATTATTTGGCACCACTGTCGTCACCAATGACAGGGGTAATTGCTATTGGGTCGTGTTTGGCATCATCATACATTTCACTGTCAGTGTGAACCGATTGTTTATTGTCGGTTCCATGTTTATTTTGTAACATTTGGATAGCCAGCTTTATTATCGACATCATCTTTATTCGCACTTGATACTCTTAATGATGCCTGTTTTGTATTCTCGGCATCGCCACATTTGTAACCCTCAAGGTGATGGCGCTTCACCTTACTTGGTGGAATGGCAAGTAAGGTGAAGCATCACCTTCCTAGGCGCACTTATGATTATCGTAAGTCTTCATTTGTTATGTATGATTTTCACTGGTTGTCCCGTATTGGTTTCGGGCGTGATCAACAAGGTAGGCACGAAGTATGGAGTATTGGTTCCTTCAGTATTTGATACTCTGTGAAATATTTTATAAGAGAGATATATATCAGAATCAGAGCGGACATTCTCATGCTCTGTGTGTGAACTATATCATATGCGGCCTTCTCTTTTATGCATTGTATTTAGTTTCAGTTGTTTTATATCATCGTACATGATCATTGTGTGATCATTTGAGTATTACTTGTGAGCAAGACATTATTAGTCTTATTGACTGTCAAGCTGTGACGTCAATGAGATCAAGTTTTTGTATTTGGTATTGAATCTCAATAAAGGTGATACTATTTTTGTGGGCTGGGTTGTTTCCCTCGGTGAGGAGGGTTTTTCCCAGGATAAAGGATTGTGCCTTCTACTTATGTTCAGTTTTGTTTTATGTTCTCTTTCATTCTGCTATTTTTTGGTTCATTTCTAACATGGTATCAAAGCCGGTCTGACTATCTCGATCTAGAACCAAAAGCACCTTGTCATTCATGTCAGTTGTTTTTTTGTTCTCAACGTGTGCCAATGGTTAACAGCTAGAAAGTTGAAGATAGACTCGATGGTTCCTCTAACTTCTCTTCATGGAAATTTAGGATTTTGATTGCACTTGAGGAGATCGACCTTGACTATGTAAATTTTGACCCGTAGAACCTTCTGATGATGCTGAGAAAATTTTGTGGAAAAATAATAGTTAGGGCTAAGAAAATTTTGATTGACTCTGTGAAGGATCATTTGGTTCCCATTATTTCCAAATTGTCTTTAGCAAATAAGATGTTTCAGACTTTAAAAGATTTATACGAGTTCAGTAACACCAACAGTACCTTAGCTCTGAGACGACAGATTCTACATATTAAGATGGCTTGAGGAGAATCAATAGTATCCTAGTTTATGAAGATCACAAAACTAAAAGATCAGCTAAGTGCAATTGGTGATTCTATCCCAGAAAAGGACTTAGTTATGCTTGCCATGAATGGATTTCCCTAGTCTTGGGAAAAATTCATTCAAGGTATCAGTGGAAGAGATGACCTCCCTAAATTTGACAGATTGAGACCTGATTGCATTCTACAATTAAGAAGAATGCAAACTTGAAGCTCAAGGTAATGGTCGCAAAAACCATCATGATGATGATCAAGTTCTTGCTGCCCACATCTCTAAAGGAAAAGGGAAGAAGGGGTATTAAGAGATTCAGTGATAAAGGTTCAACTCTCAAAAGAAAGAAAATTGACATTTCAAAGGTTCAGTGCTCTAGACGTAACAAGTTTGGTCACTATGCTAGAGAATGCACCTTAAGGCCAAAGCCTCAAGCCTCTGCTGCTCTTGTTGAGAACTCTTCTCCTAAAAAGGAATCATGCGATGACCCTAAAGGATTTTGTTTTATCTCCGGTTTGTCTAGTAATATTCCTACAAACAATGATACCTGGCTGATTGACAGTGGAGCTTCGTGTCACATCACCAGCTACTGTGATCATCTATTCAACTTGAAGGATAAGGACTCACATCTTCAAGTTATCATTGGAGATGATGCAAGCTATTCAGTTAAGGGAGCTCGTTCCACTTCTTTTCAACTAGATTCAGGCATTTCGATTCACTTGAGTGATGTTCTCTTTGTGCCTGGCATAAAGAGAAATCTGATTTCAATTTCAGCTCTAGAAGACAAAGGATATCATGTTTCTTTTGTTGATGGTAAAGTCTTTGCATGGAAGAACTCAAATTTTCTTTCAGCTCATGAGATTGGAGTTTGTCATGATAGTCTCTACAAGCTTTCAGCCCGTCCCATTCAAGCTCTTGCTCATTCTTCTTTAAATTTCAGAATCTTAGCCTCTATGGATAAAGCTGTCATTGGTTTTCCAAAGCAGAATCAAGACCATGAAGGAATTTGCAAGGAATGCGCTCTAGGTAAGAACACTAAGAGTACTTTTCATAGTAGTGAATCTAGAGCTAAAGAAATTCTAGAATTAATTCATTTAGATTTATGTGGCCCCATGTCTGTTGCTTCTCTTAGTGGTTACTTGTATTATATTACTTTTATTGATGACTTCTCTGTTATTACTAATTGGTTACTAAGAGGGGGGGTGAAACAGTAAATACTATTTCTGTCTTAATTAAACCTTGTTTGTAGATTCTTGCAGAATAAACAACATACAATTAACCATTCATAAATAGAAATAGAAATACTCAGATCAACATAGCATATGTACGTGGAAGCCCTCGGTTAGAAGGAGAAAACCACGGTGAGACAAAGCTCACAACTTCACTACTGCAGTAATAAAGGTGTCCGGTTAAGAGCTTACAATGCACTTGCAAGAGTGCTACCCAGTAAAGGGATTTGGTAGAAGATCGGTTAAGATCTTGACTCTGTTAGGAGCCGCCTTGTTAAAGGATTTTCAACATCAATTAAGATGCTACCCGGTTAAAGGATTTATACAAAGAACCTATTAGGGTTCACCATGATAAAGGGATTTGAATATGCTTTAACAGAATAAAAGCAATGATCTGAATTGACACTTTATGTCTGATTAGATCATACTTGTTAACCTTTTTGCTTAGCCTGGTTGTTGAACTTCTCTCCCTTTCAACTCTTGTGACCATAGCTTCTCTCAGAAGATATCTCTCTCCTGCTCTATATTTTCAACAACTCTTTTGTGTCCTATGACTTGAATTTATAAGAAATTAATCTTATTAAAACCCAACTCATAGAACCGCCAAGCGATAAACTCACCCAAAAATCATGCAACAAAAAGCTTTGCGAGATGATCTTGAGTTTACCTTGAAACATCCGCGTAGAAGTAAAACTAACTCTTGTTAAAAAGCTAACTCCAGTTCTAAATGGTGGATGCTCTATATAATCTGTTTTTAAATCAGATAGCTCTGCATAATCCGGTGTAGATTATTATGCACTCGACTGGTATCAATCTTATACCCGGTTCATCCCCTGTATGCACTATAAGACCGGTACTATGTACTCTCTTTGATCTACCGGTGCATCTCCTCTGTTTAGTCTACTGGTGCCTATAAAGAAGTGAGTGATCTACCGATGTACCTATACCGGTGGGAATGATGTTTGCATCTAACTTCACCAATGACAACTTAAATTTGCCAACAATCTTCCCCTTTGGCATTGGTGGCAAAACATCACTCACTCATCACAGTTAATTCCTTGTCCTGTAGACTTCACCTGTGTGTGTGCTTCAACTCTTCTGTCTGTAGACTTCCCCTGTTCTTGTGCTGCCTTCTGCTCTGTAGCTGAATCAACTCTAAACTAACTCCTGTTAAAAAGCTAACTCTAGTTCTCAACAGTGGATGCTCCGTATAATCTGGTGTTAAATCAGACAGCTTCGCATAATCCAATGCGGATTATTATGCTCTCAATCGGTATCAATCTTATACCCGTATCATCACTTGTATGCACTATAAGACCTGTACTATGTACTCTCTTTGATCTACCAGTGCATCTCCTCTGTTTAGTCTACCGGTGCATATACTATGTTTAGTCTACCGGGGCTTATAAAGAAGTATGAGTGATCTACTGGTGTACCTATACCGGTGGGAATGATGTTTGCATCTAACTTCACCAATGACAACTTAAATTTGCCAACAACCTTCCCCTTTGGCATTGGTGGCAAAACATCACTCACTCATCATAGTTAATTCCTTGTCCTGTAGACTTCACCTGTGTGTGTGCTTCAGCTCTTTTGTTTGTAGACTTCCTCTGTTCTTGTGCTGCCTTTTGCTCTGTAGCTGAATCAACTCTATATGTATCCTTTCTGAACTTCTTCCTTTTTGATCTTCTCCCCTTTCCCTGCTGTCTTCTTCCCCTTTTTGCCTCCATAGGACAAAGGGTTATGCGGTACTGATTGGTTTACATCTGTAACTTTAAGAAGATGCCCTTGTACACTTTCTTCGCTGTATGAAGAAAAGGGTTCCATTGACCGATGACATGTGCTATATTTTTTTGTGCTGCTTTTAGAGAGACAATTATGTTCTCCATGTCCTTTATAGTCTTGTAGGCCGGTTCATTGATCAAATTCTCAGCTTCAGTTGCAGTCCTTTGTATTAAATTAAATGTTGGGGCCACAAATAATTGAAATCCAATAAGATCTTGGATTCTCTTGGTTTTCTCTTCAGATGCCTTTCTCAGAATGAGAGCTAGGCTTGTCATTTCTTTGCTGAAATCGGTTGTAGATGTATTCTTTATGTTAAACTGGGAAGATAGAGTTCTTATGTCTTCAGAAGTCATAGATGACTTCTTTGTGATATCTTGCACAAAAGTATCAAAATTTGAAGTCCTTGTCATCAGACTTCTTACAACTTGTAATTGGTGTTGAAGTACCCTTATGTTGGTTGATACCGTTACTTTTATCTCTTCAACCTATTTGTGGAGAATTTCTATTCTCTTTTGCTCATAGTGATCAATGGCAATTGTCTCCGAATCGGTGACATCTTCTCCGATCGCTTGAGCCAAAATCTCCAATTGGTCAATTACAGGTTCATCTTCATCAATGTTTGCATTCGGTACAAAGTTGCACAGGATGTTCTTTACACTTGTGAGAACCATGTCCTGTTTTCTCTTTGTTAGCTCCTTTAGTTGCCTAGTTGACATTTTGCTTATGTCAACCAAAGTCTCGCTAGCCTTGCTCTTCTTGGCTTCTGTGTCTGCTGCAAAGGATAACTTCCTCTTGGATGAGGACGGACTTGGAACATCTACTTGTTCCTTTTGTTTTGGCTCTTGTACCGGTTGTTCTTGCTTAATACGTATAGGTAACTCTTGTTCCTGTTCATTCTGCCGTTCTTGTTTTTCTTCATTACCCGGTTTTACCATCTCTTCCGGTATTACCACATGTTCCAGTTGTGCCACCTTTTTTGGTAGGACCTCTTCTGCTGGTCTTTCTACCTCTTGCTGTACTTCCCCTTCCGGTAGTACCTCTACTTCTGGTTGTGCATCTTCTTCCCGTTGCACTAGCTCTTCTGGTGGGGCTTCCTCTTTGTGCTTCTCTTCAGCTGTATGTAGATAAACCACAACAATTTCTTCTTCACCAGTTGTGTTGTCAGTGGTCATCTTAACTGATGACTCTCCTAGATTCACCTGTTCACCAGATGTGAACTGTTCCTTAGGAATTTCTTGCTCACTGATTGTTGGTTCTTAACGAGTAGTGAATTGAACCGGTGGTTCTTGTACTGTTTCAAGTTGATCCTGTGGACCTGTTGCCTTGAGAGCGCTAAAATCATATTGTTGCCAGAAATCTAGTCTCTTTATAGACTTCGTTCTCATAACCATTTACTATCTTGGCAACCCTATTCTTTGTATCCAGATTCATGGATACTTCCTCCATTAGAAGTTTAATTATTTCTTCACTGAGACTAGGTTGCACCTGTGACAGTGTCTCCTTAACAATTCTACTATCGGAGCCTAGACCGGTTCTCCATTGAGTCATTAGTCTTGTATTTAGTTCAGGAGGAAATTTAGACCTATAGTCTCTTGGAGTTCTGTTGTAATCCAAGAAGGTTTCCAATAGAGCCACTATTATTGCTTGTTTATCTTCCTCTCCTAGCACACTATACCATTTAGCCGCATTGGCTACTTCTCCAAAATCCATTACTTCATCTACTATATCATTAACAGTCATGGTGCGAGCCTTACCTTTTTCTGGAGAAACAAGAATGGTTGGAGGAGTTGGATCACCACCTTTGTCGTCAGTGATATTGATGATGACCGGTTCAGTCGATACCTTAGCCTTCACTTGAGCTTCGGCTCCTAGAATTCCCTTTCCTTTACCGGTATCTTTGACCGGTGGCTCAATGTTCTTCTAGCATGATTCTTCTACTTGTTGTTGGGTTTGAAGAAGTTTAGTCCATGTTGCCACACCTTCCTCGTGAACCTTGTCAACTCCTCCAACAAGCATTTGACTGACCCTTTTCTTAACACAAAGTTTTGCTTGTGCAATTCTTCTTATTGAGTGCTCTCGTCTTGAGTGAGATGATTTTGAACCTCAAGCAGAGCCCTAATCCTTAGCTCCTTTTCTCTTTCGATTGAAGCTTTCCATCTTGCTTCAAGAATTTCTTGGAGATCCTCAGGGACGACCTTATGAAGTTCGGTAGGAGTAAGATTAAACTTGTGAATGCAATAGACTACCGCTTCTATTTTCCTCGTCTTCTTCATTCGCCAGATCATACGTCCTTGCTACTGATGGCATACCACCTGAATTCTTTAATGCTGCCACGTATTCATCAATTGTGGGCTTTCTTGCTCTTGGTGCATCTTCCTTCACCGGTTTAGCAGATTTCCTCTTGCGGACCAAAGGAGTTGGGTCTTCAGTTTTCGTTCCTTCTGTTTCTTCCCCTTGAACGCTGGTCGCTTGTTGTGCTTTCTTCTTTTGAGCTTTTGGTTGTTTTGCTGCTGGTTTCTTCTTGCGGACCAGAGGAGTTGGGTCTTCAGTTTTCGTTCCTTCTGTTTCTTCCCCTTGAACGCTGGTCGCTTGTTGTGCTTTCTTCTTTTGAGCTTTGGGTTGTTCTGCTGCCGGTTTCTTCTTAGGTGTAGGGGTCCTCTTCACATATGCATTCTTTATTAGTGCCTTTTTCTTTAGATTTTCCTAAATCTCTTTGAAGTTCCCAAACCGGTAAGCCGACAAGTCCAGATCACAATCTTGCAGGGCATCTGCATATGCCTTTGCTGTTTTTGCAGAGATTTCATACCCCAGTTCTGGAGCATACCCGGTTCGTGGTTCCACTGCTTGAATGATGTAGTGATCGGTGGAGACTAGAAAACACACATCGTCTTTGAAGGAGTCAACAATAGTTGATGGAATCCTTTCCCTAGTGTGCATTCTTAGCTGGAATGCCTCAAAGTAGTCAGTCATGACTTTTCCGAATTGGCTTCCCATTTGTTGGCCATATCACTGATTTGGATCATGATTGGTCGATCGTTTCCCCAAGTCACCTTACCTATTCTCGAAAAGAAGTTAGAATAGTAAAAATAAAGGCATACCAGTAGGGTTCCATACTTTAGGAATTTCTTATTGATGATACCGAGCTTCTTCAGATTCTGAAAAATCTGTCTTCGAAGCATTGTGCAAATATCGTACTGGTGATTGTTGTGCATTATTTGGCGAGCGACATGAATGGCTCCTCCCGGTACGCTATTCAGGTTACTTGATTGATAGATTTTGTAACTTATCACTGCAGATGCGAACCAAACTCCATCTTCAATGTCGTTGACGGTCATTAGCCGACTATCAGATTTCGATTTCGTCAATTTGGTGACCATGACATTGGAGATAGTTCTAAGGGTGGGAGGTCCCCCTTTGTTGCTATACCCGGTCACTCTGTGTAGGTCCTCCTTGGTGATTTTCGTGCATGCTCCTTTTGCAAGCCAGAAACCAGGTTCATGCACACGACTAAGAACCAGTAGTATCCAGTTCGGTCGGAAAATGATTGGGTAACAAACTCTGTTAATCAGCCCTGAGGACACCAAATTCGCATATTTGTCTTGAAGCTTTCCGTCTGTGCATAGTGAGAGGTACTTGCTTTGGATGAAAGTTTCACCCATTTCTTCTTGTTTCTCATGAATGAAAGCGGTGACATATTCTGTCATGAGAACTCCATCAGGTACAGATGACAGTGCACCAAACATGTCGTTTTCCCCATTCTGGACTACCATGATGTCGTAGAGGGGTCGGTCGATTTGATTTCCTTGAATCAACTTGGTGACAGATGATGATGCTGCCATTGTTATCAACTGGTTTACTCAGAAAGTAGCTTGATCGGTCTTACAGAAAATATCTTATTGATGATCAAAGTACGAGAATATTACTCAAGCATAAGAAATTGTTAATCACAAATCGCAAAGTAAAAGAAAATGAGTAATCCTCCTTTTTTTATATAGATTTAGGGCATAACGGTAATTACCAAACGGTAACTATTTGTTAACGGCTATAGTATTAATTACCTTACCTAACCTTTCTTTCCTTTTTTCACCAACCGATATTCAGGGTTTTTCTTGTTGAGCAAACCCCGGTTGATCAACGCTTACCTGTTCGGTTTTACTTACTGACTTATTCGGTTTGTTGCTCACTAGTCCTACCGGGAACAGTAGACGGGCTACCGGTTCTCTCTAAGCCCTTTTTAGGCTCAGTTTTCTGAAGAGATATCACCATCAACAGACGATGATCTTCCCTCTGTCTTCTCCTCAGCGGAGCTCTTTGATAACTTCTTGAACCAAATCTTCTTGACTTCTTTCTCGGTCTGTTTTCCCTTGTTGTTCTTTTCATTGGGAGACAAGGTCTTCATCATCGGTTTGATCGATCCTCTTCTTTTGTTAACTTGCCGGTTCTTACAATCTTTGGCCAGGTGTCCAACTTTGTTGCAGGTGTAACAGACTATCCCGGTTGCCTTCCATGGATTTACCCTTATTTTGTTAGGTGAATTACACTAGGAGTCATTATGGCTATGCATGCCACAGTTAACACAGTTGGTTGTGCTCCGGTTCTCATTCCTTTTAGGGAATATCAGTCTCGGTGGGGATCTAAATGCCATTGTCTTGGATCTACATTCATCAGCTTTGTGTCCAAACTTGTTGCATGCCTAGCAATAGCCCTTGAAGCCTCCCTTGCTTCCACTGGACACACTTGTGGGGCGAGACTAGCATTTAGTGGTCTTGTGGCCATATTTGCAACAATTTTTGCAATAACTATTAGTTGGCTTTACCGGTGCATTTTTGCAGTTACTTGTCTTATGGCCCGGTTTTTCACAGTGATTGCAAGAAGTGTTGAAGGTCTTTTTGCCCTTTTGTTCTACCGGTTTCTTCTTTTCCTTCTTACTTTTCTTGGCTCCAGATGGTTCACCGATTTCCTTGGTGTCTTGTCCGGTGAACCCAAGTCCTGTGGGATCTTTGTGCTTTTTTCGAGCTTTTAGTTGCTCATCAAACTTTACTGAACTTTCATTGTATCTTCTGAGGGTTTCATTCCTTTCTTCGAGTTCTTTCATCCGTTCCTTCAGTTGATACAGCTCAATTGTTAGCCTCTTGCATGCATCATCTTTATTATGCCAAATCTTTTGCATGTTGGCATTTTCTTGAGTGACTATTTGCATGTCTTCTTGAAGTTGTAGAACGACAAGATCACTTTCCCTTATAGCTTCTTCTGCCAGATTTCTTGCTCTCTCAGAGGTTGTTAGTGATTTAACTGTAGTGTTTCTTTTATCTTTAGCTTTCCTCTTTTTCTCAATCAGTGTAGTCATTCTTAGGGCATTATCTTCCTGCTCCCTTTTTAGGTTGGAGATCTGATCTGTT
Organism: Chamaecyparis obtusa; assembly: GCA_027943335.1. Classification (NCBI taxonomy): domain Eukaryota; kingdom Viridiplantae; phylum Streptophyta; class Pinopsida; order Cupressales; family Cupressaceae; genus Chamaecyparis; species Chamaecyparis obtusa. Next base: position 836,892 of record BSBK01000092.1, read on the forward strand.
AGGATTTGGTTCCTTTCCATGAGCTCAAGACTGCCTCCTCAGCTTCATCTGATCCACTTTGCTCAGAGAGTTCATTAATTGTTTCATTGCTCTCACTCAACTGCAGAGCCAACTCCTTTCTTTTAGCAAGGGATCTTCTCAGCCTATTCTCAAGAGAGGCAATGATGTCATTGGCTTCCTCAAGTTGCTTCTGATACCTATAACCCTCCATGATCTTTTTCTCAAGCGGTTAAGCTTTATATCTAAGAGAACTTGGCTCTGATACCAATTGTTATTACTAACTGGTTACTGAGAAGGGGGGTGAATCAATAAATACTATTTCTATCTTAATTAAACCTTGTTTGTAGATTCTTGCAGAATAAACAACATGCAATTAACCATTCATAGATAGAAATAGAAATACTTAGATCAACACAGCATATGTACGTGGAAACCCTTAGTTAGAAGGAGAAAACCATGGTGAGACAGAGCTCACAACTTCACTACTGCAGTAATAAAGGTGTCCGATTAAGATCTTACAAAGCACTTGGAAGAGTGCTTCCTGGTAAAGGGATTTGCTAGAAGATCGGTTAAGATCTTGACTCTATTAGGAGCCTCCTTGTTAAAGGACTTTCAACATCAATTAAGATGCTACCCGGTTAAAGGATTTATACAAAGAACCTATTAGGGTTCGCCCTGATAGAGGGATTTGAATATGCTTTAACAGAATAAAAGCAATGATCTGAATTGACACTTTATGTCTGATTAGATCATACTTGTTAACCTTTCTACTTAGCCTGGCTGTTGAACTTCTTTGCCTTTCACCTCTTGTGACCGTAGCTTGTCTCAAAAGATATCTCTCTCCTGCTCTATATTTTCAACAACTCTTTTGTGTCCTATGACCTGAATTTATAAGAAATTAATCTTATTAAAACCTAACTCATAGAACCGCCATGCTGTAAATTCACCCAAAAATCATGTAGCAAAAAGCTTTGCGAGATGATCTTGAGTTTACCTTGAAACATCCGCGTAGAAGTAAAACTAATTCCTGTTAAAAAGCTAACTCCATCTCTAAATGGTGGGTGCTCTGTATAATCCGGTTTTAAATCAGACAGCTCCGCATAATCCAGAGTGGATTATTATGCATTTGATCGGTGTCAATCTTATATCCGGTTCATCCCCTGTATGCACTATATGACTCGTACTATGTACTTTTTGTTTAGTCTACCGGTGCATATACTCTGTTTAGTCTATCGATGCCTATAAAGAAGTATGAGTGATCTACTGGTGTACCTATACCAGTGGGAATGATGTTTGCATCTAACTTCACCAATGACAACTTAAATTTGCCAACATTCTCTCATAAGTGTTGGATCTATTTTCTTAAGTCTAAGGAATCAGATGAAGTGTTGTCCCGTTTTAAAGCATTCAAAGCCTTGGTTGAAAATCTTTTTGACAAAAGGATTAAGATCCCAAGGTCTGATAATGGTGGAGAATTTGTGTTCGGGATTTTTCATAACTTTTGTGTTGAAGCTGAGATTAAGAGGGAGCTAAGTGTTCCCTATAATCCTCAACAAAATGGTGTGGCTGAAAGAAAGAATAGGATTGTTGTTGAGAAGGAAAAAGCTATGATCCATGATCAGAGCTTTCCTACCTTCCTATGGGCTGAAGCGTGCAGAACAATAGTACACATTCAAAATCGCAGCCCTCATCAGATTCTTGGTAACATGTCTCCTGAAGTAGCTTTCTCAGGATCAAAACCAGACATTAGTTACTTCAAAATTTTTGGATGCCCAATCTACATCCATATTCCAAAAGAGAAAAGATCAAAGTTAGAGACTTCAGGTAAAAAATGGATTTTTGTTGGATATAGTGATTCTTCTAAAGCTTTCAAAATTTATGTGCCTGGTCAAAAGCAAATTGAAATTAGTAGGGATGTTGACGTAGTGCAGATAAGAGAATCCAAAATAGATAGTCGAAACCTTACACTCACAACAACATTACAACGGAAAACACAACAAAGCAAATTCTCAAATAGTATTTTCATTCAACATGCTTGACTGTAAGGCCTTCCGCGTTACGGCCAAATACAAACAATTACAACAGTAATTCTGCAAGACCTCGCAAGATCCAACTCCAAGTTAGCCAGATCTGTAACAATAGGCTACATCAAACTAGTAGAAACCCCAAGAAGAATCTAAACTTGTGCTCACAAGCAACCAAGCAACCTTCTTGTCTTCCAAGCCCACACTTAGCTACTAGCTCTGTTCAATATCATTCCTCTTTTCTACTCCCTCTCAATGATCTCCTTACAAATCTACCTGGACCTTTCTTAAATACACTTCTTCAACCACAAGTCGGTTGGAAGAAAGAAATAACTCCTAAGTCCAAGTCGGCTCCTAAAACAAACAAATATTAATGCAATACAAGTTGGCTCTCAAATAGCCTTACAATTAATTAATTTTCCATGTCGGCCTCTAGATCTACCTAGGAGAATACAACATAAGGTACCCACATTAAATACATCAAGTCAACCTACTAAATCCACAAGAACTCCAATCAATAAGCCAAACTACCGAGCGTCAGCAAAACAACCGAGCAAGCTAGGCATCAGCAAGCAAGCATGTTGATCGAGCACCACAAGCATCGCCGAGAATAGGTTTTGTCAAGTTCCTTCAGCGACCGAGTCCTTCAGTTACCGAGTCCCTCGGTTAATACTGCAACCGAGCTATACTCCTTCGACCGAGCCCCTTGGTCAATACTGTAACCGAGGAACACAGGGACAAAACTCTTCAACATGCAGGATAGCCAACTACCCTAAGATGGTCCTGCATCAGATTTCACTTTTGATGAAGATATGGCTTGCAAGTCCGTCAAAGAGTCTAACATTGTAAATGATGAAGAAGATCTTGAGCACTCTCAAGATCTTGTCATGTCTGATCCGGATCCTCTTTCAGAAATTCAAAGGGAGAATGAAGATTCAGAAAATCCTGCTACTCAACCTGATCCAGTTGTTTCTTCAGATCCCAACTCTACTCCATCCAATAAGAAAAGACCGTTATGGGCTAGGAACATTGTGGAAGAGGCTGAACCTTTTGCAGCTCCTCGTGGCACCTTTAGAGAAAGCAAACAGCCTCATAAGTTTGCTGGTTATGTTGCATTAATGAGTCACATAATTGCTTCTGAACCTCCTAATGTTGAAGAAGCTTCAAAACATCAAGTGTGGAAAGATGCCATGATAGAAGAATATCAGTCCATCATAAAAAATGATGTATGAGACATTGTCCTAAGGCCTAAAGGTAATTCAATAGTTTCATCCAAATGGTTATTCAAGATTAAACATGCAACTGATGGAAGTATAGATAAGTACAAGGCTGAATTTGTAGCTTGAGGTTTTTCCCAAAAGGAAGGCATAGACTATGATGAAACCTTTGCACTGGTGGCTCACTACACCTCCATTAGAACCATTATAGCCATTGCTGCAGTAAGGGGTTGGAAACTTCATTAAATGAATGTGAAAACAACTTTCTTAAATGGAGTTGTTGAAGAGGAAGTTTCTTTAGAGCAGCTGGAAGGATTCAACATTCATACAAAGAGTCTCATATGTGCAGGCTGAAAAAAACATTATATGGACTCAAACAAGCTTCCCGTGCTTGGTATGAGAGAATTGATGAGTATCTTTTGAGCTTAGTTTTTCAATGATGCTGATCCTAATCTATACTTTAAGGTTCATAATGATAAAATTCTGATCTTAGTCTTGTATGTAGATGATTTATTTCTCTCAGGTAATGATGATCTCATCATCACATGCAAGAAGGAGCTAACTTCAGAATTTGAAATGAAAGACCTTGGTATGCGGCATTATTTTCTTGGCCTTGAAGCATCACCCTTCCTAGGCGCACCTTATGATTATCGTAAGTCTTCATTTGTTATGTATGATTTTCATTGGTTGTCCCGTATTGGTTCCGGGCGTGATCAACAGGGCAGGCACAAAGTATAAAGCATTGGTTCCTTCTGTATTTGACACTTTGTGAAGTATTTTATAAGAGAGATATATATCAGAATCAAAGCGGACATTCTCATGCTCCATGAGTGAGCTATATCATATGCGGCCTTCTCTTTTATGCATTGTATTTAGTTTCAGTTGTTCTATATCATCATACATGATCATTGTCTGATCATTTGGGTATTTCTTGTGAGCAAGACATTATAAGTCTTATTGACTGTCAAGCTGTGACGTCAATGAGAACAGGTTTTTGTGTTTGGTATTGAATCTCAATAAAGGTGATACTATTTTTGTGGGCTGGGTTGTTTCCCTTGGTGAGGAGGGTTTTTCCCAGGTTAAAGTATTATGCCTTCTGCTTATGTTCAGTTTTGTTTTATGTTCTCTTTCATTCTGCTATTTTCTGGTTCATTTCTAACAATTTGGAGCCAATTTTGACTTGAGCGGAAGAACCCGAGCAGAATTTGATCAGTTTTAGGCCTTATTTTAATATTTTTTTATAGATCTTTTTTCGTCCATTTTGGTCAATTCGACCCTCCAAACCTAAAATAGGCCACTAGAAAAGGCCAAAAAGGTCAAACATGAGGATGGTCCTGAGGCTGAGATTCCTGGTACCAATGCTAGTGGCACTGTTTGTGCTCTAATTTGCCACAGCAGGCGGATGATGATAGGTTTGATGACTTTTGATGATATCTGATCAGTGATGGCTGATTGGTTATGTTGACATTATTATTTTTGAACTGAAACATTGATAAGGTGGTGTATTATATGACATCTTGCTATGCTATTTGGACTAAAACATTAAATATATGGTGGTATATTTTGGTATAGTGGTGTATTATGAACTTATTTGCTGCTGCATATGTGTGTGTATGTGATGTTCCCTATCTCAGGGATCAAATTCAATAAATACACAATTAAAAAACAAATAAAAATATATTAAATAAATAATATATTGACAATAATATATTATTGATTAATTATATAATAATAGATAAATAAATTAATGAATGAATAAAATATAATATATAAATATTATAATAATAATATAATAAGCTATAATGATGAATGATAAATGATAAAATAAATAATTATAGAAAATGATCGAATTATATTATAAATGTAAATTAAAATATGAATATAGCAATATAATTATAAATATATTATAATACATTATAATATATAGTTTTTAAAATAATTATAATATCAGAAGAATATATTATTAATAAAATTCTATATAATATAATTAATAAATAAATATAAAGAAGAATATATAGTTATGATTATTATTTCCATTTATTCATATGCCGGTCATTATAATATATATATTAATATACTATAATCTTTTATTAATATTGATATTCATAATATATTTAATATGTAATATTAATATGACCGTCGAAGGGTCGTGATCTTCCTGGAGTCGCTTCCCTTCACATGGTATTTAATAAGGAATGAGGATCGTAGAACGGGGAAAGAGAGTGGTGAAGGAGCATCCAACATCAAGGAAATGGAGAAAATCTTCAAAGGAAGGATATCATAATTCCAAACACGATGGCTTCATTCCAGTGAATTACACTGCCCATCCCTCAATTATTAACAGAGAATTCCAGTGACGTTGCAATATTAATCGGATTTGAAGAATAGTAAAAGACGATACATCATTATAATTTACCAGCAGTTATAAGTTGTCCCAATAACAATAAAAGCTATCAATATTTTTGGTGGAGCAGAATTAGAAGACTAACGTCCCTGCAAATAATGGAGAGTCAACAAAATGAATACAGGAGCAATCAGCAATTGGAAGAAGACAACATCCTCTCAGGTTTTACATGTACAGTCAGTGATAGATAAGAAACACAGTCATCAATTAAAGGAAGATATATTTGTATAGCAAGTCCAAGACACACAATACTAGTGATACCAATCAAGAACAACACTAATTATCATATATACAGAGCTAACATCTCAGACAAGTGATCATATTAATGTGCAAGGTCCCTTCAGACCGGTCAGTAAAGTATGTATTTTGCACACACACAGGCTTATCAGAAATAGCAGTCAATATGTAAGTCAGTTTATATAAGGCATGAGAAACAACTACACATTGACCTTTGGATCAATACAATGTTTGAACTTTATCACTATTTTATATCAATTCCCTTATTTTTACATATTGAACAATATCCAGATCCACACGAATCTTCAAACACCTTTTGGACTGGAATTGAATAAGATTTCTTCCATATCTAGAGCAGTATAAACAGCATTGAATACAAGCTAATCTACATTGTATCATAATTGCTTTGATAACGAGGTAGTAAACATTCTTCAATAAGAATATTATTACAACACGAATCCAATTATGACAAACCAAAGGACCGAGTATAAGTTATAGGTAAAAAGAAGTTTCTTACAATTGAAGTTTTGGGAATATTGTCCTGATATTCCAACCTATCCGGTCAAGGGACATTACAGTGTATAAAACATATGTTTTCGCCTGGATGAAACCAAAGCGAACCTCATCCCACCCCAAAAAAGTTTTGAACGAACCCACGAACCCAAATCTGAAACCGAACTGGGACTGGTAACTTAGCATCTTAGCATAGAATAACTCAATTACAATATCAAAGAGAATTGATTTACAAACTGAAATCAGATTCAGGAAATTAATATCAGGTCTGTTCATGGACCAAACATTGCATTGTCAGACCCTTCAAATGAACATAAAACACCTTCCAGCTCCTCAAGAAAGTGTATGTGCAGGTCCCAATCAACCCCAATCTGTTTCTTCTCATTAACCAACCATTATACAATGCAAGGCGCCTCAGTGTGCAGATTGCAAACCTCTGATATTGCAGATTTTAGTTCAGTTTTAAAACACCAGTCAAGAGAAATAAATGGTATGGCCTCCTTGTAGGGGTGATTTTGCCTTTAAAAATCAGTTCTTTGCCAAACACCGCAAACGAATGCTCTAAAGAAGTCGCCCAACCATGGAGAACCCAAACGAACAATACCCAGATTGATAGCTATCCCTCTCACAGAGGTATGAGAGAATTTATGTTTTCCAGCTATTCAGAAAAGGCATTTCCAGAACAAAGAAAATCTACACCAGCACTCAGAAATTAGGTCTAATCATCTCTAAACTCACACCACACCACTAAAATCAACAAACTCATCAAATTACTGAATAACCAAAACCAACAAACTCATATCAAATTACTGAATATATTATCATTATTCAACTTCAAAATAACCAGCCAAAATACTGAAAAATTTGATAATTCGAGCACTATCCAGCTCAGGTGGGTCATTCACCACTGAAACCAGCTATCTAGCAGAGGGTTTTCCTCCTCCAACCAGCAAAGATGAACTCTGGAAGCATTCCAGTATCATAACCTTAAGTTGTCAAAAGCAAAGATGTCAAATGAGAGCTCAAAATATGAATATCAACCACTCCTCAATTTGAAATCACATTCCCTCCAAAATTGTTTTCAAGGCATATGAGAAATAATCCAAGAGGATCAAACTTTTGGAGCTCTCAAATATAATATTTTAATTCACTTTAGATCTCCTTATTTCTCCTTGGCGTCACCTTTTGGAAGCTTATAAAAGTCTTATTAAAATATCAACTCCCCCTGGCCCTCGAGGCTCCGCAAGTTTGTCTGTCTGTCTGAGAAAGGAGTTTTGTGCTACTTTGCTTGGAAAGCTTCACAAATAGTGTATTTGTTGTTTGATGTCAAGTTATCCCTCTACCAAATTCTCTTGTGCCAACTGAGAGTTAAGTTGAGTTTCCATTTTGGTAATGCCATAGAGTACTGATATTAGATGCACTCTTGGTTGCTGTAATGTCCTCATTTTCGTGAGCATCAGAGTTTGTTTGGATTAGCCTATCATTGGCCCTCGTAGGCTAAGTCAGATGGTTAGAGGGTTCGCAGTTGGCAGAATAGGAAACTCTTTCCCTTCCGGAGTACAAAAGCATTTAGGATTGCTCTTCGTTTGGTTCAGTTTGGCACACTTAGTATTTATAGGAAGTCATTTATGCAAAATTTCTATATTTGGCAGGGCCCCTGGATCAGCCTCAGTCGCAGTGATGACCCTTGGCACCTTTGTTTTGATTAGGTATTTAGGGATTTACTCATTATAGTAAATCAAGGGTTGATAGAGATGGACCCTTACTATTTTTAGTTAGGCACCCCCGGTTAGCAGTGAATGTAGTGGACTACCTCTTGGTGAAGTTGGAATTGATATTATTGATGGATTTATAATATTATAATCATTATTAAAGTTATACTTTAATAATAATTAATTATAAAATGCATATTATTAATTGAATTAAGGAGTGTATAATAAAGATATAATATAAAGCTACTTTAGTTATTAAAGCTCTCTAGCTTGTTCGAGAAGCTACTTCTCGAGGAGGAATTAAAAGGTAAAGAATGTTTTATCCCACATTGAAAAAAGTACAAGCATTCACCGACTAAAGAAGCTATATAATCAAGACTGTCCTTTCATTTGGGGAATGTTATGAGCATGGGATATTGGTACTATTTCTCCATTGTTGCTGAAAATCAGTGACTGGATTTTCCAAGGACAAAAACCGTTGGAACAAGAAGGTTCTGGACAAAAAATCATTCGTTCCATTGTGGATTCACTCAGAGTTCACTCTTGGATTCAAAGACAGTTTTGGGAATCAAGCAAGTTTATCTTTTCTGAAGCATTCGTGGTTTAGAATTAATAGTGGACATCCACTTTTGGGCAATCTGGTGTTTTGGGCATTTGTTAGAAATTGTGGCAGGGAAGATGCGAGCCTAGGAGGAGTTTGGGCTGCAATTTTGGAAGCTAATATGGAGGCGTCTGAATTCTAGTATCTTCTGAAGACTGGCATTTGAGAATCAGAAGATTTTGGCTTCGATTTCTTGAAGTTGTTAGCTCAGCTCATTAGTCCTACTGCTGGACATTTCTGGGCATGCTTATGTACAGCCGTTCTCATTGAGGGAGGTAGTAGTTTTGAGTTTAGTGCAAATATATAAGGTGACCTGGGCATTTCAGATCTGCAGACTATATCAGAAGCATGGTATTTAAAGGTTCATACAGTGCTGAAGCCAATCAAGATGTCCAGGAGAATATTCAGTGTAGCATCTAACTTCAACCAGGACTGTTGGAAATTAGAGATTGGAGGTGGCGTTTGGCAAGGACCTGAGAGGTTTGAAATTTGTATACCATAATAGCTCATCTTTGGTCAGCATAATATCATTTAAACTTCAACCAATTGTTCTTTAGCTGCTGCAGTATAAGCCAGGCTATATTTGTGATGTTCATTGACATGCCAACTGTTTGTTCAAATGCTGGAAGTGTTAAACTTTTTAAATCTGAATGCAAAGTGTTGAAATTTTATGTTTTCATATTGCAAATATATGTTCAGAAATCTCTACAAATGTTTGATAGTTTTCCATGCAAAATCCCTTGTAATTAGAACTATATTTTTGGTGACAAAGATCTCAGAAAATTAGAACAGACTTTACTTGCCAACTGTTTGACGAAACTACTCCAGGACTTATTGAATATTTTAGGACAAATATTGGATAACCCGTTGGGGTTATTACAGTTGCCAATGCACTCTCTTGAACCTATTTAGCATCAACGAGGTGATACAAACTATGATCTTCATTACTGACAGCGATGGATTTTCTGGGCTCCTTGTCAGCATCGTAAACCATGTGTTTGCTGAATTGACTTCAAAATCGGGACAATGGTGCATAATTTGATAGACAGAGAGAAAAACAAATTCCAGTCGTGAAACATAGTATGCATTGAGAAAAATAAGATTTTCCCCTCTACAAGATTTTTGCACATTTGTGCTGCCAACAGTTGTGTACTCACCACCACCGAAGATCTTTGAATCTGAGCAATTCATGTATTCTGTGAACCAATCTTTCTTTTGGTTGGTTTGTTGAGATGCTCCAAAATCAATGAACCAAGCAGAAGACTTTGATTGGTCTGTTGGCCGTTTGGCAATTAAATATAGAAGGTTGACTCTTCAGAATTCTTTGCAGCATGAGCCTTTGATGGGGGCTCTCTTGGGTTAAATTTCTTTTTGGCCAACCCCTTTTTTCAATGCTACTCCATGTGGCCCAATTTACCACAACAGTTACATGACTTTTTAGTTTATTTGGAGTCACTTCATTAATCCCTTTTCATTTCTTTTTGGGGCCATGTGCCTTTTCCCTTGTCCTTGGCCTCAAATGCCTGTTCCACACTATGTATCACAACAACTTCCAAATTGTTTCTTCTATCTATCTTGATACAAGATCTTATTGCACAGCTCTTCGAACTTGAGATCAACACTAGTAGATGTGATTTTGAGTGCGTCGATAAAATATTCATAGGACCATGGAAAACTTTTTAGCATATTGACTACCATATCTTCTTCTTTCATCTTGTGACCTACTGTTGACAATTAATAACAAAGTCTTTGATCTTCATCAAGTGCACCTACACAGATATCTTCTCATCCAACATGGTTGAGAAAAGCATATATTTTAGGAAGAAGGCCCTGTCTTTATTTGATGTATCTAGCAAATCTTGCAGATGCTTCCAAATTTCCATAGAGGTTTTGCCTGTTTGAATCTTTGGAACGATTTCATGTACTCCTCCATTCTCTCAATTATTTGTGAGGTTTCTTCTAAGATGGTGAGTTCTTCCCATTTTTGAAAAGTGATTTGTTCTTCTGAGAGACTATTTGATCTTTTCTTGAAGGTATGTAAATGAATTGTATTCTTTATTGTCAGATAGCTTATGAGAAGCAACGATGGAAACCCTTTGTTGGAATAATGTTTATCCACAGTGCTCAATAAGTGAGCATTTATTGTACATTCTAGAATTCTCTTATTGTGTAGAAGACTGCAGATTTCTCCTTATCTGCTCTCACCGTAGCTTCTGTAGAACACTCTAGAAGTCTGCAGGAAGTCTATAAAAACAGAAGACTCCTGGCATTATGAATGTAAGAGAAAAACATAGTGATTTGTATAAACAATGTTATAATTTCTTAGTGTTAATTTGCTGCTCTGTTCTACTCTGTTTTATTATTATGCTCTGGAAATAAAATACTCATGTATTTTCATTTGCTTTGTTCTGCTGTTATTTTTTATTAGTCCAATACCCTTTTTGAGTGTGTCAATTTCTAGACTCGCAAAGGCCAGTTGATGTAAGAAGAAACATTCTTTGGAGTAAATTTTATTAACTTTACCGAATCTTAAGCCATTCAACTCCTGAATTAATGATTCTTTTATTAGTTCAACATGTTTGTCTTAGATTGACATGATACTTTGTAAATTACTAATGAGTTCACTATGCTGTGCAGCAATTTCTAAGCTAATAGAATCAAATGCTATGAATTAAAGCTATTGCTATAATGCTTATTTCATTTGATTTAAAACTCTTTTTTTCCATTAATTGGACAATTTCGTTGGAAATAATGCTTCTTAGTCCACAACTATTTAATTGATGCCCTTTCAAACTAAACACACAAAAGTTTCATTGTGTTCTGCATATTATCACTCTCAAAATCAAAAAGTAACTTTTGCATGTAAGTTGGATTTAAATGCACCTAGTAAATTACCTAATTGCATGAAATTTCATTTTGAAATCATTCTACATATTTATTTAGTTTGGAAATTATGAGCACTGCATTGCCTTTATTTTCTTTATTTTGCTTTGTTTCCTTTGCAGAGATATCATACGTTGGGGCAAGAACAGAGAATCAGGTAAAACACGAACAGTAAGGCGTGCTGGAGCAGCAGTGTATAACAGGGCATCATCTCTAGAAACTCTTGTGAGTCTTTTCACAGTAATTTAATTTTAATGAGCTATTCCCTATTACTTGTCTTTATTTTTATTGGTTCCTTTTTCATTGTGGACTGCTTTCATCTTCTGAAAGGAGAATATTTACTGTGATATAAGTGCCATATGGTTTTAACTTATACTGTATAGAAATAAATTTGGGAACTAGTTTTTTTAATATGCATTTAATCTGCAATTTTTCTCCTATAGTTTTCCCTTCTCAGTTATTTTCCATCAGTTATTCATTGTTTTCAGCATCCTCATTCCATTAGAATTCTGCCAATATCTATACCTAGCAGTGTTACTCTTGAAAAAATCATGATTAATAGTAAGCGATTATGACATGCCAATTTTCCATTCTGTCTCCACATTTTCCAAAATTTGATATAGTTTTTCTCATACAGAGCTATCATTTTTCTATCGCCTATTTTTCCACCTAAGTTGCCGGTTTGGATTCCAGTACGGATGTGGGTTTGAGATTCGGGTTTGAAATTCGTCCAAATTTTTTTGGGGTTGGGTTTGGATTCGTTTTGGGTTCATCCGCACAAGAATTTTATATATATATGCAGCAGCAAATAAGTTCATACACCACTATGCTACAGCACAGGGACAACTTGAATTTACTGAGATTTGCAGACTTGAACACCCAGAAAAGTTGTCTCTGTTACAAGAATTATATATATATATGCAGCAGCAAATAAGTTCATACACCACTATGCTACAGCACAGGGACAACTTGAATTTACTGAGATTTGCAGACTTAAACACCCAGAAAAGTTGTCTCTGTTATCACTTATCTATGTTATTTCCCAGATAAAGGCTTCAGCTCACAATAAGCTCACAGCCGCTGCCTACAGTCCCTGCCCAAGCTTGGAAGTTGGAAAATAGTCAAAGGGAAGTTGGAAGTTTCTAAATCCGCAAATCAACTTGATATTTCTTGCACCACAGTCGCTGCCTACATAAAACTGTCCAAACAAAACCTCATAAAACTGTTGCTGCCTTCCACAAATCACAAATGACATATTAAATGGGAAATTTTGGAAGGTTGAATAAACCTAAAAAGTCGAAAAAACACTTTATTGAAAGTCAACAAAACTGACATTGGCCCCCAAATTTACTCCAAATTCACCGGAATTCTGTCCAGGCTCGTGCGGTGATTTCAAAAGTCTGTCAAATTCCCTGCAAAGTCGCCCAGAGTTCGAAACAGTGAATTTCTGGTGAATGGACCGGCTTTCAAATTCCGCCTGTTCTGAGTGAATGTGGTAACGTAGTTTTCCACTTATAGATGAAAACACAGGAAGGACAGACTGAACTTTTTTAAAAGTTTGGAGTAATGCTCTTGGGTGTAATTATATGGTTTATGCTGAAAAATGTGTTTCCATGTTGATTTGTTTTTTTGTCTTTTATTGAGCACAAAAATGAGAGAGATAGATGAAGGGAATAAATATCAGATGTTGATTGTGATTCTCATAGCCTAAATAAAGTAACAAAAGTTATATATGTAAGCATTTGCACTAATTATTATGGACTGTGGAAGATTGAAGTCTGTAATATGAGCTCGTCATGTAATGGTTTTAGAACTAATAGCATTTTTATTTCTACCATGTATAGGTTGGATATCTCTATTTAACTAATGGAAATCGCTTGGATGCCTTAATGAGAAGCTTGGGGTTTTGCGCAGATATTGTTCCATAATTGATGCATGGACATTTGAACCTAGGAAACAAATTGTTAGTTTTGGTTACTTTTGCTATGTTCATCAATTGAGTTAAGATGCATATTGACTCATTTTTTCTTACTCTTAAGAGTATATTATTTTAATTACTTTCAAAGAGTTTGAAGAAGGGTTAAGATAATATTAAAAGTGTTAAAATGGGATGTTTTTTTGTGAGAAAGATATGATATCCTCTTGTTCATTGTGCAAATACATGTTTGAATATAGTATTGAACTGAGCATAATATTTTGGTGTTCAAATTAGTGCCTCAGCATCTAAATAAACATTTTAGAAAAAAAAAATTTGTGCTTTTTATAGTAGATTCATGTATTAGCATCCATGATATTGAATGCATTGCACAAATACCTGTCTGGTACATCTCAGGGTCAGGTCCCTTAATTTGATGGTTTCTTTAACCTGTTTTTATGAAACTTACTCAGAGCTTATAAAGGATGACCTTATGGTTATGTTTGAAAAATACAGACAAATTAAGAGGCTTCATTGTATTAATGTGAACAAATCATATTCCCTTTTGTGATTCACGCTGGTCATTTGGATCCATAACAACCCATTTCCCTGTGAAAACATAATGGATAAGATTGTATCCAAGCTGATAGCTATGATGCTTAACAATTAAATTATTATCTTGATACTCAAATAATCCTTTATACAAGTTTTTATAGCTACCATTAAGAAAAACCTTATTGATGTGCTTGAAAATTCCAATTAAAATAGGATACTTTGTTGTATTAATGTGAACCTCATTCTCTAGCTAATTCTGGCTGTTCATTTGTATCTGTATAACCCTCTGCCCTGTGAAACATGATGTAAGACCATATCCAAGCCCACAACTACCATACTTAATAATTACAAAGTTGTCTTTGATTCTAGATCACCTTTTGCCCAAGGCGTTGAAGTCGCCAAAGGGCTTATAAGAGTTAAAAAATAATGGAAACATTAAAATAACCTTCCACACGAGAGACACATTGACAAAGCAATGATGTTAAAATTCATACAATAGTATAAATTGCAATGGAAAGTAATGTACACAGGGGACCATTATATATATATGCAATGATGAGACATGGGACATTATATGATAATAAGTCACGATCTTATGGTTTTGAGACACAAAAACTAACAATTTAAGTAAACCTAACTAACAAAGTGTGAAAAGGAACCTAAAAGGGAAATTATTTATGGAATGATTTTGTTCACGCCAACACCCACCTTTAAGTGCAACATAGGGAAGAAAAGGAAAATATTAAAATGCTAAAAAATGGGTCTCAAAAACAACACTTGATGAGGTACCAATGAACAAAAATATCTCATAAACAAAGAAACAGAAAATGATGAAAATGGATGAAAACAATCCTCTTCAAAACAGAGAATATGTGACCATTTTGTTCACCCCAAGATTTGATCGCAAGTGAAGATAACAAGATGATGCCAAAGGATTAGTGAAGATGTCTAGAACCTAATTAGTGGGAAAATACTCCAAGTGGAGAACACCATTCTGTAATGATTTGCACATGGATCTCAATATGCTTAGTCTACTAATGCTCCATTGGGTTGTTGAAATGTGTATGTACTTTGATTATCACACCAAAATGTAGTGGAGCAGTTGAGAGGGAAGCCAAACTTTGTCATCTACTACCAAAGCTAATGAATCTTCTGATCAACAAGAATGACTTCTTATTACTCAACCTTTGTAGATGATAGTGCAATAGTTGTTTGCTTCTTGCAAGACCATGCAATTGGACCAAAGCCATGATGCTCGACAAAACTAGAAGTAGAATTTTGATCAATATCACCTACCCCATTTGACTCAGTGAGACCCACAATTCGAGAAGCTTTTGATGTGTAGTGAACACTAAAATATGATATACTTTTAAGATACATTTTTTTGCCTTCCAATGTCTCTCATGAGATAATTGAGAGAAATGGGAAACAATACCAACCACAAAGGAAATATCAAGATGACTACTCTGAGTACAAAAAATTGCTAACTAATTGGCAACAATGTGATATCAACTTTAGGTGAAATTTAATTTGTGGAAAGTGTGACACATGATAAAAATGGAGTGGGGCTAGGGTTGCAATCAACAATGCCAAATCTTTAAAGGAAACCAAGATGATCTTTCTAAAAAATAATGAAATATCTTTGAAAGGCAAAAGTCCAAGATTGTTTTTATCAAACAACTCCATCAATGCTATCTGAATACCTTAGATAATTTTAAGATACTTTTTAATGCCTTTTAATGTCTCTGATGAGGTAGTTGAGAGAAATGGGGAACAAGACAAACAACAAAGAAAATGTCAAGGTTGACTTTGTCGAGTACAAAAGATTGCCACTAGTTCACAACAATGTGACATCAACTTTATGTGTATAGTTTAATTGGAGTGACACGTGATTGAAATGAAGTGGGATTAGGCTTGTAATCAACAATGCTAAATCTTTAAACAAAACCAAGAGAATCCTTCTAAAAAAATTAATATATCTTTGAAAGTCGAAAGCCCAAGATTGTTTGTATCAAATTGCTTCGTTAATGGTCTTTGAACACGTTGGATCATGGAGGTGTAATTACCTATGAGAATCAAGTCACCCACATACAAAACAAGTATTAAATGTTCCTTTTTGTGTTTTTGAGTCTGGACTTTTGGATAACAATAGCAATAGGAGAAACTACAAGTAAGAAGCCAACAATCTTCTTAAAGTAGTCTTGGGGCTTGTTTGAAAATGTATGATGAAGCTTACATACAAGTGAATAGTCTTGCTAAAAATTTGGAGGACGCTCCATAGACATGTCTTCATGAAGATCACCATGCAAGAAGGCACTCTTCACCTCTATCTAATATGCTAATGTTTGTAGCTTCAGTCAGATTATTCTAACTGATGAGATGAAATGCTTAATTGGCCTAATACTATTAAGATAATATTCATATCATAGTTGATATTATTATAAACTATAAATTTTTGACAAAGTTGATATCAACTTTAATTATTAATGAAGTTGATAACAATATCAACTTAATATTACTAAGTTGATAATATAGTCAATTATGGTATCGATCAAAACTATGAATGATATTACCTAAAGTCGATTATGGTATCAACTGAAAATGAATTTGAATTATGGTATTGACTCTGATTATCATTATCAATAATGATATCGACTATGTTTTAGATCATTATCAAATGATATTGCCGATTACTAACAACTATGACTGAGATCATTATCAATAATGATAATGTTGACTATGATTATCATTATTGATAATGACATCATCGACCGATATCAACTAATCTCCAAACTTCATTATGTTCAATATTCACATTGTTGTTGTCTGATATTGATAGTAGCTGTCATAACGTAATGATGATCATTAACAATGGTTAAGTCGATAACATCGACTTGTGTTATGATTAACATTAATGAGATGTCTCACAAAGAGACATACAAGATATAAGTATTATCAAATCCACTTCATTTTGATAATAGTAGCAATACACATTCAATTTTTTTGCATATCACTGAAATAGATATTCAAGTCTTCTTTAAATATTTGTGAAGAATTAGAAGACAACTATATATATAGTGAGATTCAATATTATATATCAATTGGAGATCAATATAGATTAGATAACATTCTAGTGATAAATTATCTATAAATGTTATATATCAATTCAAGATCAACATTGATTAGATAATATTCTAGTGAGAAATTATCTATTATATACCTCAAATTTTAAAAGGAATTACATACACAAATATGATCAAGCAATAACATGGTATCAGAGCTAGTCTAAGGAAGATCCGATCAAATTTCAAATCAAAAGACAACTTAGCTCTCATTTGTATCATTTTTCATACTAAAGTTAAAATGGTAAATGAGATTAGATTTGAAGACCGCCTTGAAGGAGCCTCAAATTTTGTCTCATGGAAGTTCAGAATATGATCACTCTTAGAGAACACAAGTTGGAAGCATTTGTAGAAAATGAGATGGCAATACCTAATGATGAAGGAGATAAACGCCAATGGATAAAGAACAACAATAAAGCTATGAAACTATTGGTAGATGCAATTAAAGACCATATAGTTCCCATAATCTCCAAATTGGACACTCCATACAAAATGTTCTCAACATTAAAAAATATGTATGAAATTAATAACACTAGCAGGGCATTATCACTTAAGCAAAATCTTCATCATATAAGGATGAATAAAGGAGAATCTATTTCATCATGTTTAATGAGGATTGCGGAATTAAGGGACCAACTTTCCACTATTGGGCATCTTATTGATAGCAGGGAGTTAACTATGTTGGCCTTGAATGGATTACCAACTTCATGGGAAGCATTTATTCAATGAAACAGTGCTTGACCAAAATTCGCTAAATTTGACCGATTGAAGATAGAATGCATTCAAGAGGAATCTGGGCTAATCACCAGGGGTATTGGTCAAAACTCTACAAATGAAGACATTCATGTGCTAAATACTAATTCTCACAAGAAAGGGAACTTCAAGAGGAAGAAAGACAAAGAAACTAAAGACAAAAGATCATTTAAGAAAATAAAAGATATATCCAAGGTATAGTGCTTCAAATGTGACTAGTTTGGACACTATGCCTTGAAGTGCCCAGATATACCAAGACCTCAAGCTTCTATAGATGAAGTTGGTAAAGTAAAGCTAGAAAGTAATACCGAGAAACTCCTATTCTAATTCTTACCATAAATTTATTGCACATCTTAAATTTGTCTCCCCTCATAGAAAAGGTGATAGGTCTTTCAAAACTAAAACCCGAACATGAAGGAATCTACATAAGATGTGCTTTAAGGAAATAAAAAATATCTATAATTTATTTATGTGTTAAGTAGAGGATGTTTATTTTAGCTTTGTAAATAATTTCTTTAGGGAGTTTTAGATATACCTTGGTCATGTAAAGAGTCAGAAGAATTTCTTATAAGACTCAAGGAATTTAAGACTTTAGTAGAAAATATATCTAGGAAGAGAAATAAAGATTCTTAGTACTAAAATAAGGGAAATTCTCTTCTAATTTTTTTATAAATGCTAAGTTTAAGAGGGAATTCTAAAATTAACCCTTAAACTGGAAAAGGTGTCTAAAGTCTATAGGATCTATATAATTGGACAAAGACAAAATGAGCTAAGAAAATTGTTACTTCAAAAAATCCAAAAGCGTTCAATCCTGAAAAGTGTTCAATATGGAAGAGGATCATGTTCCTAAGATTCAAAGGGAGACTCTTGAAGATGAATATCAAATTAAATCCATGGATCCTGAAGATGAACCTAAAGACTAATGAAAATAGAAAGAGGCTGGTTTGGATGAGAAAGATGATTCAAGAAGCAGAAAGATATGTTGCACTAGAAGGAACCATCTGAGAAAACAAGAGACCTCACAATCAAAAGACAAGTCAGTAATATCTTCAAAATGACTTTTCAAAATCAAGCATGTTGTAGATGACAACATTGAGAAATATAAAGCTCTATTTGTGGCTAGAGGCTTCTCTCTAAGGAAGGCATTGATCATGAAGAAACATTTGCCCCACTTCCTTCTATTAGAGCGATTATTGCCATTGCTGCATCCAAAGGATGGAAGATTCACTAGATGGACGTGAAGACTATCTTTCTAAATAACATAATAGAAGAAGTATACTTGGAACAACCTAAAGGGTTCGTTATGCATAGAAACAACTCACATGTGTGCAAATTGAAGGTGTTGTATGGGCTTAAGCAGGTTCCCCGAGCTTGGTATGAAAGGATAGACAAATACCTTTTGGGCTTAAACTTCTCCAAGAATGATGCAGATCCTAACTTATACTACAAGGCAATTAATGGTGAAATGTTGATTCTTGTCCTTTATGTTGATGATTTTTTAATCACGGGAGAAGATCACCTAATTATCAAATGTAAGAAAGATCTGGCATTAGAGTTTGATATCAAGGATTTGGGACCTTTTCATTACTTCCTTGATTTAGAAGTGTGGTAGCAAGCTGATGACATCATTCTAAATCAAATAAAGTACACTATATACATTCTAAAGAGGTTTGGAGTGATGGAATGCAAGCCCATGACAACACCCATGGAAACAAATTTGCACAAATTGAAGGTAGCTGCAATAGACTCAGAAAATGCAAATCCCACCCTATAGAGGCAGATTATTGGATCCTTGATGTATTTGGTTAACACAAGACCATATATTTGTTATTATGTAAATGTGTTGAGTCAATTCATGTGTGAACCAAAGTAGATACATCTAGTTGCAACAAAGCATATTCTAAGATATCTTCAAGGCACAATTAGGTATGGTCTCAAGTACACCAATGTAGACCTAAACCTTCATGGATACACCGTTTCAGATTGAGCTAGTTGTGTGATAGACAAAAAGAGCACATTAGGGTGTTGCTTCAGTTTAGGATAAGCTATGATCTCCTGTAGGAAACAATCCTCAGTTGCACACAGTTCTACCAAAGCCGAGTATATTGCAACATCTGTGGGAGCAAAAGAAGTAGTATGGCTATGTAAACTTCTCGTGGGATTGTTTGGGAAATCTATGGATCCTACCATTATCATTGTGACAACCAAAGTTGTATAAAACTCTCAGTGAATCCAGTATTCCATAACATGTCAAAACACATTGAGATTCCTTGTCACTATGTTAGAGACATGGTAGAGAGGAATGTGATTCGATTGAAAAATGTAAGTACATATAAACAGACTGCAGACATTTTCACGAAACCACTAGCTAAGGCAAAAGTTGCACACTTTCAAGATAAACTTGGTATGGTTGAAATGTGACTTAATTTTGAGATTAAGTTTCATCCATTTGTACTTATATTATCAAAGATGTTTAATGTGTAAATTATGTTTGTCATGTGTGTGACTCCATGACTTTATGGGCCCTGGGAACATCTTTTGAAAGGTGATGACTTTTTAAAAGATTAACCCTAGTATCATGATGGATATCATGTGACTTGATATCCTTGGACATATCTTGATGAATTATAGACATTATGGTAGATATCATGAGACTTGATATCTATGGATAAGCCATAATATTTTGAACTATCATGGTGGATATTATGTGGTTTAATATCCATGGATATGCCATGATTTGATATCTCTATGATAGGCATCATGTGAGATGATGCCAGTGCACATATCATATAGATACATATTTGAGAGTATTGGTGAATATCATGTGATTGGATATTTGTGGATATGCCATATCTTCTAATATCACAATGAGGTGATATTTTCTTTTTAATAGATCTATTAAAGGATAAAATTAATCTTCCCTAGCTAAGAGGGAGTGTTAATGTTTGTAGCTTCGATAACTGATGAAATCAAATGCTTAATTGGCCTACTGGCCTTAAGCATTTGATATCTCTCCTTTAGATATAATGTGATCATATATTTGATAATATGATGATCTTACCATTTGTAGAATTCATCAAGATTCATTAGTATACTGATAATAGTTATCATTAATGATGACTAATACTATTAAGGTAATATCAATATCATAGTTGATATTATTATCAACTATAAATTGTTGACAAAGTTGATATCAACTTAATATTATTAAGTTGATATTGTTATCAACTTTAATTATTAATGAAGTTGATAACAATACCAACTTAATATTACTAAGTTGATAATATAGTCAATTATGGTATCGATCAAAACCATGAGTGATATTACCTAAAGTCGATTATGGTATCGACTGAGAATGAATCTGAATTATGGTATTAACTGTGATTATCATTATCGATAATGATATCGACTATGTTTGAGATCATTATCAAATGATATTGTCGATTACTAACAACTGTGACTGAGATCATTATCAATAATGATAATGTCAACTGTGATTATCATTATTGATAATGACATCATCAACTAATATCAACTAATCTCCAAACTTAATTTTGTTCAATATTCACATTGTTGTGGTTCGATATTGATATCAGATGTCACAAGGTAACAATGATCATTAACAATGGTTAAGTCGATAAACACGACTTGTGTTATGAATAACATTAATGGGGTGCCACATGGAGAAACATAACTCTTTGTGAGACCTACAAAGAGGTATGCCTCTTCATGAGACATACAAAATATTAGTATTATCAAATCCACTTCATTTTGATAGTTTATAAGGACTGTCCATATAATTTATAAACTAGAAGCACACAAGTAGTCTTCACATAGGGAGAGTCCTTTCCATTGAAACCCCAAAATGTATCAGCTGTCAGTTATTAAAACCAACAACTAAATCTAATATAGTACAGCTCCAGAGGATGCCCTATCATTCATTGTCGAATGTGTAATGAGTGGGGTCACTTTGCATGAGACTGTCAAATCGAGTATAACAACGTGAGTTTGTTGTACAAATGGTGTGGTCCGACAAACGATGAGGACACATAATGCCCACAATAGAAGAAAGTAAATATACTAGATGTGAAGGAGTTGTATGAGGAAGTATTGGCGATCACTAGACTCCAAACTAAGGTGGTATATCTTGACCCCTGTATAGAGAAGGAAAGATTTTAATAAGCCATGACTAGCATTGAACAAGCAATGACGAAGGAGAGAAGAGCCTCAAATGATGTCGCAAGTAGTCCACTATGGTCTGAGTCTGAGAAAACTATCATGAGACAAATGTTACAAGCCACCGTTCTAGTACGAGTATACAACCTTCTACAAACTGTGCCACAACTAAAGATGGCCATTACCAACGTAGTTGTTAACAAAAAAAATTGGCCAGGAGCATGAGAAACAAACATAGAAGCCAATATAGTCTGGCCACTGACTCGATGATGCAGACTGTAGGTGTTGGGAGGTACCCAACTCTTGTCGAGAAGGAGATAATAGGATGTAAGTTGGTAAACATCATTGTCGATAGAGGTTCGAGAGTCAATGTATTGCTAGATGAAACTTGGAAGTGCTTGGGGAAGCCAACATTTCAGCCGCCAACCTCCCACTTGGTAGGTGTCGACCAACATGGCATTAAGCCATTGGGGACATTAATCACACAAAAGTTAATGATTGGTACACTATTCTTTCTTGGACTTTGAAGTAATCCCATTGGAGAAGAAGGCATATGACACAATTGGAAGAGGAACACACTCTCGATGGATAGTAATGGAAGAAAGTATGTCATCAACCTGAGAAATCAGGGGATAAGAAAGGAGTTGGCATCCTTCGAATCAGAGCCTGAAGATGGAGAGTCAAGTATGGATGAAGGAAGGAAAGGCATGGAACCAAATGATGAAGGGGTGCTCGAGTTGGAAGATTATTTTGAAGAGGATATGAGTTCTTTGAATGGACTATTTCTTTTGCAAATGGATGACTACACTCTATTTTTGCCAACATGTAGCTTTCTTGGAGCTACAACTCTCAATGAAGAGAAGCGAATGAAAGTGTGTAAAGTTATGGGCAATATCCATGACAGTATCGGGGTGGAAAATGTAGAGAAAAAGAAAGGGGAGTTGGAGAGCCACATCACATTTTCCAAACAATTTGGCAATTTATAACCCATAGAGAAACATATTAATATAGTACAAATTTTTTATGGAGGGATAGACTTGATGAGATATCATGTCGTACGACGAGACTTAACACAACACTATCCCATACCTTTTAACTTAGTGCATCAGTTCTCTGTATGAACCAAATTAGTATGACATCTAAAACATGGAGGGCATTTTGGTTGTGAGCCAATGGGGACTATACGAGTACAAGTTCCATTGCAGAAGTATTTTTACCAACCCTTGGAAAATATACGTTTACAATATCATGGTGTATGGCATGGTCCTACCTTGCAACATATAGCTTCCATACATTTTGTTTTTGTTTTGGTTCCACAACCCCCATCAACCCATACCTGTACAACTCTCTTTAGAAAAATCCTTTGCGTGGTTGTCTCATGTTGGGAAATCATCCAACCTAGGAGATCTTCCAAATTCATTCCCATACAATGTAGTTCTTCCATTGTATCGTGTAAAATCTCCCCCAAAGTTACTACCGTACGATGTATGACTTCCACAATATGACATAAAAGTATATTCAAATTCATCACCGTACGACACAAGAAAAGTCAAAGTCATCACCATACGATGTACGACATAAAAGTGCATTCAACGTCATTACTATATGTCGTATGAACTCTTCAAACTTACGTGCAGACTTTTGTGTCATTGTTGTTGTACGATGTACAAATTAGACCCATCACACAATATCCTCTAGCCCTTTCGTATGGTATACAAGATCCTTTTGCGTGTCCATCAACTTTTCCATACAGGTTTAAGAGGAGAATTTTGGTTTTTCTATATGCTGTTTGGCAACTTCACATCAAGTGGTTCGTACAAGTAAGAGATCTAGTGGTAACAACGTGGCAATACATGAAATCTCTATTTTTTGGCTTCTTTAACATTTTTCTTGACATCTTAAAAATTCAAGAAAATGATGCACACCATGGAGTTATGTGTGGTGCTACCCCTCAACCCCTCTAGGGGTGCTCCCCCCAGACCCTTGCAAGAGGCGTTGACCTCGTTGTGGGCATTGCCCCCATACCCCCATTTTATTTCGTGCAATACAACTCATTATCTACACTCGTCTTTAGTCTTCTTAGATATTACATGATGTATACTTGTCATCTAGAAGATAAATTTTTCTTTTGGGGGAATGTAGTCAATGTACAATGCTTATTATTATGTTTTATAATATTGGTTATCTGTCAATGTATAAATTATCCATTGGTTGCTACTCTTGAGTTATTGTAAGTGGCGTTAGTTGACGGTTGTGTTCCTCTTGGCAATTGTCAAGTCCTTTAAATATGTTGTGTACCGCCAAGGAAGGGAGTTTGGTATCGTCACGTAAATTGTAATCCTTGGCCAACCATCTTTAGTGTTCTTCTCTGTAATGTATTCATGAGTGAATAAAGATATATTTCACTCCTATATCTGGTGCAAACTACCATCTGTATTATTATGTCATGTATGTAAGTTAGGTTAGGTATAGAAATAAACAACAAGATACCCCTACCACTTGCATATAACGAGAAAGACTTGAAGCTCTTCAATTGGTGATTAAGCAATTGAGTCAGCCCCCTTGTCTATTAGTCCTTTCTTTTGTCTTCTTTATTTTGTATGTTGTTTTTGGTGTAACCTCATAGCCCTTAGGAATAAGGTTTTGTACCAGAGTTTATCTGGTTTCTCTGCGTCTATTTTAGTCTTTGTCCCCATTTGGAGCCAATTGTTACCTATATTTTTGCATAGCCTCACTCCTCTTTAGTCCATCTACCAAAACCAATGTCTAGTTGTGGGGTGAATACTTTCTCCACCCTTTCAAAAATTTGAGTCCCACCTTAGTTCCCTGATCCCCCCAATCGATCAATCAACCTTTTGTTGTTTAAAGTCCTCATTTTCTCCATCAAGTTGGTTACAAAGGCCCGTCTATAACTATATCAACATATCGTTCACTCCCCAAACTTAGTTCCTATAGTGGCCTTTCCACCTTTCTTGTTTTACTCGATTCCCCGATACACCAACATTAACAAGTCTCGTTCTATTGTAGGTGGCCTTCACTCACTCCAAATGTTGGTCAATTATTGCACTCCTTAGGATTTTTGCACAAACTTTTCTCCAATTTCAACTGATGCCTATTATCTGATTACAAATGTCATAGCTCTGATGGGAAGTTACAATAGAAGTGACATCATGAGACATGCCTTAAGGTACATTAAATGCAAACATAAAAATCATAACTAGTAATGTAGCAATAACATTGTTTTCAAGGGAGAATGCCAAACTCTTGGCAAACAAAATGGTATGATGAGCTGACAAATTAATTAGGGGGAATGTCTCAAGGGATAAAAATAAATTACCACCTTTTGTCTGGATTGTAATTTGAACAACAAAGTGGGAAGGAGGTATTGGGTTTCAAAATTTTGAATAATGTGACTATTGGGATTTTATTAAGGACTGGACCCCACTTGCTGATCGAGCGGGCTCTTTATGAATTTTTCTTTACTTGTCGTTTGGGAAGATGTCGTGGGCGGGCTAAGGGTGTGATGACGTAGGTGAACAATGATGTGGCGGGAGGATATATTTTAGAGGTTGGTTTTATGATTTTTGACGACGCGAAGGGTGGGATGATGATGTCTTTGCAGAGGACAGAATTAATGTCGTTTGTGTGGTGAGTTTTTATAAGGCATGATGTGGGCCTCTTTCTAATTCATCTTTGGGTGAATGCGATGGGTGTAAGGATGGAGCCTACATTCACCTTCAAAACTGCGCTACAACAGAAGGTGATTTTTGGCCCGGTGGTAGATATGAGACTAAAGCGACTGCTCAAGTGTCTGATGGTTGGAGTGATTATGGTGGTTCAACGTACTCTGGGCTCACTGTTTCAAGATGCCCAACATCACTGGAAAATAAATGCGGACATTGCAGCGATGATCTTAGCGTGGGGTCTGGAGTTAAATGACAATGTGGACTCGGTTAAGTGGGTGGTTTCTTCTCTATTTCCCAAAGAATTGATTGTTGGTTTGGACTCGTTAATGGAGTGGGCTTTCCTTGGTTTCGGTTTCAATTTCAGTGAGTGCTTTGAGGACCCGGTGGAGAGATGGGAGAAAGGGGTTTTTTTCCTTATTGTGGTGGCCCTCTCATGTGGATAAGGAGCTTATAAGGTGCGGTTTACTGGGGATTGGGCGAATTTAAAAGCAAAAATTAGGTCCTTCAAGCAGTCCGGACGACACAGGGTGTTTAGGTTTCTGGTTGGACATCCACAAAGGCATCGTTCCTCTCTCCCTCATCACAAAGGATGAGTGGTGAGGCTTGTCATGACGTAGTGGGTTCTCCTCTGGTTTTGTAACGTGAAGTAAAATGGTTGTTTTTTGTTACTTTTTTGATATCCCTTTTTGATGCCCTGTTGTAATGGTCAAGCGTATTAATGACTTGGTTATCTTGGTGAGGCCGAAAGCTCGATGTGGTGGCTGGTTCTATATGGGTAGTGGCGGTTAGTTTAGTAGTAAATGATGGATGCATGATGTTAGTTGGTCTCTATGGGGTTTGGATTTGTATTGTCTTAAGGCTTGTTTGTAAATGATTTCCTCAAGGGGTTTATCAATTGATGAGCTTAAGGGGCTTTCTAATGAGTGGTTCATAAGGCACAACACTTGGTGAAGGTTTTGCAAATGGGGTTGCAAGCAGAGTGGGTTTAACCATGGAGGAAACTCCATAGTTAAGTGCGCTCAAGCTGGAGTAGTACTGGGATGGGTGACCTCCCGGGAAATCTCGGTGCTTCACCTCTATGAGCATCACCTAGATCCAATGAGTGCTAAGTGTTCCATTCATTCTCATGAGAGATGGGTTCATGTGAACCACTACTCATGAAACATGGGTCAATGAGTTTGACTCAAAAACTACACAGTTGAATCCTGATAGCAATATCACAATGATTTCCTTTTATATTAATAAAATATACTTATTATTGAGAAAAAAAAAACAAAGTGGGAAGGAGGCGAAAGCAAGGGTTGTCTTCAAATGTTATTTCCAAGATAATTTAGCTCACATAAGGGTTCTTTTTTCTCAAAATCTTATTAGTTCTTATGTTTTAGTAGTTATTTCTTTTTTTGTTAAGGAGGGTTCTTGATTGAAAGGCTTATCAATGATGTGTAGAAGACCCTCCACTTTCAATGCTCCATTATTTTTAATAGCAACGCCCCTCATCATAACCACATAACCCTAGTCCTCCCCTTAATACATGCAATGAAGAATAGGGTACCTCCTGGCATAGAAAATGAACTTGAAAATGTAAAGGACAAAAAATTGGGAAAATTTGATCTCAAGGAACTATTGGCCAAAGTACATAGGCAAAATTCCTCCATTCCACAAATGGTTATGTATAGCATCTTGCTACAAGGAGGGTATCCATCTAGCATTACATGCCCAATATTGGTTATAAATTGCATTAAAAATTATCATGTTGAGTCTCGTGAAATTAGACACCCCAACAAAACTATAATAGCAAGGACATACCCTAAAAAAATAGTTGTCACTTTGCACATTCCTGACTAGGAACAATATGTGACCCTATCAATACAAACTGGGTAGAATTTTTTTAGAAACAAGCGGATTGGTGCCTTATCTAGGTAACTTAGTCATGGCTAGAAGTTGACAGGAAGGACATATCAAAACTCCCTTCACGAATTAAAACATAACTTTTCAAGGGGAAGATTGCAAACATATTTTTTTTGTTACAATGAGTAACTGGTAGACCAAGCACATAATACTTTGAAGAGTGGATGTGTAGGATTTTGTTACCAATATGTTCTAAGGATGAATTTTTGGATTGCATGATTAATGAGCGAACTCCTTCATGAGCAGTTGGTCAATTATCCTACAACTCTAGAATTTCATCTTTGTCCTGTGTTGCTCTGCATACTTGCACACAACAAGCCGATTTGGCCAGGTTTATATGTGAATAGTCTAGAGGCAAAAGGGAAGTTGCCCCTAATCGATTTTAGGAGTTACAAGAGGATTTAGGTACATAAGTGTTCTTCCAAGTTTGTGATGCATTTTTCATGTCATTAGTTTGAAAAATTGAGGGCACCCCAAAGAAGATTATCTCTAGAGAGGCGGTCGACATGGTAAAGAAGCTTGGTAGTTTCTTTATCCGATTTCAAACTTTCACAAGTATTTGAGGATCGGAAAATTCAAAGGTTCCCCTCTAAAGTTGTCCAGGTATGCATCAGACTATTTCATATTTATGGAATTTTGCCACTAGATGGTATCGGTGAATGTAAAATACCTGACCTTAAAGAAGAAAGGGTATTATTTTCCCTTGTCTCCATCTTTTTTTTCCTTGTGAAAATAATGGGGCAGCTAAGAGAGAAAAAAGGCTCTTTGTGAAGTTTGATTTTGGTCACATGCTCCAAGAAGTAATTTCAACAGTAAAGGATACACTCAAGGAAATCTATATGGATCCGCTTCATATCTCCATATCCCACAGTTGGAAGATTTTTGGGAGCACTATCGCGATGATATGGATGTACAAAAGAAAGATTTCATGAGGCTAATAGTGAGCTAGGTCATTGTTGTTAGTCTTCCTCTTCCCTATGTATAAAATAAAGTTGATGATGGTTACGTCTTTCTTTGCAAGTCCTGCATTAATGAGTTTTCACAACCCTTACCTCTAGTCCAATGGTCTCAAGAAGATTCAACCAATATTACGACTCGATCTCAGGTTGTGAAAATGACCTGACAATGGTTAGAGAGTGTATATGATGAAAACCTACCCATTGGGAGCAAGCTCAAACATGCTAACGCTAGAAATAAAGAGCATATTCATTCTAATCTAACATATTCATAAACTTGCAAAACCAAAAATTTTCACCATGACCTCAGATGAGCATGAAGAAAATGCACACAAGACTTGTTTGATTTAAGCTATTAGAGAGGTTGTGGGTGTGCTCTCCCAACACAAGTATAAATCCCACTATGAATGCAAGGTAGATTAAAACAAACATTGAACTACTCAAGGAGGAGCTATGGAAGCAACCCTCAAGTATTCAATACAAGAAGCCAAAGAGGCTCAAGGAGGAGCTATGAAAGGAACCCTCAAGCTCATATGACATGCAAACTATCAAATGAATGAAGCTATTGCATCAAATAAACTAAGTTCTAAATCCATAATGAAATCTAGCAACTACCAAACAAGTTAGCAAACTTTAAATGTAGAAAGAAAACCAACATTATAATTCTACATGCAAATGATGAATGAATTGCTTGAGGCAAGGGTCCTATTTATAGGATTTTGGAGGGCTAGGGTGAGGTGGCATCTATGTGGAATCCACATAGGTGCCACCAAGGAGACATATAAGTCATGCAAAGTCCAAGACTTTCTCACACATGTGTGAGCAACTTGGGATGTGAAAGGTCAATGTGTACTCCAAGTACACATGTAAGTGTGTGTTAGAGATGTGTAAGAAAAAGTCCATTTTCACACTTTTGGAAAGTGTAAGAGGTGTCATGAAAAAAAATGTAAGAAGCCTTGTTTAGGTAATTTTTAGCAATTTTTGAAAAAGTGAATTTTAAATTATTTGCTCACACGTGTGAGCAAATAATTATGACTAATTTGTGTAGGAAGATTAAAATTACCTTAATTAACCTTAGTTAACTAATAAATAGGCTTATTAGATAGAAAGTGATGTGTGTAGGATAACATCTAGGTTAGGTTTAAGATTAAATAAAATAAAATTTAATTTAATCATGGTTTAATAGAAATAAAACGTGTGGAGGAATAAATAAATTAAAGATCTATTTAAAAGGGGAATATGAAGAAACATGTAATAAATTAAATTTATTACATTAGGAGGGGTAGTATTTGAATTTAATTTAAATACTATAGTTAGTGAATTTATTTAATGAAATAAATTTAATTAAATAAATAGATGAATTTAACAAATATAGTTAATTAAAAATTAACCATAACATTATTTGAGGTCATTAATTAAATTAAAGTTAATTAATGTTAAGTGGACAAATTTAGATGTCTACACAAAGAAAAATAAAATGTCATGCTACTCCCCTGACAACAAATGAAGCCTAGTCTACAAAAAAAGAATTCACCATAAGGAGCCTAGGTCGTTCAAACTATGACCAACACAAAAACAACGTCAAACAAAGTATAGTTCCCAATTGGGGGGAAGTGATGAACCTCCAAAAGATTGAGACAAATTGAAGTCCCTTTACGAAGAAAACATAACTAGCCCTCCAAATAGAAATAGGAATTGTAAACCATCTGTATTAACACTAGGGTAGGCACAACAGGTAACACCCTCCATGACTCTTGTTAATGAGAAAGTTTTTGATTAAGTAAAACATGTTTTGAAGGGGCCCTGAAACCCTGTACAATTTGGTCAAATAATATTTTCAATACAACACTCTTAAATGAAACAAACCAAGACCACATCGAGGGTTTTGCTACAGGCTCCCACAACTTGGATAAAGAATGGTACCAGAAAAAAGAGACTGGGACCCATACTAGAGAAACTGCTGCTTGAAAGATATTTCAATTTTTAACAGCAACCCTAAGACTATCAACGGTTAGCGAAGGGCCTGCCAACCGCAGAGATAAATCATTTCTTCCCCTTTTGGGAACAGAGGGACATGTTGAAGGAGGGTAGATGTTTAGATCTTTTCTTGCCTTTAACAGAAGTCCACCCAATATCCGCAATCTTGGTCGAATCCTGCCAAGATATCAAATCAAGATACGCGCTGCCCAAAAATGGAGCAACAAGAGAATGTCCTGGATCAGGGCCACCGGAAACTGGAGAAGCAATGATGTGGGATGAGTCTTTAGCCATCGAACTAGCATGATTCGACAGAGCAATGTCGGTAGGAGGGGCAGACACCCCACAACCAACAGGGACCCGAGTAGCAGAATTAGGACTGATCGAAGAACCAGGTAAGGGGGCATCCCTCGGGGGAGAGCTAGAGGTAGAACCAGCAGGTGCTGGGGCCTCAGGAGATTCCTGGGAAGAATAAACAACTTGAGAAAAGGTTTGAGAAGTCGAGGCCTTAACAACATAGTAGTGGAGGGAGGAGGCTCCCTTCCACCGAGAAGCGAGTTTGTTAACCTTTTCCAATTCACATTGGTCCGCTA
This sequence comes from Chamaecyparis obtusa, assembly GCA_027943335.1. Classification (NCBI taxonomy): domain Eukaryota; kingdom Viridiplantae; phylum Streptophyta; class Pinopsida; order Cupressales; family Cupressaceae; genus Chamaecyparis; species Chamaecyparis obtusa. Next base: position 868,124 of record BSBK01000092.1, read on the forward strand.
AGTGACCAGTTTTAAAACATCTTCTGCATCTGAATGTGAGACCTTTGTAGTCCAAGGGTTGAATCTAGGAACCTTTAGGATGTTGTAGCTTTATCTTTTCCGAAAGACCCTTGGAATAATCCAAATCTACAAGTATTCCAGCATATGTTGAGTGAAGGATATCATCAGATTCCTCATCAACCATCAGAAAGTCTCCAAGAGCCTCCCCCACAGTCTCGAACAAAGAATCAACCTAGAAGTGAAGAGGGAGGTTGGGAAGCCTCACCCAAGTGGGAACCTTTGAGATATTCTCAGTAGAGGCATCAAAGTTGTGGTGCCAAGGCTTGACCATAAGCATGAATCTGTCATCCATGCTAAAAAAGTGATCACAAAGAATTAGCTTCCGGTCAGCTGGGTTCTCAAACTTGGTTAATGAGAAAGTTGACATGCGTATTTTTAGTCAGATAGATGGAGATTCTTCCTTAGGCCCATAGCCAAGGCTCGATGTATCATCTGCAACCACTACGGTTCCTCAACAATCTTCCTCCACCATGATTAGTACACTGGCTTCTTCCCCTTGGCTGAAGAAAGTAGTGGAAAGGAAAATAAGAATGCTCCTGCTACAGAGTTACATATAGATATTGTCACTAAGTTATTGGGAGATGTGTCAAGGCCTAAAAGAGATAGAAGGATGTTGGGTATTATGATTGTTTCTAATACAAGACATTAAGTGATCAAAATTGCCGACCTGATAATTGTGTGCTATAATTGTGTCACACTTCTATAGATCATTACATGCAAGGAAACTCAAGAATGAGCCCTCACAAATCGATCCATAGCTCCCTAGGCATGGAGTGCAAGGTTTTTTTAAGAATGCTCTCAGCTAGAGCTATTTAGCCTATAACCTTGCTACTAAACCATGCAATGGGAGATTCAATGAAGACAAGGGCAAGAATGCCAATATCCTCAAGAATCAAGAATGAAAATGCAATGCAATGCTATGCTAGAAATGGAAATGCAAGCTAAGCTATGAAAAGAAATATGCAAGTGTTACAACCCAGGCTAATTAATTTATGTGAGCTAATCTAGAGCATAGAAATGAAGCTAATCTAATAAAGCATAAATATGAAGCTAAGCTAAGAATACAAGAATGAGATGTAGAATGCAAGAATGAGATGTAGATGCTAAGAATGCTCCAAATCTTCAAAAGCTCCAAAGTGACCTAGAAATCCTGCAGCATAAAGTTAGCATAAAAAGTTGGGGATCTAGAATGAAGAAGAGAGCTCTCATTTTAAAGGAATTGCAAAGGAATGAACCATGGGGATTAAGAGGCAAAAGATTTAATCAATGGTGGAGCTTGAAAGAGGAGCAATCCATGAGCACAAGTATCTTCCAATGAGAAAATAAGAGTTGACTTTTGTATTCATATGAGACAAAAAGTGCTTTTCTCTTTTTTATAAAATAAGAATAATACTTTATTTGTGCAACTTAGGATAAGAGGAAAAGTGGAGGCTTTTATTTATTTAAAAAGGGAGGAAATATTCCTTTTAAATAAATAAAGACTTAGGATAAAATGGTTAGCCCATAGAAAATAATCGAATAAATGATAGAGATAGGATTTGATCAAGAACAAGCAATTTATGATTTATCAAAAGGGGCTAATAGTCTAGGTGACCATTTTTGGGTGTATACATTTGCCCCTCTTTGACTAATGTGTGATCGATTTGGGAACACATGTAGTCAAAGAATGAAGTTGAAATGTGAGATCGATTTGGGATCACAAAGCAACTTAGATCAGCCAAGAAAGCAAGAGATAGCCAAGAAGGCAAGCAAATAGCGATCTGACTCCAAAAAATGAAGTGCAGAGAGATAGCAAATCTTGCATGGTCAGCCCGGTAGTGACAGTACTGAACACTTAGGAAAGAGATAGCCAATAATATATGATGTGTCTGCCCCCTCGGGATCGAAAGTGAAATCCAGGTAGAGGGAAAGCAGAAGCAAGAGAAACATGATCAAATCACTAGAAATCATAATCGAAGAAAGAGAACAAAATAACCATCAAGCAGTGAAGGTATGCCCCACACATGGGACACGGGGCACGAACCTATCGGTCCCTCAACCCGTAAGCACCATGGAGAGAGGAGTTGAACTTGGGATTTGAAAGTGAATGAAAGACTGGAAGTTTAAAAGAGATGGGGATGAAGAGGTGAAGAATGCCCCAGCGAAGATCGAAGGATCAGGCCTCAAAAGGTTAGCCAACTGCACGAAAGAAGAAGAAAGGTGAATGTAGATTTCAGTTTCGATCCTGAAATAAAGAGAAAATGATGTGATATGAAAGACCAGAAGTAAACGACATGATCGGGAAGAAGCGAAAGGTGAGCGCAGTTGATTAACAAGTCCATGAAAGATAAAGGGAGAGCTCTCTCCATATGCAAGATGCAAAACTAACTAACATGAACTTAAGAATGCAAGCTACATGAAAAGTGGTTTACTTGCAAGGTCACAATGCTAATAGACATCTAATATTCATCATCGAGCGTTATTGGTAGCGTCGCAAGATCATACAATACACACTAGCATAACTATGTGGATCTGAATATGATCTATATCAGATAGAAATGTGAAAATCTCAACTACGCATCAAAGACATGTAGGTCAAGATGACTAGTGTAGTGAGATTACCTAAGTTTGATATGGCAAGATTATGCTAGCATCAAGACACAAGAAAGTCAAGATGACTATAAGCATACACTTGCAAAATAGTCAAGGATAATACCTTGTAGATCCCAATGTCAAGTAAGACCAGCATAAATGCTCATGATAGTTAGGATCAACAAAATATACCCACAGGTAGATAAAAAAATAAAACATGTTCTCATTCCCTCAGTCTTCTAGCTATGCATCATCAAAAACTTCTCAGGGAGAGACCACTCAGCAAAGAAATCATCATAGACAACATGCAAAGAAATAAAGTCAAACAAATCTCAGCAAGTCAATTGCGTGTGTGTAGGTCATAGAATCAAACTTTGAGTATCGTATCTGCTAGTGAGAAATATTGCATCATCTAGACTGCAGGTAGGACATCTGATAAGTGTTAAGAAACACTTGACACAAGGGTAGTGTTGAAAAACATTGTTGGGGTGGTGTTGAAAAACACCATTTGCGAGGTGCCTAAGAAACCTAGACGCACAAAAAGACCCAAGATAAGCTCAAAACAACGGATGCCCCCTAGACTAAGACAAGAGTCAATTCCAGGCTAAGAGAGGCAAAGAGAGAAGTGGAGCGAATGAACGCCACGCGAGACTGATAGACATAGGTGCAGAGGGTCTCAAGCAACACCTGTTTCTAGGTTTTCACCACTTGATAGATTTATTGCAATTTTTTCAAGACTTTTTATAATTTTTTTTGTATTTTTGCTACCAAGGCACCTATTTCTAGGTTTTCACCAAGGCACTTTTTCAATTTTTTTTGATTTTTTGAATTTTTTAAAATTTTTTTAAAAAATTTTCAGCATCATATATGAATTTTTTTGGAGTTTTTTCAGGATCATAAAATATGTACAAAGGATGCCCCAGATAGAAACGGGCATCAAGAATCTGCTTCCTCTGATGTAGAGAACTAATAGGCCCCAGGCCCAAATACTGCAACTGTGACGATAGGAGCTCTCAACCAGTTTGACCAATAATAACCAGCCCTAAGCAATGTCTGAGCTAGCGAAGGATCGTTAGAATGTGATCCACATATGCCATCATGGATTTCAGCTAGCACTTTTTCTAACTCCTCTATTTCTAGACACTTAAGGAGAGTTCCGTCTAGACCCTTCCTATACAAGTCACTAGAGACAAAGGCAAAGTGTAAGGGATGGTGGAAGGAATGGCGTGGTGGATTTGCAAGAGGAATATGAGGAGGAAGATATGAAAAGATGGTAGGATTGTAAGATTTGTGAGCAGGATAGCGTAATTCGTCCACTAGGAACTTGAAGAGAAATTTATGCTTTTTCATTTGTAAAATGGATGCCAAAGTAACCAAGGTATTAGCAAATTTGTTCTCAGCTCTAGGAATGGGCTAAAGTATAACATATATGAGATCATGCTTGAAGTAGTGCATCATTTTTTTGTAGAGAATTAGCTTGTCATCTTTTATTTGAGAATCATTATTTTTGAGCAGATTTTTATTTTTACTTTTCTTAGGTGCGGATATCGCCACAATGTGGTTTTCGTCATCTGACCATTGCTCTTTTCTTTTGATTTGATGACTGTGATGTTTGATTGCTGATTCAATATTTTTTGTTGCTAGTTCGCTGGTGGAAGAAGTAACAGGTGTTGATGCGAGATGAAATGAAGTGACTGGTTCAATAGTATTTATGTGAAGGATGTCATCTCTAGTGACAAGAGAGGTCAAGCCTATAGGGTAAGCTCCAAAAGCATTAAGATCTAGACTTGTCATAGAAGGACCAGCATGATCCACTAAAGCAATACGTGGAACAAACTCGTCAGACCCGACATGAGACTCATCAACTACGTCAGGTGGGTTACGAGAGGTATGAACTACATCAACATCCATATCTATCATGGAAGAACCTTCTGGAAGAGGCTTAAGATGCCGAGAAGTAGAGATACTCATGTCGTTATGTGATAGATCACCTTTTTGTAGTAACCATGCAATGTTGCGACGTTGTCTATCATAGTGCAATGATTCTTTAGGCACATAGGTTCTAGACATAGAGGCCTCAGCCATATCATCAGTAGATATACATTCTTCTCCCCAAAGGAGTGAAGTAGAAGGAAGATCATCTCCCATTTGAGCCATAGTGTGTAGTGGTGACTCATTTGTATTTGTGTCTGAATTACTGAGCATGGGAGTATTTCTAGAATCCTCTCTATAGATCCACTCTTGAATAGCTTGTTCTTCTCTTTCTGCTTCTAAAGGAATGGATGAAGGAACAAAAGTATCAAAGATCACCATAGCAGAAGTGGAAGGCTTCATGTTATCAGAAGGTTTCCCATATGACCTAGGAGAAACAGGTATAGAAGCAAATGAACCCAGTGATGGAATATGGATGAAGTGATTGAGAGGGGGGGGTGAATCAGTCAACCATAAAACACTTCACTATTATTTCTTTCCAGATCTTTTAGGATATCTTAATGAATATTATCTGTTTAACACTCGGTAAATAGATTGTAGTAACTTGGTAGATGCAGAGAGTATTAGTAAAATTATTTTTTAGATATTCATCACCACTTGTATATGATTAAGATAACTATTAAGAACACAAGAGACACAGGATTTAACGTGGAAACCCAATATGGGAAAAACCACCAATGTATCTAGATACTGATTTTCACTTTTCTGAAGTGATGCCCAATTAGAAGCCAACCCAGTAAAAGGTTACAAAACACACTGTTAGGTGTGACCTTGTTAGAGGATTTAATCACCCTGCTAGGAGTGCCCTGGTAAGAGGTCTTGAGAACAATTCAATGGAATTGTCACCTTGTTAGAGGATTTACAATATGGTTGTTAAACCAACTCGGTTAAGAGATTTAGAATTCACTGTTACAATGATAAAAAGGTAACAATGAAAATGACCTGTATAATAATGCAACTGCCTTGCTGATTATAGATCTCTGTTCTGTATAAGTGAGATCCTTTCTGATCGAATATATCTCTGCTGCTCCTCAAGGATATCTAATCATCCTTCACAATTTCGCACACACCTTTCTTGTCTTTCTTCTATATATCTTCTTCTATATCTCCTCTTTATTTTTCACACTTGACCTTTTATTTATATGATTTTAAATTTGTCAAATCGGCATTACTTAGTATAACAGTCGGCTGAATTAAGCAAACTTTATTTGCAAAGATCCTTCAAGGGCCGACAGTGCTCGGTGACCATAATAAAATTTTCTACAATCTTTTGGAGACTGAGAGAACTCGGTAAACACTAATAATCCTTTTTCTTTGATAACCGATTGAACTCGGTAAATGCTAACTTTTCTTTGACAACTGAGTGAACTCGGTAAATGCTGATTTTTCTTTGATAACCGAGTGAACTCGGTAAATGCTGATTTTTCTTTGATAACCGAGTGAACTCGGTAAACACTAATTTTAATGCCAGGCAGACCGAATGAGCTTGGTAGGTACTGATTGTTGCGGACTATGACATTGTGTGACATCAAAGACAATACATAATTTGAGTAGCAATTTTCTTCAGACAATTGTTCCAACACCCAGCGTATATTCACCCATACCAAGGCTCATCATCTTAAGTGATTTCTCAGTAGCAGCTAGAGACATACTAGGATCAATAGTAGGTTCATTATGAGGAACAAATTTTTCAGCAGCAACAAGATCATTAATAGCAATAGTATGGTCTCCAGGAATCACAACTTCAGTGCCATTGTACGAAAATTTGACGCACTGATGATAAGTGGCAGGAACAGCCTACATGTCATGGATCCAAGGACGACCCAAAAGAATGTTATATGCGAGTGGAACGTCCAATACTTGGAAGTTAATATCTTTTGTGATAGGGCCCACTCGGACAGGCAACGTGACAAGACCTTTGGAAGATCTTTCCACTTCATCATAAGCTTTTATAGTAATCTTCTTCTTAGAATCCACAGCAAATTCTGACAAACCCAACTGTTGTATGACATTGAAAGAAACAATATTTAACCCTGCACCATTGTCTATCAGGACTCGGTGGACTCGGGTATTGTAGACTAGAACTTCAATGTGTAAAGCTAGATTATGCAGGTGAGCAATAGATATGTCATCTTCTGCAGAAAAGGAGAGAGATAATGGAGATGAAATGTGGTTGACCATGGCCTGAAATTGATTTGGATCAATGTCATTGGGAACACGTGTTGTACGTAGAGCCTCATCAAGAATCTCTCTATGTGAAGGGGATAACCGAAGCAACTCAAGGATAGATATCTGTGCTGGTGTCTTTTGCAAATGTTGGACAAGATCATAGCTAGGGGTGGCTGAAGGAGCCACTTGTTTGGAAGGCAAAGCTTGCTTGGGATCTTGCACAGTTTTAAGGACAATCTTGGCTTGCCCCCTAGTAATAGCATTCAGTGTCTCACTTCGGGAAGATGAACTACCACGTGTTTGCAAGACTAACTTTGGCTTACCATGATTGGTGTTATTATCATCTTGAGACCTCATCATTAGAACACTCTCAACGGGCTCTACCATGTTAATCACAAGCGTATTAGAAGGATACGTGTAATTGATCTTTGCATCATGATTCTTCTTATGTGGTTGAGAGGTTTCCCCCTTATCATGCTTAGGTAGAGGATCTTTGAAAGCTGTGTGATCAGAATTTTTAGTTAAGCCATCAGTGGAGATTGTGTTGTTATCAATGAGGTCTTGAATATCATCCTTAAGCCTAAAACAATTATCTGTCGGATGTCCCTTATTTATGTGATAATGGCAGTAATGATCCTCTCTCCACCAATCCGGCTTATTTATTGGATCCCAATTACCAGGTTTATCAGGAAGCGTAAGATATCCATTGTCAACCAAAGTCTTAAGGATCACATCGTAAGGTTCTGCCAACTTGGTATAGACTCGCTTTCGAAATGACTTCTTAGGCTTATTTGCATATTGAGGTTTAGGAGCATTGTGAGCATTGCCAGCTTCTTGTTGTTTTGCTGCATAGATAGCGTTGGAGAGATTGAAAGCGGGCTCTTTAACTTTAGGAGTATTAACAACCCCATCATTAACAACATACTTATTTTTATTCCAAGGTTTGTTCTTGTCTTTGCCATTGCCTTTAGTATCTTTATTAATAACAATATCCCCTTTTCTTATAGCTACATCCTCAATTCGATATGCACTTTCAACCATGTCATTGAAAGAGGAGAACAGTTGCTTCCTTAGATCATAAAATAGCTCAGGCACAAGAGTGTTGACGAAAATGTCAATCTTTTCTCTTTCAGGTAGCGGACGAGGATATCTAGAATACAATGACCTCCAACGTTGTAAGTAAGTTGCAAATGGCTCACCTTGATGTTGTCTTAAATTACCGAGATCTATCATGGTGATAGGTTGTTGGATGTTGTAAGAATAATGTTGTGTGAAGCGCATAGCCAACTCATCAAAAGTCTTCAAAGGAGGTGTCAACTTTGCAAACCATTCTAAAGCTTGTCCTCTTAAGCTTCGAGGGAATAATCATAGCAGAAATGTGTCTTCATGAAGAAAGTCCATGCTAAGAGCATAAAAGTGACGCACATGGTCATGGGGGTCACCATTTCCATCATACTTGTCATATTTGGGAACCTCAATATCCCTAGGAAACGGGGCCATGTATAGACTTTTATCAAAAGGAAGAGCACAAATTGATTCTACAAAAGAGACCTTTGGAGGCTCTCTTTCTAATGCCATTTGGGTAAGGCGTTGATTTGTCCGACGCAGTTCTTCCTGAAGGACTTCCAATTCAGTTGGTACTCTTTGTTGGACAATTTGTCTGACATCATAGCCGGGAGGAAGCTTGTATCCTCTTGAAGTCATATAATGAAAATATTGATCACCATTACGCTCTAAAAGCTTATGCATCATGCGTTGGGAGACCACATCTTGTTCAAATCTCATAAGATCCTCACTAAAAATCTCATCATCAGCCTCTGCCTCATGTTGAGAGGGAGGAGGTCTAGGAGGTGAAGAAGGCATACCAAAAGTGGTTCTTGGAGGAGATCTTGGTGGCGTGTTGTTGCCATTGTTGCCATTGATAAAAAGAGGTCTATGCTCATGATTACTAGTCTCAGGTTGCTCATGAAATGTCTCTCTATAAGCCATGCGCCTAGCAGCATCCATCCTTTGTTGATTGTGTTCTTTGTCTAAGCGCACTTGGTTATCCTTATGCTCAAAGTGTTCTTGCAAGTGTTAAAATTTTTCTTGTTCAGTCAAAGTGAGTGAGACACTGTCTGTGTTTTTGGGGGTCTTGAATGCGGAAAAGAGGAAACCTCCTTTGTACCATGGGGTAGCCTTAGAATCCTCAGATTGGTTAGAACTAGAACTGTTGTTGTTAATGGGCGCTCGTGAGCGTCTAGTTGGAGAAGGTAATTGTGTATAATTGAACGGAGGATGACTCTCCTGTTCAAATTGAGACCGAGTTGTAACCAGCATGAAAAGAGATGTTGGTTGACTAATAGAATGAGACAAAGTTTCTCAGATTTGAGATAAGCAAAGCTAATAAAGATCACTTGTCAAAGTAGAACAATACAGAGATGACTCGTCAAAAGTGCTCAAGCACTTACAACAATCAATTGACTAAAGCCGAGCAGCGAGCAAGAAGCTCAATAAGCAAGTAGCTAGGGAGGTAACTGTGATGCGACAAGTGATCAAGAGTAGCATTTGTTGAGCTCAAATCCAATAGTTTTAGCCTTTTTTTTTTCAGTCTAGAACAAATCTAAGCATGTAGGGAACAAGCCAACTTTAGATAAGAACAGAAAAAGACACTCTATGACAGGTTAAAGTGCAAGTTTAGCAACTCCAGATTGCAACAGCAACAACATAGCAAAAAGATTCTGGGTGACACTTTCCAGGCAGACAGGGTGATACTTCTTAGTTTGGGCAATACTTTGCCTCAAGCTAGACGATAGACTGCAGTATGGCTGGGCGATAGAATCCAGGCTAGCGGGGTGATAGTCCAGAAGGCATGAACTATTGCGCGATATATCTCAGCAAAGTGCGCGATAAAATAGTAGGGCACGAAGTATCGCGAGTAAAAGCACAAAGCTGTGTCACGTTTCAGGACAACTTATCAGCATAGCTAAATTTGAGTATTTCTAACTAAAATTATTTTTTGTCAAACATATGGTCTAGTTAGATTCATTCTAGCTAAGTTAGATAAGTTCTTCACCTTTTCCAATTGGAAATATCTATTAAAAGCATGTTTTATAACAATTACTAAAGAAATAAAATTATTTCAGAAAATCGATGTTTCAATAACTCTTACTCTTTTTAGTGATATTTTTTTACAAATATAAAAATACCCTTTTTTAGAGCACAGAGTCAAGATTATCATCATATAATTTTTATAATATTTTAATTAGATTTAATATATTATAATTTCAAAATACTTCAAGTAGGTATTTTAACATTCGAGAACAAGATGCTTCAAAAATAGAAAAAAATAGTAAAGCTTATCAAAAAAATTAAAAATTTATATTTAACACTAGAGGAGAGAGTTATCTTCAAGAGTGTGTCATTTATTTTGTGAATGGTGTAGATTTGATAGGGGAAATTTGACGCGAGATGAAAATTGTCAATTTCAGGTATGTTCGACTTTGAGTAGTTATATTAGAGAAAATATACATTGAAAACTAATTTTTCTTCTTTTCTGCACTAGCTATACATTTTATCTATGACATATTTTGAAATCAAAGAAAAAAAAGATTATTTGCATATACTTTTTTTTTGCGAACAAGACCGTCATTTTTCAGCATTTTTCAGCAAGTAAAAAATGGACTTAAAAAATTTAAAAACTATGTGAATTCTTATTCAAAAAAAATTAAAAAAATTATAGGCATAAACTTCATCCACTTTTACACATTTCATTAGTTTACATCATCTCCAAATTTTAAACATAAATGCCATTTTTATGTCGTTAAAGTTAAAAAATTTGTGTGTCATTGGCCTTTTCCTTTATAAAAGTGTGACACAGCTTTGTACTTTTACCCTCGCGCGATATTTCGTAGTAAGGCGTGTGATACTGTGGCAGATTTGTATGACTCTTTGACCAGTGGACATAAAAATCTCAGTTTTAAAGTGTTTTGATCAAGTTTAATTTGACAGTTTGACAAGCAGTAACAGTAGATAAAAGACAGGTTTGCAAACAGTAGGTGATCAAACATGTCATAGAATACTTGAAACAAGGGCAAAAGCAACCTTGCCAAGACAAGCACTTGTGATATCAAAATAGAAAACCTTATGAACGCTACCGTTTGTTTGAATGTTGAGAACGTTTACACGGGCATAGCACGATCGAAGACAATTCAAGCAATTACTACCTAGAAGGACAATGCTCATTACTTAGCAATGTGGCCCACAACTTGATGCTCCCTTGCCTCACACCAAGTGGTTGCCCACAAGAGATATTGGCGTTGTCATGGAAGTGTCAAAAACACAACCAAAAGAACACACATGGTGAGTGTCTTGGGGTGATCCAAGTAAGTCCACTTGGATCAATCCTTGCACCAAGAAGCTAAGCGACTAAAAGAAGGTGGCCTTTATCTAATGGTTCGTAGTAAGGGTTTCCGTTCATAACACCCCTCTTGCTCCTCATAAAGGACTAGGACCTCGTGGCCTCAAGAGTACCTTAAGCATTCTTGCTCAATGCTTTTCCCATGGTTACAATCTCATGAGCTACTAATATCAAGCGAGGACAAGTGTTATGTCTACCAAGGTTTTGTGTCCTTGATAGCTTTGAGATTATAGTGAGTTGGAATCACTCGCCACCAGAGAAAATGATGACAAGGTTGTCCCCACTTGGGTCGTTCCTCTTGATTGCTCAAGAGCAGGCCCGCTAAAGGATCCTTATACTAAACAAAAAATGGATTAACTCTTGAGTTTCAAGGTTTTTAGTTCACCACAAGGGTGAAGAGCATACTCCCCTATCTCAAGAATCTCTCCCAAACACACCAAGCAAAGATTCAATTACCCCCTTGCTTTCAAAATTTCAAGATGGGTCAAGATTTATGTTTCACCACAAGGGTGAAGAGCATACTCTCCTACCACCTCAAAATTTCTACAACAAGGTATTAAGTGCCTATGAAAGGAAACAATTAGTATATGCCGCACTTAATAAAAAAAATAATTAAACAAGCACTTGATTTGGTTTTTATGCTTATGGCAGCTCTACAAAAACTATTAGTAGCCTTCTTTGACATGCAATTTTAGCAAATTTCAAGCAAGAAGCACCTACAACCACAACTTGTTAGACCAACAAGAGTTAGGAGAATCAAAATCCAAAATCTAACAATGATTAGTACATAAAAAATTAGATAATCTGCAAAAATAATTGATCAAATGATAAAATCTAAAAATGAAACCATCATAGTTGGATTAGGCTCGAAAAGACCTTTCCAATGATATATCACACTTAAACTTTTGATACTATTTGCAAAATTTCAAAAAAAAATGGGCACCCATTTTCCAAAGTGGCACGGATTTGAAAACATTGGAAATTTCAAAAAATTTTAAAAAGATAGCAGAAAACCTAAAACTTGCAAGATAGATAAAATAACCCAAAAATAGCTCTCTGTCAGGTTCAGGCGATATACCTCAGACTTCACCAGTATCGCGCGACACAGTTTCTTATAGCCGGGCGATATACCTCAGTCCAGGCGATATACTGCACAATACGTAGGCGATACTTCGCACGACACCAGGCGATATACCTCAATACTGCCATGCAATTCTTCTCTAGCGCGAAGTGTCGCACGGGTATAGTAAGGTATATCGCGCGATATATCTGAGAAGTATCACGCGATACTCTGAGACAGAGAACCAGAACCTGCAAAATTTTTAAAAAATAATCTGAAAAATGATGAAAATGCAAAAAAATTAAATGGCAAAGCCTATCTACTCTGCCTCACGGTGGGCGCAAAAAATGTGTGCTATAATTGTGTCACACTTCTATAGATCATTACATGCAAGGAAACTCAAGAATGAGCCCTCACAAATCGATCCATAGCAAAATTTTTTTAAGAATGCTCTCAGCTAGAGCTATTTAGCCTATAACCTTGCTAGTAAACCATGCAATGGGAGATTCAATGAAGACAAAGGCAAGAATGCCAATATCCTTAAGAATCAAGAATCAAAATGCAATGCAATGCTATGCTAGAAATGGAAATGCAAGCTAAGCTATGAAAGGAAATATGCAAGTGTTACAACCTAAACTAATTAATCTATGTGAGCTAATCTAGAGTATAGAAATGAAGCTAATCTAAGAAAGCATAAATATGAAACTAAGCTAAAAATGCAAGAATGAGATGTAGAATGCAAGAATGAGATGTAGATGCTAAGAATGCTCCAAATCTTCAAAAGTTCCAAAGTGACCTAGAAATCCTGCAGCATAAAGTTAGCATAAAAAGTTGGGGATCTAGAATGAAGAAGAGAGCTCTCCTTTTAAAGGAATTGCAAAGGAATGAACCATGGAGATTAAGAGATAAAAGATTTAATCAATGGTGGAGCTTGAAAGAGGAGCAATCCATGTGCACAAGTATCCTCCAATGAGAAGATAAGAGTTGACTTTTGTGTCCATATGAGACAAAAAGTGCTTTTCTCTTTTTTATAAAATAAGAATAATACTTTATTTGTGCAACTTAGGATAAGAGGAAAAGTGAGAGTTTTTATTTATTTAAAAAAGGAGGAAATATTCCTTTTAAATAAATAGAGACTTAGGATAAAATAGTTAACCTATAGAAAATAATCGAATAAATGATAGAGATAGGATTTGATCAAGAACAAGCAATTTATGATTTAGCAAAAGGGGCTAATAATCTAGGTGACCATTTTTGGGTGTATACAATAACTCACAGAGACCAATTTTTGAATAAGAAGAATTGATATGGGCCTCTCTATTATTGAAGATGATATCTAACATGCCAAGTTCTTTGTGAGTAATCTATCACGAAGAATTAAAAATAAAGAACAAAAAAAACCAACAACTAACTTAACAACTATATGCTCTCACCAACTTTATTCAATCCTTCATGTCAACTGACAAGCCCCTTGATGAAGGCACTTCAAGCACTCCAACTCTAGGAGGAATTAATGTCGATCAATTTGAACAAATCAAAAGGTGTCGGGTGATAACTACAATTGTTGCTGAATGGGTAAACCAAGCCGAGACTTAGGGTTTGATATTTATTGAGGAAGGTTTGTGAGCATATTTTGTCTTGAAATATAAGCTGAGTTCCCTTCACACTGATTTAAAGGAGGCAAAGGGAGAGATTGGTGAATTATCCCACATCTCTCATCAGTTGGGGAAATCTTATAAATGCACTTAGCTTTGTTGGTGAAGGAATAATCAAGAGTCATACGAAGAACAAGGCACCAAATTGGAAAGAAATACCTGATTGGAAATTATCGGTGTTAATCAAATTGCGCAAAAATATAACACGAGCCATTTCAAAGAATTTATCTTCTTTCAAGCCTCTACGCATAGATGGAGGACCGAGGAAGAAGATAGAGGATGATTTTTTATTAACCAAGGTTGGAGTGTAATCTTTAGAGGGGATTAAGGATATTCTAAATGCCATCCCTAGCATGTGACATGAAATAAAAAACATGATGCAACAGGTAGTCGAAGCTGATGAAGAAATTCATAATTGCAGACTTTGAGTTAGTGTTGGCACCTGCCCTGATAAAGATGAAATGTCTCAAATGCTTCAGGGGTATGTAGACTAACACTTAAAAGGATGAAAATGGTTGTAGATCTGGTCAACCAAATGCAGGTCTAGGAAGAAGACAAGTTGGAGGAAGAAGATTCAACATTAGAAGATGCTGTGGAACTAATGGAGAAGAAGTCTGGGTGGAATGATAGGCCTCACCTAATTAGTTTCTTTCCCTGCTTTATTTATTTGTCCTAAAAAACTATTGGCTTTGGTGAGCCATTTATTTTAAGGGGTATTCTTAAAGACTCGGGTTTTAAATCAGTCGTCTTCATGAAGTCGTTATTTAGAAACTGAACTGTCATAGTAGGTTAGCTATATATAAATTTAGTGAATAACTGTAAATGGATCTCTTTATGGGTCTGATAAGAATTGTGTTTTGTGAAGGGTGAAAAGGACTTCGTGTTTTTTTTCCCTTTTCCGATTAGTCGCTTCGATATATTGAAATGGAAATTATGATGCAACAGTTCTTGATGTTGTAGATAGTGTTCTATTATGGATGAAATTTCATTCTTTGTGTATTATTGAATGGTCTATGTTTCATTTTTCTATGAAGGGAATTGAAGTGATTGATTCTTTTTAAATCGATTATTGTAAGAATATGTTTATCTGTGTTTGATTTTGAATAACCATAATAAAGTTAAATTCTTAAAGTTTTTCTCTTCTAATCACCATCATACTGTGATATGAGAGTGAGAATCAATTAAAAAATATCTTTTTGTAGTTTCTCTTTATTTTAGTTAGTTTGCATGCCTTTTAAAGCTCTTTGATTAAAAGCTCTACCTTTCCTACTTTCTGGTAAAAAACATACCCACTTTAATTCATTGCAAATACTTAGAGGGTAGTGTATGTGCTGAAAACCCACTTGTGTGGAACAAGCTTAAACATGAAAGGGTTAGGGGTAAACAATCAAAACATCATAAAACATTCATAAAACTTGAAACCAAAACAAGAATCTTTCACCACAACCTTTGATGAGCCAAACAAGGGCAAACAATGCCTTGTTGATTTTCTCCTAGAAATATTTGTGGGTGTGCTCTCCCAGCACACTATAAATCCCACTAGATAGCTCACAAAATGGAAGGTGGATGAAGACCTACAATGCAAGCTAGATGGAGGAAAGACTCAAGAACTAGGATAAGGAACTAGTCTCAAGCTTCCAATCATGGTGTAGAAAATTCAAACTTTGAACTAGAATGATATGCGAGATAAGCTAAGATTAATTCACTATTATCCTAGCATGTAATATCTAGATTCAAAATGAAGAACGAGACTAAAATGCTTATGAAAATCTATAGTTAAACTAACATGATAACAATGCAAATGTGAGAGATTGTTATGCAAGGAGTGATGCCTCCTATTTATAGATATTTGTATGAAAGAGGGAGACTTGGATGAAGTGGAACCTATGTGGTATCCACATAGGAGCCACATAGCTGAGACATGGGCAAAAAGACATGTCATGCAAAAGTCAACTTGGGGCATTTAAGGTTTGAGAGGCTCAAGGTTGTTCACACATATGTGAGCAACATTGGGGGAATGTGTTGGGAACAAAGATATAAGAGAATTGAAGGAAGTTGGGTGGCTTCCTTGGGATTGAGTTTCTCACATGTGTGAGCAATCAATTAGGCATAAAAAGTTGTGGAATCACTTTTTAAGTTGGATTAGGTAGTTATTAGCAATGAAAGTAGGTTTAGCAAGTGAGGTGATGGGTGTAGACTAGGTTTTAGGTGGGTTTTAAGATTTAAATTAAGCTAAGTTAATTTAAATCAAGTTAAGAAGAATATTAGGATATGGAGAGAATAAATAAATATAAATTTATTTAAAAGGGGACTTATGGAGGAATGATGTGTTAAATAAAATTTAATCTATTAAGGGGAAAGTATTTAAATAAAATTTAAAAACATTAAGGCATGAATCTATTTAATTAAATAAATAGATGAACATAACAAATATTACTAATGAAATAAAATTAACCATAGTGTTATATAGATATATTAATTAAATTAAATTAAATTAATATAGAGTGCTAAGGATGGTTTTACACATCTACATTTTGCTCCTCTTTGATTTGGTGTCATAATCAACATTATGTCAAAGAAAAAGAAAAACAAGATGTCCTGGAGATAAACGAGGTGTTAAAAGTCATGTCAAAGCGATGAAGGTGAGGGAGTGTGCCCCCTCGAGAAAATAGCCGAAAAACTTAATTTTGGATGATTTTAAAAAAAAAGATAAACAAGAAGAAAAGAAGTGAAGAATATGACAAAAGTTGATATTTCGCATGACTGTCTAGGGAATGGGAGAGAACGGGATGAAAAACGGGGACCAAGACAGAAAATGAGTCCAAGGGGGGCCTATATATATAGGTCGAAAGGGCCCTGTGAAGGGTCACTTTCACCACTACCCAAGGGCCCGTTTGGTGCATGGAATATGGGCTCTAATTCTGGAATTAGATATTCGGATTATTGAATTTCATGTTTGTGTCCATCCAAACAAGAGGAATTGGAATTTTGAAATTCCAATTTTGCCCACAAAATGAGCATTTCATCTTCCACTTGAAAAGGTGGAATTAGAAATTCCATTTTCAAATGTCAATTTTTTGTGTCTGTTGGGTCCGCTTCCTGTTTAATTCATTTTTACGTCTGAAATTTTCGTTCATTTTCGCCAAAATTTTCATTCGCCAATTTTCATGAGGGGGAAATTTTTGTTCACGAGGCAAGATTACATATGGCATTTTAGAGGAATGCAAGATTACAGATGGTATTTTAGAGGAATGTATTTCTGGAATGACCGAGTTTCTTGGCAGTGTTTTGTGTGAATTTGGTTTCTCAGAGGAGTCGAAGATGTTGGAAGACTACAAATTCAACACAAGCGCCTCCTCAACTTGGGATGTCTTGTATGTTGTTGAAACATTCTCTGTCTCCCAGCTGTGCAAAAAAATATATAATCAAGTGGTGACTCTGGGAACAGAAAGACGATGGACGATTGCCCAACTGTGGTATCCCTGATTTACCACATCTATGATTTATCCCTGTTGACAAGGGTTTCACCGAATTTTGATAGTGCTACCACCTGACTTCCCCTTAACTCACATACTCCATTCACCATTTTTACAGTGGTGTATATACAGTTTCTGTGGCGCTATGGGTAGCTAGGGTTTGGAGGTTGTTCTTGAAGAAAAATTGTGGGTTCTCATCTTTCGGGTGAACTAGCCAAACGGTTCCAACACATTCCGGATATCATTTTGAGGATATGTATCTTCCAGAATTGCAGCATATTCTAGAATTGACTATATCCAGCATTTCATATTCCATGCACCAAACGGGTCTGTTTGGTAGCGGGAATTAGCCTGGAATTGGCATTTGTTATATCTGATTTCATCGAATCTTTAGTTTGGGGGTGCAATACGAAAATGGAATAGGAATATGTAAATGCTCATTTTTGTTCAAAATGAGCATTAACATCTTCCACTTGAAAAGGCGGAATTGGAATTTGAGGGCCAAATTCCAATTTTTTGAACCCCTATTTTGTAACTCGTTGGGTCCGCATTGAGGAATTTTTTTTTTTGGCATCTGCATTTTTTATTAGGTCATTTCTTAGTGGGCGCTGACGCATTGTGAAAGTGGAAGGTGACGATTTCTCTACAGACAACAACATCGACTTCCACCATTGACCCTTTTCCTCACTCTGCAAAGCGGTATCGACATCGACATCCTTCCTTTGCTCTGCAAAGCGGCATCGACATCCTTCTTGTGCCTCCTCCGCTAGGTTTAATCTGGTATGCAGATATACTTTGTTCACAGACTAGGTCTATGTTTTCCAATGTTTTGTTCTATAGGTTTGAGAAATTTTCTGTCACGGGTTTAATCCTTGTGGACTCACAAATGCCAAAAGTAGGGTTTGCAGGGTTTTTGTTTTTGTGTTTTTAAAATTTGGATGAATATCAGTTGATGGCGCCTGAACATACCTTGTTTCTGTGAATAAATAAAAGGAGTTTCTAAAACCCTACCCAAAACACATATCATTATATAGATTAAAGAATATCAGTTTATGTATTCCAATGTTTTGTTTTGTAGGTTTGAGAAATTTTCTGTGACGGGTTTAATCCTTGTGGACTCACAAATGCCAAAAGTAGGGTTTGCGGGGTTTTTGTTTTTGTGTTCAAAAAATTTGGATGACATTTTTCGAATACTTAATATAATATTATTAGATTTGTAGCTATTAAGAATTTTTAAGGGGTTTTATTCTCATTCTGCTAAAATTATTTGACCAAATTTTAGCAGAATGAATATCCATCAATACTCTCGATTTTATGAGAAGAGGTTTCATCCTACCCTTGGTCCACTACTGTACTCACACACTTCCTGCCCTTATAATCTGAACCTCTATTAAAAAAATCCTAATATAACATAACTAACATAGACTTTTAAAAGACTCCATTCAATTCAAATGCATGACTATAACACACCATGCTTCTAAGACCAAGAGACCGATTCTCCATTATATTTATCATCAACACAGTCAACATATGCTCAGGTCTATCAAATATAGACCTAACAATGGTACATACCATCAATAGGGTGGTATATGTTGCATACAATATATGAACACACACAGATTATAATTTTGGCTTCCATAGAACTGCAACAAGTGTTTTCTCAATATTAATATGGAAAGCTTTAGAACAACTGCTTCCTTTCTTAGTATGTACAGAATATCACAAACTGATAGATCTTTCATGCCCATTAGCTTATATGCTTACACCATGCAAGTTTTCCTAGATTGAACTCATTTTTTGCAATATACTCATAACCATTAGTTGGATTTATAGCAATGTAATGATATTCATGTTGGAAAGCTACTAAAAGTTATGAGAGGAATTTACAACTCAAAATGAAGCTTTGTTCTCAATTTCTATGAAGTACCAATTACCCAACTGAAATACTCAAACAACTCCACCAAGAAACATAGTTTACATGGAAAGTGCAAATTGAAATTACCCAATTGATACTTCCATCAAGAAACATAGTTTACATGAAACTATGCCATAATTTAAAGGGATAAATTGAGGTAGGGATCCTAGTCAACAAAATTGATCATGAATTGTTTAAGCAGAATATCCATAAATCTATTTCTCTCATCTATGTGGTGTTACTATTGAATTGAGTCACCTCATTATCAAGAGAGTCTCTATTAAATATAAATGCTTCCATCAAATCATCATTCTCTAGGATTTTGCTTCATGAAAAATGCATAAAGAGACAATTCAAATGTAGGGATGTACAACAAACTAGATGAACATCTTGCTCTGAACAAAACCCATTTAGGAGCATTGTTGCAGCAATATAAACTGCAACTGCAATCTTATGACCGAACACATGGATTGTATGGCTCAAGCTTATCCCTCCTGCACTGTGACCAACTAGCACAACCTGACCAAATACATACAATTAAAACAACACCCATATCATCAATACACGTCATTTGACCACATATAGCAAACAAGATCACAAAAAGTTTGTTCACTCACAAACCTTTTCAGAGTTGGGTATCTGAGATAAAAAATCCATAAGAGGAGCATCATAATCTTCAAAAGAAGAGATAGAATCAGGATTGACAGGGTTAATGCCTGCCCCTACAAGATCCAAGACAGTCACCTTATGCCCTGAGTTTTTTAGGAGATGAACAATTTTGTACCAACACCAAGCTCCATGGCATGTACCATGTATCAGTACAAAGTGGAATTGGTCATGTTTACCATGACATCAATTTTCCATTGTCATTGCTTTATCATGGCACTCAGTATCCACTGTCATAGTTTCTATTGTTCTTCCTCAAGTGTGAAGGAATTTAGTTGTATGATATCTTATACTTATTCTAACACATGTAAGGAGTAGGCTGTACAATTACCTCTTTAATTTTACACATGTCTTGTACAGCTTTACCAGCTGTAATCACAACTAACAAACTTACCCAGATTTCATAAATCAGGTTATGTCCTATTGTGTTGTCTCAGTGTGGTCGAAGTATATTTGACTGGTAAAAGAGAGATAATGAAGGGATTTAATAATATACTCTGGTATTTTGATATGGAGAACAAACACTAAATATGCCCTTAAAAACACAAAGATTTGCAGGCCTCCTAATTAGGTGGCACATAACAAGATTGGTTGGGTATAAATTTTGTCTATTCTAAAGTACATTTTGTCTCTATGGGATAGTGACCAACAGTTGTGAAGGATAAATGCCTTGTTAGGTACTTTGCCACTTTCTTTTCACAAGGGCAGTTGACTGTATATAAGGACATGCATGCCCAAAATATCTATTGTTCTCTGAACACATGATTGTTTCTTTCTTAGGATAAGACCACGCGTTGCATCAATCTGACTTTGAAATAGAGTGGGTAATGGTATGACCTTGTAATGGGCTAATATACTATTAAGTTGTCATGGGCTAATAATATAATTACTCCATATATAATATTATGGGGTATTCAGGATATTCATTAGGCTGAAACCTCTTCTCATAAAATGGGGTGGCGAGTCCTTCAAGCTGGAAAAAGCTACTTCTCTTTTTCTTGTTGTCATCCATGTTTACCTCAATACACTGAACTAACGAGCTATCACAAAATGTTTTAAATTCCAAGTGGGTACTATTTTAACTGGCATGGATATCAAGCAGCTCTACATCAGATCTTCCAACTTCAGAGATTTGACGACAAAGAATAAGATTAAAATAGCTGGTGCAAAATATATCCTACTTATCAACTTTTAATAAGTTTTTAAAATTCATAAGAATAAAATATATTCTAGTAAATAGATTATTAAGGGGGATTGAACTCATATAATTGTAGTCTAATTATTATCAGATAAATGAATTAGTTAGATATAATTATAGTCAATGTGTACATGTACTCATTTTGTTGATTCACTAGGATTTTTGACTATTGGCTATAGATAATAAGCAGGTAGGAATACATATACACATTTCTTGGCTTGTCCTCTTGCTGCCTATGATTGTCAATTTTGTACCTCAAACCTTCTTTGTCGTGTACTTTTCAGGGATGCATCTTACCAAGAATATAAACATTCAAGGATGCATTTGTAGGAAGGTCAGAACTGCTCATTTTCATGCACTTATTCTTGCTGTCCTTGGAATAGCCAAAGCGGTGCATGTGCTTCAAGGTAGGCAAACAAAGCATAATGAAAGAAGTAAAGAAGTGGTTTTTATAAATGCATTATTCATTCAAATGAGGTGCATTGTCACGACCAAATTCGCATGAGTGAAACAACTTTCTTTCGGCTAGCCAATATTGTAAGGCAAAAAGGAAGCCTATCAGATACGATGAGCATAACGTTAGAAGAACAATTAGTCATGTTTCTCCACACCCTTGGCCACAATCTGAGGAATCGTAAGATTTCCCACAATTTTGTTCACTCTAGAGAGACAATAAGTCGATACTTCCACAAGGCCTTGACAACTATCTTAGCACTCCATGCGGATTATCTCATACCACCTAGTCCAAACACTCCTCCTGAAATTAGTGGGAAGGACCGTTTCGATCCTTACTTCAAGGTAAACCCCCAGGCGCTACAAATTTCTTTTCCTTAGTGATAATCTTATTACTGCGTGTTTCTTGACTACAGTTTTTCTTTCTATAGGATTGTGTTGGAGCAATTGATGGAACCCATATAACAGTCATTGTCGATGTCCACTTACAAGGTAAATATCGGGATAGAAAAGGGAACATGTCACGAAATGTTATGGTTGTCTCTTCTTTTGATTATAAGTTTCAATACATTCTTGCTAGTTGGGAAGGGTCTGCTGTAGATAGTCATGTTCTAGCTTCAGCTCTCAGTAGAGCCGATCCACTTGTAGTTCCCCCTGGTATGCCATTTCACACTATATTTTTATTGAAGAAAATGATAAATGATTGGATATTTTTACTGTGTGAATGTTTCACGGTTTAACAATATATGTTATTTTGTAGGAAAATATTATTTAGTTGATGTTGGATATCCAAATGTACTAGGATTTATTGCACCTTACTGATGTACACGTTACCATCTAAAGGATTTTTCAAGAGAAAACCCTATAAACAGCCCACAAGAGTTGTTTAACCACCGACATTCCTCTCTTAGAAATGTAAGAATGTACATTTGGCATTTTGAAGCAGTGTTTTCCTATCTTGAGGCATGCAACGTCTTATCCAATCACGAAACAAGCATGTATTGTTTTGGCATGTTGCATACTGCACAACTTCATTACTATAGAGGACGGTGTTCCATCCGAAGTGGTTATTGAAGAGGACGATGATCCCTTGAGACATATGGGTTGATTCAACGTGATAGGGATGATTGGGGGAACTTTAGAGATGATATAGCAAGTAGGATGTGGGAAGAGTACAAACATAGAGAATAGTTGTAGTTTTACAAGACCTTTCTTTCTTCTTTAATGTGTTTTCATTCCTAGCTGGTTATTGTCTATGCCTCTTGAATTTGTAAGCCTTGTTGCATTAGGAAATATAAATCATACTGTTGTAATGCTGATGCTCAAATCATGTGTTCTCATAGTTTACATATGCAAAATTATTTGAAAGAAATGAAGCTTGTGTATGATTTGTAACTCTGATTTCTCTTTGATTAAAATTCATGTGTGTATCTTGTTTGACACTTTTTCTTCTAAATGGGGATTGAGAGAATGGTAATTTGGCCCTCAAATTCCAATTCCACCTTTTCATGTGGAAGATGTACTAGAGCATATTTACTAGAGCATATATAGTACGACTATATGAACATAGTAGACCATATATAATTACAATACTAATTCAGTGTGCAACAGAATGCACACTAATTTAGTGTGCAAGAGAATGAACACTAATTCAGTGTGCAAGAGAATGAACACTGAATCAGTGTGCAACAGAATGAACACTGAATCAATGTTCATTTTTTTGCACACTGATTCAGTTGCTCAAGAATACCACTTATCATCATTCTTGAGCAACTGAATTAGTGTCTTGTATTGTTCATTCTGTTGCACATTGATTCAGTTGCTCAAGAATACCACTTATCATCATTCTTGAGCAAGTGAATCAGTGTCTTCTATTGTTCATTTTGTTGCACACTGAATCAGTATTGTATACACTACATTTAAAATGCATTTAAAATGTTTGAGATAAGATGTTTTCTTTGGAAATTATATTTTAATTAATGATTTAAAACTTTGTTAACCATTCAATGTCTTTCCCGGGTATTTGATGTGATGACTTAGTGATGAATTCATCCATTGTCCCTGTTTGTCTTAGCTGAGTTGGATCCTTGAATACAATTGCTCAATACTGAATGAACATACTAGACCATAGTAGACCATATATAAATTGTTCAAGAATACAAGACTGAATGAACATAGTAGACCATATATAAAATGTGTGAACATAGTAGACCATATATACATGCATACTTAGCTACATGCAAATGAGAATGGATAATAAAGAAATATATTACATATTGTTGGATATCATGCATAAATGCAATATTTTGGATTATATGCCACTGTTGTATGAATATTTCTTTAATATCCATTCTCATTTGCATGTAGCTAATGATTGTATATAACAGGTGGTGTAGGTGATGTCCTTCATAGATCTCATGATGAGCATGGAGGATGAGGTTCAAGTAAGCCAGTCAACTTCTTCCTCCAAGAAGGTTATGTGGACAAGAGAGATGGAACGAAAGTTCCTAAAATTTCTCCATGATCAAGTTCACCTAGGAAGGAAAGGTGAAGGGGGCTTCAAAAAAGAAGCTTGGACATCCATTGAGAGGAAGTTCAATGCTGAGATGAACCTTAATTTATCAAAGGAAAATTTCAAAAATAAGCTTAAAGGATGGAAGCAAGGTTTTAGAGTCATGAGAGAGTTGAAGAATATAAGTGGGTTTGCATGGAATGAAGCTACTCAATGTGTGGATGCTGATGACATGGTGTGGGATGAGCTTCTAAAGGTAACATGCTCTTTTGAATATGTTGGTCTTAGCAATATTTCCTTCTTATTAAGTTAGATACAAGACAAAGATTTTAATTCATTCATCATGACAACATGCAGAGAAAAGAATTCAAAAGTGCCAAAGTGTACAAGAGACAACCCTTCCAGTACTATAATGACCTAGCATTCATTGTAGGTAATGACATAGCTGAAGGTACCACAACTACTACTGCACAAGAGATAGAAGAAGGGCTCAATATGGATGGGCCCGCCTACGTGGATTGTGATGAGGATATCCCTATGAGTACACCTCTTAACACTACAACTAATTTGGATGATGAATTATATCATTCCAATCAATCGAGTGCAAGTGGTCGTCCAAATCCTTCAACATCGTCACCAAGGAGGGGAAAGAGGAAGAAGGCAACCATGGCTGGTTCGTTGGATGTGCTTTGTCAAACTATGAAAAGAATAGAAGAGGACTTCCATTTGCCTCTTCTAATCAAACTGGATAATTCTGAATCAGATTCTGTCTTGGATAGTGTCTATGAGGCTCTCAAAGGAATCCCTGATTTGAGTCAAGCCACTATGCTAAAAGCATATGACACCTTCATGGCTGAAACGGAAAGAGCCAAAGGGTTCTTGAAAATGAATGAAGATGAGAGGGTGCAGTATATTGCCATGAAGTTTGCAGACCTCTAGCTACTTTTTTTTTTCATTTTAAAGTATTGTTACTTAAACATTGGCAAGGCTAGCCAAGATAATTTTTAAGTTGGCAAGGTTAGCCAAGATACTTGTCTTATCAACATCATACATTGTTTTTGTTTATCAGCTTCTGTACTATATATGCTCTAGTATATTTTTCTACTATTTCAACCATGATGATATTGTTTTTATTGTTATTCCATGCTATTTCAGCCATGATGATATTGTTTTTACTGTTATTTCATGCATTATGATATTTTTCTGCTATTTCATCCATGATGATATTGTTTTTACTATTATTTCATGATTATAAATGGAATACACCAAGGAGTAACACATGATGAAGATCAATTATAGCGATAATGCTATTTCAGCCATGATGATATTGTTTTTATTGTTATTTCATGGTTATAAATGGAATACACCAAGGAGTAACACATGATGAAGATGAGCTCATAATTGTGATATTGTTTTTACTGTTATTTCATGCTATTTCAGCCATGATGATATTGTTTTTACTGTTATTTCATGATTGTGAATGTAGCTATGCCTTTAGATGAGCTCATAAACTAAGCCCAATGCATATATAGGCTTCTTAGGCTGGATAAACTTCCTTCTAAATTCATTTAATACCAAACTTTAAATTACAATTATGATTTAAGTTGTCTCTATATTAGCCTTTCTTAAACTAAGCCCAATGCATATATTAGCCTTACAAGGAGTCACATTGGAGTCAATCATGGTTTCAAATCTCATTCCCATTTAACCACCTCTCTCCTTTTCTCTATCTGTCATGTTCTCTGTTGTGTTCTCAACATCTCTAGGAGGTTCTTGATGATGCCTAACATTCAAACTGAAACCTCAATTATATATAATGAGTAGATACATGAAAGCCAAAATGAAGCACATTGTAATTAATTTGGGAACACAAGCTACAAGACTAAACTAAATTTGAAAGTACGACTGCAGGTGTGCTGTCATCACATAGATACATGAAAGCCAACATGGAGTACCTTAAAATTAAAAAGGAACTAGAGCTACAAGTGTGAACTGAGTCTAAAAGTACGACTGTAGGTCTAGTGTCATCATTTGTAGGCCTAGGTAGCCATGGGAACCTAATGGCCAAGTCTCAAGTTTTTAAAATTATGGGTCTACCAAGTTATTGCTAAGTCTGAATTTTTCAACTATGGAAATTTTTATATCAGAAGAACATTATGACAACCAAATTCAATATTGCAATTCATATCAGAACTTTGCGATAGTGATTATCTGATTTGACACATTCTTTGCAAAAAAATAAAAAAATCTAGGTGTTTTTTACAAACCAAGGGTACCATCAAGACCCCCTTTTCAATCCAGTAAGCACTTGAATGTGCCTCAGAATTAGTTGGCCCCTATAGAGGTTTCTCTTCAGTAGATTTATAGTAACCTATGAGGGATATTGTTCACTCACAAAATAACTATGTGGAACTCAAACATATGGTGTTATCCATGCTCAATAGTTCATGCCTCTACTGCTTGCCCTCAATACAAACATCAAGAAAACTTGGTGAGGCAAAATTAAGCTACAGTTAATATGTCAATTGTTCAAATGTAAAAAATGTCCAGGGGAGAAAGCTTGTCTTCCCCAATCCAAGCTTTAGACTTGGGACAATGATGAAGTGTATGCCCTATTGAACTTGCCTCGACCTCTAGAAGACCATAGGTCCAATTAGACCACTTCACTAGATCTTAAGAAGAGAGTAGTGGAGGAACAATTCAAAGGTGATTGGGTGACTTTTAACAGAGAAAAGGCATTAATGATCCCTCAATACAATGTTCTAATGGGTGCTCCTCTCATGCAGAATATGCTTATTGCAACCAAATTTGAAATTCCCAAGGTTTTTAAGTAGCCAAAAATTCCTGCATGATAAGCAATGTATCCTACAGTTGAAATGAGTTTAGTGGATGTTGCATGCTAATCAAGCTATGTAGTTTTTGAGCACATTCAAAATAGTTGATCAGTTGAAGAAATCTTGAGTGAATGTGCCCAAGCCCTTCTACTTAAACTAGTATATAGAGACAACTTAACTCATAATTAGTATTTAAAGTCTGGCTTGTCAATTATGCCTAAGAAGACTATATATGCATTGGGCTTAGTTTATGAGCTCATTGATAATAAAGGACTAATCCATTTAGAGGGTACTCTGTTGTTACTGGATTAATGAAGGTGCACCAAATTGACATTAAAATTATAGTCAATATTAGGTTTGTACTTGTTATAAGGATCTACATTTGTTTGTTATCATGGTTTGTTTCTGGTGAGATTAGAATACATGGTTTGTTGTTGTAGCAATTCACAAAAAATACAAGCTGGAGTAGTTTTTGAAAATAGTACTCCAGCTTGTACAAATTTTGTACATTGCTCCAACACCTACTTTTTTGGTTTCCTTCTTATATACATGTTGACAGTTCTTCGAGTACACATATGTTGTTCATGATTTCAACTTACAATCTATATTTCTGATGACTACACATATTTTTGATGTTACTCCTTGGTGTATTAGATTTATTATGGGAACTTTGCACAGTGTGTCTTCACACCACCATTTCGGTGTTGGATTTTGTTCTTCCCCATCTTCTATGTACGAGTATAGATGTGTTATTAGATCCCTTCAGTTTGAAATAGAAAGTCTCTTTAATCAACCATGGATTGTTAGAGTAGATTTGATTATGTGGAGTTTCTAAAATGTTATGAAGTGTATTTGAATGAACTCTCATTACTTCTTCACTACTCATATGTTATTCATGATTTCAACTTACAATCTATATTTCTGATGACCACATATTTCTGATGTTACTCCTTGGTGTATTACATTTATTACAAGAACTTTGCACGGCGTGTCTTCACACCACCATTTCGTTGTTGGATTTTGTTCTTCCCCATCTTCTATATACGAGTATAGATGTGTTATTAGATCCTTTCAGTTTCAAATAGAAAGTCTCTTTAATCAACCATGGATTGTTAGAGTAGATTTGATTATGTGGAGTTTCTAAAATTTTATGAAGTGTATTTGAATGAACTCTCATTACTTCTTCACTACTTCAAACTATTTGTAGTACCCGAGTAAGATGATTGTATTGTACTATGCCCTTTTCAGGCTTGGAAATATAGTGGCGAGAGATCAACGGCTTCGATGTCCCTCAATTCAAGTCCAGTCAACATATAACAAGGACAAAGCATGCATGGCAATGAAGATAGCAGACAAGAAATTAGTTGTGTGGGAAGTGGCCACGACCAAGAAGCACAGTAGTTGTAGATGATCATGCAGGAAGTAATTGATTCGAGAGAAATCGAAGCCATGGATCACAAAACCACTATCCTCCTAGACCCGAAAAGGGTATAGGCCTACACCATTTCATCTTTCTCGGGAACTCCCAATTGTTTTAAGCAGAGAAGAAGTTATGAGAGGAATTGTAAAAATGAAAATAAAAGTAGTAGACTCATTGAACATTCTCATGTTGAACATTAGTATGTTTCTTTTTATTGCAATTATAATTAGTTCCTTAGTAATTGATTTTTATTGCATTGTTGTCTTTGGTTTGTCATTTTGTTTTGAGTGTCTAATGATTTAAACCAAAGACTTCGACTTAGCCAAAAAATGTGGAAGTCTACATTAGTATGTTGATTTTTATTGTAATTATAATTAGTATGAATGAACAAAATAATGTCAATGCAATATTTATTGTTATAGCGTCGATGACTTCGGTGAATGTGCCTATGTGTCAATGCGGTGTTGGGCCATGCATGTTGAGGATGTCACACACAACAAGTAATCCTGGGCGTCAATTTTGGTGCTGCCAAAATAGGAAAAAGGTCTGGATATGTAATTATATTTTATGTTTATAAATAATGTGACAACTAATCATTTGAGGAAGAACTGATGTAGATTTGGTATTGTAGGGAAATAGTGGATGTCAATATTTCTGGTGGGTCGATGAAACCACATTTACGTCTACCCCATCTACATCTGTACTTGATGTAGGAAATGATTGCAACTTGTGCAAGGCTCAAGAGGCAGATAGTGCCGCCAAGATTGCTTTAATGGTGAAAGTAAAAATCATGTTTATGTGATGCCTTCTTTGTGTAGTTTGCACACTACTTTGTTGGGACCATATGCGTAAATGTGGTTAACAGAGGGCTATTGTAGATACATGAAGTTTTTTATAATTTCAAGTAGATACGTTGGACATATTTTGATCAACTCATGAACTTTTTTGTTGTTTATGACTTCGTTATGATTTTGAATATAAAATTAAACAAAATTAAATATTAACCTTATTAAAAAATATTTATGATTTTCTAAATAAAATAAAATAAAATAAAAAAATAAATATTTATGATTTTTTCTATAAAATTAAATAAATGAAAAAATAAATTATTGTATTAAAACAATTCAAAAAATTAAATAAAAATCATACTCAAATTCCAATTCTAGTTTCAAAAAGTGGAACCAAACGGAGGAAATACATCTTCTCGCTCATATTCCGGGTCAACCAAGTGGTCCAAACTATAATCCAGAAATGAAAAACTAGATTATCAAATCCATAATTTGACCATTTCCAGCATTTGATCAAATGTAGCATTTCCTAATTCCTGCTACCAAATGGGCCCTAAGGGTTTGTAACATGGTTGTTGGAAAAGAAAGCACTCATTAAAAATGCTCTATGTGACTGTTGTGAAGAAATCTATTTTTTATTATAAAAAAGTTTTTTACTTTTATAAACAAACCCTTCACGGGTTATAAACAGAATGAGCAAAACAATTTTAACAGGGTTTGAGGTAACTGTTTTCAAAATAGGGTTAAGCAGAGCACAATAAGGCAGGGCATTATGATGCTCACTTTAAAACTCAATATGAGTTAAAATGTTACCGAAGATTATTACCAGAACAGTTTTCATTATAACTAAGTTGGTTAAGAGTTACACCAAGTAACTAAAAAGCTTCTACATGTATATAGATATATCAACGTAGTTGATGTATATATATAGATGTGTAGAAGGTTTGGAAGTGTGTGTGGAATTGGGGTTAGAATTTTTTGTGGTGAAGAAAGTATTGAAAATCTGAAGAAGTTGTGTAATAAATTGGTTTATCAAAATACAGTTGCAAACTTGTGCAACTGTATCTTTATGAACCTCTTTTTGAATTTGTAAGACTGGGGGTTGAAGCTCCTTGCATCAAGGCTGCTAAATTGGATGTATTTGGATTGGTGCTAATAAAGGAAACAAAGTGTTTTTTTTTCCTGTGATAAGATATAGTTGGATCTTGAGGGTTTCCACTCAGCACAAATAATGTCTCTTGCTTATAGTTCTTTTTAGTTTATGATACTCTAATACTTGTCTTGTTAAATCTATTCTTTGATCAGTCTTGGTTTATATAATTATTCATTAAGTTGTTTCAGAAATATTACTGTTATGTTCAGTCCTATCTAGTTTCACTTTTCTTACAAACTGTCTTATCCATTGAAGGTTAATAAGGTTATTGTTTTGCAAATTGTTAAGATTATTTGGTACTGTGATTCACCCCCTCCCCTCTCGGAGTACATCTTTCAAAAATTGGTATCAGAGCATAAGAGTCCTCATAGGTCTTCCCTATGACTGATCCTGATCACTTGAAAGTAAGATATCTCAAGCCGAGGGTGCCTCGCTCACTAGAGCACCTTTATTTGATGGCACTGATTATACCTTTTGGAAAGTTAAAATGGAAGTGTTTATTCATTCTCTTGATGTCAGAATGTGGGATGCAGTATCTAATAAGTATATTGTACCATCCATTGTACCTATTGATGAAAATGAAAAGACTAAATATGAATTGGATAAAAGAGTTCACTTTACAATACTGTGTGGACTATCAAAAGAAGTTTTTGTGAAAGTAATGTACTTCAAGTCAGCAAATGAGGTATGGACCAATCTTGAATCCATTTATCAAGGTGATGAAAAGGTTAAAGAATCTAAATTGATTAATTTAAAAAATTAGTTTGATTCTTTGAAAATGAATAGTGATGAATTAGTAGCTAGTTACTTTCTTTGCATTGATGAAATTGTAAATGCTCGAAAGGGTCTTGGTGAGGAAATTGATAAACATGATTTTGTTGCCAAAGTAATTAGAACGTTATTACCAAAATTTGAAACTAAAATATCTGCTCTTGAAGAAAAGAAACATTTTTAAAAAATAATTGTGCATAAGCTTCAGAGCATTCTTACTGCTTATGAAATGAGAATTGGTAATACCCCTTCTACCTCTAAGGAAACAACTTTCAAAGTTGAAAAATAGGAAGATAGTGAGGTTGAGTTATCTGATGTTTTTGAAGCTTTATTGATTAGGAAACTCAAGAAAAAATTTCAAGGAAAATTTAAATGTTTTGGCTGTGGTAAAACTGGACACTTTGCAACAAAATGTCTGTATCTAGATCTAAGCAAGGATGAAGACAAATCTAAAAAAACATTTTAAAAACCCTGGAATCCTAACAAAAGGTTAAACAATTTTACAAAGAAGAGTCTTATGACTAAAGAAGACTCTGAAAATGAATCTGATGAGTCAAATGGTGATGGTGGTGAAACACTATTTATGAATGAAGTTGAATTTGAAAATCCAAAATCTGAAACAGATTCTGACATTGAAATAGAAGATGTAAATCTTTAAGAAGAGCTTCTTTGTGCTCTTCAAGAGGTTAAAAGGCTTAAGAAACTTGTAACTGCTTATGAAGATTCAAATCAAATTTTGCAACTTGATCAGTTAATGCTAACAAGATAATTGAAACTCAGAGAATTCTTATTGAAGATAAAGTACAAGAAATTAGTAAATTGCAAAAACAAGTATATACTCCTGAAAGTCAAAAAAATTCTGAAGTTAAGTTATTGAAAAGGGTGAAACTTGTTGATGTTTTGTAGCTTCAATCGGATAAACACTATGAGTCAATACTAGTGAAGACAAATATATATATATATATATATATATATATATATATATATATATATATATATATATGTATATATATATATATATGTACATGTACATATGTACATGTACATGTACATATGTACATGTACATGTACATATGTACATGTACATGTACATATGTACATGTACATGTACATATGTACATGTACATATGTATATGTACATGTACATATGTATATGTACATGTACATATGTATATGTACATGTACATATGTATACATATATCTATATATATATATATATATATATATATATATATATATATATATATATATATATATATATGTACATGTACATGTACATATGTATATGTACATGTACATATGTATATGTACATGTACATATGTATATGTACATGTACATATGTATACATACATATATATATAGATATATATATATATATATATATATGTACATATATATATATATATGTATGTACATATAGATATATATCTATGTACATGTACATATATATGTACATGTACATATATATATGTACATGTACATATATATATGTACATGTACATATATATATGTACATGTACATATATATATATATATATAGATATATATACATATATATATATACATATATATGTATATATATATATGTATATATATATATATATATATAGACATATATATATATATATACATATATATATATATATATATATTATGTAAATATTAGAGAAATTAATATAATACTCAAGAGATATTATATATGTGTATATATATATATATATGTATATATATAGTCATAATCATTATTATATTAATTAAATAATAATGAATAGACATGTCCCATGAAGGGACATGTCTCTTCTTGGCTCTTTCTCAATATAAATGCAAGAGATTGTTGCATTTGGAAAACACATACAATTAAATAGTGCTATTACATTTGCAATGATCCTAAAACCTTAACATGGTATCAAAGCCAAATTGCAAATGTAAGAGAGTAGTTTGTTGATGGTGAATGTGTGATAGTCTCAGAAAATACAGTCTCAATACGAGGACCATATCTTACAAATGCACCGTTGGATTTTACTAAATTTTGGATATGTTTGTGATAAAAAAATTTAGAATAATCTCAATAGAGTGATTGTAGAGAAAATGTCAAGTCCAAAAGTTATGATAGACTGTGTATGGGTCTATGCAAAAAAAAACTGTAAAAGAGAGGTTCCTTCTTTAAAAGCCTAACCGCTTGAAGGGAGATCTGATTATATTGAAGATGGTCATAGTGTATAGAACCTTTGGATACTCATGATAGGTTATTAATGCACATAATTTTTGAGTTTTTTAATTCATGCTATACTATTGGTTATTAAAATCTTGTATGCTTCTATCATTGGTATTTCTGGTCGAGATAGTTTAGTGAGCTATTTGTAATCTCTCTCTAACATACCTTCAGGACAGGAGCACAAGATAATTGCATTCAAGGGAGAAAGAACTTGATGCTTGCAAATGAATTGATGATTGAGACTAGATGCAAAAGGAGTCTGACATTTCAAAAGAAGTCAAGAAGTTGATAAACTTGAGCTTCAGAGAGAGCAGATGGTTCATTCAACGTGTGACAATCTTGATTGAGAGGGAGTTCACTATTGAAGGTGAAACACTTCTGAGGTAAACTTGATATAATTGATTATTCTACTAATGAATCATGAATGTTTCTAATGGGCCTACCCCCTATGTAAATCATGGGGAATTGATGACTTCCAAATGATTATCACTTGTATTTGCAAAAGTTATTGGAAGGTGACGATCTTACACTAGTACATTTTGCACCATTTTTCAATGCACTATTGGTTGAAGTTTCTACCCAACATGGTCGAATAGTCGACCAACTATTTTGTTGCTATTATCTGCGTCGAAATATCGACCCATTTTTTAAACCGTCGAATGATCGATGCCAATATTGGTAAAAAATGAGGGCAATGTAGGCCAAAAATAACATTGGCAAGTGTTGGTGTATTGGTCGATCTTTCGACCAATATAAATTAATATTGGTTGAAAACTTTGGTCGCTCTGACTAGGATGCCAAACTCACGATGGTCATATTTCGACCACATTTGGTCAAAATATTTAGTGGCTCCGACTAGGATGCCAAACCCACGAAGCCACATTTTGACATATAATGGTTAATTTTAGACCAGACTTTCAACACATGTGGGTCAAAATTTTGACGAAACGCGGAGTGTTTAAAAAAAAATTGAAGATAAATATCCAGACTAATCACCAATGGCATCCTGATCGGTGATTAGTCTAGATATTTATCTTCAAGTGTCCACACTCATTCTACTGCTTGTTTCCAGCGGGTCCCCGCTCGTTCTATTTTCCAGACTGCTTTGCGCTCTAGCAATCCATCTACTCTACTTTGCATGAAACTATGGGTTTTTTCATTTTGTTTGAACTATTTGAGAGATAGGCTCTGACTAGTGATCCATGAATTGGTAGAGCTTCCTCTTAGATGCCCACAACTCTTCAAATCTATTGGTGTGAAGCCCCAAAGGGTATTCTTCTCTATGGGCCTCCTGGTTCTGCGAAAACTTTAATTGCTAGGGCAGTGGAAAATGAAACCAGTGCCTTCTTTTTCTGTATCAATGGACCTGAGATCATGTCAAAGTTGGCTAGAGAAAGTGAAATAAATCTCCGAAAGGCTTTTGAGGAGGCTAAGAAGAATGCCCCGTCCATTATATTTAATGATGAGATATTACATAGATTTTTTCACTGGGCTTGCAAGTATGTTATTAGAGAAAATATTGAGAAGGTGAGTTTCAATTGTGGTGGCTTTTGCAAACTAGATTTGGTTATGAATTTCTTAATGGTTTTTTTTTGAACTGGTTTGTTAGAATTTTACATTTTTTGATACAATTTTCCTCAACTTGTATCTTATTATTTCAATTTTTCATGTTCTCTTTCCTCTGTACTTTTATAGGATAATATTGAATGTGAAAGAAAAAGAAGTGAGAACCCTGAGGCAATGGATGAGGATGATAGTGATGAGGTAGCTGAAATAAAGGCTTCTCATTTGAGGAGTCAATGAAATGTTCCTGAAGAAGTGTTAGTGATGCTGATATTCGAAAGTATCAAGCCTTTGCACAAATACTACAACAATCCCGAGGCTTTGATTCTGAATTTCAATTTCCTGGTGCTTCAGATGTATTTACTACAATAGATAATAAAGATGATGATGAATTATACAGTTAGGAAACTTAGTACACAATTATCATCTTAATGAAGTGACAAATGTGTTTGTTCTAGCAGGGACCTTCCGCTGACAAATAGCCAATGCTATTCAATTTGGCTCCGGCTTTTGCTTGTATTAGTTTTATCTGTTCATATGTTTGAAACTTTATTTAGTTTATCATCCCTTTAGCCAAGGACTTACTAACTTGTAAGTCTTTAGAGCAATATTAACTATGGCAAAGAAATTTAGCTATGGAAACTTTTTCTCAAGTGGTAGATAATGCTATGAAAACCTTGCTTTTAAAAAAAACCCTCCTGCTGGAAAATCAATATTTCTCACAATCTGATTGCCAAAGTGGACAAAGACTATGTGTAGACACCTAAAAAATCCTTTAGAAAATAAAGTATTTTTATTTTCTGAAAATCCCCGATGACATCATCATTTATTAATTAATTAATTAATTTATTTTTATGTCATTAAATCCCTTTTTCTTAATTAAAAATATTTAATTAAGAAATCCCTTCCAAAAATGTTTAAATCTTATTTAAACATTATCTCCTTATTTATTAATTATTTTAATTAATAAATTGACCAAAAATCTCAAAATAAATAATTAATTTATTTTTTGCCCAAAACTTGGCCAATTTCCTTTAAACCACTAACCTCTTCCAAAATCTTCTAATTCCTTCTTAATCTCGATTAAAAGGCCAATCCCATCTTTTCTAACCCTAATCCCAAGGCCAAATATTTAATTAAGATTAAATATTTAAATTTCATATTTATTGAAAATATTTCAATAAATATTCCCAAACTTAAGCTTTTGGAATGAATAAACTTTTATTCCATAAAACCTAAGAAAACTCTAGACTCTTCTAGAAGCTTCTCAACCCAACCTCTTCACCCATCCTAATCCTATTTTGTCCTAATCTAATCCTAATCCTACCCTTAAACCTTTGTGCAATCCTAACCAAGCTTAAGACTTTCCTAAACCAAAGCAAAGTCTTCCCTTCCAAATATCTCAACCACAAAGCATTTATTGCTTCCCCAAAGTCTTCAAAGCCTCTTAAAGCCCATTCATTGCTCTTACAAGCATTTATTTGGAGAGTTATGAGCTTGGAGCCCCCTTTGTTGACTCCTCTTTGCCCTTCCCTTCATCCACTCACCTTGTGACATGTGTCACCTCCTGATTGGCTGAGAACTAGCACAATCCATGTGCTTCCCTTTGAATGAATCTTGGACTCTCTTAAAGATTTCAATCCTGGCCATTCATTCCTCCTACCCCAAGCCTTTAGAAATCCTATAAATACCCATCCTTTCAAGAGCAAATCAATCCACTTTCATTCTCAAGCAATAGCAAACTTATAATGCCATTTTCATTCTAGACTTAACATAAATCATCTTAATTAGTTTATTTTCAAAGTATTTTAGCTCATCATAAGCTTAGAAATAATGGATTAATCTAGCTTTTCATTATTGTTTTGCATAGCATAGCATCATATCACATCTAATTTGGTCTAAAATCAATCCTAGATTACTCATCATGTAGCTTAAATCTCCATTAAAGCATAGCTTGAGTTCTTGAGGCCTTAGGGGCAAATCAGGTGTTCCATACCTGTTTTGTGCCAATTTTGGGGTTTTCATGAGCTTCAAATCATCCTAAATGCATTAGAGCATGCTCCAAATGCTTAGAGAGCACATCCACATCCCTCTTATCAGAGCAAATCAAACAGTGCTTGGGTGCACCTGTTTTGGCTCAATCTGAGGTGGCTAGCTTAGAGTTTCCTTATTTTTGTTTTGATTGTATGCTAGATTAAACTCTTAATGTTTGATTGATTTGAGCCTTTCAAAACAGATAACAGGTACCCTCGAAAGCCTTGCGCACATTCTGGCACGCCCGGTGGGACCAAAACCACAATCATTTTGATGAGATTATACTTTATATGCTTGTATTTGCAGGAAACAAATGAAATGTCACCTTCAAGCAATTAAATGTCGCCTACAGCAATTAAATGTTGCCTTCAAGAAAAGAAATGTCGCCTTCATGAAAAGAAATGTCGCCTACACAAAATATAGTCACGCCTTCAAGCAATTAAATCATGCCTTCAAGAAATAAAATCACGCGTACAGACATTGTTTTCACGCCTGGTTACTGGAAGATTTCCGCCAAGCCATAAATTCTATCCTGCCTCTACTTCTTCTTCTATCGCCTGCATGTAAAGAAATCATGCCTTTGACGAAAGAAATCACGCCTCTGCATAGTTATCTGTCGCCTATAAAGGTACAGAATGTCGCCTGTAAAAATGAAATGTCACCTCTAAACTTTCCAGCATCGTTTATAAGCTGGACAGTGTCGCTTTTGGGTGTTTTTCTGTCTGGGACTGGATTTATTTTTTATTTTTGCAAAAGGTCAAACTCAATCTTGAATGAAACTAAAGGAAAGAACTTAGGTCCTAAAGTGTCATTGTCATTTTGAAAATCAAACCCAATCTCGAATGCACTAAAGGGAACGAACACTCTATTCCCTCTCTTGTTTCAGATTTCAAAAGCAAGTAAACAAACACAATCTTGAATGATCTAAGGATAAAACAAAGCACATTTTCAAAGTTCCTAAATCAACTCGCAAATATCAATCTTGAATGCCCAAAAGGAAAGAACTTGCAAACGCTCAAATCATTTACGTTTTGAAGAAAAGAACAAATCAAAATCTAAACACGTGTGTCTTCATTTTCAAAAGTTCCAACATCACTTAATCAATTTGGAAAAATGAACAAACTTGCTTGATGTGCATCTAGGAGCTTTCATTTTCTGTAAATCCTTGTTAAAGTAAGCAACGTAGAACATTTGGACTCAGACAAGTTCACTTGTTCTACTTTTAGCGAGGCCTGTCCAGGGAGAAAAGCACTTCCTCCTCGGAGAACGACCTCAAACCGGTATCCCCCCCGACCAATATATAAATAAAGTGAAGGCAAAAAGTACTCACTTACATCTCCTAATCGCCGGGCGTTTTGTGCCAAATGCAAATGTCTAGAGAAAGGTAAATATTCCTCCCCCAGCGTTGTTGGCTAGGCTCTTAAGTGAGTCACAGGCGGTCAGCATAACAGGGTATGGAGACTCCACAGAACTATTAAAAACTTGATAAAATAGAGGCTACCCTATCTACATCCGAAAGTATCAAAATCTTTGTGCAAGG
Source organism: Chamaecyparis obtusa (assembly GCA_027943335.1). NCBI lineage: Eukaryota > Viridiplantae > Streptophyta > Pinopsida > Cupressales > Cupressaceae > Chamaecyparis > Chamaecyparis obtusa. The sequence continues at coordinate 906,569 of BSBK01000092.1, forward strand.
ACCGATTCCAAGGGGTTTACCGGGTCGCCTCAAGATTACTCACCATTTGTATTCCCTTCTGGGGGATACCAAGCTGTGGGCAAGCGATTTTGATACTCACCTTCCTTAGGTAGATCTGTTTGAAGTGCTTGACAGTCAAAGACTCCGTGAAAACACTTGTTGAAACATACACTTTCAAAGCTTTATCAGAGTCAGTCATCCTGTTTGTATCCCGCAAGGTTGCTTTTCCCTTTGCGGAGATTGCTTTGTCAGAAGTCTTTTTAATTTATCCTTTGCCACTTGAGAAAATCAAACCAATCAACAAAATTGATATTCAGAAAATCTTGCAGAAATCAGATATCCAAAGAGCCTTTTGTTCTCAGACCAAACCTATCATAATTTTCCAAAGATATGCCCAATTTGATCAAACATCCAAAAGCCAAGTTGCCCAAATCTAAAGATTATCAAGAGAAGAAAGTTGCAGAGAGGAACCTTAAAAGCCATCAATCCTTTGTCCAAGCAACCCAAGCAGAAGAAAAATATCAAGAAAGGCTTGATAATATTGGCTATAATGCAAGAGTCAAACAGTTTGCCTACCATTTCCAAGTAAACCATCGCTACATCAACCTTGAAAGAGAAGATTAGCTAGATCCATAACATGTCCATTCTACCTTCAGATCTCACAATCCTATCTCGGCAGTCTCTAATCCTAGCTTCATCCTAGTTTCATCCTTGCATCATCACCAAACCTTAGTTACATCCTAGAATCCTTCTTAGTTGCATGCACCATCATCCTCTTAGCAGTATCATAGATCATCCATCCTAGTCGCATCTGCATCACCCCTTTAGAAAGAGCATTATTCCATCATCCTCCACCATCTTTCCATCAGCAATCCACCATCAGAATCTCATATCCTTCATCCAAAATCCAGCATCCAGCATCTAAATCAAAACCCACCATCTTTTGTACCAAATCCAGAGATCCAAAATCCACAAACACTTAGTGTTCAAAACCTTTGAGTTGTTTCCATCCCTTATCCTAAATCAGAAAGCATCCCCTTTTTGACAGAGCATTGTCTAAAGGAAATCCAACTTGTCCTTGCACAGCCTCATCATCTCGAGCAAGAGATTGGCTTGTATTGATAAGCATCCAGTTAACCGAAGATCATCAGTCTATCCTAGGTTGGCCCAAATCCTATCACTGATCCTCCATCAGGGAAAAATAACAACTCATCGTTGACACTTAGTAATCTTCCACCAGCATCCCACCAATCCTCCACCCAATCTTGACCCAAATCAGAGCATCCCACCAATCCTCCATCATCACCAAGCTTTTTTACCAATTTGCCACCATCTCCCACCAATCTTCCACCATCCTTGATCCAAATCCGAGCAGTTAATCCATCCTTGCATCGCATTCTAGAAATTCATCATCCTTAGAAGTTCCTTAAGCTTGCATCCACCATCCTTTAGAGTCCTTTAGGAAACATCTTGCATCCATCTAAGCATTTGCATCTCCATGCCTGTCGAGACAAGATCTGGATCTAGGAAGCGAAGGCACATGAATCCTTATCCAATCACCAGCTCATCTGATCCCAACATTTTGACTAGTGCAATGGTAGCCTATGATCCCCAAATACAAACTGGAAATACATGGGATGATCCCAATATCCCCTCAGCTCCTCTGGTAATAGAAACATTTGTGAATCACCCAGAGAATCCACCAGCAGTCAATACACTCATAGCCCAAAACCAGCAGAGCATGTTCACTAATTTGGCACAAAGGCATACTCCCATTCCGCCATATCTCCATCCTCGTATTCCCATAAGCACTATCCAAATCCCAGCACAAGTATACTCTCCATTCATCCAACCATTCCCTAATCCCACCTTGCAAACATCTCAAGCAACCTCCACCATTCCCCTTCTTCTGCAAGGAAGCTTCGCAAGCCCCGTAACACAAGCTGTCACACCATCTGCTCCATTCCCTATCACAGGTACTTCATCCTCTGCCATGGCCTCCCAAGCTCTTGCACAAATCCAACACTTGTCACAAAATCAACTCCCACCTCTTACACATCCATTTACACAAGCAGCTCCATCTCCTTCCACACCATTCTTTTCAGGAGGGATGCAATCATCCTTCCCCCTTGCTTCAACATCCATACCATCTTTCCCAGGGTCAACACAATCGTTTCCCCCTTTCACCCAACAAATGCCAGCATCATCTATTCCAGGGGCAGCGCAATCGCTCCCCTTTCCTCCTCAGCAAGCTTCCGCATCAACATCACCCTTTTCATGGGGAGCGCAAACATTCCCTTCCTTTCCCCCCCAACAATGGCTTAATCTAAGGTGGCTAGCTTAGAGTTTCCTTGTTTTTGTTTTGATTGTATGCTAGATTAAACTCTTAATGTTTGATTGATTTGAGCCTTTCAAAACAGATAACAGGTACCCTCGAAAGCCTTGCTCACATTTTGGCATGCCCGGTGGGACCATCACAACCTTTGCTGAACTCTCTGAGAAGTTCATCAACCACTATGCCCACAATGTTGAGAATGAGTTGACCTTGCTAGATCTCTGCAACTCAAAACAGAAAGATGGAGAAAGCCTAGCAGAATACTTGCAACGATGGCAGAACCTTACCACCAGGTTATCATACCAACCGCCAGAAAAGCATTTGACTAAAATCTTCATTGATAACCTGCATCCTAAGCTATCCCACTTCATGCGGATGAATTGTCTCCAAACATATCAAGATATCAAGAGCAAGGGGATAGGTATTGAAAAGGCCCTCCTAGATGAAGGCACAATCCGACACTTCAAAAATGATGCCCAAAAACCCAGCAATGATAAATCCCGTTACTGGAATCGTAACAAAAATGTTGTTACTGATGGAGCCACTGATACCAAGCATGTCCAATTTGTTGTAGCTAGTCCTCCGTCAACTCCTGCATACCAACAACAACAAGCGCCCATCCATCAGCAACCTCCTCAAGTCCATCAACAACCCATGCAACAATATCCTTCTCAGAATAATCAGCAGAATTATCAGCAGCAAGCCCATCAAGCCTATCAAGGTAACCCAAACAATCAAGTCAATGCCGTCAATGTTGCTCCCAAGAAGAACAAACCCAGAGCTCAAAATTATCCAAAGAAGACCTTCACACCACTGGGTGAACCTCTGGATGTTATCTTTCATCGGATGGCCAAGGCCAACTTAATTACATATCCACCAATTCAGCCAGTTGATGATACCACCCCCAAGCCTGATTGGTACAAAGATCATGAGTACTGTGATTATCATCGTGTCAAAGGACATACTACCCTGAAGTGTATGAGACTCAAAAACTATATCTAAGATCTCATTGATCAAAAAGAGATTCAAGTAGATACACCTGCTCAAGCCTCACCAAATGCCAATTTACAAATCTATCAGAATGTGTTCCCACAACACAATGCTGGGAAGAATCAAGCTAATACCAATCATCCCCAGAATCATGGTAAAGGCAAGCAAGAAGATCACACTACTGCCTACATCAATTATGATAAATTTGTTGGATGTATAACCCAAGTTGAGCCCACAATCAATACCATCCATGTCAGAGGAGCAGACAGTCAATGTGCTGTTACCACCCGTAGGGGTTGGATAACTATTGCTGGTGCCCGTCCAAGGCCAGTACAAAATGCACATAATGCACAATACAACCTCATAGAACATCTTGGGAATACACCATCCCAAATATCCATCTTGGACCTTCTCCGCACTTCACCTCTCCATCAGGAGATCCTCGACCGAGCTCTCAAAGAAGGACATGTCCCCACAGACATTAACACCACCCAATTTGAGACCCTTGTGGGACATCTTTCTGCAGCTTGTGCTTTATCCTTCAAACCATCCAACATGCCAGTCGTTGCACCTGACCATACTCTTCCTCTCCGCATTGCCGTCATGGTCAGAGACTTTGCCATCAAACGGGTCTTAATAGATAATGGCTCAGCTCTAAACTTGTGTACTTTAAAATTCATTCAGCAGATTGGGTTCACCCAGGCCGATATAGCACATGAAGTGATCACTATCAAAGCCTATGATAACTTGGAGCATACCTCAGAAGGTACCATTACTTTGCCCATTCAGCTGGGCCCAGCAACACAAGATACTATCTGCCATGTTGTTGATCTTGACCTACCATTTAATATCCTCCTAGGCCGACCATGGATTCATTCCATTAAGGCTGTACCATCTACTTACCATCAGTGCATCAAATTTCCACATCAAGGCACTGAGGTTACCATCCATGCTGACCCCCAACCCTTCGCATACTGTCGTGCGATGGAAGCATCATTCCCTCACTCCACTCATTGTCCTGGAACTGACATTGGTACTTCTATTGCCAGCTCATCCCGATCCCATTGCGATCCAGAAACCATTCTCACCTCCACCCTCTCTTCCGTCAAGATCAATAACCAGGGTTGTGGTGAATATAGCCTACATGATGCATTTGCCGTAGGGGCCCTTCCGCTTGATCCACATACTCAAGGGTGCCCAGATCACCAAAGCAAGCCTATTGAAGAGCATCATGAAATCAAGAAAATTAGATCTATGACTTTTGAATCCCATGGCAACATAAACAGTCAAGAGATGGATCCTGACATAAATAGGTGGTTGTATAAAAATCCCCCATCCCCTGACACTCAACTTCTTGGCTATTTCAAAGATAAGTATCCAAAATAATATAAGTATACCACTGAACAATGGCATTATCAAGGCGGTGGTCTAGGGCCACAAGAAGGCGGCAACCAATATCCCATCACACCATCAAAGAATCCTAAACATCAGGGTCTTGGTTTTAATACCCCTCGCCTGCATGTACAAGGGCCCAATACCGCAACTGGGGGCACCAACATGACTAGCGTTCCCCTCTTAAATAGCCAGGATGACCTTGTAACGATCGAAGACATCCCTGAAGAGAAAGAAATCAGATCCTACGATGATATCTTTGATGATGACACCCTCCTGGGGACTTCTGTCCTCCGACAACTTGCCATAAATCTCATAGAACTTCCCCTCACCCACCCTGAACTCATAGACTGGGACCAACCAAGCACTACACACATCGATGAGTTCCAAAGCATGGAAGCACTCCTAGAGTTCATGGGGGCATTAGGCCCACAATCAGTTCAAGATTCAGAATCATCTCACATCTACAAGCTTGACCCAGAGGGATAATTTGGGGAAGAGGCAAGCTTTAGCTGCAAAAGAGAAATAGAAAGAGTAAAACATGAGTCCTTATGTGAAAACCCTTCTAGGGCACATTCTGATTCCAAAAAAGTAAAAATAAAGAGCGTATCTTCTAGTGAAAACTTGGCAATTCAAGCGCTAGAAGTTGAAGACTTGCCTCTTCCTCCCATCCATGATTACAGACCTGAGCAATCACCTATCATCATAGAAGAAACCAAGCCAGTCAACTTAGGTACAGAGGAATGTCCGAGGATCACCTACATTGCAGCCAACATGACAGAAGGTGAAGAAATGGCTTTCACTGCGCTACTTCAAGAAGCTACTATGAACTTTGCATGGTCATATGCACACATGCCTGGGCTTGATCCTAATCTTGTCATTCATCATCTAGTAGTGGATCCTAATGTCAAGCCAATAAAGCAGAAGCTACGCAAAATGCATCCCAAAGTAGCTCTATTGGTAAAATCAGAACTAGAAAAGCTCCTGGATGCAAAGATTATCAGAGCTATAGATTACTCAGATTGGATCTCCAACATGGTACCTGTCACAAAGCCTTCAGGAGACATCAGAATATGCATAGATTTTAGGGACTTGAACAAGGCATGTCCTAAAGATGATTTCCCGCTACCTAACATAGACATGATCGTAGACCTTACAGCGGGCCATGAAATGTTGTCACTAATGGATGGATTTTCAAGCTACAATTAGATTTGTATAGCAGAAGCAGATCAACATAAAATAGCATTCACTACTCCATGGGGCACCTTCTGCTACAACATGATGCCATTCGGGTTAAAGAATGCAGGAGCCACATATCAGAGAGCGATGACAGCAATCTTCCATGACATGATCCACAAGATCCTAGAGGACTATGTGGATGATATTCTTGCAAAATCAAAGACACGCCATGGACACCTTGACATTCTTGAGAGTGTGTTTGATCGCCTGCAGCACTATGGGTTACGACTCAATCCAAAGAAATGTGTCTTTGGTGTTACATCTGGAAAGCTCCTAGGTTTCATAGTATCACGACGAGGCATAGAGATAGACCCCAAGAAGGTCAAAGCAATAACAGAGATGCCTCCACCAAGAACACTCAAACAACTCAGAAGCCTACAAGGAAAGCTTCAATCAGTGCATCGGTTCATTTCTCAGTTAGCAGACAAGTGTCAACCCTTTATGCGTCTCCTATGCAAAGACACAAGCTTCAAATGGGATCCCATATGTCAAAGAAGCTTTGATAAGCTCAAGGAGTATCTTGCCAATTCTCCAATCTTAGTACCACCAATTCCAGGATGCCCTCTCATACTCTACATCTCGGCAACCACTACAGCACTGGGGGCACTCTTAGCTCAGCATGATGATGACAACAAGGAGAGAGCCATCTATTACATCAGTCGAACTCTTGTCGGATATGAGCTTAATTATTCACCTATGGAAAAAGCATGCCTTGCAGTGGTCTTTGCCACTCAAAAGCTTAGACATTACATGCTTAGTCACACGATCAAGCTCATTTCAAAGGTGGACCCCCTCAAATATCTACTATCAAAGACAACTCTCACAGGCCGTATGGAAAAATGGGTCATGATACTCAGTGAGTTCGACATCCAGTATATTGATCGCAAAGCAATCAAAGGGCAAGTCATTGCCGATCAGCTAGCAGAAGCACCACTAGTGGATGCCTATCCACTAATCATGGAATTCCCTGATGAACACTTATGTGTGATCGAAGAACAACCCATGTGGAAACTATACTTTGATGTCTCCTACACATCACATGGATCAGGGGCAGGAATCCTATTCGTCACACCTCAAGGTGACTACATCCCAAAATCATTCAAATTGGGATTCCCATGTACCAACAACATTGCAGAATATGAGGCACTCATCTTAGGTCTCAGAACAGCCATTCAGTGGAATATCACAGAATTACAAGTATTTGGAGATTCACAGCTGATTATCAAACAAGTCCTAGATGAATATCAGACAAAGGATGACAATTTGCTACCTTACAAAGAGCTGGTGGACAAACTACAAGAGCATTTCCTACATCTACAATTCACACAGATCCCAAGACTTCAAAACAAAGCAGCAGACGCAATGGCAACCATTGGATCCTTGTTAGAAATCCCACGCGACGCACCACAATATGAATTCCTAGTCGAGCAGCTACATACACCAGCTTATGAGAATGTCGATGCAGAAATGGTGTGTGTCTTGGTTGGTCCTCAGTCCCCATGGTACCACGACATCCACGCATATCTAAAGAATGGTATCATATCTCTCCATCTCACCAATAACCAACGCCAAAACCTTATTCATAGAGCTTCCCGCTACACTCTTGTAGCCAACACCCTTTATCGTTGCGGGTATCACAATATCCTCTCTAGGTGTTTAGATTCAAATGAGGCCGTCCTGGCTTTACAAGAGGTTCACGCTGGAATTTGCGGTGCCCACACGAGTGGCATGGTTCTAGCTAAGTAGTTGCTTCGAGTTGGGTATTATTGGCCAACCATGGAACATGATGCTTGTGAATTTGTCAGAAGATGTTTACCATGTCAGCAGCATGCAAATCTGATTCATGCACCAGCACAAGACTTGCAGCCCATTGCGCCACCTTGGCCATTTTCATGTTGGGGCTTTGACCTTGTCGGCTTAATCACTCCCCTTTCCTTGGATGGATACAAGTACATAATAACTGCCACAGAATACTTCACCAAATGGGTTTAAGCGATTCCGCTCACCCTAACTACTGGCATCCAAATATCCAAGTTCATCCTTTACCACATCATCTACCGTTTCGGCATACCATCTACCATTTTCACAGACCATGGCACACCTTTTGAAAACCAGCATATGGATGATCTGTGTGCCAGACTCCACATCCATCACCGTTTCTCCAGTCCATATTTCCCTCAAGGAAATGGCCAAGCTGAGGCAACCAACAAAACTATCTCGAAAATCCTCAAGAAGGTTATCAATGATTCTGGTCGTGACTAGCACCTCCAAATCAATCCTGCCCTTTGGGCCTACCGCACTTCCTATCGCACTCCCACAGGCACCACCCCATATTCCCTTGTATATGGTGCTGAAGCCGTTCTGCCGATCGAGGTCGAGCTCCCATCATTGCGAGTCTCCATGAAGAACTACACCACTGATGAAGATTATCGTGTAGCCCGTCTCACACAGCTAGACCTGTTAGATGAAAAGAGACAGCAAGCATATGATCACCTGGTTGCATACCAGAATTGACTCAAAAGGAGTTATAATAAGAAGGTCCATCCTAGACAGTTCCAGGTCGGTGACATGGTTCTCAAAGAAAATCAGAAGGTCCAAGCAAATCGAGAAAAGAAAGGCAAGTTTGAGCCTACTTGGCTGGGCCCCTATGTGGTCACCTCATGCTTCGACTCTGGAGCTTATCAACTATCTACACCAGAAGGAGAGCCTTTGAATGATCCAATCAACATCATACATCTGAAGAGGTTCTATGCCTGAACCAGATCCCACATATTCAAAAAATCCATAAAAATTGGAAAAAGCAGCAAAAAATCAAAAAAGAAAAAAAAAGAAAAAAAGAAAAAGAAAAAAATCATCCAATGGTGAAAACTTGGCAATTCAGGTGCCTTGGACAAGTATGTTGGTGAAAACCTGGCAAACAGGCACCATACATAATGAACCGAGCCCTTATCTATCAAACTCCCATCCCCCATCCCACCATCTCAGTCCTTTTTCTCCCATCCCCATCCCCATCCACCATCCCCCAGCATTCCTTTTTCCATCAACCTTCAGCAACACCACCATTCCTCTTGCACATATCTTGTACCATATCTTGCACATATCTTGTACCATGTCCTGTATCCACTCTTGTATATCTTGTACACTCCCCTGTGTAGAGCAATCCTTCCTATATATCCTGTATAGCGAGATCTTCCTATCCCCAATCCTGAGCTTTTGTACCTATCCATTGTATATCTTTTCCCATCTGTTGTACATCAGTCCTTGTCAGTCCTACAGCAGCATTTTGATCAGAACACTTTGTCCTACCCAGCCTTGTACTTCAACAACATCAATTGTCGACTATTCTTGATCACCGTGATTATTCTTTGACTTCATCATTTTCCCACGAACAACAACACTCATTCTCTCATCAATCCGCGGGTCCTTGAGGATGTATCCTTCCTCCTGTCAGATCCAATCTTCCACCAATCACACCCGGTCCGTGTCGATGCATCCTTCCACACATTCAGACCAATCTTCCCACCATCAATCAATCTGTCCAATCAAATCTCTCTCCTTGCAAAGGATGTTTTTTTTGGAGTTATCATCTTGACCTTGGATTTTGTCCTTTGGGTCTTGTTAATCTTTTACGGCTTCTCATTGTTCTCTACTCAAAGTCGCCATGATCCTTTATATCATGGTGTGCTGCGAATGAGGACAATCTGGGGCAAGGTCTTTTGATCTTTTGCTTCTGCCTATGAGTCAGTCGTGTGTTTGTGGTTTCTTCAGCATCGTTTCCACCATGCCACCTTCGGGTTTCATGCATGATGCTGGGGCAACCCTGCGTGTCTTTTTAGTGTCAGTCCTATGCAACGCTAGTGACAAGGCCTCGTGATCCCAGTATCCTTGGCAGGTCTCTAGCATTGCTATATTAAACTAGGTTGTGCTCTCCACATTTGCACTTGGAGCTTCCCTCTCTCCCCTGCATCCTGCATCATATAGATTAATCTTGCATCCTCATATCACTACATCCTGCATTTTGCATTCCATCTCATCTTGCATTCACCCATCTTTGCTCTTGGAAGCTTGGTTATTTATCTCCCCTTCTTCCTAGGCTCTTCCTTCTTTGTTTCCTTTCGAGAAAATTCCACAACGTTTACTCCTTGCATTATTTTCTCGAGGGGGCACAACCCATCATTCCTCTAAATTCTAGCCTTGGGCATCTTATTTTCTTGTCTTTGAAGCCATGCCACTTGCGGCATCGCATCAAAGAGGGGCAAAATGTAGACACCTAAAAAATCCTTTAGAAAATAAAGTATTTTTATTTTCTGAAAATCCCCGATGACATCATCATTTATTAATTAATTAATTAATTTATTTTTATGTCATTAAATCCCTTTTTCTTAATTAAAAATATTTAATTAAGAAATCCCTTCCAAAAATGTTTAAATCTTATTTAAACATTATCTCCTTATTTATTAATTATTTTAATTAATAAATTGACCAAAAATCTCAAAATAAATAATTAATTTATTTTTTGCCCAAAACTTGGCCAATTTTCTTTAAACCACTAACCTCTTCCAAAATCTTCTAATTCCTTCTTAATCTCGATTAAAAGGCCAATCCCATCTTTTCTAACCCTAATCCCAAGGCCAAATATTTAATTAAGATTAAATATTTAAATTTCATATTTATTGAAAATATTTCAATAAATATTGCCAAACTTAAGCTTTTGGAATGAATAAACTTTTATTCCATAAAACCTAAGAAAACTCTAGACTCTTCTAGAAGCTTCTCAACCCAACCTCTTCACCCATCCTAATCTTATTTTGTCCTAATCTAATCCTAATCCTACCCTTAAACCTTTGTGCAATCCTAACCAAGCTTAAGACTTTCCTAAACCAAAGCAAAGTCTTCCCTTCCAAATATCTCAACCACAAAGCATTTATTGCTTCCCCAAAGTCTTCAAAGCCTCTTAAAGCCCATTCATTGCTCTTACAAGCATTTATTTGGAGAGTTATGAGCTTGGAGCCCCCTTTGTTGACTCCTCTTTGCCCTTCCCTTCATCCACTCACCTTGTGACATGTGTCACCTCCTGATTGGCTGAGAACTAGCACAATCCATGTGCTTCCCTTTGAATGAATCTTGGCCTCTCTTAAGGATTTCAATCCTGGCCATTCATTCCTCCTACCCCAAGCCTTTAGAAATCCTATAAATACCCATCCTTTCAAGAGCAAATCAATCCACTTTCATTCTCAAGCAATAGCAAACTTATAATGCCATTTTCATTCTAGACTTAACATAAATCATCTTAATTAGTTTATTTTCAAAGTATTTTAGCTCATCATAAGCTTAGAAATAATGGATTAATCTAGCTTTTCATTATTGTTTTGCATAGCATAGCATCATATCACATCTAATTTGGTCTAAAATCAATCCTAGATTACTCATCATGTAGCTTAAATCTCCATTAAAGCATAGCTTGAGTTCTTGAGTCCTTAGGGGCAAATCAGGTGTTCCATACCTGTTTTGTGCCAATTTTGGGGTTTTCATGAGCTTCAAATCATCCTAAATGCATTAGAGCATGCTCCAAATTCTTAGAGAGCACATCCACATCCCTCTTATCAGAGCAAATCAAACAGTGCTTGGGTGCACCTGTTTTGGCTCAATCTGAGGTGGCTAGCTTAGAGTTTCCTTGTTTTTGTTTTGATTGTATGCTAGATTAAACTCTTAATGTTTGATTGATTTGAGCCTTTCAAAATAGATAACAGGTACCCTCGAAAGCCTTGCTCACACTATGTTAGGCTGATAAAATATGGGGATTCTCTTTACTGCTACAAATATTTGAAGGTTGCTGCACTTGGACGGATATGTACCATTGTTAAGAGAATTGGACCGAGTTTGGCTTACCTCAAATAGGTGAGGCAACATATGGTTATGTTCTTTTTTCTATCTATCTGGTTTTCACTACCTATCATTCCTTGGGATATCTTACAAGGGTTCTATAAATTGATGGTCTATATTTTGGTGGGTGTCTTGTATGGGCCTACGAACTTTTTAAGGGTACTTGTTCTAAATTAGATGTAATAAGTTAGAGAAGTATGTCTCAAGGAGAATTTATTTTGCAAATTCAAAGTTTATAAGAGCATAGATGTTTTATTTTGAGGGTATTGAGCATGCCGCTTGACTCCAAATATTTCCTGAAAGCTCATAAGAGTAGAGATATTATACGATAATACAAATCACATTAATCTAAAAGACTACTACACCATTTCAAAGATCATATCAATCAAATTAATTTGAATCCTCACAAGGCAAACATAACATTCAGGCATCCAAACATAATGGATGCAAATTCACAAACTAATTTTCTAAAATCAGCATTTCATCATATAAGAGGAACTGCCAATATTAATATATTATCTCACAAATAGATGTAAATTCACAAATTAATTTTCTAGATTCAGCATTTCATCATATAAGAAGAACTACCAATATCAATATATTATCTCCCAATGTATATTACATACAACTTTTAAAATTATAAATATACAAATCTATAAAATATACATATATAACATAAAAGGAAGTGTTGATGCATACTGACAAATAAAATAAGGAAAAATTTGAACCTTAAAACAATATCATCACCATGTCCATTAACTTGAATGTTGTTGCCAATTTTATTGTGATGGCAGTTACTGATGAGAGGCATGTGATCCCTGAAGCAGCCCATCTCTGATCTGCTGAGCGACATCATGAACTGCACTAGGTCCATGGGGTATGAAGACTGCTGAAGATTTGGAATGTGCTCCAATCTCTTTCATGGTGTCAAAATACTATGTCACCAACACCATATCCATCACATCCTTTGCAGTTGTGCCAGACACATTCCCTGAGAAAGAAATCACATTCTCTCTTAGCCCATCCACAATTGCTTGCCTTTGCCTAGCAATGCCAACTCCTGATAGATACTTTGATTTTGCTTCCCCTTCTGCTCTCTTGATTTGTAAAATTTTCTCTGCCTCTGCTTTTTATTTTGTTGCCACCCTCATTCTTGCAACTGATATAAAATAATGAAATGAATGATAGTGAAATTGAGAGAAATTTTGGGTAAATAAACTAAATAGATATAGAACAAAAATACGAACAAAGTTGAGGATAATGAGTTGTGTTTTCTTAAATAAATGAATACCATCAACCCATTTACAAAATGCAAAAGTATATGCTAGCAATCTCCAACAATATCATGGTAAAAAGGACATTTAGTATTGGACGTAAAAGTCTTGCCTGCATTTATTTCATTCATTGCTTTCTTGACATGCACATCGGCCTCTATATCCACAATAAGTATTTGAACTATCTCATATCTGTAGTTTGACATAGCCTATAAGCATAGAAATAAATGATTGAATCGCACTACATTCAAATTTCATCTTGTTTGATATTTAAGAGATATTTTACAATAATCAATTGACAATACACATCAATAAATAAATGAAACTGATATGAATATATCAACCTTTTCAATTTCTTCAACAACTTTAGCAACCTCGTTCTTTTTCTCAAAGATATCATCCAGATTCATCTTTGAAACACTGGAACGAATAACTGTAAATCATACATGGAAACAAGGTAGTTTATAAGAGCAGAGATATTATATGATAATACAAATCACAATTATCTAAAAGACTACTACACCATTTTGAAGATCATATCAATCAAATTAATTTGAATCCTCACAAGGAAAACATAACATTCAGGCATCCAAAAATAATGGATGCAAATTCACAAACTAATTTTCTAAAATCAGCATTTCATCATATAAGAGGAACTACCAATATTAATATATTATCTCACAAATAGATGCAAATTCACAAATTAATTTTCTAGATTCAACATTTCACAATATAAGAAGAACTTCCGCATACCTTTTGTAAGGGTATCAAGCATGCCGCTTGACTCCAAATATTTCCTGAAAGCTTCCTTCTTGGATTCATTTGCCTTCCATACAAGGATGACAAGCATTATCATAGAGCTTAAAAGTTACAAAAAAACTTATAAGAAATGTATACCCATCCAAGAGAAATGCCCATGTTTCAAATAGTTCACACACCATTTCAAAAACAAAGTCAACCAACAAAGTTCCACAACTTATATTACCCAATAAAACCTTCAAGGGAATAATAGGACTCAATGGACACAAATAGATTTACTAGAGAAACAATGACATAAAATTTTTATACAATGTTTGTGGAATCCAACTAAACATTTGGCACACTAGGGCATTGGATGAGCAATAGTGTGCACAAGATAAGTCAATTAATAACCATAGAGGATGGTAAAATGAAAATCCAAAAAATTAAAAACATCATAAAGAGAACCATCATTAAAAAGATTGCAATAGATTTGACCAATGAAGAAATGGAATGATGTTATTAAGAGTTGTAATTCTGCTTTTAAGAGATCATCATTGTGCATGCATAGATTCTTGGATTAGCCACCCTTCACTAGGTGCTTGATACTTAACTGCATCAAGTCATCATTTGCAAAGACCTAAACAGATAGGCATTTAAATCTTCAATAGGTACAACCTTGTTGTGCAAGAGTTTTCACCACATCGCGCTTCTCTGCAGTATTTTCTTTTGTTATTTCTCTATTTCTTAATGTTAAGTTCTTGTCATTGAATTCATGCATACAATCATCTACAATTGCAACACTAAAACAATTGATTTTTTAGCACATAAGGACTGTTTGCTCAAGTAAATCCTAAGGGGACAACAAGTAAATTTATTCATGTGGGTGTATTAGGCTATTAGCTATAGAATATATATGCTACTTATAGATCCAACTGATATATGATTTAACACTTCACCTACTCAAAAACACAAACCAATGAAATAATCCACATTAGGCCAAGGGAGGTTGATGCATTCAATATGAGAATACTTACACAAAATGAAGCCGAATCATGCCAGACAATGGCAATGAGAAGTTGACTATTGACCCTTTTAGTTTTTTATTTGATAGTTTCCTGACAATGACACGTTCAAAATTTACTTATGAGCAAAGACCTAGAATGAATGAAATTGATTAAATAATGAAGGTATGTTAGTTTGAGCTTCACTTGGTTTTGAGAATACTTTAATATTCTCTACTTAACAAGGCCAACCACGTGAAGGTGGAAGCTCATCTGGCCTCACCCCCCCTCCCCCTAACATCAATCTAAATTCCTTATTAACATCTAATTACACACTTCATTCATCCATTTATGAACTATAACATTCAATCAATACAATCACATAACATTCATTAATACACAACACTAATCAAGAATTCATTAACACATAACAATATTCATTAACATGACATATAATTCAATATTAATACACAAAATTCATAGATAATTACTTAAAACAACGTTCTTTCATTATCCAACAAAGTTAATCAAACAAGTTTTATCAAAGAGCATTTTAAGAAATCATTTCTTTTTTGGGTTTTTCTTAGATTTATTATTTAGGTAAAGGCTGATAGGAGCATCAATATTATCTTCCTCCTCATGTCTCAAGGAGGATGATGTTGCTGCACTAAAGGGGGGTCTGCTGCAATAACAAGTAAATGGGTTAAATTCGCATACTTTTTTTACTGTTACATGTATTTCATTAACCAGTAGAACATAACATGCATTTTTCTTTACCTAACAATGCCACATCATCATGTACAATAACATTTTGATCTTCTGCCACCTCAACATGCTCAACATGCTCTAAAATATTCAAAAAAAGGTTACATGGCCAATTGCAATTAAAGATGTTAAATTCTATTAATAATTACGTAATTTATTTCCAATAGCAATTTAATACCTCCAACACTGTGATGCACATCATGGCCTTCGTCATGCCCAGGTTTTGTGGTAGGATTTGAAGGCTGTAGTGAAATGTCATGCACATTGTTATCATGAAATAGTCAATTTATGTTCAAAATTAATTATTCAATTTGATTTACTTTTCATTTGACCAATTTACCTGTGTCTTATCTGGTGCAGCAGATTCTTCATTATGGCTTTGGGATTCTTGGTGTAGGTGTGCAGCCACGACTGCATAGCCTTCCTTCAAGGCTATTCTCTTGTCTTCATCTGTGGGCTCTACATTGAATTTCGTGCCTTATATTTTTTGTTTAATATCATCACTTTTACATCTACGATTTGATTAAACAGAATTATTTGCAACCTTATATATAAAAATTTGATATGAAATTCCAATGTTGCTACTTACAAATCAAGAGTGAAGTTTCATATAGCCACTCGAGCCAAGTTTGTGTTGGCCAATGTTTGTTAATCTCGCTTGTGTGGCTTTTGATGTGTCTTGTAGTCTATGAAAAGTTTGAAACATGTTAGATTATATATTTACAAAGATCACTAATTAGTGCATGATTACATTCTACTTAATACTATCACGACATACCTTATTTTGTCATCTTCTGGTTGAATTCCACTACCCTTTAGCCTTTTCTCTTTTGCATCTTCCATTATTTCATTCCACTCCATCGGTGGAATCATAGGAGGACGCTCGTACCTTGGGTTATCCTTTAGAGCCCTTCTATATTGGTCCCTCACAGTCTTTATATGTTTGCCTGCTCTTTTAAGAATCATGACTCTGTCAAAAGTTTTAATTCCAAAGAGGTCCTCTAAAGATTTAATGAGTTGCTTTTTTAAGTTAGCATCCTAATCATTCCACCTTTTTTGAAAAAACAAAATTGTTAGATATCATAACTTTAATATAGTACAATAAATGGAAGATAAGAAAAATATTGTACCAATATTATGAAGCTAAGTACCTTTTACGTATGGTGGGCCCAAATAGCTTCAATGTAATTTCAAAAAGATGATCATAAAAACATCATTTCCTACAAAAATATCATGGGATTATCAGTCCAAAATGAGTTGTGTATAAGTAAACTACAATTACACTGTAAATAATAACAATTTTAAAGCACCTGGAAGCTTTGGTACTTTTAACGGAACCATATTGTTCTTGTTCAACAACAATGTCCCCACAAATGAACCAATACTAGTAACACGGGCTGATCCAGGAAATGGTTGATCTTCACTAGTACTGGTCTAATCTATTCTTGTACCAGGTGTAGGCGTATCTATTAGTGCACAAAATAGGTCCATGCAGTGTATAAAATTCACACAAGAAAAATAATCAATGCATGATTAGCACATAAAAAAATATAGAAAAATAAGGTTTTACCAGTTGTAGATGGTACAAAGGAAGATGTCTGCAAGCACCTTGTTGCGGACAATGCAGTCGTCAAATGTGGAATGTAAATTGAAGGAGGTGTCTGCACTTCATCATGAGCTAAAGAATACATTGTTAGCAAATACATTTGCAATGGATAAAGATTAAATGGGGTACTAGAAGCATCCCAAACATAAGTTGAGTCAATAATGCATACAAAGGTTAAATCAATGGTTAAAGGATTAAGGATTATTTACATGAAGGTGGTGCGGTGCTACAACCCTCACCATATTGACGATGTTTCACACGTGTCAAAAAAACATGTAAGAAGAACACATCATATTTTAGATCATGACCCATAAGATAGTATAAAATATAAACATCTATTGAACTTTAATTATTGCTTAAGATTAATTACTGCTTAGATTAATAGAATTGACTCTATGTGTCAATTCTTCTTCGAGTTCCTTTGACTCCTCAGTTTAGTTTGCTTCCATTAAATGGTTAATAATTTCTTTACCATATTTAGTTTTTATTTGAGTAGCCATGAATACATGGTTAGAGTTACATTCTATGTCATCTATAAATGCCGCCTCAACTTCAAATCAGAATTGATCTGCTTCCTTTTTTGCTTTTATCTATCAATAAGTATCAAGTTGTGACATCAATATCAGTAAAATTCTATCAAAATAACTCCAAAGCCATAAAGAAAATAACATAATAGTATGACATTTGTTTCTATATAATTTGTAGAATCACACTAATTAAGGTTTACCTTTGATGAATTGTGAGGAACATCCCCGCCTGTATCTTGAGGTGGAATATCCATGTCACCCTGTGACAAAGATTAGTAATTCTTAGCAATCAGAAGCAATTGGAGTCAATATTAATCGGACACAATTGGTTTAAATGTTATACTTACAAGTCCCATGATAGGGAATTTTTTTGTATCTACACGAGTCAAATTGTAATCTATTAGAAGCTCTTCCCCTGCAGTTATTGATTTTATCGCACATACAAATACACAATTTCCCTTACGTGCCTCGAATATACAATTCAACCACTTATTAGTTGACATAGGTCAAGAAATATTTATAAAACCTACAATATTCCTTGTTTCTTTTGGCCTTCCATCAATATACATAGCAAGCCTTTTAGTTTTATCATTTGCTTTGCATTGTATATAATTTGCTGACAATGCATACCTATGCATACTTTTTTTATATTGCACAATCCACATCCAATTCTTGTAATTGTAACAAGGTCCTACATACTCCATCAATTCAACAACTTGATTATAACTGACCATTATGCCATCCATGGAAAATAAGCCCAAACCATGCAATGAAGATGGAGCTATGCGATATATCCTTTCATTAATAGAAAAATCATTATTAACTGGAGGTAGTTCCTTGGGTACTCATTCTTTCTGAAGATGTGTGTACCTTAAGGGAACCTTCATGTCACCTTTGGTCTCATTATCATAAGAACATGACCCCCCCTCAGCAAGGAAAAATTGCATTTGTTTATCAAATTTTCTTCTAATCTTTTGACCTCTAGTTGATCTCCCTATTTTAGACCTACTAGATGTCTCACTTTTGTCTTCTATTCCTGCATTTTCCTCACTTGACGAAGACAAATCAGAAAAATACCTATTTGGTGATACCTGCAATCCATCAAATGCGAGACGTAGTAGGATCTATATATTTTGCTGACTAAAGAGAAGGAAACTGAATAATAAATTATACATGTCGATCCATGTCAAAGGTGTTAAATTTCATGCATATGTAAATCATTTATCTTAAGTTAGCCAAAAATTACATGATATGTAAGCTACAAATTACATAAAAGACAAAATTTACATGATGCAAAATATACTCCATGACTATAGAGTTCAACACATAATAACTTAATTCAAATTTCTATGAATAAATCAATACCTCATACGTGACATTGATCATACCTTGACATACATTTCATTGATCATGTTATTGATCATCCTCCTCATCCATGTCATCATCATGACTATCATCATCATCATCATCATCATCACAACTACTATCATCATCATCATCATCATCATCATCATCACCATCATCATGACTATCATCATCATGACCATCATCACCTTGATCAACACCATCTTCATCACCATGATCATGATCGTCACCATCAATATCATCAGCATCACCAGAATCATTATCATTTTCTTCTTCTTCTTCTTCTTCATTGTGTAACAATTGTCTATGATCATCATTTACTTCATCTTCTGATTCTTTAGTATCTTCTTCTTCCATCACATTATACAGTACCGGCCTTCCTCTTGGATCATGTCTAACAACAAATGACCAACCTGGTTTATGTGGAACGAAAAAGTAAAACACTTTCTCACATTGGCTTGGAAGAACATAGGGGTCATCTCCAACTGGCTCAAATGACTTTTTATTAATCATTGTAAATCCACTATCATGTTCAATAACAGTCCTATCAAGATCATTTTGATTCAGCCGTAGCCTGTACCATTTGACGAAAAATATAACTAATTTAAATTAATTAAAGTTGCACTCAAGTATATCATCCAAAATGCCATAGTATCAATTTTTAGATTGTTGAGGATGTATGTCATTTCTAGATGAAATATTAGTGACCTCGAAGACTGCACTTATTCCAGAATCACAAGTTTTCTTCGTGTCATCTAACTTTTTTATGTAAAATTTACGACCATGGTAGTACATAGCTTTGTGGTGTTTGATCTGAAATTATTCAAACATGTCAAGATTATTTGCATCAATCTGTGATTTGATATTAAACTTATGGGTCATGGTTAGTAAACTTATACGTACCTTTCTACCTCTTAAACCATATGCTAGATCAAGTACCATTGGCATAACACTGGGATCTCCATTACGATGAGCTTCTTTAACCAATGATGCAACACCATCCCATGTTAATGAGTGACCATTTTCTTGAGATTATTGAATCCATACCATCATCCAATCAAGATTGTTTGCAATATACAAATGTAGTGCATCCCACTCATGACCAACTGTAAAGAAAACAAATAGACCGCTTAGAAACAACTTATATTGAAGATTTATAAGAATTAATAAACTACAATAACATCGTATAATTACCAGTCACTTTCCTCAATCTACCTTTTCCCATCAAGTACTCCCCTTCAAATTTGTTAATATAGTTGGGATCCCAAATGCGATCTACATGAATATTTGTTGCAAACTTGTGAAGATATTCACTAATATACACCATGGTCTGGTATACCATATATCCCTCCACCATAGAACCTTTAGGATGTGCTCTTTATTGAACCAAGCCCTTCATAAATTTCAAATTCCTCTCAACCATCTACATTGACCTAGTTTGTACAGGTCCACACAATTAAATCTCCTCAACTAGATGTATGAGGTAGTGTTCTTGAGCATTGAAAAAAGTTGAAGGTAGACACTTTTACATTTCACACATAAGCTGAGGAATTTTTCTCTTCTAATATTTTATATCTTTTTTTATCAATTTCTTTAGATGATAATCACCTAAAAGAGATTCAACTCACAAGAACATATAAACAAGATTTTAGATAAAAATATACAATAAATTACATAAAATGTAAAGCAAGTCATAAATATAATAACACATCTAACCTCATGAATTATCCAAGATCGTATATAACTTATTTAACATTGTTTTCAAACTAGTCTGGGAGGGATAGAGGTAGGACGTATTGCAATGATTAAAAAATGATATTTTCAATATATTGTAAAATAATTCAATAAAAAGTACATGCAATTTTACAAATATATTGTAAATAGAGAACATGACTTACCTTGATGAAGGTATGTCAATCATGTGTTTTCAACCCTGGCCCAAAATCACCTTTCTTTAATACAAGACTGCTTATATTTGCAGCAAATCCTGTTGGAAATTTTTTTTTATGACTTCTTTTAATGCATCACTTTGCTACTCAGTTAATAACAAAGGAAGGGCACTCGTATTTATGCTGTCTCCATTGCTATTTGACTCAATGAAAGTTTTTAGTACATGATTGGATTCATGAATGTCATTACAAATTTTGGCCATTTTTTCTTTTTCATGCATTCAATCCAATATTTTCCATAGTGTTTTTGTTACATTCTTTCCAATATGCATAGCATCAAACAAATGCACATTTGGGAGATCCTTGTAGTACGAAAACCTACTAAATTGACTAGGATAACTTTTTATTCCTCTAGGAAGTTGGTCATTAATGTCTTGATGACCTTCACGAGCATCAATAACATCATTAGTAAATAAAAGACAATATCAAAATCTAAATTTCAAACAAAAATTATCAGATGGAATGACATTACCTCGGTGATTTAATCTATTGTATTCCAACTTCCATAGACAAGGTGTCATTATTTGTGTCCTTGATGTCGTCTCTTCTTTCCCATTAAAAAGATGTTTTTTGATAGTTCGATACTTATGATTATTATGGAGAAAGTGCCTAAACTCATCGAACACCTTCTTTCCTAAACTTCTTGAATGACGAGATTTCATCTTCAAACCACAAACTAGACATGCAAATTTACCCTTTGTCAGAAGACCTAAAAGATATCGTACAATTGGATCATGTAAAATTATCATGCACAACTTAAACATACAACAATAATGTGTAAGCAGTATAACATACCAAAAAAAATGTGACCTTAACATGAATATATAACATACCGCAAAAATAAGTTAGCCCAGAGGCATCATGTATTGTCCATACAAGCATTGCATGTAATTGAAATTTTCTTTATCCTATTAGTCTAGAGATGTCATATATAGTGATCCCATTCCATAAAATCAACAACTCGTCAATAAGGGGCTCAATATACACGTTCATATCTTTAACTTGGTACTTACCTAGTTGAATGAACAAAAACATTACATAATTATTATGACCATCTTGATGCCATGTTTATAAATTAATTTACATAACTATTAAATGAAAAAATACTTGGTACAATCATTGATAACATTATGTGCTCCCTCTTTATGGACATTCAAGGAGGAATGTTACTGTTAATAACAAAAACATGCCACACTGAGTAAGTAGATCTCATATCTCCAAATGGATTGACATCGTCCGCTGCCATTGAAATCTTGAGATTATGAGGTTCTTCTTTAAAGTGTGGCCATGTTGTTTCTGTCTTTAAATGTAGAACCATCCGCAGGCATTCGCATAATGTCATCTTGACTTCTATTGCATGCATGGTAATCCATAAATTGTGCCAAGCTAGTGCACCTGAATAATCATTGAAGACGTAGAATAAGGGGAATGTACCGAAGGCTCTTGTGAGGCATCTTTTTTGTTATTTGATCTGATTGATATCTACTAGTATGAAAAATAGGGTATTTTGTTGCAAATTCATGTTGTTTATGATATAGAATGTGATCATTGGGACATGCATGTATTATTTGATACTTCATTCCAATTTGATTCATAATGGTAGATAATTCTTGGTACAAACGAGGCAAAATGTTTGATGGTGGTAAGAAAAACTCACCTATCAACCTAAAACAACAAATATGAATTGTTAATATAATGAATCGTAATGGTATGCTAACATTGAAGATGACAAAAATGACATACCTTAGCATACGTGACATTGCTACATTGGAGAAACCATTCATAACCTTGAAGTTCACCAACAACACTATAGCAGAGAGAAGAGTTGTTTGGGAGCCTTGGTATAGGGGCTCGTATGCCTTCTCAATTATAGCTATATCAAGACCATCTTCATCATCATTATCAGATGCGCTAGTACCATCATCATGATCATCTTGATCAGCTACGCTAATACCATCTTCTTCAATCATGTCCTCTGGAACATTATCAGCTACATCAATACCATCATCTTCAATTGTGTTCTATACCATAGGATCATCTTCTTCCATGGGAGCATTATCATCGGCTTGGATATTCACACCTCCATGTTCCTCCAATTGGAAATCCACATTCACCAATCGATGAAAATCATGCCCCCCTTCAATGTGACCATATTTCCTACAATGACTCTGGGCTATTTTGATTAGAATTCTTCGATTCTTTAAGCCCTTACACTTTTTGCAAGGACAATTACATTTTCCAACATCTTTTCTTTGGAACTAAGACCACAATCTAGAAATTATCTCGTTATTTTGTTCTAGGTTCATGTTGCCAAGTGTGGACTTTCTTCATAGGCTATAAATATACAAAATGTAAACATACAAATATTAGTAGTATCTTGTATATAATAATAAAAAATAAATATTATAAGATTATACAAGATTTACAAATACACACAAAAATCATGCTCATTAGACCACGAAATATTCAAAAAAATAAGTATTTTGGGAGTTACACCAATCTCCTCACTAGACTACTGAATTTGTGGATATTATTCTTGATGCTGAAGTAAATCAAGAATGTGAAGTTGAAGCAATTACATCTAATTCATTGCTACCTATATATAGTCCGCTACTGGCTAGATATAATTCACCATATCTAGCCAGTAGTGGACTCTATAGTCCACTACTGGCCATAGTTGAGCATTTTTGTCTTATAACAGATTTTGAACCATAAAATATTTCTAAAGCCTTAAAAGATCAATCCTGGTTAAATGCAATGAAAGATGAAATCAATCAAATTGAAAAAAATGAAACATGGGAACTTGTTCCTCGTACAAATGAAAAAAATGTAATTGAGGGAAAATGGGTTTCCAAGAATAAGTTAGATGAATTAGGAAAAGTAATTAGAAACAAAGCCAGATTTGTGTGTAAGGGCTATGTTCAACAAAAATGTATAGAGTTTGGTGATATATTTTCTCATGTGGCTCGTTTAGAGTCTATTAGAATGTTTCTTTCCTATGCTTCATTTAAGAAATTTACAATCTATCAAATGGATGTTAAAACAACATTCTTAAATGGCTATATGGAAGAAATTTATATGGAGCAACCAGAAGGTTTTGAATCCTCTGAATATCCAGATCGTGTGTATAAATTGAAAAAGGCACTTTATGGCTTGAAATAAGCACCCCATGCTTGGTATTCTAGACTTGATTCACATTTGATTTCAAAAGGTTTTACTAAACACAGTGTGGATAGTACACTATATACCAAAATAGTAAATGATGATCTTTTGGTTGTTGAGATTTATGTGGATGATATCATATTTGGGTCAACTAATAATGAAGTGTCATAAATTTTTTAAGTTATTATGGAATCTAAGTTTGAAATGTCTATGATAGGTCCTCTAACTTTCTTTTTGAGCATTCAAGTATCTCAACTTGAACATGGACTTTTTATCTCACAAATTAAATATGCTAAAGAGATGCTAAAGAGATTTCAGATGGATCAATGTAACCATGTTGGTACACCTATGGAACTTGGGTGCAAACTAGTCAAAATCGATGATTCCCCATTTGTTGATCAACGAGAATATCGATCCATGATAGACAGTTTGTGATATCTTACTACATCTAGGCATGATTTGATGCAAGTTATATGTTTGGTTTCACGCTATCAATATGCTCTTAGAGAATCTCATCTAAATGTTGTCAAACAAAATTTCAAATACATTCAAGGTACTTTGGATTTTGGGTTACGTATCCAAAACAT
Organism: Chamaecyparis obtusa; assembly: GCA_027943335.1. Taxonomy (NCBI): domain Eukaryota; kingdom Viridiplantae; phylum Streptophyta; class Pinopsida; order Cupressales; family Cupressaceae; genus Chamaecyparis; species Chamaecyparis obtusa. Next base: position 931,385 of record BSBK01000092.1, read on the forward strand.
GATGATTTCACTTTACTGGGCTATACTGGGGCAAGTGCACAAAGATGGGGGACCAAAAAGGGGATTGATGCTGACTGGGGAGGTTGTGTTGATGACCAATGTAGCACCAGTGGTGCAACATTCTTTCTTGGTGATCATTTGGTTGCATGGTACAATAAGAAACAAGAATGTGTCACTTTGTCAACTGCTGAATCTGAGGTTATTACAGCCACAACTTGTACTCAGATGTTGTGGATGTCCTATCAGTTAGCAGATTTGGGTATTAACATGCTAAAACCTATGTCTATTTTTTGTGATAACACCAATGCTATTCAAATATCTAAAAATCCAATAATGCATTCACACACCAAGCATATTACAATTAAGTTACAATTTTTGCTTGAACAAGTCTCCTCAAATGAAGTCACATTGATTCATGTATCCTCACAAGCCCAGGTAATAGATATATTTACTAAAGCACTACCAAAAGCATAATTTGAGCAGTTGCGTGATCAACAAGGGAGTTTACTCTAAATTTTTTTTTCCTGTCTGATCATTTTTTAGCATGGGGGAGCTTTCACACAAGCCCCCATTTAGGCCATCTTTATCCTTGATGAAAAAAGGGGGAGAATTATTGGCACATTTTGGTATTTGTGATACATATTGACATTGACATATTGACATATGATTGACATATTGGCATATTGATTGGCACATCTGATACATATTGGCATTGGCATATTGACATATGATTGGCATATTAGCATATTTATTGCCACATGTCATATTTGGCACTTGGCATGTTTTGGAATTCATTGATACTCTATTAGTACATTTTTCCATTGGTTGATATTATGAGGTACAAGTATTATGATTGACATATGGTACGGGTGTTGGTAGTATTGACATTCATTGTTGGCAAGTATTGACATTATTGTGTTACTTTTTGGTACAAACATTTGATATTGGTCTACAGTTGGTTTTCTTCTATTGGCAATTTTCTTTTGGCATTAAATGACAGTTGATAGTTGGGTATGTGCAAGATCATGGTATGCCAAACTAGGCCCTTAAGTGGCAATGAAAATTTAGAAAATCAGGTTTAGGCAAGTCGACATAAAAATTTGAACAAGTTATAAATATTATATCAAAAATATGTAAGAAGAGAATCTGTAGAAAATTGAATTTAGTTTCTAAGATACTAGGCCTTTTTTGAAAAAGAATTATTCTATATGTTGAAACTTTCAAATTTTAATGTAGTAGTACAATAATTTTAGGAAAAAAAGAAGTAGATGTATGTCTGACCACCTTAAACACAATCAAATGATAATTATTTTATACAAGATTCCAGATATAAGTAGTAGACTCATGTCCGGATGTGACACATATTTTTTTGTAATTTTTTTCTAAGTAAATAATTAATTATGATTTTTCTTCTGTAACTTTTCCAGAATACAAAATCTCTCGTGTCTGACCACGTTAACTTAGTCTAAACTTTATCAAACTAAAAAATCTTTTTATTTTTCTTGTAGTAGGAAAATCATAGAATGTGACACAAGCTTTGGATTTAAAAAATGTTATACAGTTTGAAAGTTATAGCTATTTTTCAATAAGTTTATCAATCAGGACTAGAAAGATAACAAATAGGTGTATGTCTGACCACATTAAACAAAATCAAATGATAATATTTTTTTATAAGACTCTAGATAAAAGTAGTAGACTCATGTCCGGATGTGATGTATATTTTTTGTAATTTTTTTCCAAGTAAATAATTAATTATAATTTTTATACTACAAATTTTTCTGAATATAAAAACTCTCTTGTTTGACCTTCTTAACTTAGTCTAAACTTTATCAAATTGAAAAAATTGTTTATTATTATTGATTAGGTAAAGAATAGAATGTGATGTATAATTCAGATTCCAAAAATGTTATACTGTTTAAAAGTTATAGTTGTTTTTCAAAGAGTTTATCAATCAGGACTTCTTTTTCACATCACCACTTTTTGACATACCATGATCCTACACATACCCAGTTGCCAGTTGATAGGGAACTTATTTGACATTTGACTAGCATTTGTTGGTATTGTTATCATATACAGGCATTGACATACATATTCAGGGAAAAGCAATATTATTAAACTCTTGAGATGATTGGGCTCTATTTTATCATGCTTTGTGCATTGCTAAAGCACTTGAATATAAGACAGTTCTGATGGTTATTTGTTTTGAATCAATCTATACTAATTTCTTGGTGGCAATGATTTTGTTTTTGCCATCAATGACAAAGGGGGAGTTTGTTGACCCTGTCCATTGTTTTGTCCTTGATGACAAGTGGATGGTCACATGGTTTATTTAAACACATTTATTATTTGACATTTATGTGGCAACACTTAACTGTGCACCGTGGTAAAGAAAAGCTTGAAAGTAAAGTTGGGTTAAGTTCTCAAGCGAATTCCAAATGGTTATACGATTGCATTGAGGAAATGATTTATTTGTTAACGAATTCCAAACGACTTCGTTATTGGTAAGGTATTGATTTTCACAGGTCATTTTGTGAATGATTATGATGAGTTTCCAATGGTCATTCTGTGTCAAATGATGTTATTACATGAATGCGTGTATGATTTGGCTTCTAATGATTTTCGGTTGAGGTTGGTAAAAGCAGTTTAGATTCATAGGCAGTTCACTAATAGTATTTGTTATTTGGTAATCATTTTTTTGCTATAGCATCAACAAGTATATTTTGGTAACTTGTTTTTGTCTTAACAAAAGCTGTTAAGATTACTATTGAAGATTTAGTCTATTTTGTGACAAAAAGAAAAGCCTCATCGTTAAGGGTTTGTAACATGGTTGTTAGAAAAGAAAGCACTTGTTAAAAATTCTCTACGGGACTCTTGTGAAGAAATCTATTTTTGATTATAAAAAAATGTTTTTTACTTTTATAAACAAACCCTTCACGGGTTGTAAACAGAATGAGAAAAAAAGTTTTAACAGGGTTTGAGGTGATTGTTTTCAAAATAGGGTTAAGCAGAGCACGATAAGGCGGGGCATTATGATGCTCACTTAAAAACTCAATATGAGTTAAAATGTTACTTGATTAAGGATGCTAGACCTTCTAAGGATATTTGGTAATTTATGTGGACTCATTATTTTCTTAGTTTACAATTTTCATTATAACTAAGTTGGTTAAGAGTTACAACAAGTAACTAAAAAGCTTCTACCTCTATATAGATTTATCAACGTAGTTGATGCATATATATAGATGTGTAGAAGGTTTGGAAGTGTGTGGAATTGGGGTCAAAAAAAATTTGTGGTGAAGAAAGTATTGAAAATCTGAAGAAGTTGTGTAATAAATTGGTTTATCCAAATATAGTTGCAAACTTGTGCAACTCTATCTTTATGAACCTCTTTCTGATTTTGTAAGGTTGGGGGTTGAAGCTCCTTGCAGCAGGGCTACTAAACTGGATGTATTTAGATTGGTGTTAATAAAAAAAATGGAGTGTTTTTTTCACTATGATAAGATCTAGTTGGATCTTTGAGGGTTTTCACTCAGCACAAATAATATCTCTTGCTTATAGTTCTTTTCAGTTTATGATACTTTGATACTTGTCTTGTAAAATCTATTTTTTGATCAGTCTTAGTTTATATCATTATTCATTAAGTTGTTTCAACAAGATTACTGTTATGTTCAGTCCTATCTAGTTTCACATTTTTTACAAACTACCTGCCTTATCCATTGAAGGTTAATAAGATAACTATTTTACAAATTATTAAGATTATTTGGTACTCTGATTCACCCCTCCCCTCTCAGAGCACATCTACTTTCAACAGATCATGCTCGCAGACGACCTTCAATAAATATAAAACCTGGAGTCTCGACTATGTTTACCCATTCATCAACAGTTCTAGTTATGACCTGACACCTTTTCACTTGTTAAGGTTGATTGGAAATGAATCCTATACTTGCAGTGCCTTCATTAGGGGGCTTGTCGATTGACAGGAAGGATTGGATAAAGTTGGTGAGAGCGTATAGCTATAGAGTTAGCTCCTAGTCTTTTTGTTTGATCATCCTCTTTTAGAATGATTCATTCATCATACGCAACATCCTTGTAGCTCTTTTAGGCTTCGGTGCATCTTCTAATAACTTAATGATGATTAAATGTAACTCTACAACAGAAGTAGGAGCAGGAGCATACTTGTTTTTCCTTTCCACTGCTTTCTTCAGCCAAGGGTAAGAAGTTGATGTACTGATGATCGCGGAGGAAGATTGTCGAGGAACCCTAGAGGATAAGGTAGCTAGCACTGGTTCCACTGGATTATGCATATCTAGGAAACTTTCGAGAGGAACCTTCAAATTTTCCTACCCTCGAATAAGTGAAAGTCTAACATTGGATAAAGAAATTACCAAACTACTTTACCATGTCAGTCGCCTCTCCAGAAATTCTCTTCTCAGGGGTGCCCTCAATTTTTTGAATTAATGTCATGAAAAATGCATCATAGACTGAGGAGGAAAGTTTTTTACCTGAAATTTGATTGAGAGTCAGCTTCCCTTCTCCTTGTAGAGCATTCACATCTAAACCTGAAAGTGCGTAGAACAATACGGAACATAGATGTAATTCCAACGTTGTAGGACAATTGACCGACTATTCATGAAGGAGTTTTCTCATTAACATCACCCAATCCACAAATTCATCCTCTAAACATAGTGCTAACAAAAACCTGCACATCCACTCTTCAAAGTATTTTGTGCCTGGTCTACCAGTCATTCGATGTAACAATACAATCATGTTAGCGATCACCCTTGAAATTTTTTGTTTTGATTCGTGAATGGAGTTTTGATTTGCCCTTCCAGTCGGCTTTCAACCATGATTGAGCTACTTATGTAAGGCACCAATCCACTTGTTTTTGAAAGAAAGCTTGCCCACTTTGTATTGATAGGTCCACATTTTGTTCCTAGTCAAGAATGTGTCAAACGACAGATACTGTTTTAAGGTCTATCCTTGCTATTACAGTGTTGTTGGGGCCTCTAATTTCAAAATACTCAGCATGATAATTTTAATGCAATTTATAACCAATTATGGGCTTGTAATGATGGATGGGGACCCTCCTACTTGAAGCAAGCCTATATCTATAATCATTTGTAAAATGGAGGAGGGATTCTACCTCTGTATTCTAGCCAATAGTTCCTATGAAAATTTTCTATTGTAGTCACTGGTTATTAATCTCTTATCTTACAAAGATTATATGAATAACGAAAAAATAACACAACTGCAACTTCACCAAAAAATACAGAAAGAAATATGCCACACAATGACGCAATATTTCTGGACAAATCATCCCTAGAAAAATCCTGAAGGGAAAACCAGTACTGTAGATGAGAAATATATTAATCTTCAGCAAATTAAGAGATACAAAATTCCTTGCCTCTCACTAGCAGAATTCTGACAATCTCTCAATTTCTTCTGCTGATATTCCTCCACTACTATGCCAAACACTATTACTATGCCCTTGATAACACTGCAAGACTACCGCTTGCTAACTCTGCAAGACTACTTAAGCTTGTTCGTGCTAAGACTGCAAGACTACTCAAGCTTGTTTTCAAACATGATGTTAACTTCATTGCCTCCAAATGCCCTTTGACCCCCTTTATACTACTCCCATTGTTTCTAGTTGCTTCTAGTTACTAGAAGTTTTCACAAACTAGAAGTTTCTAGAAGCTAGAAGTTTCTAGGAGTCAAATAATTAATAAATATAATTATTTACTAATTATTAGCAAATGGACGAACAACTATCCAAGCTACCAAACTAACACTCCCTCTTAGCGAGGAAGCTATTCTGCACAACACCCAACTTATCTCTGAAGAAGATGAATTTTGCCTTCCCCAATGCCTTTGTCAAAATGTTTGCTACCTGCTCCTTTGTAGGTATGTACTGTAGCTGAACAATCCCCCACTGTACACAATCCTTGATGAAGTGATACCTGATGTCTATATGTTTCGACCTATCATGAAACACTGGATTCTCAGTCATCATGATGCAACTTTGATTGTCACAGTGTATCACCGTAGTCTCAACCTTCTGACCAAACAAGGCTACTAGCAACTTTCGAAGCCATATAACTTCACATGTCTCCATGCTAGTTGCTATGTATTCTGACTTTGTTGAACTTAGAGCCACAGACTTCTGCTTCCTATTGAACCAAGAGACAACTCCTGATCCCAAACTAAAACAACACCCTGAAGTGCTTTTCTTATCTATTGTACTACCTGCCCAATCTATGCCAGTAGACAAGGGTTGGCATTTTATCCAAGGAAGACTTTACTTTAATTTACACTTCAGTTTGTAATTAGAGATTATAGAGAATATATTCTGGAGTTGTACAGTCACATTGTCTAGTCTGTAAAGATATACAATATATTTTTGGAAAAGAAACTTGCAATTGAAGATAATAACACATCAGAATTTGGCATTGTAGTGGAGGTGATTCTATACTTAGTACAAATTATTTCCTCTAAAGCTTCCAGATGGCCTTTCTCTAGGAGCCGCATTAAGGCATTCAATTGAGCATTAATGCATTAATGCCCATCTATATCTAGGTTTGCATCACACATGCTTAAGGAAAAAGTTCCTAATACAATTGAAGAGAGTAATTAATATGGAAATTGAATCAAATGTAAACAACATATGGCATTAATTTTCAAAGACAACAATAATTTAAAAGAATTGGAAAAATACAGTGTACAAGCAATGATAGTGCGCCATGGGAAGTCACAATAAGTATGAACCCATAGAAGATTTTCATTATTTTCTAAAAGAAGATCATTTTCAGAGTGAGATTTAGCTACATAGAAGTGAAGCCATGACATAAAAAAGGTAAGAGAACCTCAAAGTTTCTGACATATAATGCTATCATGTCAAAAGGACAACAAAGTGTAGTTTTTAGAACAATGGAACAACCATCTCTCTTAAAAGGAACAGCCATCATGTTATAGAGTTATTGAATATGGCCATTATCATGAGATCATAGCGTAAAACACATCTATCTACTATTAATGAATAATTTTTTCTATAAAGGAAATTTTAAATTCTATGCTCATGTGAAAAGGAAATGTCACTCAGTTTGAAGTCCTAATAGAATAAATACAATAAGAAAACATTGACATATCATGGCTTAAATTGGCAACAATCACAATACGAAGATGGAACAACCACAAGGTACAAGCATGTGCAAGTCATTGTAATCATTGGAGATATGTTAAAGGTTAAGTACAATAGTAGAGCACAACCATGATATACAATTAATGAAAGTGCCATAAAACACCATGATATTTATAATCAATCATAGAGAAAAGAGACAGTGTAGAAAATGTTTACATATTCCACTTAGTTTGTTCAAGATTATAGTTTTTTCAACCTCTTCCCGTAACAACCGCATGTATACTTTAGTTAAAATTGAAAAATGCACAATACTAAGAGGGGGAGGGGGTGAATTAGTATTTAACACAAACTTTTTTAAAACTAAGAAGCAGAAATCAAAGAGCACATAGCAAGGAAGACAAGACACACAAAATTATCTCGTGTAAACCCAAGATAGGAAAAACCACGGCATCACTAGTCCAATAGGCAAAAACCCATTACAACTGAGAGCTACAACTCTCTTCAAATCACGTCAAAACTGGCTTCAACCAATTTGCAATAAGGCTACAACCTTATCAATAAGATATCAGATAAATAGTACAAGAATTAGTTCCTTGTCTTCACATAAGCATAAAGACTCACAAATGTATGGCAGACTTCTTTAATACATGCTGGAATCAAATCGGGCATTTAAACCTACAGTCCTTATGCCATCTGAAGTCTGATGTGAATCCAATCGATTTACCACATTTCATGCTACTTTTGAAAGAGATTCTTCTGCTATTAGTTACACACCTATTGTGTAAACTTCTGCACTTTATGCTACAAGCTCTGACTGTTCAAAACAAATTTTGGATCAAAAAACATGCATACATCCTCACACACCTTCTTCTGTTCAAGCATCAACTTCTACAGCCACACCACACACAAGCCATTCACTGGTTTTTAAAAGGTCTGCTTTACAATAGAACCAGATGTATATACAGTTTATGATGCTTCTGTATCATACCGCCTGTATCTACAAATCTCCGTGTTTTTACTGTTGTATGTATACTTCTGCATATGCAGTTTTCAAAAACTTGCTGCTAATACCCTTTCACTTCCTATTAGATGCGGCTTTCTTATTTGCTCTGAAAAAAATGCCTTACAGTCTTTTTCATCCCCTATCCGCAATATTACCTCCTTTTTGTTAATAAAAAACATACGTTTTCAGTCCCTAAAATTTTCAAAGCCCTGCGTACATATTCAAAAATGATATTTCGATAGTCAATAAAAAATCCCCCTTCCTTCTCCGCACACTGCACTGCCCGCTGGAAGTATGAAGTCCAAGCTATTTTTTCTTCTCACACCCCCAACGTGAATACTTCTTACTGCGAGTTAAGTTCACACAGACATTTTGACAGTATTTTGTTTTTTTAAAATATTGTCTTCCATTTTTTTGAACAGCTCTCGCATTCCATGGAAATATTTCAGCACCTAACAAAATTAGATACCGCACACGTATCTGCCACACCGCTGTTTTAAAAACCACACATATAGGCTGTGAATGTTTTATCGTGTATACAGTTTTTAATCATTTATCAAAAAATGTCTGCCTATGTACCATTTCATGAATGAATTCACTCCATCTGTAGCTCGACTGCAGCGATGATCAACCCGCACTGCCAAAAGAAAAACATCTCACACCTGTTGTCACATTTTTTAAATATACACCTTCCGCTGGGAATTGAGTGTCTGCTACATGCATCAGAGCCATTCCTTAATCTTTTCATTGTCTTTTTCACCACCTGTTCCTTATTCTTTCGAACGCACTTATCTCATTGCTTTCGGGTAACAACCTGACATTTAAACAGGTCAGACACAACTTGTCCATACACACTCACAGCCGTGTATCTCCAATCGATTTCTTTAACACGTATATTGCTTGTTGTTTGCATACACCTGTGCAAATATTGAAATGCGACTGCTAACTCATAATACTCATGTTTTCTTTATAATATTTGAATGATAAGGAACGTTTCAGGTTACTCTAAAAGGATACGGTAGACAACTACACCTTAGTTCAATGACAAGTGTCACATAAGATCAGTTTCACTTATTTACGCAAAACATGGCAGAATGTAGAATTTGTAGAGTAACACAGGTGTCACTCGAATGCAGCAAGAGAGATCAACCAAACATCAGATGAAAAAAACATAACAAAAATAGTTTAGTTTTACAACATGAACAATAACTGATTTCTAATCTGCCAATAATTTTTTTATTAATAACAAGTTAACAACAATGCATTGCTTTTAGTTCTACTTCAAAAGTTAATATGTGAAAGTTTGTCAAAAATTTAATAGTACGTAAAGTACATCATATTCTTGCACGAATTGAATTGAGAATACAAATCCACTTAACAATGCTTATACTTGTATTGAAATTATTGATTTTTAAATTAAATTTACATAACATCAAAATAAATACACTCTAGAAACTAGAAATTAAAAAATCCATTGTTGGATAGATTATAGAGATCATAATAGTGAATGTAAACTAAGTTAATGAGTATTGGGAATGGACCAAGTTAATGATCGATTCCAGATCATAACAGTGAATGTAAACTATGTTCAAGCAATGAAAATGTAAATTCATTTGAAATCTGCCAGTCACTGCCCATGAGGGTATAGTCTGACTATATTGTTGACAAACGTTTATTTTTATGGTTGATATGGATTCAAATGATTGCTAGGATATGGTGTTACATTTCATTGGAGTTTTGAATAGTTTTGTGCACATTTGGAGGCGTAATATTTTCACTTTTATTGCCCAATCTAACTTCAATATTATTTAATGAGATGTAATATGAATTTTTTTAATGAATTTAGACATGTTCTCATATCTCGAGTTGGTTGATGTTTTTTTGAAATTTTTGGTTCAGACTCATACATCCAATGCCAGGACTGATTCTTGGGACAAGAATCCTTTCAAAGGTGGTGAACATGGTGCAGGGGCACCTAGAACATCCAAAGACTACCGGGAGTTCATAATGACAACCATGCACCTAATGACATCTTAAGACATCAATTGAAATGTATTGACACCTATAATGGCCTATAAAGTCATTCCATGCAATGTAAATGGAAAATATGTAATAAGTCTTAAAAGGTCTAATAGGCCTTAGGACCAAAATAAGAGCCTAGGATGGTATTTAGTGTTACAAGTTTATAATAGTTTAGATTTGATTTTAATAATGCTTAATAAGTTCATTTGGGTCACATTTCAAAGTCTTAAGGCTTCATTATCTTTAAAAGTTTCAAAAACTCTAAATTTGTAATGCTGCAAATTCAAAAATTTGAAATGCAACGATTATTAGAAAATGGAGGGAATTGGATTTTGTTATGTTTTAGTGCAAACTAATCCATCCAACCGATTGGGATTGGTTGGGGTAGTTTCTAGGAGTCCATCAAATATGCCAAAGTTTAATTATATGGCAGAAGAGGCCTGATGTATGGACTGTACTGAGTTTTTTATAAATAAACTTTTTTCAAATGCGATTTCCTTGAGTTCTTAGAGTGATTTTGGATTCATTTTGTCATTTTCTTACATTTCAATGCATTTGTAATAGTTAGATATTGATCCTAGACCACATCTGTGCATTTGTGAGGTTTGTATTTGTATTTTTACTCAATTAATTCTGATTGGTAGAGTAGTTTCAGCCATTCCTTTGCTAGTTTTGTGAGTTTCCAATTGAATATGGTCATTCCATGACCTATGACCACTATAACACATGGAATGACTAATTATTAACATGTACTATAGTTCCCTAATCCATTAATGTAATGAGAAGGAAGAATGTTTGGGTGATCACCATAATTTATAGAGAAAACTTAATGAATTTGCTTGGTATGCTACAACAGTAGCCATTTGGTCTGAAGGAGGAACATAGATTATGATTTGGATCATCTTATAATTATCATCTAATGGTGAAACAACTACCTATTGGACCTAGAAGTGATCGGAGATAGGAGATTTAAGAAACCCTTGGATTAAGAGTTTAGAAGTGCTAAATTTGGGGATTTTAGGGTTCTCAGTGGATTGAGCCCTATTCCTTTGAGGTTTGTTCATTTTTAGACATTATTAAAGATTGATGAAGGTTTGGAGTCTTGGGAGTGCAAGGAGTCTATGGTTGCTTTGTTATTTGGGGTCTTTTTAATCACTTCTGAAGCCATAGTGTGTAGACTGTCACACCTGGTCTAAAAGAGTCCATAGAAAGCTGACTACCCTAGGTTTATGTCAAAAATGGTCTATAGATGAATGTCACATGATTTCTTTCAGATTTCTCAACCAAATGATCTCAGAACGGTCACAATTGAAAGCTATGACTCCAGGTAGACTTCCTATGGAGTTAGATTTGACATTCCAATCCACACAAAGTCGGCAGAAAACAAATACTAGTAAAAAAAAGTTAAAAATATAGTTTTCTCAATCTTGTTTGCAATATTTCCTCTTCCAACCTTACAATCATAAACGTAACACTAGTACATTTACAGTGTAACATGATGCGGTGATTCATAAATTTAAGGTTTTGCAAGTTCATCTCTACAAGTTCATCTCTGAATCAAATGTATATAAACAATGATAAAAAAATATGCAGCAAATACCAAATACATGATGACCTAGCACATTGCTCACAAGCCCTAAGTAGGTAACCAATAAAACAATGCCAGACAAATACAGAGTAAGGAAATCCTTACAGGCGGTCCTCCTTTTATACCAAATCACAGTGGCAACCCTCGTAGGAAGGCAGTCCTCCTTTTACACCAAATCACAGTGGAAACCCTCACAGACAGGCGGTCCTCCTTTTACTCTCACCAAATAACAGTTCAAACAATCGCAGGCTCCAGCTCCTTCACGCGCTCCAAGTTAAAACCAAACAATAAAATGAGATACAAAATCTTTTTTTTTTTTAAAGTTATGTCCGTGTTGGTCAAAATTTTGACCTACATGGTATTGATCAAAATTTAGACTAACACGAGCATGGATTAAAAAAAGAAGGAAGTTTTCTTTCTATAATCCAACCAACCTAAACCTTTTTAATTGATGGTAAAAAATTTTGGTAGAAAAATGAGGTCAAATGTAGTAGTGTTACAATAACTTGATCTTCTATTGTGATAGACATCTTGTGATGGCTGAAACAGATCATGATAGATGACATCTTCTATTGTGATAGACATCTTGTGATGGCTAAAATAGATCATGATAGATGGCATCTTCTATTGTGATAGACATCTTGTGATGGTTGAAACAGATCATAATAGATGATGTGAATGTTCCTAGGGTAAGTGCACATTACCTATGGACATCTGTTAAGTACTTGGTGGACATCATGTGACTTGATGTCGGTAGGCCATTACTTTGAGCACTTGGTGAATATCATGTGTGACTTGATATCTTGCAGGCCAATGCTCCTGATATCATGAGATGATATCTTTATAATTTTGTTGAGTACTTGGTGGACATCATGTGACTTGATGTTGGTAGGCCATTACTCTAAGCACTTGGTGAATATCATGCGACTTGATATTCTACAGGCCAATGCTCCTGATATCATGAGATTGTATCTTTATAATTTTGTTGAGTACTTGGTGGACATCATGTGACTTGATGTTGGTAGGTCATTACTCTAAGAACTTGGTGAATATCACGCTACTTGATATTTTGCAGGCCAATGCTCCTGATATCATGAGATGACATCTTTGTAAACTTTTGAGTACTTGGTGGACATCATGTAACTTGATGTTGGTAGGCCATTACTCTGAGTATTTGGAGAATATCTTGCGACTTGATATTCTATGACAAATACTCCCAATATCATGAGATGATATTTATAGATCTATGAGTTATGGTGAATATCATGAGACTTGATATTCCTAGTTAGTCCATATCTTTGACATCACAGTAATTGATATCAAAATAAAATTTCACAATTAATGTTGTCTTTCCCTTTTAGATTGATGGATTTTATCTTCCCTAGCTAAGAGGGAGTGTTGATGTTTTGTAGCTTCAGTCGGATAAACACTATGAGTCAATACTAGTGAAGATATATATATATATATATATATATATATATATATATATATATATATATATATATATATATATATATATATATATATATATATATATATATATATATATATATATATATATATATATATATAATGTAAATATTAGAGAAATTAATATAATACTCAAGAGATATTATAATAATATATATATATATATATATATAGTCATAATTGTCATTATATTAATTATATAATAATGAATAGACATGTCCCATGAAGGGACATGTCTCTTCTTGGCTCTTTCTCAATATAAATGCAAGAGATTGTTGCATTTGGAAAACACATACAATTAGATAGTGCTATTACATTTGCAATGATCCTAAAACCTTAACAAAATTTCACATCAAAATTATGTAACAGCAAACAGAAACCAGTTTCCTAATAACATGTTTTTTCATGGCTATTGTCATTTCTATAATCTATTTTGGCATAAAGTAAAAACTTGCAGATTTACTAAAACTCCTACTTTCGGTCATAAACAGTCTTTTGGTTTTATTAGAAACATGAGGTACTTTACATGTTTTCAATATGGCCACACTTCAAATTAGTGCAAAATGTTACAAGGACCTGCAAAAGTGTGGAGACCAAAACTTGAACAATCTATGCTTGTTCAAACAACCATTATATCCATTAAATCAACTATTTGGGTTATGGACAACAGATATTATCATCATATGACAGAGGACAAAAACAATTTTTCTATTTAGGAAAATCATCCAAGGGGTTTTGTTAAATTTGGTGATAACACAAGTCTATACATTATTGGAATAGGAATAGTCATGATAAACAAAGATACTCCTATAAGTGACGTCTACTATGTTGAAGGATTGAAGTATAACCTGCTAAGCATTAGTCAGATTTGTGATAGTTGATATCAAGTTTTGTTTACCTCTTATAGATGTGTTATTAAGAAAAAGTTAGGGAAAATAATAGCTAATGGTTTCAGGACACCTGGTAACTTATATAATTTATTTGACTCCAAAAGTCAAGAACAAAGTGCAGGCATGTGTCTTATGAGTCACATAGATAAAAACTAGTTATGGCATAAGATATTTGGTCATGTAAATTTTGACAATATGATCAGAATCAGTAAACATGAAAATGTTTGAGATCTACCTCTGATTAGTAGACCTACAAACTATGTTTGCAGTGAATGTGTAAAAGGCAAACAAACTAAGTCATCCTTCAAATCTAAGGAGTTTTTATCTTCTAGGCCTTTAGAACTGGTTCACACAGATTTGTGTGGCCTGACTAAAACACAGTCATTGAATGGAGAAAAATATTTTATGTTATTCGTAGATGATTACACCAGAATGGTTTCGGTAACTTTTCTCAAACATAAATCAGAAGCATTTGCTAGATTTAAAAAATTTTAGAAAATGGTTGAAAAAGAATCAGATCTTAAATTAAAATGTTTAAGGTCAGACAAGGGAAGTGAATTCACTTCTCTATATTTTGTTGAGTATTGTGAAAACCATGAGATTAAATGGTAGTACTATGCTACTCATACTCCCCAACAGAATAGGGTAGTTGAAAGAAAAAACAACACTGTAAAAGAAATGGCAAGAACTATACTCAATGAATCTAATCTGTCTAATAAATATTGGAAAGAAGTTGTTCACACAATAGTATATATTAAATAGAGTACAAGTCAGAATAAGGACAACTTGCACTCCTTATGAACTTTGATATGGAAAAACAATATTTGTTAAGCATTTTAGAATCAATGGTTGTCATTGTTTTATCAAGAACGATTCTGAAAATCTTGATAGTTTTCAAGCTAAATCTAATGAAGGAATTTTCTTAGGTTATTCTTCAAACAACAAAGCATATAAGTGTTTTAATAAACACTTGAATAAAATTGTTGAATCTATTAATGTAGTATTCAATGAAAATCAGAATATGATGAAAAATTAGATTCAAGGTGTTGAAGAGAAATCTGATTTAGAACTTGGCAATGTCTCAACATCAAATGAACCAATTGTTACTAAATTAGTTGAAACCAGTTCAAGTAAACAAGAGGAAGTTCATAATTCTAAGGAAGATATACCTCAGAAAACACCTTCAAGAATAATTGCTAAAAGATATCCTGAAACACTTGTGATTGGTGATAAAGATGCTGGTATAATAACTCATGGAAAGGCAAAATAGATAAAACAAGCCCAGATGGTTGAGCATTTTTGTCTTATAAAAGATTTTGAACCATAAAATATTTCTAAAGCCTTAAAAGATCAATCCTGGTTAAATGCAATGAAAGATGAAATCAATCAAATTGAGAAAAATGAAACATGGGAACTTGTTCCTCGTACAGATGACAAAAATGTAATTGAGGGAAAATGGGTTTTCAAGAATAAGTTAGATGAATTAGGAAAAGTAATTAGAAACAAAGCCAGATTTGTGTGTAAGGGCTATGTTCAACAAAAAGGTATAGAGTTTGGTGATATATTTTCTCATGTGGCTCGTTTAGAGTCTATTAGAATGTTTCTTTCCTATGCTTCATTTAAGAAATTTACAATCTATCAAATGGATGTTAAAACAACATTCTTAAATGGCTATATGGAAGAAATTTATATGGAGCAACCAGAAGGTTTTGAATCCTCTGAATATCCAGATCGTGTGTATAAATTGAAAAAGGCACTTTATGGCTTGAAATAAGCACCCCATGCTTGGTATTCTAGACTTGATTCACATTTGATTTCAAAAGGTTTTACTAAACACAGTGTGGATAGTACATTATATACCAAAATAGTAAATGATGATCTTTTGGTTGTTGAGATTTATGTGGATGATATCATATTTGGGTCAACTAATAATGAAGTGTCACAAAGTTTTTCAGTTATTATGGAATCTAAGTTTGAAATGTCTATGATAGGTCCTCTAATTTTCTTTTTGAGCATTCAAGTATCTCAACTTGAACATGGACTTTTTATCTCACAAATTAAATATGCTAAAGAGATGCTAAAGAGATTTCAGATGGATCAATGTAACCATGTTGGTACACCTATGGAACTTGGGTACAAACTAGTCAAAATCGATGATTCCCCATTTGTTGATCAACGAGAATATCAATCCATGATAGACAGTTTGTTATATCTTACTACATCTAGGCATGATTTGATGCAAGTTGTATGTTTGGTTTCACGCTATCAATATGCTCTTAGAGAATCTCATCTAAATGTTGTCAAACAAAATTTCAAATACATTCAAGGTACTTTGAATTTTAGGTTACGGTATCCAAAACATGATGATTTCACTTTACTGGGCTATACTGGGGCAAGTGCACAAAGATGGGGGACCAAAAAGGGGACTGATGCTGACTGGGGAGGTTGTGTTGATGACCAACGTAGCACCAGTGGTGCAACATTCTTTCTTGGCGATCATTTGGTTGCATGGTACAATAAGAAACAAGAATGCGTCACTTTGTCAACTGTTGAATCTGAGGTTATTACTACCACAACTTGTACTCAGATGTTGTGGATGTCCTATCAGTTAGCAGATTTGGGTATTAACATGCCAAAACCTATGTCTATTTTTTGTGATAACACCAATGCTATTCAAATATCTAAAAATCCAATAATGCATTCACGCACCAAGCATATTACAATTAAGTTACAATTTTTGTGTGAACAAGTATCCTCAAATGAAGTCACGTTGATTCATGTATCCTCACAAGCCCAGGTAATAGATATATTTACTAAAGCACTACCAAAAGCATAATTTGAGCGGTTGCGTCATTGACAAGGGAGTTTACTCTCAATCTTTTTTTCCTGTCTGATCATTTTTTAGCATGAGGGAGCTTTCACACAAGCCCCCATTCAGGCCCTCTTTATCCTTGATGAAAAAAGGGGGAGAATTATTGGCACATTTTGGTATTTGTGATACATAATGACATTGACATATTGACATATGATTGGCATATTGGCATATTGATTGGCACATCTGATACATATTGGCATTGGCATATTGACATATGATTGGCATATTAGCATATTTATTGGCACATGTCATATTTGGCATTTGGCATGTTTTGGAATTCATTGATACTCTATTAGTACATTTTTCCATTGGTTGATATTATGAGGTACAAGTATTATGATTGACATATGTTACAGGTATTATGATTGACATATGGTACAGGTGTTGGCAGTATTGACATTCATTGTTGGCAGGTATTGACATTATTGTGTTACTTTTTGGTACAAACATTTGATATTGGTCTACAGTTGGTTTTCTTCTATTGGCAATTTTCTTTTGGCATTAAATGACATTTGATAGTTGGGTATGTGCAAGATCATGGTATGCCAAACTAGGCCCTTAAGTGGCAATGAAAATTTAGAAAATAAGGTTTAGGCAAGTTGACATAAAAATTTGAACAAGTTATAAATATTATATCAAAAATATGTAAGAAGAGAATCTGTACAAAATTAAATTTAGTTTCTAAGATACTAGGCCTTTTTTGAAAAAGAATTATTCTATATGTTGAAACTTTCAAATTTTAATGTAGTAGTACGAAAATTTTAGGAAAAAAAGAAGTAGATGTATGTCTGACCAACTTAAACACAATCAAATGATAATTATTTTATACAAGATTCCAGATATAAGTAGTAGACTCATGTCCGGATGTGACACATATTTTTTTGTAATTTTTTTCTAAGTAAATAATTAATTATGATTTTTCTTCTGTAACTTTTCCAGAATACAAAATCTCTCGTGTCTGACCACGTTAACTTAGTCTAAACTTTATCAAACTAAAAAATCTTTTTATTTTTCTTGTAGTAGGAAAATCATAGAATGTGACACAAGCTTTGGATTTAAAAAATGTTATACAGTTTGAAAGTTATAGCTATTTTTCAATAAGTTTATCAATCAGGACTAGAAAGATAACAAATAGGTGTATGTCTGACCACATTAAACAAAATCAAATGATAATATTTTTTTATAAGACTCTAGATAAAAGTAGTAGACTCATGTCTGGATGTGATGTATATTTTTTGTAATTTTTTTCCAAGTAAATAATTAATTATAATTTTTATACTACAAATTTTTCTGAATATAAAAACTCTCGTGTTTGACCTTCTTAACTTAGTCTAAACTTTATCAAATTGAAAAAATTGTTTATTATTATTGATTAGGTAAAGAATAGAATGTGATGTATAATTCAGATTCCAAAAATGTTATACTGTTTAAAAGTTATAGTTTTTTTTCAAAGAGTTTATCAATCAGGACTTCTTTTTCACATCACCACTTTTTGACATACCATGATCCTACACATACCCAGTTGCCAGTTGATAGTGTACTTGTTTGACATTTGACTAGCATTTGTTGGTATTGTTATCATGGATAGGCATTGACATACATATTCAGGGAAAAGCAATATTATTAAACTCTTGAGATGATTGGGCTCTATTTTATCATGCTTTGTGCATTGCTAAAGCACTTGAATATAAGACAGTTCTGATGGTTATTTGTTTTGAATCAATCTATACTAATTTCTTGGTGGCAATGATTTTGTTTTTGCCATCAATGACAAAGGGGGAGTTTGTTGACCCTGTCCATTGTTTTGTCCTTGATGACAAGTGGATGGTCACATGGTTTATTTAAACACATTTATTATTTGACATTTATGTGGCAACACTTAACTATGCACCGTGGTAAAGAAAAGATTGAAAGTAAAGTTGGGTTAAGTTCTCAAGCGAATTCCAAATGGTTATACGATTGCATTGAGGAAATGATTTATTTGTTAACGAATGCCAAATGACTTCATTATTGGTAAGGTATTCATTTTCACAGGGCATTTTGTGAATGATTATGATGAGTTTCCAATGGTCAGTCTGTGTCAAATGATGTTATTACATGAATGCGTGTATGATTTGGCTTCTAATGATTTTTGATTGAGGTTGGTAAAAGCAGTTTAGAGCAGTTCACTAATAGTATTTGTTATTTGGTAATCATTTTTTTGCTATAGCATCAACAAGTATCTTTTGGTAACTTGTTTTTGTCTTAACAAAAGCTGTTAAGATTACTATTGAAGATTTAGTCTATTTTGTGACAAAAAGAAAAGCCTCATCTTTTAGGGTTTGTAACATGGTTGTTAGAAAAGAAAGCACTTGTTAAAAATTCTCTACGGGACTCTTGTGAAGAAATCTATTTTTGATTATAAAAAAATGTTTTTAACTTTTATAAACAAACCCTTCACAGGTTGTAAACAGAATGAGAAAAAAAGTTTTAACAGGGTTTGAGGTGATTGTTTTCAAAATAGGGTTAAGCAGAGCATGATAAGGTGGGGCATTATGATGCTCACTTAAAAACTCAATATGAGTTAAAATGTTACTTGATTAAGGATGCTAGACCTTCTAAGGATATTCGGTAATTTATGTGGACTCATTATTTTCTTAGTTTACAATTTTCATTATAACTAAGTTGGTTAAGAGTTACAACAAGTAACTAAAAAGATTCTACCTCTATATAGATATATCAACGTAGTTGATGTATATATATAGATGTGTAGAAGGTTTGGAAGTGTGTGGAATTGGGGTCAAAAAAAATTTGTGGTGAAGAAAGTATTGAAAATCTGAAGAAGTTGTGTAATAAATTGGTTTATCCAAATATAGTTGCAAACTTGTGCAACTCTATCTTTATGAACCTCTTTTTGATTTTGTAAGGTTGGGGGTTGAAGCTCCTTGCAGCAGGGCTGCTAAACTGGATGTATTTGGATTGGTGTTAATAAAAAAAATGGAGTGTTTTTTTCCCTATGATAAGATCTAGTTGGATCTTTGAGGGTTTTCATTCAGCACAAATAATATCTCTTGCTTATAGTTCTTTTCAGTTTATGATACTTTGATACTTGTCTTGTAAAATCTATTTTTTGATCAGTCTTAGTTTATATCATTATTCATTAAGTTGTTTCAACAAGATTACTGCTATGTTCAGTCCTATCTAGTTTCACATTTTTTACAAACTACCTCCCTTATCCATTGAAGGTTAATAAAGTAACTGTTTTACAAGTTATTAAGATTATTTGGTACTCTGATTCACCCCTCGCCTCTCAGAGCACATCTAATTTCAACAGAACATGCTTGCAGAGGACCTTCAATAAATATAAAACCTTGAGTCTCGACTATGTTTACCCATTCATCAAAAGTTCTAGTTATCACCCGACACCTTTTCACTTGTTAAGGTTGATTGGAAATGACTCCTATACTTGGAGTGTCTTCATCAGGGGGCTTGTCAATTGACAGGAAGGATTGGATAAAGTTGGTGAGAGCGTATAGCTATAGAGTTAGCTCCTGGTCTTTTTGTTTGATCATCCTCTTTTAGAATGATTCATTCATCATACGCATCATCCTTGTAGCTCTTTTAGGCTTTGGTGCATCTTCTAATAACTTAATGATGATTATATGTAACTCTACAACAGAAGTAGGAGCAGGAGCATACTTGTTTTTCCTTTCCACTGCTTTCTTCAGCCAAGGGTAAGAAGTTGATGTACTGATGATCGCGGAGGAAGATTGTCGAGGAACCCTAGAGGATAAGGCAGCTAGCACTGGTTCCACTGGATTATGCGTATCTGGGAAACTTCATAGAGGAACCTTCAAATTTTCCTACCGTCGAATAAGTGAAAGTCTAACATTGGATAAAGAAATTACCAAACTATTTTACCATGTCGGTCGCCTCTCCAAAAAATCTCTTCTCAGGGGTGCCCTCAATTTTTTGAACTAATGTCATGAAAAATGCATCATAGACTGAGGAGGAAAGTTTTTTACCTGAAATTTGATTGAGAGTCAGCTTCCCTTCTCCTTGTAGAGCATTCACATCTAAACCTGAAAGTGCATAGAACAATACGGAGCATAGATGTAATTCCAACGTTGTAGGACAATTGACCGACTTTTCATGAAGGAGTTTTCTCATTAACATCACCCAATCCACAAATTCATCCTCTAAACATATTGCTAACAAAAACCTGCACATCCACTCTTCAAAGTATTTTGTGCCTGGTCTACCAGTCATTCGATGTAACAATACAATCATGTTAGCGATCACCCTTGAAATTTTTTGTTTTGATTCGTGAAGGGAGTTTTGATTTGTCCTTCCAGTCGGCTTTCAACCATGATTGAGCTACTTATGTAAGGCACCAATCCACTTGTTTTTGAAAGAAATCCTACCCACTTTGTAATTATAGGTCCACATTTTGTTCCTAGTCAAGAATGTGTTAAATGACAGATACTGTTTTAAGGGCTATCCTTGCTATTACAGTGTTGTTGGGGCCTCTAATTTCAAAATACTCGGCATGATAATTTTAACGCAATTTATAACCAATTATGGGCTTGTAATGATGGATGGGGACCCTCCTACTTGAAGCAAGCCTCTATCTATAATCATTTGTAAAATGGAGGAGGGATTCTACCTCTGTATTCTAGCCAATAGTTCCTATGAAAATTCTCTATTGTAGTCATTGGTTATTAATCTCTTATCTTAGAAAGATTATATGAATAACGAAAAAATAACACAACTGCAACTTCACCAAAAAATACAGAAAGAAATATGCCACACAATGACTCAATATTTATGGACAAGTCATCCCTGGAAATATCCTGAAGGGAAAACCAGTACTGTAGATGAGAAATATATTAATCTTCAGCAAATTAAGAGATACAAAATTCCTTGCCTCTCACTAGCAAAATTCTGACAATCTCTCAATTTCTTCTGCTGATATTCCTCCACTACTATCCCAAATGCTATTACTATGCCCTTGCTAACACTGCAAGACTGCCCCTTGCTAAGTCTGCAAGACTACTCAAGCTTGTTCTTGCTAACATTGCAAGACTACTCAAGCTTGTTTTCAAACTTGATGTTAACTTCATTGCCTCCAAATTCCCTTTGACCCCCTTTTATACTACTCCCATTATTTCTAGTTGCTAGAAGTTTCCACAAACTAGAAGTTTCTAGAAGCTAGAAGTTTCTAGGAGTCAAATAATTAATAAATACAATTATTTACTAATTATTAGCAAATGGACGAACAACTATCCAAGCGACCAAACTAACACTCCCTCTTAGCAAGGAAGCTATTCTGCACAACACCCAACTTATCTCTAAAGAAGATGAATTTTTCCTTCCCCAATGCCTTTGTCAAAATGTTTGCTACCTGCTGCTTTGTAGGTATGTACTATAGCTGAACAATCCCCTGCTGTACACAATCCCTGATGAAGTGATACCTGATGTCTATATGTTTCAACCTATCATGAAGCACTGGATTCTCAGTCATCATGATGCAACTTTGATTGTCACAGTGTATCACCGTAGTCTCAACCTTCTGACCAAAGAAGGCTACTAGCAACTTTCAAAGCCATATAACTTCACATGTCTCCATGCTAGTTGCTATGTATTCTGACTTTGTTGAACTTAGAGTCACAGACTTTTGCTTCTTGTTGAACCAAGAGACAACTCCTGATCCCAAACTAAAACAACACCCTGAAGTGCTTTTCTTGTCTGTTGTACTACCTGCCCAATCTATGTCAGTATAGCCCATCAACCTAAATCCTTCACCTTGAGCATATCTAATCCCATACTTGATTGTACCTCATAAATACTATAGCACATGCTTTTCCATTGTCCAATGTACTCTCTTTGCCTCAACCATGAACTGACTAAGAGAGTTAACTGCAAAAGCTATATCTAGCTTGGTGTTGACCAAATACATGAGAGAACCAATCAACTTCTTGTATAAGGTGGGATCTACATCCTTCTCCCTAGATGTGTCTACCTTCCTCCAATTCATGATCATAGGTGTAGACATGGCTTTGCAATCCTCCATCTTGAATCTCTTCAAGATTTCCATGCAATATTTCCCTTGCCCAAGGAAAATTTCTCCATTTGTCTGCCACACCTCCATACCTAGAAAGTAGTGCATAAGTCCCAAATCCTTCATCTCAAACTCTGTTGCAAGGTCCCTCTTGCACTCATCTATGAGCCCTAGTGAACCTATTAGAAACAAGTCATCCACATATAAAACAAGAATGAGTATCTCATCCCCAACCACCAAGTAGTAGAGGTTAGCATCCACATCACTCTTCACAAAGCCCATTTCCTACAAGTAATTATCAATGAGCTCATACCACACTCTGGGAGCCTGCTTGAGTTCATACAAAGCTCTCTTCAATCTGCACACGTGGGTTTCTTTGTTGTGTGCTACAAAGCCTTCTGGTTGTTCTATGTATACCTCCTCCTTCAGCTTGCCATTAAG
The DNA here is from genome assembly GCA_027943335.1 of Chamaecyparis obtusa. NCBI lineage: Eukaryota > Viridiplantae > Streptophyta > Pinopsida > Cupressales > Cupressaceae > Chamaecyparis > Chamaecyparis obtusa. The sequence continues at coordinate 954,849 of BSBK01000092.1, forward strand.
GAATGTTGTCTTGACATCCATTTGATGGATTTTCCATCCCATCTGTGCTAAAATTGAGATTACAACTCGTATCTATTGGAGCAAATATCTCCTCATAGTCTATTCCATCCTTCTAAGAGAACCCCTTTGCCAAAATTCGTGCCTTGTATTTCTCGACGCACCATCTGCACCATGCTTAACCTTGTAGATCTAGCATGATCCAACCACTTCCCTATCTGTTGGTCTAGGCACTACCTCCCACACACCATTCTGCATTATTGAGGTATACTCCTCAACCATCGCATCTTGCCACACCTGATGTTGTGTAGCCTCCTGATAGCTAGAAGGCTCACTATCTACCAACTGGCTGACTAAAGCCACATAGTCATTGAACTTGGTTGGTTGTCTTTTCTCTCTAGTAGTCTTCCTAGGAGTTCCCATAAACTCCTGAGTATCCCTCTGTGTCTGTTGAACCTCACAGTTCCTGCTACCAACTATAGAAGATGAGATATCAACCTCCATATCTTGTTGATGTATTTCCTGTTGCACCAGTTGCTCCATACTATGCGAACTCTCACCACTTGAGTCTATGCTGGTACTGGTAACTGTACTCAAGCTTTGCTTCCCTTGACTCGGTTGAGTTGTCCTTGGTGCTTCTGTTGGATTCTCACTCTGATCATCTGCTAGCAAATCTTTGGACCTCCTGAATGCCTTATCTTCCATGAACTTGACATCACTCCTGATAATAATCCACCTGGTCCCTAGAATAAATATCCGATATGCCTTTGAGGTTTCACTATACCCCACAAAGTACCCTCTCTCTGTAGTCTGATCTAACTTGGTACATGTATCACCTGGAATATGACAATACACCAAACTTCCAAATATCCTAAAGTGACAGACATCTAGATTCTTTCCTGTGAAAGCTTCCTCTGGTGTTATCTTTCCTAGCACCTTACGTGGAGCTCGGTTCTGTATGTACACTATTGTACTACATGCCTCTGCCCATAAGTAGTGGGGCATGTCCTGATCATGTAGCATAGCCCTTACTGCCTTCGATATGGACCGATTCTTCCTCTCAGCAACTCATTCTTCTACAGATTGTAAGGAATAGTCCACTCTCTCTTGATTCCTTCCTTGGTACAGAACTCCTTGAATTCATTACTCTTGTACTCACCTCCATTGTCTATCCAAAGAACTTTTATCTTCCTTCCTGTCGAGTTCTCCACAAGAGCCTTGAACTCTTGGAAATGACTAAAAACTTCATCCTTGGTCTTCAAGAAGTATATCCAGGTCTTCCTAGAGAAATCATCAATAAAATTAACATAGTATTCATATCCTCTGAGAGACTTCGTTAAAATTGGCCCACATACATTTGAATGTACTAGATCAAGAACACCCTTAGATCTGGTGTCACTTCTTGGAAAAGATACTTTCGCAAACTTCCCCAACACGCATCCCTTACATACATCATCATGCTCTGTGCTCACCTTTGGAACACCTATCACTGTCTCACGAAGAAATTTAAGTGCTCCATGATGTATATGACCCATCCTCCTATGCCATAGCTCTCCAAGATCTCTAGGATTACTACTTCTTATCAATTCCTTAGGAGTGTCAAACTGCAACCTATAAAGGCACCCACTCCTAACTCCAATAGATATGGGTGATTTCCAATCCTTGTGCTTGATAAATACCTGCATCCCTCTAAAAATTACATTATACCCTTTATCCTGAAGAACAGATATAGAAATCAGATTCATACCTAATCCTGGCACATGCAACACATCCTGAAGAGGAATCACCTTTCCATTCTCCCTCTGAAACCGAACAGTCCCTTTCCCAACTGAGCTGAGCTCAAGTTTCCCATAAAAATCTGGATACTGGTGTTCTCCTCCTTATAACTGGAGAAATACTCTCTAACTCCTTTCATATGAAATGACACCCCACTGTCTATGTACCATACACTTTGTGAGGTTGAGCTAACCATACAAGTTATGAATGCAAACTCATCCCCCAATCTACTAGAGAGATCCTCTGCACTTGTTGGAGCTGCCATTAGATTCTTGCCCTTCTTTTCACTCTTCCTCTTTTGCAGGCAATTGCTAACATAGTGGCCAAATTCGTGACATCCAAAGCACTTGATCTTAGACAGATCCTTCTTCTTCTTCTCGCTTTGTGGATTTGATCTTTTGCTAGACCCCTTGTTTGCTTTCCCTTTTCCTGCTAGGGCAACGTTCTCCTATTCTACCTCACTTTTCTGACTCTTGTTGTTGGCTCCATTAACAAGACTTAGTCTAAGCTCCTCCTGAGTGAAATCACTCCATAGTCGATCCCAACTAGGTAAGGTGTCTTGTCCACTAACAACTTGAACAAAGACATCCCACTGCTTAGTGAACCCATTTAGGGCTATTCTTACTAGCTCATCTTCATCTGGCTTATCTCCAACAGCTGCTAACTCATCCTTGACAAGTCTAAGTCTGGTGAGGTAACTTGTAATGTCATCTCCCTTGTTCATCCAGGTATTCTTCAACTTTTCTCTAAGAATCAACTTCCAGTTCATGGTAGCATTCTGGTATAGATTCAGAATGGTATCCAACATATTCTTCATTGTTTCTAACCCTATGATATGTGGAACAATATGATCCTTGACACCATCAAGGATTATCCTCCTCGCATTGGCATCCTCCTTGTATGCTGCAAGCTGTGTTGTATTTGTAGGTACAACTACAACACTGGTAGCGTATTCCTTGATACCATTCTCTTCCAGCAATAAAGAAATTATGTCTTTCCAGACACCAAAATTTGAGGCACCATCTAATCTGTCCTGATCTCTCAAATTGGCTGTGGCCATCTCAAAGAAATGAAGAAAATAACAATTCTAAAGAGGTCAAACTAGACTTTATAAACCCTCAATTTTTTTCCTCTGCCTAGGGTGAACTCTTTCTACCCTCAACTTGGCTCTAATACCATGTGAAAATTCTCTATTGCAGTCATTGGTTATTAATCTCCTATCTTACAAAGATTATTTGAATAATGAAAAATAACACAACTGCAACTTCACCAAAAAATACAAAAAGAAATATGCCACACAATGACACAATATTTTTGGACAAATCGTCCCTGGAAAAACCCCAAAGGGAAAACTAGTACTACAAATGAGAAATATATTAATCTTCAGCAAATTAAGAGATACAAAATTCATTGCCTCTCACTGGTAGAATTCCAACAATCTCTCAATTTCTCCTACTAATATTCCTCCACTACTATCCCAAATGCTATTACTACACCCTTGCTAACACTGCAAGACTGCCCCTGCTAACTCTGTAAGACTACTCAAGCTTGTTCTGCCTCCAAATGCTCCTTGACCCCCTTTTATACTACTCCCATTGTTTCTAGTTGCTAGAAGTTTCCAAAAACTAGAAGTTTCTACAAACTAGAAGTTTTTAGAAGTTTCTACAAACTAGAAGTTTTTAGAAGTTTCTACAAACTAGAAGTTTTTAGAAGATAGAAGTTTCTAGAAGGAGTCAAATAATTAATAAATACAATTATTTAATAATTATTAGCAAATGGACAAACATCTATCCAAGCTACCAAACTAAAAATTCCTTGAGACCAAAATTTCCTCAACTCTATGTCCTTTACATTTTCAAGTTCATTTTCTATGCCGGAGGTATCTTATTATGCATTGCATGTACTAAAGAGTAGACTAGGGATACGCCAAGGGAGAAAGTAGCTATTGAAAATAATGGAGCATAGAAAGAGGAGGGTATTATACACATCATTGATGAGCCTTCCATCTAGAACCCACATTAACAAAAAATAAATAGCTACTTAAACAAAATAACTAATGGGATTTTAAAAAAAGAAATCCTTAAGTGAGTTGAATTATCTTGGAAATAGCATTCAATGACTTCCCTTGCCTTTGGCTCCTTAGCACTTCATTGTTTAAAATACAATCCATACCAAAGGTGTAATTTCTTTTATGCCTTGAGACATTCCCTCTAATTAATTTGGCAGCTCGTCGTGTTGTTTTGTTTGCCAAGAGTCTGATTTTCTCCCTCAAAAAGGTTGTTAATGCTACATGTGTGTGAGTGATTTACACCTTCATGAAATAACAAGATTTAAAGAGAATTTACACTATTCAAAGCAAACTAATCTAAATAATGCACAAATTAATCTAAATATCTCATGGTTCTCTAAATTGAAGTGGTAAATGAGGCTCTCAACTGCAAATCCTCACTAGTGACACTCTAATTATGAGAATTGAACTAAGAATGATATGCAAACTAGATCTAATTATAAAATTCTAGCTCTATTTGATAAGAAATCTACAAAATGATCAACAATTGAAGCTAATTATCAATGAAAATTGCTAAGTGAGTGATGTGGATGCAAATTGCAAGAGCTTTGCTGCAATTCAAAGATATGGAGTGGATGAATAATGCCTCAAAATGCCTTCTATTTATAAGATTTTCCCAAGGGTAGGGGGTAGAGTGAGATAACCATGGTTATGCTTGGGTAAGGTCAATTGGCTTTGCTTTGTCCCTAAATTGGGGGACAAACATTTAAATGGTTTCAAAAGGCTAGACCATTTCAACAAAAGTGAGTGATTTGTGTCCATTTTGTCTCCTTTTTTGCTTTGTTGAGGGAATTTATGATTTATTAATTAATTAAAGTAATTAAATTTAGCCATGAAGGGTAAGAGGTTCATTTTGATTTTTGCTTTCAACAACTATGTCATTAATTGAATTTAATCAATTTCTTAGTGTTTTTCCCCTTTTCAAGCTTCATTTAATCATTTAATCATTTAATTGAATTTTCCTTTGATTTGAATTGCCTTTGTTCCATTTATCAATTTTTAGTGCTATTTTGATGATTTGATTGCACCTTTTGACTGATTTAAGCCTTTGCCAATTTTTTGTGTCTACACTACATTACCAATTATTGTTGGTGTTAGTTAATTACAACTCACCGTTTAATTTTTAGTCTGATCCATAATTTGTGGATGGTAACTGTTTCATTCTATCCTTCAATTGTTGCGTGAAAGAAGGGTGATTACCAGTCATGCATTAAGTCTAACTTGGTGAACTATCATTTGTTTCCTGATTTCTCTCTCCACCATGATTTGCTATTGTTAACGGTGGCTTGTCATTAGAAGTTTCAATTTGTATAAATCTGCACTATGTGTGCAATGTAAATTAGGGCATATCATTATTAATTAATGAGAGATTGATATTCTTGTTCAACATGCTCTATTTTTTTAAATTTTTTTTTCTGTAAAGGCTGCTTTATTTTCTCTGTTCCTTAGCTAGATCTATGCAGCCATAGATGCAAAATTCTACATGGTATCAGAGCTTAGGTGCTAGGATGGAGAAATGCAAGTTTTTTTTGTAGGTTCTAAAGATCAGATCGATTGCAAAGAATGGAGTTTTCAGCCTCTGCTCTTCCCACACCATTCAACTATTTCAAATGCACGCCATAGATTCTACTTTGGCCCACAAGTAAAGGTTTGTATCAAACGGTTATGGCAATAGAGGCTGAGCTAGATTCTGCATCAGAGAAAGGTCAAGGTCATGCTCTCTTTGCATGGGCCTTGTCTTCTTTTTCTCTTTAGAGACACTATGTCAGTGGACCTATCATGCCTCTCCTTTCAACATTATGGAGGGGTTTTCTATTGTTCGTGTTGATGGTTCTTTGCTTCCATAGTTGATTAGTTGTATAGACAATTGACACTTGTATTTTCAACCAGCACTTTATTTTTGCATAGTTGAGTAGTGTCGGTAGAGTCACTCATACAGATTTATGTGTCATCTGCATCCTTGAATGATAGATGTTTTGCCTTTGTTTGCCATCTATTCATTGTTTGGAAGCACATATGTAGATTATTGTCTTCTGTATCTTCGATTGACAAATGTTCTGCCTTTGTCATCTGTTCTTGGTTTGAGTAGTGTTGTTGGGGGCACTCATGCATATTGATTTTGATCTTCATTTTGGTTTCAGAGAAATCTCTTCATTCAACACTATGGTGGTTATCATTTGACAGATGTCCATGATTTTCTTGTCACAAGAGATGTCCTTTTGCTTTTCTATTATGTAAATTTTGAGGGGGGGTTTTATTCCCATTGGATTTTCCCTCTTTCCTTAGTTTTAATTCTCCTTAGTTGAAATTAAGGGGGGGTGTTGGTGTTAGTTAATTACAACTCACCGTTTCATTTTCAGTCTGATCCATAATTTGTGGATGGTAATTGTTTCATTCTATCCTCCAATTGTTGCATGAAAGAAGGGTGATTACTAGTCATGCATTAAGTCTAACTTGGTGAATTGTCATTTATTTCATGATTTCTCTCTCCACCGTGATTTACTATTGTTAACAGTTGTCATCATTAGTAGTTTCAATTTGTATAAATATGCACTATGTGTGCAATGTAAATTAGGGCATATCATTATTAATTAATGAGAGATTGATATTCTTGTTCAACATGCTCTATTTATTTATTTTTTTTGTAAAGTTTTCTTTGTTTTCTCTTTTCCTTAGCTAGATCTATGCAGCCATAGATGCAAAATTCTATAATTACGACTTGATTTTCATGTTTAATGTCCCTCAATCAAGGAACATTTTTTGATGATGTCATCTTTGCCATAACCTCCCATCAGAGCTGAGACATTTGTAATTGGATCATCGATGCCAAACAGAAGTGGAGAAAAATTCATGTGTGCAAAAATTCAAGGAAGTGTGATTGACTGATATTTGAAACAAGTGAAGGCAACCTATGACAGAACAAAACTTGTTAATATCAGTGTATCGGGGAATCGGGAAAAATAGGAAAAGTGGAAAGGATGCTAGAGGAACTAAGTTTGGGGAATGAGCAATATGTTGATATAACTACGGACAAGCCTTTGTGTCTGACTTGATGGAGATGAGAGCACTTTAAATGACACGAGGTTGATCAGTCAGCTGGGGGGATGAGAGAACTATGGTAAGGTGGGACTCAAATTTTAAAAAGGGTGGAGAAAACATTTGCACCAAAGATAGACATAGGGATTGGTAGATGGACTAAAGAGGATTGAGGCCACACTAAAAACATGGGTAACAACTTGTTTTGATTGGAGACAATGATTGGAGAAAGGACTAAAAAGGATGTAGAGAAACTACTAGCACAAAGCCTTATTCCTAAAGGCTACAGGGTCACACCCAAAACAACACACAAAACAAGAAGACAAGAAATTACTAATATACAAGTGGGGTGACCCAATTGCTTAATCACCAATTAAAAAGATTCAGGTCCTACTCGTAATATGCAAGTGGAAGGGGTGTCCCATCTGGGTACTCCAGTTAGAATGGATTCTCTCCCAAAATAGCTTGAATAACAAATGGCCTTGTCCATAGAGAATCAAAATTTTTATGAGCTCACTTTGGCTCTCTTCTATGATCCCATAACAAAATAGAGCCGCCAATCACAAACTACCTATGTCTAGTGTATTTATCAAAAAATCAATTGACTACCTATTGGTGTCAAGTAATCATGTTAGCCACTTCAACCCTTTATTCCTTAAGTCTAGTTAGGCACATAGTCCTTTTCTCTAAGAAGGAATCAAATTGCTCATCCTCTACATGCTTCTGCAAATCGGGCATTGCCAACTCTAAAGGGATGGGCATGGACCAATCTGTTCCATATATTAATACAAAAGGGGACATGTTAATCACTTTTTTGTATGTCATCTGATCTGCCCTTAAGGCATCATATAATTTCTTATGTCATCTTCTCTAGTTCTCCTCTACCAACTTCTCCATGATCGAGATTAGGTTCTTATTGCTTAATTCATCTTGATCATTTCCTTGTGGGTAATAATTTGAAGAATGAGAGACTTATTCTAAAATTGTAGCAAAAAAAGGATATCTCAATAGAAGAAATTGTTGGCATTATCAAATACAATCTTTATAGGTACCCCAAACCTAACCAGGATGTTTTCTTTCAAGAAGTCAATCACCACTTCAGATGATGTGTGTTTCAGAGGAATTGCTTCCACCCATTAGGTGAAATAATCTATAAAGTTAAGAATGTGAGTACGACCACCACTAGAATTAGGTTTTATAGGTCTGACAAAATCCAAAACCAACTAAACCTACAACACTCCAAAAAATTTATTTACAAATGAATAGCGCAAGAAGCTCATACCTCCAAAGTGCTTTGAACTGCTTATGTGAAACCATCATGAACAACATGGGAAAAGTATGAGCCCTTACTGGAAAAAAGAATTATGGCCATATGATGTAACGAGAAACACTAGCCACGTTACGACTGCTACTATATCAAATTTTAGACTGATAGAGAGCAATTTTTTTTACAAACCCATTCATACATAAACACGCATTCTTCATCATAAATTTTTAATCTTTCTTGCATGATCACTTATGGCTATTTGTCAATTACATCAATATCCTCTATCTAATCATGTTGATAATCTAGGTTAAGGGACATCAACCCATGAATCAGACAACCTTCATATAGCTTGAGATATGAAGAAACTTGTGCCAATGCATGTTTAAATCTGACTCTTGACTGATAGTTAAAGAATCTTTTGTAGAAATGTCACTATCTAAAATATTTGTAGAAGTGAAACAATTTCCTTTATTATTTAAAAATATCAAGCAACTATTTAAGACATAGACATCATCAGAGCATGAACGCTACCCTTTGCCTCATTCTTTGTCTCAGCATTATGTGTCTCACATGATACAATGCCAAGGGTTTCTAGAAATATGTCTTTAGAACGGAAAGACTAAAAAATTGAACAATTCTTTACTTACCTTTTCAAGATTTCTTTATCATAGTTTTCATTAATACAATTGAACATTTCATATTCATCATGAATTTGATCTTTAAATTCAATGTACCACTAATTAGAAGCTCATCACTACCTTCAAAGGGAAAGGCTTCTACTTCTAAAGAAAAAGAACATACCTATAAGGGTTCACTTCTGATTGCTTCTCTACCAGAGTGCACTTCGATATAACCCTTTCTTTCTGTCACCTCCACTTTTCAACAACCCTCCCTTTGCAATGTATATTCTAAAATAGTTTTACCAACAAAAAAGTAACTTTCTCTCTCTCTCTTGATCTTGTTCAATATTTTGTAATTGTTGGGGTAAAGGAGAGTGAACTCTTTTAGGAATAAGTTTCACTTCATGGTTTTTGTTTGCCAAAAACTCATTTTTAAATCCATCTTTTTCTTCAATATTTTATAGGATTTGAAGCGGGGAAGGATGGACCTTTTGGGAGTCAAGTTGCAAGCCACTAGAGAAGTTCTTCAAGAAGTCAACTTCCATTGGATTCTCCTTAATTGAATCACCTGATAAATCTTCATTATCTTCATCATTATCATTATCAATCATAAAGGAAACATATGATTGTCTTTGTTGGAGCCAAGTCATGATTCAGGATTCAAAACAAATAGACTCACCAACCTCCATTCTATGGGAGGCACCTTGAGATTTTTGAGGAAATATAGCAATAGCAATAGCACTTTGACTTATTTCCCCCAGTAGAGTTGCCAAAAATTTGTTGTTTTACATATTATACCACTTAACTCTATATTCTTCCATCCAAACAAGTGAAAAATTATTGCAATAGTTGAGATGAGTGTGATGTCCTTCTCTACTCACTCTCTACGTCTTTTCCAAGGCATAACTACCTGTAGATGCCTAAAATCATCCTTAGCACTCTATATTAATTAAATTAAATTTAAATTAATATGCCTATATAACACTATAGTTAATTTTAATTAGTTAATTATATTTTTTATGTTCAGTTATTTATTTAATTAAATCTATTCAATTAAATAGATTCATTCCATTAGTGTATTTAAATTTATTTAAATATTTTCCCTATACTGGGTAAAAGTTTATTTAACACATGATTCCTCCATAAGTCCCCTTTTAAATAAACTTGTATTTATTTATTCCCACCATATCCTAATATTTTTTTAAACTTGATTTAAACTAACTTAGCTTAATTTAAATCTTAAGACCCACCTAAAACTTAGTCTACACCCATAACCTCACTTGCTAAACCTACTTTCATTGCTAATCACTTTTATCCCACTTAAAAAATGATTTCATAACTTTTCCAGCCTAATCTGTTTCTCACAGATGTGTGAGCAACTCAATCCCAAGGAAGTCACCCAACTTCCTTAAATTCTCTTACATCTTTGTTCCCCACACATTCCCCCAATGTTTCTCACACACCTATGAGCAACCTTTAGCCTCTCAAACCTTAAATGCCCCAAGTTGACTTTTGTATGGCATGTCCTTTTTCTCATGTGTCTCCTATGTGGCTCCTATGTAGATGCCACATAGGTGCCACCTCATCCAAGGCTCCCTCTTCCATCCAAAAAATTATAAATAGGAGGCCTCACTCCTTGCATAATAATCTCTCATATTTGCATTGTTATCATGCTATTTTAACTATAGATTTTCATAAGAATTTTAGTCTTGTTCTTCATTTTGAATCTAGATATTGCATGCTAGGATAATGGTGAATTAATCTTAGCTTATCTTGCATATCATTCTAGTTCATAGTTTATATTTTGTACACCATGGTTGGAAGCTTGAGACTAGTTCTTGAGTCTTTCCTCCTCCATCTAGCTTGCATTGTATATCTTCATCCACCTTCCATTTTGCAAGCTATCTAGTAGGATTTATATTGTGTTGGGAGAGCAGACCCACAAATGTCTCTAAGAGTAAATCAACAAGGCATTGGGTGCCCTTGTTTGGCTCATCGAAGCTTGTGGTGAAAGCTTCTTGTTCTGGTTTCAAATTTTATGCATGTTTTATGATGTTTTGATTGTTTACCCCTAACATTTTCATGATTAAGCTTGTTCCACACAAGTAGGTTTTCAGCACATACATTTTGGCATGCTCGGTGGGACTCAAGTCCCTAAAATTTAACTCCAAAACTTCTAATTTTTCCTAAAAACTATAAGTTGTAGGCGCAGATCGCACATCACCGTTTATGTTTAAACAGAGGCATCTACATTTTGTGATCCCTATTTTTGTAGATTTTCATCTACACCATGAGACTGACATCTCCACAATGTTATAGGATTTTTAATTTTTTATGCTTAAAAGTGCTTTTCTGTGAATTTTTAGCTTTAAGCATTTGGTCTTTTGACAAATGATTAGTTTTACAAAACTAGATGTTGCCAAAAAATCTAGTTTTCTGTTATCACAAATAGCTAACTATTGATTTTGACAAATCACCATCTCCTCAACTTAGTCATCGTCTATGTGTCTCAAAGTATGATTAGGTGATATGACACATGTCAATTAAGTTTATATTCCTTTGAATTTTTTGTTGACCATTGTCTGTGCATATTGTTGATTGTGCATATCATCGTCTTCATCTGAGAACTGGCATCTCCGTCCTATCACAGAAACTTTACATTTTGCTAATTTTTGTGTTAGTAATCTTGTGGTGTATTGTAGCATTTAGGGTTTGGAGACTATAAGACTAATAATCCTTTTCATGCAAATTTATTTGGATTGATATTTGGGATTAACTTGTATGATCTAAACATTTATTTTTGAATGTATGTTGCACTAGAAGGAATGAACAAATTTCATTCTTGAATGCTTTAAGGGAAATGAATCAAACACAATCTTGAATGAAATAGGGAAATCAAACACACATTTCTTACATGTTTTCCTATTTGTTGTGCAGGAAATAAATTAAGCATGAATGCTTAAACATACTATTGTATCTTTTTCTTAGGTAAATCACACTTAGTTGCTCTAATTAGGGTCAATTTGGAAAATAAACTCTTCTTGTTGTGTTTCAAGAAGTGTTTCTCAACACTTCTTTTGAGCTATTTGTCATTAGATAGATCACTTAATTTACATGACGCTGAGATTAAACTATAGTCCTATCCTCTCCCCTCGCCTTCATGGATCTTGGGTGAAGAGAAAGATTAGCTTAATCTAGCTTCTAGAGAGGCCTATCTAGAGGGTTTGTTTCCCTTTTAGAGGATGACCTCAAACTGGTAACCCCGGCTGGTATAGAAACAAGATTGTGAGTAAAATCCAACTTTATATCCCACCCATCTCAGGCGATGTATGTTGATGATAGTCTAGATCAAGCGAACATTCCTAAGAAGCTATCATGGTCAACTAGAGACTTTAGTGTCTCACACACATACAAACTATTTGGGGGGACATCACAAATCTTACTAGAAACTGATAATTAGAAGCCTACGTAATTCACCTCTGAACAATGACTTATTATAGTGCAAGGGGAGGGAAGAATCTCCCCCTAAGATTCCCATCATACTTGGGTCTCAAGATATTGTATTGCGAAAGAGATCTTCATAGCATGACAACAATACCTAGCAAAAAGAAAAAACATGGGTGCCCTCTAGGGGTGACACATCTGTGTGAAATGACTAACTATCAAGTAATGAGCCTAGAATATTTTATGTGAAGCCAATATCCCAAGATAGAAAGTTCTAGGGTAGATTGGCTTCGCATAACACATTGATAAAATTTTCAAAGTTCTATAAATTTTCTAAAGTCACAATTTCTTGTCTCTTGCAAGATTTCTTTGTCCCTTGCAAGATTATTTTTAGATGTGTGTTTTCAAGAATTTGAATGTTCTAGTTTAAATCGAGGTATACTTAGAGTAGTTAATTCCTTGATGTGTGCCTGAAATCAGTTCTTGTTATTGGACAAGACAACCAAATCAATCAAAGATCATTCCAACTAGTCAAAATCTAAAAACTCACTTTCTCTCCCCAATCGTGATCTCCAACCTAAGATTGTTGTCTCTACAGATCCTCATCTACATATGAGATCAGTCGTCTCCATAAAAAAATAGTTAGCTTCCAAATTGCACTAATTTTCACATTTTCAACCTTCTAGAGGTCCTTGAAGCCACTTTGTGTAATTGATCCATTTGGTTTCTCAAAATCATGTTTCTCTACACTATGTTAGAATCTACAAATCATAAGAAGACCAAAATCCAACAACCTCTAGCCTAAAAAGAGAAAAAAAACCATTTATAGAACCATTAGACATCAACAACGTGTTTTGAAAACAACCCAAATCTGTGCTAAACAAACTGAGCAATATGACATGATGATCTTTAACAACACAATTTGCAACCTCATTGCCATTTATCAGGTAAATAGAAACTTCATTGCACCTACTTGAGAAACCTATGATGAATAAATTTAGACCTTTTTCACGATTCCACCCTTCAAATCTTCCACATTTCATCAAAATATTCTCAACTTTCAACTTTGGAGCATAAGCACCATCTTGGAATTTTATCCTATCTTGTCTTGATTAACCCACATCCAACATAGTCAAGACACATCAAAACCTATCTTTCATTACCTCCATCAAAATCTTAAGTTGAAATATTTAATCCAAGTGTTTCAAAGATTCCTCATTAAAGAAGACAAATACCTAATTGAATTGTATTGCTTTGAGAACATAAGTCTATCTCAAGCAGTTAATTATATTAGCCCTATCCTATTTTTCTTGGGAGTATTAGTCTATCTCCAAGTAGAAGAAGATATTATCATCCAAAATCAATTTTTTTCACCTTATAGGATCTTGTCTTGCTAAGGTTTATCCCAAATCTTCATCATTATTCAAACCTTGAAGCCCTGCCCTCACAATCAGATATCCAACATCAATCAAAATCCAAAATCCTTGAGGCCCTACATGCTTAATCAAAACAAAGTCCAACATATTTCTCTTATTCCTAAGTTCATCATTCACCATCAAGAACTTCATCCAACTTACTCTTTCATCTTTCATCCTTCAAAGGTCACACTTGTATGGTTCTAAATCATTCTAAAGCTAAATAAATGAGTCGTAGATTTGCAAATATAATGAATGATAATAAGAATCCTTTTTATTCAACACTTCTCAGAGGCATTAAGTGCTTGTCGAACACATCACAAATAAACCAAAGACTGAGGTTGAATTTGTTAATCAACTTGAACAAAATGATCCAAATCTATCTCCATAAGTCCACAAATTTCTCAAAGATCCTCACAATATGGAAATGGTGGAGAAAGGGATTGAGCCAATAAAGTAGAGATCTTTATGAAACTTGTTAATGATGGAGTCACAAACCTAGAAAACTTTGACGAATCTTTTCTTTACCACAATATCACAAAGGCTATAGTCTCACTCAACATGGCTACAACCTCTATAATTAATTAGACATCATCACATGGAAAAGGCAAGGCCACTTCTAGTGGGCCTCCTACATCATTACTTGTGTCAACACAACAACAAACATTCCAATTAATAAATGAAAAAATCCATCAAATCCTTAGTGCTATTCCTAATCAGACCTCCCACAATGAACACACCTACTAGTGCAGGTGTGAGTGTCTTGAATATAAGACAAACTTCAGTGCCACTAATAATTGGTAAAAAATGCACAACATAATACATTTCCTCATTTTGCAAAATTCTATCCAAAGGTTTACAGACATCTATCCCTGCTCCATCACAAACATACTACACACCTCCTCCTACATTAGGTCTCACATCATCTGGATTTCCACCGTCACAATTTGGAGGACACTATCAAGGACTAACACTTACACCTTAGAATGCTTATGAGTTGGCTCAAGAATTCAATGAACTCAAGAACCTTGCACTCAACTTGCAACAAGGAGGGAAGAATGAATTCTCCTTCGATGAGATATGTCCTTATCCTTTTGAAAAATCAATCAACGTGCAATCATTTTCCCCTAAATTTGGCATTACAAAATTTAAAAAATACAAAGGGGAAACTTGTCCATTACAACATCTCAAGGAATTCTATGTTTCATGTCAAGAGGTTTCCAACAACAAAAACTATCTGAAAAGACTCTTTACTAGAAGTCTTGGAAGCCCCACCCTTGAGTGGTTCATGAACCTTCCCCATGGTTCTATATCTACCTTCGCGTATCTTGTAGAGAAGTTTGTTGCACATTATTTACATAATATCGAACATCAATCATCATTAAGTGACTTGTGAAACACTAAACAAAGGAATGGATAGACCTTTTCTAACTTTTTAAAAAGGTGGAGACACCTTGAAAATCACATGCCTTGGAAGTAATAGAACAACATATTATTGATGTATTCACTAGAAATATGGTACATGAAAAGTCATTCCAAATGAAAATGGCTTCCCCTAACTCTTTTGAGCTTGTTGTTAAGAAAGGGAAGAGCATTGAAGATGGTCTCTTGCAAAAGGGAACCATTAAACACTATACCCCTTCACAGAATAATGATAAACCTAAATTATGAAACAAGAACAAAGGGGTAGTTAATGATGGAGACATATGCAAAACATGTCCAGAATGTTCAAGCATCCAATAATAACCAACATAAAAATAACAATTACAACCAAAGAAACAATAATCACAATCAAAACAACAACAATCAGAAAAATTAGAACAATTCTTCACACCAACAACCTCACAATCAAGGCTATTTGTTCCCTCACAACAACAAAAACAATAATTCCAATAACAAAAATAATGTTGGACCACGTCAACATCAACAATTCACTTCCCTTGTGAAACCACTCGATGTGATCTTTTGATGACTCGTTGACCAAAACATGATGGTGTATCCCAACACCTGACCATATGGTGAAAATCAACCTAAACCCACTTGGTACAAAGATAATGAATACTACAATTATCATCGCATCAAAGGACACGATACCAAGAAGTGTATGAAATGGAAGCATTTCATCCAAGACCTTATCGATGACAGAAAGATTGAAGTTGAGGGACAAACATCATCATAATCTAATGCACAGTTGAAGATCTATAACCAACCCTTCCCAAATCATAATCAGAGCAATGCCTCATCTTCCAAAACCATGCCATATGACTACACTTCCAACAACATTAGGGGTTTTTACTGTTGTATGAACCCTAAAATGGTCACCTAGACTTTGGGCCCCATTCTTCAATTTATCAAATGATGGAACCAATTTATCAATTTCTTGAATCAATGTTTTGCAATATTTTCAAATCAATTTCCTTGATCAAATCGCAATTAATTTAATTATTTCAATTTTTCTTAAGGTTTGATCATTTTATCCTAAGCCTCATTTAATTAAAACAAAAATCCTTTTTAATTAAATAAATCTTTTAATTAAATAAAATCATCTCATTTAATTAAAATCTCTCTTCTAATAAAAAAATAAAATCCCCACTTAAATATCTCTTCGTTGAAAAAGGAAATAAAAATAAATAATAAATAAATAAAAATTCATTTTTCTCTCCACTTTAAATGCACATACTTTTAAGTGGTGGGCCTTTTTCATCTTTTTGCCTCTTAAAGAATCTTTGAACACATGGATCAACCAAGATTTAATCTCCACCATTGCTCATTTCTTTTTGCCTCTTAATCTTAATCGTCCACTTTCCTTTATAAGGAGCCCTCTCCTTCTCATTTTCATATCTAGGTTTTCATATTGTTATGCTACAGGTTTGGAGAGCGATTTTGGAGAAGATTCTTGAGCACTTGAGCTTGGATATTGCAACTTCTCTCTTCTTGTCTTCTTCTCTCATGCCCCATGACAATCCATTTAGATTAATTTTTGCATTTTCATAGTAGATTAGATTCATATTTTCTTTCATAGATTAATCTTTCATAAGCATTTCCTTTCATAGATTAGTTTGCTTTCATCCATTGTTATCATATAGAATAGCTTCCATTTTCATTTGCATGCATACTTTATGATCATGGAGAGTATCATTCTTATTTTTTCTCTTTGAATCTCTCATTTTATGGTGTACTTGCATGGGCACAAACTAGGTCAAATCTGAGGGCCTCCATCAAAACCCTTGCACTCTATGAATAGAGAGCTATGAGCTACCATTTGAAATCTCATTCTTGAGTAATTTTGGATACAATGACTCATAGAAGTGTGACAACATTTTAGCACACATTTTTAGTGCTCACCATGGGGCAACCCACTTTTACATGCTGGTTTTAATTATTTTTGGAGCTAACCCCCTTGTGTAGATTTGCTTGGAGACTAAAACCTTAGATTTTCAAAGATTTGATCATATCTCCCAAATGGCTTGGTGTTTTGGTCTGAAAATGTTTGTGTAGGTTGAAAACATATCAGAGAAGCTCCAATAAAAAATTTAGAATTTTTTGAGGTATTTTTGATTTTTTATAATTTTTTCTTGATTTTTCATAAAAAATTAATTTTTGATGCAAATTAGCATATTTTTCAGAAAATTTTACATTTTTGGAAATCAATTTAAATTGTACAGGGGGTCTATTTTTTGTGTTTTGAATTTGGATGCAATATCATAGCTCAAATAATTGATTTACAAAAAGTGGTTTATTTTGGTAAATGGGTCTCTAGGGCACAAATGAAGAGATTTTTCTAAAATTTTTACATTTTTGGAAAAATATTTATTTTTTAGAGGGGGTCTCTTCTTTGCATTTCTATTTTTGTGGTTGAATTCATATCAAAAAAATTAGATCTTGTTGACTAGGTCAAATGCAAAAAAAATAAAAATTTGTGATGAGTATGCACTTATTTTTCATGGTTCAATGCATGATATGAGTTGTCATTTGAATTATTTCTTGGCTATTATTGCTCCTAACAATTTATTTTTAGATCTAACCCTAGGGTTTGCAAAAGTTGGATATACATTGCATAGCTTGTTTGTTTGCTTGCTTATTTGAGAGTTCGTGGCTTGCTTGCACAAAAAAGCTCAACAAAAATCTACTAAGTGCATTGCATTAGAATTGAGGTATTTTGTTCAATCTCTATAACATTTGGATTTTGTGAATAAAATGAATCTCTCATGTGTCTATCTTGAGTGTTTATTTGCTTTCATAAATCACACTTCAATTTTGGGCTCTAAAAAAGACATAGATTCATTTTCTTGCATACATGTTTCACATAGTAATTAGGCCCTATGAACACTATTTGTGGCATTCTTGGGAGAGTGAGTTTCTTGTGAAGCTCTTCTTGATGATAGATCCCCTTGTAGGTAGGGAGGATATTGTTACTATCTCACGGTCTTACTTGGTTTAGTCTTCAACATTGATCGATACGTTCTCTCTTGGACCCACTTAGAGAGCTTGGTAGACATTATTGTTGACATTTCAAACCTTGGTGAGGTGGTTTCAATCTTAGTGTGTCAATGAATCTGTTTGCTATGTTTTGGTGAAGTGAAGAGGCTAGAGGATTATGCTCTACTCCCTTTTTAGGTAGTACCAGAAACTCAGATCCTTGAATCTAAGCTAAGTCCCCATGTGGTCATTTTTGTGAGTCACCTTGTTAGAGAGGGTTAACCGTAGTGGACACTCCCTTTATTGGGTAAACCACGTGGATGAAACCTCAAGCGGTAATAGCTATTTTCATCATGATAGTGACAACCGCTATATAAATGTCCTTGTGGAAGAAATCTCCATGGGTGTAGTTTCTTGTTGGGCTGTCAGATCTCCTTAGCATCTCTGATTGATTAAATTCTCAGAATGTGTCAAAACCTAGTGTGCTTGAATTGGAGTTTTCCCTCTTGAGATTATAAAAGTTGCAGAGTCAAACCATTACTAAGAACTATAGTGCAACCAAATTTGTCTTTCTAGGACTATGTGTGTGATTGGAAAAATATTTTGAGAACATACACAAGTAGAATCTTTAAGGAGTATCATACTAAGTCACTATTCTTGTTCATGTGCAAGGTTTCTTTGTCCCTTGCTCATTATTTGAAGACATTTGTTTGCTTAAACTCCTTGATTGTTGTTTTGTGTGCTTGATCAATGATGAAAATTTGTTGATGTATTTATGTGATCTTTTAAAACAAACAAATCTGAGTTCTTGAGTGATAAAAACTTCAAAGATCTCCCCAAAAGTGCTATGACATGTTGCTCAACATCCAAATGAACTTAAAGGATATCAATTTGCACAAAATGATGAGCTTGGTCCTCTTTCTTCCACATCTCCCATGTCTTCCTAGTCTCCCATTTCCATCCTTTCTCTTCTTCCTTCATGCTTCTTCCTCTTCTTCCTAAACTCTTTATATCTTCTTGATTCTTTTCCTCTTATTTTCTAGTCTACCTTCTTAGATTAATCTCTTATGTCACTTCCATGCTTGGTTCCTCCTCTTCTAGAATCATGAGTTTCAACTATCTTGCTATAGAACCTCTCTTGAAAATGGATGATCTTGATCTCCTTGCTCAATTTGAAAAATATCATTCTTCCAACAGTTTCATTGATGATAAATTTATGACAAAAATACAACAGAAAGCAAGTAAATCACCTGCCTTTGGTAGAATCATGCTCATGATCCTCTCACGATCTTCTTCTTCCAAACATTCTTCATCATCTAAGTCTTCTCATTCTTCTTCACCTTCCAAGTCTTATCATGACTCTTATAAACAACATTTGAATTCTTCACCTTCCAAGTCTTATCGTGACTTTTCTAGACATCATTCGAATTCCTCATCTTCTTACCATAACTCTTCTAGACACCATTAAAATTCTTCATCTTCCAAGTCTTACCATAACTCTTCTAGACACCATTCAAATTCTTCATCTTCCAAGTCTTACCATGACTCTTCTAGACATTATTCAAATTCTTCATCTTCCAAGTCTTATCATGACTCTTCTAGATATTATTCGCATTCCTCATTATCCAAGTCTTCTTCCTCCACTAGGTCTTCACTTTCCTATTCTTCACAATCTCATTCCTCTTCTACTTCTCCCAAGAGTCTTACTCCTCAATATGAGCAATATAGTAACCCTTGCGATACCTCTCCCACGAAGAGTGACACACCCACCTTTGATGACTATGATGACTATTATGATGGCTATGATGATGAGCCATATAGTCATACCTATGAAACCTCTATTCGTAAGAGTCCTCGTCATGTGCTCATGCTTACTAAAGGGTCATCCTATTGGATAGATCGTGATGGTGATCCGTATGATTCTGATTTTGAAAGAGACTTTGGTGAGTTTTGTGAACAATACCTTGATTATGATCCATTTACTACTACTGAGGACTATAAAATGCACCGTGCTGATTTGAAAAGTAAATATTATAAGAATCCTTTCTCTAAGAACATTCAAATTGAAAATAAAGATTACACTCTCAAGAAAGATTATGTTAATAATGGACCTTTTTCTTGTGATGGTTCCCTTCCATCCCCTACTTCCTCTAATACTCATACATTTTCTAAAGCTTCTGAGTCTTCCAAATCTTTCACAAATTCTTCATCCAACAAAAATCCTAATACTTTTCATGCGGTTCCCTATAGTTATCCTCAAGGGCTACCTCTTAAAGAAACTCAAGCTAACCTTCACTTGGCTACAAATACTTTCAATAATGCTAAACCTAAAGAGCCTAAGCCTTTATGCGCTATAATTCCTACTTCAGCTAGTCCTTCACCATCTTTTCCAAAGTCTTCCATACAACTCCAACATGCTTCCTGGTCCGTAGAAGTGGCTCCATGTCAAAAAGACTCTAAAAATAAAGAAAAGAACATAAAGAAAGATCAAGATCAAGAACCCTCCATGTCATCCAATCCTTTTCATGATGTCTCTTATCTATTTCATAGTTCTTTTGATCCTCTACGCCCTTTCTCATTCATTCCACCATATCTTAAGTCTTCTCCTAAGCAAGATCAAGCTACTCCTTACACTGTTGAGCTTATTGACAATCAAAATAACCTTACTACACTTGCACTTTCCAAAGATGATACTTCCATTAATGTTATTAAAAATAGTGATGGTACTTCCAATGTTAAGCCTATTGAAAATCAAGAGAAAAATTATACGCTTATGCTATCCAAAGATCCTTGTCAAGATCAAAGTCTTCCATCTTCTTGTTCTACCACTCCATGTTTGCTTCCACTTTCTACTCTTCCTAAGTCCATTCAAGCTCCGAACAATCCTATCAAAGAATATGCTCCTATTCAAGATGTTCAGGATCCTATTGCAAATCCTAAAGCTCACTCTAAAGATGTCGATATCCTTGGTTGTCATATAGATTTTGATGAACTTATTGATTATCCTTTTGTATCTTCCACATCCATCCTGGGACCTCCTCCACCAATACTAAGGGCTTCATGTCTTCCTTCCATCTTGGGCCCTTATGTCCCTTCACTTTCTCCTCCTCACTCTCCTAATTCATCATCCATCTTGGGTCCTTATGTTCCTCCATCTCATATCTTTCCTCAAGATCAACATAGATGCATACCCTTGAATCCTTTTCATCCACCCATCGATCTAAACTAGTCATATCCTCCTTCCACAAGTCCCAGGTCTTTTGGAAGTAACTTGAATGTTCAATACAAGAAAAAGAAGCAATACAAGAATCCATAAAAAAAAGAAGATCACCATGTCTCATCTAATCGACATGGAGGCATAAAGTCAAAAGAGATATCTAAGAAGAAAACTACAAGACAAGTATGGGTTCCAAAATCTATCATTGAATGTATTCTCTCTGAATCATCAAAAAGAAATGAAAAGCCTATGGCTATATGGATTCTAAAGTCTCTCTTGAAAGAGTGTGATGTTGAGAAATGAGTGAAGTTGACATTCAATCTTCCAAAGGCTTCCATTTTATTTTCTTCCAAAAAAATTCTTCCATTCCATGCACCTAAACTGCAACCTTTGCTATCCATTCACCATATTCCTTCACGTATTCCTTCATTTACATCTCCTCCATCCTCTCGCCACCCTTCAAGGTATGTGTTGACGTTGATTTTGTCTTCCTTTTCATCTACCCTTTCACAATCCTTCCATTCATTATCCTTCTACCTTCTATCATTTTTCCTCATTTGCCTTTTCCTCCTATCTTCCAACCTCACTCGCTTTACATAAAACCTTATCCTCCATTTTTTTCTCTTCCATCTTCCTTTCCCTATCAGCATCTTTGAGAATATCATTTTGAATCCTTGGCATATCATAGTTTAACCTTTTAAGGAGCATTATTTGAAAAGCTTGCCTTCTTCCAAAAAATTTAAAAAAAAAAAAAAGAAAAAAAAAAAAGAAAAAAATAGAAAAAGTGCCTTGGTGAAAACTTGGAAACAGGTGCCTTGGTAGCAAAAATATAAAAAAATTATAAAAAGTCCTAAAAATAAATTAAAAAAATAAATTTGCAATAAAATCTAAGTGGTGAAAACTTGGAAACGGGCGCTACTTGAGGCCTTTGCACCCTTGTTTCTCAGCACGCGTCCTCGACACTTAGCCTTTCTCCATCGTTCCTTGTCCTTGTTGCCTTGGTTTAAAATCGGTCTTTGTATTTTTCTAGGGGGCATAACTATGTTATCTTTGGTCTCTTGGATGTGTTAGTCTTTAGGACACCTTGCAAACTGTGTTTTTCAACACAACCCCTGACATCGAGTGTTTCTCAACACTTATCAGTTTGGTCTTACCCAATTTTGTCATGCAATCTTACCTGCAAATTCAAAAAGAAAATAAATAAAAAAATGAAAAAATTGCAATAAAATCCAAGTGGTGAAAACCTAGAAACCTCGCAAATGGTGTTTTTCAACACAACCCCGGCATCGAGTATTTTTCAACACTGATCAGCTTGGTCTTATCCAGTTTTGTCATGCCATCTTACCTTCTTGCAAGCACTTCATCCTTATCCTTGGAACTTGGTATCAGTTAACACACTTAAATTTTTAAACACAACACTTAATGCTTGAGCTATGTCATGATCTTTTCTTTGTGTGCTGATTGTTATTGATTTTTGTTGAGTGTCCTTATCTAATAAGTCTCTTCGGGATGCATAGCTAGAGGACTTGGGGCATGGGGCATGTTTTTATTTTCTTTCTACTTGTGGGTGTAGTCTTGAAACTCTAGAGTGTCTCTTGTTGTTCCCTTGAAACACTTAGGAGATTTGAGGCATCATCCTTGACTATTTTTGCACAACCGTTCTTATAGTCATCCTGGTCTTTATGCCTTGATGCAAGAGTGGTTTTGCTACATTAAATTGGGTAAGATAACAGCCAAGTCATCTTGACCTTTATGTCTTTGATGCTTATGTTAGAATCTTTCCACATTTCAATCTGATATCAATCACATTCATATCTTCATAGTTGTGTTTGTGACTAGTGATGATTGTGTGATTTTCTGTGTCCGTTAATAATGGCCCAATGATGAAAATAAGTTCCTTACATTATCTAATGAATGATGAACACAAAATCCTATGTTACAGTTGCTCTATTGCAAGTACACCTTTGCATTTTCATGTAGCTTGCATTGTTAGACTTCATGTTAATTTGCATTTATAAGCTACATTATGAGTTTGAGAGGGTTTTCCTTCATCTTTCTTTTGGACTTTTAATCAACTGTGATAACATTTTGATCTTCATTTCCTTATCTTCTTTCATGATCTCAATCAAAATTTGATATCTTAAATAGTTGATCAATCTTGAGGGAAATTCTCTTTCTGCTCTCCATTTCTTTTCACCTCTTCCAAACTTCTATCTTTCATTCGCTTTCACCCCACTTCCTTTCTTATGATTCAACCTTGGGGCATAAACTTTCATGCTTAGTGATCTACCTTGGTTCTGTGATCTTTATATCTTTCATCTTACATCAAGAACCTTATTTCTTTAGTTTTATTTGATCAAGTTTATCCATTTAGTGTCTCTCCTCTATCTCATTTTGATTTCGATCACGAGGGGGCAGTACCTATCAAATTTCAATCCTTGATTCACCTTTATCAATCCTATTAATTAAACCTTATTTTTTTTCAATCAGCTTATCTTTGTCCTAATGTGTTTCCATTTGTCGAACACACATCTAGGTTGTTTTGTGATCTCAAATCGATCTCACATTTCAATTCTATTCTTTGGCTACATGTGTTCCCAGAATGATCACACATTACCCAAAGAGGGGCAAATGTATGTACCCTAAAATGGTTGCCTAGACTTTGGGCCCCATTCTTCAATTTATCAAATGATGGAATCAATTTATTAATTTCTTGAATCAATGCTTTGCAATATTTTCAAATCAATTTTCTTGATCAAATCACAATTAATTTAATTATTTCAATTTTTCTTAAAGTTTGATCATTTTATCCTAAGCCTCATTTAATTAAAAGAAAACTCTTTTTTAATTAAATAAATATTTTAATTAAATAAAATCATCTCATTTAATTAAAATCCCTCTTCTAATAAATAAATAAAATTCCCACTTAAATATCTCTTTGTTGAAAAAAGAAATAAAAAGAAATAAATAAAAATTCATTTTTCTCTCCACTTTAAATGCACATACTTTTAAGTGGTGGGCCTTTTTCATCTTTTTGCCTCTTAAAGAATCTTTGAGCACATGGATCAACCAAGATTTAATCTCCACTGTTGCTCATTTCTTTTTGCCTCTTAATCTTAACCGTCTGCTTTCCTTTATAAGGAGCCCTCTCCTTCTCATTTTTATATCTAGGTTTTCATATTGTTATGCTACAGGTTTGGAGAGCGATTTTGGAGAAGATTCTTCAGCACTTGAACTTGGATATTGCAACTTCTCTCTTCTTGTCTTCTTCTCTCATGCCCCATGGCAATCCATTTAGATTAATTTTTTCATTTGCATAGTAGATTAGATTCATATTTCCTTTCATAGATTAATCTTTCATAACATTTCTTTTCATAGATTAGTTTGCTTTCATCCATTGTTATCATATAGAATAGCTTCCATTTTCATTTGCATGCATACTTGATGATCATGGAGACTAGCATTCTTTCTTTTCCTCTTTGAATCTCTCATTTTATGGTGTACTTGCATGGACACAAACTAGGTCAAATCTGAGGGCCTCCATCAAAACCCTTGCACTCCATGAATAGAGAGCTATGAGCCGCCATTTGAAATCTCATTCTTGAGTAATCTTGGATACAATGACTCATAGAAGTGTGACAACATTTTAGCACACAACTGTGTGTAGAAGTCTAGAAGAAAAAGATATTTACGAGTTTGATTCCCTTTGTGGTGCATTGAAGAATCTGACAACCATGTATACACCCTCAAAATCAAGGGTTTTGATTGTAATGCTACCACTAGAAGAGAAAGGGTTATTGTTTTGCTACTCCAACTACTACACCATCCACATCCACTCGACTTGCGTCGTGTTATGAATTTTGGTCCCAAAAAGGGAAGACTCCTGCACAAATATCCATCCTAGAGCTTCTCCACACATCCCCTATACATAAAGAGGTTTTTAAAATGGCTCTTAACGAGTCTTGAGTTCTTGAGAATATCAATGCCTCACAATTCAAAGGCATGATTGGAAACTTGGCTACCCAACAACACCTTTTCTTCACACATAAGAACTTCCATGGTCCTGAGTTCCATCATAATAAACCTCTTCATATTGAAGCCATCATTCATTCCACAAAAATAAAATAGGTCCTTATGGACAATGGATCTGGTTTAAATCTTTGCACTATGAAGATGATGAGACATATTGGTCTCCCTGAGGATCTCATAGATGTCTCAAAAAGAATCAAAATAAAGGCCTATGATAATAGAGAAAGAGAGAGTAAAGGTTTGATCACACTCCCTCTACAACTGGGGCCTTCCTTGATTGAAACTACTTGTCAAGCCCTAGATCTTGACTTGCCTTACAACATAGTCTTGGGAAGACCTTGGATACACGCTATCATATATCGTCCTCATTCCATCAATGTTTGAAATTCTCACATCAAGGTAGAGAAGGGACTATTCCAGGAGATCAAGAACCTTTCTAATATTGCAAAATATGGGAAGGTACTAAATGAGTTTGTCAAACCTATTGCAAAAGACTATACTATCCAAGCTTCTACTAAGAAACCTTCCATTGAAGAAACTGACAAACCCTCTACTAAAGAAACTTTTGCATCAAACACCTCCAAGGGTATAGAGAAGGTTATCAAAGAAATGATTCCTGGATCTGAAAATAAAGTGAGATTCATTGAACAAGGAGTGGGACAGTGTAAATTTGAGAATGCCATGTGTATTAGTAAACTCCCATTATCCCCAAAGTCTTATGGTAAGCCCTCGCAACTCTTTCCAAAGAAATATAAGGATACCATGCAATGGGTATCCCCTGAAGATGAAAATATGGAATCCAATATCCTATCTTGGGTATTCAATGATGAAGAGGACAAACCTGTAGACATTCCTAAAGGAAATTATGTGAAGGCCACTCCCATTGTTAAGAGCATGGGATTGTTGGAAATATTCAAGACTAGCCAAGTTACTGAGAGGGGAGGGGTGAATCAGTAACTTCAAAACTTTTAACAAACTCAAATCTTAACCATATTCCAAATAAAATTTAGATCAATAAGCTAATTGCATACATGAGTAACAGAAAGAATAAAACCTTCGTAACACTTTGAACACAGAGATTTGGTGACCCAGAAACCTTCCAAATAGAAAGTAAAACTGGGGTGGGGATGATACCCAAAAAACTTCAATACTGCAGTATAAAGTTTTTCGGTTAAGGCTTACAATGATCACTTCTGATGATCTGCCCTGTTAGGAGAAATAAGGACTGCTAGGTCCACCTTGTTAGAGGATTTATAAACATACAAATAAGTATGCACTCGGTTAAGAGATTTTACAAAGATTGTTAAGTCTACCCTGTTAAAGGATTTTAAGCTGATTCACCTGTTAGGATGAAATAGTAGATCTCTTACTTGCAACTGTACTTGTTGATTGAGATTCTTTGATGTACTGATCACCTTCTGTGATGGATATATCTGTGCTACTCCTTATACTGCTATAGCCCTTTGTAAGTTGCTTATCTCTTCCTTTCTTCTCTTTTTCACACTTCTCGCTTCTTTTTTTTTCTTTGGATATGATACAAAACAATGTTTATATATCAATCCAAAACAATTATAAAATAATTACAAAGTTGGCTCTCAAACAAGCTAACACAAATATTATTGAGTCGGCCCAAATATAGTTACTTGGTTACTGCAAACTAACTCGGTGACTTTCTGATACTCGACATCCACTGCGTTACTCGGCATTGTCATGCTCTTGGTAGAAGTGGAGGCTCGGTCTATACTAACCACTCGGATGTAGTTTTGAACTCGGTATATACTGGAGACTCGGTAGATATAGTGTCACTTGGTAGAAACTAAATTCCCTGTTTACCATGCTGGCGCTCGGTAAACACTGCTCATTTCATCACTCGGTAATGATAACTCGGTAAGCACTGTCTTGTCTGCTCGGTAAACACTGTCCTGTCTGCTCGGTAAACATATAGAGTCTGAATAAGTGTTGTTACTAATGACAAACATACTTAATGCCAACAATATCCCCCTTTGGCATTAGTGACAAAAACACTTATTGCCCAAAAAATCATGCTGAATTTGTTTTTGATTTTTCAAAAATTTATCTTTGTCATACTGCTGTATATACATTTCATGTCTCCACCATACAATATATATACAAATATCTTATTTCACCTCATACTTATATTTCCTATTTCTCTCATATACTTTCTCCCCCTTTCATATCTTACATATCTTATATACTTTCTCCCCCTTTTTGACAATAATGCCAAAGGTGTATATACAAATATTTTACACGGAGATGCCAAAGTGTGAGAGAAAATTAGAATGTACCTTACTTATTAATGCTAGAGTTCTATCCCAATTTTCTTGCAGAATCTTGCACATATGGAGTGCAATTTGGACTTCTGCAGAGAGTTCAATCATGTGGTCTACAATTGAAAACTGATTGTCATGGATCAATGTTTTTGAGTGTGCAATATGGTTCTGCATTGTATCCATGATGGGAAGGATCATGTTCTGAATATCTATTAATGTTGACCTAATCCTTGCATCTTCTCTCAATAACTCTGACTGCTTATCAAATAGGAATCTGATTGTCATATGATGTGCAGAGCTTGAACTAGGTTCAAGTTGCAACTTTTGTGCACTAATCTTCAGATCCTCATCAATTTTATTTATTTTGTCTTTAATCTCCTTTGAGAACTCGGCAACATTACATACTTTGACAAAAAATGATGTTACCTTGGAATAGGAGGACTCAATGCTAGTCAAAACTAAAGATAACCCTACCTGATTGATAGCTATTTGTTGAGTAATGTGCTCAAGCACTTTATTTTCAAACTTCTTCTCAGCCTTCTCAAGCAACTTATCTGATCCAGAAGAATCCTCATTGAACTTGTTTACTACCTCTGCCAACTATAACAAAATGTGTTGAGAGGAATCAACTTCAACACCTATTGCTTCTGTCAAAATATTCTTGGCATCCTCAATGATCTTATATTCCTTATCTCTTTCTTCTTTTAGTTTCTTCTGCTTTTCTTTCTTCTAGAGGAGTTCACCAACTATTTGCATTTGGTCTACTGAAAGATTTGCAAAATCTAATTGTGGAATTTCTATCTCCTCATCTAAATCTATGTCCTCTTCTATATTCTTACTCAAAAATTTTGTACTCGATTGAGTCTTTATACTTATTGCCTTTGTAGTAGAAATTATTGTAGACACAGTAGGACTTGTAGTGAAAAATGATCAACTTCCGACTGATGGAATGCTAAATGGAATACTTGATAAACCAAAAATTGAAGTATTTACAACTATAGAATCTGAAGTACTTACTGAGGTATTCAAAACTGAAGTACTTGCTGCTGAAAAATTCAAAACTGAAGAAGGTACTAAAGATGGTGCTGGAGACTGCAATTCGGTGGAAGGAGGCTGAAGCTCGGTAGATGAAGTGGTAGCCACTTCTTTCATTGATACATTGAGTTGTGTTAGTGATGATTGGACATTTGATGCATCTGTAGGTGTTATCACAATCACACTTGGAATTATCTCCGGGCTAGATGTAGTAATCTTCACTGGAGAGTGAGGAAGTGAGGCAATCACCTCTGCAGCTATTTGAATTGGATCATCTTCCTCAACATTCTTCTTAGCTTCCTTGGTGGCTTCTTCTATCTCAACATTATCAATCTGAACTGCTTCTTCTTCTTCTTCATCACTGTCATCTTCAATATCTTTTATTATCACGGTTTCAACACTCAGTTTGTGAAGATGATAGATGTTTTTCCAAGTAAAATTTTCACTCTTCACAACCGACTCTATATCTTTGATCAAAATCAAACAATTGTTGAATTTTAGTGTCATCTTGCACTCATTTTCTATCAATGCCTTATTTATTTCATCATTTTTCAAACATGGCATCAACTGTCTTAAGGTTTGAGCATATATGTCCTTGACAGTTTATCTTGCATTGGACCATTTCAACTTGACTTTATCCAATAGAACACCTAGAATTTGAGAAGCCATATCATCAGGTGAGTACTTCCATTTTCCCATTTTCTCAATAATAGCATCTTCAATTTCCTATCGCTCTGCTTCTGATCTAATTTCATATTTGAGAGATTTGAAATTTGAAATTCCAGATCTTTCTCTCAAATCCTTAATCTTTTGTTCAAGTGAGGGAGGAGGCCTTTTGAGTCTATATCATCATTGACTTTACCTGCCTTGCCCCTTGTTTTTCTTGAGAAGACTGCAGTAAATTGTTTTGGTGTCTTAGTGATTGTCGCCTTCCCTTTCTTCTTCACAGGTACTTGTTCTTCTTCATTCTCATTCTTTTCTTCTTCTTCTTCAATGTCCTCTCCTTTGCCCTCGGTTAACATTAGAGGTGTGCTAGATTGCATCTTGGCCATCCTCTTTCTACCTTTGTTAACCGCCTATGGAAGTTTTATGCTTAGCTCAATTCTTACCTCAGCTTCATCATATGCTCCAAAGTATGGAGCCTTTGGATCAACAGGTTAATTTACTAGGGCTTCAATTATATCCTTTGTCTCATCAATGTTTACCTCATAAGGAAGAGGTTTCACCCATACAATCCTAGGTCTTACTGCCTGAATGTATATCTATCACAATCAACCATGAAACAAATATCATCTTTATAATCTTCCACCAACTTTTGTGGAATTCAGAATCTGTTATTCATCTTTTCTTTAAAAGATTCAAAATAGTTATCCATTATGCTTGCAAAATTCTCACCCATTTTTGCAATGTACTCATTTATCTGATAAAGAACAAGCACATCCTTTCTCCATTTTACCGTGCCTTTTGATGGGAAAAACTTTTGAGCATAGAAAAATAAAAAAACCAACAACGAGCCAAACTTAAATGGATTGTTCTTTGAGGTTTGGATGCTCTCCATATTCTTGTTGAACTGTTTCAATAATAAATCTGCTAGGTCAAATGTTAGATTGTTCTTCACAATTTTATAGGCTAGGTCAACTGCTTCACATGGAACACTATTCTGTCGACTTGAACTGTATATCTTGTGAGCTATGACATATGTGCCAAATTTTAGTTCTGCATCGGTAATACTATTTATTCTCATACCTCTACCATCCCATTCGGCTAGGGTTTTCTTTTCCAGCTCTACCCGACCTAGGGTTTTTGTAGATTTAGCCTTGGCAAGCATGGGAAGACCAGTGATTTGATGAATCATCTTCTCTATTATTTCCACTGGTTGTTCAAGCCAAATTTTACCTTCATGCACTCAGCTTAGGATATATCTAATCCATTTTATCTGGAAACTTCAAGGCAAGTGGGTGATATGTGTCAAACCCTTATCTTCCAAATGTTTATGTTCCGATTTGAGAATACCATCAACGCATTGTTCATCATGAACAACATCTATCTCTAGGGTTCCAAGCTCTTGAATTGTACCTTTAAAATGACTGTGAATGTCATTTACAAGAAGTACCTTTGGAGGAATATGAGATTGAGCTCCACTTGGGTCTAGGGTTTCTACAATCGCAGGCACGAGTTTGAAATCCGACGCTTTCCATTCTCCTTGAACTAACATTTCTGAACCTTTCTTTACTTTGGTGCTGGATGATGCCATGGTAGCTTGGTAGAAAAAGAAAAATTCTTCAAAGAAATTTCTGCTGCAAAATTTTTCTTCGAATCGCTTGATCGCACTAGAAATTTCTCTGCTCAATATGCTGATATTCGCGGTGAAGAATGAACTCGATTTCATGCTTTTTGTTAAAATTTTTTCATTAATGCTCTGTAGGAATTAGGGTATTGAACTTGACAGAATGTCATCCACTATGCATTAATTGCTTGGTGAAGATTCCACAACTCAGAGAACATACGAATTCATACTACTCCGACCTTACTCGGTAACCATATGAAATTAGGTTACTCCCGACCTTGCTCGGTGATAATTGATACCAACCTTCTTGTGATCCTGTTATATCTTGCATACTGATTTGGATCTTTCTTCCTTTCAATTCTGGAACTGTTTTGGAATATGTCTATGAAGATATAGTTCTAGTGCTTTCTTGGAGACTTAGTTAGAATTGATAGAGCCACCCTCTTCATGAGTGACTTCATTACTTGGACTAGTTTGCTCGGTAGGTTTAGGAATCCATTGTTGTCTCATCTGCTTCCTAATGCTATCTGCTTTTGCTTTCTTTTCATCTTCAACTTTGCCTGAATTCATGCAATTTTTAGCTATGTGACCAAGCTTCATGCATTTATAACATCTTATGGTAGTTTCCCTTTTTCTCAAGTGATGTCTTACACAATTCATGCCAATGTGTCCATATTCTCCATAGTAATGACACCTACACCAAGTGTTGTAATCCCAACCAAATATTGCTTTCACAATCTGTTTTACTGGATTGGGTGTTTTAGTTCTACATTCTAATGCCTTGTGACCTTTCTTGTTACATTTGTGACATTTGCCTTTAAATCTTGGTTTCTCCTTGCATTCATTTGCTTTATGACCATGTTGATTGCAATTGTAGCATTTTCCATTGAATTTTGCTTTTCCATTGCTCCAACATTTGTTTGAAGTATGACCAATTTTGCCATAGTGATTACAAGTGGGTTTCTGATTCTTTTGAGTACCTTGTTTGGAGGATTCACCTTCCTCTTTGTATCCAAGTCCTACTTTTCCTTTTTGCTTATGAAGGTTTCGTTCATACACCTGATTTATATCTTCTTAAGATTTCAACATTCTCTCATTGATTTGCGTTTCAGTGTCTAGGTCATTCACCAATCTTAAATTGATTTGCTTTTCAGATCTCAACTCCTCTCTTATATTTTCATTTTCTGATCTCAGAGTCAAGATTTCTTCCTTTGCATTGGAGACTTGATCAATAAGATTTTCTAGTTGAAGATTTTGATTCTGGATTTCATTGTTCTTTCCATCTATTTCATCTTTCATCTTGTTTCTTTGTTCTAAGATTTCACAGAATCTTGTTGATTGAATTTCCTGTTCTCTTTTCAATTTTCTTACTTCTTCTTGCAGAGATCCATTCTTTTCTAGAAGTTCTTTGATTGCATTGTTTACCTCATCTGAGCTGCTTGAAGGGAAAAAGTCTTCAATCTTTTCTTCAACATATTGGTGGTCATTCATCTGATTTGCAAGTTCCTTCCTTCTTTTTAGGGATTGAAAAAGATGCTCTTTTGCTTCCTTGAGTTGAGCTATGGCCATTTGTAGATCTAGCTTTTCATTCTCAATTAATTTGTTAAGTCTGAATATCTCCATTGTCCTAAATCTTTTCTCGAGCTGTCAAACTTTATCCTGAGAACCACAAAGCTCTGATACCAATTGTTGGAAATATTCAAGACTAGCCAAGTTACTGAGAGGGGAGGGGTGAATCAGTAACTTCAAAACTTTTAACAAATTCAGATCTTAACCATATTCCAAATAACATTTAGATCAATAAGCTAACTGCATGCATGAGTAACAGAAAGAATAAAACATTCATAACACTTTGAACATAGAGATTTGGTGACCCAGAAACCTTCCAAATAGAAAGTAAAATTGGGGTGGGGATGATACCCAAAAAAATTCAATACTGCAGTATAAAGTTTGCCGGTTAAGGCTTACAATGATCACTTCTGATGATCTACCCTGTTAGGAGCAATAAGGACTGCTAGGTCCACCTTGTTAGAGGATTTATAAACATACAAAGAAGTATGCACTCGGTTAAGAGATTTTACAAAGACTGTTAAGTCTACCCTGTTAAAGGATTTTAAGCTGATTCACCTGTTAGGATGAAACAGTAGATCTCTTACTTGCAACTGTACTTGATGATTGCGATTCTTTGATGTATTGATCACCTTCTGTGATGGATATATCTTTGCTGCTCCTTATACTATTGTAGCCCTTTGTAATTTGCTTATCTCTGCCTTTCTTCTCTTTTTCACACTTCTCACTTCTTTTTTTTTTCTTTGGATATGATACAAAACAATGTTTATATATCAATCCAAAATAATTATAAAATAATTACAAAGTCGGCTCTCAAACAAGCTAACACAAATATTACCGAGTCAGCCCAAATATAGTTACTTAGTTACTGCAAACTAACTCGACGACTTTCTGATACTCGACATCCACTGCATTACTCGACATCGTCATGCTCTCGGTAGAAGTGGAGGCTCGGTCCATGCTAACCACTCGGTTGTAGTTTCAAACTCGGTATATACTGGAGACTTGGTAGATATAGTGTCACTAGGTAGAAACTGAATTCCCTGTTTACCATATTGGCGCTCGGTAAACACTACTCATTTCATCACTCGGTAATGATAACTCGGTAAGCATTGTCCCGTCTCCTCGGTAAACACTGTCCTGTTTGCTCGGTAAACACTGTCCTGTCTGCTCGGTAAACATATAGAGTTTGTATAAGTGTTGTTACTAATGACAAACATACTTAATGCCAACAATATCATGGAATCGATCTTGGAGAAAATGAAATGGCAAGGAAAATGCTTATTAAAGAAAATGGCTATCCTCATAGTGAATGATTGGGCTTCTTGGAAACCAAGGTATCCTTTATTAAGGACTATTGTTTACTTGAATCTAATTTAGACATCGAAGAGGAATTATTCAAATTACATTTCCAATTTATTGAAGATGATCTCATCAACACTACCCATGTCCTAGCCATCATTTTCATTGACCTATCATCCCCTACCCTCCCCCTTACAAATCCTAAGCTTATCAATTGGGACCAACAAGATTCACCACCTTCTTTGGACATTTGTAATTTAGAAGAGGCAGTGTCAACTTTATTTGGCCTAAGAAATCTTTGATACTATAAGTTCAAGATCAAATACAATGATCAAGCCTACTTCAATAGCCAAGTCAACTCTCTTAGTCAAAAATAAAAAATAAAATAAAAATAAAAAAGATAAAGAATCATCCCTTGGTGAAATCCTCTCTAAGGCGCCTTTGGATAAAGAAAAAAAGAAAATAATGGATGTATCTTCTACTAATAACCTTAATGAAATGCTAAAAGAGGGAGAAGTTAACTTTCCCTTCATGTCTCTACCACTATAAAAGTCTTCCATCTTGATTGAAGATACTATATAATTCAACCTTGGAATAGCTAAGGATCCAAGAATCACATTCATTGTAGCATCCCTTGATGACAAAGAGAGAGAGGATATGACAAAATTCCTCTATGACAGATAGATCAACTTTGCATGGACTTACAAAGATATGCCTTGACTAGACCTTGATTTAGGTGTACATCATCTCATAGTTGATCCAAAGATAAAGCTAGTCAAATAGAAATTAAGTAGAATGAATCCATAGGTTGCCCTTCTAGTCAAAGAAGAGTTTTAGAAAATGTTTGACGTAGAATTCATTAGACCAATAGATTATCTAGAATGGGTCTCTAATATTGTACTAGTGAGTACACCGTAAACCCTCTGGGTACATCTATAATTATTTTGACTTCATATGCCTCAATCTAGCATGTCTAAAGGATGATTTTCCACTTCCCAACATCAACATTATAGTGGATTTGACTATAGGACACAAAATGTTATCCCTCATGGATGGCTTTTGTGGATACATCAGATTAAAATCATGGTAGAAGACTCCCTTTACTAGTCCTTGTGCTACATTTTGTTATCAGGTCATTCCTTTTTTCCTTAAGAATGCAAGTGCCACTTATCAACGAGCTATGACAACCATCTTTCATGACCTCATTCACATCATCATGGAAGACTATGTGGATGATATCTTGGGTAAATAAAAAACAAGAGAGACACATATCGCCCTCCTTACTACAATATTTGAGAAATTATAGAAATAAAAAGTCAAGCTTAATCCAAATAAGTGTGTTTTTGGTGTTCAATTAGGAAAGCTGCTAGGTTTCATTATCTTGCAGTGAGATCGAGGTAGATTTGAAGAAGGTGAAAACCATTTGGAAATGCCACTTCCTAAGACATTGAGACTACTCTGCAACCTACAAGGTAGACTTCAGCCAATCTCAAGGTTCCTATCTTAGCTAGCAGACAAGGTTCATCCATTCTCACATCTTCCATGAAAAGACATTAATTTTTTGTTGGATTGCTTATGTCAGGAAGCTTTTGAGTAGTTGAAACAATATCTATCTAATCCACTAGTGTTGGTCCTACTTGTTCTAGGTTGATCTTTGATTTTGTGCATATTAGCTACCACAGTTGCACTGGGTGTACTTCTTGTACAATTAGATGACAATGCAAAAGAAAGAACTATATACTATATTAGTAGAACACTAGTGGGCTATGAGTTGAACTATACAACTATTGAGAGAGCATGCTTTGTTATTTTCTTTTACACGTAGAAGCTACGTCATTACATGCTCAATCACAAGACAACTCATTGCAAAGATTGATCTGCTCAAGTATCTACTATCCAAAGCTTCTCTCAACGGTTGTATTGCTGAATTGGTCATGATCCTGAGTCAATTTGACATTGTGTATGTTGACATAAAGTTCATCAAAGGATAAGTAATTGTCGATCAGTTAGAAAAAGCTCCCATTCTGAGATATCATCCTATTGTTGCATATTTTCCAGATGAATTCATATGGTCATGGCCCTGAGTACACAATGAAATATCTATTTCAATGGATCTTTCACACAGAAAGGGTCAGGGCAAGAATTTTATTTGTGCCTCGTAGGGAGATCTTATCCCCAAATCCTACAAATTGACATTTTCATGCACAAACAATATTGCAAAATATGAGGCCTTGGTGACAGGACTTCGTCAAGTTATTTAATGGAAAATCACTAATCTACTTGTCTTTGGTGACTCCCAGTTGGTTACCAGACAAGTTAATGATGAGTATCGGACCAAGGATAACAAGTTGCTTCCATACAAAATAATGGTCAAGGATCTATGTTTGCACTTCATAGAAATAGTCTTTCAACAAATCTCGAGAACAAAAAAAAGGCTACTGACGCTATGCCCACCATTGGGTCCTTAATATCGATGCTAGAACGTAATCAATGGTGCGAGTTTCTCATTGAGAATCTTATATTCTCTACTTATGACCAACCAGATTCTTAAATGGTGTGTAATATTGTTGGTCCTAATTCTCCCTAGTATCAAGATATTTACTCCTACCTCTGTGATGAGATCGTTCCACTTACCCTCACACATAACCAAGGAAAAACCTTCATTTACGGAACCTCTCGATAGACTATCCTTGGTAACACCCTTTTCTGAATGCACTTAAATGGAACCCTCCTTAGGTGTCTGAATTTAGAGGAAGCACAAACAACCTTAGAAGAGGTTCATCAAGGAATCTATGTGGGGTTCACTCCAGTGGAGTCACCTTGGCAAAGAAATTGTTACGTATTGAATACTATTGGCCAACCATGGAGAAGACTGCCTATCACTTTGTGAAGAGATGTCTTCCTTGTCAGCACCATGGTGATTTGATACATGCAACGTCCCAAGTCCTTCAACCCACCATTACACCTTGGCCTTTTTCACATTGGGATTTTGATCTTGTATGCCAGATATTTCCTAATTCTTCCAATGGCCACAAGTACATCATTACTGCCAAAGATAATTTTACCAAATGGGTCAACATTATCCCTCTTACTTACACTACAACAAAACAAATCTTGAAGTTAATCTTGAACTACATTATCTGTCGCTACGACACACCTTAGGAAATCATTACTAATAATGGCATTACCCATCATTGCTCTAGCAAATACTTCCTGCAAGGCAATGGTCAAGTTGAGGCTACAAACAAGACTATCCTAAAAATACTAAAAAAGATAGGCATTGACGTAGCCATGATTATCACTTACAATTGACTCCCACCCTCTAGAATTATCACACTTCCATATGTACTCCCGCTGGAGCCACTCTATTTCCCTTATTTACGGTACTAAAGTTGGCCTATCCATTGAATATGATCTCCCTTCCCTTAGAATCTCCTTGATGAATATTGAGTTGCTCGCTTGCAAGAGCTTGAACTCCTCAATGAGAGACGCCTCAATACTTTGAACCACCTCAGCATGTATCAAAATTGCCTACGCTTGTAGTTCAATAAGAACATCAAACCTCGTGAGTTTGATGTTGGTGACTTGGTCTTTCAGCATAACATGAAGAATCTCTAGAACCGTGAGAAGAAAGGAAAATTTGAGCCTAATTGGTTGGGACCATTTGTGGGTACCTCTAAATTTGGATCTAGAGAATATCATATAGAAACACCAAAGGGAGACCCTCTCCCTGATCCTGTAAATATTCTACATTTGAAGTACTTCTATGTGTAGTTCATCAGCAAGTTCTTGTAAAGTAGAAAGTCTACAAAAAACTAAAAACATCAGAAAATAAACAAAAAACCAAAAACAATACAAAATATCCTTAAAAAATCATTATCATGGTGAAAACCTGACAAAAGGGTGCCTTGATAAAACCAAAAAAATCAAATACCAAAAATAAATATAAAATTTAAAAAAAATCAAAATTAAAATTTTAAAAAAGAAAAGTAAAGCGAAATAAATCATCCAACAATAAAAACTTTCCAATCAAGCACTTTGGATAAGTACCATGGTGAAAACTTGCCTCAGGCGCCATATGTAGTAAACTTGGATCCATTGTCTATAAGGTTCTCTTTTCACCCTCCCCTCCATTTACAAATTCTTCCACCTAGTCCCATATTTGTGCAGGAATCCTACTTAGTTTCACACCGCTTGTACTATCTTAAAGTTCACGGTTTCCATCAACACCTCTCACTTCCAGGAATGGCGAGGCATTCATGATCACAATAAAGGTCCACCATTCTCTAGTCACTTTCATATCATGCTCTAGTCGGGCCACCCATCAAACTAAGTTGTTCCCAAACATAGTGACCACAAGAGTTTTAACAAATTAGCATTGAGATCAACTTTCTGAGATATTGTTCTTTTCATAGCTATTGCCACAAAATATTCATTTTGACAACCAATCAATCCTGGCATGTTAGGATGCATCCTTCCTGCGTCAGCTTATCAAATCCTCCATCACACAATCTCATTCATGGAAAGAACTTTGGGCTGAATGATTGCCTGGTCATGAGGCCTTTTTGTTGATCTTATCTATTTTTGTCAGTTGAACCTACTTACTATTGCCTCAATCTGTAATATTTTGGTATATTTTGAATGGTGTCTATTGGTACATGCGTTATTTGCGGTATGATCTATTTTTTGATGCTTTAGTGCATTTTTGTTGATTATGGAGTTATGATTATGCATGCCTTATTGGGGATAGGGTATCGTGCACTTCCACCAAGTCCCTAAAAAGACTTGGGTGTAGTCGACCTCTCTGTGAGTGTCATTGCATGCATTCCATCATCACTAATTGATCACATCTATGTTCCTAAACCTACCTCTTTTGTCTAAGAGTCCAGTCCATGCAAAGGAACCATGTCATCGGTGTTTTGTAACATATGGTGCATACCTCCTTTTACAATATCAAACTAGGGTGTGCTCTTTGACATTAACACAATATAATTCGAAACATCCCAATGTAGCTATGATGCATTAGTTAGGTTCATTTTTTGCACTTTACATTGTGAAATGTGAGTGATTCTTATGTGAAGAGTGAGGCCTCCTATTTATTTCTGCCCATCATAGCTAGCTAAATGTTCCCTCCCAATTATAGTGATACAAAAAAATTACATTTAGTTTCATTGTTAATTGCATTAGATTGCATGTCATGAATCGTTGGATAGTTAATCACATTACTTGCACTATATCATTAAATCCATTGATTAGGTTCATCATTGCATTGCATTAATCCACTTAGTCGTTATTCATTAAAGTCATTAGATTTCATTTATCGATATACATATAATCATTATCCATTTTATCATTAATGATTAAATATTGTATTTAATAATCCATCCATTACATTAATCATTACATATATCCATTTTATCCACAACATATATGACCATAATCAAATTCATCATTAAATCCATACATATATCCACCAAAATAAAAATAGACATAACATATATATACATCACATGAACATTGTGTATAAATAATGAATCCACCACATCCCATCTAGGTCACATCATACATCCATATGTCATATATATGCATCTAAATCCACACTTACCTACATCACACACTATTAGAAGCATCATAATCATTGCACATGTCACACACATCCTGCATCACCAATGTTAGTAACATAATCATAACATCATATTCATAATCATATAGAATAATCAATACATCCATAAATCTAAACACACACATCACATAAGACCATCATAACTGCATCATCATATAATCATGAAAGAATAAGAGTCCATAGTCCATCATTGTCCATAAAATGTCTCATAGTGACATCATAAAAGAATAAAAGTACATTGAGTGTCCATCGAATTGTACAAAAAAAATATACATCTCATCGTGCATAAAGTACATGCACCTAGGTATCATTGTACATATAGTCTCATATCATAGGCAAAACTATCAAAAAAGTGTATCACTCTGATAGGGGGACTCTCATGCGGTTGACTGCGAGGATCCACCTGTGTCTCCACCTCTATCCCTGGGTGGTCTCATACCTACAGATCCCTGAGATGTGCCTCTTGTGTCCCGAGTCAGTGTCCTCTCTCAGAAGGTTGGAGCTCGGTGTCCCTCTGGCACAACCTCATAGTATAGTCGTCGATAATACACTGCCTCTCTCAAGGTCTGAGCCTCCCTCCTGTATGTTGCAAAGACATCTGTCAGAACCTAACCCATCCCCCTATGGTGGTGGCCTTTCAGGTGATCTCTCAATCTATCCTGTACTTCCCCACCCTTCGCTTCCACAAGTCCTTGTTTGCAGCAGATCATGCACCTACTGTCTCAAGGAGTCTACCTCTTGCCTCAAGTCCTTTAGCTTCTAACTAGCTACTGCACCTCTGTTTTATCTCAACCAAGGTAAACTCTCTGGCATCCACTCTCCTTTGCAGTACATCTAGGGTTGTATGTGCGCTATCTTCTCGGGCTCCCTCCGTTTGTGCATGTCTCTGTAATCTGGTCACCTCAGACTGTAGATTGTCTCTCTCGGCTTGAGTGGTGGAATGGCTCCCTCTCTCTGTCTCCAACTCCCTCCTCACTCGGTATAGCTCTCTCTATATGACATCATAGGCCACCTGTGTGACGTACCCTATTGGAGGTCCCTATGGTACTTGTGCTACCACCGGAGCCCCTCCCTCTCCCTGTCCCTATATCTGTGGTGCAATTGGTGCCTGCGCTACTCCTACTATTGGTACCTATGGTGGAACACCCCCTGCTGGTATCTGGACCACACCTCTCCTCCTAGCGATGGGAACCCTAGGGTGTACTCTCCGTCCACCATCTCCCCCTTCCTCACCATCTCCTCCTTCATCTCCCTCTCCTCCCTCATCATCATCTCCCCCCTCCCCATTGTGGTTTGATCTTGCCTATTGCTCGGCTAGTATCTACCCTGGAT
Organism: Chamaecyparis obtusa; assembly: GCA_027943335.1. NCBI lineage: Eukaryota > Viridiplantae > Streptophyta > Pinopsida > Cupressales > Cupressaceae > Chamaecyparis > Chamaecyparis obtusa. The sequence goes on from BSBK01000092.1 coordinate 995,576, forward strand.
CTGTGAGGTGCACTGGTATATGCACCGCCCACCACTATGCATACACAGGATTCATATCGACGTCGACAACCGCATCCTGTCCATGAACCCAACCAATGGGATCCATCCCGCATCCAAGACGGTCACACTCCTTGCAAATCTACTCCAATCCTCCACAGATATCCCACCTCTCGAGTCACTAATAGGTGAGGGAAGCCATTTGGTATGGCGTCCTATATGATGCCAAACTGTCTCTAGACACGTGATGGAATGTACCTGGCGACGTGGTATACGAATCGCCTAATGAGCCAACAGTTTGTCTGGACGTACCCCAGATAGAACAAGTCAAGTCGCATGTCCTCTCTCTGCAGATGATCATCCCAATACCCCTACGCCTCGCATCCCCTATAGCGTGTCAAGTCGAACACATGAAGATTGTCGAGCATTCTCCTCCAGTATACTACTGATCTAGTAATGGCATAATTAATTTGTGGCCGATATCTGCAGACATAGGGTTCATATGTCTGTATGGTCTCCTGTCGACAGATGGGTCATGTGACAAATATGTTCTCCCACGCCCAGACTAGTAACAATTTTTGATGTTTATAGCTTTGATCAGATAAAATGATCTTAATATTATGAGAAGATAAATAAATAAATAATATATAATAATAATAATGGGCATTACTATTATATGTATATATATATTTAACATTTTCTCCTTATAAAATTGAATTAGATAAACATCATTGAATTAATGATATTGTTATGAAACAATATAAGATAATATTATTCTACATTGTATATGCATATTGATATACATAATAATGATGTTTTTATTATATATATCAATATACATATACAATGACCGTTGATAGAATAAATAATATTAATCTCATATATTACCAATTTGTATCGGTTAGCATTAACTTTGTTTTAATGATGTATAGTGATCAATACCTATCGGTCTTCATGCTGCATAATATGTATTGATTACTATATGCCAAGCAAGTATTAGTCACAGGTCAGTGCGATCTCTAAACGGAAAAGTATCGGCTGTTTTAATAAACAATTAACCTAACAATGTTACCGATAAGTATCGGTTCTTATTAACAAATGTATATTGTTTGGGATGTGAACGTTAAAGTGAATCGATACCAATGAATATTATGAAAAGACATGTTGATGAATAGACATGTCTCCACGTGTGGAGACATGTCTCTTCATCAACGTATATATATATATATATATATATATATATATATATATATATATATATATATATATATATATATATATAAAATTCTTGATTGGATGAATATATATACTTGAAACAATGCAGTCTTTCTTCTAAAAGGTGCATAATTATAATATAATACAATTAGATATGTCTATTAATATATCTGTAATAAATATATACATCTATTGTGATTATATATATCACACATACTAAGTGAATATAAAAAAAATTAAAAGCCATACATTCTTGATCTAAATTTAACATGGTATTAGAGCCAGGTTCCTTCATTGAAGTCTAACCACTTGAAGGAAGATCCGATCAGATTGAAGGAAGATCAAGATCATATTTTTTGGAAATCTCAAAATGGCAAATGGAATGAGACTAGAAGATAGACTTGAAGGTGCCTCTGATTTTTAATCATGGAAACTTCGAATGATGTTAGTATTAAGGAAGAATGACTTGAAGTCAATAATAGAGAATCCTCTTCAACCTAATGAAAATGATGAGAAAAATAAATGGGAAAAGGACAATACTAGAGCAATAGAATTATTAGTAGATGGAGTGAAAAATCATTTACTACCTGTCATCACAAAGATGGACTCTGCTCATGACATGTTCAAAGCCTTGGAAAACATGTTTCAGATCAACAACACCAGCATAATTCTTACTCTTAAAAATTGACTCTCTAATATTAAAATGAGTAAAGGAGAGACTATCACCTCATATTTTATGAGGATAACAGAAATAAGGAATCAACTCTCTTCTATTGGTCACATTTATGATAATAAGGAGTTATCTATGATAACTCTAAATGGGCTCCCTATCTCATGGGAAAACTTTAGACAAGGAGTAAGTGCTGGCACCAAACTCCCCAAATTTGATCCACTAAAAGTTGACTACATTTAAGAAGAGTACAAGCTGAAATCCAGAGGAATCTTGGAATTCACTAAAGAAGATGTTTAGGCTCTCGTCACTGGTTCAAAAAGGAAAAAGGGAAAGAAGTCATATGATCAACAACCATTCAAGAAACCAAGAGACTTCTCTTCAATGCAATGTTTTAGATGTGACAAATATGGTCACAACGCAAGAAAGTGTCCTGACAGACTTAGAATGCAAGCTTCCCTTGCTGAAGTAAATAATTCAAATGTATGTTCAGAGAAATGTTTATTCTAAATGGAATTCAAGATACCTTATGATTGAGAGGGAGTTCACTGATAAAGATAAGAACACTTCTAAGGTAAACTTGTAATGATTATTCATTATTATGTTAATGTTATTTTATAATTATATGGGCCCTGTGTAAATCATAAGGAAGTGACGACTTCCAAATGATTATCACTTGTATTTGTTAAAGTTATTGAAAGGTGACGATCTTGCAATAACCTTTCTATTGTGATAGATATTTTTGTGATAATTAAACATATCTTACTTGTGGATAGAATTGCCGATGGAGGCACTCCACACTGAAGCTCGTGAGTTTGTGAATAGAATTGCCGATGGAGGCAATTCACACGAGAGCTTGTGGATAGAATCACCGATGGAGGCAATCCACACTGAGGCTCTGCGTTTGTGAATAAAATCATCGATGGAGGCAATTCACATGAGAGCTTGTGGATAGAATCGCCAATGGAGGCAATCCACACCATAGCTCATGAGTTTGTGGATAGAATCGTCGATGGAGACAATCCACATAGGAGCTTGTGGATCGAATCGCTGATGGAGGTAATCCACCTAAGAACTGTGAATAGAATCGCCACAATCCACCTAGGAACTAACCCTCACAATTTATGAACTTATTGTGAGTTACATTTTATCTTCCCTAGCGAAGAGGGAGTGTTGATGTTTATAGCTTTGATCAGATAAAATGATCTTAATATTATGAGAAGATAAATAAATAAATAATATATTAATATATATAATAATTGTTGGTGTAATTAAGTATTTACTAATTACACTTTACTTAAGTTTACTTAGGATAATGCATTTGCATAGTTAGTTGTGATTGAGACACCTAGGAGTTTGCATTTCTTTTTTAGCACATGGTTAGGAGACTCTCCACTTTAGGTGGTCATAGTTGTCTTCTCATACCTCTTTGTGTGTGAAATCCACCTTTAGTGCTCTTATCACATTATCATCCTAATCCATTTCACATACTTTGATGTATAATGGAGGATGATCCACCTTTGGTGGACATGTGATTCCACCATGTCTAGTTGATAGCTTATCATTTGCATAACTTCTAGTTATCTTGCATTGCCTTTATATTGAGGCATTTCTACATTGTATGTAACCATTCTATTACCCATCATTTGATCATTATTGAATTCTTCATTTGATCATATTGCTTTGTCTCTCTTGTTTGTGCTATCTTTTGAGCTTCTAGATCTAGGCTTGCACTCTTTGCCTTAAGCAAATTCTTACAATAATAATAATAAAGGGCATTACTACTAGATATATATTAATATACATATTTAACATTATCTCCTTATAAAATTGAATTAGATAAACATCATTGAATTAATGATATTGTTATGAAACAATATAAGATAATATTATTCTACATTGTATATGCATATTGATATACATAATAATAATGATATTATTATATATATCAATATACATATACAATGACAGTTGATAGAATAAATAATATTAATCTCATATATTACCAATTCGTATCGGTTAGCATTAGCTTTGTTTTAATGATGTATAATGATCAATACCTATCGGTCTTCATGCTGCATAATATGTATTGATTACTATATGCCAAGCAAGTATTAGTCACAGGTCAATGCGATCTCTAAACGGAAAAGTATCGGTTGTTTTAATAAATAGTTAACCTGATAATGTTATCGATAAGTATCGGTTCTTATTAACAAATGTATATTGTTTGGGATGTGAACGTTAAAGTGAATCGGTACCAATGAATATTATGAAAAGACATGTTGACGAATAGACATGTCTCCACGTGTGGAGACATGTCTCTCCATCAACATGCCTTCACTTATATATATATATATATATATATATATATATATATATATATATATATAATTCTTGATTGGATGAATATTTATACTTGAAACAATATAGTCTTTCTTCTAAAAGGTGCAGAATTATAATATAATACAATTAGATATATCTATTAATATATCTGTAATAAATATATACATTTATTGTGATTATATATATTACACCTACTAAATTAATATAAAAAAAATTAAAAGCCATACATTCTTGATCTAAATTTAACAACAATGTCACCCTAGCACCCAAACTCCTTGTCTGGTAGGTGCACATGCTATGGTCATAATACAACTGACCTAATATGGTGTACCCCCAGTTCTACACTGCGCCCTCCTCCTCAAGCACGAACCTAAGAACTTTGGCCCAACCATGAGGGAATCCGCATCTAGAAAGATCGGGACACATCCTCCAATCTGTCAAACCTACAAGGTAAAGGGCCAGTCATGGTAATCTGGCATGCATCACCCCATTTTAGGGCATCCACTGTCACGACTGCGAAAATCTGGTGAAGCGTCATCCGCTGTCCTTGTAGGGCTCGACGCCCTCTGATACGTACTCAGGGATGACACCCCTGATTGTTACCCTATAGATCGGCCACACATCTAGCAGTGTGATGGTGGCCTCTCCTTTTGATAGGTGGAAGCTCAATGTGTTAATAGTGTCATCGCTCTACCAAGGTTGTCATGTTTGCATTATGCACTCTAATCTAGGGCCACTCGTTGACATGTTGTAGCCCACACATTGCCACTTGTCCCCACTCAGTGGCGGTCAACTAATCTCCCAGCTCCATAGTGTCTGGCCAACATTCCCTCGAACCAAAGGGAGCTACTCGCTCCTGCATCCAGTTTGATCATGTAAGTTAGTCTCTTCTAACCTAAATTCTTCCCCTATCCCAGTCTAGATTCGGGCATCATGTCCCCAGTCGACCCCGGCCCTAGTCAATCCCCGACCCCCCTTCTAGCTATTTCTTAACACTAGCTTTTGCCCTTCGGCCCAATCTGCAAAGACATTGATTGGGTCGCGCACAGGACGATCTGCGTACACGTCAATCTGTGGAGACACAGATTTGCAAATACAGTCTTCAATTAGTGGTCAACCCCCTAACCCTCATCTCGGAGATGATGATTTGTCTATCGCCATCTCCAACCCCTGACTTTCGTCTTCGCAGATGTCAATCAGTTGATCGATGTCTGCGGGCCAATCGACATCTCCGCCCCAATATATTTTCCCCCTCAAATGCCATAAAATGTAATAAATGCATCATTTCAAAAGCGAAAATCAAAGCACAACATCGAGGCTTCGTGACTCACCGGTGGTCCCATGTTGGCCTGGCTGTGGTAAGTTCTCACTCGCTCTCCAAGTTGTCTCCTCTCTCGCTCATTCGTCATGTCACTCTCATTCACTATCAAGACACTAAACGATGAGGCTTTTCTTTTTGTCACAAAATAGACTAAATCTTCAACAGTAAAAAAATGATTACCGAATAATAAATATTGTTAGTGAACCGCCTGCGAATCTAAACTGCTTTTACTAGTCTCAACCAAAACCAACCGAAAATCATTAGAATCCAAATCATACACGCATCCATGTAACAACATCATTTGACACAAAATGACCATTGGAAACTCATCATAATCATTCACAAAATGCCCCGTGAAAATGAATACCTTACCAATAACGAAGTCATTTGACATTCGTTAACAAATGAATCATTTCCTCAATGCAATCGTATAACCATTTGGAATCCGCTTGAGAACTTAACCCAACTTTACTTTCAAGCTTTTCTTTACCACGGTGCATGGTTAAGCGTTTCCATGTAAATGTCAAATAGTAACTGTGTTTAAATAAATCATGTGACCTTCCACTTGTCATCAAGGAAAAAACAACGGACATGGTCAACATATTCTGCCCTGGAAAACAATAAGAGCACCCTTCGCACCGATTTAAAAGAGGTAAAGAGATAAATCAATGAATTATCCCAAATCTCTCATCAGTTGGGTGATACCTCATAAATGCACTTAGATTTGTTGGTGAAGAAAAGGAATGATCAAGAGACATACATAGACCAAGGTACCAGATTGGAAAGAAATAGTTGACTGGAAATTATCGATGTTAAACAAATTGCGCGAAGAGATAACATGAGCCATTTCAAAGCGTTTATCCACTTTCAAGTCTATGTGCACACATTTCAGTGCACTTGAATTGAAAATTTTCAAAGAGGATGGGTGTGAGTTTCTTAAAAAGGACATGGTCCAAGGAAGAAGATGAGGATGATTTTTCATCAACCAGATTTGGAGTGCAATCTCTAGAGAGGATTAAGGATATTCTAAGTGTCATCTCTAGCATGCGGCATGAAATCCCTAGGATGCATTAGGTAGTGGAAGCCGATCAAGAAATTCATAAGTGTACACTCTGAGTCAGTGTTACAACTTGATGAGTTGTCCCAAATTCTTTAAGGGGTAGACTACGCAAAAAGGATGAAAATATTTGCAGATCTGGTCAGCCAGATGCAAGTCTAGGCAGACGACAAGCTGGAGGAAGAAGATTCAGCATCGGAAGATGAGGTGGAATTGATGTAGAAGTCTAGGTGCAATGATGGGCCCTAGCATAATTACTCTCTTTCCCTGCTTTCGTTATTTGTGCAAAAAGAAACTATTGGCTTTGGTGTGTAGAATTTTGTAGTCAAATCTGCACAGCACGGGATGGATCTACCAAAGAAATATAGAAGCAAACATATCCTGATATAAAATTGAGAAAAACAGAGCTATTAAATAAGAATGAAAAATCTATTAATCATTGTTCATCTACAATCTATATATCAATGCATGGTTTATACAATGATAAAACTCCTGTTTGAAAGAGAAAATTATGGTGAAGGAATAAGCTGATCACAGGTCTACTTAGTTAGGCATATATATGCGGAAAACTTAACTCAAATCATAAACCAAATCATCAATTTTAATAGAACAAAGACTAACACTAATTACTCCAGATCTACAAATCATAGAGGGAGTGGATAGAAAAATGAGTCTAAGATCAATCCATGAATCACAAAGGTAAGCGAATATTCTACGCTAACAACCCCCCCCCCTTACCCTAAAGGCTAACTAAGGAAAGATAAACCTAATAAAAAGAATAAGGGAAGAGGGAAAACTCAGTGGGAACAAAACCCCCCCCTCAAAATTTACACTAACTCTGCACGGTAGTTACAATATTGCAACGTCCTCAATTCCAAGGTCTTGAAAATAGTGAAAAGGAGAAATAAGACCATTTGTACCTCCACACAAAGAAAAGAAATAATTTCAATACAAAATGTAGCATAGTGAATGTTGTAGGATGTTCCTCTGCAACAAACGATGCCTCTTCCTTTTGGAAGATAGAAACCTCAAGTTGTCAAACTACTGAATTCCAACTCAAGTAAAATGCATGAAAGAATTGAGATGAATGGTTTTATAAAATACTCATGTTTCTCCAATCCGATGCTGAAGTGTGAATCTTCCATACAAGAATCAAGAACAGTGACCAATGAAATATAAGATTTTTTCAAATAAGAATCAGGATGTGTCAAGATAGTAGCATGGTGTGGCTGAGAGAGAACAAGAGAATCCAAACCAAAAGAAGATGCAATTCGATGTGAGATGACATTAGAGAGAAAATATATGTCCTTAATGTTGTCTTCGCAATTAATGAGAGATTCAACAAACAAATGATATATGTTTGATAGGATGATATCTTGCTCATCAAGAGGACAAGAATGAACTTGTTGAAGAGAATATGAAGTAGCATTTGAAGAAGCCAAGATCTTTGTCAAACTGGCGCGTGGAGGTGACTCAATAACTTCCAATACCGGAGATGTAGGAAGAGGGGTATCTGGAGGAGATGTCTCTGTGTAATCAAGACAGATAGACATAATAGAATAAATGGAGGCTTGTTGAGAGCTTTGCATTAGTATATCTAAATAGAGAGCCATAGAGTGTTCATTAGTTTTTTTGTCATTTAAATAGCTCACTAATTGTGGTATTTTGCTAATTTAGATCATTTATTACTAAGCTAACCCTATGAAGGTACTTTTTATAGGACACGAAATGGCGCCCACCATGGGGAATTTGGCCTCATTTATTTAAATTTTAGAAAAATTGTTAGATTCTAGATTTTTTCTTGTTTTGTTCTCTATTTTATAGGTTTAGCTACACGTTTGAGAGTTTCTGATGTGCATCCAAGCATTCTTGCTGCACGAAGGCCTGAAACAACACATTCAAGATAAATTATTGCACCTTTGCATAGAGAAACAACGTATTTACCATTTCTTCTATTTTTTCTATCTTTCTTTCAATGCATACACCCTGACCTCACAACGCGTTCAAACCATCCTGCAACGCTTTTAAAGTTTCATTTACGTGCATTTGCTAGTTTAAACAATGCTTTTAATTTCTATTTCAATGCGTTTAATTTTTTCTACTGCACATTCTAGAATTTTAGTAGCACATTCAATTAGTTCTGTTGCACTTTTGACCGAATTCAAAATTTGCAAAATCTGACAATCGAGAAATGAATTTCATGTGGTTTTATGATGGTAGGTCATAAAAAAAAATAAAATTCCAAAGAGCAGATATAACAACAAAGACAAAACTATTTTTCACACTAAGTTTGAATGGGCTCTCCGGTTCCCACTTGCGCCCCTCCTTCGGCTCCTGCAGCTTCATCTAGGGCTTTGGAGGTGGCTTCTACTGTGGCGTCAAAGGAGCGTGTTCCCCCTAAGCCTGGTTTGGCACCGGTGGCTGTGTCTGTGGTGGCTCCCGCTTGGGTTCTAGAGGTGATCCCTGTGCAGTTGTCTGTAGTCGACCTGTCAGCTGCTCATACCATTGCTCCTTTGTCCACCATTGTGACACTCATTGGGAATTCTATGACAGTCTCATCTCAGTTGCCTACTGCTACTCGGAAGGTCGTTGAAGCTCCTATTCATTCTGCTTCGAAGGGCCCTCGTAGTGCCTTTCTTGTCAGCAACCATATCTCGGTTAGGTTTAATGAGTACATTCTCACTGAGATTGATGCTATAGCCTCTATTTTTTCTGAGCATGGGCTGATTGGTAGATTTAAGGGTTTTTGGCCCTCTCTGCCTGCTCTCCATTCTTGGAATTCAAAATTTTGGGAACCTCTAACTTCTAGTTCAATCCATATTTTCCCCATGGCTAAAGGCTTCTTCGTGGCAAAGTTTGATAATGCAGATGATAGATAGACTATTCTGTGTGAAAACTTCTTCAGCTGGGAGGATCATTTCATGCTATTGTTGAAGCCATGGCATTCCAATTTTTCTCCTTCTTCTGAATCATTTGATTTGCAACCAATCTAGGTTAGGCTACCTAACCTTCCTCTCCATATTTGGATTGACTCTATTCTGGAGACTGTGGGGGATGCGACTGGGGAAATGCTAATGGTGGATGAGAAATCTTCAGATCTTTTCCATTCTACTTATGCTCGTATACTGGTGGATATTGACACCTCAAAAGGCCTGCCTTCTGAGATAAAACTCTTTTCTCCTCAGGGTAGAAGTTGGATTCAGCAACTGGACTATGAAAGCCTCCCCTTCAGATGTAGAAGATGCTTTAAGATAAGTCATGTTGCTTCTCAATGTGATCTTCAAAAATTTAAAAAGAATGCTTCATGGTGGAAGGGTGCTTCCTCCCAGCACTATACGGTGGAGAAGGTGTCTTCACTTCAGAGCTTCTCACAAGTGGTCGAGTAGGTTGTTGCTAGCCCTTCCTCTTCTTCTACCGATGTTTTAGTGGATGTTGTTCCTGCCAGGTCTCCTGGTGGTTCAGTGGAAGCTGTTCTTGCCAGCCCTGCTGGAGTGGAAGTTCTTCCTGCCAGCCCTGCTGGTGTAGATTCTGGTGCGGATGCCTCTCTTGCTGGAAGCCTTGCTTGGTCTGCTCCTGTTTTTGGTTTTCCTACTAGTTCTGCTGGTAAGATCACTATTGTCAATATTGGTGCCTTTATGCCTCCTACGAGGTGCTTTTTGGATACATTGTTGGAGGTTGTTTCTCTGGATTCAGATTGCTGGCAGAAGAAGGCAGCGAAAGTCGAAGATGGTTGGATAACTGTCAAAAGGAAAAATTCTAAGAAATCCTCCTCATCGTTCGATATGACTCTCCGATCTCATAAAAAAGGGGATCTTTGATTAGTATTTTCCCTTTGGCTAATCAGCGTATTGTGGTTTGTGTGGCTTTTTGTTGGCTGGACTGAACCGTCTTGAGTGCTAGTATTGTTTTGTGTGTTCTTGAGGTGTTCGATCCTATGTTTAGGCTGGACCGTTGTATTTATGGTACTTCATTAGCCTTATCTTTCAAACTAGTTATGTAAAGGGTTTCGGGGCCCCTTCAAAACTTGTTTTTACCTTAATCAAAAACAACGAAGACAAAGCCTTGGCAAAAAGGATTAAAAGAGAGAATAAAGCACACATTAAACATGTTTTGGAGGATTCACATCAAGAAGGTGAGGTTTATGAATGATATTTACAGGTTGTAGAAGCTTATAAATCAAAATTTATATCCTTAAATTGGATTTATATGCCTTAATCAATTTTTAGTTAAATTTGAAAAGTAAGCCTTAGAATTCATTTTTGTTGGGTTTTCTTCATTTTTCTTGGTTGTTTTGACTAACTATTTCAAAGAAGAGGAAAAAGAGCTAGAACAATCACCACTAGGTGAGTTAAAAACATGGAAAAATCAATTAAAAATGCCCCTAGCCTTAGCTAGCTTCGAAATAAGGTAAACATAAAACTTGGTCAATTTTTGCTTAAATTGTGGTCTTGTCTTTTCAAAATCTAGTAATTAAAGAAACCTATTATTGTTTGAGGGATTTGATACTACACCTATGGTCTTCACTTTTTAAGTGAATCAAAATGCCAAAAATATCAAATTCCTTGATTAAAAGAAAGGCTATGGAATAATCAAGCACTTAAATTGAAAAATCCCTTGTTTGTGGATGAGAGTAGAAATACTCAATTCCCATTAGTTAGTGGGTTTGGTAAATTGGACATTGTTAATTGTGCTTGGGAGGCAAGAATAGTAGGGATATTCTCTTCACCTTTTGGTGAATCAAACTCCTCAACCTATCTCTTAATTCCATTTATTCATTTTCAAAATGAACATGCTAGATCTTTAGTGGGTTCGCCTCCTGAGATTTTCCTTAACGAGGCCAGTGAGAGGGACAACCCAAAGTGGTATACAATTTCCTTTGCCACAATAATCTGACCCACTATAAAAAGAAACACATTCATCCTTAATGGGGTGGATGACAAATGGATATTAAGTTTCGAACTTCCTCGAGTAGTCCTTCAAGATTGCGTAAAACTCTGACATACCGGTGGTGGGAAGCCCCTTATTTTTTGGGGATGAAACTTAATATCCATTTTGTGGAATCTTGAATAAATACCTTGTTAACTTAGAAAGCCTACCTTGTAAAGCCATGCTTATGAACCAATTTGACAAGTAGGTAGATTGCTTGAAGTTGCTTATTGTGAAAAACCCGTGATAACGTTCGAACATATTCAAACACTTTGTGTGTAGAGGGTTTAAAAAGAAAAAGTGTATTTGTGATTTCTTTGTTTGAAGATACATAGAACAAGTGAGAAACATCCATTTTGTAAAACCATCTTACACTTTTAATACCTTCATAAAAATAACAATCACCAAGTTTGGGGAAAATAATTTCAAATCAAACCTTTGTTGATGTTGGTTTCTACACGATCTCACAAACTTAAACTATCTTTACAAGAAGATGACACTTGCATATCAAGAGAGGTCCTCCAATTTGATTTTCAAACTCCTTTTCATGAAACTTTAGAACAAGAGGATAGTCTCCCAAACCTATTTGAGGAAAGAGTCAATCCAATGGCTAGGAACACTATTTTTATGACTATCTTCATAGGGGAGATGATGAAAATCAAGGAACAAAAAATCAAGGAAACACTAACCAAGAAAACCAAGGGCATAAAGAAACAACTGAAGATAAAGCCAATAGGGCGGCCCAAGATCCCGAGTTCCTTGAGATTATGGATAAACTTTTAGAGAGAAATAATGAAAGATATTTCCTTAACTTTGTCAAGTACAAATCGATACAATGAAGAAAGCCGTCAAACCTAAGCCATTTTCCACCCAGGCTTTATGCCCATTTCCATTTGATAAGAGCTTGGTTATGGCATCTTTCCTGCTTAATGTGGTCTTTCCTAAATATGGTAAATATATGGGTAAATCAGACCCCCAAGACCATTTGAGAGAATTTTGTTCCTTGAGTATAGAATCCATGCATGACACAACCTATTTAATGAGGCTATTTCCGAGGAGTTTAGGAGGCCAAGCCATATAATGGTTCCCCAAACTTCCACAAGGAATTAAAACATTTGAGGAATTAGCTTCAAAATTTGTGACTCATTATTCCTATAACATAGAGCACAAAATCACCATGCTCAAATAGTTGTGATACTAAACAAAGAGATGGTGAGTCTTTTCTAGGGTTTCTCCAAAGATGGAGAACTATCTTCGCACGATATCCACGAAGCATACCTAAGAAAGAAAAGATGGAAATAGTGATAAACAACTTAAATATGGAGATGAACTATAGGATCCAACTTCAATGTCCCCCAACATTTGAAAAGATCATTGAAAGTGGGATCAAAATTTAAGAAGTGTTGGTTAAAAGAGGTAAAATCAAATTATTCAAAGATAACAAGACCTATACCAATACCAATAATAACAATAACTTAAATAATTATAATAATAATAAAGGAGCCAACAACCACAATGATAAACCAATATTATGGTTGAAAAACACCAATTTGAATCTTGTGAATGATGGAGTTGTGGAAGCACACAACTTAAAGACTACTCCCTTTAATTTATCGAGCGGGTCAAACCCAACATATAATGTTAATCAAATGACCAAAGCTCCTTTTAACACTAACAATAACAATAACAATAACAACAATCCTTTCAATAATTCAAATATCAATAAGCCTAAACCTTTCTTTTCCACATATCAAAAAAGGAAATTCACATTTCTAGGTGAACCTTTGGAAAATGCATTGAGAACTCGCATGGCCAACAAAATTCTTGTATTACCCAAATCAAGGTCATACGAACCTCAAGCCAAGCCAACATGGTGGAATGACTCTCATCATTGCGAATATCATCGTAATAAAGGACATAAGACAAACAAATGTATAAAATTGAAACATCTAGTCCAAGACCTAATTGATGATGGTACCATCAAGCTAGGACCTCAAAATAATGAGGATCACACATCTTTCAAGAACCCTTTCTTAAATCACAAAAAGGTGGAATCATCAAATACCAATCACAATAATAAAAGGGGTAATGAAAAGGTGAGTTTTTGCCATACTTATGACAAAACCATAAATACTTTAAGTGGTGATGAAAATACAATAAATGTGATTGTGGTGAAAGAAAAACAAAAGGAGGCAACATATAATATTGTGATTAGGGAGCAAGCATGAAAGATCACTCTATCAGGAGGTGCTCCTAGAATCATTCTACCTAATCAAACATCCTCCTCTTCAAAACAATATAATTTGGTGGACCAACTACAAAGAACCCCTACCCAAATTTATATCTTAGAGTTGCTTAAACTTTCGCCCACTCATAAGGAGATTTTGGAAAAATCCCTTCTTGAGACCAATGTACCTTTGAGTTTGGATGTGGATAAGTTCCAAAATATGACAGGTCATCTTGTTGCACCCCATTTTTTATCCTTCTCGGAGCAAGATGATATGTCCTTGAATCACCCGCAAAACTTGCCTTTGCATATTGAGGTGTTCATCCACAAGCATAGAGTTAAGAGAGTCCTCATTGATGGGGGAGGCGGCTTAAATATCTGCACCTTAAACCTAGTTAAAACCTTAGGATTTTATGAGGAAGATACTAAACCAAAGAATAAAATAACCATTAAAGCTTATGATGATGAAGAAATAGCCTCTAAAGGTATAATAGTACTCCCCATTAGAGTTGGTCCAATGCAAAAAGAGACCATTTTCCAAGTCCTAGATCTGAAATTGACCTACAACATCTTGTTAGGAAAACCATGGATCCATGAAATGCAGGCAGTACCTTCGACATATCATCAATGCCTCAAATTTCCATACATGGGACAAGAAGTCATGGTAAGTGGAGATTCGAATCCTTTCCAATATTGCAATAACATGAGACCCATAAATGACTCCTTAGTCCCACATAATGTAGAAGGGTCTATGTCAAAAAGAATAGAGCAAGGAAAAAGTTCCAAAGATCTTCCATACTTGAAAGGAAAAGAAAAGGAAGAGAAAGAAGATGTTGTTGTTGAAAATTACCAAGTTCCCACTAACTTAATTACATTGACTAAGGGAAAGGAGAAAGTTAGTGAAGCAAGTACCCATGATGAAGAAAAAGAAGACCAAGCAAGATCCATTCAAATCTACACCAAGGATGCCCATTATCAAAAGATGGATAACACGAAGAAGAATTTTGAGAAGAAATGTCAAATCAAGCAAAAGGGTGTGGGTGAATACTCTTTATCTATGATGGATCTACCCTTATCTCCAAAGTCTTATGGAAAACCATCTAGCCTACATACACCCCAGAAATACAATGACCACTTTTTAAGGGCTAGTACTTCTTCATCTATGGATGAAAAGGATAATGAAATCTTAAAATGGCTATACAAAGATGAGGAGTCAGACGCCCATGAAAAATGCATTCAAAACATAAGCATTCCAACTCATCAATATGGAAAAGGATTTCAAATAATGCAGAAAATGGGATATAGAGGACAAGGACCTTTAGGGACAAGAAATGAAGTATTAATTGAACCCATTGAGATGTCTTGGAGGGATAGCAAAGAGAAAACTGGATTAGGGTATCTTGAACAAGGATACACTCAAAAGAAGTACCCTAGGGTTTATGATCAAATCTTGCAACTAGGTTCCCAAAGTGATGAAGATTCAAACAATTGGGAGTGAGACTCATTGTCAAGTGAGTCTTGCAAAGATAAAGAGGTGGATGTATTTCACACTTACACTCTCAGCAAGGGAAAAGAAAAAGCTTCAATATCAAATCATAATCAAGCATCAAGTTCTAATTGTGAAGTGCTAGAAAATGTGCCAAGTCAGGAAATTGAAGAAAATCCATGGGTAAGAGAGCCTTATGTTCCATCATGGATACCTACTATAGGATAATCTAACACTAGGTTTAACCCAAGATATTTTTACTCATTAGAAACTTGAGAGGATTTGAGTGAGGAAGATTTTGACCCAAGTTCTCTAAAACACCTAGAAGAGGCACATGTTATAGATTTGAGCAATACAATGTTTGAACCTTCCAATGAGGTCATGTCCTTAAACCCTACTGAGCCAAATTGAGACATTGATCCCTTATCCCTTATCTATCTAGAGCTCATTAAATGGGATTTCATCGAACCTACTATCCTTCCCACATTTTTGAATGATTTAATAGTGTCACAATACCTTAATACGGTTGAAACTTCTTCTACCATTGAATATCAAGAGGAAGCGACGAAGGGAAGTATCCAATCTCTCAGTTCAGATAAAAGTGAAAAAACAATTTTTTTTTGAAAGAATCTAATGTTGAAAACCACATTGTGGCAACATTAGATCAAAAAGAGAGAAATAAAGAGCGTTTCCAAAGGTGAAAACCCAATAGGGGCACATAAGGAAGAGAGGTTGGATACTTTTCCCAAACACTATGAGGAAAGGTCACCTATCTTGATAGAACCAACATAGAAAGTCAACATTGGGTCAGAATCAAAAACCAAGGATTATACACCTAGAAACATCTTTATCTAGTGAAGAAAAAGAGGATTTTATAAAATTCTTCAAGGAAAGAAAAATCAAATTTGCATGGTCATATGATAATATGTCGAGACTAGATCCTAATTTGATAATGTATCATTTAAACATCAAAGAAGGAGTCAGACTAGTCAAACAAAAATTAAGAAAAATGCACCCACACATAGCACTCCTTGTCAAAGTGGAGTTGGAAAAATTACTAAAAGTGGGATTCATAAGAGTCATCAATTATGCTGAATGGATATCAAACATTGTGCCTATTTCAAAAGTAGACAAGTCAATCATAATTTGCACTGACTTCAGAGATCTCAACCTCGCATGTCTGTGTTGGTTCTTGGAACGGATTTTACACTCCATGAGACACCAATATACCTAAGACTAATTTTGGGAATGGTCAGTTCCAAATATAGGGAAATCTGTAGATAACTGGACCAACTATAGGGACAAGATTGCCCTCTTCACTGTTGGCTCTGTAGAACCAAGGCGGGTGTACCTAATCCAGTAAATAAAACACTCTTTACAATACCAAGACTGGATTGAACAAAGAAGATAATAGCAAGAAAGTACTAAATGATAACCAGTCATTCATTGACTCTCCATTGCTATGATGAAACTGATACTACAAAACATTAAACTAAAAGGATTGAAAGGATAGAAAGGATTTTAACTTGATTTCTTGCAGAATGTAAAAAACCATGCTAAACTTGCAATAGTATAGGAGATACTAATTTTTGATCAGTGCTTTGTCTATTGGGAAATATATCTAAGATAGATACAGGATACAAGAACAAAGATTCCAAGCCATGAACACAATAAACCAGATTCATACACTACTTACAAAACATCCTTCATGTTGAACCAAATGAATCTATGCTTTACTCAAAGACTTTTAACCTGATCTTAGATCAAGGCTGAGAAATAAAAACACATACATAGATAAACTTTGAGCAATGAATCAGAAAACCCAAAACTCAAGAAGCACAACAAAAGGAGAGATCTGAAAATTGAAAACTGCATTAAGTGTGAGAACTCAAGTTCTTGTATTACAAACTATTCCAGAATACAACACTTGGATAATATGCAAAAGATGTTGAAGGGTTTTCCACTATATTGG
This sequence comes from Chamaecyparis obtusa, assembly GCA_027943335.1. Classification (NCBI taxonomy): domain Eukaryota; kingdom Viridiplantae; phylum Streptophyta; class Pinopsida; order Cupressales; family Cupressaceae; genus Chamaecyparis; species Chamaecyparis obtusa. Next base: position 1,012,790 of record BSBK01000092.1, read on the forward strand.
CACAACTAGCAAAATATATTACAATCTGGACTGAGGATACACACTTAGCTTCTCAGCTTCCTATGTCAAGAATTTCCAGCCAGCCCCTTCTAAATGATCATAAAAATCCTTTTATAGGGACAATGATGTAACAAACAAAAGATCATTTAGGTCAAAAACCCTAAACCTAACCAACAATCCCAAGGCCTGCAGGAGAAAGAAATTTGATCTGATTGTACCTCTGCAAGATATTCTCGGGAACAAGCTACCTCTTCTGAAAAAGATCAAATCAATATTTAATGCACTTGGGGATAATCAACAAATCTGATCTATTCATGAAACCAAAGAAAAATATCTTCAAAGAAACCAAGTTGCAAGAAATATGATTCTTCCCCTTTGCCTGAATCTATAAATCAATCATGTTTGAAATGAAGTATCTTTACCAAATTCTGATCCCGAAATACACAGTCCATTACTGTTCTTACCAACTTGGTCAAATCTGAAAATAACCACCGCCATTGTATTCCTCATCTTCTAGCATTTCTGAAAATATATAATACTCATACATTTGGACAAAAATCAAGCCTCCAGGAAACATTTTCGTGAGTAGCTTGCAATCATTTAAAATTTTGAAATTCTGCATAGTTGAAACTTTATCATTTATTTAAATTCTTTTGTGTAGACTTCAAATTTTGAGGTGGGCCCCATGTGCCATGTGGCACTACCCGATTGGGTCAATCGACCACCTCACCACCATGTAGAACTATTTGTACACACCTATGACACATGTTGCCCTTCGGTTTGCCTGTATCACTGACTAGGCGTCAATCTGCAACCTTACCTACTAGCTCATTGGTTGACACATGTCAACACATCAAATCCTCACCAAGGTATCTCTCATGCATCTTTCCCCTTCCATAATAGCAACCACCACTAGATCCATTTGCACACATCTTGAGGAGGTCAACAACTGTCGATCTAACTGCTTCGTCATTGCCAAGTGCCACATGTCACATCTTCATTTGGTCCATCATCCACCCGAGTGCTTGACTATATCACATTGCCACATCACTGGGGTGCCACATGTCATCACGTCATTTTCCCACGGTGATAACCTCCATGCATCTTCATATTTACGGATCAGCGATGACCATTGGATTTGGGCACACATCTCGAGGTGACTGTCGAGCATCTGTACACTTGTCAAAATTTCTTACCTTCTGTGTGTGGGGCCTATTGTGCCACGTTATCATCCACATCATTGCCATTTGTCTTCCTCAATTTCCATGCTTGCGTGAGAGACCTCCAACCTGAGCATCCACTTTTGGACACTACTTAAAAGTGAGCCTTTCCTTATAAATATCTCAATTTTCCCCTTAGTGGTGAATGTGGGACAAACCAGATTCAGTTTATTAATTTTACTTTCAAAAATATTATCTTTAATGTGTGCCCAGCTGGCATGCATCCGCCAGGCCCATGTACTAAATGCCAAGCCACACAACGCTTCCTCTTACTTCTTTACCACATATGTTGGCATTGTTTCTTATAAAGATATGAAATCTTTGTGATGAGACAAATATGGGATATATCTCTATGCCCAGTGCATTCCATTCACGCGACTGCTTGCTGGAGCATCCTTTCTCAAAACATTGCCAGCCCATCCAAAGTTGGTACACACAGTATGGAGGAACGTTTGCTGACCTCCCAAGGTTGTACACATTCTTCCCAAAACACTCAGTCCCCTCTTTCTCCCGTAAATTGTGAAATGTGTTAATGGAAGAAGCACACATACTTCCCAATCTATACACGCACCCCTCTCTCCCTTTCACTTGTTCAGATATCACTCTATCTAAAGGCTCACGCAGGCCTTAAGGAAGGCTCACACAACTCCTTAGGGTGCTGCGTAAGACCCTTGAAATGATGCGCATCACATTTGGTGAGTATAAATTTTAACAAATGTTGCAAGCATTATTGTAGGCATGTGTTATTGAACTTGTGTGCTCAACCCATAAGAAAACAAGGATGCATGCCAACCTTAAAAGGAAACACAATAAATAAAAAACAATGTAATGTAGCACTAAGTTTAGAAGGTGCACACAAGAATATAGAAGGTGCATGTAGTCTCTATTTGAAATGCTCAACACATATAAGGCATTCAACATTATGATGGCATATGCAACTAGTGCATTGGGTGAGCACAATGTATATATCACCCCCCACAATCTCATGCTTCCCCCAATGAGACACGCCCAGCGGTGACAAAGGCGTAGATGAGGGAATTTTATGGGAGTGTCTTACATACCCAAAATGATGCACGATTTCTATCAAAGAGGCTACAAAAAGTATCTGGCTTGTTCCTAAGTCATAGAACCGATTATCAAAGAGGAAGAGCCCCAAACCACACTATAAGTGTCAGTCCACAACATTCTTTGAAAGAGTAGGGGTTGCTAGCAGTTGATTATTTTGAAAACCATTTGTTAGGAGGCCTCATGCATATTATGATAGAGGTGTTAAAGTAATCTCCCTTGTGCGAACTAGATCCAGATCAGAGAAAAGATTATACAATCCTATGAATATTGTAAATGATGAGTAATCCTTTTGCAAATGCATTATACAGATAATTCTGATGCTTCTGAAAATTGTTCCAATAATCATTAAAGTTCCTTGTCTAAAATTCCATAATTGTATACACGCCATTTGTGTCTTGCTCAAATTATTTACACCATCACAGACTGTCTTCAAAAAAATGAGGTAGGTTGGGCCCCAAGTGGTTCTGACCTAAAATTTTTTTGAACTCAAACAACCGGCCTTGAAAATGATCTAGAACGACTGACGCTTGCAACCGGATCCGATCTGGACAACCGAATATCTTTTAAAAACTTCAATTTTTATTACTTCGCCAGTCACAATTTGAATAAAAACACCCTCAGTCGCGCCATTGAAAGACCAATCAAAACATATCACTGAATGTTGAAACTTGGTAGACCTGAACCTTGTAATATAGATATTTTAAAAGTTGAAAATGCTTGTTCAGGATTGCCGACAAATCACAAATTGAAATCACTGCCGACTGCTGTAATACCCCCAAAATGGGCTATAAGTTTATTAATCTTCTATATCAACATATCGAACAAAATCGACATCGAAGTCCTAACCAAAGGCACATCTGAACATCATCGAATCCTAATTGATTATCTCAAATTCTGCATCAGGGAATATTCCTAGTAATATTCCTAATTATCATAATTATCTTTAATTTAATGATTATTTGGCGATAAATCCTATTTATCCTAAAGTTTGATTAATTGAATATTCTCAATATTTAATTAATTAGATTTAATACTGCTACTTAATTATTTAATTGATGTTAATTCTATTTATTCCTAAATTGTATTATTTAATTTTGACAATAAATTCAAAAATCCTATGAATAATTGATTAAATTCTTATATAATTAATTAAAGCAAGTTGTCAATTTTTAATAATATTATTTTTGGAATAAAAGTTTGAAAAATGATTGATTAACCCATAAATCAATTGTTTTATTTTTCAAAATCAGTTAAGTTGGAAATAAATCACTTTATTATTAAATCAATTCATAAATAAAACATGCACAATCAAGAAAAGCAAATAACTATCAATTATTAATTAAATCTAAACTCTATTTTGAGTTAAACTCTACTTTTGCATGTTTTTGAGTTAAATATCCTTTATTTAAAAATAACTCAAAAATCAACTTGGGTTATTTGAGTGATTTATGGCTTTTTCCCATGCACCTCCAAAGCCCTGGATTTCTATAAATTAAGGCTTCAGCTCATCTCAAATCATCTCATTTTTTTGTATCCTCACGCTGTCAAATTGGAGACTGAAGAATCATCTTTGCGAATCCAAGCTATTGTGAGATCATTCTTGTTTTTGAATATTTCATATCATTTAGAATTCATCTTAGGTCAATTCATTGCATATCAATTTCATCTTAGATTCTAGATTCATATCTAGATTATTATCATATCATTGCATAGAAAATAAAAAAAATAGATTAATTGCATCATTCCATATCTATCTTTTGCATTCAAATCCTTCATTTAGGTGTCATCAAGGTCACTGATCTCAATACAATATGAGAACATCATACTCGCACCTATTAGAAGATAGTAAATCACCTGGTTAGTTTAGCTTTCAATTCATTGCACGATTTCAATTTTTGCTAACCTCTAATGTTTTACTGAAGTGTTGTGTCTAAAAAATAGGTACAAAATTCACACACATATTTCTGGTGCCCACCATGGGGCAACCCACCTTTACATGCTAGTTTTGGTTTTTTTTTTGGAGCTAACTCCCTTGTGCAGATTTACTTGGAGACTAAAACCCTAAATTTTTAAATATTTAATTTTATCTCCCAAACGGCTTGGAATTTTGGTCTGAAATTTTTTTTACAAGTTGGAGACATATCAGGGAAGCTTCAATAAAACATTTAGAATTTTCTGAGATGTTTTGAATTTTTAATAATTTTTATTTTTATTTTTCATAAATAATTCATTTTCAGTGCAAATCATCATATTTTTCAAAAAATTTTACATTTTCGGAGATCTCTTCAAATTATACAAGGGGTCCATTCTTTGTGTTTTAAATTTGAATGCAATATAATAGCTCAAATAGTCAATTTACAAAAACTAGTCTATTTTGGTAAAATGGGTCTCTAGGGCACAAATGAAGAGATTTTTCTAAAAATTTTACATTTTTGGAAGGATCTTTATTTTTTAGTAGGGGTCTCTATTTTATATTTCAATTTTTATGGCTTAAATCATATCAAAAAAATTAGATCTTGTTGACTAGGTCAAGTGCAAAAAAATATAAAATTGTTGTGATGGGTATGCACTTATTTTTCATATGATTCAATGCATGATATGAGTTTTCATTTGAATTATTTGCTAGTTATTATTGCTCTTAACAATTGGTTTTCAGATCTAACCCTATGGTTTTCATAAGTTGAATATACCTTGCATATCTTATTTTCTTGTTTGCTTGTTGGCTTCTTGGAGAGTTCGTGGCTTGCTTGCATGGAAAAGCTCAACAAAAATTACTAAAATAGGTAAAATATACTAAGCGCATTGCGAGGAACTCAGGTATTCTATTGCATTTGATAACACTTCATTTTGGGACATAAAACAAACTCTCTTGTGTCAAGCTTGTGTGACTTTTATTGCTTTCATATCACAGACTTCATTTTGGGCTATAAAAATGAACATAGATTTTCTTTTCAGTATCTTTGTTACACATAGTAAATAGGCCCTATGAACACTATTCATGGTTCTTGAGAGAGTGGGTTTCCAGTGAAACTCTTCTCAACAAAGGAACCCTTGTAGGTAGGGAGGATACTGAGAGTCTCACGTTCTACTAGATTTGTGCGTCTTCAGCTTCTGATTGATATATTCTCTCTCTGGAGAGGTTGATAGATCATGAGTAGTTGACATCATATATCTTTGTGAGATAATCTTAGTCTTAGCATGTTAGATTAATTTGTCTGCTTTGTTTTGGTGAAGTGAAGAGGCTAGGGGATTATGCTCTACTTCCTTTTTGGATAGTACCAGAAACTCAGATCCTTGAATCTGATCTAGTCCCCATGTGGTATATTTTGTGAGTCACCTTTAAAGAGGGTTAACCATAGTGGACATTCCCTTAATTGAGTCAACCACGTTGACGGAACCTCAAGTGGTAATAGCCATTTTCACCGTGGTAGTGACAATCGCTATATAAATGTCCTGTTGGAAGAAATCTCCACAGGTGTGGTCTCTTGTTGGGCTGTCAGATCTCCCTAGCAGATCCTGAAGATTAAGTTCTTAGATTGTGTCAAAACCCCGGTGCACCTGGATTGGATTTCACCCTCTTGAGATCACAAAAGTTGCAGAGTCAGACCATTACTACAAACCCTAGTGAGGCCAAATTTTCATTTTTCTAGGAATATGTGCGTTATTGAAATTTTTTTTGGAACATACACTATTAGCACTCCTAGGGATTAGCACATTCAGTCACTTGATTCTTCATGCGCAGGGTTGCTTTGTCCCCTATTCATTGTTTTCAGACATGCTTGAAATCACTTGCTTGATGTTTTGTGTGCTTTCTTATCTATTTGGTTACTAAGAACAAATCAATCTGGTACAATCTTCAAATCTAGACAGACATTTTTGTGAACAATTTGAAACTGAAAACCTAAAATTTGCAAAATCTGAAGCAAAATCCTTTTTGGTGTCAAAAGTCATCCTAAAATTTCAAAACTCATATCAAAGCCAAAGTCAAAGTTGTTAGAGGTTGGTTAGATTTGTCAAAAATCTAGTTTTTACAGCCTATTTCTAGAATCTGTCAAACAAATCACTATGTCAGGAACAGAGCAGTAGCTATTGAGAATCCTATCATTATCCCAAAGTGGTCTTTTGAATCTGATCCAACCTTCTGTTTAATCGATTTGAGTCTTTATCATCTTGTGTCAAAACCTTGTCATAACTATCAATCTTTAATCAATCTTCAAAAATGACTAAGTGTTGTGATATCTTGTCCGCTATCTTTTGGGCATCTACCCATAAATCTAGGGCACAATATCCTTCATTTACGTCCAATCTATGCTTCAATCAATCAAACCTTGACAAGGTTACACCATTTGGTCTTCTTGAATCAGATCTTTCTTCAGTTGTCTTCATTATATTCTTTTGTTTCACCCAAGGTTAATGGTGGAAACTAGAGCTTCCTCACACAAGAAATCAGGAGAAGCATCTCATACCTTACCTTTGACTCATATCCAGGGTCCAACTCTTGAACAACTCTACAATTCTGGTCTTTACAAAGATGATGGTCTTGGCAAATTTTGATTAAAAATTGGTTACATTCCCCCTCCATCAATTCAAGGAGTCAATCAACAAACTCTACATCGATCTATTCTAGGGAGTCCTCAAACTCCTAACATGTCTCAAAGAATTAGTACACATGAGGAAGAAACTCTAATCACCGCTATGATGAAACAAATGCACACTATGCAAGTCAAACTTAACAAACTTGAGAAAGAAAAGGAACCTAAAGAGTTCTCCATGGAAGCTCTATGCCCTTTTCCATTTGATAAAGACTTGTACATGTCACCATGCCCTCGGATAAAATATGAGCAATGTGATAATCCTTTTGATACCTCTTCCACTAAGAGTGACACACCCATCTTTGAAGACTATGATGACTATGATGATGGACAATATAATGATACCTATGAACCCTCTGTTCCTCAGAGTCCTCCTCGTCGTTTGCTCATGCTTATTGGAAATGGGACGTCACATTGGATAGATCATGATGGTGATCCATATGATTTTGATTTTGAAAGAGACTTTGATGATTTATGTGAACAATACCTAGATGATCCATCTATTTCACTTGAGGAAGAGAAAGCTTACCGTGGTGATTATAAATGTGCATACTATAAGGATCTCTCCTCTAAGAACTCTCATGCTGAAAATAAAGATTATACTCTCAAGAAAGATCATGTTAATGTTGAACCTTTGTCTTGTGATGGTTCCCTTTCATCCTCCACTTCCTCCAATACCCATACATTTCCTAAAGCTTCCAAGCCTATCAAATCTTTCACAAGCCCTTCATCCACCAAAGGTCCTAATACTTTTCATGTAGTTTCCTATAGTTATCCTCAAGGGCTACCTCTTAAAGAAACTCAAGCTAACCTTCACTTGGCTGCAAATACTTTCAATAATGCTAAACCTAAAGAGCCTAAGCCTTCATACGCTACAATGCCTACTTCAGTTGGTCCTTCACTATCTTTGCAACAGTCTTCCATACAATCCCAACATGCTTTCGTATCCTTAGAAGTGGCTCCATGTCAAGAGGACTCTAAAAATGATGAAGAAAAGAACATAAAGAAAGATCAAGATCAAGAAACCTCAATGTCATCCAATCCCTTTTATGATGTCTCTTATCCACTTCAGGGTTCTTTTGATCTTGCACATCCTTTTTCATGCATTCCACCATGTCTTAAGTCTTCTCCTAAGCAAGATCACACTACTACTTACACTATTGAGCTTATTGACCATCAAAATAACCTTACTACACTTGCGTTTTCCAAAGAGGATACTTCCATTAAGGTTGGTAAAAATGGTGTTGTTACTTCCAATGTTAAGCCTATTGAAAATCAAGAAAAGAATTGTACGCTTGTGCTATCCAAAGATCCTTGTCAAGATCAAAGTCTTCCATCTTCTTATTCTACCACTCTATGTTCGCTTCCACTTTCTACTCTTCCTAAGTCTTTGCAAGCTCTGAACAATCCTATCAAAGAAGGTTCTCATATTCAAGATGTCCACAATTCTATTGAAAATTCTAATGCTCACTCTAAAGATGTTGATATCCTTGGTTGTCATATAGACGCTGATGAACTTATTGATTATCCTTTTGTATCTTCCATGTCCATCCATGGCCCTCCTCCACCACTACTAAGAGCTTCACATCTACCTTCCATCTTGGGTCCTTATGTCCCTTCACTTTCCCCTCCTAACTCTCCTAATTCACCATCCATCTTGGGTCCTTACATCCCTCCATCTCCTATCTTTCCTCAAGATCAACATAGATGCATACCCTTGAATCCTTTTCATCCACCCACCCATCTAAACTAGTCATATCCTCCTTCTTCCACAAGTCCCAGGTCTTTTGGAAGTAACTTGAATGTTCAATACAAGAAAAAGAAGCAATACAAGATTCCATCAAAAAAAGATCACCATGTCTCCTCTAAATGACATGGAGGCATAAAGTCAAAAGAGATATCTAAGAAAAAAACTACAAGACAAGTATGGGTTCCAAAATCCATCATTAAAGATATTCTCTCTAGATTATCAAAAAGAAATGAAAACCCTACGGCTATATGGATTCCAAAGTCTCTCTTGAAAGAGTCTGGTGTTGAACAAAAAGTGAAATTGACATTCAAGCTTCCAAAGGCTTCCACTTCATCTTCTTCCAAAAACATTCTTCCATTCCATGTGCATAAACCACAACCTTTGCTATGCATTCACCATATTCCTTCACATATTCCTTCATTCACATTTCCTCCATCCTCTCACCACCCTTCAAGGTGTGTGTTGATGTTGATCTTGCCTTCCTTTCCATCTACCCTTTCACAATCCTTCTATTCATTGTCCTTCTACCTTCTATCTTTTTTCCTCATTTGCCTATTCCTCCTATCTTCCAACCTCACTCGCTTTACATAAAATCTTATCTTCCATTTTCCTCTTCCATCTTCCTTTCCATATCAACATCTTTGAGCATATCATTTTGAATCCTTGGCATATCATGGTTTATCCTTTCAAGGAGCATTATCTAAAAAGCTTGCCTTCTTCCAAAAGAAGAAATAAAAAAATAAAAAAAAGAGAAATTAAAAAAAAATTGAAAATATGCCTTGGTGAAAACCTGGAAACAGGCGCCTTGGTAGCAAAAGTAAAGAGAAATAAATTCATCCTATGGTGAAAACCACTCCCTTGTGGCACCTTGGATAAGTACCATGATGAAAACTTGGCAATCAAGCATCATGCGTAGTTCTTCTACATATTTCATCCATTCCATCTTCTCTCTTTGATCTTGACAATGTTGATCTATACATGAACATTTGGCTATCTTGTGAGCTATCTTATGATGATCTTGCTTTCATTCCTTCCATGTTTAGCCTTCATATCCATCTTCCTCTATTCATTCTAGCCTTTCACCATCCTTTTCCCCTTTGGTCTTGATCTAATAAAAAAAGAAAGAAAGAGTAAAACACGATGCTTTGAAACCTCTTGACATGTCTACTCCTTTGGACTACATCTTTTCCTCCTCTTGCATTACGCTTTTGTGACTTATCCTAGGCTGGTCTTTCATTGCTTGTCTAAATGTGCTTTATATGACAATTTTTTTTCCCTAGCTTGGGTATTCTTGAGGAGTTTTCCCTTGAGGATTTCTTCCCTTCATTCTCCTTCATTCTCTTATCTTCCATCTCTTCCACCAGCTTGCCAATCCCTCTTGTTCTCCACCTTGCTAGACATTGCGACTGCACGATATGATCTTTCTTGAGAGTTTGCAATGGAAAAAGATGCTATCAAGTATACCAGTATCAGAATAAGTATCAGAACGCCCACTGGGGCTACACCTTTCACTTTAGTTTATGAGTCTGAAGCGGTACTACCTATTGAGGTTGAAATCCCATCACTAAGAATCAGAAAACATGGTCTAGTAACTGATGAAGACTACAGAGTGTCTAGGTTGCAAGAACTTGAACTACTAGATGAGCGCAGACAAGCAGCGTATGATCATCTCAGAGTATATCAAAAGAGAATGTCTAGAGGCTACAACAAGAAAGTCAGACACAGAGAATTTCAGGTTGGTGATCTAGTCTTGAGAGAAAATCCTAAAAATCAATCACATCGAGAATGCAAGGGGAAGTTTGAACCCAACTGGTTGGGTCCCTTTGTAATCACTACTACTTTTAGCTCTGGTGCCTATCAACTCTCAATGATTGAAGGAGAACAACTCTAAGAACCAATCAACATTCTCCATTTGAAGAAGTTCTATGCCTAAGGCATCCCGTCTATGGTAAAATGTCCTTAAAAAATTATAAAAATTGGAAAAAGTCCTGAAAAAATGAACATCTTGGTGAAAACCTAGCAATGGACTCCTTGATGATTCACAAAAAAATTGAAAAAATGAAAAATACAAAAAAATGAGAAAAAAAAAAGTGCCTTGGTGAAAACCTGGAAACAGGGGCCTTGGTAGCAAAAATAGAATCTCTGCCAAGATGGTGAAAACTCAGCAAAAGGGTGCCACTTGTTTCAAAATGCTCCATCTATTAGTGCAATCTTGGTCTTTCCCAACTTTCAGTCTTGCTTTAGTTTGTACATATCTCCTAGTTTGTTTCTGCATTCCTATTTTCAATAAGTTGGTTTATACACCAATTAGCTCAAGCGTCTATATCCTGTCAATGCTTAAAACTTGGGGGTAATAAAAGTCATTTCTTATGGCCTCCAATGTATCTTTGATGAGTCATATCCAGTCAGAGTCCTTTGAAGCTTCATCCGAGTCAGTCAGTTAGTCTCATCTCCAAAAAGGATTTTGCATCTACAATAACGCAATCAAACATCAAACACAAACTGAAAACAATCTATGCTTTTTACATGCTTTTATCTCCTTGTATGCTTACTGATTCGCATTGAGATTTTTGCATATTGTGTCCCTTCAAGCTCTTCGATGATGTCCTTTACAGGATTTAGAGAGTGATGATTGGGGGCATAATCTTTTCTTTGTCTTTTGCTTGCATGTGAAAATCTAACAACTTTGGAAATTTTGGATTGACATGGTGTCCGACTGTAAGAGCCTCTATCTCAAATTGGATAGCCATACTTACCTTGACCATTGATACCTAGAAAATTCAAGAAAGTTTGATCTAACTATTATCTTTTTGAGTGAGTTCTTTCTCCTATGGTGAAATGAGATCTTACCTAAGGATGTGAACAATAAAGGGTCACTACGGGTAATTCACATTGGATTTAGAATGACCTCTTGATTGTTTGATGTGTTTGAAATGCAAGGCATATTCAAGTCATCACGATGTTTATGTTTTGATGCTTATACAAATTGCTATATCAAAATGGACATGATATTCAGGTCATCCTAGCGTTTTTGCCTTGGTGCTTATATCTAATCCGACATTCTGAAAAACAAAATCAATATTCATATATCCATGGTTTCCTAATCAGTGGGTATTGTATTGATTCCTACGCATACAAATCGGTATTCATATGTCTATGGTTTCATAACTAGTGGGCATTGTATTGATTTATCTGGTTACCTAAAAATTCAATGATGAGAATAACTGACACATTATCAGTGACTAGGTCCTAGGTCTTAGGTTGCATTTCATTCTGCATGTCTCTTTGCATTTTGCATGTTTGCATGATCTCACAATGGTTGGCTAAACTTCAATGCTTAAACGATTCTTCAAGTCACATCTTCAAATCTAACAAGAGCTGAATCTCACACGAAGGTTCCTCCAACGAAACAACAAGTAGAATCCTTTTCGGGATCAAAAGCAAAATCTGCGATCATTCATATTATTAACTACTTGCATAATCAACCTTCTATCATCACAAAAATCCAGTATTCAACTTAACTGATTATCTTACATCAAACTATCAAAATTTCAACTTGGTCAACCATGGTCAACTCATGGTTTCACCTAGTCAAACTTGGTCTCCAGGACATCTAAATGATGCAGAACGCATTCTTGGACGTGTATAACCACTTCTCAAATCAATTAACATGCTTCTAAACTATCAACGCTAACTTTTCTTGTCAGATTTCAATTTTAATCCCGAAGGGGGCATGGTATTGCATATCATTCAAAGTCTATAATCTAAATTTGAAATCATATCTTTCCTCAGTAATCAAGACAACAACTACGTCTAGTTACTGATTCATCAAAAAAGACCTCATCGCTTGGGGCAAATCAATCATCACTTGGGGCATATCAGATTCATCGAGATCCATATCAATCTGGTATTCTCTTAATCTTGTAAATTGTATCAGTTTTTGTAACTATCGATTCAATCGTGTTATTTCCTTGGTTCTTCAGAAACTGAAGGGTTTGGATGTGATACCAATGTGATTCAATATAAGGACAATCAGGTCTGGAATCGGTCACTCACTTCTTTGCAATCATAAGGTTTGGAATCAAGTGTTTTGACACTTTTTCACAATCATCAGTTCATTTATTGTTATAGTTAACATTATCTTTGGTCATTCAGGACCTATTATCTTCATATCAAATCTTTCAATCAGCTTCTGTCTCATATCAATATCGATATCAAATATCAATTTCAATATCATACACAGACTGTCTTTGAACCATTGTGCTTCACACAACAATTCAAAGAGGAGCAAAATGTAATACCCCAAAAATGGGCTATAAGTTCATTAATCTTCTATATCAACATATCGAACAAAATCGACATCGAAGTCCTAACCAAAGGCACATCTGAACATCATCGAATCCTAATTGATTATCTCAAATTCTGCATCGGGGAATATTCCTAATTATCATAATTATCTTTAATTTAATGATTATTTGGCGATAAATCCTATTTATCCTAAAGTTTGATTAATTAAATATTCTCAATATTTAATTAATTAGATTTAATACTGCCACTTAATTATTTAATTGAAGTTAATTCTATTTATTCCTAAATTGTATTATTTAATTTTGACAATAAATCCAAAAATCCTATGAATAATTGATTAAATTCTTATTTAATTAATTAAAGCAAGTTGTCAATTTTTAATAATATTGTTTTTGGAATAAAAGTTTGAAAAATGATTGATTAACCCATAAATCAATTGTTTTATTTTTCAAAATCAGTTAAGTTGGAAATAAATCACTTTATTATTAAATCAATTCATAAATAAAATATGCACAATCAAAAAAAGAAGATAACTATCAATTATCAATTAAATCTAAACTCTATTTTGAGTTAAACTCTACTTTTGCATGTTTTTGAGTTAAATATCCTTTATTTAAAAATAACTCAAAAATCAACTTGAGTTATTTGAGTGATTTATGGCTTTTTCCCATGCACCTCCAAAGCCCTGGATTTCTATAAATTAAGGCTTCAGCTCATCTCAAATCATCTCATTTTTTTGCATCCTCACGTTGTCGAATTGGAGACTGAAGAATCATCTTTGCGAATCCAAGCATTGTGAGATCATTCTTGTTTTTGAATATTGCATATCATTTAGAATTCATCTTAGATCAATTCATTGCATATCAATTTCATCTTAGATTCTAGATTCATATCCATATTATTCTCATATCATTGCATAGAAAATAAAAAAAATAGATTAATTGCATCATTCCATATCCATCTTTTGCATTCAAAACCTTCGTTTAGGTGTCGTCAAGGTCACTGATCTCGATACAATCTGAGAACATCATACTCGCACCTATTAGAAGACAGTAAATCACCTGGTTAGTTTAGCTTTCAATTCATTGCACGATTTCAGTTTTTGCTAACCTCTAATGTTTTACTGAAGTGTTGTGTCTACAGAACAGGTACAAAATTCATACACACAAGTGCCTCGAAAGGAGGTGACTTAAAAATATGAACCGACTAGCTGAGGGCACACCATCTGTTCTGGTAGAAAATTCATATGCAAGGAATGAAATAGAAAAATCCTCATCTGGAGATAAGCATCTAGTAAAAAGCTATGAATTTTTTAAAATGGCTAGTTTACAGAGTTATTTTATCCGCACTTTTCATCATTATTGAACACCCTTTGTCTGATCTTGCAATCACATCAAACGAAACCTTCAAGGTCTGAAACCCTAGAAAGATGATCTCTCTTATATGTAGAAAATAAGGCTACAATCAGATTCTCAAAGTGATCAATCGACTATCAATGATTAATCTTCAAAGTCGGCCACTTAGAACATTCTAAACTGAAAACCATCAAATTCGTAGAAATTGCATTTGGAATTGATTGAACAAAGGGGTCAAACGGATTGGCAAAAACTTGAAAATCCTTAGGCAAGTACACTTCTAGGTCTACAGTATGGAAAATCATTTAATTATGTTTTACCTCAAAATAGGTGCAAATGGAAAGACCCCAAAGTAAGCCACTCAGGAAACTGAACTATGCACTCCTGGAGAAACATAGTAATTTGCAAACAGAATGGCTCTGGTAAACATGTCAAATAGGCACATGGGGGGCTGAAAATTAGTATGGATATTCTTTCTCATGCCAAAAACATGATGCAATAACCCACATGTCATAACCATCAACCAGGTGTCCGATGCAAGCCCTCAAAGTAGGCCCCTCAGTTAAAACCATACATGATGCAAAGTGCAGATTTTAGCACTGCCCTCCAAATGGGTATCTTCAAAACTTGTCCGAACTGAATTCTGGGAGTTACAACCAACTGCATATGCCAAATGAAATGTGAGGAACACATGTCCCAAGTTTTGTCCCATGAAAATCATTAGGCCCATCATTATATGCACTTAAGGTTGGGTCTTTTAAACTGTTCTTTGAAGGGCACAAACTCTGCCTTAGGAAAATTCTCTGATTATGAGATTAAAACTATCTAGATTTTTCAGAGTACCAATAGTCTGAAGGATGATTTTCCATTACTGAGCATAGATGCCATAGTAGATTTGACAGCGAGTCACTCCATGTTCTCACTAATGGATGGATTTAGTGGCTATAATTAGATTAAAATAGCACCCGAGGATCAAGATAAAATGACATTCACGTGCGCATGGGGGACATTTTTTTAGAATGTCATGCCCTTTGGTCTCAAAAATGCAGGAGCCACATATCAACGAGAAATGACTACTATTTTTCATGATATGATGCATAAATTCTTAGAGGACTATGTAGATGACATACTTGCAAATTTTCATTCAAGAGAAGAACATCTACCTATCTTGGAAAATATATTCACAAGGTTGGGGCAATTTAAAGTGAAACTCGATCCTAAGAAATGTGCATTTGGTGTACAATCAGGAAAATTGCTACAATACATAGTTTCAGCTAAGGGAATAGAGGTAGACCCTGCAAAAGTAAAAGAAATTATGGAAATGGGGGCACCTCAAAATGTAAGCCAAATGAGATCACTTCAGGGAAGAATCCAGTCAATCAGGAGATTCATAACAACTCTGGCGGAATGTCACTCTTTTACTCAACTCCTTCACAAGGACATAGTATTTAGATGGGACAAAAAGTGTGAAGAAGCATTCACATTACTTAAAAGGTATCTGATGAATCCACATACTTTGATGCCACCAATAAGAGGGAAGCCATTAATTTTGTATATTTCAGCAATATAACATGCTTTAGGAGCACTCTTGGCTCAAGATGATGAAAATGGTAAAGCAAAAGCCATCTATTACATAAGCAGAACTTTGGTAAAATATGAGTTGAACTACACATTTATAGAAAGAGAATGTTTGGTGGTAGTTTTTGCTTCACAAAAACTATGACATTATATGCTATCTCATAAAATTAGACTTATAGCAAAAATTAATGCATTAAAATATCTCTTAAGTAAAACAACACTCATGGGAAGACTGGCCAAATGGGTCATGGTTCTAAGCGAGTTTGGTATTGAATATGTGGATCGAAAGGCAATCAAAGACCAAGTGATAGCAGACCAACTAGCAGAGTCACCTTTACAAGATTAAAATCCTATGCAAGTAGAATTTCTAGATTCAAAGATAATTAATATTGAAGCAAAGACATGGAAGCTATACTGTGATGGCTCTTACACCCAACATGGCTCAAGTGCAGGAATATTATTAATTACTCCTCAAGGATCAATAATCCCTAAGTCATACAATCTACTATTTCCATGTACAAACAATATAGTTGAGTATGAGGCACTAGTTATCGACATCAAATTAGCATTGGAATGGAAGGTGACAGAGTTGCACATATTTGGAGATTCTCAATTGGTCATTAATCAAATAAATGATGAGTATCAAACCAAAGATGATAAGTTGATACCCTACAAAAACATGATAGAAGATCTCAAGAAGTACTTCACATTGATAACTTTTGAACAAGTGTCAAGAGACAAGAACAAAGCAGCAGATGCAATGGCTACATTAGCTTCACTTCTCCAAATGCCAGATCAAAGCATTAGATATGAATTCTTGGTAGAAGAAGTTGGATAACCCACATTTGATCCCTCCCATCCCCACACCATTTTCCTATTAGTGGGAGATGAATCACATTGGTATGGATCCATTTATACATACCTAAAAGACCAAACTTTACCCATGGACCAAACCTGAATCCAAAAGAAAAGTTTCATAAGAAAAGCCTCTCATTACACTCTTGTATCTAACACATTGTATCATAAAAGTCTAGAGAGAATGCTTTTAAGGTGTTTAGAGAAGGAGGAATCAACTTTAGCATTACAAGAAATCCATGAAGGAATTTGCGGGTCACATTTGAATTATTTAACCCTAGCTAAGAAACTTCTTAGGATAGGATATTATTGGCCTTCTATGGAAAAAGATGCTTATCACTTTGCAAAAAATTGTCAGAAATGTCAATACCATACGAACCTGATTCATGTGCCAGCACAAGAACTGCATCCAATGACTACACCTTGGCCCTTTTATCAATGAGGTTTGGACTTAATAGGGATGATTTTTCCACCATCATCAATTGGTCATAAGTTCATCATTATAAGCAATTGAATATTTTACCAAATGCGTAGAAGCTATTCCATTATCCACTGCCATAGGAAAGAAAATTTCCATGTTCATATTAAACCACATAATTTGTAGGTATGGTGTTCCTCAAGCCATGATAATGGATAATGAAAAACATTTCAAGAATAAGGACTTGAAATAATTATGTACAAAATTCCATGTGGTACATCACTCATCTTCAATATATTACCCACAAGGTAATGGACAAGAAGAGGCTACAAACAAGAATATCTTAAAAATATTGAAGAGAATAGTGGATAATTCAGGTAGATATTGGCACATTCAAATAAACCCTACCTTACGGACTTATAGAACAAGTATCAAAATGCCAACAGGAGCTACAACATTCTCACCAGTTTATGGAGCAGAAGTAGTTTTACCTTTAGAGGTAGAAATCTCATCTTTAAGAGTCTCATTGCATGGATTAATGAGTGAAGAAGACTATAGGGTTGCTAGACTACAAGAATTGGAGCTACTAGATGAAAGACAACAACAATATTTTGACCATTTGAAAGTGTATCAGAATCGAATGTCAAGGAATTACAACAAGCACATTAAACTAAGGACATTCCAAATAGGTGATCTAGTCTTGTGAGAAAACCCTAAAAATAAAGCAGAAAGAGAAAAGAAAGGGAAATGGGAAGTAGACTACTTAGGACATTTTGTGATCACCTCTTCTTTTGGAATGGGTGCCTACAAACTAGCTGATTGTGAGGAAGAAGAGTTACAAGAAACTATCAACAATATACACCTAAAGAGATTCTACACATGAAGAAGATGAAAGGGTATAGAGAAAAAGAGTATTAGAAAATTAGATGAGAGATCATCCTATTTATTGTACATAGTCAGAAGAGATCCTAAAAAATTCAAAAACATTGAAAAACAGAAAAGAAGAAAACAAATTAGAAATGCAGAAAAGATAAAAAAATAATGGAAAATTGAGTATGAAGAAAACCAAAAACATTCAGAAATGATCCTCAAAAAGATGATGTCTTGGTGAAAACCTAGAAAATAGGCGCTTTGATGATATGAAAACAAAAAAAAATGAAAAAGAGAAAATACAAAAAAAATGAAAAAGAGAAAAAGTGCCTTAGTGAAAACCTAGCAAATAGGCACCTTGGTAGCAAAAAAAGGGAAAAAGCTTGAAAACAGAAAAAAAAGAAAAAGAAAAAAAAGAAAGAGAAAATCCATTCAATCGGTGAAAACCTAGTAAACATGCACCATTGAAAGTCCAAGTCAGTCTCGTGCCTAGTCGTCATCCTTGTAAATATTGCATTCACCAGCATTTGTATATATTGCATAATAAAACCCACAGTTGCATTTGCAAAATACCTAAAGCTTTTGTCACAAATCTGCAAAATGTCTTAAGTCCAACAAACTCAATAACATCCAATTGGAGGCAAATCTATCCTATAGGAAGGAAAGGATTCATCAAATCAAACTTCCATCACTGACACAAAATCAATTCATCAAAATACAAGTGCAACACTTACACGATCAAATCTTAATCCTAACATCAATCAAACAAATGCAAACTATTGATCCAAGATCTCACAAAGACTTTATCTTTATCATGATTAAAAATATGAAATGGATGGAGCTATACTTGAAATATGGATTTGAAAAATGGTGCAAAATTTTTCTAAGTGTTTACTTGATTGATGAAATCATGTCTTTTTAGCAAATCGATGAAGTCTTGAACTAGATAAATAATGATGAAAGCATGATATTTTATTGATTTCTTAATGAGTGTCTTAAGATCAAGGCTTTAAAGTATGTATCATCTATTTAAAGACATGATCATCAAAGAATCATCGAGGATAGGTACATATGGAAAAATCAAGATCTTTGTTTATTTACGCAACATGATACCTTGGATATTTTGATGTTAAATATCATAATACCAAAATCCACTTGCAACATAGAATCCAACGAAAGCGGTATTCGTACTCTCATGATTGATTCCAATTAGTGATAGTTGTACCAAGAATATGAATGCAACATGGAAAGGGAAATCGATATTCATATCATCATGGTTGAACCAGTGAAAATTTATGCCAAATTTTAGGTCTCACAAACTGCTCAATGATGAATATAAGCTCCTAATTTGTGAATAGTGACAACTACCTACATCCATCCTATATTAAGTTTATTACTTTCTTAAGCTCAAAAATTGATTTGAAAAGAGAAAAGAGGGGGTGTAGTTAAATCAAAATCAAAATCAAAATCAAACGTTCATAAAAAACCTTATGTGATAGAATGTGTTGGAAATCAAAAATCAAAATCAAAGGTGCATTGCATTAGATTAATTGTATTTAAATCATATTTCATTTAGGGTCATTTATCATCTTATCGTCTGTATTCATTTTAGATCCTTTCTAAAATTACATTAAGTTCTTTTTAAAGATTGCATTGCATTAACTTGCATTCATTTATAGTTCTCATCATTTAATTACATTCATTGCATTATTCATTTTTGTTCACATTAGGAGGTTATTAATTATATTGCATCAAGTTCATTCTAAACATTACATTTAATTTCATCTCATTAGTGCATTGCATTATTCATTAAGGTACATTCATTAGGGTTCATTACATTTAAAAATTTGAAATTACATTTAAGAGTATAAGTGTATTAAATGCATCATTGCATTAGGTCATCCATTTACATTAAGATCATCATTAATTACTAGGTAATTTTAACAAATAATTAAGATCATGCATTACATCCATCTATCATTAATTGCATCCATCTATTATTAATTGCATCCATTTTTCATAACATTAATCATTACACTCACTAAATCCATACATTAAATCATTAAATATCCATACATCCATCGCATTATATTAAATTACATCATCGATAACATCATATAAATGCATCCATAAAATATCATCACATAACATTAATCATTAAATAATTAAACGATTAAATATTCATCATTATACATCATTAAACATTAAACCATGTATCAAATACATCCATCCAATCTATGTCATAAATAAGACATCCTCATTTGCATAAATAGACATAAACATGTGCATTCATATCATAAACTACATTTGAAAAGCATAAAAACATAGCATATAGAGATAAACCATATAGATTTGCATATCATATAAAGAATCTGAAAAGAAGTTCAACACATTATGACATCATATAATGTAAACCTATCAAAGAAAATAAAGTCCATGGTATCATCAATGTCCATCTCAAATAAGTGAATCAGAGTCCATCAAACATGAAAAGTACCGATCATAAATAACATCATCTAATTAAAGAATATAAGTACAATGTATCAATATCACAAAATCATAATGTACATCAAAAAGAATGGCTCAATCATATACATCAATTGCCAGAACCACTGACACCATCATTACCAGGACCTGTATCAAGACCTCAGCTAGAGCTCACTTGTAGCCCATGTTGACTCATGGGAGCCATAAATCTTTGCATCATGGAGCTGAGCTATGTCACCTGCTGTCTGATCTCTAACATCTCTGACTGTAAGGACTGAACATCTGAGGCCAATGTTGAGGCAGGAGGAGCATGTGTTGGTACCTGTGTAGGAGGAGCCTGTGGAGGATCCTTTACTGGAGGACCCTATGGTGGAGGAGCCATGGAATAAGATGGAATTTGAGAAGAAGGAGGACCCTATGGAGGAGGAGGTGACGGGGGTGCCTGTGCCTGATCTACTAAAATCTGGGCCACCTATGCATTGTTAGGAATAAGGTGTCTCAACCTTGGATAATTCCTATTCTTATTATTTGTTTTGTAAATGTATTTTTTGCAAATAATGTAATTAAGTGTGAGTGTACATGTCTAGTTGGCATGTTGATGTGTCACTCCACCTAATGTGTCGGCATCTTGTGCATAAGGAGATCATGACTAAAATGATCATGACGGATTCCTATGACGAGTAAGAACTATTTAAGGAATGTGCTATGACAGGTGTAAGAGCATCTTATGACTTGGGCCTATTTGGGTGCCCAAGAAGAAGTGGTTGGTGTGTGTAAGAGAATATGCCAAAAATAGGTTGGTATGACAGATTCTCTTACACTTCTCTTGTGACCGTTATTTTTGGCAGATTCTATGACAAGCTGTCATAGTCTATTCTAGGGATGGATGCCTATTCTTGGGATTGCATGTAACAACTGTGTACATGTGGCTTTGTGCATGGGTCTTGGTGGTTGTGCCTATTTTTGGGTCCAGAGGAGTCTATATATATGATGCTGCTCCTATGGGAGAGATATAACAAAATTTAAGTCTTGTTGGCTTTGTCTCTCATTTCCTGAAAGAACTTGCATTGCAAGTGTATTGTAATCTTTGTGTTGAAGATAATAAATTGTGCAGGTTTTGGAGTGCTGGGGTTTTTTACTGAAAGGTTTTCCCCAGGGTATATCATTGTGTCATTCTCTATTTTTGTATGTATGGTATGTGGTTGCAATATCTTTGTTAAAGTAGTTAATGAATCTAAAATTGTAAGGATTTATAAGAATTTGCACAATACTCTCCTATAGAGATTAGAGTAGGAAGCTGTTTCCACACTTGAGTTTCCTTACAAGTGGTATCAGAGCTTGATCAACTTTTGATCCTAGTTGTTGGGTAGAGTTTTTTTGAGCTAATCTCAAGTTTGAGTGGGAGTTTTTTGCAGAGCATTCTGAATCTTATTTGCAGATTGAGATGGCAAGTTCATCATATGGAAGAATAGAGGTGGAGAAATTTAATGGCACTAATTTCAAGTTGTGAAAACTCAAGATGGAAGACATGTTGGAAGATTGTGACCTATGGGAAGCGACTTCAAGTGCTACAAGACCAGCAACTATAGCTCAAGCAGATTGGGATATCAAAGACCGTAAAGCTAAGGGTCTCATAAGACTCTGTTTAACCAATGCAGTCCTTCTGAATGTTCTAGATGAGAAAACTACAAATAGTTTGTGGGAAAGACTTGCGGTCATGTATCAAGCCAAATCTCTGGTGAACAAGTTGTTCCTGAGGAAGAAGTTGTACTCTTTGTGAATGGAGGAAGGTGGATCCTTAACAGATCATTTAAATGCATTTAATCTACTGGCTACACAATTGACATCAGCTGGTGTCAAGTTAGAGGAGGAGGATTGTTGCTACACACTTTTGTGTTCTTTACCGGATTCATGGGACCATCTTGTGATGGCTCTCAGAAGCACTTTAGTCACCTTCAAAATGGATGATGTGGTGTCTTCGCTGCTATCAGAGGAGATGTGGAGAAAGGCTTCTATTTCGAAAAAAGAAGCCCTTGCTGTTCGTGGGAGATCTACTGAAAGAGGGAAGAAAAATGACAATAAGTCTGACAATAAGGGTAGATCCAAATCCCATGGGAAGTCAAAGACTTCCAATAAGTCCAAGGCAAAATGTTGGAACTGTGGTAAATCTGGGCACTTCCGTAAAGACTGCAAAGAGCCGAAGAAGAAGAAGAAAGGTTCAGATTCAGCTTCAGAAAGATCTCAAGAAGATGGTGATGCATTCATCGTAGCTTTGGCAGCCCATGCATCTGATGATGTGTGGTTGGTTGACTCGAGTGCATCTTTTCACATGACCTCTCATCAAAACTGGTTCTCAAAGTATGAAGAGTTCGATGGTGGAAAGGTGTACTTGGGTGATGATTCCCACCTAAAGATAGTTGGATGCGGAAGGGTCACTATCAAATTTCCTGATGGACGAGTAAAGGGAATCAATGGAGTTATGCACATTCTGAGTTTGGCACGAAACCTATTATCTGTAAGTATGCTAAATTATGTAGGTGTGCAAGTTGTTTTTTTGAAAGAAGGATGCAAGATGATGAGAGGATTGATAGTGCTTGCAAGGGGTACTAGGAGAGGTACCTTATTTCAACTAGATGCATGTATTCCTTTATGTAATAGTTCTTCATCCTCACCATCTGAACAAGCAGTGAAGAAGTCTGTGGCTATTGGTTCTGATGGTAGTGCAAACACTTTGGAAGCTAAGCTTCCTACAGAAAAGACAATGTTGTGGCATATGAGATTTGGCTACATTGGTGAAAAGGGTCTCAGAACCCTAAAGAATAAAAATCTCATTGAGGGGTTAAATGATTGCAATCTCGAGTTTGACTTCTGCGAACACTGTGACTATGGTAAACAAAATTGTGTTCAATTTTACTCTAGTTCTCACAAATCTTTTGATGTTATTGATCTTATTCATTCTGATGTATTTGGTCCTGTAAAAGTTCCTTCAATCTCCAAGTCTGTATTTTTTGTATCTTTCATAGATGATTACAGTAGAAGGACATGGATTTATTTCCTTAAAAGTAAGACACAAGTCTTTAGTCAGTTCAAGGAATTTAAAGCTCTTGTAGAGAATCAGACTAGTAAGAAGATTAAGTGTGTGAGAACTGACAATGGTGGTGAGTTTTGCTCAACAGAGTTTGAACAGTTCTATAAAGAACAAGGTATCGAGAGGCATAAGATAACTACTTATACCCCATAGAAAAATGGAGTTGTAGAGAGAATGAACAGGACACTGATGGAGAAGGCTAGGAGTATGCTTAGTGGAGCTGGTTTAGAACAAAGGTTTTGGGCCGAAGTTGTGGCCACTGCTTGCTATCTGGTTAATAGATCTCCTACATCAGCCCTTATTGGTAAGACACCCATGGAGGTGTGGTCTGGTAAGAAGCCTTCAATTAGACATCTTCGTGTTTTTGGTTGTGAAGCTTATGCACATGTTCCAAAGGAGAAAAGATCTAAGTTGGAAAACAAAGCTGTTAAATGTATTTTCATCGGATATAGTGCTGGTGTGAAAGGATACAAGCTTTGGGATCCTGTGACTAGTAAGGTGTTGTATAGTAGAAATGTTATTTTCAGAGAGCTAACATCTTCTCCTATTGTGCTACAACCAGATGAAAAAGAAAAGGAAAAAGATGTTGTTTAGTTGCCTCCTACCCTTGAGAAGACTAAACAGAGAGACCATGTTGGGTCTAATGATGAGGAGAGCTCTAGCAGCTCTGATAGTTCAGAAGAAGAGGAAGAACAACCTCAACCACAACCCTTGAGGAGATCCACGAGAGAAAGAAAGCAACCAGAAAGGTTTGGTTATTCTATGTTAGATTCCAGTTGTGCCTTTGCTTTGATTACTAACACTGATGAGCCTAGATCTGTGAAAGAGGCTTTGGGCATGGAAGATGTAGGTTCCTAGATTGAGGCTATGGATGATGAGATGGCTTCATTGGATAAAAAAAAAACTTGGGACCTTGTACCTTTGCCTAAAGGGAGAAAATCTGTTGGCTGTAAATGGGTGTTCAAGAAGAAATTATGTGTAGATGGCAGTGTTGAAAGGTATAAAGCTAGATTGGTTGCAAAGGGGTATTCATAGGTAGAGGGAATAGATTATGGTGAAATATTCTCTCCTGTTGCAAAGTTGACATCCATTAGATTTCTGTTATCTCTTGCTAAATCATATGATTTAGAGATAGAACAGATGGATGTGAAGACAACTTTCCTTCATGGTGATTTGGAGGAAGAGATTTATATGTCACAGCCTG
This sequence comes from Chamaecyparis obtusa, assembly GCA_027943335.1. NCBI lineage: Eukaryota > Viridiplantae > Streptophyta > Pinopsida > Cupressales > Cupressaceae > Chamaecyparis > Chamaecyparis obtusa. The sequence continues at coordinate 1,037,583 of BSBK01000092.1, forward strand.
AGCACTACATTGTTAAAGGTAAAGAATCCTTAGTTTGTAGATTAAAGAAATCTCTATATGGTTTGAAGCAATCTCCTAGGATGTGGTACCTTAAGTTTGATGCCTTTGTGTTGTCAATTGGATTTGTAAGATCAAAATTAGATCATTGTGTTTATTTCAGAGTTGAAAATGATCGCCTTCTTATTGTTGAATTATATGTTGATGATATGTTGCTATTTGGGAAGGGTAAGGGTATGATTTCTGATTTTAAATCTCAGTTGTCAGCACAGTTTGAGATGAAAGATCTTGGGGCAGCTAGGTACATCTTGGATATGGAAATCAGTAGAGATAGGTCTAACAGAAAACTTTGGTTGAGTCAAAGTTAGATTGTAGATCACTATGTGTTCAGCATGGTAGATTGTAGACCACTATGTGTTCCTATTTCTGTGGGAACAAAGTTATCTGTAGATGATTGTCCAAAATATCCTAGTGAGGTGGAGGACATGAGTAGAGTACCTTATGCTAGTGCAGTTGGCAGTCTTATGTATGCTATGGTATGTACTAGACTAGACATTGCCCAAGTAGTGGGAGTCCTGAGTCAGTTTATGGCTAATCCTAGATGGGTACATTGGGATGCAGTTATGCAAGTATTCAGATATTTGAGGGGTACATCAGATTACTCCATATGTTATCATGGTAACTCTTCTGGATCTCCGCATTCAGTTTGTATTCGTGGGTTTGTGGATTCAGATTGGGCTGGTGATATTAACAGCAGGAGATCCACCAGTGCTTATGTGTTCACTATGTTTGGTGGTGCCATCAGTTGGATGAGTAAGCGACAACCTGTGGTTGCTTCGTCCACTACAGAAGCTGAGTACATGGCTGCTACTCATGCTTGTAAAGAAGCCATTTGGCTTAGAAGATTATGTTCTGATGTTGGTGTTGATGCAGAACAAATTACTATTTGGTGTGACAGTCAGAGCGCTATTTGCCTTGCAAAGAATCCAACTTTCCATGCCAGAACGAAGCACATTGATGTGCAGTTTCACTTTGTGAGAGATATGGTGGAAGATGGAAAGGTAAATTTGGAGAAGGTAGATACTGTGAAGAATGTTGCAGATGCATTAATGAAACCAGTGGGCATTGAGAAGTTCAGATGGTGTTCGGAGTCTATGGGCATTTTGGCCTATAGCAGTTAAAGTTCTTTTTATGTTCTTGTTGCTCTTACAAGGTGTTCGACAAGTGGGAGAATGTTAGGAATAAGGTGTGTCAACCTTGGATAATTCCTATTCTTATTATTTGTTTTGTAAATGTATTTTTTTCAAATAATGTAATTAAGTGTGAGTGTACATGTCTAGTTGGCATGTTGATGTGTCACTCCACTTGATGTGTCGGCATCTTGTGCGTAAGGAGATCATGACCGAAATAGTCATGACAGATTCCTATGATGCGTAAGAACTATTTAAGGAATGTGCTATGACAGGTGTAAGAGCATCTTATGACTTGGGCCTATTTGGGTGCCCAAGAAGAAGTGGTTGGTGTGTGTAAGAGAATATGCCAAAAATAGGTTGGTATGAAAAATTCTCTTACACTTCTCTTGTGACCATTATTTTTGGTGGATTCTATGACAAGCTGTCATAGTCTATTCTAGGGATGGACGCCTAATCTTGAGATTGCATGTAACAACTGTGTACATGTGGCTTTGTGCATGGGTCTTGGTGGTTGTGCCTATTTTTGGGTCCAGAGGAGTCTATATATATGATGCTGCTCCTATGGGAGAGATATAACAAAATTTAAGTCTTGTTGGCTTTGTCTCTCATTTCTTGAAAGAACTTGCATTGCAAGTGTATTGTAATCTTTGTGTTGAAGATAATACATTGTGCAGGTTTTGGAGTTCTAGGGTTTTTTACCGAAAAGTTTTCCCCAGGGTATATCATTGTGTCATTCTCTATTTTTATATGTATGGTATGTGGTTGCAATATCTTTGTTAAAGTAGTTAATGAATTTAAAATTGTAAGGATTTATAAGAATTTGCACAATACTCTCCTATAGAGATTAAAGTAGGAAGCTGTTTCCGCACCTGAGTTTCCTTACATGCATCAATGTCTGCCATGACCTATGGGGAAACCTGCTTGTATACCTGAACTTTGTGTTGGCCCCATCTGTCTAGTCTCTCCACACCCACCTGATGAAGTGCTCTGAATGGACCACCCCTAACCCTAACCCGTCTGCCTCTTATATGGACTCCACCTCTAATCAGAGCGGGGGCAAAAATCACATGAATGCCAATCCTTCCACCTCATCTTGCTCTGCCTGCTCGTCATCCTCGATGACCCCATCTTCCACCACCACCACCATCACCCACATCATCATCAGACTACTCCTTGATCCTGGGTATTGGCTCTTCCGGATCAGTGAACCTAGGGAATGGGTTCTGTAAGAACCACTGTGCATAATCGTCAGTCATGCTTGCATAAAAAATATGCTCCCTCATGTCCCAGGCAAGGTGAAGTAGTTGTAGCAGCTCATTTCAAGATGTCCTATAATCTATCTGAGGACCCTAAAGGTCTCTGCACCTATACTCGAGCATATAAAGCCAAGCCCTGTGGCATCCCCTGTACCTGCCCGAATTGTCATAGAACTCGATGAAAAAAAAAACCTCTCAATAATCAAGGGCATCCACCCTATCATGCAACATGGCATGCACATGAAGGGAAGCTCAGATGCATCCTTGGGCCATGGCTCACATCCAAGATATGGTCTCCACACCACTTGATCTATGTCATCAATGATATGGCGCTAGTAATCCACCTTGCCTAGGTGGGCCTGAACAACCGTCCCCTCATAAATGAATGCAAAAGGCCATCCTACATCTCGATGTCTAACTGCAATGGGCCTTGTGATAGGAATATGCTCCCATGTCGACAGCTATAGAAGTACTACCCCGAGAGAAAGAGTAGCTCTGCGTCGATATACCATGTCATATAACTCATGGTAAAGTTGTGCCAACGCGCACAAACCTCAATCAAACCTATGAGGATGGACAATCATATCATCAAGGATCCTATCCCAGCCAATTGCAAATCCATGTCCCCACTGATCAGGAGCCAAGAAACCACCAACAAGAACTCCTAATACTGCTGGGAGCACCGAGAATGAAGGAAACTGAGCCCATAGAATACTCTCATCTCCAATGGTAGGGTCAGCACAAAGACATCTACAAATAGTACCATCATAGACCTAATCATAATAAACTATCTCCCCATGGGTGGGGATCTCCATTAGTTGATACACATCCTTGGGAGTGATCATCATCTCCCCCATTAGCAAGTGGAATGTGTTATGTTTAGAGTGCTAGCGCTCTGCCATAGATGTAAGGAGACCCCGATTCATGCGAAATCGGGGAGAGAAAGAAAGAAAGACAAACCACATCGACCAATCACTCAGCACTTCGGCCCGCTGAGGTCGTCTATCATATCAAACGATAAGGGAAATAAACCTCAGGCAACTAGCTTTCGAAGTTGAGCCCGCAGAAGCAAGTTTAAACACATCAGACATTAAAATCATTAACTATTAGATGATCATAAGTCAATCAATCAATCAAATCTAAATCAAACCACAATCAATTTTCCTAATTCTATTCAAAGAGGATGGAAAATTCATCATCACTATCGACCATCTAAATCAAGATTGACAATAAAAAATTCAATGTCAAGTGACTAGAATTGACATCGCACAACTTGCTATAATCAGGACTCAAAAACCTAAGCCAATCGACTAGTTGACAACATTGGATGAACTAGAAAACTGACTAAAAGGTTTGCAAATTTTGCCAAACAGGGTGTACGCACTATTTCATTGTTTAAAAGCGGTGATAATCAAATGCGCAACTAAAAATATCAAAAGCACAACAAAAACTATTGAAAGCACTGAAACAACTTAAAAGCGCTCTAGGATTTAGTACGCATTGTAGGATTACCCTGTACTTGCTACTAAAATATTCAAAAGTGCAATCAAAATTGAAAGCGTAGCAAAAAATTGTAAAGGCGAAATCTTTCTCTAAATTTAGCGTTTAGACACGCAACAGGAAAAAATGGACACACTACGGAAAGTCGTGGATGTGTTGAAACATACTTATATGCGCTGCTAAAATGCTTGAAAGTGCAGTGAAAATTAAAAATTGAAAAAATAGGATTTTTTTCATGAAAAATCCAAATTTTTGAAAATTAAATTCAAAAATGGACAGTAAGTTGCCAGGGGCACATACCAGAGGTCCATAGCTAGGCAGGCACTGGTACCGTCGACCTCGCTCAAACCTATTCTCTCAAATTGGGATCACCATCGTGAAATAGCTCAAAGGGTCAAAGTGAAAAGTCAAAGAGGAGGGTAAAAATAAATAGTAAAAATGACCTTTTACCCCTATATATAGCCCAATTTGACCTAAAATGGGGCACTTTTGACCAAAAAATGACCCCGGACCCAAAATTTACACCTATTCAGCCAAATCAGGGGCATTTGTCATCACAACATCGCAAATTCAATATCAGAAATGAAATCAAAATTAACAACCTAATTGAAAAATTTTCAACGCAAATGAACAAAACGCAAGATCTTTCACCCAAATCAAATTTCTTTTCATTTCCAAGAGGGCATACACTCGGATTATCAAGATCAACATCATATCAGTCATATCGGGGACATCGTCGGCTTAATCAAATCAGGGACATAATCTTTTAACGATTTTTTTTTGCAAATAATCAAGTGGGGTATCAAAATGTCGAATCAAGTATCATATCGGTGATCCATCATCAAATTGACCATCAAGGACTTAAATCAAGTCAAACTTCATCAATCCTATCATCACTCTCTGTATCTTCTATCAACAATTGAATTGAACATCAGTTATCAGTGATTCTGCATCAAAACAATCAAGACATTCTTTAAACTGATGTGCTTCACACATCGATTCAAAGAGGGGCATTTGTAATCACCTAAAAATGGTTAGGACTAAATCATGTGGGCAACTAAGGCAAAATCAAAGCAATAAATTAAAATCAAGCTAAAATCAGAGCATAATTGTAATCAAGCCAAAATCCAATTTTAATTGAAAATCAAAAGCCAATAAATCAATTTAAAATGAATAAATCAAGTTAAAATCAATAAATTGTGCAATTAATATAATTAATTGTATAGTTTAATTTAAATCAAATCAACTCATTTAAGAGGTACACATGGCTAAACAAATCAATTTAATTCAATTAATAAATCCCTATTTTCCCTCAAACACCACATGGGAGGAAAATACCTCAACCAATAGGATTTAAGGATCAAGCTCACATCGAATTTCAATCACACATAAGGTGAGATCATCTTCACCACCTATTTTATCTCTTTGTCCCAAGCTTTGAGGACAATCCATTTAAATTGTCCCCAAAGGTGGAACCATGTACTTAACCTTAACCTAATCATGATCAAAGTAACTCCACCCCCTACATTTGCCAAAAATCTATAAAAGCAAGGCATAAATCAATGAGAAAGGATCCACAAATATGAGAATTGCATCAAACCTCTTGAGATTTGAGCTAGAAATGCAATTTTAGGCTATTTTAAGCATAGTTTCTTTTGGAATTCACTTAATTAGCTTAATAACTTCATCATTCTCATTTTAGAGCTGTCACTAATGGAGGCTTGCTGAGAACTTTGCATTAGCATATCTGAATAAAGAGCCATAGAGTGCTCATTAGTTGTTTTTTGCATTTAAATAGCTCATTAATTATGGTATTTTGCTAATTTAGATCATTTATTACTAAACTAACCCTATGAAGGTACTTTTTATAGTACACACATAGGATCATCATCATTATCAAGGGAGAGAAGCATGTCTGTAGTTGGATCATTTGGGAATGGAGATTCAATAGGATCTCCATATCTTTCCCATAGAGTGACCCAAATAATGAGAGGGAAATCAATGTTTGATAGAGCCGATGATGTGTGCTCCCAAACACTTAAACCAATTAGTCCTAAGACATGATAATTTCTACTTTCCCAAGTAGATTTTTTCTAACATGAACTTGGTTTAGGAATAAGCCCATACAAGTGTGGCAATAGATGAGTCCATCCACAATGCTTTAGGATTTTTTCATGCCAGGACTTATAATTTCCTTCTTCCAAAGTGATGACAGATGGATGATATTTAAAATTCCCATTTTAGCCTTAGACTATCCCCTTTTGGAACTTTATTTTCAGTTCATGAATACAGAAAAGAAATTAAGAAACACCTCCAAGACAATGAAAAAAATCATTCTAAAATAGCTCTGATCTACAATACTTGCAATAAAAATTAATGTCCGTCTTCCTTATAGAACATGTGCGTTGATACCATGTAGGATTTTGCAGTCAAATTTGCACAACACAGGATGGATCTACCAAAGAAAAATAGAAGCAAACATACGCTGATATAAAACAGAGAAAAAAAGAGCTATTCGCCATGTAGAATTTTGTAGTCAAATCTACACAACACGGGATGGATCTACCAAAGAAAAATAGAAGCAAACATATACTGATATAAAACAAAGAAAAAAAAGCTATTGAATAAGAATGAAAAATCTATTACTCATTGTTCATCTACAATCTGCATATCAATGCATGATTTATACAATGCTAAAACTCTCGTTTGAAAGAGCAAATCACGGTGAAGGCATAACTTGATCACAAGTTTCCTCAGTTACGCATTTTTATGTGGAGAACTTAACTCAAATCATAAGCTGGATCATCAATTCTAACAGAATGAAAACTAACTAATTAGTCTACATCTACAAATCACAGAGGGAGCGAATAGAACAACGAGTCTGAGACTGATCCATGAATTACGAAGGTAAGAGAATGCTCGACACTAACATGGTGAGCCGTTTATTTTAAGGGGTATATTAAAAGACTCAAGTTTCAAATCGGTTTTCTTCAAGAAGCTGTTATTTAGAACAAAAAATGTTATAGTAGGTTACCTATATATATGTTTAGTGAATAACTGAAAAAAGATCTCTTTTTGGTTGTGATACAAACTGTGTTTTGTGAAGGGTGAAAATGACTTCATGTTTTATTTTTCTGACCAATCACTTTTATATTTTGAAATGAAAATTATGATGCAATGGTTCTTCAAGTTGTAGACCGTGTCCTATTATGGATGAAATTTTATTCTTTCTTTGTTATTGATCGGTCTTTGTTTCATTTTTTTGTGAAGGGAATTGAAGTGATTGATTCTTTTTTAAATCAATTATTATCAGAATATGTTTATCTATTTATAAATGATGAATGACCATAATGAATTTAAATTCTTAAGGTTCTGCCCTTCTAATCCCCATCATACTATCATATGAGAGTGAGAACATATTATAAGATATCTGTTTGTAGTTAAAGTTTTTTGGTTAAAGTTCTACCTAACTTGCTTTCTGGGCAAAAGTATACCGATTTTAATTCACTGTAAATATTTAGAAGGTAGTTGTGCCTTGTAAAAGAAGCAGAGAGTGAGTGAAGGACATTGCACTCATCTCAATCGTTTGAACATTTTGTCACTTGTTTGAGTGGAAGAATATAGAGTTAAGCGACAAAATTTGTAAATGAACAAGTCCTTGGATCTTAACTGAGATGTTCAACCTATGTCTTGTGCTCCGTATTAGGTAGTTACATGTCAATAGATTTGTATAAAACCCTCCATAAAAAAATCTCACTTTTTAAATATTTACTATATTCAAATATACAACGTTCAAATTTAAACTAGAATAATGATCCTAAAGAACGCTCAGCCTTCTCGATGGAAATCTCTAAAGCAACTTAAATAATAATAATAATAATAACTTAGATAATTAAACCCACCCCATCAAGTAACCTTTCTATGAGAGTTCCATGTTGAGATATTGTAATATTGTTATAATTCATATGTAATGTCCACCGAAATACCGTTATTCAGTTATCAAATTTAAATACTTTTTGTAGGCAGAATACCCTAAATCCAAGGGTTTTATCTAAAAAATCTTTAGGTTTCCGAGGTCTTCTCTAAAATACAGGGATTTCTAAATCGAATCTGATGGCCGTTACACCGATGAGCAAAACGGCGGAATGTAAATGGCTTTAAACAGGCGGCTGCATCGCCATTCTTAGGTACAAAACCTAATTTGATAGGTGAAAGCCGAGGCCGGGCTAAAACGATGATTTTGCTGGCATTAATGGCGGAGATTTTGCAGGACTGCGCAGTGATGGTGGCGCGAGTTATCGATGGAATGATCGAAGATCGCGGGCGTTTGCGCCCGCAATTTACATCACCTGCTCCCTCGCCTTCCCTCCCCACATTTTGCCTGCATTCCGCTTTCTAAGCCGCTGAATGAAATTCTTACATATTTGTCCGTCGCGAGGAGAAAGGTCCTTTTCCTTTTTCTGGGGGTTTTCTACACAGGGTTTTGCAGTTTTTTAACCCTTTGCAAAGTCCGGTGGTTTGGTTATGATTATGATTATGATTTGCATGTGTTATTTAGCATATGGATCACGAGTTTTTGATGCTGTAATATCAATGTCAATGCTTTGTCCCAAATTCACATTTCTTCTGCAAATAAGCTTAGTCTGCTTCGTGGAGTTCAGATTGTCTATACGAAAACTTCATTTGTAATCTTTTCCATGTTTCTGCAGATTCAGTGTTTAAATTTGGTGGATAATTCTATTTTTCGTGTAAAATAGTAATATTTTTACAAAGATTAAGGGTCATGTTTCATGCAACTGCTTATTTATTTTGGCTGACCATCACTGCTTTTTTTTCTTTGGAGGGAATTTTTTTTTATGAAAACACCTCACAGTGGTGGTTGTGTATTTTAATCTCAGTTTTTAAAAATATACTTTAACAGCGGCATGGGAATAATGCTGCTGCCGCTGTCAATTGTTAATATCAGAAAATAATAAATTGAAACAGTTGTTAATTATTTAACCGTGTAGTTTTTGAGTCAAACTCATTGACCCATGATTCACGAGTCAATCATGGGTCAATGAGTTTGACTCAAAAACTACACGGTTAAATCCTGATAGCAATATAACAATTTGACTTGCTGTGGAAAATATCTTCTACTTATCAATTATTTATTGATTAAAAATAAAAATAAAAAATTAGAAAAAAAATTCTAAAGAGCAACTGCTTAATATTCATGGGCCCGCCGCTCTACAAATTATGCTACTCATAATATACTAAGCAAGATTTTTGGATAGAATTTCAATTTTTTTTCAATTTGAAATTTTTTTCCTGGGGTCTTGGAATCCAAACAGACTGCTATGATGCAAGCTTTTAAAAATAATAATATTTAGTTAGAAAATAAATATTTGGTTATAAGAGCCATCCTTAGAATTCCAACACAGGATATCACTTTAGGGACTCAAATATATGGATCTCCATAGCCTATCATTCAAGTATAACTCTATTGACTTCTTTGAAATAAAATGTACTTCAGTATTGAAATATAATTTTAAATAAAAAATGTTAAAAATAGTTGTTTTATAGGTAAGATCACTTATTAAATTTAAGTCTTTGCATTACACATTGAAAGTGATTTTAATATGACGAGGAGAAGGTCTTAGAATAATATGTGAAGTAAATATGAGATGAACATTTTATTTGAAGTTGATTCAAAACATTTTTATTGAATTTGTTATTGGTGAGATGATTTTACCTTTTTAATCAAATGAAATTTTTTTCCAACTAACAACCACAAAAATGTCTAGTGAATTAAAAAATAATAAGATATTATAAAATAACATATAAAAAAACATGAAATTGAAAGTAAGTCATTATGTATTTGACATTTAAAACAAAAAAAAGACTATAAAAGATGATTGAATGGACTATAGAACTAGGCTAGTAGTACATACACTAAAATAAACATGAAATGCAAGTGTACACCTATATCTAAAAATCAACCTTCTTCAATCAAATTGTTGCTTCTAAATCTTATTATCCTCTTTGTAGCCAAATGTGCAAATGACAAATTTGGGAAATCATATCCACACCAATAAAACCAAGACGTATACATTGTTGTTGGTTATAGGGTAACTACCATATAAATTTAAATATTGTTTCAACATAAATAATTGATATATTAGATAAATTTGCTTAGTATATTTACTACTTTGTTTGTGTACATGATTTAATTTTCAAGGAGTAAAATTAGTTTGTAATGCATTAAATAGATCACTAATGCTCTACATAAGAAATCGAAAACAAAAAATAAAAATAAAATAATATATACTATATCTAATAAAAAATATATTATTAAAATTAACTAAAATAACTAATTTTATTTATAAATACTCATAAATTTGAAATAAGGGCAAAAAAAAAGAAGAATAAGAAAAAAAAGAATGTACATACCAAATCTTGAACAAAAAATAATAAAACTAATATAAATTATACCCAACAAAAAAATATTATTAAAATTAACTAAAATAACTAAAATAATATAAATTATACCAAAAAAAAATAAATTATTAAAATTAACTATTTAATAATTATATTTATTTATAAATGCTCATAAATTCTACTAAAATCTAAAAATGCATGAAATAAGGGTAAAAAAAGAAGAGATAAGGATAAGGGGAAAAAATAGGAATAAAAATGAAAAAAAAAAGGAATTGAAAAGTAACTTGATGTCTCATATGCTCAACTATTTTTTGTTTTGCTTCATCCATGTTTTCTTTTTATGATCAAGATCCTCCTCCATGGCTATTTTGGGCCAACGTTGATGATCCATATAGCCAGGTTATCGTCGATGCCTCCAACTAAAATTTACGTGCCTCTGCAAAAAGGATTTTATATGGGACTAATGTCTTGACTTTGGTATTGCTTGTTATTAGGTGCTTTTGAATTCTCTCTGTCTCCAATTGAAATTTGGCTTGTTGTCACCTATATTGTAGTAGGTATAAAATTTATTGTGTGTGTGTGTTTCTTATGGATACTTGATTTTTATATTGTAGGAAAACTATTGAAATGATAAGGAAACATGTAAAGGTTATTTTCCATATTTTAGAGGTTGTGTATACAGGAAGATTTATGAATATGTCTGTATAGTTTTCTCTTAAAATTCTTCATGGGAGTTTGTGATTTCTTGTGATACTATATTATGGTGTATCTGATTGTTTAATGATGGTTCAGGGAAGTTTAGGAATGTTAGGATGGATTAGGGAAGGGATGCAGTTAGTTTTTCCCTTCTATACTTATGCAGATTTTTACTTTCTTTTTGTAAGTTTTGATCATATGGATTTTTTCTGTACTTCATGGTGTGTTGAGGAAGTGTTTTGGAACTGGTACCAAGGTACCTAAATCAGGTATACCTTAGGGAACCTTTCCCAGGCGATCTCCACACCTAAAAATATCATATTTGGGCAATTTCTGAGCATTTTTGAGACAGTCTCGTATGAGCATTCTTGGAATGTCGTACAAGTTTGTACTAATACCCATATGATCTTTGGTGGATTTTCATATGGGCATATGTGTATTTCTATATGGAAAAGTATAGATTGTCGTTTGGGGTTTTAGAGGGTCCTAAGGGCTCAATTTGGTCAGAATTTGGGCTTGTGACTTCCATGACCTGTTTCCTATGTTTGGACTGCAACTTATCTCACTTATGTATGTCCATATCTTGATTTTTTTGTGTTATAATATTTTACTTATGATGTTTCAGTACTTGGCATATCCTTATTATTCATATAATAAGGCTAGGACTTGTCCTAAGGGCCTGAGAGCACAGGAGGGTTCCCTAGATGTGCAAGTTGAATCTTTGGAAGTGCTTTATGGTTTCTTGGCTTGTGTGTGTGGGTAGGGTACTAGGTATCCTAGGTGAGTGGCTCACCATAGGTGTTGGAAACCAAAGTGGTTGGCAGATGATCCTATGGGTGAGTTGGTAAAAAGTGATAACCTAATAATGAACTTGGGAAAGGGGGGGTTTCAAAAGATAATGAAAAACACATAATTAAGTCCACATAGTCATTTTGGAGTATTGGGACCATAGGTAATTGCCAAGGTGGATCCTTATTAAGAAAGGGGGGACCGGGATTACATGGTTGTCAGGGTGGATCCTATTATGCAGGATATGTGAGGACACTCACTTAGATGGTATGCTAGAAACCTAACATTTGTGTATAGTAAAGTGACATTTTGTTATGTATTGTCTTTGTTTCCAAGTTATTGTTTTTTAAAGCCTTAGGTTTCTTTAGGCTTTGTGAGTATCTTGGTTCTATCTCCTAGCATGAGGGTGGAACTTCTTTAGTTTCACATGGTTGGGTGGAAAATATCTTTCAAGGTACTATTTGTGGTTCGTGGCTTGGGTGTGTTTTAGATTTCATGCAGTGATAATATTTCTCAATTTGTATCATGTAATATTGTAATGCAAGATGTAAAGATCTCCTTGTTAGTCTTCGGGCCATTCAATGTAATTGTATTTATTATTGGAAGTTGAAAGAATAAAGCAATGTAATCAAGGAGGGATAGTTTTAGAGGTTGTTCAAGGGATGTTATTTGAAGATTCAAAAGCTATAATGAAAAGTGTAATCTTGTATTAAATCTTTTATCTCTCCTATGTTGAAATGAAAAGAAATGTCTCAATTGTAAAGGTTTAATTTCATTTGAAAAAGGAAGTTATTCAATGTGTAGGTAAAATGAATGAAAATGAAATAGGAGGTAACTGATATAATTATGAATGAAAGATTTTGTTCTTACCTTTCTCTTATATTCTAAAATGCAAAGTAAAGGAAAATGGAAATGAAATTCAATTTGATTGGAAATGAAATGCAATGCTTTTATATTGGTAAATGAATTAAATAAGGGAACCTTTAAGGAATGTACTATGTGGATGTTAATAATGAAATGTTAGAATGTGTAATCACCTAAAAATGGTTAGGACTAAATCATGTGGGCAACTAAGGCAAAATCAAAGCAATAAATTGAAATCAAGCTAAAATCAAAGCGTAATTGTAATCAAGCCAAAATCTAATTTTAATTGAAAATCAAAAGCCAATAAATCAATTTAAATCAAATAAATCAAGTTAAATTAATTTATTGTATAGTTCAAATTAAATCATATTAACCCATTCAAGGGGTAGACATGACTAAACAAAATTAATTTAATTCTATTATTAAATCCTTATTTTCCCTCACCCATCACATGGGAGGAAAATGATTCAACCAATGGGAATCAAGGATCAAGCTCACATGGATGAATCTCAAATTGAATCTTAGTCACTCATAAGGTGAGAGCATCTTGGCCACTCATTTTGTCTCTTTGTCCCAACCTTTGAGGACAAACCATTTAAATTGTCCCTAAAGGTGGAACCATGGACTTAACCTTAATCCAACCATGATCAACTCAACTCCACCCCCTACACTTGCCAAAATATATAAAAGCAAGACATAAATCAATGAGAAAGGATCCACAAATCTGATAATTGCATCAAACCTCTCGAGATTTTGAGCTAGAAAGGAAATTTTAGGTTATTTTGAGCATAGTTTCAATTTTGAATTCACTTAATTAGCTTAATATCATATCATTTTCTCATTTTAAGGTTGTCACTAATGGAGGCTTGCGGAGAGCTTATCATTAGCTTACTTAAATAGAGACCCATAGGGTGTTTATTGGTTTTATTTGCATTCAATAGCTCACTAATTGTGGTATTTAGACTATTTTATTCATTTATTGTCAAGCTAACTCTATGAAGGTGCTTTTAATAGTACACAAAATGGCACCCACCATGGGGCATTAGGCCTCAATTGTTTAAAATTCATAAAAATTGATAGATTCTAGAGTTTTTCTTGTTTTGTTATCTGTTTTACAAGTTTAGTTGCGCATTAGAGAGTCTCTATTGTGCATCCAAGCATTCATGCTGCGCATTCAAGGTCTGAAGTTGTGCATCCAAGATAAATTGTTGCACGGGGAAACAACACATTCATGATTTCTCCTATTCTGTCACTCTTTCTTTCTACGTGTACACCCTGACTCTGAAGCGCATTTGAAAGATCCTGCAACGCTTTTGAGACTTATTTTAAGTGCATTTTCTAATTAAAACAACACATTTAATTTATGTTTCTGCGCATTTAATTAGTTCTGTTGCCCATTCTAGGATTTTAGTAGCATATTTAATAAGTTTTGTTGTGCATCTGATTAAAGTTAAAATTTACAAAATCTGACAGTCAAGAAATGAATTTCCTATGGTTTTATTATGGTAGGTCATAAAAAAATAAAAAATCTGAAGAGAAAAAGTAACAATGAAGATAAAGCCTTGGCAAAAATGATCAAAAGCGAGAATATAACACACATCAAACATGTTTTGGAGGATTCACAACAACAAGGTGAGGTTTATGAATGATATTACAAGTTGTAGAAGCTTATAAATCAAAGTTTGTATTTTTAAATTTGATTTTTAGGCCTTAATCAATTTGTAGTTAAATTTGAAAACTAAGGCTTAGAATTCATTTTTGTTGATTTTTCTTGGTGGTGTTGACTAACCATTTCGAAGAAGAGGCAAAGGAGTTGGAACAATTGCCACTAGGTGAGTTGAAAACATGGAAAAATTAATTAAAAATGCCTCTAGCCTTAGCTAGCTTTGAAATAAGGTAATCCTTTAAACTTGGTCAATTTTTGCTTAAATTGTGGCCTTGTCATTTCAAATCTAGTAATTAAAACATCCTATTATTGTTTGAGGAATTTGATACTAGTCCTATGCTCTTCACTTTTTAAGTGAATCAAAATGCCAAAACTATCAAATTCCTTGATTAAAAGAAAGGATATGGAATAATCAAGCACCTAAATAAAAAAACCCCTTGTTTGTGGAGGAAAGTAGAAATACTTGATTCTCATTAGTTAAAGGGTTTGGATAATTGAACCTTGTTAATTGTTCTTGGGAGGCAAGAATAGTAGGGATATGCTCTTCACCTTTTGGTGAATCAAACTCCTAAACCTATCTCTTAATTCCATCTATTCGCTTTCAAAATGAACATGCTATATCTTTAGTGGGCTCACCTCCCGAGATTTTCCTTAGCAAGGTCAGTGAGAGGGATAGCCCAAAGTGGGATACAATTGTCTTTGTTGCAATAATCTGACCCACTATAAAAAGAAATGCATTCATCCTTAATGGGGTGGATGACAAAAGGATATTAAGTTTTGAACTTCATCGAATAGTCCTTCGGGATTGCGCAAATCTTCGACATACCGGTGGTGGGAAGCCCCTTATTTTTAGGGGATAAAACTTAATATCCATTTTGAATGAAATCTTGAATAAATACCTTGTTAACTCAGAAAGCCTACCTTTTAAATCCATGCTTATGAACCAATTTTACAACTAGGTAGATTGCTTGAAGTTACTTATTGTGAAAAACCTGTGATAACGTTTAAACAATTCAAACACTTTGTGTGTAGAGGGTTAAAAAGAAAAAGTGTATTTGTGGTTGCTTTGTTTGAAGATACATAAAACAAGTGAGAAACATCCATTTTTCCAAATCATCTTACATTTTTAATATCTTCATAAAAAGAACAATCACCAAGTTTGGGGAAAAGGAAAACAATTTCAAATTAAACCTTTGTTGATGCCGGTTTTCACACGATCTCACAAAATAAAACTATCTTTACAAGAATATGACACTTGCATAGAAAGAGAGGTCTCCGAATTTGAATCTCAAAGTCCTTTCATTGAAACCCAAGATCAAAAGGATAGTATCCCAAACCTTTTTGAAAAAAGAATTGATCAAATGGATAGAAACACAACATTTTATGATTACCTTCATGGGGGAAACAATGAAGAGAAAGGAGAAACAAAGCAAGGAGACACTAACCAAGAAAACCAAGGGCCTAAAGAGAAAATTGAAGATAAAGCCAATAGGGCGGCTCAAGTTCCCAAGTTCCTTGAAATTATGGAGAAAATTTTAGAATGAAATAAGGAAAGATATTTCCTTAACTTAGCCCAATCAGGGGTAAAAATTCCTCATGACTATGACATCACAACACTAAGAAATATGAGGAAGAAGATAATCCTATAAGTGATATGAATAAACAGTTGAAAATGTTTCAAGCACAAATCGATACAATGAAGAAAGCGGCCAAACCTAAGCCCTTTTCCATTGAGGCTTTATGCCCATTCCCGTTCGATAAGAGCTTGGTTATGGAACCTTTTCCGCTTAATGTTGTTTTCCATAAATATGATAAATATATGGGTAAATAAGACCCACAAGACCATTTGAGAGAATTTTGTGCCTTGATTATAGAATTGATGCATGACACAACCTATTTAATGAGGCTATTTTCGAGGAGTTTAGGAGGCCAAGCCATGGAGTGGTTCTCCAAACTTCCACAAGGAATTAAAACATTTGAGGAATTAGCTTCAAAATTCATGAATCATTATTCCTATAACATAAAGCACAAAATCACCATGCTCAACCTATGCGATACTAAACAAAGAGATGGTGAGTCTTTTCTAGGGTTTCTCCAAAGATGGAGAATGGTCTCCACATGATATCCATGAAGCATACCCGAGAAAGAAAAGATGGAAATATTTATGAATAACCTAAATATGGAGATGAAATATAGAATCCAACTTCAATGTCCCCCTACATTTGAAAAGATCATAAAAATGGGATCAAAATTGAAGAAGTGTTGGTCAAAAGATCTAAAATTAAACTATTCAAAGATAAAAAAACCTATACCAACACTAACAAAAACAATAAATAAACTAATAATAATAATAATAATAATAATAAAGAAGGAGCCAACAATCACAATGATAAACCAATATTATGGTTGAAAAATACAATAAGAATCTTGTGAATGATGGAGTTGTGGAGGCACACAACTTGAAGGCTACTCCTTTCAATTTATCAAGCGGGTCAAACCCAACATATAATGTTAATCAAATGACCAAAGCTCCTTACAATAACAATAAAAACAATAACAAAAATCCTTTAAATAATTCCAATATTAATAAGCCTAAACCTTTCTTTTCCACATATCAAAAA
Source organism: Chamaecyparis obtusa (assembly GCA_027943335.1). NCBI lineage: Eukaryota > Viridiplantae > Streptophyta > Pinopsida > Cupressales > Cupressaceae > Chamaecyparis > Chamaecyparis obtusa. The sequence continues at coordinate 1,054,585 of BSBK01000092.1, forward strand.
AGGAAATTCACATTCCTAGGTGAACCTTTGGAAAATGTGTTGATAATTCTCATGGCCAACAAAATTATTAGTTTACCTGAATCAAGGCCATACAAACCACAAGTCAATCCAACATGGTGGAATGATGATCATCATTGTGAATATCATCGTAACAAAGGACATAAGACAAACGAATGTATGAAATTGAAACATCTAGTCCAAGACCTAATCGATGATGGAACCATAAAGGTAGAAGGACCTCAAAATAATGAGGATCACACAACTTTCAAGAACCCTTTCCTAAACCATGAAAAGGGGGAAACATAAAATACCAATCACAATAATAAAAGGGGTAATGAAAAGGTGAATTTTGCCCATACTTATGTCAACACCATAAATACCTTAAGTGGTGATGAAAATACAATAAATGTGATTGTGGTGAAAGAAAAACAAAAGGAGACAACATCTAATATTGTGACTAGGGGGAAAGCATCAAAGATCATGCTATCAAGAAGTGCTCCTAGAATCATCCTACCTAATCAAACATCCTCATCTTCAAAAAAATATAATTTGATGGACCAACTAAAAAGAACCCATGCAAAAATTTCTATCTTAGAGTTGCTTAAACTTTCACCTACTCATAAGGATATTTTGGAAAAGGCCCTTGTTGAGACCAATGTACCTTTGAATTTGGACACAGATAAGTTCCAAAACATGGTAGGTCATGTTGTTGCACCCCATTGTTTATCCTTCTCTAAGAAAGATGATATATCCTTGAATCACCCACAAAAATTTCCACTGCATATTGAGGTATTAATCCTCAAACATAGGGTTAAGAGAGTCCTCATTGATGAGAGAGCTAGCCTTAATATCTACACTTTAAACTTGGTTAAAGCCTTAAGATTTTTTGAGGAATCTATTGATCCAAAGAATAAAATAACCATTAAAGCTTATGATGATGAAGAAAGATCCTCTAAAGGTATAATAGTACTCCCTATTCGAGTGGGTCCAATGCAAAAAGAGACCATTTTCCAAGTCCTAGATCTAAAATTGACCTACAACATCTTATTAGGAAGGCCATGGATCCACAAAATGTAGGTAGTACCTTCAACATATCATCAATGCCTAAAATTTCCATACATGGGACAAGAGGTTATGGTAAGTGGAGATTCGAAACCTTTCCAATATTACAATAATATGAAACATATAAATGACTCCTTGGTTCCACATAATGCCAAAGGATCTATATTAATCAGGATAGAACAAGGCCAAATCTTGAAGGATCTCCCATCCTTGAAAGGAAAATAAAAGGTAGAGAAAGAAGATGTTGTTGTTGAAAATCACCAAATTCCTACTAACTTAACTACATCGACTAAAGGAAAGGAGAAAGTGAGTGAGGAAATTACCCATGCTAAAGAAAAATAAGACCAAGAAAGATCCATTCAAATATACACCAAGGATTCCCATTATCAAAAAATGGATAGCATGATGAAGATTTTTTAGAAACAATGCAAAATCAAACAGAAAGGTGTGTGAAAATACTATTTATCTATAATGGATCTACCCTTATATCCCAAGTCCCATGGAAAACCTTCTAGCTTGCATTTACCCCATAAATATAATGACCACTTTGTAAGGGCTAGTACTTCTTCATCTATGGATGAAGAAGATAATGAAATCTTAAAATGGCTATATAAAGATGAGAAGTCAAGTGCCCATGAAAAATGCATTCAAAATATTAGCATTCCCACTCATCAATATGGAAAAGGTTTCCAAATAATGAATAAAATGGGATATAGAGGAGAAGGACCTTTGGGAACTAGAAATGAAGGATTAACTGAACCCATCGAGATGTCTTGGAGGGATAGAAAAACAAGGATGCACTCAAAAGAAGCACCCTAGGGTTTATGATCAAATCTTACAACTAGGCTCCCAAAGTGATGAAGATTCAAAAAATTGGGAGTGGGAATCATTTTCAAGTGAGTCTTGCCAAAATAAAGAGGTGGATGTAATTCACACTTATACTCCCAAAAAGGGAAACAAACAAGCTTCGGGATCAAATCATAATCATGCATCAAGTTCTAATTGTGAAGTGCTATAAAATGTGCCAAGTAAAGAAATTGAAGAAAATCCATGGGTAGGAGAGCCTTATGTTCCATCATGGATACCTACTATAAGAGATTCTAACCCTAGGTTTAACCCAAGAGATTTTTACCCATTAGAAACTTGAGAGGATTCAAGTGAGGAATATTTTGACCCAAGTTCTCTAGAACACCTAGAAGAGGCACATGTTATAGATTTGAGAGATAAAATGTTCAAACCTTCCAATGAGGTCATGTCCTTAAACCCTATCGAGCCAAACCAAAACATTGATCCCTTATCCCTTATCTATCCAGAACTCATTGAATGGGATTCCATCAAACCTACTATCCTTCCCACATTCTTGAATGAAAAATCAGTGTCTCAATGCCTAAATGTGGTTGGACCTTCTTCTACCATCTACTATCAAGATGAAGTGATGAAGGGAAGTATCCAATCTCTTAGTTCAGATAATAAATAAATTGAAATAATCTAATGTTGAAAACCACATTGTAACATCATTAGATAAAAAAGAGAGAGAAATAAAGAGAGTTTCCCAAGGTGAAAACCCAATAGAGGCACCTAAGGAAGAGAGGTTGGATACTTTTCCCGAACACTATAAGGAAATGTTACCTATTTTGATAGAACCCACAAAGAAAGTCAACATTGGGTTAGAATCAGAACAAAAGATTATACACCTAACAACATCTTTATCTAGTGAAGAAAAAGAGGATTTCATAAAATTATTCAAGGAGAGACAAATCAATTTTTCATGGTCATATGATGATATGATGGGACTAGATCCTAATGTAATAATACATCATTTAAACATCAAAGAAGGAGTTAGACCAGTCAAACATAAATTGAGGAAAATGCACCCACACATAGTAGTCCTTGTTAAAGTAGAGTTGGAAAAATTATTGAAAGTTGGGTTCATAAGAGCCATTGACTATACTGAATGGATATCAAACATTGTGCCTATTTCAAAAGTAGACAAGTCTATCAGAATTTTCATGGACTTTAGAGATATCAACCTCACATGTTCAAAGGATGATTTTCAATTACCAAGAATAGATGCCATAGTAGATTTAACAATGGGTCACTCCATGTTCTCACTCGTGGATGGATTTAGTGGCTACAATCAGATTATAATAGCACCTAAGGATCAAGATAAAATGATATTCACTTGCGCATGGGGGAAATTTTGCTGGAATGTTATGCCCTTTGGTCTCAAAAATGCAAGAGCAACATATCAACGAGCAATCACTACTATTTTTCATGATATGATGCATAAATTCCTAGAGGACTATGTAGATGACATACTTGCAAAATACCATTCAAGGGAAGAAAATCTACCTATTCTAGAGAAGATATTCACAAGGTAGGAGTAGTTCAAAGTGAGACTCAATCCTAAGAAATGTGCATTTGGTGTCCAATCAAGAAAATTGCTAGGATACTTAGTTTTAGCTAAGGGAATAAAGGTAGACCACGCAAAATTAAAAAAAATTATGGAAATGGGGGAACCTCAAAATGTAAGCCAAATGAGGTCACTTCAAGGCAAAATCCAGTCAATTAGGAGGTTCATATCACAACTGGCAGAGAAATGTCACTCTTTTACTCAACTCCTTTACAAGGACATAGTATTTAGATGGGATGAGAAATGTAAAGAAGCTTTCACATTGCTTAAAAATTATTTGATGAATCCACCTACTTTGATGCCACCAATAAGAGGAAAGCCATTAATTTTGTACATTTCAGCAACAAAACATTCTTTAGGAGAACTCTTGGCTCAAGAGGATGAAAATGGTAAAGAAAAAGCCATCTATTACATAAGTAGGACTTTGGTAAAATATGAGCTAAACTACACATTTATAGAAAGAGCATATTTGGCAGTAGTTTTTTCCTCACAAAACTATGACATTATATGCTATCTCATAAAATCAGACTCATAGCAAAAATTGATCTGTTGAAGTTTCTCCAAAGAGAAATAGCCCTCACGGGAAGATTGGCCAAATGGGTCATGGTTCTAAGCGAGTTTGATATTGAATATGTGGATAGAAAGGAAATCAAAGGCCAAGTGATAGCAAATCAACTAGCAGAGTCACATTTACAAGATGAACATCCTATTCAAGTAGAATTTCTAGATTTAGAGATAATTAATGTTGAAGCAAAGACATGGAAGCTATACTTTGATGGCTCTTATACTCAACATGGATCGGGTGCAAGAATATTACTAATTACTCCTCAAGGATCAACAATCCCTACATCATACAAGTGTATTGTCAGAAAATGGAAGCACTTCCATTTACAACTAGTTTATCCCTCCGAGTAGATGGTTTGGGGTCATGTTAGATGATTTCATGGGATCTATGGCTTGGATCTTATTTTTCCCCCTGTTCTTCCCCTTTCTCCACCTCTTTCTAGCCTGTTTCTGGCATCCTGACCTAAAACCCTAAGATTCTTGACCTCAGGGTCAAGGTTGACCTTTTGGGTCAAGGTTGACCTTGAACTTGACCTAGGTTAGAGTTGACCTCAACCATGACCTTGGGTCCAGATTTCAAAATCCAAAAGTTTCTAGATGTCGGGTTTTAGACAGTTTTATTTCCCGCTTCCAGGTCGACTGTTTTGGATTTCAGAATGGGAAAATCTTAAATTATATTTAATATAGGTCCATTTCTAGGGGTTAAGGTTTAAATGGGAATTTAATTCTCCTATGTCGGCCTCTCTATAAGTTTGTGCCCTAGACTAGTATAAAAGGAAGCCTTTCTCTCTCATTTCAATCCATCTATCATATCCATCTCAAATAAGCACTCCATCTTTCAATCAAAGGATCAAGTTTAAAATAAATCCATCTTTCAAGAAAGTATTCTCAATCAAGGAAGTATTCAAGCCATCATCTACATTTAAGCATTCAAGTTCTCCATTGAAGATCAAGGATTCAAGCATTCAAGCCTTTGGAGGGATTTGGTTCAAGAATTCAAGATTCATCATTCAAACCCTAGATCTATCCATCATGGTGGTGTGATCTTCCTTCAAGATCCTTTATTCATCTTCAAGATCTATTCTTTCTCCCTTCAAGGTGGATTCCAAGCATACAATCATGGAGGTTTTGATTTAGATTTGTTAGTGTTGATTCCAAGCTTTCATATCAACATACTTGTATACATTCCAAATACAATTGCATATCTATAGAATATCATAGCTTCGTTGTTAGATCTACTTCTACTACTTGCTAGCATTCTCTATTTAAATTCCATTTTAAGGTTGATTCCAAACTAGGGTTTGACCAAGGAAAACCCCTCATCCAAACAACAAAACCCTTTTTCTTGCAGGTACAGGTGCGGGATAACAAATTGTAGATCAGATCTGAGTACCCTTTCTGGCGAACTTCTAGGATTCACGAATAGATTTTCTATCAAAATAGTGTAGGTCAAGGTCAAAATAAAGGGGTAAGATTGTGCCCCAGGGTAAGATCTTACTCCTGTTTTGGGTCAAGGTTGACCTTTCTTAGAAAGACAAAAGGTTTTTGGGTTTTCTCTATTTCTGTGTTTCCAGGTCAGATCTGGTTGCAGAATTTCCCAAAATTGAGTACAAACACCAGAAAATAGTGATTTCCAAATTTTATTCTTTTCAAGATAAGTATTTATGTTTTATTAAGTTTTGTATGTCCACAACATTTTCCACACACCACATATACACAAACATCGCTCACACATTACACATAGATATAAAAATATGTCATAGACATATTTTTATATCTTACATTTTGGTGAACCCGCGATAGGCAACTCTTTCTTTTTGGTGTTAGATTCTTTTCTTTCTTTCCTTAAGATTATATTTCTTTTATGCTCTTGCATTTTAAAATTCAAAAAACAAAAAAAAATATATTCTACAAAATATAAAAATATTTCTTGCATTGCATTTACTGTGAAGATTTTTAAGATGCTTTGGTGTATGGTTATTTTCTTTGTTATTCTCCTCTTAGCATCTCTTTATCATAATTATGATGTTTATGAGAGTATCATCCATTTCATTATGTTTGTCACTCTTCATGTTTCACTTACCTATGCTATTGTAAGATTTACTGATACTAGTCTTCCTCATTTCAAAAATTTCATTAAAGATTTATGTGGCGAACTTATTACTCTTTTGGATTATGTGAAGAATTTGGTAGATGATACACCATCTCCTAGTCTTCCTAATCCTAATCATATAATCCCTAATCTAGTTCCTAATATTCCTAATCCTAATTCGATTCCTAATATTCATAATATACCTAATTCTCCATCTTCTATTCCTAGTTCTTCCCATACTTATGATGAGGTTCAAACTATGGTTCATGATGCAGATGTGCAAGAATTCTTGGATTTACCTTCCCCTTCTTATCTGATCCAAGAAGATATTAAAGGGAAGAGAAAAGAAACTTCTTCTAAACCTATTATTCCACCTTATACGACCTTTACTCATGAACACAATAAACAATCACCTCCCATAGAATCTTTACATGATATGAACACTACGGGATATAATATGATGGCTAAACAAGGTTATAAGGCTTTAGGGCTTGGTGTTAATGGGCATGGTATTAAGTATCTGATTCATATATCCCCTAAACATACCTCTGAGATTAAGTATATCCAGTATTAAGTATTGACTAGGAGGGGCCTGAACCCCCAACATACCTCTGAGATATTCAAAGGTATCTTTTGGTAGTGGCTTTGTGAAGATGTCTGCAATCTACTCTTTTGTACTGATATATTCTAATTTGATTTCCTTTTGTGCCACCTTGTCTCTCAAGAAGTGATACTTAATTGAGATATGTTTAGTTTTGGAATGCATCACTAGATTCTTTGACATGTTTACTGTACTGGTGTTATCACAATGGATAACCACAAGTTCTTCAAAAATTATTCCAATGTCTGTCAGCATTTGTTTCATCCAAATAATTTGAGTGTAGTTTATAGCAGTAGAAACATACTATAATTCAACAATAGACTATTCTATACAATATTGTTTCTTGCTTAGCTAAGAAACCAACTTTTTCCTAAGGAAAAATGCACCGCCACTGGTACTTTTTCTATCATCAATATTTCCAGCCCAATCAACATCAGTATAAGCATGAAGTTCAAAGCTATCATTTCTGTCATACCATAAACCATAGTCTATGGTTCCTCTGAGATACCTCAATATCCTTTTCACAGCAGCTAGATGTGTCTCTTTGGGTTTTGCCTGATATCTAGCCACAATTCCAACAACATTAGCAATATCCAATAGTTAATGAGCATGGTATTAAGTATCTAGTTCATATATCCCCTAAACAAGATATGCGTGGTCTTGGTTGTTCATAATCTCAATTTAAGGTGGTTGATTTTTATCATCCTCCTCCTCTTCATGTTCTTCTTCCAACACCTACCTTAGATTAGCCTGATACTCCTCAAGATGTGGCTAAGAAGGTGTATGTTCAGTTAATAAATTCCAAGAAAGAAATATTTAAACCTATGTTGAAAGATGCTCTATCCAAGTACAAATGTCCTTTTCATTACACTAATACACATTTACTTGTTGATTGTGTTCATTTCAAGTTATATGTTAGAGAAAGAGCTTCTTTAGGAATTATAACCCACTCTCGTGCGGTTTTACAATTCCTTCATAACTTTGATAAGGGGCATCCCCTTGACTCTTCCATAATATAGATCTTTTATCCTCTTCTCTCATGACTGGGTGGGAAGAGGTATTTCATCTAGTCTTCTAGGATCCATTATGCTCTTAGCATATATTTTTTCTTGAGCTTAATTTGTATTCTTTCTATCTTTCCTCCCTATGGTTTTGTATTATGTTTATAATCATCCATAGATTCTATTTTAATATTCAAGATATATTTTCTAAAGATATTTTTTGCAAAGGTATCTCTTTCTTTCATCTCTGGGGGGCAAGGTATTCCTTCTTTCTCTTTGTCTAGGGATCTTCTTTCCTTAGCTTAGTGGCATTTGTTTATTTTGCAACATTATTTCATTATACTGACTAAGGTTTTGGCTATGGATATCCTTTTATGTGAGAGGATGTTGTCCTAGGTCATCACCTCTTCTTTATTCTGCAAATTATGTTCTTCATAAATTCTTGCCCTGGCTCTAGGGTTAGAGTTTGATTCCTTTGTTCAAAGATTCTTCTTCCTCTTGATTACAAGGGGGCCAGATGATTGAATCTTTGTTTCTCTTTGAAAGACAATATTTTATCTAAAAGAACTCATCTATGGTGGGGGTCTTGTTGATAAGATCTCTTTCTTTGAGGATCCCTTTTCCATAAGCAATGCATCCTTTTCATGATTATCTATGCTCTTATATGTAAGGGAAAATACCCTTCACTAAGAATATAGTGCACATTGTTGTTAACATGATATCTACTTACTTTGTGAAGTAGGTATCCTCCTTCTCTTCCTTATCATGTCTAGTAGACAACCATGATAAGGAGGGGGGCATATATAGGGTCTCCCTCATGCCGCATTTTTCAAATTCAATATGCTAAATCCTTTGAAGGTAAGGCACATAAGTTGCTAAATCCAAAAGAGACACACATTTTTCAAATTGAATATGCTAAATCCTCTGAAGGTAACACACATAAGTTGCTAAATCATGAAGTGACACAAATTTTTTAATTTTCAATATGCTAAATCCTCGAAAGGTAACACACATAAGTTGCTAAATCCTGAAGAGACACACATTTTATAGTGATGCAAGAATGTGGATCTATGGGTATTTTAAAAGCCACCAGAAGACACATTACAACTACAAAGCATAGTTTTTGGGTGAACTATCAGGTTTTGCTACCTGTTGGGCTCTCCCTCCTTGGTGATTCAAGGTAAGGTGGGCATCTTACTAGGTGAGGTAATCACTTTCTCTTTTATCTCTTTTCGCTTTCATGCTAGTAGGATTAGATCATGAAGCTATGTTATTTATAGTGTTTCTCTTGTCTTTCTTATGTAATCATTTATGCTTTTATGATAGCTTTCCAAATATGATATTAGTATAGGAAGCATTTCTTAGCAAGGTTTCCTTTGCTAATTGATTTGGGTTTGTTTTTGTACTAACCCCTCTTTTTGTATCTTTTATTTTTTTTTTCTTTGTTTTCGTACCCTCGTGCGTGTATGTTGAGTTAGAATCCTTAGCTTGGGGGCTTGTGTCCTTAGCTAAGTGATATTCTATCTCATTGTGAATCCACTTGGATCTTTCTTCTCCTTTACCAAGAGTTTGTAATGAATCCATACTCTTGCTAAAGTGGGGGATAAATGTATCGTTGAAAAATGGAAGCACTTCCATTTACAACTGGTTTAGCCCTTTGAGTAGGTGGTTTGGGGTCATGTTAGATGCTTTCATGGAATCTCTGGCTTGGATCTTGTTTTTCTCCCTATTCTGCCCCTTTCTCCACCTCTTTCCAGTATGTTTCTGGCATCCTAACCTGAAACCCTAAGATTCTTGACCTCAGGATCAAGGTCGACCTTGACCCTGACCTAGGTCAAGGTTGACCTCAACCTTGACCTAGGTCAGAATTGACCTTGACCCTGACCTTGGGTCTAGATTTCAAAATCCAGAAGTTTCTGGATGTCAGGTTTTAGAAAGTTTTATTTCTCACTTCCGGGTCGACTGTTTTGGATTTCAGAACGGTAAAATCTTAAATTATATTTAATCTAGGTCTATTTCTAAGGGTTAAGGTTTAAATGGAAATTTAATTCTCCTATGTTGGCCTCTCTAGAAGTTTGTGCCCTAGACTAGTATAAAAGGAAGCCTTCCTCTCTCATTTCAATCCATCTATCATCTCCATCTCAAGTAAGCACTCCATCTTTCAATCAAATGATCAAGTGTGAAATCAATCCATCTTTAAAGCAAGCATTCTCAATCAAGGAAGAATTCAAGCCAACATCTACATTCGAGCATTCAAGTTCTTCATTGAAGATCAAGGATTCAAGTAGTCAAGCCTTCGGAGGGATTTGGTTCAAGTATTCAATATTCATCATTCAAAACCTAGATCTAGCCATCACGGTGGTGTGATCTTCCTTCAAGATCCTTTGTTCATCTTCAAGATCTATTCTTTCTCCCTTCAAGGTGGATTCCAAGCATACAATCATGGAGGTTTTGATTTACATTTGTTAGTGTTGATTCTAAGCTTTCATATCAACATACTTGTTTACATTCCAAATACAATTGCATATCTATAGAATATCATAGCTTCATTGTTAGATCTACTTCTACTACTTGCTAGCATTCTCTATTTAAATTCCATTTTAAGGTTGATTCTAAATCGGGGTTTGACCAAGGGAAACCCCTCATCCAAATAATAAAACCTTTTTTCTTGCAAGTACAGGTGTGGGACAATGAATCATAGATCAGATCTAAGTACCCTTTTTGGTGAACTTTTGGGATCTATGAACATATTTTCCATCGGAATAGTGTAGGTCAAGGTCAACATAAAGGGGTGAGATTGTGCCCCAGGGTAAGAGCTTACCCCTTTTTTGGGTCAAGGTTGACCTTTCTCAGAAAGACAAAAGGTTTTTGGGTTTTCTCTATTTTTGTGTTTCCAGGCCAAATCCGGTTGCAGAATTTCATGAAACTGAGTACAAACACTAGAAAATAGTGATTTTTGAATTTTCTTCTTTTCAAGATAAGAATTTATGTTTTATTAAGTTTTTTATGTCCACAACATTTTCCACACACCACATATACACAAAAATCACTCACACATTAAATATATATATAAAAATATATCATAGATATATTTTTATATCTTACAACAAGATACTATTTCCATGTACAAACAATATAGCTGAATATGAGGCATTGGTTATCAGCATCAAATTAGCATTGGAATGGAAGGTGAAAGAATTGTAGATATTTGGAGATTCTCTATTGGTCATTAATTAGATAAATGATGAGTATCAAACCAAATATTATAAGTTGATACCCTACAAAAATATGATAGAAGATCTCAAGAATTACTTCACATTGATACCATTTGAACAAGTCCTGAGAGATAAGAACAAAGTAGCAGATTCAATGGCTACATTAGCTTCACTTCTCCAAATGCTGGATCAAAGTGCCAACTATGAATTCTTGGTAGAAGAAGTCAGACAAACCTGCATTTGACCCCTCCCATCCCCACACCATTTTCCTATTAGTGGGAGATGAATCACCTTGGTATGGATCCATTTATATATACCTAAAAGACCAACCTTTACCCATGGACCAAACCCAAAACCAAAAGAAAAGTTTCATAAAACAAGCCTCTCGTTACACCCTTGTATTTGACACATTGTATCATAAAAGTATAGACAAAATGCTTTTAAGGTGTTTAGAGAAGGAGGAATCAACATTCTAATGGTTTAACCCTAGCAAAGAAACTTCTTAGGATAGGATATTATTGGCCTACTATGGAGAAAGATGCTTGTTACTTTGCAAAGACTTGTCAGAAATGTCAATACCATGGGAACCTAATTCATGTTCCATCTCAAGAACTACATCCAATGAATACACCTTGGCCCCTTTATCAATGGGGGTTAGAATTAATAGGGATGATTTATCCACCATCATCAAATGGTCATAAGTTCATCATTACAACAATAAAATATTTTACCAAATGGGTAGAAGCTATGTTATTATGCACTGCCATAGGAAAGAAAATTTCCATGTTCATATTAAACCACATAATTTGTAGGTATGGTGTACCTCAAGCCATCATAATTGATAATGAAAAACATTTCAAGAACAAGGACTTGAAAGAACTATGTACAAAATTCCATGTGGTACATCACTCATCTTCAAAATATTACCCACAAGGTAATGGAAAAGAAGAAGCCACAAACAAAAACATCTTTAAAATATTGAAGAGAACAGTGGATAATTCAAGTAGAGATTGGAACATTCAAATAAACCCTACCTTATGGGCTTATAGAACAAGTATCAAAATGCCAATCAGAGATACACCATTCTCACTAGTTTATGGAGCTAAAGCAGTTTTGCCTTTGGAGGTAGAAATCTCATCTTTGAGAGTCTCCCTACATGGATTGCTAAGTAAAGATGACTATAGGGTTTCTAGGTTACAAGAATTGGAGATACTAGATTAAAGACAACAACAAGCCTTTGACCATTTAAAAGTGTATTAGAATCGAATGTAAAGGAACTACAACAAGCACATCAAACCAAGGACATTCCAAATAGGTGATCTAGTTTTATGAGAAAACCCTAAAAATCAAGCAGAAAGAGAGAAGAAAGGGAAATGGGAAGCAAACTGGTTAGGACGTGCTTTTTTGATCACCTCTTCTTTTGGAACTAGTACTTACAAGCTAGTTGATTGTGAGGGAGAAGACTTGCCAGAACCCATCAATAGTATACACCTGAAAAGATTCTACACATAAAGAAGATGAAAGGCTATAAAGAAAAAGAGTATCAAAAAATCAGATGAGGGAGCATCTATTTATTGTACATATTCAAAAGAGATCCCGAAAAATCCAAAAACAATGAAAAAGAAAAAAGAAAAGAAAAGAAATCAGAAATGCAGAAAAGATAAAAAATAGTGGAAAATAGAGCATGAAGAAAACTAAAAACATTCAGAAATGATCCTCAAAAAGATGTTGTCTTGGTGAAAACCTAGAAAATAGGCACCTTGGTAGCAAAAAAGGAAAAAGATTGAAAAGAAAAAGAGAAAATCAATTCAATCAGTGAGAACTTGGTAAACATGTGCCATTGAAAGTCCAAGTCAGTCTCATGCCTAGTCGCCATCCTTGTAAATATTGCATTCGCCAACATTTGTATATATTACATAATATAACCCCACAGTTGCATTTTCAAGTACCTAAAGATTTCATCACAAATTTGAAAAATGTCCCAAGTCCAACAAATGCCACAACATAGAACTGGGGGAAAATATATCATATAAGAGAGAAGGATTCATCAAAACAAACATCATTGACACAAAATCAATTCATCAAAACACAAGTGAAACACTTACACGATCAAATCCCAATTCAAACTTCAAAATCGAACACATGCAAAATTTTGATCCAATATCTCACAAAGACCTTACATTTATCAGGATTAAAAATATGAAATGGATAGAAGTATACTTGGAATATGGGTTTGAAAAATAGCACACTGTTTTTCTAACTAATGATTTGATTGATGAAATCATGTCTTTCTAGAAAATCGATGAAGTCTTGAGCCAGATAGGCAATACTGAAAGCATGATATTTTATTGGTTTCTGAATGAGTGTCTTAAGATCAAGGTTTTAAAGTATGTATCATTTGTCTAAAGACATGATCATCAAAGAATCATAGAGGACATGTACATAGGGAAAAATTGAGATCTTTGTTTGTTTACGCAACAAGATACCTTGGATATTTTGATGTTAAATATCATAATATCAAAATCCACTTGCAACATTGAATCCGACCAAAGAGGTATTCATACTTTCATGATTGAATCCAATCAGTGATAGTTGTTCCAAGAATGGGAATGCAACATGGAAAGGGAAAATGTATTCATATCACCATGTTTGAATCAGTGATGGTTGTACTAATTGCAGGTCTCAAAATTTCTCAATGATGAATATAAGCTCCTAATTTGTGAATAGTGACATCTAGCTACATCCATACTAGATTAAATGCATTTAAGTTGTTTATTATTCTTAGTTCAAAACCTGATTTGAAAAGAGAAAAGAGGGGGTGGAGTTAAATCAAAATCAAAATCAAACGTTCATCAAAAACCTTATGTGATAGAGTGTGTTGGAAATCAAAAATCAAAATCAAAGGTGCATTGTATTAGATTAATTGCATTTTATTTATACATTTAGATTCATTCATCAACTTAGCATCTATATTTGTTTTAGATCCTTATATTCAATTGCATTAAGTTCATTTAAAATTTCATTGCATTAGTTTTCCATCAATTTAATTCACACCATTTCATTGCATTAATCATTTTAGTTCGGATCAGGAGGTTATTACATTTCACTTGCATTAAGTTCATTCTAAACATTGCATTTAATTTTCTTCTCATTAGTACATTGCATTTTTCATTCAGGTGCATTCATTAAGGTTTGGTGCATTTAAAATTTGAATTATATTCAAAATATAAGTGTATTAGGTCATTCATTTTCATTAGGATCACCATCAATCATTATATTACTAGGTGATTTTATCAAATCATTATCATTAAGCATCCATTTATCATTAATTACATCCATCTATCATGACATTAATCATTAAACTCACTAAATCCATACATTAAATCATATAAGTAAATTAAAGTCCATCCATTACTTTTACATCTCATTAATCATCCATCACATTACATTGCATTACATCATCCATAATATCATATAAATGCATCCATAAACATCATTACATAGCATTGATCATGAAGTCATTAAAACCATTAAATATTCATCATTACACATCATTAAACAATAAAACATGTATTAAATGCATCCATCTACTCTATGTCATAAATAAGATATCCACATTTGTATCAAAACATAACATGTGCATTCATATCATAAACTACATCTAAAAAGCATAAAAACATAGCATATCGAGATAAATCATATAAATCTGCATATCATATAAATCACCTGCAAAGAAGTCCAACACATAATGACATCATATAATGTAAACCTATCAAAGAAAATAAAGTCCATGGTATCATTAATGTCCATCATCAATATGTGAATCAGAGTCCAACAAACATGAAAAGCATCGATCATAAATAACATCATCTGATAAGGAATATAAGTATGATGTCTCGATATTACAAATCATAATGTACATTAAAAGAATGGCTCATCATATATATCAACTTCCAAAACTACCTGCACCATCAGTTTCAAGACCTATATCAGGACCTCGGGTAGAGCTCACTTGTAGCCCATGCTAACTCGTAGTAGCCATAAATGTCTACATCATGGTACTAAGCTGCGTAACCTAATGTTTGATCTCTAACACCTTAGACTATAAAGACCAAACATCAGAGGCCAATGCTAGTGTAGGAGGAGAATGTGTTGGTACCTGTGCAGGAGGAGCCTATAGAGGAGCCTTTAGAGGAGGACCCTGTGGGGAGGAGCCATAGAAGATGGAATGGAAGAAGATTGAATAGAAGAAGAAGATGGAAGAGATGAAGAAGATGGAAGGTGAGTAGAAGGAAGAGGCCCCTATGGAGGAGGAGGTGTCAGAGGTGCCTGTGCCAATCCACTAGAATCTCGGTGACCTACGCATCTAAATTTGCAACAACCCATGCACCAACTTACCTATATATCTAAAATCTATGCTGGCCCCATCTAGCCAATCTATCCACACCAACCTAATGTAGAGTTTTGTAGGGACCACCTTGGACCCCAACCCATCCACCTCTCATACGGACTCCACCTATGGTAGGTGTGGGGACCATAATCACAGGAATGGAAAATCTATCACCTCATCCTGCTCTACCTTCTTGTCATCCTTGATGACCCTGTCTTCCACTACCACTACCATCACCGCCATCATCATAAGACCACTCATCAATCCCAAACACTAGCTCTGCAGGATCTATAAACCTAGGAAATGGGTTCTATAAGAGGCACTGGGCGTAATCATCAGTCATAATGGCATCAAAAGTATGCTCCCTCATATCCCATGCTAGGTGAGGAAGCTACAGTAGATCATCCCGTGTTGTCCAATAGTCTATCTAAGGACCCCAAAGGGATCTCTCAACCTGTACTCAAGCATATAAGGCCAACCCCTATGGTATCCCCCATGGCTGGCGAACTATCATAGAACCCTATGGAAACATAATCTCTCAATAATCAAGGGAGTCTTCCCTATCATCCATCAAGGCATGCACATATATGGAAGATCATATGCATCCTCAGGCCATGGCTCACATCCCAGATATGGTCTCTAGACCACCTGATCTATATCATTAATAACATGTCTCCAATAATCCACCTTGCCTAGGAGGGCCTAAACAACCATCCCTTTGTAGATAAAATCAAAAGGATACCCTGCATCTTGATGTCAAACCACAATAGGTTGAGTCATAGGAATATGCTCCCAAGTCCAGAGCTATAGTAATACTAGTCTAGCAAAAAGAGTAGCACCGCACCGTTATACTATGTCGTGCATCTCGTGATTTAGCTAGGCTAGAAAACATGAGCCCCAATCAAATCTATGAGGATGGGCGATCATATGCTCTAGTATCCTGCCCTAACTGAAAGAAAAACCATGTCCTCACCAATCTAGAACCAAACACATGCCAAATAGAAACCCTAGTACTGCTAGAAGTACTAGAAATAAAGGAAATTATGCCCATAAGATGCTCTCATCTCTAGTAGTGGGGTCACCAAAGATACATCTATGGACTGTGCCATCGTAGACGTGATCATAGTAAAATATCTCCCCATGGGTAGAGATCCTTAGCAATTGATAAACATTCTTGGGGGTGATAGTCATCTCCCCCATCGGTAGGTGGAACATGTTATGGTCAAAGTGCCAACACTCTACCATAGCTGTAAGGAGACCTATATTCACTCGGAATTGAGGGAAAGAAAGAAAGAAGGATAATCTACATTAACCAATCAACTGGCGCTACAACTCACTATGGTCATCAATCATGTCAAAGGGTAATGGAAACAAACCTTAGACAACTAGCTTCTGAAGGTGATGTTAGAGTAAAGAATTAATTTAATTACATTGATTAAATTAACTTTTCTACCTCTTAAGATTTCACTTTATGCACTTGCATTAGTCATTTAATAATTAAATCTAATTATTAAATGCCTATTTACCTATTAGGGTTTTCCATTAGGTTTTTTGATCCCCTTATATAAGGATTGATCTATTGTATATTTTTATTTATTCTTTTAGCTGATAATAAAAACTTTCATATTGTCAGAGAAAAACCCTTGTTTGTTTCCTACATATTTCTTCCTTGTGACAGGATTTTGCATGCAGGTTTCTTGGGCTTAATAGATTTGTTTTTCATCAAATCTTACATGGTATCAGAGTTGGATCTACTGTATCTTGTTCATGCTTGAAAAAAAAAGGAGCAAAGGTTTGATAGAAGAAATTTGAGATTTTTTGGCTAATTTGAGAGGTTTTGGGTGTCCTTCCCAGCACCGTTTATAGTGGTGTCCTTCCTAGTGTCATTTACCAGACCTACATCTTATTCCTCTGACTGTCATGCATGAGCCAATGTGTGTGTTGGAAGATTTGAAAAGGTAGAACTTCAAACCCTCGCAGGAACCATACCTTGACTTGCATGCTTTTTTACCTACAATTGCTATCCAAATCTATGGATATTTTCATCAAAAATATTCAAAGGTACACATGATTCTCATTTGAATCTTTTTTTATCTCTCATTGTAAGCAATATTTTCTAGCTTCTAGGGTTCAGTTTATTGAATTGTGGGGGGTTTTTTATTTCTTCTTTTCTATAATTTAATTCAGTAAACTTGAAATTATATCAAAATAAAACCCCTTCTAAAAATATGGCCGAGACCTCTTCTTGTCTACTAGACCTTCTGACCCTTCATAACTATCACACATGGAAATCCCTAATGACATGACTTCTCTGGTCAAAAGGGTTGTGGTCTTGTTTAGACATAGCGAAACCATTTTTACAGAGGCCTTTCAAGGTCATGCAACATAGGAACAAGATGGATGAGGAAATGAGGTTGATTGCTTTACATGTATCAGAAAGTCTACAGTTTCATCTTGATGGGTGCAATACCCCTCTAGCTATGTGGACGAAGCTTAAGACCTTGTTTGGTACAATGAATGATTTCAAGTCACTTTAGATTGAGGTAGAGATTACCTTTCTTGTACCAGATCATTTTCCATCTATTGAGGACTTCTTGATGAAGTTCAAGCAAAAGAGGTCTTTATTACAGGGATGTGGAAAGACTAAGAATGACATAGAGTGTATCTACCTAATTCTATCAAAGCTTCGGGGAAAATTTTAGATTTTCTCTTCCACCTTCCACTCTACCATGGAGACATTGGGTCAAAGATTCTAGATACCCACTTTTGAGGTGTTATGTGATTGGCTAAGTAGAGAGTAGGCCAAGCTCACACAGTTGGATTCTTTATCTGGAACTAATAACCAAGATTTGGTTTCTCAGACTTCTAAGGGGATACATAAGAAAAAGCCCAAAACAAATTTAGTTGGTAGTGAGTATTCCTCCAAGCCACCTCAGAGAACAAAGTCTAATAAATTGACTCCTAAGGGTAAATCTTCTAAGTCTGGTGAGTCTTCCTCCAAGACTAAGAATTTTAGAGGTGAACCTTGCAATTTTTGTGGCAAGGGCATCTATTTTCCAAGTGTTGGAAACATCTTGAGGCTCTAAAGGAAGAATTGCAACAACATAGTATTGCTTCTCCACAACCTCTACCTACTCCCAAAAGGAAAGGCCATGCTCTTTCTGCATGACCATTATCTTCCACTACTACATTGATCATTGATTTAGGTGCTTCACACCATATGACACACATACCTAGTTAGGTTACCTCACTTTCTCAGAGTGCTACTACACATATTGTAGTTGGTGACTCAGCACAAATTTTAGTTACAGGTTCTGGTACTATTTCATTGGATGCTGGCTCTCTACAGGATGTTCTTTTGGTTCCTTCAATTTCTACGAACCTACTATCTGTCTATCAGATTTTCCATTCTGGTTCTGGTAAGATAGTTGAGTTCTCACCACATGATGTAGTTATTCAACACCTCCATGATCCTAATTTTGTTGTTGCTACTGGGAGTGTTGATTCAGAGTCTCACTTATACAGGTTTTATGGCTTTGAGATCACCAATTATATATGTGTTTCTCTTGTTGCTCATGTAGACACAGTGAGAAAGCTTTGGCATGAGCATTTTGGCTATGTCAACTACATATATCTACAACATATCAATACACAAGACTTAATGATTGGGCTTCCTTAGATCTCTTTCACTGATGGTGTTTGTCAAGGTTGTGCACTTGGAAAACATCATAGAGATCCAGTTCTGAAAGGTAGATCCTCATGGGCTAAGGCACCATTGGAGTTAATACATAGTGATCTCATGTCATTTCCCACTCCTTTTTTTTGGTGCTTGTTATGTACTCACCTTTATTGATGACTTCTCTAGATGCACATGGGTGTACTTCTTGAAGTACAAGTCTAATGTCTTTGATTCATTTCAAGTCTTTAAGACATTTGTGGAGAAGCAGTATGGTCTTTCTGTTAGGTGGATACATAGAGACAATGGGGGGGAATATGTGAATCAATCTTTTCATGATTTTTGTACTAAGTAGGGTATATTGCATCAACTGACATTTCCCCATACCCCTCAGCTAAATGGTGTTGCTAAGAGAAAGAATATGAAAATTGTAGGAGATGGCCAATTGTATGATACAGTATCAAGATATGAAACCTTTCTTTTGGGAAGAGGTAGTGAATTGTTCCAACTACATTCAAAATCAAATTCCTCATAAGGCATTATGACATTTGACTCATGAGGAGGTTTAGTCCCATGTCAAGCCTGATGTTTCTATATTTTGAGTGTTTGGTAGTGAGGCTTGGGCATTTATTCTAGATGCTTAGAGGAAAGCCATGGAGAGGAAGAGATGATCACTGATATTTTTTGGCTACTATGAGGATATGAAGGTGTATAGGTTGTTTGATCTTGATTCTAGAGAGGTCTTGTTTTGGCGAGATGTCCAATTTGATGAGCGATATCCTTAGATGGAGCCTCCATCACTAGCTTCTCCCTCATTGCCTAGTACTTCCTCTTCTCCTCTTTAGGATTCTATATCCTCTAAGGATGATTTAGATGATGATCCACCTTCCCCTCCTCCACTAAATATTCTGTGAGTTCCTAAGTGGGCTTGGGATACTATCAGTGCTGCTAGTTCTTTGGCGGGAGATCCTTTAGATACCCGTTGTACTTGTGCTTAATGATCTGCTACTGGTATTTTGAGTTGTTCTATTTTAGATGATCCTCAAATGTTTTTAGAGGTGAGAAGACATCCTAAGTGGGATAGGGCTATGGATGAGGAGTACTCTTCTTTGATGAAGAATCACACTTGGGATCTTTCTACTCTTCTGAAAGGAAGAAAGCCGGTTCGGTGCAAGAGGGTGTACCATACCAAGTATGTTGCAGATGGTTTTATTGATCTCTATAAGGCACATCTTTTTGTGAAGGGATTTTCACAAGTTGAGGGTATTGATTACTCTGAGACCCTTTCTCTCATCACCAAGATGAATTCTATTCACCTGGTACTTTCTCTTGCAGCTTCATAGGGTTGGACAGTGTATCAGATGGATGTGAAGAGTGCATTCTTGCATGGGGATCTACATGAGGAGATCTATATGGAATAGCCTCAAGGTTTTGTGTAGGACTCTTCTCTTGTGTGTAGACTTTGGAGTTCATCATATGGTCTCAAATAAGCCCCTCGGGCTTGGTATGAGAAGATGGACTTTCTTGCTAGCCTCACACTTCACCCGCTATCATTCTGATCCTACAGTGTACATTCAACATCATGGGGTTGATCTTGTGATAATTTTGTTATAAGTTGATGATCTCATCATTACAGGTAGCTCATCTTCTATGATTTAGAGTGTTTAGAGAGCATTGATGGAGTAGTTTGAGATGACAGATCTTGGAATTTGCACTACTTTTTGGGCCTACAGATTATTCAGCCTTCAGATGGGATTTCCATACACCAACAGAAGTATGATCTTGACATGCTTTAGAGATTCAACATGCTTGATTGTAAGCCTGATCACACACCCTTTTAGTCAGGTGTTCTTTTGTCTACCACTTTCTCTACTCCTTCAATGGAATCCACCTTATACAGACAACTTGTGGCTAGTTTGTTGTACCTGGCACACACTCATCCTAACATTTCCTTTGCAGTTGGCATTGTCTCTTGATTCTCCCATAGTTCTCATGAGAGTTATTGGAAAGCTTCCAAATGTATTTTGAGTTACATTCGGGGCACTACTTCATATGACATTCACTATACATTAGGATATCCTCACATTTTAGGTTTCATAGATGCCAATTGGAGTGGTGATATAGATGGTCGAAAGTCTACTTCTGGCTTTGTTTTTTTTCTTGGTTATGGTCCTATCACATGGTCTTGTAAGAAGCAGACTACTGTTGCATTATCATCTATAGAGGCAGAGTATCGATCAGTTGTGCTAGCTAGTCAGGAGGTTTTATGGCTTCAACAATTGATGACAAAGTTTGGGTTTCCTCCTGATAGTCCCACTCTTCTTTGGTGTGACAATCAAAGTGCCATTCATATTTCTCGAAATCCAGTTGAGCATCAATGGACCAAGCACATTGAGATCCATATGCATTTCATTAGGCAACTGATTCAGGATGGTTCTCTAAGCTTGGAGTATGTTCCCAATTTAGAAAAGGTTGCTAACATCTTCACTAAGCCTTTTGCATCCCCACGATATCTTCAACTACATTCTATACTTGGCATGAAGGAAGTTGTCCTTGGGGGGTCTCATTGAGGCCTACCTTCCTTTCTTTTTTTCCGCTTTCCACATCTTTCTATGTCTTTTTGGAGGAGGTTTTTTCCCATGTGGTTTTCCCTATTTCTCTATTTCATAGAGATTTGGTTGTGATTGGCTACCTCATCAAGCCATGTTGTCGAGACCCAAATTTGCATTCAACATTGTAGTTCCTTTGTTTCTTTCTTGCATTGTTTGTAGCTACATTGTTGCTCATCTTAAGGGGGGTGTTAGAGTAAAGAAATAATTTAATTACATAGATTAAATTAACTTTATTACCTCTTAAGATTTCAATTTATGCACTTGCATTAGTCATTTAATAATTAAATCTAATTATTAAATACCTATTTACCTATTAGGGTTTCCCATTAGGTTTTTTGATCTCCTTCTATAAGGATTGATCCATTGTATATTTTTATTTATTATTTTGGTTGATTATCAAAACTTTCATATTGTCAAAGAAAAACCCTTGTTTGTTTCCTATAGATTTCTTCCTTGTGATAGGTTTTTGCATGTAGGTTTCTTGGGCTTAATAGATTTGTTTTTCATCAAATCTTAGAGCTGAGCCTACAAAACCAAGTTTAAACACATCAAAAATTGAAATCATCACATATTGGATAATCATAAGTTAATCGACCAATCAAAATAAAATCAAACCACAATCAATTTTACCGATTCTATTTAGAGAGGACAGAAAATTCATCACAATCGACCATCTAAATCAAGATTGACAATCAAAATTCAATATCAAGTAACTCAAATTGACATCAAATGACTTTTTTTAAACATGACTCAACCCCTAAGTCAATCGACCTAATCGACGACTTCAGACAAACTGAAAAATTGACTGAAAGGTCCAATTTTTTTGTCAAACAGGGTATACATGCTATTTCATGGCTTAAATGCCTAGAAACTCAAAAGAATAGCTAAAAACATCAAAAGGGAAAGAAAAACTATCAAAAGTGCAAAAAAAACTTAAAATCACTATAGGAATTAGTGCACGCTACATGATTCCCCTATACACACTGCTAAACAAGTCAAAAGCGCAATCAAAATTGAAAGCACAATAGAAAGTTGTAAGGGCAAAATCTTGCCCTAGGTTTTATGCTAAGATGTGTAGCGGCAAGCATTGGATGTGCTATGGAAAACCACGCATGCACTGAAACATATTTGTACATGTGGCTAAAATGCGTACGTGAATGCGCAACCAAAATTAAAAAATAAAAAATATAGGGTTTTTACTAGAAAAATTCACTTTTTTCAAAATTAAATGTAGAAATCGAACAAAGTAAGTTGCCAGGGGTACATACTGGAGGTCCATACCCAGGTGAGCACTAGTACTGTCAACCTTGCTCAAATCTATGCTCTCAAATTAGGATCACCATCGTAGAAGGCTTAGAGGGTCAGAGTGAGAAAGTAAAAGTGGAGGGTTAAAATGAATAGTGAAGATGACCTTTTACCCCTATATATAGCTCTTTTTAACCTAAAAAGGGGCACTTTTGACCAGAAAATGAACCGGGACCCAAATTTAACACCTATTGAGCCAAATCAGGGGCATTTGTCATCACAACATTGAAAATTTCTTATCAAAAATGAAAATGAAATTAACACTTTATTGAATTATATTTCAATGCAAGCAAACAAAAATGCAACATCATTTACTAAAATCAAATTTTGTTTCATTTTCAAGGGGGCATACACTCAGATTCTATCAGGGACATCATCGACTTAATCAAATTAGGGACATAATCTTTTAATATAAAAATTTTCATTAATAAATCAAGTCGGGTATTAAAATATCGAATCAAGTATCATATCAATGATCCATCATCAAATTGACTATTAAGGACCTCAATCGATCAGAATCTCATTAATCCTATTATCGTCTATCTACATCTTTTATCAACATCGAATCGAGCATTAATTAAATCAATGAATCTACATCAAAACAATTAGGACATTCTTTGAACTGTTACGCTTCGCACATCGATTCAAAGAGGGGCATTTGTAATCACCCAAAAATGGTCAGGACTAAATCATGTGGGCAACTAAGGAAAAATCAAAGAAATACATAAAAATTAAGCTAAAATCAAAGCATAATTGCAATCAAGCCAAAATCCAATTTTAATTGAAAATGAAAAGCCCATAAATCAATTTAAATCAAATAAATCAAGTTAAATTAATTTATTGTATAGTTTAAATTAAATT
Organism: Chamaecyparis obtusa; assembly: GCA_027943335.1. NCBI lineage: Eukaryota > Viridiplantae > Streptophyta > Pinopsida > Cupressales > Cupressaceae > Chamaecyparis > Chamaecyparis obtusa. Next base: position 1,078,377 of record BSBK01000092.1, read on the forward strand.
AAACTAAATCAAATTAACCCATTCAAGGGGTATACATGGCTAAACAAAATCAATTTAATTCAATTATTAAATCCTTATTTTCCATCACCCACCACATGGGAGGAAAGTGCCTCAACTAATGAGAATTAAGGATCAAGCTCAAATTGAATCTCAATCACACATAAGGTGAGAGCATCTTGGCCACTCATTTTGTCCCTTTTTTCCCAAGCTTTGAGGAAAAACCATTTAAATTGTCCCTAAAGGTGGAACCATGGACTTAACCTTAATCCAACCATGATCAACTCAACTCCACCCCCTACACTTGCCAAAATCTATAAAAGCAAGGCATAAATCCATAGAAAGGATCCAAAAATCTGAGAATTGCATCAAACCTCTCAAGATTTTGAGCATAGCTTCAATTTTGAATTCACTTAATTAGCTTAATATCATATCATTTTCTCATTTTAAGGCTACCACTAATGGAGGCTTACTGAGAGCTTATCATTATCTTACTTAAATAAATATCCATAGAGCATTTATTGGTTTTATTTACATTCAATAGCTCACTAATTATAGTATTTAGACTATTTTATTCATTTATTGTCAAGCTAACTCTATGAAGGTACTTTTGCTAGTACACAAAATGTTTTTTTTTAAAAATTAGTTATAATTTTAGGTTAAAAGAATCGATTCCTTATGGGTTCCCTGGTAGGGACATTACATTTTTGTTATCAGAGCCTTGGTTGCTACACTAGGAGCTTAGGGTCAATTTACATTTAAAACTTAATCTCTTCAACACATTGAATGATCATTTAAAACTAGTTACCTAAAACTTATGTTGCACCACTCTTCTAGGATGCCTCCCATCACCCGCAGAAGAGCTAAGGATATATTTCAAGAATCTTTCTCAAAATGTCACCTAGAGAGTTCCCATGGGGAATATGAGGGAGAATGAAGTCAAGACAACCATAGGGATGTGATTAAAAGTAATGACTCGAAAGGAGCCCAACTTAGACAAATTATGCAAAAAATCTACATAGACTTGACAACCTAGAAAACATAGTCAAATTTGAGGAAGGGAACCAATCTCATCACCAAGACAAGGAAAGGGATAGAAGCCCTAGGAGAAGGAAAGCTATGCTAGAATCTGAGGACAAAGATACCTCAAGAGATGTTTGTCTATGCACCCCTTTATCAGTAATGTCAAGGTTAGATGTGACATTATGAATTTGAGAAAATTTACATCTACATGGTGGTGCATAGAAGAAGACAAACTTCAAGTAACCATTAACACCATTTCTTGGGAATTGTTCCTAGAGATCTTTAAGGATCGATTCATGTCTGATCAATGGAGACAGGGAAGGGAAAAATATTTTCACCACCTTAGACAAGCCAACATGATAGTGGAAAAATATAAAAGGAAATTATATGAACTTAATCCTTTCTTAGGTTATAAAGATGATGGCCCCATTCTTGTACAACATTTCATAAGAGGTTTGAATGACCATATATCAAGAGATGTGGTAGTCCTAGAACCCAAAAATCTCTAGGATGCTATCATTAAGGCATTTCTAGTTGAAAGAAAGGTTAAAGGAAAAGGTGGCTATTTCGGTGGCCAAATATTCAATGTTGGATCAATTTCGAAAGGAAACTTTGATCAAGGAAATTCCAACTCCAAGAACCAACAATCATCTTTTAAAGGAGGAAAAAACTTCCATAAGAAGAAATTTCAGAATAACAACCAAGGCAATGGGAAGTTTCAACAACCCTAGAACCATAGCAACAATCTAGTGCACCTCTTGGAAAGAACTTTGGAAGGAATAATGGGTGTTATTCTTGTGGAAAATAATGACACATTGTAGTTCATTTCCCTCAATGCACTCATTTTACCAATCCGAATCATGCACTTTTAAAACTGATTGTGGGAGATGCTGGTCAGTCTCACGGGGTGTTTTCTGCAATAGAGCACAAAAAAGTTAATCACCAAATTATGGTCATAGAGACTTCAACTTTGTTAAAGAATAAAACTATTTCTATCCTCTTTGACTTAGGAGAAACTGACTCCTTCATATCCCCTTCTTTAATACAAAAGCATGGGCTAGTGGCCATAGGGAAAGGAGTTAAGTGGAAGGTAGAGCTAGCCTCCAAGGCTAAGATGACCACAAATTTGTGTGTTCAAAACTGCAATTTTTGATTAGGACCTTTTTCTACCAATTTTGATATTCGAGTGATTCCTCTTGGATCATATGAAGTTGTCATAGGAATGGACTGGTTAGCAGCTCATGAAGCTAGGAATGACTATAGAAAGAAGCTCATTCATTTCTTAGATGATTTAGGGAATCCCAACACTATTGTGGGAATCCAATGACCTATATCACTTCAGATGATATTAAAAATGCAACATAAGAAATGCATGAGAAAGGGATTCCAACTTCTTGCAATCTCAGTTAATGACTTGGTTGACAAGGTAGACAAAGAAATAACACTTGAGCACCCTTTACTTCAAGAGTTTGTGAATGTCTATCCAAATGAGATACCTAGAATGCCTTCTAAAAGAGACATTGAATTTTGCATAGAATTTGTGCCAGGTGTGGAACCCATCCCCAAATCTCCTTATCGCATGACCACTCAAGAGTTAAGTGAGTTAAAAGTTCAACTAGAAGAACTCTTGGAAAAAGGTTTCATCAGACCAAGTGTGTCACCTTGGGGAGCTCTGGTTATCTTTTTAAAGAAGAAGGTTGGATCACTTAGGTTGTACATTAACTATCCTCAGCTCAAAAAAGTAACCATTAAGAATCGGTACCCTTTGCCCAGGATTGATGATTTGTTTGATCAAATGAAAGGATCCAAGGTATTTTCCAAAATAGATATGAAGTCAGGCTATCATCAGTTAAGGATTCATGAAGCCAACATTCACCGAACAAATTTTCATACTTGGTATGGGTATTATAAATTTACCATAGTAACTTTCGGCCTCACTAATGCACCTTCAATGTTCACAACTCTCATGAATGGGGTATTCAAGACCTTCTTGGATAAATTTGTCATAATATTTCTGGATGACATTATGGTGTACTCTAAATCAGTGGAAGAACATGAGAAACATCTTCGACAAGTGTTACAATGCCTTCACGAGAATGAATTCTTTAAAAACTTGGAGAATTGTGAATTCTTACAAGCAGAAGTTAGGTATCTTGGTCATGTTATCTCAAGAGAAGGTATATCAGTTGATCCCACAAAGATACAAGCTATAGTTTAATGCCCAACACTCATCAATGTCTTAGACATTCATAGTTTCATGGGTTTAGCCAGATACTACAAATGCTTCATCCAAAGATTCTCCATATTAGCTCATCCCATCATTTCCTTGCAAAGAAAAGAGAAGAAGTTCATTTGGACTAAGAAGTGTTCATAAGATTTTCAAATCCTTAAGGAAAAAATGACTAGTGCCCCAATTTTGGTGGTACCTTGATAAAAATTTTGTGGTTCGTACTAATGCCTCCCTGGAAGGCATAGGGGAAGTGTTGATGTAAGAAGGAAAAGTTATTTATTATGAGTCTAGAAATCTTAAGGACCATGAGCTTAACTATCCTACACATGATTTGGAGCTAGCATCTATACTTCATGCCTTCAATCATTGGAGACACTTCTTATTGGGGCATCAGTTTGAGTTACACACTGATCACTGAAGCCTTTAATACATATTCACACAACCAAATATCAATGCTAGGCAGCACCGATGTATGGGGTTCCTTTGTGAATATGATTTTGAGGTTAGACATATCCAAAATAAAGAGAATGTGGTAGTAGATGCTTTGAGAAGAAGGAGACATGAGTTATCCATGCTCTCCCTTTCTACTGATTTGAGAAGTCAGATTTTGCAGATACTTTGTATCAGAAAGTTAAGGATGAGATTGAGTTAGGAAGGGCCTTGGAAGGAATATTCTCAAGTTATTCTTTAGAGTTGGATGGATTATTGAGGAAGAAAGGTCGAATATATGTACCATTTTCAGGTGATCTTTAGAAATTTATCATGGTGGAAGCGCATCATGCTCCCTGTTTAGCTCACCTAGGAGTTAAGAAGATGTATTCAAATCTACAAAAATTATACTTTTGGTCAGGTATGAAGAAGGATATTAGAGATTTTGTGGCTAGGTGTCTAGAATGTCAGAGGGTCAAGGTCGAGCACCATCACCCACTAGGCCTCCTTCAACCACATTTGATTTCCAAATGGAAATGTGATACAATATCTATAGATTTTATTATGGGACTCCTGATCACTTATCAGAGACATGATGCTATCATGGTCATGGTGGATAAGTTAACTAAGGTAGAATATTTTTCTCCTATGTAGTCATCCTATACTACCACCTCAGTAGCCAGAGTATTCCTGAAGGATATAGTCAGGTTGCACAATGTTCCTCGAAAGGTTATTTGTGATAGGGATCCAATGTTCACTTCAAATTTTTGTGCCTCATTGCAACATGCCTTAGGGACTCAGCTGAATTTCAATTTGGCATATCACCCAAAGATTGATGGTTAGATGGTGTGATTTAATTAGGCTCTTGAGGACATGATTAGAATTTATTTGATGGATAGACAGACCCATTGGGAAGATTATTTGTACCTAGTTGAGTTTTCATATAACAATGGTTATCACAAATCTATTGGATGTCACCATTCCAGGAACTTTATGGTCGTCCTTGTCGTACCCCTCTGAGTTGGGATCGCTTAGAGGATAGAGTAATACTTGGTCCTTAGATGTTACAAGATATGGAGAAGAAGGTTAAGATAATTAGAGAGCATCTTATGACAACTTAGGATAGGCATAAGAAGTATGTTGATGCTCACAAGATCGATAGGTAGTTTTCTATTGGAGATAAGGTGTTTTTGAGAGTCTGTCTATGTAATATCCCTATTTATTATGGAAAATGTTCTAAGTTGGAACCTAGATTTGTGGGTCCATTTGAGATCCTTGAGAGGATAGGACTAGTTGCTTACTGAATCGCCCTACCACCCAGCCTCATACATGTGCATGATGTGTTTCATGTATATATTCTTAGAGAGTATATTCTTGATTTGACTCACGTTTTGGATTGAAAAACTTTACAGGTAGAGGATGGGTAACTAGCTTTGAAGCCAGTGCGTATACTCTAGCAATAGACTTTGACCCTTAGGGGTTGAAACATAGGGAAGGTAAGGGTTCTATAGGACCCCAATGATGAGAGCTTTGCACTTTGGGAGGATGCTTGTAGACTTAGATCTGTATATGCATACTTTTTTGCAGGCTTCTAGGACTAAGTCGAGCCGTAGGGGGAGAGGATGTAATGCCCACCCTAGTACCTTCATATTTTGGATGGACAAGATTATTACCTTGTTACTTTGGATTATATGTTTTCACTATTTCATTTCATGATGGACCATTTTATTTTATATATATATGGTTAATAAAATTAATTATGGAGATAATAAATGATTTGGAATAAAATGATGTATATTTAGGAATGAACTATTTATGAAATGATTCATACTTGATTTATATATTTATGTTTATGATGGATCTAACCCTGTTAATCCCGCTATGTTTTTATGATTACACTATTTGATATGATTGTAGGATGAGGAGAGGTAGTCATAGTTACTCCTAAGGGAGATCCACATGATATCACATTCTCCCTCCTTATTTCCTACTATTTGTGCATATATATGTATACATGTTGGTGTATTTGATTGGTGTTGCAGGATGCAGGTACCGGGCATCAACTCCACCTAGCTACATAGGTCTGAGTGTGCCTTCAAAATCCTCAAACTGTTGTTGTGTGGAGATTTTACCAAGCTACTTTCAAGGGTTTTCCCGTAGAATTAGGTTCCTGTTTAGGAGGTTACCTTAGTTGGGGATTTGTGTGTAGTGTTATGATGTTGTTTTGAGTTTTTATGTTTTGATGTTGGATTGATCTCTAGTATGAATATATATTTATTTTATATCTTTATTATAAATGGATGTACATTATATATGTATGCATATATATGGGTGCACACATATATACCTATGCATATATAAATATTATTATGTATATGTTTTTACTTGCTTCTGTAATGACCTCTTTGATGTTTAAATTAACGTGTATTAAATAAAAATAATAAAGAAAGTAAAAAGGAAGTTCTTTTGGTAAAACTAGCTATCTATGAGATTTGAACCTGAGACCTCCTAGAAATCAGGCTAGTTTGTTTCCAATTGAACTATGTGTGTTTCTTGAGAGCTTTTGTGTTCCCTTTTCTTGTTATAGCCTTATTTAGGGAATAAGTTAATTAAAATAATAAAAAGATTAAATGTTTTTTTACGGGGAGAGTTGATTAAATTCTCAACCAACTATAGTAGTTGGAGAAGTTGCTTCACGTAAAGAAATTCCTCCAACTATATAGTTTGGAAGATAAATCATTATCTGGAGAGGATTTTGGGGGATTATAATATTTGAGGGAAATTTAGATATTTTTGGAGGAAAAGTTAAGAATTTTTCCAAAACTGTATTTGGGGTTTTTTCCTATGTGTTGAATCATCATCACTATTTTTGTCAGGCGAAGTAGGAGTCTCTCTGAGAAGGAGGAATGATTGTTGTTGGAGGGAAGTCAAACAAGGAAGCTGCCACTCTCAAATCTTGGAAGGATTGCAGTGGTGTGCTCCAGTTTGTGATAGGATTCTACGTAGGAGTCTAGGTAGGTTCTGGAACCAGGATGAATCCCTTGTCTTTTTTTTTTATTGTGTGTGTGTGTTTCTTATGGATAATTTATTTGTATATTGTAGGGAAACTATTTAAATGATAAGAAAATATGTTAAGTTTATTTTCCATATTTTAGAGGTGTATACATGAAGATTTATGAATATGTCTATATAGTTTTCTCTTAAAATTCTTCCTTGGAGTTTGTGATTTATTGTGATACTATATTATGGTGTATTTGATTATTTGCTGATGGTTTATGGAAGTGCATCATCTTAAAATGGAAGCACTTACATCTTGATAGGTTTAGCACCCTCTTTTAGTACATTTATCATGATAGACTTGCATTTAGGATGCATTCTACACATGATTCCTTCATTCTAGGTGAAATTAGGGTTAGGATCCTAAGGATTCTCCTTAATTTCCCTCTTCCATGGCTCTATTTTCTAGGTAGGATTTATAAATAGGTCCTCCTAGCCTTCACCATAATCATCATAGGATTTTGTACCTCTCCCTGACATTCTATCCCACTTTGGCATCATTTCTAGGTCTCCGGGCATCCCCAGGACCTCCTATTCTGATTCTGGTAGGATCTGGGCCCACTGGGTCAAGGATGAGGTCATCCCTGACCTAGGTCAGGGTCAAGGTCATCTCGAACCTAGGTTAGAGACAAGGTCATCTTTGACCTCCTTCAGAGTTTGTTCCCCTTTTTCAAATTTGGTCCCGACAGGCCCCGAAATCAATGTCAGGCCCTCAGATCCGAGTGTGGAAAGGTTTTAATTCAATATTCATTTAATTATTTTCCCTCCTTAGTTGGTTATTGTGATTGGACCATAATTTGAGGTGAAATTTGAATTATGGGTCCTCACATTGCTCTAGGAGCCTCACCTTGAAACCTCTATATAAAGACTCTCATTTGCCTTCATTTTCACACAACAACACCAAGCAATTGCATAAGAAGAAATTACATTTTCAAGGAGATTCAAGCAAGCAAGGAAAGGTGAAGTGAAGATGCAATATTTCAAGAGGATGATATAGAAGATCAAGCCATTGTTGACATCAAGCATCTTTGTGAGCACACCATTGTGAACACCTACTTGGAGCAAGAGAGATCCTTTCTTCCTTGATCCACCATTACCAACATTAAAGCATTCAAAGATAAAATCATGTGGTAGCAATTACGGATTGTAAGTTTGGTAGGAGTACTTTAGCCTTGGGGGCTTGGTATGCTTTCCTATCTCATTCAAATCTATGCATTGTTTTCTCATACATATTCATGCTAGGGTTTTAATCTAGAGGATTAGATCTTGGCATTACAGTTTCAATAAACACACACATTATATTTCAATTAGCTATTCATAGAGGTGGAGATCACCAAAACGGGGGTTTGAGTAAGGCAAAACCCTATATAGCCACCCCAAAAACACCATTTTTCAGATATCTACAGTCACTGTTTCAAGAACTGGAGGATAGATCTGAGTACCCTTTTCAGAAAAATTATGAGATCTAAGAACAAAGTCAAAGTTGACCTTCAAAATATTAATGTAGCCTTTGACCTTTTATCGGGGTCAAAGAATATCTACTGCCGGAAAGATGAAAGTTTTCTAGGTTTTCTCTATTACAATTTTTTGGTCCCAAATCTGGTTGCAGAATCTTCCAAAACTCCACACAGACTTCAGAAAATAAGTATTTCTAAATCTATTCCATGATGAGGTATGTATCTTATCTTAATTAATTTTCAAGCATTTCCAAATTTACTTTACTTATGCTATTTCAATTCAAAACACATACAAATGAATAGTGGTGAATGATAGGTGCATTATTAAGGCTCGATTTTTGTACTATTCATTTTGGTGAACCCATTGCCAAAATCTCTGACCCTCTTCAACCTAGTAAAGAGATTAAAAAACAACTAGAGATACAAAAATCTGAGATAAAACAACCTGAGATTCAACAACAAGAAGCTCCATCTTCTTCTTCTTTGACTGAGGATGATTGGGGGACATTGGATTTTAATCCTACTTTTATTGGAGAATACAAGGTCTTTGATTTGGAATTCATGAAGCAACAAAATGAATTTGAGAAAAAAGTTTTTATTCCTTCTCTACTTTCTGGAGAATTAAAAAATAATTTTGTTTCTTCTTCGATTAATGAAATGATTGAAACTATAAAGCTTGATTTTTATGATATTGTGATATATGCCGCTCCTTGGACTCCTTCTGATATGACTAATCGATATGGTCTTGGTTATCATTTTCTTAAGAAATCAAGATTTAATGGGAAAGGATGTGGTAAATATGAACAAGGTATACAAGTACCTTTAGATAATGAATTTTATGATCATACATATGGATTAGGATTCAATCCTTATAGACAACCATCAGCTTTTCCTCTTAATGTTAATCATATTTGTAGTGGACATTTGAAGTTGATTAACCCACTGCTTATTGACATTAATTAAGAACCTTCTTTGGATATTTTTCCTGAAGATGAAGCCTTAATGGAATTTTTAGGGGTTTATGAAGATTTACCTAAATTTCATCACAAACGACGAAAACCTTATTGTTTAAATGCAGATGCTTATTTTGGAGAACATGATGAACAAGATACTCTTCATTTACTGATGGATCCTCTGATAAGAAGTGATTTGTTAATAACTGAAACCATTGATATTCAAATGGATGAAAACAACTCTAAAAGGATGATAAAAATTGGGAAATGTTTGAATCAAGATGGGCGTGATCAGTTGGTTTCCCTTTTTTCTTGAATTTAAAGACATCTTTTCTTGGACATATTCAGATATGTTAGGTATTTAATCTAAGATTGTTACTCATAACATTGTTTTAAAACCAAATATGAAACCTGTGAAATAGAAAATTTGAAAGATGAATCCACAAATTGCTTTATTAGTCAAAGGTGAAATTGAAAAATTATTGGATTCTAGATTTATCCATTCTATTGATTACTCAAATTGGATTTCAAACGTTGTGCCTATGTCAAAAGGAGAAAATAAGATAAGGATGTGTACTAATTTTAGAGATTTAAATAAGGCATCCTTGAAAGATGATTTCCCGTTACCTAACATCGATATGATTGTGGATTCAACTGTGGGTCATGCCTTGTTATCTTTTATGGATGGTTTTTTGGGATATAATCAAATCTTTATCCCTCCTGAAGATCAATTTAAAACTGCATTTATAACACCTTAGGGACCTTTTTGTTGGGTCATGATGCCTTTTGGATTAAAAAATGTAGGAGCAACTTATCAACGAGTTATGACTTTGATTTTTCATGACTACATTCATAAGATCCTTGAAGATTATGTGGATGATATCTTAGCAAAATATATACAAAGAGAAGATCATGTTACTATTTTATGACAGATATTTGAAAGGATTAGAAGTTACAACATCAGATTGAATCCTAAGAAATGTGTCTTTGGAGTTGATTCTGGTAAATTATTAGGATTTATAATCTCTAAATGAGGCATAGAAGTAGATACTAAAAAGATTGAAGCTATTGTTAATATGCCTCATCCTAAGAATAATTCTTAGTTACGGAGTTTACAAGGAAAAATACAAGCTATTTGTCACTTTATTTCTAATTTAGTAGACCGAACTATCCCTTTTACTTCCTTTCTTAGAAAGGATACCACTTTCTCTTGGAATGATGAGTGTAAACAAACTTTTGAGCAATTTAAGGAGTATCTTGCAAATCCTCCTATCTTGCAGCTTGCTAATTTTGATAAACCATTCCATTTATACTCTTCAGTGACTCCATGGGCTGTGAGTGCATTGTTAGCTCAAATTGATGATGATGGCAAGGAAAGACCTATGTATTACATTAATCAGACTTTACTTGATTATGAAACAAGATACAAAGATTTAGAAAGACAATGTCTAGCTATAGTTTATGCATGTTAGAAACTGAGGCATTATCTTATAAATGCTGAAGTGAATGTGATTGTCAAATTTGATCCTTTGAAACATCTTTTCTCATAGACTGATCTCTCTGGCCGGTTGGAAAAATGGGTGATGTTGCTTACAAAGTTTGATCTTAATTTTATCTCTCAGAAGTCTATTAAGGGACAAGCATTAACAGATTATCTAGCTGAAGCTCCTTGTCCTCACTCAGATACATGTTCTACTTCAATAGAATTTCCTGATGATAATATTCTAGCTACTCAACATGATGATATTTGAGAATTATATTTTGATGGGGCTAAGTGTAAGATAGGTTCTAGTGTGGGTATCATCTTGATTCCCCCTACAAAAAAACCCATCCCTTTATAATACAAATTAACTTTTCCTTGTACTAATAATATTACAGAGTATGAAGCTCTTATAGTTGGACTACGAGCAACTTCATCCCTTAATATCAAACATTTACAAATATATGGAGATTCACAACTGATTGTTGAACAGATTAAAGGAGGATATCAGACTAAGAATGCTAAAATGACACAATACAAAGATTTAGCTCTTGATGTGCTTTCACAATTCTCCTCTTATACGATTCAGACTTTACTTAGGAAGGATAACCGACATGCGGACACCATGGCAAGCACAGCTTCTTTGGTTTGTCTTGAGAATAATGCTGGAAACTTTCAATTTACTATACAAACTCTTAAAAACCCTGCAATTTATGACAAGATTACCTCTGATTGTTTCAATTTGCATTCGGATGAATGGTCTTCACATATTTTTCATTTTTTGAAGGATGGTACTTTTCCTGAATCAGCAACAAGGAACATGTGTAAGCATATTAGGAAGCTTGCAGCATGTTACATTATTTTAGGAGATACACTTTATAAACACTCTTATGAAGGATTATTATTAAGATGTCTCAATAGAACTAAAATCCTTGTAGCTTTGGCAGAAGCTCATTCTGGTTCTTGTGGGGGACATTTTGGTGAAAAATCCTCAGTTAATAAATTGCTTAGAATGGGATATTATTGGCAAACAATGGAACAAGATTCTTTCCTGTTTGTTAAGAAATGTCCTCAATGTCAAGAACATAGTAATTTGATTCATGCTCCTACTCATGATCTTCGTAATCAAGTTTCTCCATGGCCTTTTAGTGTTTGGGGTTTTGACCTTATTGGAAAAATCTAACCGGCTTCTTCTCATGGACATACTTACATTCTCACTGCTATGGATTACTTCGCAAAGTGGGTCGAAGCTGTCCCTCTTCATTCAACAACAACAAATGTTATTTTTGATTTCATCCTTAATAATATCATAACAAGATTTGGTATTCCTTCAATGATAATTTTGGATAATGGAACCTCTTTTAAAAACAAAGAAGTCATGAAATTCTTAGAGAAATATAGAATTCAACATAGATTTTCAACTCCTTATTATCCTCAATCTAATGGACAAGCCGAAGCATCAAATAAAATCATTTTACAAATTTTGAGAAAAATAGTTAGTAAGCATGTGAAAGATTGGAATACTCAACTGACTTATGCTTTATGGGTGCATATGACTAGTGTTCATACTACCACGGGTACTTCTCTTTACAACCTTGTCTATGGTATTGATGCTATTATGCCTTTGGAACTAGAAATACCTTCTCTACGTGTTTCATTTCATGGGATAATTGATAAGGATAATTTTTGTGAACAATGCTTACAAGAGCTAGAAATGTTTGATGAACAACGAATACATGCATTAGAACATATAAAAGCTTATCATAAATCTCTTCAGAAACAATACAATCATAAGGTAATTGAACAAACATTTGCGGTTGGTGATTTAGTCCTTTATGAGAATCAACGAAATGTGAATGCTTTACCAGGTGAAAAAGGAAAATTTAGCCCTAATTGTTTTGGACCTTTTGTGGTTATTGAAGACTTTGGTTCGGGTGATTATAAACTTGCTGATATGGATGGTGTTTCTTTTAAGGAACCCATTAATATTATGCATCTTAAATGTTATTATCCTTAAGTTATTCATTCTTTCCTTGTGCATTTATGTATTCCTTATAAAGTTTATTTTATAGGTTATGTAGTTCTAGCAAAATTACATATTGAATATATTCATGCACTTTCTTTCTTTCTATTAAGTTTTATATTGATGCAAACATAGTAATCAAACATAGAGCCAATCAATAGAGAAAGTTTTTCATTCATCAAAAAGAATTTTCAAGTTTTGATACATATGTGGCCAATGGCCCTATCTATCACTAAGTCTATCACTACACTTTGATGGCTGATGGCTTCCAGATCTCTCTACGCTATGATAGGAAGATGATGATTTGTGTGTTTGTGTGGGGCTTCTCAATATGCTCATACCCTATGGATGCTCTCAGGCACTCTATAGCTCAGCTATCAGCTTCTCCTCCCTTTTTCTACACAATCTTAGCTCTCGCTGGATGCATGCAAAGATATCGACATGCCTACCGGGATCTCTGCATCAAATGGAAGAATCCCACTCATCGGCTAGTAGTCGGTAGGATATAATTGTATCCTTGAGACTCTTGGATACAAAACTCCTCCACTCTGCTACGATAGCTATAGAATGAAAACATTTATCAGTCTAGTATCTTTTTATCTCAAATCAAATCACATGTTCAATCAAATTTCATATTTCATACCTGAGTCTCCATCCTGGACATCACTAAAGTGTCTAGATGGTGGGGGCATGGAGTGACTACTCTCTCCACACTCTCTATATCTAGGTCTCGGTGGTGGTGTCTCTATGTGGGGCCATGGGGGCTGTCATGATCTTAGTGGTGATGCATGAGTAATGGGTATATCTGCACTAGTATCACCAGTTGGGGGCATATCCTTGGCTCTCTCCTCTACTCTCTCTACTCTCTCCTCCTCCATGGGATCTCCCTCAAAGATGTGCTCCTCCTCATCTCTGATATCCTCATCCTCCTTTGTGGTACCACTATCCTAGTGTGTCCTCTCTATAGAACTTGGATCACCTGTGGGATAATCCTTATGAACGATAGGATGGATCCCCTATAGACTCCAGTACCTGATGTAATCCTGGCTCACACTTGAATAGGTCACATCTAATGGTACCTCTATGTCCTCTATCTCATATGCATCACTATCCTCTATGTTTACTATCAATGGTTGGTGCATAGCACCGGGTCCCTGATAGTACCTCATTGGATGTACATAGTGAGGTACTACTCTAGGGACTCACTATAACAGGCTGAACTGCCTCATCACCTAATCATAATAGTATGGCATCACTATATGACTCTGATGACCCTTTAGCAGCTTACGCCACTATGAGTGTCTCTTCTAGAATCATGTATTAGGCCACTCTGTCATTCAGCAGTAGGGTCTCCATATCATATCAGTGCTTGAAATGCGGTCTAGATGTACTCTCCAGTAGAGCAAATCTCCAAATTGCCAAACATCTTTCAAAGGATACATGAAGAATCTCGGTGTACTCGCATCTTTTAGGATTTTTTGTCTAGATTCTAAATATTTATTTATTTATTTATTTTTGAATTGATTTGAATATTTGTTTCTTTCTCCCACAAAAATTGGTATGTTGCTAAAAACGTCATTTTCAAAGAGTTACATTATTTTCATAGAGCATAACATTTTTTCTAAATAGATATCAATGTGATTCTTTTGAATTTAGTTTTGTAACATCCATAAATAGGGCATGCAATTAATTTGATGATATTATCATGATTATTGCATATTTTATTAAAGTTTGAAGTTGACTAAACCGTAATTTTGACATACCTTGACTACATAGCTTATAACTTGACGTGTATTTGTCCAATTTCATTTTTTTTATAGAAAGAGAACTTTAGTACCTAGGGCATAGATATTTTTTAGAATTTTTTTTTTTCTCATTTACTATTTTTTCATAAGAGTCAAACATAGAGGTAGACATACAATGAAATATCTATGTTTAGTAAAACTAAAAATAAAAAGTCATAATAAACTTAATATATATTAACATTATAATCATTGGAAATATTTTTCTCAGTAGTAGCTTTCTACATAGATAGGTTTGTCAAATGGATTCATCTGATCTATCAAAAGATAAAGCCGAAGTGATTTTTTGTCAGCATTTTAATAAGTGCGAAGGAGACTTCATTGTAGGTATGAATGAGGAGTATAGATGTTATATCGATGTTTTTTGTTTATCTAAGAGGATTTAAGATAACCATTTGTACTTAATTCCTTCAAATGGAACCTCTCAAGGCTTAAATCATCATATTTTATTAAAAATGTGTTATTTCAACAAAAATCAACATGTCTAAAAAAGTGTAACCCACTATTGTGGGGTCACCCTCATATGGATTTGTTCTGTGCTTCATGGTGTATTGAGGAAGTGTTCTGGACGTGGTACTGAGGTACCTATATCAAGTAGACCTCAATGAACCTTTCCCAAACACTCTCCACACCTGAAAATATCATATTCAGGTAATTTCTAGGCATTTTTGAGATAGTCTCGTATGAGCATTCGTAGAATGTCGTACAATTTTGTACTAATACCCATATGAGGTTTGGTGGATTTTCATATGGACATGTGTGTATTTATGTATTGGTAAGTATAGATTATTGTTTGGGGTTTTTGAGGGTCCTAATGGCTCAATTTGGTGATATTTAGGACTTGTGACTTCTATGTCCTGTTTCCTATGTTTGGAATGCAACTTATCTCACTTATGTATGTCCATATCTTGCTTTTTTGGTGATATAATATGTTGCTTGTGATGTTTTAGTACTTGGCATATCCTTATGTTCATATAATGAGGCTAGGGCTCGTCCCGAGGGCCTGGGAGCACATGATGGTTTAGTAGACTTGCAAGTTGAATCTTTTGAAGTAATTTATGGTTTCTTGTCTTGTGTGTGTGTGTGTAGGGGACTAGGTACCCTAGGTGAGTGGCTCACAATAGGTGTTGAAACCCAAAGTGGTTGGCAAATGATCCTATGGGTGAGTTGGTAAAAAGTGATAACCTTATAATAAAATTGGGAAAGGGGGCATTTCAAAAGGTAATGAAAGACATATAATTAAGTCAACATAGTCCTATTGGAGTACTGAGACCATAGGTAACTGCCAGGGTGGATCCTTACTCAGAAAGGGGGGACTGGATCTACATGGTTTCTAGGGTGGATCCCATTATAAGGATATGTGATGACACTCATCTAGATGGTATGCTAGAAACCTAACCTTTGTGTATAGTAAAGTGATATTTTGTTAATATATCTTGTCTTTGTTTTCAAGTTATTATTTTGTAAAGCCTTAGGTTGATTTAGTCCTTGTGAGTATCTTATTTCTATCTCCTAGCATGGGGGGTGGAGCTTCTTTAGTTTCACATGGTTGGGTGGTAAATATCTTTCAAGGTATTGTTTGGGGTTCGTGGCTTAGAGGCTTGGACGTGTTTCATATTTCATGCAGTGATAAGATTTCTCAATTTGTATCATGTACTATTGTAATGAAAGATGTGAAGATCTCCATGTTAGCCTTTAAGCCATTCAATGTAATTGTATTTATCATTGGAAATTGAAAGAATAAAGCAATGTAATTAGGGAGGATAGTTTTAGGGGTTGTTCTAGGGATGTCATTTGAAGATTCAAAAGTTGTAATGAAAAGTGTAATCTTGTATCAAATATTTTATCTCTCCTATGTTGAGATATAAAACATTATCTCAAATGTAAAGGTTTAATTTCAATTGAAAAATGAAGTTATTCAATGTGTAGGTAAAAGGAATGAAAATGAAATAGGAAGTAAATGATATAATTGTGAATGAAAGATATTGTTCTTACCTTTCTCTTATATTCTAAAATGCAAAGTAAAGGAAAAGGGAAATGAAATTCAATTTGATTGGTAATGAAATGAAATGCTTTTATATTGGTAAATGAATTAAATAAGGGAACTTTTAAGGAATGTACTATGTGGATGTTAATAATGAAATGTTAGAATGTTAGAAAAAATAAATTGTTAGTTGTAATTCTAGGTTAAAAGACCTGATTCCTTATGGGTTCCCTAGTGGGGACATTATATTTGTTATTAGAGTCCTGGATGCTACACTGGGAGTTTAGGGTCTATTTACATTTAAAAATTAATCTCTTCAACACATTAAATGATTATTTAAAACTAGTTAAATAAAACTTATTTTACACCACTCTTCTAGGATGCCTCTCATCACCTGTTGAAGAGATGAGGATAGAGTTCAGGAATCTTCCTTGAAATCTCCCCCAGAGAGTTCCCATGGGGAAATGAGGGAGAACAAAATCAAGACAACCATAGGGATGAGATTCAAAGTAATGACTCGAAAGGAGCCCAACATAGACAACTTATGCAACAACTTCTGCATAGACTTGACAACCTAGAAAAGAGAGTCAACTTTTAAGGAAGGGAATAAATCTCATCACCAAGATAGGGAAAGGGATAGAAGCCCTAGGAGAAGGAAATATATGCCAAAATTTGAGGATAGAGATACCTTTCACATGAGGGAATTACTCAAGGTCAAGGTACCCCTTTTCTATGGAAACGAAGGGGGATCTACAATGAAAACTTGGTTGTTTGACCTTGAGAGATATTTCTCTATGCACCCCTTTAGCAATAATGTCAAGGCTAGATGTGCGATTATGAATTTGAGGAAATTTACATCTACCTGGTGGCACATGGAAGAGGACAAACTTCAAGTCACTATTAACATCATTTCTTGGGAATTGTTCCTAGAGATCTTTAAGGATCGATTCATGTCTGATCAATGGAGATAGGGAAAGGCAAAAGAGTTTCACCACCTTAGACAAGCCAACATGAAGGTGGAAGAATATGAAAGATAATTATATGAACTTAATCCCTTCTCAAGTTATAAGGATGAAGGCCCCATTCTTGTACAACATTTCATAAGAGGTTTGAATGACCATATATCAGGAGATGTGGCAATCCTAGAACCCAAAAATGTCTGGGATGCTATCACTAAGGCATTCCTAGTTGAAAGAAAGGTTAAAGAGAAAGGTGGCTATTCTGATGGCCAAACATTCAATGTTGGATCAGGTTCTAAAGGAAACTTTGATCAAGGAAATTCCAACTCCAAGAACCAACAATAATCTTTTAAGGAGGATGGAACTTCCCTAAGAAGAAATTCTAGAATAACAACCAAAGCAATGGGAAGATTTAACAACCCCAAAACCATATCAATAATCAAACTCAATAAAGGTTTCCTCCTCTACCGTCTCAAAATTATCCCAATGTCAATAAAGGAGGTTATCAGCAATCTAGTGCACCTCCTGCAAAGAACTTTGGAAGGAATACTGGGTGTTATTCTTGTGGACAACCAGGACACATTGCAGTTCATTTCCCTCAACACACTAATTTCACCAATCAGAATCATGCAGTTTCAGAACCGACTATGGGAGATGTTGGCCAGTGTCATAAGGTATTTTTTTATAGTAGAGCACAGACAAGCTGATCACCAGAACATAGTCATAGAGACTTCAGGTTCATTAAAGGGTAAACCTATTTCTATCCTCTTTGACTTAGGAGAAATTGACTCCTTCATGTACCCTTCTTTAATACAAAAGTATGGGATAGTGGCCGCAGGGAAAGGAGTTAAGTGGTAGGTAGAGCTAGCCTTCGGTGCTAACATGACCACAAATTTATGTGTTCAAAACTATAGTTTGGGATTAGAACCTTTTTCTACCAATTTTGATCTTTGAGTGATTCCTCTTGGATCATATGAACTTGTCATTGGAATGGACTAGTTAGCATCTCATGAAGCCAGGATTGATTGCAGAAAGAAGCTCATTCATTGCTTAGATAATTTGGGGAAGCCCAAAACTATTGTGGAAATCCAATGACCTATATCACTTCGAATGATATCAACAATACAACTTAATAAATGCATGAGAAAGGGATGCCAACTTCCTGCATTCTTAGTTAATGACTTGGTTGATAAGGAAGACTTAGAAATAACACTTGAGCACCCTTTACTTCAAGAGTTCGTGGATGTCTATCCAATTGAGATACCTAGAATGCCTCCCAAAAGATATATTGATTTCTATAAAATTGGTGCCAGGTGTCTAACCCATCTCCAAAGCTCCTTATTGTATGATCACTCAAGATTTATGTGAGTTAAAAGTGAAAATAGAAAAACTCTTGGAAAAATGTTTCATTAGACCAAGTGTGTCACCTTGGGGAGCTTAGGTTACCTTTGTAAAGAAGAAGGATGGCTCACTTAGGTTGTGCATTGACTATCATCAGCTCAATAAAGTGAACATTAAGAATCAGTACCCTTTGCCGAGGATTGATGATCTATTTGATCAAATGAAAGGAGCCAAGGTATTTTCCAAAATAGATCTGAAGTCAGACTATCATTAGTTATGGATTCACGAATGTGACATTCACCGAACAACTTTTCATACTTGGTATGGGCATTATGAATTTACTGTAGTAACTTTTGGCCTAACTAATGCACCTTTAGTGTTCATAAGTCTCATGAATGAGGTATTCAAGACCTTATTGGATAAATTTGTCATAATATTTTTGGATGAAATTTTTTTGTACTCTAAATCAGTGGAAGAACATGAGAACCATCTTCGACAAGTGTTACAATATCTTTGTGAGAATCAATTATTTGTAAACTTGGAGAAGTTTGAATTCTTCCAAACAAAAGTTAAGTATCTTGGTCATGTTATCTCAGGAGAAGGTATATCAGTTGATCCCACAAAGATACAAGCTATAGTTGAATGGCCAACATCCACCAATGTCTCAGGGGTTCGTGGTTTCATGGGTTTATCCGAATACTATAGATGCTTCATCCAAGGATTCTCTAGATTATCTCATCCTATCACTTCCTTGTAAAGGAAAGGGAAGATGTTAATTTGGAATGAGAAATGTTCAAAATATTTTCAGATCCTTAAGGAAAAATTGACGAGTGCCCCGATTTTGGCGTTACTTGACCCTACTAAAAATTTTATGGTTTGCACTGATGCCTCCCTAGAATGCATAGGGGCAGTGTTGATGCAAGAAGGTGGAGTTATTTATTATGAGTCTAGAAAGATTAAGGACCTTTAGCTTAATTATCCTACACATGATTTGGAGTTAGCAGCTATAGTTCATGCCTTGAATCATTGGAGACACTTATTATTGGGGCATCAATTTGAGTTACACACCGATCACCAAAGGCTTTGATACATATCCACATAACCAAATCTCAATGCTAGGTAGCGCTGGTGGATGGAGTTCCTTTGTGAATATGATTTTGAGGTGAGATATATCCAAGGTATAGATAATGTGGTAGCAGATGCTTTAAGAAGAAGGATACATGAGTTATCCATGCTCTCCCTTTCTATAGATTTGAGAAGTCAAATTTTATAGATACTTCCTTCAAATAATTTATATCAAAAAGTTAAGGCTAAGATTGAGTCAGGAAGGGCATTGGAAGGAAGATTCTTGGGTTATTATTTAGATTCATATGGATTATTGAGGCAAGAAGGTAGAATCTATGTATCGCTTTCAGACAATCTTTAAAAATTTATCATGGTGGAAACACATCACGCTCCCTATTCAGATCATCCAAGAGTTAAGAAGATCTATTCATATCTATGAGAGTTATACTTTTGGTTAGGTATGAAGAGGGATATAGAAGATTTCATGGCTAGGTGTCTGGAATGTCAGAGGGTCAAGGCCAAGCACCATCACCCAATAGGCCTCTTTCAACAACATTTGATTCCCAAATGGAAATGGGATACAATATCTATGGATTTTATTGTGGGACTCCTAGTCACTTATTGGAGACATGATGCTATCATGGTCATGGTGGATAAGTTAACTAAGGTAGAACATTTTTCTCTTATGTAGTCATCCTATACTACCACCTTAGTAGCCAGAGTATTCATGAAGGATATAGTCAGGTTGTATGGTGTTCTAGAAAGGTTATCTCCGATAGCGATCCAGTGTTCACTTTAGAGTTTTGGACCTTGTTGCAACATTCCTTAGGGACTTGGCTGAATTTTAGTTTGACATATCATCCAGAGATTGATGGTCAGATCAAGCAAGTTAATCAAGTTCTTGAGGACATTCTTAGAATGTATGTGATGGATAGATAGACCCATTGGGAAGATTATTTGTACCTAGTGGATTTTTCATATAACAATGGTTATCACATTTATATTGGAATGTCACTATTTTAGGCTTTCTATGGTTGTCCTTATCGTACCCCTCTGAGTTGGGATTTCTTAGAGAACAAAGTACTACTTGGTCTTGAGATATTACAGGATATGGAGCAGCAGGTTCAGAGAATCAGAGAGAATATTGTGATAGCTCAGGGTAGGCAGAAGAAGTATGTTGATGCCCACAGGATCGATAGGCAGTTTTCTGTTGGAGATAAGGTATTTTTGAGAGTCCATCCATGAAAGAACCCTATTTTTTATGGAAAAGGTTCTAAGTTGACACCTAGATTTGTGGGTCTATTTGAGATCCTTGAGAGGATAGGACAAGTTTCTTATTGACTTTCCCTACCACCCAACCTCACACATCTACATGATGTGTTTCACCTATCCATTCTTAGAGGGTATATTCCTAATTTGACTCATATTTTGGATTGGAACACTTTACAAGTAGAGGTCGAGAAACTAGATTTGGAGCCCGTGCATATACTGCAGCAACAAACTTTGACCCTTACGTTTCACATCATAGAGAAGGTAAGGGTCCTATGAGACCCCAGTGATGAGACCTCTACCACTTGGGAGGATGCTAGAAGACTCAGATCTGCATACCTATACTTGTTTGTAGGCTTTTGGGACTAAGCCTAACCCTAGGGGGAGAGGATGTAATGCCCACCCTAGTATCTTCATATTTTGGACTGATAGGATCATTACCTTGTTACTTCGGATTATATGTTTGGACTATTTAATTTCATGATGGGACATTTGATTTTTTATATATATTTGGTTAATAGAATGATTTGGCATAAAATGATGTATGTTTAGGAATGAAGTATTTGTGAAATGATTCATACTTGATTTATATATTTATGTTTATGATGGATCTAACCCTACTAATCCCACTATGTTTTGATGATTACACTCTTTGATGTGAGTGTAGGATGAGGAGAGGTAGTCATATTTATTCCTTTGGGAGATCTACTCGATGTCGCATTCTCCCTCATTTGGTACTATTTGTGCATACACACACACACACACACACACACACACATGTTGGTGTATTTGATTGGTATTGCAGGATGCAGGTACTAGGCATCAAATCCACCTGGCTACACAGGTCTGAGTGTGCCTTCAAAATCCTCAAACTATTGTTGTGTGGAGATTTTACCAAGCTACTCTCAAGGGTTTTCCCATAGAATTAGGTTCTTGTTTAGGGGGTTACCCTAGTTGGGTATTTAGTGTAGTGTTATGATGTTGTTTTGAGTTTTTATCTTTTGCAGTTGGATTGATCTCTGGTATGAATATATATTTATTTTATATCTGTATTATAAATGAATGTATGTTATATATGTATGCGTATATGTGGGTCTACACATATATACCTATGCATATATAGATAATAGTATCTATGTGTTTTTACTTTCTTGTGTAATGGCCTCTTTGATGTTTAAATAAAAGTGTATTAAATAAAAATAATAAAGAAAGTAAAAAGTAAGTTCATTTGTAAAACTAGCTATCTAGGAGATTTGAACCCAAGACCTCCTATAAGTTAGGATAGTTTGTTTCCAATTGGGCTATGTGTGTTTCTTGAGAGCTTTTGTGTTCCCTCTTCTTGTATAGCCTTATTTAGGGAACAAGTTAATTAAAATAATAAAAAGCTTAAATGTTTGTTTGCAAGGAGAGTTGATTAAATTCTCAACCAACTATAGTAGTTGGAGAAGTTTCTTCTCGTAAAGAAACTCCTCCAAACATATAGTTTGGAGGATAAAAAATTATCTAGAGAGGAGTTTGAGGGATTAGAAGATTTGAGGGAAATTTGGATATTTTTGGAGGAAAAGTTAAGAATTGTTTCGGAAGTATATTTGGGGGTTTTTCCTATGTGTTTAAATCATCATCAGTGGTTTTGTGAGGGAAAGTAGGATTTTTTCTAAGGAGGAAGGATTTTTGTTGGAGGAAAGTCAATCCAGGAAGCTGTTATTCTCAAAGCTTGGAAGGATTGTAGTGGTGTGCTCCAGTTTATGATAGGATTCTCCGTAGGACTCCAAGTAGGGTCTGGAACTAGGAATAATCCCTTGTATTTTTTTTTTTTGTGTGTGTGTCTTATGGATAATTGATTTATATATTGTAGGGAAACTATTGAAATGATAAGGAAATCTATTAAGTTTATTTTCCATATTTTAGAGGTTGTGTATACGAGAAGATTTATGAATATGTCTGTATAATTTTCTCTTAAAATTCTTCTTGGGAGTTTTTGATTTCTTTTGATACTGTATTATGGTGTATTTGATTGTTTACTAATGGTTTAGGGAAGTTTAGGATGGATTAGGGAAGGGATGTAGTCAATTTTTCCCTTCTATACTTATGCAGATTTTTACTTTCTTTTTGTAAGTTTTGATCATATGGATTTGTTCTATGCTTCATGGTGTGTTGAGGAAGTGTTTTAGAAGTGTTACTAAGGTACCTAAATCAAGTAGACCTTAGGGAACCTTTCCCAGGCACTCCACACCTGAAAATATCATATTCGGGCAATTTCTAGGTGTTTTTGAGACAGTTTGGTATGAGCATTCTTGGAATGTCGTACAAGTTTTAACTGATACCCATATGAGCTTTGGTGGATTTCTATATGGTCATGTGTGAATTTCCATATGGGCAAGTTAGATCTCCATTTGGGGTTTTAAAGGGTCCTAAGGGCTCAATTTGGTTAGATTTTTGGCTTGTTACTTCTATGACTTGTTTCCTATGTTTGGGATATAACTTATCTCACCTATGTATGTCCATCTTTTTTTTTTTAGTGTTATAATATGTTACTTATGATGTTTCAGTACTTTTCATATCCTTATGTTCATATAATGAGGCTAGGAATCATCTTAAGGGCCTAAGAGCATAAGAGGGTTCCCTAGACTTGTAAGTTGAATCTTTTGAAGTACTTTATGGTTTCTTGGCTTGTGTATGTGGGTAGGGGACTAGGTACCCTAGGTGAGTGGTGTTGGAAAGTTGACTATAATATTGTATATGAATAGATATAGTGTTGTCATTATGGCAACAAAGTTATATAGTGTTTTTGAGTCAGCGCACATTATCAGAAGATCAAAGTTTGGCTAAGTACAGAAGACTAGACAATCAGTAGAGTACCAGTAGATCAGAGCATCAGCACACATGCGTATGACCTAGTTATGGTAAGTTCCCTTAAAGTTAATATTGTATGTATGTATTCATTCTAAGTATAAAAGTGCATGATCAGATGAGACCATATGATGAAGGTACAGATAGTTGAAGAGGTACAACTAGTGAATGCCAAAACAGAACAGAGTATGCAGCCGACTGTTGGTAATTTGATTAGCGATGATAATATTGTTTTGTAAAGGCTATGCACCTACTATATTTATGTTATAGACATTTATTTATGTTTTTATGTAAACACACTTGAGCCAATTCAATTGGAAGCCTTGTATGTAATCGGTTATAGGCTGACCTAGTTAATTGTTTTGATAAGCGCATATAAATATGAGATGTGCCCTTTGTAATAAGCATGGATGTTGATATAGAGTTGATATAAGTAGAGTAGAAGTATCTAAAGAGTTGATAAGATGTATTAGAACTTTGCAAGAGGTCAAAGCATCAGCGCATCAAAGAAACTGATCAGACAAGCAATGTCACAGTGCCAGTTCATCCAGCAGATATAGTGTGTATCTGAGATCAGAAGGTTGTAGCCTTCACCACTTGAGTAGTGAGCTCTAGGACACTATGTCCCCACCCCTACTAGGGTTATTTTAAAAGACTCCTAACAAGGTCTGACCCTTGACAAGGTCCTTGTACTAAAAGAAATGTAAAGATAACTCCTAATAGGGTTAAAGATCTTCTAACAAGGATCACAAGACACTAGTACAGTTTATTAGTGGGTGTTAATTCCCACTGGGGTTTTTACCTATTTGGGTTTCCCCATAACCATATTGGTTTTATGTGTTGTGTTCGTGCATCTTGATTATATTAATGTCCATTTCAGTACTTAAGCATTCAAGTTAAGTTTCAAGAGTAAAAGAAAAGATTAAAATATAGTGAACACTGATTCACCCCCTCCCCCCCCCCCCCCCGCGCGCTTAGTGTTCCAATTCCTAACAATTGGTATCAAAGCTCTGGTCCTCAGAAAAGAAGTTTAACCACTCTAGGGGATCATGGATAAAACATAAATGAAATATCTGAAAAAGAATCTTGAAGCTGCTCTTGAAGACCTTGACAGATCTGAAAAAGAAATTGAAGAACTAAAAGAAAAACTCAGTGATTCTCAACCAGTCATCATAAGACTAAGAAAAGATTTGAAAGAATGTTCAAACAGTGATTTAGGAAAAATGGTCAAAAAGATAAATGAAGAGAACACATCTCTGAAAGATCAGATTGAAGAGTTGGATGAAAAGCTAACTAACAATCAAGAAGTTTATGATGAACAGATCAAAGAGAACCTTCAAATCAATGAAGAATTGAGGCAAGAAAACATGGAAATCTTGGAGCTAAGAAACAGAAAATAAAACTTGGAATTTGAGTTAAAAGAAGCTAAGAATCACATTGATAAATTACACACAAGCAAGGATTTGATAGAATCTTAGTTATATGCTCAGAAGCTTAAAGGAGATACCAAAGACATTGGATTCAATGAAGCACAAAATCAGATTGATGACATGAGAGCAAGGATGAAAGCACCAAAAGACACCACAAATGCTAAGGAGACAAGAAATCAGACTAAAGACAATACTGAACCATCTAAAGATGAGCACAAGCCACTAGATCAAACTTGTTATGCATGTAACAAGCATGGACACATAGAAATCAATTGTAAAGAGGTAAGACCTTTCAATGGTTATTGTTATTCATTCAATAAATTTGGTCATAAAGCTATGAATTGTAAAACAAGTCAGAAGAACAAGACTTAGCAAAATTAGAGAAATCAGAATCAACCAAATGCAAGAAGTTCCCAGAGTATTACATGTCAGATATGTAACTATAATGGTCACTCATCTAAACAGTGTAAAATGGTGACTCATATCAATGTGCCAAGAAATTTAAGGCCTCCAATTATTTTTCACTCATGTAACAAGGATGGACACATCTCAAAGTTCTGTAGATCAAGAACACAAAGTCAGGAAAGCCCTAAAAAGCTAGAAGAATCAATTTTGGATACTGAAAGAGAAGTCAAATTTGTGAAATCTTCAGAAGGTGCAAGCTTGATTTGGTCAGAGGCAAAGAAGGATAAGGTTGATGAGAATGTATTGGATGCATCCACAATGGATGCACCCTCTACATCTAGATGAATGACACTCAGGGTCATAGGGGGAGCTAATTTAGCTCTAGACCCCTATGCAACCGGTATAATCACCCTCAGATTATGCACCTTTGGATTTAACCTTTTGGAGAGTTATAGATCCTATGTGAAAGAGCACACAACCTAATTGATTTTAGAATGAAAGTTGGAGATTTTCAAGTGAAAGTCTGGTTTACGCAACAAGCATTAATGGAAAAATTTTCACTTTAAAGTACATAGAGACTTGTAGATCACTCATTGCATTAGAGTTTGAGTGATTGGAAAGAATAGAAGCCCTAAGTAGTTGTTTGTGAAGGATTGAAGCTTGATTCACCAACAAAGAAGTGTATTTGATCGATTGTGGAAGCCCTAATCCATCACAACAATTCAGAAGCTCTTGGAAACCTAATTAAAGTGATATACAAGTAAGTTATGGTTACTCCTTTTGTGTTTGATGTTGCGGAGAAGAAGAGATACATTTTCAAGAGGAACCCTTTGAAATCTACCCTAGATGATTTAGAAGGGGCATTCTCTCGAACCCCTATGGGTGTTTTGCATGTTGAGGACATCTGTGCATACATTTATTATAAGAAAGAACTAGTAGGTCTTGACAGAATTAGAGTGCACATGGAGACTATGATGAAACCAGATTAAACATTCCTTGATGATTTTGTGTAGTTGGAAAACCATCCCATTATTGAATATGCTACGACTTATGAGTTTTATGAGTTTGAATGGGTAAAGATTTTTCTTAGAAAAATTCATGATGACCTATTCTAGATAGGTGAAGTTCCAGTAAGGATTATAGGAGACCTAGTTCATGAGATGACAGGTCTCTCTAAGAAAGGTGTCATTCTTCTAGCAGGCAAGGATGTGAGAAAACTTGTTGAGAAAACATGAAAATCAAGAAGTGATAGGCGTGGAATGACTATTGAGCCTATAAAGGAGAAAGACATCAAATTGATATCTATGATACTAGGGTATAGGTTTCAACACACCAGTAGGGTGAATAGTGTGTCAGTGGCCACAATTCTTGCAACAATAAGACTTGTGACAGAAAATTGTGAGTTTAATCTATGTGAGATCCTGTGCACACAATTGACAGACAATGTTACAGCCATTAAACATGACAAGACTAAAATATTCAGATTTGGGTCTTTGATCATATACGTGTACTTCCACATACTTGGAAAGGTATCAGATTTGTATTTAGACAAGAGTATTCCTACAATGCCACAGATATCCTTTAAGGTGTCTATTGAAAGTACACTAAAGGATTACATAACACTAGAATTGAAGATATTTAGGGCCAAAATGTAGATCAGATACAGGATTCTAGAAAGCATTGTTGAGAAATACAAAGACATCATATGCTTTATGGTAGAGACTGATGTAACTTGTATGGAAGTAGTTGAGCCAAGAAAAAAGTGGATTCATCGACTTGGATATGAGGTTGATGAATAAGTCCTAGAAGAATATGAACAAGTATTGCTATCAGCCCCTAAGGACCCTAATGAACCAAGATGGGGGACTTATGAAGAGAAAATAAGAGAAGTTGATGTTGTTTTGAACAGCGTAGAAACTAAAATAAAATAAGCTAAGGTTACTTCTGAGATCCTCATAATTCATGGAGTAACTAAAGTAGACCTTGACAAAGAAAGAAAAGAAAAGATTGCTTTGGGAATTGAGAGTGCATCTGCAGTAGAAGAAAAGGAAGATGATCCTAAGTTAAAGAAGGTAAAGATTGAGAAATCTGAAGATACCAAGGATAAACATGACAAATATGATGTTGTCCCTCATGTGCCCACATAAACAATTGATCTTACAACTCCTCCTGAGTATAAGGCAATGCCTAAGAGGAAGAAAGAAATTATCACCAGTCATCCATCCTCACGAGCAACCAGAAGTAAGAAGAACACTCAAGCACCTCCACAAATAGGTTTCAGACCTAGTCTTAAAGTATTGAATACAAGGATTGTTGATGAAGGAAGATTGGATCAGATTGGAAAGTTTTATGAGATGTACAATGAAATAGACAAATAAAAAATTCATGGAATAATCATCAAACATATGATTAAGTTCAAGAAAATAGTCTTGGAGCTTAAGACAGTCATTTCGGACAATGTTTGGAATATAATATATATATATATATATATATATATATATATATATATATATATATATATATATATATGGGCATATGTAAGTATGTGTATATATGTTTTTATTGTTTTAAAAAAAGACATTGTAAAATATTTATTGGAAGTTGTTTTAAATTAAAAAAAAAATTTAAAACGTGCCTTTGAAAAAGTTTGAAAAAATAATACATATATTTTTTAAAAAATTAGAAAGGTTTTCTTTAAAAAAAAAAAATTTAAAATTTTGTTTAAGGTGGGGTGGGGACCACTTGTCCCCTACCCCACACCTCCTTGTCTTTGGAACAACGTACCATGCGCAACATTGCTGCCGCACGGTACCTGTGTTGCAGCAGTGCTACGCACGGGGGAGACTTGACCCCTGTGCCTTCTTTGAGGGCAGTGCCAAGTGGGGTGTGGGCACCACAGACCCCCCCACTTACGCACTTAAACTTGCTGTTAATGTTTTTAAAAAAAAAAATTCATTTGTTAATAAATTTATTTTGTTATCAATTAGTTTAGTTTATTATTAATAAAATTTTATTAATAAGGTTAATTTATTAATAGTTTTATTAATGTGGATTTTTCTTTAATGTTTCCTATTAATTATTATTATTTTTATAATAATAATTTATTAGTAGAATTTAGTGAATATGATTTATTTTAAATTAGTGTTTAATATTTATTAGCATTAATTGTTAATAATAGTTTTTTATTATTTTAGTAAATTATGATTTAATTATTACTTGAAAATTTATGTTGAGACTATTAGGACATTAATTTAAAATTTCTATTGTTTTTTTTCTCTTTATAGGATTAAGTAAATTTTGTTTACTAATTGCTCTAGTAAACTTTATTTAGTTAAGATATTTAAACCGGATTGTCAAATGATTTAGGTCTAGATAGATTGATTTGGATTTGAAATATTTATTTTGATTTAGCCCGGGTATGAATTGTAAAGTATGTTACCTTTGCATGATTAAATTGGGCTTTTAATTAATGTCAAACGTACAAGTTACCTTACGATTGCATATGCATCTTTTCATACTGAAATTGGTTGTTTTTCTATAATATGGTTTTATCTTCCCTGGATGTTGGGGTTATCAATTTTATGGGTACTAGATGACCTAGGAAAGATAGAAGCTTGGGAATTGTCTTCTTTGCTCATGTTGTTTCTTATGTTTGGTGTGAGTGTGTATTGTATATTTTCCAGTTGACCTTATAGGCTCATGTTGTACTATGTGATTTAGTGATTATGTTTATGTAGTCAATCCTGGTTTTTGTGATGATTCTGGATGTGTGACTATCTGATTTTATCTATGATTGATCTAGGAGAGATCTATGAGCCTAGGGTAGTTTACCTAGATATGTGTTAGGAGGTGGCTTGCAATAAGTGTTGGGGCCCACAAGTGGCTGCCAGGATCACTTATTGTAAGTATCTATAATCAAGTGATAACTTAATAAATTAAGGGGAAATAAATGAGCCTAATAAGACAAGTTCCTTGCCCATGCTTGAGTGCTAGTATAGACTAAGATGGGAATGGAGATGATGTTGGCCACCTTTAGAGGTGTGTCTAGAATAGTTAATGGCTTCATCTATAGGAGAAGTCATTGATCCGTGTATGGTCACTTGAGTGCTGGGATCCAAAGAGATTACCAGGATGAGACTCAAGGGTTAGACATACATGATGACACCTGCCTATGCATAGTCTAGTTATCGTACATGGTCAGTTGCCTCTGGATTAGTGAGTCATACCTATCACTATATTTGTTGACCTTGAGTTAGTAAGAATTTGGGCTTCCTTTTCCTAGTAGTGTATCTTGATTTGGTTTGATTATCTGAGTGGGGTTTGATGTTATCTCCTCAACATGGTGGGGTAGACCTTTGTGGTTCTACACGGATGGATGGTAGTGATTCTTTACCATTTGAGATTAGATGTCCTGGTGCCATTGCTTGATGGTGTGTTTGCAGTTGGACTCCTTATGATACTTCTTCATTGATGTTCTTTCTTATATTCTATTATGGTAAATCTTGTATTAGAGTAT
This sequence comes from Chamaecyparis obtusa, assembly GCA_027943335.1. Lineage (NCBI taxonomy): Eukaryota > Viridiplantae > Streptophyta > Pinopsida > Cupressales > Cupressaceae > Chamaecyparis > Chamaecyparis obtusa. The sequence continues at coordinate 1,108,647 of BSBK01000092.1, forward strand.
CGCATGTGATACCTAATCTGGATATTTTAATTTAGATGTTAGAATGATTATTGCATACCCTGCGACATGTGTAGTGGATGTATGTTTATTAGGATTCATAGATGTTCTTGAAATGTAATTATTATGATGTAAATGTTGAATTTAATTTATGAAATCTTTTGTTGATGTTATCAAATGAGTTAAGTTAGTAAGTAATTCTACATCATGGGACCCATTAGATTTGTAATCTATGTTAATGATGTGTGTAATGTGAGTAAATGGTTATTTCTTCTACATGAATGTTTATCTTGTATGTAAACTTCTAAAAAAAAAAAATTTGTTCACCAAACTTAGTATTATGTTCTAGGTTAGTTTCTTTTGGGTTCCCTGACGGGGCGTTACATGAAGAAACATGCTATTGAAGAAGATCTTAGGATAAGGGAAAATATTCTTGATGAAAGTCTCCCACTGTGTTCTTTAGAAGAGAATACACTATTTCTAGATCTGGTGAAGCCACACCTAAGAACAAAGTTGAGAACTCTGCACATAATGGATAAAAACTTTGAGTTGACACCCAAAGAAACAAAGAAAGCCTTTGAAAAAGTTTTTCTAGATAGGCACATGTATCCACCTACTGCGCCCACAACTCAAGTTCCTGAAAAGGTAACCAAGGAGTTAGAGACCACTAATGTACCATTTAAATATCCTCAGGATTCAATGCCTATAGTTGAAATACCCGCAGAGGCAGAAAAGTTTGCACCCATGTCAGAGACACAAAAAGACAACACTATGATTATTGATAATGTAGAGATTGCTATGGCAGCTACAGATAATGACCTGGTAAAGTTTGAAGAGGCCTTTATAAGCACACAAGAGGTTGAGACACTATGTGGTGACAATTCACCCAAGTTAAAACAAGGAGGTAAAGAAGAAGAGAAGGAGACAGAAAAAGAAGAAGAAAAAGAAACAGAAAAAGAAGAAGAAAAAGAAACACAGAAAGAAGAAGAAAAAGAGATATAAAAAGAGGAAGAAAAGGTAGAAGAAAAGAAAGGAGAAGAAGAGGTAAAAGCAAGTGAACCAATAGAAAAGCCATCTGTTGAAATGACAATAAGAGTAAAACAAGAAGTGGTGGATAGCATTCCTATCACTCTATTACCCTCAACATCATTGTTGACAAGATTGACACCAGACACCACTAATTTGGATTCTTGGGGAGAAGAAGACTTGATCAAGATCGATGTCTTAGCCATGGAGAAAGAAAAGGAAAAATAGGTAATGAGGAACCCCTTGTTTGTTGAATCAGTCAACATATTGAATAGTCTATTACCTTCAAACAAGAAAGTGTCTAAGGTCAATATAGTTGATGATGTTAGCAACATCCTTACAACCTTTATGACTAATTTTTCTAGTTTGGAAGAGTCTGCATCTCAAGTTGCAGAAGAGAAGTATATGAAGAAAAGGCTAAATGAATTGGTTAGAAAATTTGCACTTGACCTAAGTTCCCTAAATATTGGTCAAGCATCTTTGAAGGAGTTTGTAGCAAAGGGCAAAAAGATTATTGTTGACTGTATGGATCAGGATAAGCTGACAGATGATCATTTCAAAAAGATCCAAGAGGTAGAGGCAATAATAGAAAATGTAAAGAAATCAGTGAAAGATCCCTCCAAAGATGTCAACATGTGTAATAATGTGTACCAAGGATAGATGGATAATATTGAAAAAGTTGAGAAAGAGATGTCTAAGATAAGGGCAAGGCAGACACAGCTCAGGAATTCTCTTGCGCGCTCTCTAGATATTATAAATCAGAACATCAAGGAGATCGATGCCACCATGGGGACATATGATAAAGGTCCTAGCATAGACTTGGAGAAGATGGAGAAGCTACAATATGCATTATGTGCCCATCTATAGATTGTTAATGCACTGATTGCATTCTGGAAGCAAGAGATACAAAACTTACAGATAGCATATCTAGATGTTTTAACAATATAAGTACTTGTAGAGATACATTTTTTGAAGCACCTTTGTCATTAATGTCAAAGGGGGAGTAATGTATAGAATATGGAGTCTTGGAGTCTTATATGTAAAGAAGATGTATAGTAAAAAGTATAATGGAGATATAAGTTAGAGTATGATAAAGAATTTTTTGTATAACGGTACAGTTAGTAACTTTGCCATATTCCTTTGTTGCCATCAATGAAAAAGGGGGAGATTGTTGGAAAGTTGACTATACTATTATATATGACTAGATATAGTATTTTCATTATGGTAACAAAGTCATATAGTGTTTTGGAGTCAGCACACATTATCAAAAGATTAGAATTTGGCTAAGTATAGAAGATTGGACAGTCAGCAGAGTACCAGTAGATCAGAGCATCAACACATGTGCGTATGACCTAGTTATGGTATGTGCCATTGAAGTTAAGCTTATATGTATGTATTCATGCTAAGTATAAAATCACATGATCAGATGAGACCATATGACAAAGATACAGACAGTTGAAGAGGTACAACCAGTGAATGCCAAAACAGAACAGAGTATGAAACTGACTATTGATAGTTTGATTAGCGATGATAATATTGTTTTGTAAAGGCTATGGGCCTATTGTATTTAGGTTATAGACATGTAATTATGTTTGTATGTAAACATGCTTGAGCCAATTCAATTGGAAGTTTTGTATGTAATCGGTTATAGGCTGACCTAGTTAATTATTTTGATAAGCACATATAAATATGAGATGCGCCCTTTGTAATAAGCATGGATGTTGATATAGAGTTGAGATAAGTAGAGTAGAAGTATGCAAAGAGTTGTTAAGATGTATTAGAGCTTTTCAAGAGGTCAAAAAATCAACACATCAAAGGAACTGATCAAACAAGCAGTGTCACAGTGCCAATTTATCCAGCAGATATAGTGTGTATCTAAGATCAAAAGGTTTTATCCTTCACCACTTGAGTAGTGAGCTCTAGGATAGTGTGTCCCCACTCCTAATAGGGTTATTGTAAAATACTCCTAACATGGTCCGACCCTTGACAAGGTCACTGTAATAAAAGAAATGTAAAGATAACTCCTAACAGGGTTAAAGATCTTCTAACAAGGATCACAAGACACTAGTGTAGTTTATTAGTGGGTGTCAATTCCCATCGAGGTTTTTATCTATTTGGGTTTCCCTTAACCATATTGGTGTTATGTGTTATGTTCATGCATCTTGATTATGTTAATGTTGATTTCAGTACTTAAGCATTCAAGTTAAGTTTCAAGAGTAAAAGAAAATATTAAAATATAGTGAACACTAATTTACCCCCCCCTCTTAGTGTTCCCATTCCTAACAAGTGGCTCACCATAGGTGTTGGAACTCAAAGTGGTGGAAGATGATCCTATGGCTGAGTTGGTAAAAAGTGATAACCTAATAATAAACATGGAAAAGGAGGGGTTTCAAAAGATAATGAAAGACACATAATTAAGTCCACATAGTCCTGTTGGATTACCGAGACCATAGGTAACTGCCAGGGTGGATCCCATTATGTAGGATATGTGATGACACTCACCTAGATGGTATGCTAGAAATCTAAGCTTTGTGTATAGTAAAGTTGTATTTTTTTATGTCTTGTCTTTGTTTTCAAGTTATTGTTTTGTAAAGCCTTGGGTTTCTTTAGGGCTTGTGAGTATCTTGGTTCTATCTCCTAGCACGGGGGTGGAACTTCTTTAGTTTCACATGATTGGGTGGAAAATATATTTCGAGGTACTGTTCATGGTTCTTGGTTTGGATGTGTTTCAGATTTCATTCAGTGATAAGATTTCTCAATTTGCATCATTACTATTGTAATGCAAGATGTAAATAGCTCCTTGTTAGCCTTCACACCATTCAATGTAAATTATAAATGTAATTGTATTTATTATTGGAAATTGAAAGAATAAAGAAATGTAATCAGGGAGGGATAGTTTTAAGGGTTGTTCAAGGGATATGGGAGTATCTTCCGAGTAAAAACTCTTAAGGAATTACCTGTTAGTAGACAATCTTGCATTCTCCTTGTCTTCTTCATGTGGTTTTGGAAGGTTTTTGTCATGTCCACTTTTCACAAGGTGAGAGCATTGCATAGTCTAAACTCACCTATAACTATTTTTTGATTAAAAAAATTACAAAACAACTCAATAATAAATAAATATGTTCATTCTTCTTTGTACACCTAGCAACATCAAGTTACGCCACCAATAACACATTGCCTAAAAAGCTAGATGTAGAACTCATGAAGTTTTGAGCTACAAACATCCCTTGTAAGCCTTAATATAAGGGTTTCTAAATTGGGTCAAATGATGATAATTAGTTTCCCACACAATTTGGGACGTTAAAATGTCTTCAAGGGGTTACTAATGTGGCCAACATGATGAGGCCGAGATACAATAAATTTAATAATACTTAGCCTAACACATTCACTCATTATGTAATGTCCCTTTTCTAGCCCATTAATTCTTGATGCGCCATTAGCCATTTTTCCTTGGTACCGTAGGCTAACCAGGACTTTACAGGGATTAGAGTGAGATTTGGCCAAGGCAATTTCAGTTTTAGGCCAATCTGAGTTGTTTCAACAGGGTTTCCAGATACTTACTATTTATAGTAAGTCAGTAGGGTGTAGTATTTTTGGCATTTTAGTATTGGACTTGGAGCGTCTTACCAAGATCTTTCCAATGAGTTATCACACATGGTTTTCCGAGTCTTATTGGTTATTAATTTTAGTGCTTGAATATTAAAATATTATTAATAAAGTGACCAGGCATCGACTCACCTGGCTACACAGGTTTGAGTGTGCCTTCAAAATACTCAAACTGTTGTTGTACGGAGATTTTACCAAGCTACTCTCAAGGGTTTTCCCATGGACTTAGGTTCCTGTTTAAGGGGTTACCTTAGTTGGGGATTTGTGTGCACTATGATGATGTTGTTTTGAGTTTTTATGTTTTGAAGTTGGATTGATCTCTAGTATGAATATATATTTATTTTATATCTGTATTATAAATGGATGTACGTTATATATGTATGCATATATTTGGGTGCACACATATATACCTATGCATATATAAATATTATTATCTATGTATTTTTACTTGCTTGTGTAATGGCCTCTTTGATGTTTAAATAAAAGAGTATTAAATAAAATAATAAAGAAAGTGAAAAGGAAGTTCTTTTGGTAAAACTAGCTATCTAGGAGATTTGAACCCAAGACCTCCTAGAAGTTAGGCTAGTTTGTTTCCAATTGGGCTATGTGTGTTTTTTGAGATATTTTGTGTTCCCTTTTCTTGTTATAGCCTTATTTAGGGAATAAGTTAATTAAAATAAAATAGCTTAAATGTTTGTTTATGGGGAGAGTTGATTAAATTCTCAACCAACTATAGTAGTTGGAGAAGTTGCTTCCCATAAAGAAACTCCTCCAACCATATAGTTTGGAGGAAAAATCATTATCCGGAGAGGAGTTTGAGGGATTAGAAGATTTGAGGGAAATTTGGAGATTTTTGGAGGAAAAGTTCAGAATTGTTCTGAAAGTGTATTTGAGGGTTTTTCCTGTATGTTTGAATCATCATCACTGGTTCTCTGAAGTAAAGTAGGAGTCTATTTGAGAATGAGGAATGATTGTTGTTGGATGAAAGTCAATCCAGGAAGCTGCCATTCTCAAAGCTTAGAAGGATTGCATTGGTGTGCTGTAGTTTGCGATAGGATTCTCCGCATGACTCCAGGTAGGGTCTAGAACAAGGAAGAATCCCCTATATTTTCTATGTGTGTGTGTGTAACTTATGGATAATTGATTTGTATATTGTAGGGAAACTATTGAAATGATAAGGAAATATGTTAAGTTTATTTTCCATATTTTAGAGGTTGTGTATACATGAAGATTTATGAATATGTCTGTATATTTTTCTCTTAAAATTCTTCTTGGGAGTTTGTGATTTCTTGTGATACTATATTATGGTGTATTTGATTGTTTATAGATGGTTTAGGGAAGTTTAGGAATTTTTAGGGAAGGTTAGGATGGATTAGGGAAGGGATGCAGTCAGTTTTTCCCTTCTATACTTATGCATATTTTTAATTTCTTTTTGTAAGTCTTGATCATATAGATTTTTTTTGTGCTTCATGGTGTGTTGAGGAAGTCTTTTGGAACTAGTATTGAGGTACCTAAATCAGGTAGATGTTAGAGAACCTTTCCCAAAAACTCTCCACACCTGAAAATATCATATTCAAAAAATTTCTAGGCATTTTTTAGATAGTCTCGTATGAGCATTCCTGGAATGTCGTACAAGTTTGTATTGATAGCCATACGAGCTTTGGTGGATTTTGTATGGGCATGTGTGTATTTCCATATGGGAAAGTATAGATTTTCATTTGGGGTTTTAGAGGGTCATAAGGGCTTAGTTTGGTCAGATTTTGGGCTTGTGACTTCTATGACTTGTTTCCTATGTTTGGGCTGCAAATTATCTCACTTATGTATGTCCATCTCTTGATTTTTTTATGTTATAATATGTTACTTATGATTTTTCAGTACTTGACATATCTTTATGTTCATATAATGAGGCCAGGACTCATCCTGAGGGCTTGAGAGCACATAAGGGTTCGCTAGACCTGCAAGTTGAGTCTTTTGAAGTGCTTTATGGTTTGTTGGCTTGTGTGTGTGGGTAGGGGACTAGGTACCCTAGGTGAGTGGGTCACCATAGGTGTTGGAACCCAAAGTGGTTGGTAGATGATCCTATAGGTGAGTTGGTAAAAAGTGATAAGCTAATAATGAACTTGGGAAAGGGGGAGTTTCAAAAAATAATAAAAGACACATAATTAAGTCCACATAGTCCTATTGGAGTATCATGACCATAGGTAACTGCTAGTGTGGATCCTTATTCAGAAAGGGGGGACTGAGGGTACACGATTTTCAGGGTGGATCCCATTATGTAGGATATGCGATGACACTCACCTAGATGACATTCTAGAAACCTAACCTTTGTGTATAGTAGAGTGATATTTTGTTATGTCTTGTCTTTATTTTCAAGTTATTTTTTTGTAAAGCCTTAGGTTGCTTTAGGCCTTGTGAGTATCTTGGTTCTATCTCCTAGCACGAGGGGTGGAACTTCTTTAGTTTCACATGGTTGGGCGGAAAATATCTTTTGATGTACTGTTCATGGTTGATGGCTTGGATGTGTTTCAGATTTCATGCAGTGATAATGTTTCTCAATTTGTATCATGTACTATTGTAATGCAAGATGTAAAGATCTCCTTGTTATCCTTCAGCCCATTCAATGTAAATTGTAAATGTAATTTTATTTATTATTGGAAATTGAAAGAATAAAGCAATGTAATTAGGGAGGGATAGTTTTATGGGTTGTTCAAGGGATATGGGAGTATCTTCCGAGTCAAAAATCTTAAGGAATTACTCATTAGTAGACAATCTTTCATTCTCCTTGTCTTCTTCACATGGATTTGGAAGGTTTTTGTCATTTCCACTTTTCACAAGGTGGGAGCATTGCATAGTCAAAACTCACCTACAACTTTTTTTTGATTAAAAAAATTACAAAACAACTCAATAATAAAAAAATATTCTCGTTCTTCTTTGTGTACCTAGCAACATCAAGTTACGCCACCAATAGCACACTACCTAAAAATCTAAATGTGGAACTCATGAAGTTTTGATCTACAAACTTCCCTTGTAAGCCCTAACATAATGGTTTTTAGATTGAGTCAAATGGTGATAATTAGTTTCACACATAATGTGGGACATTAAAACGTCTTTAAGTGGTTACTAATGTGGCCAACACGATGAGGCCGAGATACAATAATTTTAACAATACTTAGCCTATCACATTCACTCATTATGTAATATCCCCTTTTCTAGCCCATTAATTCTTGATCCGTCATTAGCCATTTTTCCTTGGTACCGTAGGCTAACCAGGACTTTACAAGGATTAGAGTGAGATTTGGCCTAGGCAATTTTAGTTTTAGACCAATCTGAGTTGTTTCAACAGGGTTTCCAGATACTTACAATTTATTGTAAGTCAGTAAGGTGTAGTATTTTTGGCATTTCAGTATTGGACTTGGAGCATCTTGCCAAGATCTTTCCAATGAGTTATCAAATGATTTTTCGAGTCCTATTGATTATTCATTTTAATGCTTGAATATTAAAATGTTATTAATAAAGTGACCATTAAATCAAAGTACATATTAATATGTCACTTTATTATTATTAAAAGGTCAATTTATTCTCTTAAGTGGAAAAATGATATTTTAAAAAGGGGAATAAAAGATGTAGCAACAGGGGAAAATGAAGAGTTGGGGCTATTCTTTAAAAGGACAAAGAGGAGCTCATTTTGATATGTTTGGATTATGTTTTGATTTCTTCTCTTGGAGAATTTGAAAACTCAGTTTTCAGCTAGTTTGAGGACATAAACACTCAAGCTTGGAGGGAGTGGATGGAAACACATTGTTTGTTAGAGATATCATACAAGTATCTCATTTGCTTTTAAAATACTTATTTCCTAATTTCCAATCTAGTTGTAGTTTTCTGTGTTTACAATTGGATCTTGTTAATGTATCATTGAAGATTGAAATGTAATAATATTTCTGAGACTATTTTTATCTAGATATTTTTTTTGTATTTTGCTGATTAATCTGAAATATATTGCATGAAATTATTTGTTTAAATTTCTAAGACAACTTTTAAGAAATTTGAGAAAAAATATCTATTGAGGATAGTACAGTGTCCTGTGAGGTTTTTCTTCAGAGACAACTTTACAAGAAGTTCTGTTATCAGAATTATCATTGTTTTGACTAAGAATATTGCATTCAGAATATTGAGGGAAATATTTTTGTTGGAACTTTGTGAGAGCTTTATATAATTCTGAGTGTTATGCAACAAAGGTGTCGATGGGACCCTGTACTTGTATTGTTGTGTGAAAAGAATTAATATTTCCTGGGTCTTCTAATTATTGGCGTGGGTAGTCGAGATTTATTATTTTGTTTCTTACCGTGAGCAATCCCTCCATATTATGTTATATATTGAATGAACAAGGAGTGACAGGAATAATGTACATCAATAGCATCCCTTTGATATATTCATATGTCCAACTATTCTAAGGTCCGGTTTTAATTCTTGTTGTCGTAATTTTAAGTGACCCATGAATTAGTGAAAGCCATGGCAACTAATATTTGAGTTTGGTTTTGACATTTGTTATGCTACATATAGGCCTAAGTTCGTAATGAATTAAGGAAATTTAGACATTAGTGTTAAAATAATTAAGTTCATTCCAAAATCTGACATGTGGTAAAAAAATCTCCTAAGCTGGTTGGGAAATTTCCAGCCCCACCCCATTTTCACCCCCTCAAATTTTAAGATCTAAAATGTAGGAGCTCCCATTTTCTAGCAAGAAATTCTAATTAATCATATAGCCTTAAAAACTGATTCTCATGGGACTTCCAGCTCTTTAAAAATAGAGCTTAAGCCCCTCCCATAGAACCCCAACCTTGGTTCATCTTCACATCTGCACAGTTGTTTGAGATTGGGAAGTGGAGTTATAGGTGGGACAACCTCCCCTAAGTCCGGATCTGCGTGGATATACCCAAAATATTGCAGAGTGTGGAGAAGCTATAACTTTCTTGGGCTTTGGTTCAAACTGCAATGTGAATGAATAGCCTATGCTGGTGTTGGTATTAATCAGATGTCTTTCCCATTGATGCTCATGCTGAGAACAAACAGGGTAAGGTTTTTGCAGGAAAAAGCTTTGTTCATTCATTACAGCAATGTTGGTCTGCATTCAATAATATCCCCCCGATATAAATTTGGAGTGAATCGGTGAGTACTTGTTAGAAGGAGGGAGTGTTTGCTGTGAGTCTTGTGACGTTTTAAGGAGTATTTACATTCAGTAGGGGTGAAAAATTCATCATAGCTGTGTTTGGGACAGTATATAGCAAAGAGACTTATAACCTGTAACGATATTTTGGTTTTTTAAAATAATATTGGGTCACCGTGTCTACGAAATCCATTTCCTGATTTGGTGTGAGTAGTCCCTGTGTTTGATTTCAAAATATGATAATGAGAAGTGCTCTGGCAACTACAAATCATGTGGAATGTTGTTGTTCCTGAAGATTAGAGAGTTTGATTTCTTATATTATCTAAAGCAACAAACAAACTATAGCATCTGGAATAGTGGAATCATTTTCAACTGCAGAGAACATAAAGCTCAGATTTCTATCCTAATTTCTTGGAATATGGGACCCTACTGCTTGATAAGTGCTACTGTATGTTACCTTCTTTAATGCTAATAAACTATTCAGATTTGTACCAGTTATTCATATTGGAAGGTGAAAGACTACTATCAACTGTTTATTTACTTGTCTGAGATTTACAGGTCAGATTTTTCTGTTTATATATTCTTCTATATTTTGCCAGTAGTAATCAAGTGCTGTTGCTTTTTTTAACCTCCTCTTTACTAAGGTTTTAGTCTCTGTATTGATTACTGTGGTAGAAAATGAATGCCTGATTGAATAAAACAAAGAACAAAACTATTTGTGATTTGGTATGATAGGGTGTTTCTGTCCCTACTATTTGGAAATAAGCCTAGATTGTCATTGTATAAAACTGAAAGTTCAGAGAACCAGATTAGAAAATTCAGTGATTGAATCACAAGCAAACTGTTGACATAATACCTCCATAGCTGAGTAGATGAATGAAAGAGTTGGGTACAAATAGGGGAAGCTTCTTACAAAACATATTGCAAATTTTGGTGAGGAATACCAGGGTATCTTACTGAGGTTTTGCCCAGGACAGGGAACAAATTCACCACAGACATTTTTAGGAAGCTATCTAAATTTATCACCATGGAAAGGAACAAATTCTTGAAGAAGCATGTTTTCCTCAATCAAAGTATGGATTACTTTGCATTTTGGAAGCAGTAGAGAATTGCTTATCCACAATAGAACAACTGTGACTCCTTTGGTTAAGCCAGTGTTGAGACATTCCAATGGAGATGTGAGACTTGTGGTTACTCTATGTATTGTTAATGTTATGAGGATAACAACACCACATGATCCTTATAACAAGGAAGTTATGAAGGAGATACTCCATCTGATTGTAGAAAGTTTTCAAGGATTGGGTGATATCCATAATCCATTTTTTTTGGTAAGAAAGTCAAAATTTTAGAATCAGTTTCAAAAATCAGAGCTTGTGTGATTATGTTGGATCTTGGTTGTGAAGACTCAATTCTTGATATGTTCCATCAATTTTTTATTGCCATTAAAAAAGATCAAAAGAAAAATGTTTTATCTTCTATGAAATCCATTATGTCTTTTATCATTGAGGAGAGTGATGATAATTCTCAACTCTTTTTATCTACCCTCTTGGCTATTTTGAATCAAGCACATGTTACTTCTACTAATGCTCGTAATTTGGTTAACAATGTTATCAAACAATACGAGAAAAATTTGAAGCTATTCTAACAGTGGACAAGATAGAGAAAGGTGGAGCAATTGAAGTAACTATTAGTGAACATAAGGATGGTATGTACAAAGGGTAAATCATTTTATGCATCCATGGGTGTGAAATGCATGAGTCTTCACGATTAAAAAAAAATTATAAGTATGATGTCATGGAATCTTAAAAAATAGTAGTGATAGATCAGCTGGACACAAAGGCAGGAGTTCATTTGATGATTTTCCATTTGAGAAAAGTAATGTGGTGGATGCATCTAGGGTTGAGGATTATGTGGAAGAAAGGAAAGAAGATTTGTTTCAGCCTATTAAAGATCCTGAAAAGAAAGACAAAATTCAGTCATATGGGAAGGCTAGGAGGGATGAAGCCATTGGTATTTATAAGGACCACAAAGTTGAAGAAGACACAATCATGGATCAGCTACTTGGGGAATTTGACGGAGTCTCCATGCATTGTGACATCATATCCATTGGTTGATGACTATAGGATTGATAAACCATCTTTTGGAACAACTATTTTTGTAACAACAACTGAGGGGAGTCATGAGGATACTATAATGATGGTAATCCCTTGATGAAACATGATGTTGATTGGATGAAGAATAGGGAAAATGTAGATCTCACTTGTTGATTGATAACTCACTCTTTGAGATGGGTGCTGATTGTGTTAATATTTTTCCAGATTTATCTAGGACTATTCAATCTATAGAGATATTTCAATGCTAAGCACACGATAAAAGAAATTATTAAGAGCAAGGAGACATAGTACCTGGAATGTGGTTTTGATATAATCCTTAGGTCTGGTCCAAATAGTTCATCCCATCTAGGTCTCCCCAGATGTCTTCAATCTGATATTTTCTCTCGTCTTAATATCAGATCAATTCCAATATAATTATGCCTTGAATTCTACTCCAAATTCGCTCCTAGGTCTGCTGCAAATATAATTGTAATTATGCCTTGAATTCTTCTTCATAATTTTCTCCTAGGTCTGCTGCAAATAGAACTATAATTATGCCTTGAATTCTGCTCCAGAATTCGCTCCTAGGTCTTCTGCTCTAGATGGAATGGATGTTGCCCTAGAGGAATTCACTGCTGCCCTTCTGCCTTAGATGATTCTTGGGAGGGAAGAATGCATGTTATGTTTTTGATGATTCTTCTCCCAAGAATCGTCCCTTTACATATATGTGCCAAAGGGAGAGTTACCTAAAGGGGGCTGACCTGAATAATCATTTCAAGAAGGCTGACTTTGGGCCCAAACAAATAATGCAATACAAAATCAATTTCCATATAAATAATAGATATTAAATATACAAGATATTTAAAATCATTATTTATACATCAAAATATTTGTGCTAACAATTTAATATCTTGTTTGGTGCAAGCGATATTTTTAGTCAAGGCCATAATATCAACACTCCCTCTTGGACTTGAGGCAAAGATCAACTCAATGATCTCCCTCTATTAACCCTTGATAGAGATGCCAAAAACATAATCAACATGGATTCCATATCCAATATAATCATAGATCTCATATCTATGATAGGTAGAACACATATGTTCTTATACCTTTTACAACCATAGATTTCATATCCAAATGGTAACAAGATGTTTACCAACCAGATGTGGATGTCCTAAATCCATGAGTCTCTGAGACTCAAAACATAACAAAAATGATTCTTAATCCAATGATGCCATATATTTCTCATCTATGATAGTAGATCTCTATCTACAAGATATAATGAGAACACAATGATTCTTCATAAACCATACATCTCATATTCATATGAGAAACATCATATCATATGATTCTTACCATCCAAATGTGGATCTCCTAGACCCAAGAATATTAGTCCATAATATAAGTGATATTAAGTCCATGATATCAAATTTCCAATCAATTTGTGAATTTTCTAAATCCACTAGTCACCTTGACTATTTTGAATGTCAAGTCCATGATATTCAAGGTAGTATCAAGTCTATGATACTTTCCAAACACAAGTTATCATCAAGTTCATGATGATTTCTATCCAATTTATGGATAACTAAATCCAAGAGTCCTCTTGACTTAGCCAATAGAATATCAAATCCATGATATTCATGGTATCATCAAGTCCATGATGTATACCAACCAATCCATGGATAACTAGATCCACGAGTCACCAAGACTCAAGAAATGTCAAGTCCATGACATCAAACCAACATGATGTTATGAGCATTGGTCGAATGAATATAAAGTCCATGATATTCATCAAGTGCTTGAAGTAATGGCCTTCTGACATCAAGTCCATGATGTCCACCAATTACTCAGATGTGGATCCCTAATCCACAAGATATCAAATCCATGATATCCTCGAGTCTTGGTCTAACAAATATCAAATCCATGATATTCACCAAGTACTCAGAGAAAATGGCCTTCAGACATCAAATCCATGATGTCCACCATATGCTAAGAAATGGATCCCTGATCCACCAACTTTCAAATTAATGATATCCTCAAGCATTGGCCTAATGAATATCAAATCCATGATGTTCACCATATGCTAAGAAGTGAATCCCTGATTCACCAGATATCAAATTAATGATATCCTCGAGCATTGTCCTAACGAATATCAAATCCATGATATTCACCAAGTGCTCGGATGTGGATCCCTTATCCACGAGTCCCTTGGACTCAAAGAATATCAAATGATATTCTTTAATTCATAAGAATAACTTGGCCATAAGCATAAGTATATCCAAATGAATAATCATAACCACATGAATCTTATAAACAAAACCTCATCTCATGAATCCATATAAGTATAAGATTAACCAATATGATCATAAGGTTTGAGTGAAATGAAAAGTTTACACATAGAACCATATGTAATGTAGTCTCAGCCATAATTAGTAAACATATAGACTCAACTTATGAAAGAAAGTATGATCCATTCATACACAACAATTAAGGTATGCTTCACAAGCATATAAATGATGTATGCCCTATACAATCATATTAAGTAGTCAATATCCAAATGTAGTTCTCTCATAGAACCAGTATAATTTATCCAACATCTATAGACAAGCATAAGAGTAATCACATAAGTATTTACCACCTAAGGGTAACCAACATATAACTAGGTGCAATGTGATCACAACAAGATGCAATATAGTGTATCCATATATATGATCATTAGTAAGGATATCACATATCCATATAATGAATGCTCCCATGCATATAACAACATTAACTCTAAATATATGCCAATGTAAGAATGATCCAACCAATAATGTATGCACCTATGCATAAAGAAAATAGTAAGTAAGTTGTACTAGCAATCAAATGTTTGATTTCTCGTAACAGTGATATAACCATGAATATGAGCCAAAGAAGGTATATAAATCAATGCTAACATATTCCAATAAACCAAGATATGTATTCACTCATATAGTTTCCTACTATAAAAGAAATGTGTTGACACATGAACACAACATAATCAAGGTAATGTGAAAACATAATATATGCCACAGTCAGAATATTACAATGTATAATACATTAAATATGCCAAATATGCCAAAGTCTAAGTTGAATAGATCATTATGTATGTTTTCACCCACACATCAAGGTAAATTAGTTATGCTAGAAACTAGCAGCACACATAATGTACATATATAACAAAAATATGTCAGAGCTGCAACATAATGTAAATAATGCTTCTCATAAACAATAGAAACAAGGATGTAGATGTAAGTACCCAAAAGAAGGAGATTATAACTTAGATAATTTCACAAGTGAGCCCATATATAAAACTCCCTCTCAAATTGCAACTCCCTCTCAAAGTGCAAAGTGCTCAGATTTGGGTACTTTTACCTCCACAAAGGATGCTTGAAGGTTGTTCATCTCAGGACAATTTGTAGGTATATGACAAAACTTCTCACCTTTAAAACATTTAGTTTTAGAGAAGTCCCTCTTGAAAGGTTTCCTTTTCTTAAAGTACTTCTTTCCCCCTTTGTCCTTTGAACTTCCTTCATTTTCATTCCCTTGAAATTATCTCTTCTTCTTCAATTTTCTTGCCCCGCCTCCTTTGAGTTTTGGGAGAAAAGAACTTGAATGTCTTCCTTGAAGATTGAGCCTCTTGATATTAATCTTGCTTCTTCTTGAAGACAATCAGTCTTTAGTCTATCAAGAGTAGGCAATTTGGAACAAGCACTAATCCCTTGAATAAATGCTTCCCAAGTAAGAGGCAATCCATTGAGAGCTATCACAACAATCTCTTTATTATCATAATTGAACCCAATTGATGATAGTTGATTCCTTAACTCATTGATCGTCATGAAGTATGAAGTGATAGACTCCCCTTGATTCATTTTAATTTGGGAGAAGTTAATTGTTGGAAATTTGGCTGAGTTGGTTACATAGATGTTGTCATTATGGCAACATATGATCCTCATAAAGATCGCACAAGTCAGAGAGCAAGTATGATAGAGCGCATTGCAAATTTGTCTAAGTGTGTGACAATATTTACCAGTGAACCTATATACAATTTTTGTTTGCAATGTCAACTGGAGTAAGTTCAGTGCTTGCACACTTGAACATAGACTCTATGATGTCTATTGATCACCCATCTCAGAGCGTAAGTCAGTATGAAATGTACGGAAGAATTTATGATAGTTTTACTGAAGACAGTGTAAAGCCGACAGGACAGAATATGAAGACAAAACTAGTAAAGAGTTAAGGGATTATTCTGTTTATCAAAATAATGACTTAACAATATAAAGGGATGACATCCTAGATGTTAACTCTTTGATAAAGTTATTGGTATAAATGTAAATGTAATTGTAATTGTAAAGAGTAGTAATTATAACAAGCAACAAGTAATTGTAGAAGTATGATGCGAAGTATATGAAGCATATGTAATAGCGATAATGGAAGAGCATCGAAGTAATATTGATGCAAGCAGTATAAGGTTATGTACCTTAACCTATTTTGTAATCAGTGTATATTGTACATTACTTGTTTGGGTAGTGGGCTCATCTGGTAATCACATTTTGTACTACAACTCCTAACAGGGTTGAGGCTTCTAACAAGGCCTATAGTCCCTTAATCAGGACTGATACACTATATGCTTGTAATAGACTCCTAACAAGGTCAACATCCTTAATAGGATACTTTTGATTAGTGGATCTTTGTGGGTACTATCCCCACTGGGGTTTTTCCCTTGGCCAGGGTTTCCTCGAGAACAAATAATGTGTTATGAGTTCTTTATTGTTATGCATGTTGTTTAGCTTCTTATGTTATGCATGTATAAAGATAATCTATTATATCCATAATTGGGAAAAAGATAAAGTTTGTAGAATACTGATTCACCCCCCCTCTCAGTATTCCCTATTTCTAACAATTGGTATCAGAGCTTAGTTACTTGGAAAAGAATCATTCAAGGAAAGCCTAGCAGCTTGAGTAAGATCTCTATGGATATGGATCAACTATAGAAGAATCTTGAAGAAGCTCTTGAATAGATTGACTTGCTTACTATTGAAAAATATACTTTGAAAAGAAAGTATGATGATGCAAAGAACCTCATTGAGAAACTAAAAAACAAATGGGAAGATCTGAGATCTGAAAAAGAATCCAAAGTTTTTATTGAAGATTGTGATGACAATATGGAAAAAGAAAATGAGATCCTTAAGCATGAATTGAAGATAGAAAATTTGAAGCTTAGTTTGAAAGATGGAAATGGCAAGAATGAAGAAAATCTAAAATCTGAGAATGAAAGTCTAAAGACTGAAAATGAAGGACTGAAATCTAAACTTTCTAAAGTAACATCTGAACTTGAGAAAGTCAATTTGCAGTATGATGAACTTGAGAAATACAATAAGATTGTGAAAGGTGAACTGACTCAATCCAAACAACAACTTGAAAGGCTATATTCAACTAGCGAGAAGATTGATGAACAAATATCCTATCAGAAACCATTCTATGATAAGACTGGTCTTGGATTCAACACTTTCAAAGAAAATGATGAAGGCAAGGAACCAGATCTGAAGATATTTGAAAGCATGGATGAGAAGAAGCCTGATGAGATCAACAAATTTGAAGATACACCTAAAGAAGAAGAATCACCAAAGCAAGAGGAATCACCCAAAGGTATGCAAAGAGAATTCAAAGGTAGATGTTTTTCTTGTAATACTATTGGTCATATGAAGAGAGATTGCACAGGTAAACAATTTAAACCTCTTAATGGTTATTGTTACAATTGTCATGGTTTTGGACATAGAGCTATTGATTGTAGGAAACCTAAATTTATTGAGAATAATGATGGTAGTAGAATTTTTAGGAATACTAACACTACAGATAAGAAACCTACTGAAGATATGAACAGAAGAAGTGTAGTATGTTATAGATGCAACAAGGTTGGACACATTGCTAGAAATTGCAGATCACAAATCAATCAACCTGGACCAAGATATGGAAACAGTGGAATTGTTTGTCAGATATGCAACAAGATTGGACATACATAAAGGTTTTGCAGAATGAACAATAAGAGTTTTTAATCCTAATCCTAACCCCAGGAATCATGCAAGAAGAAATGAAGATGCTAGTAATAGTCAGAAAGGATGCTGTTTTAATTCAGATGAAGTGAAGTTTATCAAAAGCACAGATCAAGGAGACATATTCAACATTGAAGGTAATCAGAAAGGTGAAGTATTGAAAGGTAAGAATGAATCTTTACCTGACCTATCTCAAAGTACTTAATTCATGTAAATTGCAGTAGAATAGGAACTTAGATTTAGTATAGAAGTAGATATATGATGAATTGAGTCTTGCATAGTTAATGCAAGGTAGTTTATGATATTCTAATGCTATGGTTAAGAGCACAAAGAAAAATATTACATTTTGCGAGATCGCAAGAAGTTTTAAGTTTTGCAGGTTAGCAGAGACATCTTTTTGGAAAGAAGCGGAAAAAGAATTGAATGCGATGTCAGATCTAAGTGAGATTGAATTAATAAAAGGTTATGATTGGTATTATTTGATCATCAAAGAAAATTCAAGTGTCAAGGAGATCAAAGAGAAGTGATAGAGAGCATTTTGCAAGGATTTGGAGAAGAATTATGTGCCGAATCTATGCAAGCCCTAAAATCAAGAAATTGAGGTATTTTACTTGGAAAATCTTTGAATCAGTAAAGGCATTCAAAGAAATCATGGATGTTTCATTAGTACACAATGTTAGAGACAAGAATATACCTAAATTGAAAAGGGAACCAGTAGAACCATTGGAAGAAGACCCTAGGTTTGCATTATCATTCGTACCAGAAGGAGTTTTACATTTAGAGAATGTCAGGAG
This sequence comes from Chamaecyparis obtusa, assembly GCA_027943335.1. Lineage (NCBI taxonomy): Eukaryota > Viridiplantae > Streptophyta > Pinopsida > Cupressales > Cupressaceae > Chamaecyparis > Chamaecyparis obtusa. Next base: position 1,127,398 of record BSBK01000092.1, read on the forward strand.
TTATCTTGGATGCAAATTAGAGATAGTAAATGATAGTGATTTTACAGATGAATATCAGAAGATGTACAATCAGGATATGTCACTAAAACAAGGTTTTGAATACTTGGAACATAATGAAATTGTCAAATATGGATTACAATATGAATTTGATAATGAAGAATGCACTAAGATCATTTTGAGTAGAATTCCTAATGGAAAGTTTTGGCTAGAGGATAGAGTGATAGATATTACAGCTGATTTGATTCATGAAGTCACTAGATTATCTAAGACTGGAGCTATTCCTTTTAATGAGAAAAACAATCATTGACAACACTAATTCATCCTATAATGGTAGAGGAATTGTGATTAGCAAGATCAAACAAGTTGATGTGAGATACATATGCAAGATCCTAACTACTAAGTTTTGTGCTAATTCAAGAGAAGATGACATGGCAACTGGAATGGTACATGCAGCTTATCTTATGTGTATTGATAGGGTACCAGTTGATATGTGTGAAATTCTTAGAATTCAATTATTTGAGAACTTGGAGAAGATCAAGAAAACTAAGTATACACTGTTTAGGTTCTCATCCCTAATCACATACATGTTCTTTCATCTTTTGAGGAGATTTCCTTACACCATAGGAAATGATTGGAATGATGGACAAACCACAATGGAAAGGATTAATGTACTATATAGAAAGCATGTTATTGACAGTGTTAATGAAAGTGCAGTACTTGTTATTAAGACATTTCAAAATATTGTGTCTAGTAGATCAAGGATTCTTAAGTCTCTTTTTGAGAAATAAAAAGATGATATATGTTTTATGGTGGATACTGACCTTACTTATATTGAAGCAGTAGAGCCTAGAACATAGTTCATAGACCCTCTTGGCTATGAAATATCTAAAGTAGAAAATGAAGAGTATGTTAGCAGACTACTGAAGTGTAAGTTGGACACTCAGTGTAACAGGTTTGGAACCTTTGAGGAGAACTTCAACTCCGCAAAGATTCTAATTGAAGAGAAACAGTCTAAGAAGAGAGTTGAGAGCACCATTAATAAAATCTTAAAGGATACAAGAATGACAAAGAGAGAGTTTTTGGTAGCAAAGCAGACAACATTAGCAATCAGAGAGAGTGGACAAAAGGAAATTTTGTCTATCCCTCCTTTATCATCAATTCCAGTGCCACAGGAAGAACCACAAGTAAAGGTGAAAGTGGAAGCATCTGAGAAGGACATAGAAACAAAGATGTCTACTAGATCCACTTCCTCCATACCTAGAAAAAGAGTTAAGGAGAGTGCCACTGGACCAGGAAAGAGGCATAAAACTCTAGTGCAACCTATTCCAAGAAAGATTGCAGAGGTTAAAGATGATGTCACTACAAAGAAGAAAGCTTGGAAACCAAAAGTTGAAAATCTTAATGAACAGATTATTGAGAATGGTGACTTTGCAAGAATGAACAAATATTATGATCTTTATGATTATACTGATAGACTTAATCTAGAGAATGCAGTTGTGAAGCATATGATCTTGACTGGCAAGAAGTTTGATACTATTCAAGGACAAATACCCGATAATCTTTATAACAAACTTCTGAATAGAAAGAAGAGAGCATCAGATGAAGAGACAACTATTAGAGAAAAGCTTGTGAGGAAGCTTTGTGAGATAAAAGATGAAGCTCATTTCAACCAGATTATGAAGGCCCTAAGCACCCATCTGAAAACCAAAAGGAGAACAATTCAGATTATGGGAGGTAGGTATGAAGAAGTAAATTCTGAGACTGAACATGCAATTATCAAAGTTATGGTAGAGTATGTTGGAGAATCATCAGTTGCAGCAGAGAAAGTAGGTGAGAAAGTACAAGAGGACATTCCCTCTTCTTTAGCTATTAACATTGAAGATGAAACAATGAATGTAGAAGGTATAGAAATTAGCTTGGATACTAATGAAAATGTATTCAAGAATTTGGAGAACATTGTTGACAATTTGGCTTTGAGGAACAAGAAGCTACAAAAGAAGAAGAAATGACAGAGACCATAGTTGTGGAACCACCAGTTGTAGAAGAACAAGTTCCCCTTCCCACCAAAGAAGATATCATTCTTACTCCTAAGACTAGAAAGAAGACTCAAATTGGCTCTATGATTGAGCATTTGGGAAAAGAAGTGGATGATGATGATCAGTTGGAACTGATTTCATCCTTAAACAAAATAATTGGTAAGAACAAGAAGGTGAAGAGTCTTGAAGGGTGTCTTAAGGAACTAACTGAGAAGTTACAAAGTATTGTGACCACACAAATTTCAGATATAGATCCTATGGAGAAGGCAAAGAAGGTAATGAGTACCTTTGATAATGAATTCACACCTAGCTGATATTGCAAAAGTAAAAGCACAAGGAGACTATGAGGCTAGAATGCTTTTGAACATCAGTCAGTACATCAGCAATGATATCAATACTCTTGATATCTGTATCAAGGATTTGAGGAAGCATTTGGAAACAGGAAAATCTTTGTACATATAGTGTACAAAATCAGAGACTTTGACAGCTAAGGAAGATCGAAAGATAAAATTGAAAGAAGCAGAGATTCTAAATGAAACAAACCTTCTATCTAACCCCAATGTAAAGGTCTGTAATGTTGAGAAGAAAATTAGAAAATTGTATGATGAAATCAGAATTGTAGAAGATGAGAAAGACATGAAAATGAGAAGATATACTCTTTTGAGAGAGCATGTTTCTACAAAGTTGAGCATAATTGAAGAACAGTTGGAAGATTATCTTTCAGTAAAGACATCTTTTCAGAAATTTAACTTTGAAAATCTCCAAGCATGTGAAATTGCTTCTTATGGACTGAGCGCACTACTCAATGTGGCAGATTCCATTAAGAAATCATGGGAGAAGGTGAGAGAAGCCATGAAGATAAATTTTGTAGATTGTGTTGCAAGCCTACCGGCTTTGCAATAAATAAATTAAGGTATAATCTTTTTGTGATACATTTTTGTGACCCTCCCTACCTTATTTTGTCATTGTTGTCAAAGGGGGAGAGATATATAGAAGAAAATTGATAATATATGATAAGGGTTGTTACTCTTAGGGGGAGTACTATATTAGAGGAAATAATTTTTGAGGAGTTATAAGGATAGGATGTATTTTATACTATGGCCACAGTTTTGAACATTTTTGAGATTTTGAGTTGTACACTTAGCCAATTTTCTCATATGTTGCCACCAATGACAAAGGGGGAGATTGTTGGCAATTTGGCTGAGTTGGTTACATAGATGTTTTCATTATGGAAACATATGATCCTCATAAAGATCACACAAGTTAGAGAGAAAGTATGATAGAGTGCATTGCAAATTTGTCTAAGTGTGAGACAGTGTTTTAATAGTGAACCTGGATATAGTTTTTGTTTGCGACGTCGACTAGAGTAAGTTCAGTGCTTGCGCACTTGAACATATACTCTATGATTTCTATTGATCACCCATCTCATAGCACAAGTTAGTACAAAATGTACAGAAGAAGTTATGACAGTTTTACCGAAGACAGTGTAAAGCTGACAGGACACAATATGAAGACATAACTAGTAAAGAGTTAAGGGATTATTTTGTTTATGAAAATAATGACTTAACAATATAAAGGGATGACATCCTAGATGTTAACTCTTTGATAAATTTATTGGTATAAATGTAAATGTAATTGTAATTGTAAAGAGTAGTAATTGTAACAAGCAACAAGTAATTGTAGAAGTATGATGCGAAGTATATGAAGCATATGTAATAGCGATAGTGAAAGAGCAACGAAGTGATATTGATGCAAGTAGTATAAGGTTATGTACCTTAACCTATTTTGTAATCAGTGTATATTGTACATTACTTGTTTGGGTAGTGGGCTCATCTGGTAATCGCATTTTGTACTACAACTCCTAACAGCTTTGAGGCTTCAAACAAGGCCTATAGTCCCTTAATCAGGATTGATACACTATATGCTTGTAATAGACTCCTAACAGGGTCAACATCCTTAACAAGATACTTTTGATTAGTGGATCTTTGTGGGTACCATCCCCACTGGGGTTTTTCCCTTGGTTAGGGTTTCCTCGAGAACAAATAATGTGTTATGAGTTCTTTATTGTTATGCATGTTGTTTAGCTTCTTATGCTATGCATGTATAAAGATAATCTGTTATATCCATAATTGGGCAAAAGATAAAGTTTGTATAATACTGATTCACCCCCCTTCTCAGTATTCCCTATTTCTAACAATTTTTGAGAGCTAGGACCCTATTTGTGTTGTTGATTTGAAACATGCCAAATAATGAGGTGAACATCTCATATGCATTCTCTAGATTTGCAATAGTTGGCACAATGTGGTCTTTAACACTATCAACAATTATCCTCATTGCTTTATTGTTGTTTTTGTTCTATTCCTTCTTTTCATCATCATCCATATTATCTTTAGGAGGACCTTCAATGACTAAAATAATTTCTAATTCCCTTAGAATGATTAATAACCTCATCTTCCAGGATGTAAAATTAACATCTCCCTCTAGCCTATCTTCAGGTCTAATCCTGGTAGACATGATAACCAACTTAGTTGAAAGAGTTAGTTTGAATTCCTAAATCTAAAATGAATCTGTGCCCTACCTAGGCTCTGATACCATGTTAATATTTTTCCAGATTTATCTAGGAATGTTTAATTTATAGAGATCTTTCAATGCTAAGCACATGATAAAAGAAATGATTAAGAGAAAGGAGAGATAGTACCCGAAATGTGGTTCTGATATAACCCTCAGGTCTGGTCCAAATAGTTCAGCCCATCTAGGTCTTCCTAGATGTCTTCAATCTGATATTTTATTTAATCTTAATATTAGATCAATTCCAATATAATTCTGCCTTGAATTCTACTCCAAAATTCCCTCCTAGGTTTGCTGCAAATACAACTGTAATTATACTTTGAATTCTGCTCTAGAATTTGCTCCTAGGTCTTCTACTCTAGATGGAATGGATGCTACCCTAGAGGAATTCACTGCTGCCTTGCTACCTTAGATGATTCTTGGGAGGGAAAAATGCATGTTATGTTTTTGATGATTCTTCTCCCAAGAATTGTCCCTCTATATATATGTGCCAAACGGAGAGTTACCCAAAGGGGCCCAACCTGAATAATCATTCCAAGAAGGCTGACTTTGCGCCCAAATAAATAATACAATACAAAATTGATTTCCATATAAATAATAGATATTAAATATAAAAGATATTTAATATAATTATTTATACATCGAAATATATGTGCTAACAATTTAATATCTTGTTTGGTGCAAGTGATATTTGTCGTCAAGGCCATAATATCAACAAATTGGACATTTGAAAATCCACTCTTTGAGTTAGATGATGGAACACCTCTTGTAGTTGATGAGGAGTCCCAACTTTTGATGTCAGAGGAGAGTATTTCTTAGTTTGACACGAATTGTAACTAGGAAGTGGCTACCATGCCACATTTGACAGATGGACATGACATTGATTACAAATCAACCTTGGATAGAGTCTTTGCTACCAGTATGGACAAGGAGTACATAAGGGAAGAAGACAATGTCAATTCATGATTTTCAGAGGAGTCGGTTAGTGCATCACATTATGGCTACATTGTGTGGAATGCATTTTGTTTTCCATTCAGCCCACCTATTGAGGGCTTTCTATTTTGACTGATGTATAGATGTGGGATGGGTGATTGGTTTGGTACACTTCCCTACATGAAGGAAGAAGCTATGTTATATAGGGAAGCCAATTTGTTTCTCCAGTACAATAAACAATTTGGGATACTTGTTAGAGACACAATGTTGTGGCAATTGGACATTTTGGAAATTCCACCCATAATGTGAGGCCTCACCCCAACCCACCATAGCACTATTGATACATTCACATTTTGATACTTTATGATTTGATACCTTGATACAGTTTCTGATCATTTTGACAGAGACTCATGATATTATGTTTTATGATGATGATTATATTATGTGGATTATATATTGATGTGGATTAGAACCTAGAGCATATGGTTGATTTTGGTTATACATGCTTAGATATGTGATTTGATGAGAAATATTTAATCATGATTCGATTTGATTATTCATGGATTATGCTCTAAGTTAGGAAATAGCATGGATAATGTGTCGTGATGTTAAATTATGAAGGTACTATGTTTGAGCATTACTGAATGAAAATTGCAATTAGAAATTGAATTCTGTATATTGATTAATGTTGCTAATTATGAGTTGTATATATATATTTACATGTGATTTTATTACCTTGGACTATTGATACTTGAGTTTAGTGTGCAGGAAAGAAAACCATGAAATTATTTAGAGAATCAGGGATAAACACATATGAATTGAGTAAGCCAAGGTTTAATCTAATGAAGAGATTCAAACCTTGTTGTAATGTGATTATTGTTTGTAAACATATTTTTTATATGTGTTGATAGTTTAAATTCATGTTGTTAATTGGACATGTCATTTGTGAATGTGATGTGTATTTTATGGTGTCACTTGACACTTGTATTGTCCATGTGTATGGTGACATGTCAATTAGGGTTTGGGCAAGAATCACCTAACCTTATAGGATATTATATTAATCTCACTTGCATGTAGATGTCTTGTAGAGATCACATCAAGTTGGAACTCGGATTTGAACTTTAGAGGTACTTTAGAGGGGTCAAAAGTGACCCTAGAGTGCATTTTTGGCTAAAATTAGCTAACCCTAGGGGGGTACCTTGAGTTGGAGGCTAGTTTTTATCTATGGGAAATTCTAGATCACCATTATGACCCTCCAAAATGGCTACTCTTCAAAAGTGGCGAAAATGGAGATGGCCACATGCATTTGACTTGTCACACACTCTTTTCTAAACTCACCATTAAGAGGGGGGACAATAGGTAAGAACAAAGGACTAGAGGCATGTCTCATTAATTGCTAGATCTTGAGTAAATTTTTAGAGGTTTTTTTAGAGGGCTTGGAGAGACTTAGTGGGTGTTCACCCACTCTATAATTTTAGAGACACTTAGGGTTAGAGAAAGGAAAAGACAAGGGAAAAGGATAAGGGCTCTTCTCAACCACTTTCTTGCTATTTTATTTGGACCAAGGTTGGTGATTATTTCTATGAAGGAATGTTTATTGCATTAAAAATTTTATGTTTTGTAGTGTAGAATGAACATGGGAAATCTTGTACACAATTTTCTTTGTGAATCTTTTCATTATTGTGTTGCGTTGGGATGCATTTGGATTTTGTATCATTCTTTGTTCTTTTGGTTTTGGGTGTGTTATTCATGGGAGTTGAAGGCATCACTCACCCTTGGGAATGGAAGTAGTAGCCTTGGGTGAAGGGGTTAGTTGGGCTCTCCATTGTAGTTGAGAGTCTCTTCTTTTGGAGAAGAGGGAGATTTTCATGGAGTATGGGCTCCATGAAGCCATATTGTGATCCTTGCATTTTGGGGATTGTATTGATGAAATCTTGTATATGGAAGTTGTGACATTGTAGCCTTTGGAAGGAATGGAAAACTCATATTGGAAATATATATAATGTAATGGCATTCTCCTTCTTGGAAAATCCCACTTTCACCCTACTTCAATGGGTTTGGAAAAATCATTTGTAAAGCCATGGTTGGGAGTTTAAATGTAGTGTTGTTCATTTATGTGTTTTGTGAGCAATTTTTTCTATATACACTTTTAGTCTTGATTCTCCAAGCTCGAGGGTGGTCTCCTAGAGACCTTGGATGGGAGGTGATCTCTCCATGGTTTTCCCCTTTAATTGCAACTTATGAAGTCATGTTCTTGTGAAGAAAGCTCTTGGAAAGGCCTTCTCTTGGTGTCATTTTGAAGAAAAAAAATAATGTGTTGTGTTATTGTTATTTTGATAACACTCCAAGACTTGTAATTGTGACATTGCATTTGATGTCTCGAGTCATGAAAGGAAGATCTTTGGTTCTCTTTGTAATAGATTCATCTTTGTGCAATATTGTATATTTACTCAAAACTATAGTTTCCTTATTACTTATTGTATTGAGTTCAATGTAAATGAATGTATGTAATAGTTTTTTTATCAAGAAAATTTTGATGGTAAACATGTGTTAACATATATAACAAGTTTGTTTGGCAATAATGAAATGAAAAGAAGAAGAGTGTTATCCTTGTTATTAGCATAAAGATTTAAGTTTACTATGTACATGTAAATCAATAGAGAAATGGAAGGTCGATAATTTTTTGGTTGTAGGGAGTAGAAAGTTTATCTAAATATCATGTGGACAAATCTATGGAGAATATTCAAATCTTATTGTGCATTCTAAACTAAGAGTTACATTTCATTGTCATAAGATAATAAAATCAACTAGAAAGAAAAGACAAAAAAAAAACACAAAAAGACCAAGTGCAAAATCAAAGGAAATGGCAAATAGAGACCTATAGATCTTTGGAAAATGTACGGGAAAAATTCTCATACATTTTCCTTTGCAACAATCAATAAAAGAATTAATTTTTCTCATCCACTTGTAAAAATAAAATAAAATAAAATACTATTATAATAAATAGAATAACTAAGGATAAAATTATCCATGTGATTGGCCCTTGCAAGTGCAAATTAGAGGGTGGGACCCACCTGGGTTGCCACCCCAAAAAGGGCCTCTTAAAGGCCCTCTCAAAAAATAATTATAAAAAAAGGGATTAAATTAATTAGCATTTATATAAAAAAATCACCCTTAAAAAAAAACTTTACCTTTCTGCATGTCTTATTTTAATTAAGTTTTAAAAAAAAAATTAATAAGGGTTTATTTTGTTGTCATGTACATTTATTAATTGGAAATAAATAGCTTTTAGATGTATATATCTATTTATTATTGTTCAATTTATATACTTATGTTTATAACGTCATTAGGTATACAAAGTATTAGGCAGGTTGATTGCTGATGGTCAAGCTATTAAATTTAGAAATTAAATTCACCCTTTTATTAAAACAATGGTGTTGGGATTTTATGTAAGGAATTATCATTTTTAAACTTTTAGTTACGATATAAACATATAAATAAATTTATAGTATAAGGTCAAATTTTATGGGTTTTGAAAATGTTAAATCAAATTTTATAGTAAGGTTTATCATTTTAACGAAATATTCAATGTGTGCTAAATTGAATTTCCTAGATTCCCTCCAAGCAACGTACCTTGCTAAATGGGTATTTTTCATTATCTAACGAGTTCCTTTCTACGAATGCTCACATCCTTAACCGAGATGATTATTTTCCTTTCGTATCATAGTAACCTCATGGGGGTGTTACCTCACATTTAAGTTCAAGTTTCAGACAAACTCAAACATTGACCTTTCTAGTTAAGAAACACGATGATAGTTTCAATAAACCAGTGTAACCCATTCAGTAGCCATTAATTGTTTTTTTATCTTGTTGATTTGAAATCCCTAGGGTATGGTTGGCTTAAGTACTATAGCTGACTTATCATTTGAACCACTAAACATTATCATCAAACAACTAGTTCAAAAAAAATATTTTTGCATTTTTGCGTGTTATGTTTTTGGGCATAACATTTGGTATCAGAGAAAAGTTTCGACATTGGAACTTAAACCCATTACGTTTCAACTCCCTCAACTTAAACTATTATGTAGGATGCCTTTCATCACACAAGATGGCTGATGAGGAAGGGGTCATAGAGCTGCACATGTTGGGGTAGGGCAGGGGGTGGACCACCTCCACCACCTTAGAACCCTAACCAGGATATTCTAGACATCCTCTAGAATCTTATTGGGGTGATTGAACAGAGACTACCACACATAGTTCTGCAACCCGAGTAGCAGATTCCTAGAAGGGAAGCACGGATCCCATGAGATGATAGAGAAGTTGGTAGAGAGAGGAGTAGGAGTCCTCCACCCAAGCTTGTTGAGGGTCATGGTGATCATGAGGGTGAGTTAGTTCATTAGTTAGAGCTACCACCCGAGCATGAGATACAAGTCAGAGAGAGACCCCTTAGAGATGTTGGAGATGAGATTCGAGAGTTATTATGACTCAAGCCACCCTTGTTTTTGGGATCCACTGACAGATCAGTAGTAGAGGCCTAGTTATAGAGTTTACAATGATACTTTGGATTGCACTCTTATGGGAGTAATCTAAAGGCATGACTTGCATTCCATCTTCTATGGGAGAAAGCCTCCAGTCACTACTACATTTGGGGTCAAATTTTGACAGAAGGTTTCGACGGGTAATTTTTTATTACGAATTTGGTGTTTTTTTTTGGTAATAGGTCCCGATGGTGTCAATATTCCAATGGGTGTTTAATTGACCATCATAATTTTGACAGATTCGGGGTATAGATGAAAAAAAAAGTGAAACGGCCTCATCATTTTGATTTCAATTGGATAGAGAAGGAGTGGGAGAAGGAGTGAAAGTTGTGCATGGGAGAAGGTATGTGATTTCTTCATCTTTCGAGCCTCTAGCATCATATTTGAATGCATTGCATTTTATTTGATCATGAATGCTCTCTGAAATGACTACATTCTACTTGTGTCATGCCCTAGCCTGTGCTTTAACTCCATTATTTGATTTTATTGGTGCTTGTACTCAAGAATATCATTTTTTTTGAAATGTTGACTATGACGTTATCAAATGGATAGCTTGTGAGCTTCTAGCTAGGTGCCATTTGTATATTTGATAGCTTAGGGAATCAAATGTATATTGTATCATTTATAGTTGAGACTTTATTAAAAGGAAATAGGACAAAGAATGATTTTGATTTAGTCTCTATATTTTGATCCCTAAGTGGCTTACAACCCTAGAGAAGTATATGCAGATTTATGGATGCAGTTGCAGGATACATAACATATGATAATTCACAAGAAATCCATGCATCTAATTTGAATAGAAATTAATACAAATAAATAGGGTCCTCCAATGGCGCAATCATCTAGACCTTGACTGTCCCCTCAACCAGTGACCCTTCAAAATTGGGTTATCATGCAATCAGTGAGTGATCCTTCATTCTCCTAGTCTACCCTGCATCCAAACATATTGGAAATACACAATACAATGATAACAAGTCTTTCAAAATCCCCCTTCCCTTAAGGAACACTATCAACCATCCCTTCCACATAGCATTTCACTATTTTATGAGTGGATTGTGTAGGAATAGTTAACATTAAACAAGGAGAAAACTCCTCAACACATCTTGGAAACCATTGAATTCAATAATAAATGAAACCTAACACCAACACTATTCCTTCCATAGTTTCAGGATACATATCAGCTGATAATTCATAAGAAATCTATGCATCAAATTGTTATAAGGATATCCTACTAATCAATAGGAATTTTCTTGAGATGGCCAATGATTATGCATTTTGATGGTAGTGTGCTAGTTCAAAAGGATAATATAAATCTGAAACAATTTTTTTTTATTTTCTCAAACTATAAATGTGGTTAAAGGGAAAATATTATGTGGAAAACCCACAAACCAAGCTAGAAAATGATTGTACATCAAATTATTCCTATATTCATTCAAGTATTGCTATTCTTCAGCTACTTGACCTTTGAGCTTCATCTAGAGGAATGTGTAGCTTTAAGATAGAGTTACTTCTTGGGCCTTAGAATAGGGTGGAATATGATCAAGATTTGTTTAGGCTGTATCTTTGTTAGTCCCATTGTTAGGTTCTTATGGTTCATGGTTTGAATCTATTATGGTTGTGTAAGGGATTTGTAGATGCTTTTTCTAACATAATTATTGGACACCATGATTGGAACAACTGGTTGTTGGCTATTGTACACATTAATCATATATGTCAATGGTTCTTTGTGTTCAAGAGTTCGTTGATCAATCTTTGAGATTTATTGTCCCAGCTTTAAAAGAGTGATAAAAGATATAGTGAGTGCTATCTTTTCCAAGTGTTTTGTGGGTGCCATTATCTTCTAGGAGTAATTGCTATAACCAAATTATGTTCTTTGCCTCTAGTAAATATTGCAGACACAATCATCTTCTTGGTGAAGGGTTGCTTCCATCCCCATGAGGCACTACTGCATGGTTTCCATTCCCTGTAGTATAGTGAACCTAATTTAATACAAGTGTGCACTATTTTGGGATCCATAATTTATGGCCCCTACACTGTGGTTGTTAGCCTAAGACAGGTCTACCTTTGCATATAATAAGAGGCCAACATGAAACAAACATCCAGAGGTTAGGGGGTTGTTCCCTATCCATAATTTATTATTTAAGTGCTAAGTGATGATATCGTGTAATTCATACCTAGTGTGTCTCTTTCTTTCTCTCCACATTTCACATTAGGAGTATATGCTATAAAATACTAATGAAATCAACTATTGGTCAAATCTAATCAAAATTGCAATATAAAGATTAAAATAGATCTTGAAGAAATATGGGAACCATTTTTGACAGATATTGTACAAACAAAGAGAATACTCCGAAGAGGAAATGCTTCAATGTGGAACAATTGAAGGAAAATATTTTACTTTTATATGCATATCTGCAATGTTTTTGATATATTTCTGAGATAACAAAACCATAGAAAGAATAGCATATAGAAGAAAGTAAAGAATAACGATCATACTTTGAGATATTGTGGAAACTTAAAGGAAAGAATGGTTGGTGGTGTTATCATGAAATCAGTGAGTGATCCTTCATTCCCCTCTTCCAGTGACCCTTCAAAATTGGGTTATCATGCAATCAGTGAGTGATCCTTCATTCTCCTGGTCTTCCCTACATCCAAATATATTGGAAATACATAATACAATGATAAAAAGTATTTCAAAATCCCCCTTCCCTTAAGGAACACTATCAACCATCCCTTCCACATAGCATTTCACTATTGTATGAGTGGATTGTGTAGGAACAGTTAACATTAAACAAGGAGCAAACTCCTCAACACATCTTGGAAACCATTGAATTCAATAATAAATGAAGCTTAACACCAACACTATTCCTTCCACTCACTTCTACCAAGAATAAAGCATTTAGTCCATTCAACATTACATATAATCTTTAGACAGTTACATTTCCTAACTGTGTAGAGGAACATTCATGACCAAAATGATCAAAACTACTTTCACCCTTGCACAAGCTATTCCAAACTTCAAGTAAAATGAGAAATATGCTATATCAAATCATTCATACTCATAGTAACCATTCGAAGGATCATTTTGTCAATGAACCTTCTGACTGTACCCCTGCGACAGAGAAAGGAAACTTAGTAAAACCAGGCTATGCCATTGTTTGTGAGGGAAACTTAGTCATGGCATCAAGTATAATCTCATCATGGTCTATTCAACTTACACCATTCTTATGATCTATTCAACTTACACCATTCTTCTTCTCTAGGACTCAAAGGCTTGAAATAGTATATGTGGTAAAAACTCATGAAATACTAAAGAAGACCTACTATTTGTTAGACAAATATTCATTATCCCCCACAAAAAAATAAGTAATAATTACTCTACCCTTAATTTGTTTAACAATGCACCATATTAGATAAAGTAGGTTCTATCACACATGGCACGAACTCTCTTCAAACTCACAATACGTTGCATACGTAGTACAAAATTCATGAGATTCTAAAGAAGGCCTCACTCTTAATGAGCTATAAACATGTCATTATTTTAGTTTTGCTTGTGAGTTATGATAATTTTTGTAAACATGCCATTGGTTCAGTTTAGTGTATTCATTTTTGTCAGACAAATCTTCATTGTCTTTTGATTGTCTTCTTTATATAGTAGCATGTATTAATTGGCTGACAAATAAAGAAGCATTTAGATAATTAGAAGACAATGAAGATAATTTTAAATGCATCTAACACAATTTTTTTTTACAAAACTGAACCAATGGCATGTTTACAACAAAGAAATAGAGTGATAATAATATGCTGAAAATTTTATTCTGTTTAATACATGCCAAAGGACCAGTCCCAACAATTCTTAAACATACTTTATCTGATATGATGAATTGTTAAACAATTAAGGTTGGAGTAGACATAGTTATCACATAGTTTTTTTGTGTGGTACAAGGAAGATTTGGCTGATTAAGAGTGAGGCCTTCTTTATAATCTCATATAAATTTGGCTGATTAAGATGAGAAGAAAAACATAATTCATTAGTTAAATTTTTCAATTTCATGTATTTTTTCTCCTATTTATTAGGTGCATGAATTGAAGGTTGAATGTAAGAGTCTTATAATGTTGTGTTACCTTTGGATCTCGAGTTTTTGATACTCCTATGATGATATTTCTCAACAACTATTTTATTCTATTATTATTTTTTGAATAACATATTGGGCAAATACTAAACTGTGTACTTCTATAGGAAAATGAACACAAAATTGAAGCATCAAATAAGACTTGATCAAGTTGTAGGTGGAACATGCACTCAAATAGTAAGTAATGTAGAATAACAAAATAAGTAATCTGTCGTGTCTACATTTTGTTATTTTCTAAGATTACATTCATGTTCTATATTCAGAAAATGGTTCAAAATTGAAATTTACAATTCGATAAAAGTACTGACAGGTGTTGTTCTCTACACCCTCAATCAACAACTTGCCTCCTTTTTTTTTGGATTTACAAAATACTATATTATTTGAATATCTTTCTTTCTTGCCGTAGTAGGAAAGAGTTTGAGGTGGAAGACTACAATAATAGAAGTGTTTCAATTTGGTATACTATACCACAACATCATTTCATAACTAAGTTTTCAATTTATATATATAATTAGGTTATAGATAATCTAAGTGAAGAAGGATCATGTCAGACAATCCAAGTGAAGAAGGTAATGGGGATGCAATCAATAGATTGTGGTCGAACTTTAAAAGAAAAGGCGATGGAAAATGTTATTGTCCCTGCAATATTTGTAAGGGGTTAAACATTAGAAGATTGCTAATCAAAATAGCTAAGGGACATTGTAGGGATAATGGTCACATTGAAGGAGGGTTTGATTATCATGAATTGGTAAGTTTTTCATTATATTTATTTAACAATATATATATATATATATATATATATATATATATATATATATATATATATATATATATATATATATATATATATATATATATATATATATATGAAATACACTTGATGATGAGATCATTATCATGGTTTATTTGTGTTCATCATTTTTATATAAGTCGACCTCCCTAGGGGAGTACGTGATATGGACCATGCAGGTGCAAATATTGAGAATATGGCTTTGGAAGTGGAGGATCATGGAGGTGCGAATATTGAAGCTAAAGATTATGATCCCATGGAAGATGACAATGATGTGCCAGATGATGGTACTAATACATTGATCCATGACACATTTGGTATTGGCACAACTGATGATGATGATCAGGATGATGTTGATGTCATCCATGATATACCTCTACTTGAGAAGGTAGCCACACCCCTTTACGAAGGCTCCCAAACAACTCTTCTCTTTGATGTATTGTTGTTGTTGAACTTGAAGGTTATGAATGGTTTATCCAACATAACAATGTCACATATGCTAAGGTATATCATATATGTCATTATATTAATTAAATGGTGAAACAAGTACAATAAATATTGTTAATATTAACAACTTATGTTTTTTTCTATAGATTGATAGGTGAGTTCTTGTTACCACCATCGAATATTCTCCCTCGCTCATATTGACAATTATGTGCCACTATGAAATATATTGGAATAGAGTATCAAGCAATAGATGCTTGTCCCAATGATCATATTATTTATCATAAAGAACATGAATTTGCAACAGAATGCCCTGAATGTCATACAAGTAGATATCGAATAGATCAAATAACAAAAAAGGTGCCTCACAAGGTTCTTCGTTACATCTCCATTATACCACGTTTGCAAAGATTATTCAGGTGTAGTAGCTTGGTACAATTTATGGATTACCATGCACACAATAGGAGTCGAGATGACATTATTTGAATGCCTGCGGATGGTTCTGTATTTAAGGACATAGAGGAAAAGTAGCCGCACTTTATCGAAGAACTTTGAAATCTCAAGGTTTTAGTGGCAGCAGATAGTGTCAATCCATTTGGAGAGCTAAGATCTATTTAATTTGTTTGACCTATTTTTGTCATCAACAATAACATTCCTCCATGGATGTCAATAAATAGGGAACACATTATGTTGACAATGATTGTTCTAGGTATTTGATCATTTAATAGTTATCTACATGTAATTATAAATCTTGTAGTAAAATGATCACAATAATTATGTAATATTGTTGTTCATTCAACTAGGTAAATACCAAGTTAAAGATATGAATGTATATATTGAGCCTCTTATCGATGAGTTGGTGGAGTTATGGAAAGGTGTCACTATGTATGACATCTCTAGACCAATAGGAGACAAACAATTTCAATTCCATGCAATGCTTGTATGGACAATACATGATGCCCCAGGGCTAACACATTTTTCTGGTATGTTATGGTGAATTCAAGTTGCACATGATAATTCTAAAAATAAAAATTAACATATTTAATCCAATTGTATCATTACCTTGTAGGTCTTCAAATGAAGGAAAAATTTGCATGTCTAGTTTGTGGTCCAAAGATGAAATCTCGTCATTCAAAAAGTTTAGGAAAGAAGGTGTTTGATGAGCATAGACACTTTCTCCACAAAAATCATAACTATCGAATTACTGAAAAATATCTTTTCAATGGGAAAGAAGAGACTACATCTAAGCCACAGAGAATGACACCTCACCTATGGAAGTCAGAATATAATAGAATTAATCATCAAGGTACTACCATTCTACCTAATAGTTTATGTTTGGAATTTGTATATTTTTATTGTGTTTTGTTTTTTGATTATGTGATTGATGATCATGAATATCATCAAGGAAATACTATTGAGAACCTTCCAAAGGGGCTAAAGAGTTATCCCAGACAATTTATTAGGTTTCCCTACTACGAACAGCTGCAAATTATGCATTTGTTTGATACTATGCATATTGGAAAGAATGTAACAGAGACATTGTGGAAGATATTGGATGGAAGACATGACAAAGAAAAATTGTCAAAATTTGTAGCGACATTTATGAATCCAATCATGCAATGAAAAATTTCATTGAATCAAATAGAAATGGAGAACAGATTAATACAAGTACCCTTCCTTGGTTATTAACAAAACAACAAAGTGATGCCATAAAATAAGTCATACAAAAGATTCAATTTCCCATAGGATTTGTTGCAAACATAAGCAATACCATATCAAAGAAAATTGAATTTGGGCCATGGTTGAAAATGCATGATTAGCATACCTTCATCAAGGTAAGTCATGTTATTTTGTATTTACAATATATTTGTAAACTACATGTACTTCTCATTGTATTATATGAGAAAAGAATGACATGATAATTTCAATAATTATTGCAGTACGTGCTACCCCTATCTCTCCCAGAGAACTTTGACAATAACATCAAACAAGTGATATATGATCTTGGAAAATACATGAGGTAAGCAATGATATCTGTTCAATTTGTTGTATATATATATTGTAAAGTCTTGTGTTTATATATTTTTGTGTCTTGAATGCCTTGTAGGTGGTTGTCATCTAAATAAATCCATAGAGAAGATATAAAATACTAGAAGAGAAGAATTTCTCATCTAATGTGTGAAATGAAAAAGTGTCTACCTTCAACCTTTTTCAATGCACAAGAATACTACCTTATACACCAAGTTGAGGAGATTGAAATGTGTGGACCCGTACACACTCGGTCAATGTGGATGGTTGAGAGGCACCTAAAATTTTTGAAATCTTTGGTTTGGAAAAGAGCACATCCTGAGGGTTCTATGATGGAGGGATATATGGTATACCAGACTATGGTGTATTTTACTGAATATCTTCCTAAGCTTGTAGCAAAGATCCATATAGATCACATTTGGGATCTCGACACCATTAGAAAATTTGATGGGGAGTACTTGGTGGGGAAAGGTAGAATGAGGAAAGTGAGAGGTAATAAATTATAAGATGTTATCATAGCTATTAATTAATTCTTAATCTTCAAAATTAATTGGTTGTAAGTCATCTATTTATTTTTTGTACAGCTACTCAAGAGTGAGATGCAATACGTTTGTATATTGCAAACAATCAAGATTGGATGATGAAATGGATTGAACGATGTCATCATTTAGGTCACACATTAATATGGGAAGTTGTGTCTTCATTGGTTAATGAAGCTCATTGTAATAGAGATCCAAATGTTACGCAAAGGGAAATAGATTTAGCACATGGTTTAAGAGATTTCCAGGTACGTATAAATTTTTTAATCACGCGTACATTTATGAACTCTCAATGCATTAATTTATACATGTTTTACATATTTTTGCAGGTCAAACACCACAAGGCTATATTTTGTAATGGTCATAAATTTTGCATCAAAAACTTGGATGACACAAAGAAAACTTGTGATTCTAGGATAAGTGCAGTCTTTTAGGTGACTAATATTTCATCTAGAAATGACTTACATCCTCGAGAGTCTAAAAATTGATACTATGGCATTTTGGATGATATACTTGAGTGTGACTTTAATTCCTTCAGATTATTTCTCTTCGTCGTCAGATGGCATAGGCTATGACTTAATCAAAATGATCTTGATAGAACTATTATAAAACATGACAATGTATTTCCAATGATTAATAAAAGGTGGTTTGAGTCAGTTGGGGATGAACCATATGTTCTTCCAAGCCAATGTGAGCAGGTATTTTACTCAGAGGTTCCACATAAATCAAGTTGGTCATTTGTTGTTAGACATGATCCAAGAGGAATGTCGATGAGGTATAATGCGATGGAAGAAGAAGATTGCGAACAACTAGAAGATGATATAGATGATGATCATGAACAACAGTTAGTCGATGATGTTCCTAAAACAACTTTTCTTGAAGAAGAAGAAGATGATGCTACTGATGATGATGATGATGATGTTGATGCCGATGATGATGATGATGATAAAGATGATGACAATGATGGTGGTGGTGATGATTTCGACATCAATGATGATCATGGAAATTAGTTGGATGAAGAAGAAGATGAATGACATGAATGAAATGTACAGTTACATGATCACTGCTTAATCTATTTAATATTGATTTCTTGATAGAAATGTGTAGTTATGCAATCAATACTTAATCTAATTAATTTGTGATGTACTTACTATGGGATGCTTATGGTTTTTAATGTACTTAATATGTGGTTTTGAGTATATGTATCATGAATTTTTTAGCTAACATTAGATAATTGAATTACATATGTAGATACCCAGACTCCTTCACAAGCATCCCACACAGTCTCATGGATTGATAGGTATAAGTCAATACACCATATAGAGATTAATATATTTCACAATTTGCAAAATATCTCACATTACTTGACATCTCTCTCATTTGATGGAGTCCAGGTAGTAGCAAATAGGTATTTGTCAAATGTGTCTTCCTCAAGCAAAGAAAGTGAGTCATTTAGTATGTCTAAATTAGGAAGATCAACTAGAGGTCAAAAGACTAGATGGAAATTCAATAAACACATGAAATTTTTCCTTGCTCAAGGGGGGTCATGTTCTTATGATGATGAGAGAAAAGGTGACATCGAGGTGTCCTCTAGGTACCAAAATCTATAGAAACAATGGGTCTCCAAGGAACTTCCTCCAATAAACATTGATTTTAGTGTTAAAGGTAAGATATATCGTATTGCACCATCATCAATACATGGTTTGGGCCTATTTCCATGGATGGCATAAAGGTCTCTTACAACAAAGTTGTTAAATTGATGGAGTATGTTGGACCTTGTTACGATTACAAAAGTTGGATGTGAATTATTCAATATAAAAGAAGTATGCATAGGTATGCACTCTCAGCAAATTATATTCAACAAAAGGACAATGAGAAAAGTAAAAGAGTGGCTATATACATTGATGGAAGGCCAAAAGCATCAGGGAATATTGTAGGTTTTATAAATAGCACATGACCTTTGTCAACTATTAAGCAACCTAATTGCATATTTGAGGCGTGTGATGGAAATCATGTATTTGTATGTGTGATAAAATCAATAAGTGCAGGGGAAGAGCTTCTTATTGATTACAATTTGAATCTCATAGATACAAACAATGTCACTATCATTAGGGTGCATGTACATACTATGTACCATTAAATAATTGAGTTTTTTTGCCAACCACATTTAGAGAGTCTCCTCACCATCCACCTCATCTCCATCATCATCTTCTAATGAAATTTATTAATGTAGTCCTTACTAATTATTGGTTAACTTTAAATAATAACACAGAACCACAATATGGAGCAACCACATAGAGGGGACAATGATGATCATGCATGCACTTCTTCCTAGTAGGTAAACCTCTTTGTTATTGTACTACAAATTAGATAAGAAAAATGTTAAATAAAGTTTTTTATTATATTATTTTCATTACTGTTTCAGATTAATTCTAATAGTGTTAGTAATATTATTGTCACAGATAGGTGGTCAGTAGAGAAAGGGAAAGGAACCCATAGTCCCTGAAGAGGAGTCTTTTGACAAGGGCCTAGTTGTTGATTTGGCTAGTTGTGATGAGTTGGCCTTTGCATTTAAAATATGCCTCCACAAAATTGGAAAAAGATTGGTTGAATTGGCATCTATATTCCCTCCCACTTTTGAGTCACAAAAGAGGGAAACTAAACTGATGCTCCTATCTCAAAATTACAGAGTAAGTATTAATGTAATTTTTAATTATAGAAAAAGTTCAATAATACTTTTTATGTTATAGTAGTCTTTTATTTCATTAAGAAATAAGCGGATGTGTTGCTTTTACAACTTTTTTTTGCATAATTTTGATCCTCACGACCATGATGAGGGTACTGCAGCTAGTTCAGGTAGATCGCATGTTGGAATATATTTTTTTTTTACTCTCTAACAATATTGTCCATGCTAATCACTAGTTTTATTATGCTCTAACAATCTTATTCTTTAGCACGTGTCAATGGCCATTTACTATCTTCACCTCATATGATGGCAAGCTCAGATGTACTGCGTCCTGCAATGTCAGTAACACATAGTATGGCCATAGACACCATCACACCACCTACTCGTACATAGATTTTATTTTATCTATCATTATATATATGTTTATTTCCCTTGAAGTGTTCTTTCTTAGGGCCATTTCGTAATGGATTCAATTTATGCAACAGAGGATGCAACACTTGATGGTGATTTTCTTGGATGTACTAGTATTCCTAGTATGGGAACGGTGAAGGATTGCATATTTCTTATGAGCGAAGAAGAAGGAGTTCCCTTGAAAATAGAAAAAATTCTAGGTACTTTAAAGATTGGACCTTTCTTTTACTATACAATCATATGTTAATCACACCTTGCATTCAATATGAGAAGCTTACATCTTTTGTATTATTATTTTATACTATTATATCCTTCGACTAATGATCCCATGATTATTTTGTAGGGAATGATGTTTTTTATAGTAAACATAATGACGAGTGTTTGCGAATATTTGGGCCCACCATTTGTATAGGGTGGAACATCATATCTGAACTAAAACCCCAATCCACTATTTTGATTTCATATCATTGCTAGGATAGTTATCATTACATCCATTTTTTAATCTAACACTGTTTTCTTTCTTAAAAGGTGGAAAACCCAAAATCAAAAGTTAAAGGATGATCTCATAAAGAGTATGACAAACTTTTTTGGACCTCGTGCATTTGAGAAGGGTAAGCTCCTTCAAAGAGTCAGGTTATGTTTGAGGTATATTAGGGACCAGTACAAGTGTACATTAACCAAAAACCTAAATTACCATCGCCCCCCTTGCATTCCTAATAAAGAGTGGAAATCTCTTATTCTGGATGCGAATGAAAAAACTGAAATTAAAAAAGGAAATACACCACTAGAGAATAGAAAAAGGTATGTGATTTTGTTAAGAATGTAATTGTCTACTAAATACTCTTCATATTTATATGAACTAACATATTTAAATCTCTTCATAGATTGCCTGACACATGAAAGGCAAGACTAAAAAAGGACGGGCAACACAAGCTAGGCTCTGGCAGTTATTCGAAACTTGCTGCATGAGTTGTAAGTGTTAATATTATCATAATTGAATGAGGAAAAATACAATATGTAGATGGCTTTTAACACTAAAAATAATTCTTTGATCTTTATAATATTTATTTATAATTTGAAATATTTTTTTGTTTTGATGAAACAATAAAATAAAATTTGATGATACCAAGAAAAAATGTAGGGTGCGGAGTTCAATGTATGTCTCATAGAAGAGGACAAGTGAACTGGCTTCCAACAAGGCTATAAAGTCATGGTAGAAAGAATAAGAAGTGCACAAGGTTCTACTGATGGATCCATCACGGTAAGTAAGCTAAATAGATGATATTTCAAATTTAATTATTTACCAATTAGTTTATTTGATGTTAAGTTCCAACATAAAGTGAGTAAATTTTTTTAAAGTAAGAAAACAATGATAACATGAATGTGTATGAAATTGAAATGCAACCTACCGATTCCTACCCTACACAACCTGTGCATGTTGATGACAATGATGATGTGCATCATAGTAATACAAGTAAACATCTTAAATTGATTGGTGTAGCAATACAAATTTAATTGCAATTGGTGTTTGGATTAATGTAACAATTTGTATTGCATCTGTAGAGAGCGTAGAGGCCGCTGTTAATGAGCATGTTGAGGTTGAGGCCGAGGCTAGACAAACTAACCTCAATGTTGATGATGTGACTAGATCAGGTAAAAAGCTATACGATTATGGCCTGTAAAGTACTGAAATACTTTAAAATGTTTTTAATGTTTTTAATTATAATAAAATGTTTTTAATTTAACCCTTTTATATGTTATTGCAAATGACCCCCCTTTGCATCAACAGAGAACTAGGCATGCATTGAGATCTAATGAGAGGGTAGATGATCATCATGATGATATCGATACTCCTCTTAACAATTACTTCTTAAAAACTAGAAATCAAAAGAAAAAAAAGAAATGATTGTCATCTATGCACCTTAATTGATAATGACTGATTTTTATATGTCAATGAATTTAATTATGTGGTATTGAATGTTCATAAATTTTATAATGTGTTAATGAATGTTATCATGTGATAATTAATGAATGTCACATTTTATTAATGTGTGAATGAATGTTAATAAATGTTATCGTGTGATAATTAATGAATGTTACATTTTATTAATGGACGAAATAATGAATGAATGTTAGATGTTAACGGGGAATTTAGAGTGATGCTGGGGGGGGGGTGGGCGTGGGGCCAAATGAGCTTCCACCTTCACATGGCTGGCCTTGTTTAGTATATAATATAAAACTATTCTCGAAACAAAGTGAAGCTCAATAAGTTTTTTCCTTATATAGGGTCTCAAGTGTAGCTTTTATCCCACTCTCAACATTGCAAGGCTTCAAGTGGTGTTCTGATATTGGTTTCTCCATCTCCCAATGACATCTTATCTTTCTCCTAAGAACTCTCATAGAACTTTGATACATGGATGAGTAGAAGATGTCCCTTATAGGCTACACATATATAATATGGTAGATCTAGGGAATAGATATACTACAACATAGAATGAGTCAACTTGAATCTATAGTTTCTTCATTCACAATGAAAATTCAAATTACAAGCCATATTTTAGATTTAATATTCATATTCATCTTCATCATGATCATAGCCATCCTAGTCAGCATTTGGTTCAACTTCATTTGAACCACACTCCATGTCGGGTACCATTATAAGGCATGGAGTGTGGTCATACCCATGTTACCATAATAATGAGTTAGCCTATAAAATTATGAATAAAATACCTCGTGTATCATATTTATAATATTGTAGGTGCACCCGGGATTGGCCCAAGCACCCAAGTTCCTACCAAAGGAACCCAAGTCAAACCCAGAGGAGAAAAAAAGTAGAACTAGAACCCAACCTCAAATAAAGAATCAAATAACTTGGCTTTTTTATAATTCAAGTTTATTTTTTAATTCTTCTCCAATTCCAACTTGATTATTCCATATTTTGTTTTCCAATTTTCCTTCTTCCTCACTCCAAATTATGTTATGTTGTTATTTCATTTTACTAATTATGTTATTCAAGGATCACCACCCATGAATTGGTTAAGATGATGAATATTGTCAATGCCTTTATTACCAAGGAATCACCGCTTGCCATTAATGAATATTAATGATCATTGTTTACTAAGGGTAATCATTATTTGTGTATGCTGATCACCCAAGTCTTTGGCTGTGATTTGCATGCTATGAGGTTTGTCAGAAGTGGGGGTATGACATGTTGGTTGGATTATAACATATTGACACTTACACCATGAAGAAGACAAATGATTAAACAGAAAGAGAGGACCAACTAAACCATCTTGTGGTCAGTCTACATCACATTGAGAAACAATGTCAAGACTCGAGAATCAAAATAATCAAAATTTTCTTCAAGACCATGAATGATCAACAACATTTCATCAAAAAACAAAACACTAATCTATATTATTATTAAGCCATAAAATATGTCTTTAATGTTTAGAAGCATCACAAAAACTTTCAAGAAACATAGTACTATCCAAAATGAATACCCTCCAAATGATTATGATTATGTTGATGTTGATGTCTATAATTTATGTCTAATGATTATGATGATGTTGATGTTGATGTCTATAATTTATTTCACTTACTGATGCTTGCCTAGATTGAATTTTGAATTACCAGGCTAGAGAACGCTTTCAAAGTTTACGGTTTGTTCTACATGATACTCTTAGTTACAGCTCAAATGCAACTCAACATATTTTTGATGCTGGGAAACCCGCTATAGAAACTCATCCACAGGTGAAATTTAATGCTGTAAATCTTGGCATTATTAATGTTATTACTTTTCCTCACATTTCATATTTGTGAAAATGTTTCTTGGCACTATCTTCTTTTTCAATTCCTATATTTGTAGCTTTTTAGATCATTAACTTAAGCATTACATGTCTTTGTTCAAAGTTTATTCTAACACTATATTATATCCTATTCTTATTACAATGTTCTTTGTTGAGGGGCAGGAGGTCAATCTTCATTTTCTTCATTGTGGGGGACAGTGAAGATTTCTCTGAGAAATAGCAGGTCTTCTTTAGTATCTTAGAATAACATGCTAAACTGATAAAGGTGTTATGGGAATTTAATCTACAATTACTAATAGACTAAGCATATTATTACTATGCTTAATGTTCCATTTAAATGCATTTAACACAAAAAACAAATTTACAAAACTGAACCAATGACATGTTTACAACAAAGATATGTTGAGGAGTTTTCTCCTTGTTTAATGTTAACTGCTCTTACACAATCCACTCATACAACAATGAAATTCTATGTGGAATGGATGGTTGATAGTGTTCCTTGAGGGAAGAGAGATTGTGAAAGACTTGTTATCATTGTATTATGTATTTCCAATATGTTTGGTTGTAGGGCAGACTAGGAGAATGAAGGATCACTCACTAATTGCATGATAACCCAATTTTGAAGGGTCACTAGTTGAGAGGACAGTCAAGGTCCGGATGATTGGGCCATTGGAGGACCCTATTTATTTGTATTAATTTCTATTCAAATTGGATGCATGGATTTCTTGTGAATTATCAGCTTCTATGTATCCTGCAACTGCATCCGTAAATCTGCATATACTTCTCTAGGGTTGTAAGCCACTTAGAGATCAAAATAGAGAAACTAAATCAAAATCGTTCTTTGTCCTATTTCCTTTTAACAAAGTCTCAAATATCAATGATACAATACATTTGATGCCCTAAGCTATCAATACAAATGACACCTAGCTAGAAGCTCACAGGCTGTCCATTTGATAACCACAGTCAACATTTCAAAAAAATGGATATCCAAACATTTGAAAACCAATGGCATGTTTACAACAAAGGTCTAATAGAAATCCCAACAATTCTTAAACAATTAAGGTTGGAGTAGACATAGTTATCACACATTTTTTTGTGTGGTACAAGGAAGATTTGGCTAGGTCAAGTCTTTCTTCGTGCTAGCAGTCTATAGAATTAGACCTTTATTAACAATTGATCATATCAGATAACTAGTATGTTTAAGAATTGTTGGGATTGGTCCTTTGGTATGTATTAAACATAACAGAATTTTTAGCATATTATTATCATTCTATTTCTTTGTTGTAAACATGCCATCAGTTCAGTTTTGTAACTTCACTGTTCTATGAGTGGATTGTGTAGGAACAGTTAACATTAAACAAGGAGAAAACTCCTCAACACATCTTGGAAACCATTGAATTCAATAATAAATGAAACCTAACACCAACACTATTCCTTCCATTCACTTCTACCGAGAATAAATCATTTAATCCATTCGACATTACATATAATCATTAGACAGTTACATTTCCTGACTGTGTAGAGGAACAGTCACGACCAAAATGATCAAAACTACTTTCACCCTTGCACAAGCTATTCCAAACTTCAAGTAAAATGAGAAATATGCAATTTCAAATCATTCACATTCATAGTAACCATTTGAAGGATCATTTTGTCAATGAACCCTCTGATTATACCCCTGTGGCAGAGAAAGGAAACCTCAAAATAGAGAAAGGAAACTTAGTAAAACCAGTCTATGCTGTTGTTTGTGAGGGTACAGTCATGATAAGTGCCTCTCAAACCTCTCCAAACATGTAAGATTTTCTTTAAATACTTTATTGATCTCTTCTAAACATTAACCAAATCAAACGTACATTTGAATCCACACACAATAACCCCAAAATGAAGCGTTTCATATCCTTTAATGAATCTCTGTCACTGGTAACGTATGGATAGTCAAACCAGTAGTCTCCAAAGCATTCAATAAGTGACCAAATTGTATTTAATACACACCAAAAGACCAGTTGTATGAAATTTTCAATCACATTACATTTCACTATCGTATGAGTGGATTGTGCAGGAATAGTTAACATTAAACAAGGAGAAAACTCCTCAACACATCTTGGAAACCATTGAATTCAATAATAAATGAAACCTAACACCAACACTATTCCTTCCATTCACTTCTACCAAGAATAAAGCATTTAATCCATTCAAAATTACATATAATCATTAGATAGTTACATTTCCTGACTGTTTACTAGAGGAACAGTCACGACCAAAACAATACAAACATTTGAAAATAGTGAATAGATATCCTTGAGCACAAGCACCATGTGTGATGATGATAATCACCTTCATGAAATTAAGATCAAATTAGTAACAACTCAAAGTAAATACAATGCAAATCTAATTAAAATTGAAACTAAGATCTATAGCATCTCATGGTTCTCTAGAAAGATGTGGTAAGTGAAGCTCTTAGCTCAATCTCGACTAGTGACACTTCTAAAATGAGAATGTATGCTGCTATAATGCTTCTAAAATGTTTATTCTAGCTCAAATTGATACAAAGATATGCAAATTGCTCTAAATGCTCTTAGAATACTCTCCAATTGCCTATAATAACAATGCTTTGCAAATGAATTTTTAAGATGGGAATTTCTCTCAAAATACTTCATATTTATAGAAAATTTCCAAGGGTAGGGGTTGGAGTGAAGTAATCATGATTAACCCTTGGTTGAGTCAAATACTTTGCTTTGTTCATAAATGGGGGGACAATTTAAAGTTTTGTCTCAAAGTTTTGGACAAAAGGACAAGATTGAGTGGTTGAGATTGAAACTTTAGAATGAGTGATTGAGATTCATCCTTTTCGAGTGATTTATGCCTTTTTGTCCTCAATTCTCATTGGGTGCTCAACTTTGTTGAAAGATATTAGGAATTATTAAATTCAATTAATTAATTAAATTTAGCCATGTAAGGGTAATAGGTTCATTTTGATTTTTGATTTAAACAACTATACAATTAATTGATTAAAATCAATTATGTAGTGTTTTTCACCCCTTTAAGCTTTGCTTTAATTATTTAACATCATTATTTGATCTTTCCTTTGCTTTAATTATTTTTGTCCAATTTGATTTAATAAATGTCCATTTTAATGATTTGATCCCTTTTTGATTGAATTAGTGCATTTTGATGATTATTGCAATTTAAAAGCACTTGCCCATTTTTGAGTGTCTACAAATGGCCCTCTTTGAATTGATGTGCGAAGAACATTGATTCAAAGATTCTTTTAGTCCCGATCGCTTTTTAGGTCCTAATTTACTGATTTGCTGATTTACCACTGATATGAGATTGATATGTTGCTTGATATGATATACTTCTGATATGATTTGATAAACTGATATGCCACTGATAATGATTCCAAAAATTTTGATGCCCCAGATTCCATTGATGTTTGATTTCGCTTTGATACTCTTTTGCCCCCTTAGAAATAAAACATATTGATTGTTTGATTTGAAATTTTTGATGATGTTGATTCATTGATCCAATATGTTTTCATTTTTGAAAAACATTGATGATATGTCATGATTTACAGTTTGCCCTGATTGATTGATAGGTTGATATAGAAAAACCATGATTAATAAAATGTTGTTTATTTCTCTGGATGAATGATTGAACGTCCAAGATAGCTAGGTCTATTGTAGTTAAGAAAATAAGTGATTAAGATGTCAGGATAATAGTACCAATGAATGTGATTTGTCAATTTGATAGGATAGTAAAACTAATATGGGATAACTGATAGGTAGGTCACTGATATGATTGATACTGATCATTCACTCTCAGGACATAGAGATACGAACGAATGGTACTAGGTGTGATTGCTTGATACTTTGATTCTGATAGGACTGATTGACTTAACATGATTCACTAATATAGAATACTGATATGATTCCCTTGATTTTCAAAATAGGCACATTTCCGTAGGTTACTCATACAGTCCCTAACTTCTTGGATATTAGATTTATGGAT
Organism: Chamaecyparis obtusa; assembly: GCA_027943335.1. Lineage (NCBI taxonomy): Eukaryota > Viridiplantae > Streptophyta > Pinopsida > Cupressales > Cupressaceae > Chamaecyparis > Chamaecyparis obtusa. Next base: position 1,156,321 of record BSBK01000092.1, read on the forward strand.
CTTCCTTGTTGTTTATTTTGATATCATGTTGATTTTTTATTGATCAGGACTTAGATGTATCATTTTGTCGATGATATTGTATCTTGATATATATAGTTATTGGATCTTTGATGTTATGGACACTTATATGATTATACAGACTTTGCCTTTGATTCCCCCTTTTTGATTGATCAAGATAATTAACTAAAACCCCTTTTCCCTTGGAAAAATAACTACAAAAATGCACTTAATCTAATATAAAAATGCAATGCAATGCAGCTAAGTGTCACTAGCTTTTAGCAAAGAAATGCCATAGAGAAATATTTTCATCATTGGGCATTATGAGATAGGAAAGAAAGTACAATCATCACTGACTACATCATGATGATATGAATACCACTTTGTTTTTCACTTTTTGGTAACCTCTTTGGAGACTAGTACAACCCTCACTAGTTGGATGACCAACTATGGGAGTATGAATACTAGTTTCAATAGATTCAATGTTGCAAACAAACAAAGGTTAACCCTCCACCCTATATGAAAGTCCTCGATGGTTCTCTAATGACCATGTCATTAGATGAATTCACATAAGTTGTTGGATCTCCCTCAAGATAGTCACTTCAAAGGCAAGAAAATATCATGTCTCCATCATCGCCAATCTAGTTGAAACATCATTGATTAGCTAAAAAGATGTGATAAAAGTCATTTCAATAAAGATCATCAAAAGAAAGCTTCAAGTGTTTTGCAATGTATCAAGATTTTCAAAAAGAATTTCCAAACATTCTGATCTTGTCAGTGTTTTCTATTTTTAATCCTGAATAATAAAGTCAATGAAGGTTCAAGGATCAAGTTGTAGGATCAAAATACTTGGGTGTGAACAATGATATCCATCAAAGGTTCAACAAAAATCTCTCTCCTCTGAAGCTCTTTTAAGTTCCTCTGATGTGTGATCGATTGTAGCCCTATTGAATCCGTTTGAGTTTAATGCATTGCGTCATGTGAATTGCTGCATGTTTGTTGAAATCTGCTGATTAAGATCAAATGCCCCTAGTTGGATAGGAAAAATGTTGCACTTGGGGCAAACTTCCAAAATGTTAAAAATCTTGGTTTATGCAAGATGCATCTCAAAACACTTTATGCAAGAAATTACCAACTCTCGAACAAGATCACATTGGTTTTCCCCTAATGTATAGCAAGATATAGAACATGAAGGATGGATTTGCAAGCTGATGGATTAGAGATGTAAAGGCTATGATGGATGAAGCATGAGAATGTGACCCGTAGGACCATCTCCTCAATATTTCCCAAGCCAAGGAAAAAAATGATATAGAAATGTGAAGCATGTTTTTGGATAAGCCATGGAAGCCAATGATGTAGTGCTAGATAGCCTATAGGATAATGATTTGCTATCATGAAAATGAGGGATCCAAAAGAAGTGGACATGTCAAGAAGTTCTTGATAACAATTTTTGTACTTTAAGTTCTTCATTTTGATCAAGACCAAGGGTCACTTTGGGTAAGATGTGGATAAGATAACACAATCTGGGTAAAGGGGTGATGAAGGTTATGAAAGGATGTTTTGGGATTATGGAAAGACTGTCAAGGAATAATGTAGGTGAATTTGGGATAAGCAAGATCATGATAGGGTAACATGAATGCAACAAGTACATAAGTTGATGGAAAGGATAATGGGTGTCAAGATACTCAATGCTTGTGGATGTGTTCAACCTTGTCAAGATGAAGGTGAGAGGAAATATGGATGAAAATTTCCCCTAAGTGTGGAGTGCCAGAAGGAGGAATTATGCATGATGCCTGTTGACTAGGTTTTCATCATGGTATTTGTTTCTCTTTACTTTTCTACCCAGGTGCCTATTGCTAGGTTTTCACCAAGGAACTTTTTTTTTTCTCTTTTGTTTCTTTTTTTGTATTTTTCAATATTTTCCCAATATCGAGATCTTTGGACAATGCTCTTCTAAAAGATATGTTGTAATAAACCAAGGGTATGGCTAGGATGCTCAAATATATTGATAAGAGGGATGGAAATATGGAAAGTAGGTATTGGAAAATGAATGTGAGGATAAGAAGAAGGTATCTTGTAGATGGAAATGTTGGCAAGATCAAATTTGACACACACTTTAAAGAGTGGTGGAATGATGGAGGAATAATAGATGAAGGAGATAAGGATCTTCTTGGGGTAGTGAATTTTGGGATATAGGAACCCAAATCAGACTTGGAAAGTGGAAGATGTTTGGAAGGGGATGAAATTGAAGCCTTTGGAAGCTTGAATGTCAATTTTGATTTTTCTTTTGTGTGCAAGTCTTTCAAAAGTGACTTGGGAATCCACATAGTCTTTGAATTTTCTTTCTTTTGTGATGCTTTTTAATGCATTTCTTCAATGAGGGATTTAGGAACCCACATTTTATTTTCTTTTTCTTTTTTCTTGATGGACCTTTGCGGCCTTTTGGGTATTTTATTTTTCTTTTCATTCACATGTCAATTAGATGGGACATTGTGATTTTTATACACATATGGATTCTTGGATATATGATTTTTATGTTGCACATCAACATTGCTTCCAAAGACTTAGGAATTGTGAATGAATAGGAGTAATATGGAGGGTTCATATGGATTGGTGTTTGGACACTCTTCAAGTATGTGTGCCTTCGTTGATCTTGATACATGGTAGGGTAAGTGAATGGATGGCTAGGGATGATATGAATGGAGGATGGAGGAATATATGGACCTAATATGGATGAAGAATTTTGTTTTGGCACATAGGAACCCAAAATGGATTTGGAGGATAGTGAAGGCATATGGTTGCATTTGAATGGAGGGATAAGGTGTGAAAGGGATATAAACATCTTTGAAAGGGGCTGCATTTCCCAGGTTCTCATCTTTAAGATTTATCTTTATGCCAATAGGCTCATGAGTAGCTTTGATAGGAACACATTTGATAGGATCAACTAAAGCTTGAAGGGATTTATTATCATGTAAGGGATTTGGAAGAATGATGGTTACTTGAGGTGAACATGGAGGAATATGACAAGGAAATGATAGGATACTTTGATCTTGACAAGGATCTTTGAAGGGTATAGATAGGGTATTTTTCTCTTGATTTTCAATATGCTCATTGGAAATTGTGGAAGGGATATCTTGATCTTGCTTGGGAAGTGGAGAAAATATGGAACTTGGAAGAGTACTTTGTTCTTGGAATGAAAGGACATCATCTTGGAAGACATGAAAGGATGCAAGGGGATCATCACAGGGTTCTATGGATATGGGACCTTCATCAAATATGGGAGGGGATTGTATATAATCTTGATCTTGATCTTTATCAACATTTGTTTCTTTTCTCTTTGGATTATCCTCTTGACATGGAACCACTTCTAAGGACAAGGTAGATGTTTGTATATGTGTGGGGGATGTTTGGAGGAATGATGTAGGATCCTTTTGAAGGGGTATAATAGGCATTGAAGCACATGAAGCTTTGGGGTCCAAGATCTTTGAAGCATAGAAATGATCTATAGCAAGATGTACACTAGCTTAGGTTTCTTTTAGAGGTAGCCCTTGAGGGTAGACATAGTCAATGTGAAAATTGTCATCATTAGGCTCATTCTTTGATGGAGGAATTTTGGATAGTTGTGAAGCTTTGTGAGATGAACAAAAGATGAAAGGAGTACTTGCTATGGGAGAAAAATTTATTAGAATAACTGAGAGGGGGGGTGAATTAGTTATCCAATGTCCCAAAAAAAAATGTATAATTCAAAACAACTTCTTCAATTTCTGCTCCTTGGTAAACACTAATTACTTTCATTGTATGTGCTTTTACCGATTGCCAGTCTAATACTATAATAGCTATCGATCAAATCTGACATGTAACATGTAAAGTATGATAACAAACAAATATCACAATCAACACATAACACAAGAGATTTAATGTGGAAACCCTGTAAAGGGAAAAACCACTTGGGACCGAAAACCCAAAATTGTTCACTCTTCTAAAGTGAGGTTGGTTAAGACCCAACCCTGTTAAAGGTATACAAATACACTGTTAGGTGTGACCTTGTTAGAGGATTTTAGACTAGAAGTTATCATCCAACCAGCATTCACTATGGGGTTGATAGGATAACAATGTTCATTCTATGAATGATACATCATAAGACTTTCAGAGTCCACTCGGTTAAGAGATTTTGACTGTATACAATGGTTAAATATGTAACAGTAAATAATATACGTTAATAAAAACTTCAATTGCAAATTATAGATCAATATTCAGTCCATACAAATCCTTCTGATCAATATTTCACTTCAGATTCAATACTGTATCAACTTACTGTCCTTCGGTAATTGCTCTTTGTAGCTCGGTAATTGTTCTGCAGCTCGGTTCTTACTTAACCAGTATGATCAGAATGCATGAAAACCTTGCTCACGTGATATTCCTATAGTTTCTACTTCTTTCGACATCATTCCATAATGAAATTCTAGTCTCTTATATAGATGAGTAAATCATTTTCTTCTCCTCCATTAGATTTTGCCGCTTAACCACATTCATAGATTTTGCCGCTTCAAACTTTCTTAGTTGATGTGTCAATAACATGTTTCAATCTACTCCATTTGATCTTCCTTTAATTTTGTTAGCCGTCGATCTTCATAACAAACATTATCTATTATCATTGAAATCGAGGTACTTTACAGCTCATCAATCCTATCGGCTAAACTAATCATTTAGTTCATTCTGTTCTACTCAGTTAACAAAGAAATGCATCGGTGAACACTGCTCGGTTAATACTATGATCGATATACACTACACTCTATCGGTGTATACTAGAATTGCTTCATTTATCGATAACACTGCTTTGTGTCTTTCAACTCTATACTTCATCATAGATGAATGCAACATAATAAATTTAATATCATCAAGTCATAAACTCATCAAAAAGTTACTTAATGTGTTCCTTATCCTCATCTGTCATGTACATCTTTCCCCATGTAGATTTCTCTATTCTTCATCTCTTTCACCTTTCTTTAGATGTCTTAGTATAGTAACTTACAAGATAAGTGCTGTAGAACTAGTTGACATCAATGACAACATAATACTGATTTAATCATATTACATATCTAATTAGAAATTCCTCAGTGATCTTTAATCATAGATTCTTCAATCAGATTCCAAATCAGTTGTAGTCCAACAACCTTGCTAGATAGAGGTTTGTGCACTAGATCTTGCTTGAGAGTGATATCTTTCTCTTCATACTCTTTATTATCTTGATCACAAATAAGATGATCCTACAATTTCCCTTGATTCACGATAGGTTTGTTGCTCTTAAATGTTTCTTTTTGTGAGGAAGATGAAGATACAGATGGCCCATCATTATAAAGAAAAGGACACATTGATCTTAATGATGGCTTTGTAGATGATGCCTCTTTTTGTTTTTCCTCATTCTCCCTCAAGGTTGATGTGTCAAAATTATGAGGAATCTTAGCTCCTAATTGAGCTAACTTTATGAAATATGCTTCTTTATCCCTATTCATAATTAATCCCATTATTTCCATAAACATGGGATCTTGGATTGCTTCTAAAATTATTCTTCAAACACCTCATCATTTTGATTCTAATGGAGATTTTGATAATTATGCTCCATACTAGGATTGATTCATTTCTCAAATAGTTCCATCATTATAAATATTTTTTAGGAATATGATCTATTTGTTGCACTGATAAGGAATATCTCCGAAAAGGGTATCCAAAAATGATGTCAAAATCTTTCCAAACCTTCGGGAAATGCTCATAGTTTTCCCTTCTTTGTTTTTGGGTGTCACTTGCCAGTGTTGAGGCATGGCAAAAATGTTTGTACATGTGAACTGGTATTGAACTAGCCGACACACTATAGGTATGCAGCTGACACTTTGCTATTGATAAGCGGTTTTCCAATTTTAGTAGGCGTGATTCAATAGGTGATAGGCTTGACTTCCTTGTTGATATGCATTTTCATAAAATTCATAGATGTGACTTTGCCTCTGATAGGCGGTATTGTTTTGTGCACAAGAAGCACTTTGCTGACCAGGGTGTAAATTTTGGATTTTTTAAAAAAATTGAAAAATCAATTTTATGGAATTTCTTGTTTAAAAATGTAACACAATCATAACACACACATCAAATTTTAATCATGTCCCTAAAACCACACTAAAGTGTATATTCTTGATCATTTTCCACAAGTATTGTACAAGAAAGAATTCCAAGCAGTCTACCTATAGTCAATTTTGGCTTTTAACATTGTGGCTTTGTGAGGTAGCTTGCTACTTTATCAAGTTTTATTGAACAATTCCGTTCTAAATTATGTCAAGTTCTTATACCCACTTGCAGGATTCCCAAATGCACAAAAGCATGATTTGGCACAATCTGTTAGGACTACTAGAGGAAGTGAAGACACTTTTACACAATCTAGCCACTCCCCTTTTAAGGAAAAGTGTATTTTTATTATAGTGGATTGGATATTACCACGGAAAAGGAGGTTAAATCCCACTTGGGTCATTCCCTCTCACCATCCTCATAAGGAAAATCTTGGGAGGTAGGCCCTCCATTGCTCTATTTTAACTATCATGTTCATATAAAGCAAGGAAATGGAATTAAGAGAAAGTTTTTGGGAATTTGGTTCACCTAAAAGGTGAAGAGCATATCCCTAACTTTCTCTTAGTTTCCCAAACACTCAAGCAACAATGTTCTTTTTCAATCCCCTAACAAAGAGATTCTTATAATTGAGGTGTTTGGTCAATTCCTTATTTTAATTAAGCTAGATTCAATGAATGCCACAATTTAAGCAAGTGCAAGCTTGATTCGATGAATACCTTTTCCTTTGTAGCTAGCAATGGCTAGGTGCTTTTTTGTGATTTTTGCCTTTTATCTTGCTTTTACTCACCTAGTGGCGATCATTCCCACTCCCTCCAACAAGTTAGTCCAACACAGCCATTCAAAATGAGGGGATAAAAAATCAAAATTGATGAAGGAAAGAATTATTTATGAACTTTAAACACCTTATTTGCAAATTCTTAAGGAAAAACTTGAATTATGGAGTAAAAATCCAATTGAGAGATACAAATTTTGTCTTGTAAGCATCTACAACCTTAAGATAATTTTGATATACCTAGTTTTCCTCCTCTTGTGATTCCTCAAGAACCGCTTTAATATGCTCAAAGTTCTCCTTCTTGATCCTCTTAACCAAAGCCTTTTCTTCTTGATTAAACCTGCTCTCTAGCTTTTGGACCTTTTTGTGCCTACTCATTTACAGTCAAAACATACAAATAGAGAGTAAGATAATCAAATTTATCAATCTGATAGCAAGCGTCATTGCCTAGCTAATATGCATGAACAAATTTTTAGCATGTGTAACTTTAATGATAGCAAGCAAGACTTTCTAGTGACACAGGCGACACTAAAAATTACACAGGCGTAAACAATTTATTGCAAAGTGTGAATCGAATTGAAAATTGTGGAAAATGATTGATCTTAAGTGAAAATTTAACAATAGTAAGCGTAAAGTAGCTGATACAAAGCGTGAATATTTTGGTAATTAATGGAGCAAAGCTTGATCACAAGCGACAACAGATAGCAGATAAGTGATACTTCTTGAGTCATAGGTGTGACTTTAGGCACAAAAGGCTAGATGATTTATCTCACAGGTGTGAGCTTCTGATTTGCAGGCAACTGTAAAGAAATTAAGATAGAATAGAAGTATAGGCCAAGCGTAAGTCATTAGCTAATAGGCATCACAACAAAGATCGTAAGCATCATTAGAATGACTATAAGCATGAGTGAATCTTCTGTACACATGACTTCACCTATTTTCTGCAAAATATTCATGGAAAAGTGACACTACATGTTGACTACAACTGATTTGGAATCTGATTGAAGAATCTATGATTGCAAGATCACTAAGGAGTTGATGATTAGATATGTAATATGATTAAATCAGTATTATGTTGTCATTGATGTCAACTAGTTTGACAACACTTATCTTGTAAGTTACTATACCGAGACATTTGAAGAAAGGTGAAAGAGATGAAGAACAAAGAAATCTACATGAGGAAAGATGTACATGACAGATGAGGATAAGGAACACATTGAGTAACTTGCTGATGAGTCTATGACTTGATGATATTGACTTTATTATGTTTCATTCATCTATGATGAAGTATAGAGCTGAAAGAGACAAAGTAGTGTTGTCGGTAAATGAAGCACTTCTAGTATACACCGATGGAGTGTAGTGTATACTGATTGTAGTGTTAACTGAGCAGTTTTCACTGACACATTTCTTTGTTAACTAAGCAGAACAGAATGTATTAAATGATTAGCTTAGCCAATAAGATTGATGAGCTGGCAAGAGTATAACATCGAGGTAATAGATAATGTTTGTTACACAAATCGATGACTAACAAAATTCAAGGAAGATCTAATGGAAAAGATTGAAACTTGTTATTGACACAAGTACTGAGAAACTCTGAAGTGGAAAAATCTATGAATGAGATTAGGCGGAAAAATCTGATGGTGGAGAAGAAAATGATTTACTCATCTATATAAGAAAATAGTTTTTCTTTATGAAAATGCCAAAAAAGGAGAAGCTGCAGGAATATCACATGGACAAGGATCTCATGTATTCTGATCATACTGGTTAGTAAGAACTGAGCTGCAGAACCATTACCGAGCTACAAAGAGCAATTACCGATGGATAGTAAGTTGATACAGTATTGAATCTGAAGTGAATTATTGATCAGAAGGATTTGTGTGGACTAAATATTGATCTATAATCTGCAAATTGAAGTTGTATTAAGGTAGGTCATTTACTGTTACATGTTTAACCATTGTATACAGTCAAAATCTCTTAACCGAGTGGACTCTAAAAGTCTTATGATGTATCATTCATAGAATGAACATTTTTATCCTATCAACCCCATAGTGAATGCTGGTTGGATGATAACTTCTAGTCTAAAATCCTCTAAAAAGGTCACACCTTACAGTGTGTTTGTAACCTTTAACAGGGTTGGGTCTTAACCAACCTCACTTCAAAGAGCGAACAACTTTGGGTTGCCGGTCCTAGGTGGTTTTTCCCTTTACAGGGTTTCCACATTAAATCTCTTTTGTTATGTGTTGATTTTAATATTTTCTTGTTATCATACTTTTCATGTTACATGTTAGATTTGATCAGTAAACTGTTATAGTATTAGACTGGTTATCGGTAAAAGCACAGACAGTGAGAGTTATTATTGCTTACCGATGAGAAGAATTTAGAGAAGTTGTTTTGAATTATACATTTTGTTTTGGGACACTGGATAATTGATTCACCCCCCTCTCAGTCTTCATATCTTCTTTGAAGATTGGAAATTCTAGTAGGAATAGTAAGAATTGTGATAGTGATGACAATAGTGATGATGAACTTAATGAGGTTGAAGCACTTATGATTAGAAGATTTCCCAAAGGAAAAGGAAGGTATAGAGGTAAGCTACCTTTAGCATGCTTTAATTGTAAAGAAATTGGTCGCATCACTACTAGATGTCCTCAGAAGAAAGATGATGATAGATCCAAAGACCGATCTGATGGAAGCTATGGAAGAAGAGTCAACAGAGGCTACCAAAACTACAACAGAGACAACCGAGATGAAAAAGGAAAAAAGGTATGTTACATAGCTGAAGATATTGAAATTGAATTTGATTCTAATGATGATATAGAAGTTGTATTTGTTGCTATGAAAGATGACTCAGAAGAAGAAGAGAAACATGAAGAGACATCATTGATCTCTAAAGTAAGAAAAAATGATACATGGATCATAGATAGTGGCTGTACACATCATATGACTGGTGATGTAGAAAAGTTTGATCATCTTGTTGAATATAATGGAGGATCTATGAGAATGGGAAATGATGCACCTTATATGGTAAGAGGTAAAGGCTCACTGATGATCAATGATAGATTACAATGTGAAAATGCATACTGGGTAGATGGATTGAACTATAATTTGTTAAGTGTGGTTTAGCTGAACAATTCAGGCCACCGATTGGATTTTGAGAGCAAAAAGGTGAAGATCTATGATGATGGAGGAAGACTTGTCAGAATTGGTACACAATCTAGAGGTAATCTATTCTATCTTGATTTGGATCAGTCTTCTTGTTTGTTAATAAAGGATGAAGATGTTTGGTTGTGGCACAGAAGGTTATGCCATGTGAACTTTGACAACATGATCAAGATTAGTAGAGAGAAAAGAGTTAGAGGATTGCCTAACTTGACAAAACCTGATCATGCCATGTGCCATGAATGTCAGAGAGGTAAGATGACTAAGTCTAGTTTTAAAAGCAAAGACTATTCAACAAAGAAGATACTTGAGTTGGTTCATACCGAGCTATGTGGTCCTATGAGAACTCAGAGCTATTCTAGTGACAGATATTTTATTCTTTTTGTTGATGATTATACTAGACTGATGAATGTCATGTTCTTGAAAGAGAAATCTGAAGCTTTTAAAATTTTTAAGTGGTATAAAGCTAAGGTAGAGAAAGAAACTAGAAAGGAAATAAAATGTCTAAGATCTGATAGAGGAGGTGAATTTATCTCTGATGAATTTACTAATTTTTGTAATGAGCATGGAATCAAAAGCTAGGTTTCTGCACCGAGGACACCTCAGAAAAATGGCATTGCTAAAAGGAGGAATAGGTCTATAATTGACTGTGCTAGAATATTGATGATACAAAAGAATGTTTCTTAGACATATTGGAGGGAAGCTGTCAGTACAACTGTGTATGTTCTTAACCGAGTAAAACTAAAGAAGGACTCAAACCAAAAACCTTATGAACTATGGTTTGGACACAAACCTACTGTAAGTTATTTTAGAATTTTTGGAAGTAAATGTTTTATTTTGAAAGATGAGAGAAATGGAAAATTTGATTCTAAAGGAGATGAAGGAATATTTCTAGGATATTCCACTACAAGTAAAGCATACAAATGTTTGCATAAGGCTACAAATAAGATAGTTGAAAGTACTAATGTTCGTGTTGATGAGTTTGATGACAAGTATATAGAGGAAAGTACAAAGGAACTGGAAGACTATGGTAGATTCACTTACATTGAACATCCAAAGTACCTACTGACACCACAGACTGTGTTAACCAGTCAGTAGGGAAACAATGTAGGACAACAGGCAACACAAATTGAGGAACAAGATGGAGCTACCGAGCAAGAAAATGACCCTAAACAAGATGAACATGAAAGGAGAAATCAAGTTTTGGCTAGTTTTGTCAGAAGACATCATCCTGAGACACAAATAATTGGAGACAGACATGCCAAAATGTAGACTAGAAGTAAAACAAGACAAGGTACATGTTTAATTTGTGAATTTGAACCTAAAACTGTGAAAGTTGCATTAGAGAATGAAGAATGGGTTAATGCAATGAAGGAGGAAATAGAGAAAATAGAAAAGAACAAAACCTGGTCCTTAGTACCCCGACCAAAAGATAAAAATGTTATTGGTACTAAGTGGATATACAGGAATAAATTGAATTAAAATGGTGAAGTCACAAGAAATAAAGTTAGATTGGTATGCAAGGGATATGCACAGGAAGCAGGCATTGACTATGGTGAAACATTTGCACCTATTTCTATATTAGGAGTTAGAATGCTACTTGCATATGCTACACATAAGAAATTCAAAGTCTATCAAATGGATGTGAAGTCAGCATTTTTGAATGGTATACTTGAAGAAGAGGTCTACATTGAACAACCTGAAAGATTTGTTGATCCCAACAATAAAGACATGGTATGTAGACTACATAAAGCATTATATGGATTAAAGAAAGCACCGAGAGCATGGTATGAAAGACTGCATACTTACTTGTTAAGTATTGGATTTGTGAGAACAAGTGAAAACAACAATTTGTATGTGAAAGGTGATACTGATGATACTATTATCATTGCTGAAATATTTGTTGATGACATTATTTTTGGAGGTTTAGATATTGTATGCAAGGCATTTGCTGATGAGATGCAAACAAAATTTGAAATGTCTATGTTCGGAGAGATTAAGTTCTTTCTTGGACTACAAGTGATTCAACAGAGTGATGGGATATTCATCACACAATCTAAATACATAAAGGAAGTACTGAAGACATTTGGTATGGAAGATGCTAAACCTGTAGGAACACCGATGGCTACTAGATGCAAATTGATAAAGGAGGATGAAACTATCAAGGTAATCCAGACACTTTACTGATCCATGATTGGTAAGTTAATGTACGTGGTTCATAGTAGACCAGATATAGCACATGTTGTGGGAATTGTTGCAAGATTTTTTGCTAATCCTAGAGAATCACACATGATAGCTATAAAAAGGATCTTAAGATACTTGAAGAAAATAGAGAATTATGGATTATGGATTATGGTATCCTAAGGAAGGGAAGTTTGAACTGAAAGTTTACACCGATGTTGATTGGGCTGGAAATGTGGATGATAGAAAAAGCACCACCAGAGGAGCATTTTTCTTTGGTGAAAGACTTGTAACCTGGACAAGTAAAAAGAAGGCTTGTATTTCTCAGTCTACAGCTAAAGCAAAATATGTTGTTGTTGCTACTAACTATTCAAACATTGCATATATCAAGCAAGTGATGGAAGGAATGAATGAGGTAATCACTGACCCAGTGATTATATATTGTGACAACACTAGTGCTATTAATATTTCAAAGAATCCGGTGATGTACTCTAAGACAAAGCATATATCTATTAAGTATCATTACTTAAGAGAACAAGTGCAAGAGAAGAAAGTAAAGTTAGAATTTGTTACATCTAAAGAACAACTTGCCGATATTTTTACAAAGCCTCTACCGACAGACACATTTGAATACTTGAGGACTAGACTTGGGGTCCGTCCCCTATCTATCAGTCACTAAGGTGATCTAGTTGTTGCATCAACCTACTTTTATCAGAAGATCAATCATGTTGATGCAGCATAGTTCACACTTTGAATCATGTTCAAGGTTTTGATTAAGTTTGTGAACTTGAACTGATTGGAATATCAGTATTTAGAGATACAGAGGAAGACATAATTGTTTATTTATTTGTTTCTTTGGCATTACTATCAAAGGGAGAGATATACAATATGAAATGAAAAGGGAAGAGATAAACAAGATATGAAAAGGACAAGCACCGATGAGAATTATCTAAGGGAGAGACAATGAGACAGAGTATTGAAGATCAGTTACAAAGAACAAAAGTAGGAATAGGAGAACTGAAAAGATCACAACTGCAGAATGGTAAAGCTATATTATTTAATGTCGGTTTAGTAACATAGTGATTAAACATATTAAGTCTATTCAAATTACAACATTTGTTCACAAAGTTGTATAATGTATGTTTGGTATGTGTATGGTACATTTCATATTACTTGAGTTGCCATCAATGCCAAAGGGAGAGATTGTTGACTACAACTGATTTGGAATTTGATTGAAGAATCTGTGATTGCAAGATCACTAAGGAGTTGATGATTAGATATGTAATATGATTAAATCAGTATTATGTTGTCATTGATGTCAACTAGTTTAACATCACTTATCTTGTAAGTTACTATACCGAGACATCTAAAGAAAGGTGAAAGAGATGAAGAATAGAGAAATCTACATGAGGAAAGATGTACATGATAGATGAGGATAAGGAACACATTGAGTAACTTGCTGATGAGTCTATGACTTGATGATATTGACTTTATTATGTTGCATTCATCTATGATGAAGTATAGAGATGAAAGACACAAAGCAGTGTTGTTGGTAAATGAAGAATTTCTAGTATACACCGACAGAGTGTAATGTATATCGATCATAGTATTAACCGAGCAGTTTTCATTGACGCATTTCTTTGTTAACTGAGAAAAACAAAATGTATTAAATGATTAGCTTAGTTGATAAGATTGATGAGCTGGAAAGAGTATAACATCAAGGTAACAAATAATGTTTGTTACACAGATTGACGACTGACAAAATTCAAGGAAGATCTAACTGAAAAGATTGAAACTTGTTATTGACACAAGTACTGAGAAACTCTGTAGCGACGGCAAAATCTATGAATGAGATTAAGCGGAAAAATTTGATGGTGGAGAAGAAAATGATTTACTCGTCTATATAAGAAAATAGTTTTTCTTTATGAAAATGCCAAAAAAGGAGAAGCTGCAGGAATATCGCATGGACAAGGATCTCATGTATTCTGATCATACTAGTTAGTAAGAACTGAACTGCAAAACCATTATCAAGCTACAAAGAGCAATTAATGATGGAATGTAAGTTGATATAGTATTGAATCTGAAGTGAATTATTGATCAGAAGGATTTGTGTGGACTAAATATTGATCTGTAATCTACAAATTGAAGTTGTATTAAGGTAGGTCATTTACTGTTACATATTTAACCATTGTATACAGTCAAAATCTCTTAACCGAGTGGACTCTAAAAGTCTTATGATGTATCATTCATAGAATGAACATTGTTATCCTGTCAACCCCATAGTGAATGCTAGTTGGATGATAACTTCTAGTCTAAAATCCTCTAACAAGGTCACACCTTACAGTGTGTTTGTAACCTTTAACAGGGTTGGGTCTTAACCGACCTCACTTCAGAAGAGTGAACAATTTTGGGTTGCCGGTCCTAGGTGGTTTTTCCCTTTACAGGGTTTCCACATTAAATCTCTTGTGTTATGTGTTGATTGTGATATTTTTTTGTTATCATACTTTGCATGTTAAATGTTAGATTTGATCGGTAAATTGTTACAGTATTAGACTGGTTATCGATAAAAACACAGATAGTGAGAGTTATTATTGCTTACCGATGAGCAAAATTTAGAGAAGTTGTTTTAAATTTTTTTTTTTTTTTTGGGACACTAGATAACTGATTCACCCCCCTGTCAGTTATTCTAACACTACAAGCATGCAATATATGATCAAAATGATAAAATGAGGCCTAGGGCCCCACGGTGGGCACCATTTAATGTGTGATGATGATAACCACCTTCATGAAATTAAGATAAAATTAGTAACAACTCAAAGTAAATACAATGAAAATCTAATTAAAATTGAAACTAAGATCTATAACATCTCATGGTTCTCTAGAAAGATGTGGTAATTGAATCTCTTAGCTCAATCTCCACTAGTGACAATTCTAAAATGAGAATATATGCTGCTATAATGCTTCTACAATGTTTATTCTAGCTCAAATTGATACAAAGATATGCAAATTTCTCAAAATGCTCTTAGAATGCTCTCCAATTGCCTATAATAACAATGCTTTGCGAATAAATTTCTAAGATAAAAATTTCTCTCAAAATGCTTCATATTTATAGTAAATTTCCAAGGGTAGGGGGTGGAGTGAAGTAATCATGATTAACCCTTGGTTGAGTCAAATACTTTGCTTTGTTCATAAATGGGGGGACAATTTAAAAGTTTGTCTCAAAGCTTTGGACAAAAGGACCAGATTGAGTGGTTGAGATTGAAACTTTAGAATGAGTGATTGAGATTCATCCTTTTTGAGTGATTTATGTCTTTTTTTACTCAATTCTTATTGGTTGCTCAAATTTGTTGAAAGATATTAGGAATTATTAAATTCAATTAATTAATTAAATTTAGCCATGTAAGGGTAATAGGTTCATTTTGATTTTTGATTTAAACAACTATACATTTAATTGATTAAAACCAATTATGTAGTGTTTTTCACTCCTTTAAGCTTTGATTTAATTATTTAAAATCATTATTTGATCTTTCCTTTTCTTTAATTATTTTTGTCCAATTTGATTTAATAAATGTCCATTTAATGATTTGATCCCTTTTTTATTGAATTAGTGCATTTTGATGATTATTGCAATTTAAAAGCACTTGCCCATTTTTGAGTGTCTACACACCAATAACATCAAATAATGGAGATAAAGCATGGGATAGGGCATGACACCGGTATAATGTGGTCATTTCAGAGAGCATTCATGATCAAATAAAATGCAATGCATTTGAAATTTGCGGTCGAATATGATGCCAGATGCTCGAAAGATGAAGAAATCACATACCTTCTCTCGTGCTCAGCTTTCGCTCCTCTATCCAATCAAAATAAAAATGATGAGGCCATTTCACTTTTTTTTTTCATAGCCAAATTTTCCTTGTACCACATGAAGAACATGCCATTGGTTCAGTTTTGTAAATTTTTTTTTTGTGTAATTAGTAATTGGAAGATTAAATGCAGATAAAACCTTTATCAGTTTAATTAGCATGTTATTATCATATCAGATAAAGTATGTTTAAGAATTGTTGGGACTGGTCCTTTTGTGTGTTTTAAACATAATAGAATTTTCAGCATATTATTATCATTCTATTTCTTTGTTCTAAACATGCCATTGGTTCAATTTTGTAGATTTGTTTTTTGTGTTTAATGCATTTTTCATGAGGGGTCTTCTTTTGAGGAGATTGATGAAGATTGGGCACCTCAAAAACCAATTCATAGGGTACCAATCATGTTTCCTATTCGCTTATATTTTTGGATTGGTAAATATCCTTATAAGTTTCATGTCCTTTCTTTTGATTACTATGGATGAGATATATATCTTACGTTTAACATTCAACTTCTTTAAATTTTAGAACATGTAGTGTGTTTTTTGAGGATTTTACCAAATCAACTTTTAACATAAACCGAAAACACCAAACTGATATCTTTCCCTTTCAACTTGACAAAATATTTGCATTTGACCAATAACTGCAAGCAATTAAATGATAAATCCACATACCTGTATCTTTGTAAAATACCTGGAACATCAAAAAGATGGCTAAGTGGATGCCGCCATGATTTTTATGTACTGAATATGGGAAAAAAAAAAACCAAAAAGAATTGAATAGAAAACATGATTGGTCATTTCAAAGAGCATTCATGATCAAATAAAATGCAATGCCTTCTCTCGCAGTCGATCAACGTTCACCCGCTCATTTTCTCCCACTCTTTTTCTCTACAATTGAAATAAAAATGATTTGGCCCTTTCAAAATAGTGAATCAATATCCTTGAGCACAAGCACCAATAACATCAACTATTTTGATCTGTGGGTACCCTAATGTTGGCAAGAGTTCTTTTATTAATAAGATTACTCTGCAAGCTTGAAGAAGTGGTATATTTTGGCAAATGAAGAGTGCAAAGATGATGATATTCCTGAGATCATGGATGGACACAATGTTGTAGATAGAATGGGAAGACATCTTTCTAGCCTAGCCCTGGATCCTTTGACAATTGGGGTAGGATCTAGACCCAGGATAAAAAGATGTCTTCCTTTCTATTGTGGAATATAGGCTCTTCTATTGCAATAACTATAGACTGTGATGTAGATATCACAACAACTGAGAAACATAAATGTAGGCATCATGGTCACAATTTTTTGGAGACACAACATAATTGAGTGGTATTCCCAGATGATGCAAAGCAATGGCATCTTTGCACTAGTACTCAATCTGGTCTCCACTCCATATATGTCTTCTTTGGCCACCACTCATTCCTCTTCTCAAAAATGGTTATCTAGAAACTTTGGATACTATTTCTCATCCATGCATGAAATCTGCTAGTGATCATATAAAATTACTTTAGGCCTCCAGTATTGATGAGTTGCACAAGTGTAAAATGTTTTTATGAGACTGGGATCAATTATATTGGATAATGTGCAGTGTACATAAATGCAAGGTGGTGATTATTCTCAATGATTGACAGGTATAAGTCTTCCAGGCCTTACCCAGTAGCTAGGACTAAAGATAACACAACTCAAGAGACCATCATAGTTGGTCTCTTTCTTCAGTCTATATTATTGAAAAAGTGTTTTACCTTTCATTAGCTCATCAAATTTATGGATTTGAAATAATTTAATAGAATATTTTCATGTATAACATACATTATTTAAGTTTGATGCTGAATGAATTTATATACTTCGCGCACTTGTATACTATGAGGATGGCCATAAAGAAGCATCCCCTCTCATGGCTTGAGTAATCTAGGCCATTGGAGGAGATGCTTCTTTATCATCGTACTCATAGTCTACAAGTGCACGAAGTAGATAAATTTATGCAACGTCAACTTAAATAATATACGTTGTCATGAAAATATTCTTTTAAATTCTTTCAAATCCCTGGATTTGATGAGCTAATGAAAGGTAAAATATTATGTCAATAATATAGACCAAAGAAAGAGACAACCTATGATGGTCTCTTGAGCTTTCTTATTTTTAACGTGCATATCTGTCGCTTTTTCGATGGTTTAGAGTTTATTCCGATGGTAGTGCTATACATCCGATGACATTTTCCGTCGAACAATACACCCACCCGTCGCCTCTCTAACAAATCAAATGTTAGAACAGTTCCTTTTCAACAATTACTATGACATGAATGCTATATCTCCGACAGGCCAACCTGTTGAAAATATACTGCCATGCCGTCACTCTTCTGACAGTTCCAATGTTGGAGATATGTAGTTTTCAATATAATTTAGCGACAATAATGCTATAGCACCGATAGTTTTATCTATCAGATGTTGGCTACTAATCTGTCATTATTCCAATAGTTATAATGTCGAAAAGTAATTCTTTTCGATAGGTAATTGCGATAGCCATGCTATATTTCAAATAGGTGTGCTTGTTGTAGTTCAGATAGATGGACTGCAGGAAATGTCATAAAAAAGTTGGTATTCATGTGCAAGTTTCCAATGAAATGTGGTGTCAAAAAATAGACAGTGACCTCTTCCATCACAATTTGCAACACAAAAATGGTGACAGACACACATGTCAAAATATCGACAAATGGGCATTGCAAATTTGACAAATGGCCATCGAAATTTGACCTCAAATGTACTAGTGACTTGGTGGTAGTAGGAGGAGTCCATAGGAGGAGTGGGTATTAACACACTCACTTGGGAGTCTTTTGTGGCCCATTTTCAAGAGAGATACCTCTCTGAGCATTTCAGATAGAGACAGATAGAGGAGTTCTATGATCTCCAGCAGAGAGGTCTCACAGTGACCTAGTATGAGAGTCACTTTCTCAAGCTCCTTCCTTATGTATATTATATGAAGGATGATAAACTATGTATCCATGATTTCATTAAGGGACTTAACATGTCTCTTCGAGGTACAATATATCTAGCTTTTCCTACCACATTTAGAGAGACAGTTGAGATGACACTTGTAGCTGAGGATATCTATACTAGACAGGAGTCTCAAGATCAGTCTCATCACTGAAACCCCTCTTCCCAATAGTTAGGGCAATAGAGACCCCCTTGGAAGGGGAAACATAATCATTCAATAGGATCCTTTAAGGGTCAAAAGTCTCAGCAGTAGGGATCTCAACATGATTCTAGGTAGAGGCCTTTACAGGGTTATTTAGGCTCTAAGCCCAAATAGTGGAAGTCTTAGGGCCCTATACAAGATTAGAGGACACAAACCCCTTAGGCACAATTAGCTAAGACTCAACAGTCCTCTAGGGATGGATACAATGGTTTTAGTAGGACTGGAGGACCACATCAGTCTAGGACATAGGGAGTATAGATTCAGACTGGAGGACCACATCAGTCTAGGACACAAGGAGTATAGATTTAGACCTAAGGGCCATGTTACACTTGTGGTGGCATGGGTAATATAGTGAGAGAGTGCCCATAGGGATAGTTAGTTGGTGGTTAGAGAGGGGATACCTCAGACCCTACAGTTGGAGATATGGGTAGATCCCATAGAGTATTTGAAGCAGTTGATAACCACTAGGTAGAGCATCAAGCCATGGTCATAGAGGCCATAGATATGATTTAGGGTATCAATATTTCTATCTTGTTTGATTCAGGAGGCACCATAGACTCCTTTATATCTCCATATGTAGTGGAGCATTGCAGGCTAGTGGTAGTTAGATAGGATCTCGGCTGGGAGGTTGAGTTAGCCTCAGGAGCTAGAGTGTCAATTAGTTCCTTAGTTCACAGTTGTCAGATTCAGATTGGTGACATGATCATGATGTCTAATCTCCACACTACCCCTCTAGGTTCTTATGATGTAGTTCTTGGCATGGATTGGCTATATTCCCACAACGCCAATATGGATTGTCGATAGAAGAGGGTTGAGTGTGTTGATGATCATGGTACTTATATGGTAATATTTGGGGTACAGAGATCTGTATCTCTTCGCATGATTTCTTCTATGCAGCTGAGGTGGTGCATGTGAAAGGGATGTTAGTTATTTGCCATCACCATTAGTGATAGAGAGGAGGATTCTGAAGGAGAACCCTCACTCAAGGATTATCCTATGCTTTAGGAGTTTGTAGATGTTTTTCCTTCTGAGTTGCCTAGTATGACACCACCTAGGGCATTTGATTTGAATATAGACCTTGCACCTGGAGATGAGCTTGTATCTAGAGCACCTTATAGGATGACTACACATGAGCTTAGTGAGCTCAAGATTCAATTAGAAGAGCTCTTGGAGAAAGGGCATATTCAACCTAGTGTATCACCTTGGGGTGCACCTATGATTTTTGTGAAGAAGAAGGATGGATCACTTAGGTTATGCATTGATTATTGATAGTTGAATAAAGTAACAATTAAGAACCGATACCCACTCCTGAGGATCGATGATTTATTTGATTAGTTGTAGGGTGCTCGAGTATTCTCAAAGATAGATCTAAAGTTAGGGTACCATTAGTTGTGGATTGTGGAGAGTGATATCCACAAGACTAATTTTCATATGAGGTATGGTCACTATGAGTTCACAGTGGTGCCTTTTGGCCTCACGAATGCTCCGGCTATGTTCATGAGCCTCATGAATGGAGTATTTCTTACATTCTTGGATAAGTTTGTGGTAGTGTTCCTTGATGACATTTTGATATATTCCCACAATGAAGAGGAGCATGAGGATCATTTGAGACATGTTTTGCAATGCTTGAGAGAGAATCAGTTATATGGAAGCTTGTCTAAGTGTGATTTCTTTAGACCTAAAGTGCATTGGACCCATTGAAGATTAGAGCCATTATGGATTGGCCAAAACCCACTAGTGTCACCGAGGTCATAAGTTTTATGGGCTTAGTAGGTTATTACAAATGTTTTGTGGAAGGATTTTCTAGAGTAGCTCATCCCATCACTTCCCTTCATAGAAAGGGGAAGAAGTATGAGTGGATAGAGAAGTGTGAGAGATCTTTCTAGGAGCTCAAGAGAGCCCTCACTAGTGCACCAATTTTAGCAGTGCTAGATCCTTTGGTAGACTTTGTTGTATGCACCGATGCTTCATTAGATGGTTTAGGAGTGGTCCTTATGTAGGATGGCCATCCTATAGCTTTTGAGTTTAGGAAGCTAACGACCCATGAAATCAATTACCCTACTCATGACCTAGAGCTCGTAGCGGTGGTTCATGCTTTAGTAAGATGGTGACACTTTCTTCTAGGTCACCGATTTGAGCTTCATTCAGATTACTAGAGCCTACAATATATCTTTACATAGCCTAATCTGAATGCTAGGTAGAGGAGATGGATGGAGTTCTTATGTGAGTATGATTTTGATGTCCATTACATCAAGGGGAAAGTGAATGTAGTTGCAGATGCCTTGAGTAGGAGGCGACATGAGCTATTGTCTATGACTTCTAGTACAGATCTGAGAGAGTGCATTTTGCATCATTTTCCAGAGGATGGATTGTATGTGGAGGTTTGTTAGTTTATCCATTCTTAGAAACCTCTTGAGGGGAGGTTTGCAAATTATTCACTAGAGTGTAATGGCCTACTATGGTACACCATAGGAGACATATTTTTGTACCTTCTATAGGTGACTTGCGAGAGTTTATTGTGCTTGAGGCTCATAGAGAACCTTATGAAGCTCATTTGGGAGTTAAGAAGTTGCATGCCAATTTGAGATAGTTGTATCATTGGCCAGGCATGAGACTGTAGATTGCCAACATAGTTGCTAGATGCCTAGAGTGTTAGAGGGTGAAGGTAGAGCACAATCATCTAGGTGGGCTCCTATAGCCACATGAGATACCAGAGTGGAAGTGGGATACTATCTCCATGGATTTTATTCTTGGTCTCCCTATTTCCTCTCATCATCATGATGCCATCATGGTGACAGTCGACACATTGACCAAAGTCACCCACTTCTCACCCATTCATACCATATTCACAAGGCTAGTAGTGGCACATGTTTTCTTTTAGTAAATTGTGAAACTTCATGGCATTCCTCGTAAGATAGAGATTCACTTTTTACATCCTTCTTTTGGAGAGAGCTTCAGGAAACATTGGGTACTAGGCTAAATTTCAGTACAACATACCACCCTCAGATAGATGGATAGATAGAGAGGGTTAATTAGGTTTTAGAAGAAATGTTGTGCATGTATGTGATGGACCATCAAGTCAAGTGGGAGGAGTACCTTCATCTCATCAATTTTTCCTATAATAATGGGCATCATTCCTTTATAGGTATGCTGCCATATTAGGCCTTGTACGGTAGACCATGCAGGACACCACTGAGTTGGGATAGGATTGAGGATAGAGTATCTATTGGACCTTAGTTGGTCAGAGATATGGAGCAATAGGTGGTTTTGATTAGATAGTGTCTTAGAGAGGCTCAGGCTAGATAGAAGAAGTATGCAGATGCGAAAAGGGTTGATCGAGAGTATATGGTCAAAGATAGGGTTTTCTTGAGAGTGCACCCACATAAGAGTCTTATCCATTTTAGAAAGGGCTCTAAGTTAGCACCTCACTCTGTTGGACCTTTCGAGATCTTGGAGAGGATAGGACTAGTTTCTTATCATCTAGCTTTGCCACCTAGCCTGTCACGCATCCATGATGTGTTTCATGTATCTGTATTACAGAAATATATTTATGATGAGTCTCACATTATAGATTGGGATGCCTTGCAAGTGGATTAAAATGGATAGCTAGCCTTGGAGCCCATTCACATTTTAGCTTGACGAACCCTAGCACTTTGAGGTAGAGAGATGGACCAGGTTAGGGTCCAGTGGGATTGTTATGATGAGTTCACATCTTCATGGGAGGATGCAGTACAGATGAGATTACAGTACCCATACCTTTTTGATGAACTCTAGGAGGAAGTTCATGCCTAGAGGGGGAGGATGTGAGGCCTCACCCTGACCCACCATAGCACTATTGACACAATCAAATTTTGATACTTTATGACTGTATACCTTCATACACTTTCTGATCATTCTGACAGAGACTCATGATATTATGTTTTATGATGATGATTATATTATATGGATTATATTTTGATGTGGATTAGAACCTAGAACATATGGTTGATTTTGGTTATACATGCTTAGATATGTGATTTGATGAGAAATATTTAATCATGATTAGATTTGATTATTCATGGATTATGCTCTAAGTTAGGAAATAGCATGGATAATGTGTTGTGATGTTAAATTATGAAGGTACTATGTATGCACATTACTAAATGAAAGTTTCAATTAGAAATTGAATTCTACATATTGATTAATGTTGCTAATTATGAGTTGTGTGTGTGTGTGTGTATATATATATATATATATATATATATATATTTACATGTGATTTTATTATCTTGGACTACTAATGCTTGATTTTAGTGTGGAGGAAAGAAAACCATGGAGTTATTCAAAGAATCAAGGCTAAACACATGTGAATTGAGTAAGCCAAGGTTTAATCTAATGAAGAGATTGAAACCTCGTTGTAATGTGATCATTGTTTGTAAACATAATTTGTATGTGTGTTAATAGTTTAAATTCATGTTGTTAATTGGACATGTCATTTGTGAATGTGATGTGTATTTTATGGTGTCACTTGATACTTGTATTGTCCATGTGGATGGTGACATGTCAATTAGGGTTTGGGCAAGAATCACCTAACTTTATAGGGTATTATATTAATCCCACTTACATGTAGATGTCTTGTAGGGATCACGTCAAGTTGGAACTCGGATTTGAACTTTAGAGGTACTTTAGAGGGGTCAAAAGTGACCCTAGAGTGCATTTTTGGTCAAAATTAGCTAACCCTAGGGGGGGTACCTTGAGTTGGGGGCTATTTTTTATCTATGGGAAATTCTAGATCACCATTATGACCCTCTAAAAAGGCTACTCTTCAAAAGTGGCGAAAATGGAGATGGCCACATGAATTTGACTTGTCTCACACTCTTTGCTAAACTCACCATTAAGAGGGGGGAGAAGAGGTAAGACCAAAGGACTAGAGGGCATGTCTCATTAATTGCTAGATCTTGACTAAATTTTTAGAGGTCTTTTTAGAGGGCTTGGAGAGACTTAGTGTGTGTTCACCCACTCTCTAATTTTAGAGACACTTAGGGTTGGAGAAAGGAAAGGACAAGGGAAAAGGATAAGGGCTCTTCTCAACTACTTTCTTTCTATTTGCTTTGGATGAAGGTTGGTGATTCTTGCTATGAAGGAATGCTTATTGCATTGAAATTTTGATGTTTTGTAGTGTAGAATGAACATGTGAAATCTTGTATGTAATGTTCTTTGTGAGTCTTTTCATTTTTGTGTTGGGTTGGGATGCATTTGGATTTTGTATCATTCTTTGTTCTTTTTCTCTTGGGTGTGTTTTTCATGAGAGTTGAAAGCATCACTCACCTTTGGGAAGGGAAGTAGTAGCCTTGGGTGAAGGGGTTAGTTGGGCTTTCCATTGTAGTTGAGAGTCTCTTCTTTTGGAGAAGAGGTAAATTTTCATGGAGTATGGGCTCCATGAAGCCATATTGTGATCCTTGCATTTTGGGGATGATATTGATAAAATCTTGTGTATGGAAGTTGTGACATTGTAGCCTTTGGAAGGCATGGAAAACTCATATTGGAAATATATATAATGTAATAGAATTATCCTCCTTGGAAAATCCCACTTTCACCCTACTTCAATGGGTTTGGAAAACTCATTTGTGAAGCCATGGTTGGGAGTTTAAATGTAGTGTTGTTCATTTATGTGTTTTATGAGGAATTTGTTGCATATACCTATTTAGTCTTGATTCTCCAAGCTCAGGGGTGGTCTCCTAGAGACCTTGGATGGGAGGTGAGCTGTCCATGGTTTTTCCCCTTTAATTGCAGGTTATGAAGTCATGTTCTTGTGAAGAAAGCTCTTGTAAAGGCCTTCTCTTGGTGTCATTTTGAAGCAAAAAAAAATGTGTTGTGTTGTTGTTATTTTGATAACACTCCAAGACTTGTAATTGTAACATTGTATTTGATGTCTCTTGAGTCATGAAAGGAAGGTCTTTGGTTCTCTTTGTAATAGATTCATCTTTGTGCAATATTGTTTATTTACTCAAAACTATAGTTTCCTTATTACTTATTGTATTCAGTTCAATGGAAATGAATGTATGTAATAGTTCTTTTATCAAGAAAATTTTGATGGTAAACATGTGTTAACATATATAACAAGTTTGTTTGGCAATAATGAAATGAAAAGAAGAAGAGTGTTAGCCTTGTTATTAGCATAAATATTTAAGTTTACTATGTACATGTAAATCAATAGAGAAATGGAAGGTCAATAATTTTCTCGTTGTAGGAGTAGAAAGTTTATCTAAATATCATGTGGACAAATCTATGGAGAATATTCAAATCTTATTATGCATTCTAAACTAAGAGTTACATTTCATTATCATAAGATAATAAAATCAACTAAACACAAAAAGACAAAGTGCAAAATCAAAGGAAATGGAAAATAGAGACCTACAAGTCTCTGGAAAATGTATGGGAAAAATTCCCATACATTTTCCTTTGCCTCAGTCAATAAAAAAATTACTTTTTTCTCATCCACTTGTAAAAATAAAATAAAATAAAATAGTATTATAATAAATAGAATAACTAAGGATAAAATTATCCATGTGATTGGCCCTTGCAAGTGCAAATTAGAGGGTGGGACCCACCTGGGTCACCACTCCAAAAAGGGCCTCTTAAAGGCCTTCTCAAAAAATAATTTAAAAAAAAGGGATTAAATTAATTAGCATTTATATATAAAAAAATCACCCTTAAAAAAAACTTTACCTTTCTGCATGTCTTATTTTAATTAAGTTTAAAAAAAAAAAGAATTTTCAATCAAAAATTTAGTTTTACCTTTTTTTTTTTTTTGGGGGGGGGGGGATGGACCCCACACCCCAAGCTCTGCCACGACAGAGAACCCTATCGCAACAGGGTAACCGCTTCCATGGCAGGCAGGCCTTGCGACGGCAGGGTACCATTGCCGTGTGGCAGGCGGGCCTTGTAGTCGCAGAGTACTGCTACCAACAGTGGTGGGCCTCGCGTGGTCAGTCTTGTGGGGACTTTATAAAATATTTATATATATATATAAAAAAAAATTAATTGTTTTTTAAGTTTCTTTTTACTTTTTAATATTTTACTTTTGTTTATTTATTAATAAATTGTTACTAATTATTTTATACATAATTAAAATTTCTTTATTAGTAATTGTTATTAATTACATTGCCATATTTAAATTTCTTTAGATGTTAATATTTTAATTGTTAAATATACATTTAAATTCCATAGGGCATACGTAAAATTAATAAGGGTTTATTTTGTTGTCATGTACATTTATTAATCGGAAATAAAGAGCTTTTAGATGTATATATCTATTGATTATTGTTCAATTTATATACTTATGTTTATAATGTCATTAGGTATATGAAGTATTAGGAAGGTTGATTGTTGATGGTCAAGCTATTAAATTTAGTAATTAAATTCACCCTTTTATTAAAATAATGGTGTTGGGATTTTATGTAAGGAATTATCATTTTTAACCTTTTAGTTATGATATAAACATATAAGTAAATTTATAGTATAAGGTCAATTTTTATGGGTTTTGAAAATGTTAAATCAAATTTTATATTAACGTTTATCATTTTAACAAAATATTCAATGTGTGCTAAATTGAATTTCCTAGATTCCCTCCAAGCAACGTACCTTGCTAAATGGGTATTTTTCATTATCTAACGAGTTCCTTTCTACGAATGCTCGCATCCTTAACCAAGATGATTATTTTCCTTTTGTATCATAGTAATCTCATGGGGGTGTTACCTCACATTTAAATTCAAGTTTAAGACAAACTCAAACGTTGACCTTTCTAGTTAAGAAACACGATGACAGTTTCAATAAACCAGTGTAACCCCTTCAGTAGCCGTTAATTGTTTTTTTATCTTGTTGATCTGAAATCCCTAGGGTATGGTTGGCTTAAGTACTATAGTCGACTTATCATTTGAACCACTAAACGTTATCATCACACAACTAGATCAAAAAAAAATTGTTGCATTTTTGTGTGCTATATTTTTGGGCATGACACATAAATGGTATGTGGCAACGAGATATTATAGATAGTTGGAAAGGTGGATGGCCCTTTTGTTGGTGGGACCCAGGAGGAACATTCTCATGGATAGTTATGTTTCAAGGAGCTAGATGACATCATGTGCTCTGCAACTAGCTACAAGCTATATAGTCATAGAAAAGTTGCACCCTATATGAGTTGTAGCTCCATTGCCAATTTTTTTAAAATTTATTTTTTATTTTTAATATATATATATATATATATATATATATATATATATGAGTACTTGTAGAAAAAATAATTTAAAATTTTTTGTTTTCGTTATGATATATATATATATATATATATATATATATATATATATATATATATATATATATATTTATAAATACACATATAAACATTGAGTATTCAAGTACAAAAGAAAATAAATAAATGTATATATTTTTTTAATAAATGTACACATGTGTCTATGTATGCATGTATGTAGTTGAACATATATTATGTTTTTCATTAAGTAATGAGTAAACAACAATAAAGATAATATCATTTTCTTTAATGCACCCTAATAAAATATGCTATCGACATGCCTCTCATTTATATTTTCAAATACCAATAGTGAAAGCTATAGATCCAATAATTTAAAAGTATACAACCAACAAAAGGACATTTACAAGTGCTAGAAAGCATAAGCACTCCAATTCCTTCCTGTAATACCCCAAAAATGGGCTATAGGTTCATTAACCTCCTACATCTTCAAATCAAACAAAATCGACATCAAAGTCCTAACCAAAGGCACATCTGCACATCAAGTTATCAAAACCCTAATTGATTTTATCCTAATTCTGCATCAGGGAATATTTTCTAAATATTCCTAATTATTCTAATTATCTTTGATTTAATAATTATTTGGCGATAAATCTCATTTATCCTAAATTTGATTAACTGAATATGATGAATATTTAATTAATTAGCTTAATTGTGCCACTTAATTATTTAGTTAGATTTAATTCTATTTATTCCTAATTAATATTGTTTTTATTTTACAATAAATCAAAATTCCTACAAACAATCAATTGGATATTTATTTAATTGATTTAAAATCAAATTTGTCAAATTTAATGATTTAATTAGAATAAAGTTTGATTTAATAATTGATTAACCCATAAATCAATTGTTTTAATTTTGAAATCAGTTAAGTTGAGAATAAATCACTTTATTTATTAAATTAATTCATATTAAATCATGCACAATCGAAAAAATTGTCAACTTTAAATCAAGTATCAATTTCAATTTGTTAACTTTCTAAACTCAACATCTGATGATGAGTTGAAAAAAAAAATAAAACTTTATTTTGAGATAAAAACTGCTTTTTCATGATTTTATGAGTTTATTTATTTCTTAATTTCCTGATAACTCAAAAATCAACTTGAGTTTATTAAGAGTGATTTATGGCTTTTCTCTTGCATCCTCAAATCCCTAGATTTCTATAAAATCAAGGCTCAGCTCTTCATAATTATCAACACTCAAATTTGCACAATTACTCTGGCAAATTGGCAATTGAAGGATTAAGCACTTGCGATAGGCGATTTGTGAAATCTTTCATAGTTGATCATAGTTGCATAGTTTCATATCATAGTTTTCATATTCATCTTCATATCATTGTTAGATTAAATCTGCATTCAATATAATTTTCATTCATCTAGCTTAGATTCATACAGTTTCTCATTCTTATTGCACAGAAAATACAAAAATATAGATTAAATTTGCATTCATATAGTTTTCATTCTTTGCATTCAAATCCTTCATTTAGGTGTTGCATTGTCACTGATCTCGATTCCAATCTGAGAACATCATACTCGCACCTACTAGAAGGCAATAAATTGCCTGGTTAGCTTAGTTTCAATTATTAGCAAGATTTCATTTTGGCTAACCTCTAATGTTTTACTGAAGTGTTGTGTCTATAGCTAGGTACAAAATTCACACACATTTTTGGCACCCACCGTGGGGCCCTGAAATGGGTTTTCACTCAATTTCTATCAATTTCTTGTCATTTTTTGGTTAAAACTATGATCTTTTATTTTCTGTTCGTACATTTTTTGTATGACTTTCAAACAAAAGTCATACCAGGAAGTACCGACTATCATACAATAGTTGATTCTATCGAGGCTCGTATCAAAAGATACACATTGTCATTTGGGAGCTCTATTATCTTATGAGAAGACACCCACTGTCGTACGAGTTTCCAGACTATCATCTGGGAGGTAACCCACTGTCGTATGAGTTTTGACACCATAATTCAATTATCATTTCAAAAATTTCAGGCAGTTTTCTAGATTTGATTTTTAGACTTAGATTGACAGCTAACCCTAACAATTGAGATTTTCTATTTCTGATTGATATCTTCTGATTCTGATTGGGAAAAGTGTGAGAAAAATTGCTAAAATAGGTAAAAATCTACTAAGCACATTGTAAGGAATTCAAGTATTCTCCTTAAGCTGATAACATTTTGATTTGGTTAAAACGAACTCTCACATGTCAAGCTTGTGTGACTTTTCTTGCTTTCATATCATAGACTTCATTTTGGGCTATAAAATGAACATAGATTTGCTTTCTGCATATCTGTTACACATAGTAAATAGGCCCTATGAACACTATTTATGGATGATCTCGAGAGAGTG
Organism: Chamaecyparis obtusa; assembly: GCA_027943335.1. Classification (NCBI taxonomy): domain Eukaryota; kingdom Viridiplantae; phylum Streptophyta; class Pinopsida; order Cupressales; family Cupressaceae; genus Chamaecyparis; species Chamaecyparis obtusa. Next base: position 1,186,264 of record BSBK01000092.1, read on the forward strand.
GGCTTCTTCCGCTTGTTCATACATGCGAAGCCCTTCTTGATGAAGGATCCCCTTGTAGGTAGGGAGGTTACTGAGAGAGTCTCACATTCTACTAGATTTATGTGTCTTCAACTTTTGATTGATACATTCTCTCTTCAGAGAGGTTGATAGGTCATAAGTCATTGACATCATAGATCTTTGTGAGATAATCTTGGTCTTAGCGTGTCGGATTAATCTGTTTTCTTTGTTTTGGTTAAAAGTGAAAAGGCTAGAGGACTATGTTCTACTCCCTTTTGAGTAGTATCAGAAACTTAGATCCTTGAATCTGGAACCAGTCTCCATGTGGTATCTTTTGTGAGTTACCTTTAGAGAGGGTTAACTGTAGTGGACATTCCCTTAATTGGGTCAACCACATGGATAGAACCTCAAGTGGTAATAGCCATTTTCACCATGGTAGCAATAGCCACTATATAAATGTCCTTGTGGAGGAAATCTTCATAGGTGTGGTATCTTGTTGGGTTTTCAGATCTCCCTAGCAGCTCTTGATTGATTAAATTCTCAGACTATGTCAAAACCTTGGTACACCTAGATTGGAGTTCACCCTTTTGAGATCACAAAAGTTTCAGAGTTAGGCCATTACTAAAAACTCTAGCAAGGCCAAATTTTTCATTTTCTAGGAATATGTGCATTATTGAAATTTTTTTGAGAACATACATAGTTATCATTTCTAGGGATTAGCACATTCAGTCACTTGATTGTTCATGTGCAGGGTTGCTTTGTCCTCTTTTCATTGTTTTCATATGTTCTTGGAATCACTTGCTTGTTGTTTTGCGTGCTTGTTTATCTATTTGGTTACTGAAAATGAACGATCCCAGAATAATCTTCAAACCTAGATAGAAAAATTTGCGAACAATCTGAAACTAAAAACCTAACATTTGCAAAATATGAAGTAAAATTCCTTTCTAGAGTTAAAATTCATCCCACAAGGTCAAAAAGTCATACAAGTTTTGGCAATTGTCATTTCAGAACCCCTGTATTGTCGTATGACAACTTGTATGGTGTCGTACGAGTTTTGCCACCAGTCAAAAGAAAAAAGTCAAAATCCTGCTATCAACTATTGTGCGAGATTTTCAATTGTTGTATGAGTTTTGTTAGTTGTCATTTCAGAGCATACCCATTGTCGTATGATCCTGTAGAAAGTCATTTGAGAAATTCTGAAAAAAAATTGCTAGAAAGTTATCAAAATTGTCAGAGACCCAGTTTTTACAGCCTATTTCTAGAATCTGTCAAACAAATTACTGTGTCAAGAATAGAGAAAAAACTAGAACAAATTCATTCATTTTCCTCAAGTGAGCTCTTGAGTTTGATTTTGTCTTCTGATTTATTGATTTGAGTCTTTTTCATCTTGTGTCAAAACCTTGTCAAAATTATCTTCAAATTCAGTCTTGTTACTAAAATGACTTAGTGTTGTGAGCTCTTGCCCACCATCTATTAGGTGTCTATCCATACTACTATGGCATAGTATCCTTCATTTACATCTAATCTAATCTTCAATCATTTCAATCTTGACAAGGTTGCGTCATTCGATCTTCTTGAATCGGGTCATTCTTCAGTTGTCTTCATCTTGCTTTCTTGCTCCACCCAAAGTTAATAGTGGAAAATAGAGCTTCCTTACACAAGAAATCCAGAGAAGCACTCAACACCATACCTTTGACTACTCACAAGGGTCTAAATCTTGAGCAACTCTACAATTCTGGTCTTTACGAAGATGACGGTCTTGGCAATTTTTGATTGAAAACTGGTTATATACCCCATCCATCAACTCATGGAGGTAATCAACAAACTCCTCCTCACACTATCTCAGGGAGTCCTAAAAATCCTAACATGTCTCATGGAGGAACACAACATAGGTCTTAAGGACCTCATTCTAAACATGGTGTGGATCAAGAACCTACACCTTTTGAAATTGCTCGATATCAAAATGATGACGACTTCAAGAAAATGATGAGGCATTTCTTGAAAGAAGATAGAGAGGCATATTTTCTAGAGTTATCTCATCAAGGAGCTAAACTTCCTCCCAACTTTAATGTTGAAGATATCATTACACATGATGAATAAACTCCAATCATGGCTGTGATGAAATAGATGCATGCCATGCAAGTCAAACTTAACAAACTTGAGAAAGAAAAGGAACCTAAGGAGTTCTCCATGGAAGCTCTATGTCCTTTTCCATTTGACAAAGACTTGTACATGCCACCATTCCCTAAAAGGGTGGAAATGCCTAAATATGATAAGTATGATGGAAACTCTGATCCTCAAGATCATGTCAGAGAATTCTATACCCAATCCATGGAGTTTATGCACGAACCAACTTACTTAATGCATCTTTTCCCTTGATCTCTAGGAGGGTCAGTCATTCATTGGTTCTCTAGAATGCCTCCTATTATCAAAATTTTTGAAGATTTAATCAAACTATTTTATCAATAATAATCCTACAATATTCAACATCTGGTCACCATGATCGACATCTGTAATCTGAAACAATATCTAGGTGAACCATTCCTGACATTTCTCAAGAGATGGAGGAATAAATTTTCTCTATATGCTAGACCCATTCTAGAAACTGAGAAGCTGGAAATCTTCATTAACAATCTTGTTCTAGAAATCAACTACCCTTTACAAATGCAAATCATACATCTTTTGATAAGATGGTAGATAATGTGATCAAAATTGAGAAAGTACTTGTGGAAAAAGGAGACATCACACTTCAAAAGGACAAGTATGAATCTGGATCTAGTTCTAAGGACAAGAACAAAAATTGGAACAAGAATAAAGGTGTTGTCACATATGGCATTTTTGAGAATATATGTGCTCCATCCAAGGCACCTGCTTTCAATCTCACTGTTGGCACCCAAGCCATCAAAGCTTCTAAAGATAAAGCAATAGAGTCCAACAAAAAGTCATCTAATTACAAACCTTGGGCTATAGATCCAAATCAAAAATTCACTCCTCTTGGAGAATCCTTGGAATCTTCCATGAAAACTGTATTAGCAAACAAAATCATCTACTTGCCTGAGATAAAATTATTTGATCCTGAACCTAAACCAAAATGGTGGAGAGAGAATGATTTCTATGAATTCTATCACAATAAAGGTCATAAGACTAATAATTGCATTCACTTGAAGCACATCATACAAGACAAAATTGATAATGGAGACATCATGATTGATAATCATAAGAGCAATAATGATCATACAGCATTCACGGAACCATTTCCTAAACATGGTAAAGAAGATTCTTCTTCTTAGCCTAATATGGTTGCTAAAGTCAATTATGCCTACTCTGGAAATAATGTTGTCATCAATATGGTTGAGCCATGTCTATTTGAGCATTGCAATGTCATCACAATTGTAAGAAAAGATAGAGACAATCAATCAGCTAATGCAGTTACTTGATCACAAGCTCAAGCACACCTACAAGGACAAATACTAGATTCATCCAGTATCCCTAAGGTTCCTTTCAATCTTTCATCTGCTTCTAAACAAAAGGCTACATCAAAATCTTCAAATCCTAAAGACACAAGGCCTACTTCATACAGTATTGTCCAACAACTCCAACACAAAAATGCAAAAATCTCCATGTTCGAGTTGCTTTAGATATCTCTAGCTCATAGACCCATTCTAGACAAAGCTCTGCTCAGATCCAATGTTCTTGATAACCTTGATTTAGATAGATTCTAGACTATGGTTGGTCATCTTATGTCTCCATAGTATATTTCCTTTTTAGAGGAAGATGATAACTCCTTGAGTCATCCACATAACTAGCCCTTGCATATTGAAGTCTTGATCCAACACCATTGTGTCAAATGTGTGTTGATAGATGGGGGCATTGGTCTAAACATTTGTTCTTTCAGCTTGATTACACAATTGGGATTTTTAGAAATGGCCATTGATCCTAGAAAGAAGATAACTATTAAAGCATATGATGAGCAAGAAAGATCTTCCAAAGGAACAATTGTCTTACCTATCAGAGTAGGTCCTGTCATCAGAGATACTATATGTCAAGTTCTTGATCTACCTTTGGCTTACAATATCCTTCTAGGGAGACCCTGGATACATGAAATGAAAGCTATTCCTTCTACTTTCCATCAGTGTTTTAAATTCCATTATGAAGGAGTAGAGGTGACGATTCCAGCTGATCTATATACAACTTCCAATACATTAAAGGAGAGTGTTGATAAACTTGTTCCTAATAATAGAGAATCTTCCACTAAGCAGCTAGATGTTGCTTCAACATCCAAGATGGGAGACATTGCTAAAGAGGTTAAGATCCAAGAAAATGGAATGGGAGAATATACTATAGAGCCAATCTTATCTTTGACATCCCTCTCTATCTCACCTAAGTCTTATGGACAAAATTTGAAACAGTCCAAACTAGAGTCTAAAGAACCTCTTGAAGCATATAAAGGAAATTTTATTGCAAAAAAAGTATCTGTTATACACTAAATTTGCACCTTTGATCTCAAGCTCTCATAGTCTTGATAATCTAGTATAACATGGGAATCATCTCAAGGTTGTGGGACCTTTTGCTAACCAAGATGAGACCTCTAGATTCTAGGCTGGTTCCTCTTGGATAATCACCTTGATTTGCTTTTAAACAGGAAAGTAAATTCTTTTGAGGGAAAGGGATAGAAGGAGTGCATAAAAAGGAAATGAATGAAAGCAAATCTATCCTACCAGGTGATGCACCAAACTTGGGTTTGGATCTCAGTATAGACGGATGAAACTAATGAAGGAATCAGGTCCAATAAGTTACAACTCACTAGATAGGCTTGCATAAGTATTTCATAGGAAGGCTTAAATAAAAAACTCAACCTATGACCTACAAACAGACATCCTTTTCTGCAACTAGGTGTAGGAATGAGACAAGGCTGCTAGGGGCTGTGGTATACCCACAAAACACCTAAATCAAATCAGACACAGGAAACACACAAAATTGCAGAAAGCAAGAGGAATCAGGAAAACTAAGATATCACTGAAATCATGCATACACTTTGATCCAATAAGAGATAATCTAGACAAGCAAGCATGAGGATAATAGGAATATCATGGAATACTTGCAATATTTGTATTATCAATAAGAACTTACAGGATGTGAAAAACTAGAGAGCAGAAAGAAATGCTACAGATAGTTTTCCAAGGAAAAAACCCTTTCCTTTTTACAAAATGTGAATTATGAGCACTACAGGCTCCAAAAAAGAATATATACACTCTCTGCACGTAGGTAGGAATCCAAATTTTAGGGCTACATAAATATGCATTATAATAATCCACCCTAAAACAAGTCACTTCTGATCATAATTAAACTCTTCAAAAATCATAACCGATCAGATATCTTCCCTTTGCATGTCCATCCCTGAATTAATCATGCTTGCAGGCACAAAAGACCTTACCTTGACAGCCCCTGCAACCCACTCAACCATGAATGCTCAAAAATCCGATCAGATACTGGAAAGGACCCAAAATAGCAACCTAAAAGATCTCTGCAAATATCTATCCAACTACAACTGCCTTAAAAATATCATCAATTTTTTAGCTACCGCACTTGAAAACATTTCCCCCAGAAGAAAGCTCATGAAAAACAATAGGCCACACCACTTTGACAAAGCATTGGTCGCATGATCGCATGAGCTGAAAGGCCTTCATGTGATCATGCGATAAGATTTTTTGAAAATTCACCCTGCTGCCACATAAGCATCGCTCGGGACCCGCCAGACATCATACTTGCCAAACTTGCCACGTGGCCCAATAGGAGCTGACCACATGGCCTTTAAAAGTTAGCGATTGCATGATCGCATGAGCCCGAAAGGCTTCATACAATCATGCGACAACCCTTAGAAAACCCACCTCCACTTTCCACAAATGCTCGGGCTTACGATCGCACTGCAAAAATAACCTCGACTCCACCTTGGGTTCAAATCTCCTCTTGTCGCCAAGTCACCTGAACTTTTCTTAACCCTAGATTCCTCTTAGCGACCACGCGTAATCCCTCAACCACGCAACCCCACCACTGTAGACTGAGATTCCCATCAGACAGTGGGCACAAGATCTCATGGGGTCGAAATATTCTTTGAGATTTTGCACCAGCCGCTCATCTCTTTCTATCCCTCTGCAAATCACAAGCTCTATCAGTGCGGCTAACAGTTTGTTGCATATTCGCGTAGCCTATAAAAGGGCTATGCAATCATGTGACAAACCGCTAGCGGTGCATTGAAAAACCATCAACTGGGCCCACTGACGCCACTTGGAATTCTATTATTTGTTCTGATCACTTTGTTAGCAACACCTCAGCAACCCCTGGCATCGGCCCCACCTAACTCAGCAGATCCCATCATATGGTTGTCGCATGATCACATGGGATTGGAAGATCCCATGAGATCATACGACCACTGTAGATCTTCATCACACTTGCACCAATGCAGACCTCAGGCCCCACTGACCGCTTGTCGCATGATCTCATGCGGTTAAGAGACCGCATGCGATCATGCGACCGATCGTGTGATGCTAACTGCTGGAACCATGAACCACCACCACTGAAACTACTGACAGTTTTTCACATGGTTGCATGGGCTTGAAAGAGCCCATGTGATCATGTGACCAACTATAAAATGTTAGCACTGACCACCACCGTAACCATGACCGCCGATCATCGATACCGCATCAACGGTTGTCACATGATCTCATGGGCTCGGAAGAGCCCATGCTATCATCTGACAGCCGTTAGATCTTCTGCACTGGTACGGCCTTAAGCACTGGGACCTGCCTGATCGGAGTTGCACACTCAGGGTTGAAAATGCAAAAAGTGCCGAAAACATAGAGGGTTTTCGAGTGAAGGTCAAAAACACACCGAATTTTCAGAGCGGAGAGGTCAAAAACACACTGAACTTTCAGACCAAAAGGTAGAAACATCCCGAGCCTGTAGAGAGGAGGTAAAAAACACACTAGGTTTTCGACACTTGAGCAGAAAACACACTGGACTCTCGACATTAAAAGGCAAAAAGCACAGAGAGTTTTGACACTTTGAGCATTTCACTTGGAAAATAGGGCTGTGGCTGAAAATGAATGAGAGGGAAACTTTTTGGGCAACATTTTGGGGACCTCTGCAGGATGTTAGCCTGCTAGACATAGACCAGTAGCCTTGATGAAATCCATTGGGCATGGGGTCATCCCTCGAGCACAAAAACTTTCAGAGACAAAAACTGAACCAGGAAGACAAACTGTGCACAGGCACTTCTTGGAAAATAGGGAAAAACTAAACTAGAAAGCTGGAAGAAAAATAGGAAAAACTAACCTAAGCTAACCAGTTACAAAAACTTGGTCAAACAAAGCCATTCACTGGCATGCTGAAATAACTACCCTTTCTCCTCAGGGCTTTGCACTTTTCATGTAGGAGGATAGTTAACAAGGAAGGAAGTACACACAATTGCATGAAGAACCGGTGCACTACCTCTTGAAGGACATAAAAAAAATGACTCACCTCCACCAACAGATTTTTATCTCCATTATCCAGGGGTGGATAAGTTATTTGAGCTTGCCTTTGCTGAACTGCAAGTTCACCCTCAACCTCGGCTTCATTTGAAGACTCATGTTTGGGCACAAACATGACTGGATTTTCATGGCTGGCCTCTATCCTTGCTAAGTACCTTAAAGGGAAACCCCTAGAAAGAGTGAGCTTGGGACTCCTTTCACTATTGGTAGGATCTTCAACTACCAATTCATGTAGAGGAGCTTCTTCTTCCACATCATTTCTCTTATCAACATTCTTAGCAGCAGGCTTCTTTTCAGGAGAACATTCCTCTCTTTGTTCTTCAGTAGATGAGATGGGTGGCACATTAGAAGCATTGTCATCTTCAACAAAAAAAGGTAGCTCTTCAAATAAATTAGCCTCCAATTCAATGGTCTGGGTGGCAACATTATAAGATTCATCAGATAACTGTGATATAGCCTCTTTCTCTTCTCTACAAAGAGCTTCCTCAAGCTGTATCTGATGGGTCTCCTTATCATTTTCACCCTTTAGAATCAAGAGCCCTATTATTTCTTTATGCTTTTGTATTTGTTCCTTATGGGTTGCCAACTCCTGGTCCTTCTCAAGCTAAAACTCATTGCCTCTATTAAACATGGCTTCCATCAAATTTTTTTGGTCTTGAACCACCCCTTCACAGTTATTCTTATGAACTTCTAGCTCTTCATAAGGATCCTTCTGAGCTGCTAATGTTCTTTGGAAATCTTGCTCTTTTTCAGCCATAGCATCACTAACCTTAATTAAATTTTCTTTGTAAACTTTGTTCAGTGAGGCTAGTTTACTTGCAAGGGCTGCTTGACTCTTTTGCTGTCCTGCAATGACTTCTTCACACTGCTTCCATATAGCATCAAACTACTCCTTTGCTTGTGTCCGCATATGCCTTTTCTGTGTTTTCAACACCTCCTCATAGTGTTTCTTTTGTGCTTCCAGCCCCTTAGCAAGCTTGGCCTCATTTCTTTTGTATTGTTCTGCCAGATACCTCCTGTAACCTTGATCCTACTAAGCCAAAGCTTGTTGTTGTTGGAGTTGTGCATGATGAGCATGTTCTTTCAAAGAAAGCATCTCCTCTTGAGGTTGCTGGTATGAGTGATTCTGCTGCCATGATGTTGGAAGTTGGGTGGGTGGGTGGGGGGCAAGCATGAGATGACTGTTGCTGACCTCCATGAAATGAAGGGATACCCTCATGAAAAGAAGGATGGTAAGCCATCCTAGGTACTGAATCTCCTTGAAACTAGTAGATGTGAGCTTGGAGTCGCCAGATATGCCAAATAATGACCTCTCAAAGGTCTGCAACCTACTGGATGCATATCAGAACCAACAAGAATTATGAGAACTTATGACTTCTTGGTCCCACCGGGTGTGCCAGAAATTGTTATACACTGAATTTGCACCTCTGATCTCAAGCTCTCATAGTCTTGATAATCTAGTATAACATGGGAATCATCTCAAGGTTGTGGGACCTTTTGCTAACCAAGATGAGACCTCCAGATTCTAGGCTGGTTCCTCTTGGATAATCACCTTGATTTGATTTTAAATACGAAAGTAAATTCTTTTGAGGGAAAGGGATAGGAGTGCATAAAAGGGAAATGACTGAAAGCAAATCTATCCTACCAGGTGATGCACCAAACTTGGGTTTGGATCTTAGTATAGAAGGATGAAACCAATGAAGGAATCAGGTCCAATACGTTACAACTCACTAGATAGGCTTGCATAAGTATTTCATAGGAAGGCTTAAACAAAAAACTCAACCTATGACCTGCAAACAGACATCCTTTTCTGCAACTAGGTGTAGGAATGAGACAAGGCTGCTAGGGGCTGTGGTATACCCACAAAACACCTAAATCAGATCAGACACAGGAAACACACAAAATTGCAAAAAGCAAGAGGAATTAGGAAAACTGAGATATCATTGAAATCATGCATACACTTTGATCCAATAAGAGATAATCCAGACAAGAAAGCATGAGGACAATAGGAATATCACAGAATACTTGCAATATTTGTATTATCAATAAGAACTTATAGGATTTGAAAAACCAGAGAGTAGGAAGAAATGCTACGGATATTTTGCCAAGGATAAAACCCTTTCCTTTTTACAAAATGTGAATTCTGAGCACTACAGGCTCCAAAAAAGAATATATACACTCTCTGCACGCAGGCAAGAATCCAACTTTTAGGGCTACATAAATATGCATTATAATAATCCACCCTAAAACAAGTCACTTCTGATCATAATTAAACTCTTCAAAAATCATAGCCGATCAGATATCTTCCCTTTGCATGTCCATCCCTGAATTGATCATGCCTACAGGCACAAAAGACCTTACCCTGACAACCCCTGCAACCCACTCAACCATGAATGCTCAAAAATCTGATCGGATACTGGAAAGGACCCAAAACAACAACCTAAAAGATCTCTACAAATATCTATCCAACTGCAACCGCCTTGAAAATATCATCAATTTTTTAGCTGTCGCACTTGCAAACATTTCCCCCAAAAGAAAGCTCATGAAAAACAATAGGCCACACCACTTTGACAAAGCATTGGTCGCATGATCGCATGAGCTGAAAGGCCTTCATGCGATCATGTGATAAGCTTTTTTGAAAATTCACCCTGGTGCCACATAAGCATCGCTCGGGACTTGCCAGACATCATACTTGCCAAACTCACCACGTGGCCCAACAGGAGCTGACCACATGGCCTTGAAAAGTTAGCGGTCGCATGATCGCATGAGCTTGAAAGGCTTCATGTGATCATGTGACAACCCTTAGAAAATCCACCTCTGCTTTCCACAAATGGTTGGGCTTATGATCGCACTGCAAAAATAACCCTGGCTCCACCTTGGGTTCAAATCTCATCTTGTCGCCAAGTCACCTGAACTTTTCTTAACCCTGGGTTCCTCTTAGCAACCACACGCAATCCCTCAACCGCGCAATTGCGCATCCACAGACTAAGATTCCCATCAGACGGTGGGCACAAGATCTCATGGGGTCAGAATATTCTTTGAGATTTTGCACCAGCCGCTCATCTCTTTCTATCCCTCTGCAAATCGCAAGCTCTATCAGTGTGGCTAATGGTTTGTCGCATGTTCGCATAGCCTATAAAAGGGCTATGCGATCATGTGATAGACCGCTAGCGGTGCATTGAAAAACCATCAACTGGGCCCACTGATACCACTTGGTATTCTGTTATTTATTTCGATCGCTTTGTCAGCAACACCTCAGCAACCCCTGGCATCAGCCCCACCTAACTCAGTAGATCCCATCAGATGGTTGTTGCATGATCGCATGGGATTGGAAGATCCCATGAGATCATATGACCACCGTAGATCTTCATCACACTTGTGCCAATGCAGACCTCAGGCCCCACTGACCACTTGTCGCATGATCTCATGCGGTCAAGAGACCGTATGCGATCATGCGACCGACCGCATGATGCTAACTACTGGAACCATGAACCACCACCATCGAAACTGTTGACGGTTTGTCACATGGTCGCATGGGCTCCAAAGAGCCCATGCGATCATGTGACCAACCATAAAATGTTAGCACTAACCACCACCGAAACCACGACCGCCGATCACGATACCACATCAACGGTTGTCGCATGATCTCATGGGCTTGAAAGAGCCCATGTGATCATGTGACAGCCATCGGATCTTCCCCACTGGCATGGCCTTAAGCACCAGGACTCACCTGATCGAAGTTGTGTGCTCAGGGTCAAAAATGTAGAAAGTGTCGAAAACATAGAGGGTTTTCAAGTGAAGGTCAAAAACACATCGAATTTTCAGAGTGGAGAGGTTGAAAACACACCAAACTTTCAGACCAAAAGGTAGAAACATCCCGAGCCTGCAGAGAGGAGGTCAAAAACACACTGGGTTTTTGACACTTGAGCAAAAAACACACTAGACTCTCGACATTAAAAGGCAACAAACATAGAGAGTTTTGACACTTTGAGCATTTCACTTGGAAAGTAGGGCTGTGGCCAAAAATGAATGAGAGGGAAATTTTTTGGGCAACAGTATCTAAATAGGAGTTTGAAGAAGATGAAGTTCTTCTCACATGGGTATATAAAGATGAACCTACATCTCAAGTTGTTCAAAAATATGATGCTAAAATACCAAATATCCCTTCTAAGTCATATGGCCCAGGAGACAAATTGATCACAAAAATGGGATATAAAGGAAAAGGACCTCTAGGACTACAGGGTAAGGGTCTTCTATCACCTCTTGATCATCATGGCTGAGCAAACAAGAATACAATAGGTCTAGGATATAATACAAAACCTTTCTATCTTAGAAAGAACTCCCCGCATATTATAGAACAAATTGAACCAAAGGAAGAAACAACTGAACAATCTGATAGTGATGATTTAGACACCATTGAAGAGCTCATTCCTTATGAACATTTTCCTAAAGAAATTAAAGACCTTCTTGAAGCAAAGGATGATCCAATAAAAAGGATTAATGTAGTATAAACACAAGAACCTACTATAGAACAAGAGACAGTTACACCACAAGAACCAGTTGATCTTGAAGGTAATCAAACAGACAAAGAAGAAGGTGGTAGCTATTTTGAGATAGATTCTCATGGGTATGAATTCAAATCAGAATCTAAGGGTAACCCTTCTTGGGGTATTCATCCTGACTTTACTCATGTTCTTAATTTTCCTATAGGCATAGATGAGGAATCAAATGACTATGAATGGGGAGCCATTCCAAAAGAAGATGAGCTTATTATAGAAAAACATGATGATGTTATTCACCAATATGCACCTAAACCCAATGTAAGTCTAGAGCTAAATAATGAACTTAACAAGTCTGACCTATCAATGGCTGAAGAGGACTCCCACAATGACATTGAGCCTATTCAAAAATTGAACATCTTAAGTTGTAGTATCACCTTCAAACTCAAACATTGGGTTAGGGAAAATGATGATAGATCCATATTCGTAAACTCTATTTCCCAATCCTTTCCCACTTTGACTATCGAACATCTTGAACTTCTTGACCAAACCTCCACAAATCTGAGCCAAGGTATCTATACTTTTCCAAATGAATATGCCCTTTCTTGCTACCTCAATGTAGTTGAGCCTATGATGACTTCCATAAGTGAACCAAGCATTAGCATGATAGAGTCAGACATCAAGTATCTTAGTCAGAAAAATAAGAATAAGAATAAAAAGAAAAGGAGTTCTGAGGGTAAAAACCACTTTGTGCCAGTCTCAGAACCTACAAAAGTAAAAATAAAAGATGTATCCAAAGGTGAAAACCTCTCTAAGGCACCTAAGGATGAGATATTTGATGTCCTTCTAAGTCATTTACTTGACAGATCTCCAGTTCTAATTAAGCCCACTCAATCCATCAACTTGGGAACAACAAAAGAACCATAGTTGATTCATGTAGCACAATCTTTATCAGAAGAAGAGAAAAAATTTACTACATTCCTAACAGAAAAGAAGATCAACTTTTCCTAAAAGTATTCAGATATGCCAGGGTTGGATCTTGATCTTATAATGCACCATTTTTCTATAGCTCCAAATGTCAAACTTGTTAAGCATAAATTGAGAAAGATGCATCCACATGTTGCACTCTTGGTAAAAGCTAACTTAGAGAAGCTACTAAAATTTGACTTCATCCATGTTATTGACTATGTTGAATGGATCTCTAATATTGTACCTATTTCAAAACTAGACAAATCAATCAGAGTATGCACAAATTTTAGAGATGTGAATAAAGCATGTCCTAAGAATGATTTTCCATTACCTAACATTGATATGATAGTGGACATGACTACAGGCTTTGAGATGTGCTCTTTAATGGATGGTTTTTCTAGATATAATCAAATCAAAATTGCTCTAGAGGATCAAGAGAAAACTACTTTCACATGTGCATGGGGTACCTTTTGTTGAAATTTCATGCCATTTGGGCTTAAGAATGTTGGTGCTACATATCCGAGATCTATGACATCTATTTTTCATGACATGATGCACTAAACTATGGAGGATTATGTTGATGATACTTTAGCAAAATCTATGATTAGAGCTAAACATCTAAATGAATTGAGCAAGATACTAGACAAAATGGAAAAATTTAGTCTCAGACTAGATCCTAAAAAGTGTATTTTTGGTGTCACTTCTGGAAAACTCTTAGGCTACATAGTTTCAAAGAAAGGAATTGAAGTAGATCCAACAAAAGTTAAATTTATCATGAAGATGAAACCTCCCAAGAACATCAGTCAAATGAGAACATTGCAAGGGAGAGTTCAATCTATCAGATGCTTCATATCTCAGCTAGAAGACATATCACAACCTTTTACAAAAACATTACATAAAGGTGTGACTTTTTCATGGAGCAAGGAATGTGAAAAGCATTTTAATCATATCAAGAAATATCTATCAAATCCTCCTATCTTGATGCCTCCCATTCAATAGAAGCCTTTGATCTTATATGTCTCCGCTATAGATACATCACTGGGGGCATTGCTTGCACAACATGATGAGGACAAGAAGGAAAGAGCTATATACTATATCAGTAGAACATTGGTGGCATACAAAAAAAATATTCTATGATTGAAAAGGCTTGTCTAGCTGCGATCTTTGCATTACAGAAACTAAGACATTATATGTTGGATCATACCATGCATTTAATAGCTAAGATTGATCCACTAAAGTACCTACTAAGCAAAGCTGCCCTCACAGGTAGATTAGCCAAATGGGTCATGCTCTTAAGTGAATTTGACATTGAATATGTTGAAAGAAAAACTATTAAAGGCCAAGTTATTGTTGATCAGTTAGTAGATGCACCTTGGTTCGATGACACACCAATGCAAATGGAATTTCCAGATTCCTCTATCATGAATCTTTCTTCTAGAGAATGGCAATTGTTCTTTGATGGCTCCTATACACATAATGGATCTGGAGTAGGCATTTTGTTTATGACTCCTCAAGGATACTCAATTCCTAAGGCATTTAGAATAAAATTTCCTTGTACAAACAATATTGTTGAATATGAAGCCCTTTTAAATGGTATGAAAATAGCACTTGAGTGGAGAGTAACAGAACTACATATTCATGGAGACTCACAACTTGTAATACATCAAGTCAATGATGTGTATCAAACAAAGGATGAAAAGCTTGTTCCATACAAGAGAATGGTAGATGATCTAAAGAAATACTTCATATCTATCACCTTTGAGCAAATACCTAGAACAGAGAATAAGGCTTCCGATGAAATGGTAATATTATCTACTTTATTATAGCAGCCTGAACATGAGCTACGCTATGAGTTCCTAGTGGAAGCACTATCTTATCCTACATATGATTCCCCTAAAACCCACATGATTTGCACTATTGTAGGTCATGATTCATTCTGCTATAAAAACCTATTCTCCTATCTCAAAGACCAAATCATTCCCAATACCTTTAACCGCCATGAAAAGAGATACCTTATCCATAATGCCTCCTGATATGTCATCATTGGTCACAATTTGTACAAATGAGGTATAGATGGTATGCTACTTAGATGTTTAGAATGGGAAGATTCTCAACATGTGTTAGAGGAAGTCCATGATGGTATTTGTGGGTCACACATGAATGGTTTAACACTAGCCTGAAAACTTATTAGGGTTGGGTACTATTGGCCATAAATGGAGGAGTCTATCAAGTTTTCTAAGAACTGTCAAAAGTGCCAAGTACATGGAAACTTAATACATGCACCAGGGAGAGATCCAATTCCCTTCACTACACAATGGAATTTTCACCAATGGGCATTTGATCTTATAGGATCCATACATCCTCATTCTTCTAATGGGCATACCCACATTATTAGAGCTACAGATTATTTCACAAAATGGGTAGAAGTAGTCCCTTTAACTCAAGCAACCAGCAAGCAAATTTCTATGTTCATTCTGAACTACATCATATGTCGATATGGTATTCCACACTCTATAGTCATAGATAATGGTAGTCAATTCAAGAACAAAGAATTAGATGATTTATGTACTAAATTCAAGATTACACAACATTGGTCAACAATCCACTATCCTCAAGGGAATGGACAAGCAGGGGCTTCAAATAAGAATCTATTGAAAATCTTGCACCGTATAGTTAATAAAATAGGAAGAGACTAGCATCTCATGATCAATCCAACTCTTTGGGCTTACAAAATAAGTATCAGAATGCCCACTGGGGCTACACCATTTTCTTTAGTTTATGGGTATGAAGCGGTACTACCTATTGAGGTAGAAATCCCATCACTAAGAATCTGAATACATGGTCCAATAACTGATGATGACTACAGAGTGTCTAGGTTACAAGAACTTGAACTACTAGATGAGTGTAGACAAGCATCGTATGATTATCTCAGAGTATATTAGAAAAGAATGTCTAGAGGTTACAACAAGAAAGTCAGACACAGAGAATTTTAGGTTGGCGATCTAGTCTTGAGAGAGAATCCTAAAAATTAATCACATAGAGAGCACAAGGGGAAGTTTGAACCCAACTGGCTGGGTCCCTTTTTTATCACTGCTACTTTAGGCTTTGGTGCCTATCAACTCTCAATGAATGAAGGAGAATAGCTCTGAGAACCAATCAATGTTCTCCATTTGAAGAAATTATACACCTAAGGCATTCAGTATTCAAAAATGTTGTGAAAAAATAAAAAAAAGTCTTGAAAAAATGAACATCTTGGTGAAAACCTAGCAATGGGCGCCTTGACAATTCACAAAAAAAAATGAAAAAATATCAAAAGTAAAAAAAATTGAAAAAATGAAAAATACAAAAAAATGAGAAAAAGAAAAAAGTGCCTTGGTGAAAACTTGGAAACAGGTGCCTTGGTAGCAAAAATAGAATCTCCGCCAAGATGGTGAAATCCCAGAAAATGGGTGCCACTTGTTTCAAAATGCTCCATCTATCAGCGCAATCTTGGTCTTTCCCAGCTTTCAGTCTTGCTTTAGTTTGTACATACCTCCCGTTTTGTTCTTGCATTCATGTTTTCAATAAGTTGGTCTATACACCAATTGGCTCAAGGGTCTGTATCCTATCAATGCCTTACACTTGGGGGAAATCAAAGTAATATCCTAAAGTCCTTAGTATTTTAGATGAGTCATATCTAGCCAAATTCCTTTGAAGCTACATCTGAGTCAGTCTTTCAGTCTCCTACTAGAAAGGATTTTGTAGTCAAACACAAACAATCAAACATTACCACAATTGAAAACAATCTATGCTTTTACATGCTTTTATCTCCTTGTATGCTTACTGATTCACATTGAGATTTTTGCATATTGTATCCTTTTGAGCTCTTCGATGATTTCCTTTATAGGATTTAGAGAGTGATGACTGGGGGCATAATCTTTTCTTTGTTTTCTGCTTGTATGTGAAAATCTAACTTTGGAAATTCTGGATTGAAATGGTGTCCATCTGTAAGAGCCTCCATCTCGTATTGGATGGCCATGAGTACCTCAGCCATTGATACCCAAAAATTTGAAGGAAGTTTGATCTAACTATTTTTTTTTTGAGTAAGTTCCTTCTCCTACTATGAAACGCAAGTTTGCCTAAGGAGGTGAATGATAAAGGGTCACTATGGGTAATTCACACTAGATTTGGAATGATCTCTTGATTGCTTGATGTGGTTGTTACACGAGGCATACTCAGGTCATCACAAAGTTTATGTTTTGATGCTTATACAAATTTCTATATCAAAATGAATATGATATTTAGGTAATCTTGGCATTTATGCCTTGGTGCTTATATCTAATCCAACATTCTGAAAACAAAATCAATATTCATATGTCCATGGTTGTCTGAGCAGTGGGTGTTGTATTGACTTTTGAGCATACAAATCAATATTCATATGTCTATAGTTTCATAACTAGTGGGTGTTGTATTGATTTATTTGGTTACCTAAAAATTTCAATGATGAGAATGAATCAACACATGATCAGTGACTAGGTCCTAGGTCCTAGGTTTGCATTTCATTTTGCACTTTGCATGATCTCACAACTTGCTTGAACACTTCAATGATTCTTCAAAACCAAAAATGATAAACATATCACACTGACTGAGCATTGTATGAAGGTCCCTCCAACAAAATAGCAAGTAGAACTCATTTTCGGGATCAAAATTGAAATTTGAGATCATTTACTATGTCAAAATTGTGATTTAAAATTTTCAGACCCAAGATGTCTGACTGCTTGCATAATCAACCTTCAATCATCATAGAAATCCAGAATTCAACTTAACTAATTATCTTACATCAAACTATTAAAATTTCAACTTGGTCAACCATGGTCAACTCATGGTCAAACCTAGTCAAACTTGGTCTCCAAGACCTCTAAATGATGCAAAATGCATTCTCGAATGTGTATAACCAATTCTCAAATCCATTAACATGCTTCTAAACCATTCAACACTGAATTTCCTTGTTAGATTTCAATTTTAATCCTGAAGGGGGCATGGAATTACACATCATTCAAAGTCTGTCAATCTATTTCTATCAATCAAATCTTTCTTAGTAATCAAGACAACAACCTGTTAGGAATAAGGTGTCTCAACCTTGGATAATTCCTATTCTTATTATTTGTTTTGTAAAATGTATTTCTTGCAAATAATGTAATTAAGTGTGAGTGTACATGTCTAGTTGGCATGTTGATGTGTCACTCCACTTGATGTGTTGGCATCTTGAATTGTGTGTAAGGAGATCATGGCTGAAATGGTTATGATGGATTCCTATGACATGTAAGAGCTATGTCTAGAAGATTCAATGACAGGTGAAGACATGCAAGACATGTGGCAATTGATAAAGTTGAGTACTATACACTCTTCCCCAATTGTGGGGTTTGGGGCATCGGTCCAAAAAAAAATTTTGGGTTCCTATTTTCTCAGAGAATGGTAAAATCCTAACACGACTATCTTTGGAAGTTGCCCTAAAAAGGGAAGCGCATGATATAAGCATTTTTAGGGTTGTGAAGAAAGGAGAAGTTAGTGTATTGTTGGAACATTTTTATGTTGTCGCAATTTGTCTTCAAGAGTTGGAAATCTTCTAAAAGAACTTGCATTGCAAGTGTATTGTAAACTGTAATAGTTTTGATTAATACATTGTGCAGGTTTTGGAGTGCTGGGGTTTTTACTTAAAGGTTTCCCTAGGGTAAATCATTGTGTCATTCTCTATTTTCTGTATGCATGGTATATGGCTGCAATATCATTGTTAAAGTAGTTAACGAATCTAAAATTGTAAGGATTTAAAAGAATTTGCACAATAATTTCCTTTAGAGATTAGTGTAGGAAGCTATTTCCACACCTGAGTTTCCTTACAAGTGGTATCAGAGCCTGATCAACTTTTGATCCTAGTTGTTGGGTAGGGTTTTTTGAGCTAATCTCAAGTTGAGTGGGAGTTTTGTGTAGAGCATTCTGAATCTTATTTGCAGATTGAGATGGCAAGTTCCTCATATAGTAGAATGCAGGTGGAGAAATTTAATGGCACTAATTTTGAGTTGTGGAAACTCAAGATGGAAGACATGCTTGAAGATCACGATCTATGGGAGGCTACTTCACTTGATGTGAAACCTACAGTGATATCTCAAGAGGATTGGGAGATCAAGGATTGAAAGGCTAAGGGTCTCATCAGACTCTATCTAGCAGATGTCATTCTTCTGAATGTTCTTGATGAGACTACTACAAATTCTTTGTGGAAATGGCTTGGGTCTGTGTATTAGGCCAAATCTCTGGTGAATAATTTTTTCCTGAGAAAGAATTTGTATTCTTTAAGAATGGAGGAAGGTGGATTTGTAACTGATCATCTCAATGTATTAAATTTATTGATTACATAGTTGGCATCATCCGGTGCCAAGATTGAGGAGGATCATTGTATGAGCTTGCTTTGTTCCTTGCTAGATTTGTGGGACCATCTTGTGATGGCTCTTGGAAGTACTATAGACACATTCTGTATGGATGATGTGGTGTCTTCACTGCTATTCGAGGAGATGCGAAGAAAGACTTCAGATTCATCTAAGGAAGCCCTTGTTGTTCACGGGAGATCCAATGATAGAGGAAAGAAGAATGACAAAAAGTCAAAGAAGGGAAGATCCAAATCCCATGGGAGTTCTAAGACTCTTGGAAAGTCCAAGGAAAAATGTTGGAATTGTGATAAATCTGGGCACTTTCGGAGGGACTGCAAAGAATTGAAGAAGAAGAAGAAAGACTCAGATTTAGCTTCCAAAAAATCTCAAGAAGATGGAGATGCTTTTATTGTAGCTTTGGCAGCCCATGCATCTGATGATGTGTGATTGGTATACTTGGGTGCTTCTTTTCACATGACCTCTCATTGAAACTGGTTCTCAAAATATGAAGAGTTAGATGGTGGAAAGGTGTACTTGGGTGATGATTCTCACCTAAAGATAGTTGGACATGGAAGGGTCACTATTAGATTTCCTGATGGATGAGTAAAGGGAATCAATAGAGTTATGCACATTTCAAGTTTGGCATGAAACCTATTATCTATAGGTATGCTAAATGATGTAGGTGTGCAAGTTGTCTTTTTGAAAGATGAATGCAAGATGATGAGAGGTTCTATGGTACTCGCTAGAGGTACTTTGTTTTAGCTTGATGCATGCATTGCTCAGTGCAATAGTTCTTCTATTTCAAAGAAGAGAGTGGCTATCACTTCATCCCCACCATCTGAACAAGTAGTAAAGAAGACTATGGCAATGGGTTCTGATGGCAGTGCAGTAAGTGTACCTAAAGGTGCAAACATTTTGGAAGGCAAGCTTCCTGCAGAAAAGACAATGTTGTGGCATATGAGATTTGGCCACATTGGTGAGAAGGGTCTTGGGACCTTGAAAAATAAAAATCTTATCGAGGGGCTAAATGATTGTAATCTCGAGTTCAATTTCTATGAACACTATGTTTATGGTAAGCAAAATCATGTTCAGTTCTACTCCAATTCTCACAAGTATTTTGGACTTTTGGATCTTATTCATTCTGATGTTTTTGGTCCTGTAAAAGTTCCTTCTATCTCCAGTTCTATATATTTTGTCTCTTTTATAGATGATTATAGCATAAGGACTTGGATATATTTCCTGAAAAGTAAGACATGGGTTTTCAGTTGGTTCAAGGAATTTAAGGCTCTTGTGGATAATCAGATTGGTAAAAGAATCAAGTGTGTGAGAACTGATAGTGGTGGTGAGTTTTGTTCCATAAAGTTTGAATAGTTCTATAAAGAATGAGGTATCGAGAGGCATAAGACAACTCCTTATACCCCGCAGAAAAATGGAGTTGTAGAGAGAATGAATAGGACACTGATGGAGAAGGCTAGGAATATGCTTAGTGGAGCTAGTTTAGAACAAAGGTTTTTGGCCAAAGCTATGGCCACTGCTTTCTATCTAGTTAACAAATCTCCTACATTAGCTCTTGTTGGTAAGACACCCATGGAGGTGTGGTTTGGTAAGAAGCCTTCAATTAGACATCTTCTTGTTTTTGGTTGTGAAGCTTATGCACATGTTCTAAAGGAGAAAAGATCTAAGTTGGAAAACAAAATTGTCAAATGTATTTTCATCGGATACAGTGTTGGTGTGAAAGGATACAAGCTTTGGAATCTTATGACTAGTAAGGTGTTGCATAGTAGAAATGTTATTTTCAGAGAGCTAACACCTTCTCCTATTGTGCTACAACCAGATGAAAAAGAAAAGGAAAAATATGTTGTTTAGTTTCCTCCTATCCCTGAGAAGACTGAACAAAGAGACCATGTTGGGACTAATGCTGAGGAGAGATCTGATAGTTCAAAAGAAGAGGAAGAACAACCTCAACCTCAGCCCTTAAGGAGATCCATGAGAGAAAGAAAACAACCAGAAAGATTTGGTTATTCTATGTTAGATTCTAGTTGTGCTTTTGCTTTGATTACTAACACCGATGAGCCTAGATCTGTGAAAGAGGCTTTGGGCATGGAAGATGCAGGTTCCTAGATTGGGGCTATGGATGATGAGATGGCTTCATTGGAGAAAAAAAAACATGGGACCTTGTACCTTTTCCTAAAGGGAGAAAATCTATTGGCTATAAATGGGTGTTCAAGAAGAAATTTTGTGTAGATGGCAGTGTTGAAAGGTACAAAGCTAGATTGGTTGCAAAGGGGTATTCACAGGTAGAGGGAATAGATTATGGTGAAATATTCTCTCCTGTTGCAAAGTTGACATCCATTAGATTTTTATCATCTCTTGCAGCATCATATGATTTAGAGATAGAATAGATGGATGTGAAGAAAAATTTCCTTCATGGTGATTTGGAGGAAGAGATTTATATGTCATAGCTTGAGCACTACATTGTTAAAGGTAAAGAATCCTTAGTTTGCAGATTAAAGAAATCTCTATATGGTTTGAAGCAATCTCCTAGGATGTGGTACCTTAAGTTTGATGCCTTTATGTTTTCAATTGGATTTGTAAGATCAAAATCAAATCATTGTATTTATTTCAGAGTTGAAAATGATCACCTTCTTATTGTTGCATTATATGTTGATGATATATTACTGTTTGGGAAGGGTATGGGTATGATTTCTGATTTTAAATCTTAGTTGTTAGCATAGTTTGAGATGAAAGATCTTGGGGCAGCAGGGTACATCTTGGGTATGGAAATTAGTAGAGTCAGGTCTAACATAAAACTTTGGTTGAGTCAGAGTAAGTATGTGAAGTCTGTGTTGGACAGGTTCAGCATGGCAGATTGTAGACCACTATGTGTTCCTGTTTCTGTGGGAACAAAGTTATCTATAGATGATTGTCCAAAATCTCCTAGTGAGGTGGAGGACATGAGTAGAGTACCTTATGCTAGTGTAGTTGGTAGTCTTATGTATGCTATGGTTTGTACTAGACTAGACATTTCCCAAGCAGTGGGAGTTCCAAGTCAGTTTATGGCTAACCCTAGATGAGTACATTGGGATGCAGTTAAGCGAGTATTCAAATATTTGAGGGGTACATTAGATTACTCCATATGTTACCATGGTAACTCTTCTAGATCTCTGCATTCAGTTTGTATTCGTGGGTTTGTGGATTCAGATTGGGCAGGTGATATTAATAGTAGGAGATCCACCAGTGCTTATGTGTTCACTATGTTTGGTGGTGCTATCAGTTGGATGAGTAAGCGATAACCTGTGGTTGCTTTGTCCACTATAGAAGCTAAGTACATGGATGCTACTCATGCTTGTAAAGAATCCATTTGGATTAAGAGATTGTGTTATGATGTTGGTGTTGATGCAGAATAGATTACTATTTGGTGTGATAGTCAGAGCGCTATTTTCCTTGCGAAGAATCCAACTTTTCATGCCAGAACGAAGCACATTGATGTGTAGTTTCACTTTGTGAGAGATATGGTGGAAGATGGAAAGGTAAATTTGGAGAAGGTAGATACTATGAAGAATGTTGCAAATGCATTAATGAAACCAATGGTCACTGAGAAGTTCAGATGGTGTTCGGAGTCTATGGGCCTTTTGGCCTATAGTGGTTAGTTCCTGTTATGTTCCTGTGGCTCTTACAAGGTGTTTGACAAGTGGGTGAATGTTAGGAATAAGGTGTCTCAACCTTGGATAATTCCTATTCTTATTATTTGTTTTGTAAAATGTATTTCTTGCAAATAATGTAATTAAGTGTGAGTGTACATGTCTAGTTGGCATGTTGATGTGTCACTCCACTGGATGTGTTGGCATCTTGAATTGTGTGTAAGGAGATCATGGTTGAAACAGTTATGATGGATTCCTATGACACGTAAGATCTATGCCGGGAAGATTCAATGATAGGTGAAGACATGTAGGACATGTGGCAACTGATAAAGTTGAGTACTCTACACCCTTTCCCAATCGTGGGGTTCGGGGCATTGGCCCAAAAAAATTTTTGGGTTCCTATTTTCTTGGAGAATGGTAAAACCCTAATATGGCTATCTTTCGAAGTTGCCCTAAAAAGGGAAGCACATGATATAAGCATTTTTTAGGGTTGCAAAGAAAGGAGAAGTTAGTGTATTGTTGGAACATTTTTATGCTACCTTGATTTGTCTTCAAGAGTTGGAAATCTTCTGAAAGAACTTGCATTGCAAGTGTATTGTAAACTGTAATAGTTTTGATTAATACATTGTGTAGGTTTTGGAATGATGAGGTTTTTACCAAAAGGTTTCCCCAGGGTAAATCATTGTGTCATTCTCTTTTTTCTGTATGCATGTTCTATGGCTACAATATCATTGTTAAAGTAGTTAATGAATCTGAAATTGTAAGGATTTAAAAGAATTTGCACAATACTTTCCTTTAGAGATTAGTGTAGGAAGTTGTTTCCGCACTTGAGTTTCCTTACACAACCACATCTAATTGTTGACTCATCTAAAGTCCTCATTTCTTGGCGAAAATCTATCATTGCTTGGGGTATATCAGATTCATCAAGACCATATCAATCTGGTATCCTAATCTATCTTGTAAAATGTATCACCTTTTCATAACTATTGGTTCATTAGTGTTATTTCCTCGATTCTTCGTAACTGATGGGTTCAGGATGTGATACCAATATGATTCTCTTCGGGACAATCAGGTTTGGAATTGATCACTCACTTCTTCACAATCATAAGGTTCAGAATCAAGCGTTTTGATACTTTTTCATAATCACAGGTTCATTATTGTTAGAGTTAATATTATCTTTCATCAATTAGGACCTAACATCTTCAAATCTCTCAATCGATTTCTGTCTCAAAATTGGTTAATCTTTCAAATCAGTTCCATACATCAAACACAAACTATTCTTTGAACCACTGCACTTCACACAGTAATTCAAAGAGGGGCAAAATGTAATACCCCAAAAATGGGCTATAGGTTCATTAACCTCCTACATCTTCAAATCAAACAAAATCGACATCAAAGTCCTAACCAAAGGCACATCTGCACATCAAGTTATCAAAACCCTAATTGATTTTATCCTAATTCTGCATCGGGGAATATTTTTTAAATATTCCTAATTATTCTAATTATCTTTGATTTAATAATTATTTGGTGATAAATCTCATTTATCCTAAATTTAATTAATTGAATATGATGAATATTTAATTAATTAGATTAATTGTGCCACTTAATTATTTAATTAGATTTAATTCTATTTATTCCTAATTAATATTGTTTTTATTTGATAATAAATCAAAATTCCTACAAACAATCAATTGGATATTTATTTAATTGATTTAAAATCAAAGTTGTCAAATTTAATGATTTAATTGGAATAAAGTTTGATTTAATAATTGATTAACCCATAAATCAATTGTTTTAATTTTAAAATCAGTTAAGTTGAGAATAAATCACTTTATTTATTAAATTAATTCATATTAAATCATGCACAATCAAAAAAGTAGTCAACTTTAAATCAATTATCAATTATCAATTTGTTAACTTTCTAAAATCAACATCTGATGATGAGTTGAAAAAAACAAAACTAAAACTCTATTTTGAGATAAAAACTATTTTTTTCATGATTTTATGAGTTTATTTATTTCTTAATTTCCTGATAACTCAAAAATCAACCTGAGTTTATCAAGAGTGATTTATGGATTTTCTCCTGCATCCTCAAAGCCCTGGATTTCTATAAAATCAAGGCTCAGCTCTTCATAATTATCAACACTCAAATTTGCACAATTGCTCTGGCGAATTGGTGATTGAAGGATTAAGCACTTGCGATAGGCGAATTGTGAGATCTTTCATAGTTGATCATAGTTGCATAGTTTCATATCATAGTTTTCATATTCATCTTCATATCATTGTTAGATTAAATCTACATTCAATATAATTTTTGTTCAGCTAGCTTAGATTCATATAGTTTCTCATTCTTATTGCACATAAAATACAAAATATAGATTAAATCTGCATTCATATAGTTTTCATTCTTTGCATTCAAATCCTTCATTTAGGTGTTGCATTGTCACTGATCTCGATTCCAATCTGTGAACATCATACTCACACCTACTAGAAAGTAGTAAATCACCTGGTTAGCTTAGTTTCAATTATTTGCAAGATTTCATTTTGGCTAACTTCTAATGTTTTACTAAAGTGTTGTGTCTACAGCTAGGTACAAAATTCACACACACACTTCCCACCTTACTATCTCAGCATAAGAAAGACCAACTATTTATTACAAGCATAATTTTTGCATAAATAACAAAAGAAGAAGATTTAGAAGTAGACAACCTTTGTTTCCTTTTATTTCAAGCTAAAATTGGATTATTAAACATGAACATTGTTTCAAATTCCTCAACCACCAATAGTGTTTTTAGTAATAAATTTGAAACACATTCTAATACTTCTACCTTGTGGTTTTCACATTCAACTATAAAGTCTAAATACAATTTATAAATTTGCACCTATTCTATTAATATTCAATAGTAAATCTAACAATATAACCAACTTTTTAGTTATTTTATAAAAAATATGAAATAAATACAACATCCATGTAGTGAATATGCTAGCTTATTTTCAGATCATGTCAACTAGAGAAAAGATCTATTTCTTTTTCATTTCCCCATGATCACTTTACACTTTAAATACTTCACACTTTAATAATTTATTTACAAATCATGTTTATATGACATAACAATCTCTAACCTTAATACTCACATTAAGAACAATAGTACAAAAAAATAGTTTCTGTCTCCAATAAGATTATAATCAAGTCAAAAAACATATCACAACCATTTCTTAAAATCTACAAACAAGAGAATAGAATGGCCAAAACTCCAAAGATGCTAGACTTTTAAACCTATCATTAAAAGTGTGAATAATAGTTGTAATGATTACCAATGGGAGCTCACTTCTCAGCCACGGGCTTGTAAATAACCCACCCTCAAGCTTGGGGTCAATATGTAACCTAGGGTACAATAACCACACATAAGAGTTCTTTTTAGTATTACAGATTTTATACAATTCATATCACGAGGTTCATACACAATACTCCCAAGGAAAATACTATTGAAAATCCAAAATTTTTAAAAAGAAGGGTGGCAATTGGGGCACATCCTATGGTGTGTAAATTTTTCTTTTGGCATAAAATAATATCTCCCATATCATTCTGCATCTCTGTTCTCACATATCCTATATCAACCAACATATCCAATCTCATTCCAACCCCAGAATACTCATCCCAAACACAATATGCAATGGGGTACCCATAACCCTCTTCACCAAGGAGTGCAGCACCCATCACACTCAAACAAAACATGCAATCACATGAAATTACACCAAAAGAATCACAATAGACACACTAATTAATTGCAATATCAAACATGATGAATTCCCCCAACCCATTACATTTAACATGAGGAAACAAAATTAAGGCTCATAGTACGATAAGGGAAGAAATACTAATTCAACAAGATAGAAACACCTATATGGTTGAATAATCAAGTTGACTTTTCCTCTTCTCTCCAAGCTCCTTACCTTCCTTCTCCTATCTCCATTCCCTTACTCTTCTCTTTTCCCAAATTTTTGAAAATGCAAAAATTTCCCTCTTCATCTTTCCCACACCATAAATGGAGTATGGAAGTGGCACCCTCATGGGGGAAGGAATGGAGAAGGTACCACCTATTCGATTCTCCCTCTTCCACCTAACTTCAATCCTCTTCCTAAATGCAACAAGTATACTCAAATTCATCCTAAGAATAAAATATAATCCTCTCCCACCTTTTGGGAGAGATAAAATGTTGTGATGGAATCTTATCCATTCAAACCAGCTCAAAAGACGTAGGTAATTGAAAACCTAAAACAAAATTGTTAAAGTTTTAGGGTCATTGCAAATGTAATAGCACTATCTCATTGTATGTGTTTTCCAAATGCAACAATCTCTTGCATTTATATTGAGAATGATCCAAGAAGAGACATGTCTATTCATTAATTTGTAATTAATATAATGATATATATATATATATATATCTTCACTAGTATTGACTCATAGTGTTTATTCGATTGAAGCTACAAAACATCAACACTCCCTCTTAGCTAGGGAGGATAAATAAATCCAATGTCAACACTTAAGACACTTGACAACATCAATCATATGATTTAAGAAATAAAGGCATCATCCTCAATATGTAGTCAATAGAAACATAGTCTCAAGATGTGAGTTACCTCCATCGATTATTCTATCCATGAGCTCTCATGTGGATTGCCTTCATCGACGATTCTATCCACAAGGTCTTGTATGGATTGCCTTCATCAGTGATTCTATCTACAAGCTCTTGCATGGATTGTCTTCATCGATGATTCTATCCAGAAACTCTTGTATGGATTTCCTCCATTGGTGATTCTATCCAAAAGATCTCAGGTGGATTGCCTCCATTGATGATTCTATCCACAAGTTCCTGGGTGGATTGCCTCAATCAGTGATTCTATCCACAAGCTCTCATGTGGATTGCCTCCATCAGTGATTCTATGTACAAACTCATGAGCTTTAGTGTGGATTGCCTCTATCGGCGATTCTATCCACAAGTTCCTGAGTGGATTGCCTCAATCGATGATTCTATCCACAAGCTCTCATATGGATTTCCTCCATCAGTGATTCTATCCACAAGCTCTCATGTGGATTTCCTCCATTGGTGATTATATCCAAAAACTCATGAGCTTTAGTGTGGATTGCCTCTATCAGTGATTCTATCCATAAGTTCCCAGGTGGAATGCCTCAATCAACAATTCTATACATTAGCTCTCATGTAGATTGCCTCCATTGGCAATTCTATCCAAAAACTCATGAGCTTTAGTGTGGATTGCCTCAATTGGTGATTTTATCCACAAGTTCTATCTATTATGATGGGTTTCAGCCATCACAAGATGTCTATCACAATAGAAGGTCAACTTATTGTAAGATCATCACCTTACAATAACTTTTACAAATACAAGTGATATCATTCAGAAGTGGTCACTTCCTCATGATTTACATAGGGGATAGGCACATTAAAAACATTCATGATTCATTAGTATAATAACCAATTATATCAAGTTTACCTCATAAATGCTTCACCTTCAATAGTGAACTCCCTCTCAATCAATATGATCAAGATTGTCACAAGTTGACTGAACCATCTACTCCTTCTGAAGCTAAAGTTTATCAACTTATTGACCTCTTTTGAAATATTAGACTCCCTTTGCATCTAGTCTCAATCATCAATTTGTTTTCAAGCATCAAGTTCTTTCTCCCTTAAATGTAATTATCTTATGCTTATGTCCTGAAGGTATGTTAGAGAGAGATTACAAATAGCTCACTAAACTATCTCAACTGTAAATACCAATCATATAAGCATACAATATTTTACTAACCAATAGTATATCATGAATTACAAACTCAAAAATTATGTGCATTAATAAAACATGAAATACTTATCTTTCATAAATTTCAAGTATTTCATTCTGTAAAGTGAGCCCATATAGAAAATATCATGCAAATTCACAGAATGATATTGTTGTTCTCAAACATTACTATAATTATTCACATGACTTGTCTTGAAAATCCAAAGGTTCTATACACTTTGAAAACCTTCAATTTGATCAGATCTCCCTTCAAGTGGTTAGGCTTTTAAAGAAGGAACCTCGCTCTTTTATAGATATTTTTTTTGCATAGACCCGTACACAGTCGGTCATAACTTTTGAATCTGACATTTTCTCTTCAATCTCTCTAATGAAATTCTTCTAAATTTGTTTATCACCAACATATCCAAAATTCAGCAAAATCCAATAGTGTATTTGTGAGATATGGTCCTCGTACTGAGACTGTATTTTTTGTGATAGCCACACATTCACCATCAACAACCTAGTCTCTTACATTTGCATCTTGGCTCTGATACCATGTTAAAGTTTTAGGATCATTGCAAATGTAATATCACTATCACTATCTCATTGTACATGTTTTCCAAATGCAACAATCTCTTGCATTTATATTGAGAATGAGCCAAGAAGAGACATGTCCCTTCATGAGACATGTCTATTCATTAATATGTAATTAATATAGTGACAATTATGATTACATACATACATACATACATACATACATACATACATACATACATACATACATACATACATACATACATACATACATACATACATATATATATATATATATATATATATATATATATATATATATATATATATTTAATATATATACACATATACATATATATAATATTTATATTATATATATATATATACATCATATATATATATACACACACTAGTATTGACTCAAAGTTTATTCGACTGAAGCTACAAAACATCAACAAAAATGTCTAAAAATAAATGAAAATAAAATAAAATCCCTCCGAAACTCTACCAACTCTTAGCCGTATAACATACGGGTCATTTTTCATTATAATAAGGTGATTTGGTGCCAAAAAAAGTGTCTTAGTATACATATAGATAACATAATAATGCATAACTATCACAATAAAGTCACACTTCACATTTATACAAGAAATCACATTCACAACATATTACACACATGTCCTAAACTTTTGACTAAGGTTAGAACTGGCTTAATAAGGATATTCATGGTAAGTGTAATACCCCTTGCATAGTTTTCTTTTCAGTTTAATTGGCCAGACTCTTTTATGCCACTTGTCATGTGTGTATTAAATCCTTAGATAGATTTGATGTTATGTATATTAATGTTTATGGTTTTACTGATCTGATACTTACATGCATGTATGGTTGACGTGTATGTTTTATATTTCTATTTGATGTTCTTGATATGGTTGAGGGATAGAGTCGTAGTTACTTTCTTGCAAGATCCACATGATTGATCGATCCCTACCATTATTTATTATATTTATATATGTATGTACATGTTTTTCTTTTATGCATGATTTTAAGTACTGGACATCGACTTCCCTGAATTGCCAGGATGAGTATTCCCTATCGCAATATCTCAATGGTAAGATAGGGGAGATAACAGATAGGTCCAAATCCCAACTTAAGCCATTTATTATCCTAAAATAGTGGACAAGTATCTTATTTATGGTATACCCTTTGAATTCATCAAGGTGACATCATTTGTGAACCCTTCCTTTGAGTTTGATTTTGTATTTTGATTTAGTCAGTTTCTGTCTGGTTGTATGTCAAGTGGTTTGATGTGGTGTTGGTGTTAAAATGGTTTAAGAAATTAATTAACATTAATTAAATGAGATTAAATAATTAGACCTTATGATACATCAAAATACTAAATATAAGGAGAATTAATTAATTACCTATGTTTAATAAATAATTTAATTATAAAGTGAAAATAATAATTGAGGAATTTAATTATTATTATTATTCAATAAAAATTAATATCTATATGCATAAAAGGAATTAAGTAATATTTAATTGGAGTTGCATATCATTATTAATTAAAATTAATCATGCAGTTTTGAATGCATAAAGTTTGATGAAAACAATTTGTTAAACTCAGAATGAGAGTTTAGTTGTGTAACTTTACTATATTTGAGTTAAGTGATATTTAATTTGAGTTGCATATTTTAATAATAATAATAATAATGCAACATAAAAAATACTTTATTATGAAAATTAGAACTTAAATTTTTAAAATCAAGTTGAGTTAAAGTGACTTAAGTTGACGAAAAATTAAATAAATAATTCTTTTAATTAATTAAAGTTGATAAAAACAATGTTGTAGTTGAGTTCTTATTTCTGAGATTTATAGTTAACTATTTTAATATTTTTATCATTTGAGTTTTGTTTCTGATTAGGAGTTGCATGTTTTAGTTCTGATTGCTAGAATTTCTATATTAGAATTTTTTTGGTCATTATTCCACACAGATTTTATAAATTACAGGTTTTGACTCTGAATTTGGAATTGAAAGAATTTCTGAAAGGTTGGATTTTTGGGTGGAGATTGGTCTTCGTTGTTTCATACCATTAGTGGATTAAGGTAGGGTTTTGAAATCCCTTTGCATTTTTTTAAAAAGATTCTTTACATCGTGTTTACCAGATTGTTGAAGGTTTTTGGATTGATTATTTCATAGTTTCCATTGTTTGAAGTTTTGGATTTGAAAGACTTTTTAAATTTTGTTGTGAGGAGAAATTCTTGTTTATGTTAATAGTTGTTAAACCCTATATCTTTAGTTGACAATACATCATTTTAGAGAAGATTATATATATATATATATATATATATATATATATATATATATATATATATATATATATTGCATATGAGCATAATTTTTTTATAGAATTAAAAGAAAAAAAATGAAAGATATATTCACTTGCATGTTATTTAAGAAATATATATTCAACTACATGTTATTTAGGATATATTCACTTGTATGTGATTTAAGGAAGATATATTTAGTTGCATATTATTTAAAGAAGATATATTCAGTTGCATGTTATTTAGAAAAGATATATTCAGTTGCATGTTATTTAAGAAAGATATATTCACTTGCATGTTATTAAGGAAAGATATATTCACTTGCATGTTATTTAAGGAAGTTATATTGAGTTGCATGCTATGTAAGAAATATATATTGAGTTGCATGTTATTTAAGGAAGATATATTTAGTTGCATGTTATTTAGGAAAGATATATTCAGTTGCATGTTATTTAAAATATATATATTCAGTTGCATGTTACTTAAGGAAGATATATTCAGTTGCACATTATTTAGGAAAGATATATTCAGTTTCATGTTATATAAGAAAGATATATTAAGTTGCATGTTACTTAAGGAAGATATTTTCAGTTGCATGTTACTTAAGGAAGATATATTCAATTGCATGTTATTTAGGAAAGATTATTCAGTTGCATGTTATTTAGGAAATATATATTTAGTTGCATGTTATTTTAAAAAAATATTCTTTTTAAAATTTGCATGCAATGATATTCTATTTTTTAGAAAAAAAATTAATTAAAAATATTATTTTTAGAATTTGCACGCAGTGGTATTATATTTTTAGAAAAAAAATAATTAAAAAATATTCTTTTTGGAATTTGCATGCAGTGGTACTCTATTTTAAAATTTTTTTTTATTTTTTTAGAAAGAATATATATATATATATATATATATATATAATTTGATGAGAGTTTAAATGTTGATGTGTTTATTATTGAAATTTTTGGTTGTTGTGTTTGATTGTCGGTATGGGTAGTATTAAGTCGGCTAATAGGAATTGTTACCAGAGACTCGGGGTTGGTTTTTCTATTGATGTCTATGTGTTTTTTGTCTATGTGACATTTATTTTTAGTATTTTGTGATATTGACTTGGTCACGATATTTTACACAACCAAATTTCTTTAGCTCATGATTTTGTGAACTCTTTGAGAGAGTATGTTTCTATGATGTTATGGTTTGAGAACCAGTATGAATTTATGACATTATGGTTTGAGGATCAGTGCGCATTCCTATTGTACTAAGAAACTGATTTGAAGATAATAATTATCATTTTAATATTATAGTTTTCAGAGCTAGTTTTTGTTCTTTATGATTTGTGAAACTAAGATTTGATCATTACACTTTTATGCAACTTATGAGATTTATTCATGATTTATGAGCTTAGATAGGTTATCTAAGTGTATAGATGGGGAGTGGCTTACAATGGGGGTCGAGGCCCTAGTAAAAGGCTGCTAGGTTAACTCATTGTAAGTTGACTTAATAAGTGATAACTTATTAAATTTATTAGGATAGAAATATCAATAAGATAATTGTGTGTCTTTCCCATGACTTAAGTGCTTGTATAGGTTAGAATGGGAGTGGGAGAAGATTCTTGATTAATGTATTGCATAGTTAGTACCCTTGTTTGTATGAGAGGTTACTAATTCCAAATATGGTCACTTGAGTGTCAGGGTCCAGAAAGGCTTCCATGATGAAACTCAAGGGTTAGACATACGTGATGAAACTTCCCTATATGTATCTTAGGTTTCCTATATGTGTTGGTTACCTTTAGATTAGTATGTACTACCTTTGAAGTTTTGTTGTACCCTTTGAGATAGAGAGCTTTTAGGATCCCTTGCTTAGTCCTTTTCTTTTGGTTGATTTAGTGTTTGATATCCGAGTGAAATTTTTTGTTATCTCCTCAGCAAAGTGGGAGTGGAATTTTTGGTTCTACAAGGTCAGGCGGTAGTGATTTTTTTACCATTTGAGATCCTGACGTTTATGATGGTGTTGGATGATCCTTGTTGTTGTTACCTTCTTGTTATTCTTTGAAGGCTTGTTCATAGCTATCTTATGATATTTATATTTGTATCTTATATCAGTGTATCAAATGTGAGATCTATCAGGATGTTGTATATGTACTTTTTATATGATTTCTTATTGCATACCTTACAACTTGTGCAGTGGATGATGGTTCATTATCTACCCTATGTTGTATGCATTGTATCTATGTTGCATTTATATAATGACATACTTGTTATTCTTTATAATTTATGAGATTGTGTACTTATGGTTATTCTTAGTATATTAATTAATTTAAAAGTAATTCTATATTATGAACCCTTGATATTTGTTATCTGTAATTGAGTCGTACTTGAATGATATGAAATAGTTGTTTACTAAAATGAATTGGGTAATTATGTGTGTATGGGGTTGAATAGTGGTAGATAAGGTAATGTGATCTACAAAGGGGGAATATAGGACCTATCCTTAATCCAAATACCCAAAAGGAGAGATCTAAATAGATTAATCACAAAGAAGTGATCAATGCACAATTGAATCAACAATGGAAAACATGAAGAAAGGAGAAAATCCTATAATATACTATAGAAAGCATGTACTTGAAATCTTAAATGAATAGAAGGAAAATACTAACCTCAAAATAGGGTAAATCTAGAAAATGCTGATTTCTGATGTCTATGCACAGTTTCAAGAAATTTTGCAACCTACTCTGAACTAGAAATATTGAGATAGAGAAAACCAAAAAAAAATTTGTCCTTCTGAGGTTAGGTCATCTTTGACCCAGATAGCGGGGCAAGGTCTTACCCCAAGGTAGCATCCTACCCCTCACTTAAGATCATCTTTAACAGAAATTCTATTCATGGATCTCAAAAGTTTGCTAAAAAGGGTATCTAGATTTGCACTTCAATTTGCTGTCCTGTACCTGTACCTACAAGAAAAATGGTTTTTGTTCTTTGGATAGGGGCTTTGCCTTGGTCAAATCCCAATTTAAAAATTAACCTTGAAATTGAATTGAAATTGTAATATGCATAAACAAAGTAAATGCAACTATTCACCTTTCTTATGTTGAAGTCCTTGTAGGGGTTTCAAATCCTTGAATCCACAAGTAGGGATGCTCCAAATGAATGTAGAAGTATGTAGGATGTCTCAAATTAATGGCATTAGATCTTCAACACCAATATTAAATGGATCTTTGCATAAGAAGAGGCTTGGATGAATGTGGATGGAGAAATCTTCAAGGGGGCTCCAAAGAGATTGAATCCTTCAATAGCTAACAATGGATCTCCTTGATGAATGTTTGAATGTTGGAATGCTTGGCTTGAAGATGAATGAATGCTTTCTTTCTTTCCTTCTCCTTCTTTCTTACTTTCACTTTAGAGCTCTTGATCATGGAATTTCTTGATTGTGAATATATGAGATGGAGAAAATGAGAGAGGAAGGCTTCCTTTTATAGTGATCTAGGGCACAAAATCCTAGAGAAGGCTGACATTGGAGAATTAAAAACCAATTAACCTTAACCCCTAGAAATGGACCTAGATTGAATGCAATTTAAGATTTTACCATTCTGAAACCTGAAACAACTGACCCGGAAGCAGGAAAATAAAGTTTTCTGAAACTCGACATCCTGAAACTTCCAGAATTTGAAAATTGGACTTGGGGTCAAGGACAAGGTAGTCTCTACCCTAGGTCAGGGATGAGGTCATCCTTGACCCAGACGGTCAAGATCTTCAGATCTCAAAGAAGGTTGCCTAAAATTAGGTTGGAAATAGGGAGAGAGAAGAAGAACATGGGGGAAATAGCCAGATCCATGCAAAGACCCAATCAAGGCACTTGACATGATCCCAAAACACTTAATCAGAGGGCTAAATGCTATTATCATGGAAGTGCTTCCATTTTAAGACAATACATTAAGCCCCCACTTTAGAAAAAGTATGGACTCGATGCAAACTCTTGGTACAGGAGATCATAATTAAAAGATAATCTTATCGTAATAAAAGGGATAAAGAAAACCTCAAGCCCCTAGGGACTCAAGTCTTCATCAACTCCAAGATCATAATAAGAGAGACATCTCTAGAGAGAGAAAGAAAGAGAGGGTGTGATTATCTCTCCCAGTGAGAACTTATGTCCCATTGTGAACCACACAAGGAAACATCGCAACTGGAAAGATGGAATTGAACCACCTAGTGAATGTGGCTACTCACTAGTCAACCCATCAAGGATTCACCCTTGAGAATATTCTATTCCATAAGAGTAAAACCAAAAAGCAAAAGAGATCTAGTCTTAAGGACACCTCTGACCTTAAGGGATCAAAAACTTGAAATTGGAAGGATCAAGAGATCCTAAAATATAAATCCATTCTTTAAGGATTAGTCACTAATCCAAAAAAGGAGAAAAGTATCTTGAAAAATAATATATGTATTGAAAAGTGCATGTGTGCAATAGGTGAGCAGAGCGTATGCCCCCACATTAAAGTCATTGCTAACACTTTAACAGGAGAAATGACTTTAACAGAAACATAAAAAACTCCACTGATTAAGTTTCCACTATGAGATGCCCCCAGATGAAGATAAATAAAGGGAAATACCACATAAACATATAGAGAACACATAAGGGATCTACCTACTGTCAGGTGAGTATGATCATAAGATAATATATATATGATATTATTGAAAATGAATTGACATCATTCCCAAAAGAAAGTAGAACTACAATCACAAAGGAGGAAAGATCACATAAGATATACAAAGAAGAATATTTTTGGACCATGCCCTAGAGACCAAAAAGAATCAGTGCTACCAAGTCACGGATCCAAGCAGATTACACAAGGAAACATTTACAAACAATAGCACAAGTACAAAATAAGATGAAACAACATATAGAAGAATAGAGATACATATAGCGGAGTTTTACAATAGGTTTGATTCCTTTATCACCTTGTAACAACTTTGTAACAAGGTTCGCATAAAAGAATCTAACAACATTTAGCAAACACATCATGGGAGAAGCACAGTACAATAGGAAAACACACAAAAATCTACCATAAAGGACAATCCAATCAAGCATGTCACCTACTCTCCCCATCTCATTCTATATCATTTAGGGAAGGTGGGTAACTCATAAGAGGGACTATATCCAACACAGTAGGAATGATAGCCAGTTCCAAACAAGGATCCTCTTGAGAATCACAATGTTCGATACTAGGTGTAAGTGTTAATTGTGATGAAAGAATATTAGGTAAATCAATGTCAATTTCAATAGTCTCATATTCATCATTAACATCATCAAGAGTATCCTCTTCATCCAGATTAATAAAAATAGGATCTAAGATACGAATAGAATCATTATAATCATGCATCTTAACATCATTATTAGTAACAACATCATGCATAGGCTTATCAGAAGAAAGTAAAGAATTATTAGCTTTAGCTTGAGCACGACACTTCTTATGATGTTCATTAGTAGATTGATTACATTTTTCATTGCTTGAAATATGTTGAGAACTAGGAACTTTAGGAAGATTAATAAGATTATCAATAGTCGGATGATCAACAATGGGAACTTTATTAATAGATGTAGAATCCATGGATAAAGGTGGTATAAAAAGTGTAGGCATAAGACCATGATTAAGGTCCATCAGAGGTACACTTAATTCAAGAATCTTACAATGCTTATAGGCTTGATATGAGTGGAAAAGATTATCAGGTCGAGAAGGACAT
Source organism: Chamaecyparis obtusa (assembly GCA_027943335.1). Lineage (NCBI taxonomy): Eukaryota > Viridiplantae > Streptophyta > Pinopsida > Cupressales > Cupressaceae > Chamaecyparis > Chamaecyparis obtusa. Next base: position 1,223,694 of record BSBK01000092.1, read on the forward strand.
GAATTAGGTAATGAAGGCCAAAATAAATCAAGAGTAGCACAATCTCTGGGCCTAGAAGGTTGATATAAACTATGATTAACCATCTTCACTTCTTCATCATGAATAAATTTAAGACATTTATGGATAGGTGAAGCAACAACATGCATGACATTTAACCAAGACAAACCAAGCTTAACTTGAAACTGATCAGAAGTAGGAACAACAACAAAGGTAGTGTTCACAATTTTACCACAAAGTTCAACCAACAAGTTAATAGAACCAAATGATAGATAAAGAAAACCATTAAAATTTTGAATCCACACATCAGATGTATCATAAGAATCACATTGCAAATTTTTCATAAAAAGATTTTCTTCAGTAATAACATTGACTAATGATGTAGGATCAACAAGACAACCAAGAGTAGATATCTGGGAAATCCTAGCATAAATGTAAATGGGACCATCAAGATCTTGAATAGTCTTAGAATCATCAAAGGTCGTCAAAATTTACCGAGGTCTTTTATTCTTAGGTTGCTGTCGAGGTTTAGGTTGAGTTTTCAATTTAGGTTTAGGTTTTGGTTGAGGTTGAGATGAAACTTGAGGTATAGTTTGAAGCTAAGATTGAGGCTGAGGTGAAGATACAGATTGAACAATATGCTCCACTTGATTAACAATGTGATTAAGATCATCCATCTTTGAATCATACATAATTTCCATAGAAGATGGTTGAGAAATGGTATTAGTATCATGTGCAAGTAAAGGATTCATATAGATTTGAAGATTTTGATTAGGAGGAGAGAAATTTATTCCCAATACCATCAAGATTATCAATAGATAAGGCATTAAAATCAATTAAGTCTTGAACCTTATGTTTTAAAGAATAATATTTTTTAGTATCATGACCATTCTAACAATGATATTGACAAAAATCTTTAGGATCAAAAGATTTAGATGCAATCGTAGCAGGTAAAAGAGGTTGAATAGGAGATAAAGTAATCATATTAGCAGTTAACAACCTATTCATAATTGAATGTAAACATTCAGAAAGAGGAGTAAGCGTATGATTTAATAAAAAATTAGTGGATACAGAAGTGGCATTGTGGGATGCAACAACAACTGCATTCACTTGTTTGTTTATCTTGACATAGTTGTTGAATTTTTTAAATTTATTTGGATTAGGAGTAGCATCACCCTTATCAACTGGAATAGGAGCCATTGGAGTGTTTCTCTCAAATTGACTCACTTGTAGTTGATAATGATGAAGCGCTACACAAAGTTGTTGAAAAGAGGTAAATTCAATAAATAGAATCTTATCACTAATATCCTTTTGAAAATTTGAAATAAACATACATTGAATATCAATATCAAGAACAAGATAGGAAATATGAGCATGAAAATGCTTAAATCTACCAATAAATCCAGTCAATTTTTCCTTAGCACTTTGTTTACAATGCATCAAATCAGTCAAAGACACTTGCAGGCCAATGTTGTTTTGAAATTGTTGAATAAAAGCATTGGCAAGTTGTGGAAATGAGTCAATAGAATAAGGAGGCAAGGAACAATACCATTGTAAGGCCTTGTCACAAAAAGTTCTAGCAAACAAATTGACTAAAATCCTATGGTCATGAGCATAATCACTACAAAGGATTTGAAATGTTTTAACATGATGAATGGGGTCTCCTTTTCTGTTATAATTCTCAAGATGAGGCATATCATGATGAAAATTGTCATTGATGTCATCCAGCTTAAAGACTAATACATTATAAGAACATATTAATATGCAGTAAATAATATAAAGAAGATATACATAATATCACAGCTTACAGATGATTACATCATTGCGTATATGTATGAATGTATAATGAAGATTATACAGATGATATTGAGAACGTAGTTATATGTATGAACATTTATCAATATGATCATAAGGGAAAAGTCAGAAATTAGAAGACACAGCATAGTTATATCCAGCATTGGCACGATAAGACATATGACTACTTTTCTAACTTACGTATGACTGCTCACTGCTTTACGCATTCTCCAAATTCATTATACTATTCTCTCCATATATCATTTTGAGTTTTCTATTCTAACTTAGTGCTAACGGAGCCTGCTCTTATTCCATTACATTATCTATCCTTTACATATCGCACACTACCATTATTTCTCATAACTCTCCAAAATGCACCATAATTTCTATTTGGGCATTTTATATAACCATCGTGATTCCTCTGTGTCATTTTCGGTACTCCTTGTCGGGGATTGACTTTACTTATTAATATATAGACTTCTGATGGTGCTTATCTATCTCCTACACCGTTGGCCACTTGGAGTCGACATTGCTTGCGTTCTTGACGTGGAAGCTCACAGATCCAAGAATTATGTATTGAAGATTGACGGCAACAGCATATATCGCAGAGAACATTAGATATACATATTGAAGATTGACGGCAACAGCATATATCAATAGATATACATATTGAAGATTGACGGCAACAGCATATATCGCAGAGAACATTACAGTTCGCAGTTATGGGAGTCGGGGCGGAAGACACAAAGTTTGATCGATGGCAAGCAGAGATAATAAAAGATATTTCCATTATCGAAGGTTGATGTACATCGATTAACAAGTATTGATGGTATAACAGAATAAGCAGCGGTCAATGTGTTTATAAAATAGTCTACATTAATATCGAACACAGTCAGCGGTCAAATTTCATATCAATATGAGGAGCAAAAGTATATATCAATAGTTGAAAGATGAAGACTTTAAAGCAGACTATTATCATTAAATGATATATATTCAAAGGGAAGCCGTATTAGAGCAGTCGATATTATATTAATCATTGTTAGTTTTAAAAAAAAAGGGATATTAAATTAATTTAAGTTAATAGTAATATAATAAGGAGACACCTTTTCATTATTGAAAAGTCATGTCTTTATAAAGAGTCACAATGTTTTAAAAATATGAAGATATAATATATATATATATATATCAATTATTTTTGAGAAATAAAAAATCAAGTCAGCATGGAATAAATACAAAAGAAGAGCAGAGAAATATATAAGAATTCAAGGCTTATATATTCAGAATATACAGTGATATAAGATATATTTTTGAAAATAAAAAGAACAACAATAGAGTAAAGGAGAGAAAAATTACAGAATTATATATTCAGATATTGGCTGACTTAAAAGAGCAGATTGCATCCATCATCAAGTTGAATAAGCAACTATATAAAGGTGGAAATTCAGAATTATATTCAGAAGTGAAGTAGGTACTTTGCTTCAAGGTTGGTGCCTTCAGATAGTGGGTTGGTGCTCACAGAACAGCGTTTGGAGGTTGGTGCTTCCAGTGGGTTGGTGCTCACAGAACAGCGTTTGGAGGTTGGTGCTTCCAGTGGGTTGGTGCTCACAAAACAGCATTTGGGGGTTGGTGCTTCCAGTGGGTTGGTGCTCACATAAATTGTAAAAGAACATTATTATATAAATAAAATAAACTATTTGGAGAATTATTTTCTGTGCACAATTGTTTATTTTCAAGTAAATTAAAGTTACGTTTGAATAAAGTTTTTTTTTAAAAAGTTAAAATTGTTAATATACTGATTCACCCCCCCTCTCAGTATATTCGTGTGCTCTTCAATTGGTATCAGAGCGGGTTCCTTCTATATAGCCTAACCGCTTGAAGGTAGATCTAAAAGAGCACAAATGGCTGAAAGTTTCCAAAACAAGGCACCAAATTTTGATGGGACAAATTATGCATTTTGGAGTATAAAGATGGAAGCATATTTAAATGCTATTGGATTCGATGTTTGGCAATCGGTACTAGATGGTTATACACCACCAGCGACCCCACCAACAGATGTAGCCGGAAAAAGGAGAAGTGAAAATAATGCCAAAGCAAAACATGCTATTCTATGTAATCTAGCCGACTCGGAATTCACAAAAGTTATGCATTGTAAATCTGCAAAGGAGATATGGGACAAGTTGAAAAATATATATGAAGGGACCGACAATGTAAAGAAGGCCAAACTTCAAACTCACCGAAGCACATTCGAAAGTTTGAAAATGAAGGAAGATGAAAACATAGCCTCATTTCTTTCTCGTGTTGATGAAGTGGTCAATTCAATAAAAGCCCTTGGTGAAGAAGTAGAAGAACAGCTTGTGGTTGAAAAGATCTTGAGATCTCTACCCATTAGATTTGATTCTAAAGTATCAGCAATAGAAGAAAGGAAAGATCTAGATAAACTTACTAAAGATGAGTTACATGGAATCCTTACCGCTTATGAAATGAGAATTGGAGACAAGGAACCTAAGAAGGAAATAGCCTTTAAAATTTCTAAAAATAATAAGAGCAAGAAACAAATTTCAAGTGATAGTTCAAGCAGTGAAACTGATGAAGCTGAAGCTCATTTCTTAAGAAAATTGAAAAAGGGAAGTGGAAAATATAAAGGGAAGTTTCCTTTTAAATGTTTCAATTGTGGAAAGATAGGACACTATGCCTCAAAATGCCCTCAAAATAATGATGACTCAAGTGAAGATGAAAAACAAGCATACACAAAGAAGAAATGGAAAAGTAACAACAAGTTTAATAAGAAGAAAAGATATCAAAGCAAAAATAAAAAGAGTTTTTATTCAAAAAAGGACAGCTCTTCAGATGAAAGCAGCGAAGAATGCCCAAGTGATGATGAGGATGAGATTCTATTCATGGCTGAAGCAGTCTCCAATGATAGTTATGAAGAAGAGGAAAACGAATCAGGTAATGATGAAGAAGATGTTGATCTCCAAGAAGAACTTCATTATGCATATAAACAAAATGAAAGACTAAAAAGAAAACTTGTAAAACTCAAAGAGGAAGCTACGAAAGCAGTAGAAGAATCAGAACAAACAATTGAAGATTTGAAGAATCAATTAGAAGAAGCTAAACAAGCTGAAACTAATTTAAAACTAAAAATTGAAAAATTAGAAAGAGAGTTGAAGGAATGCACCATTAATAATCTCAAGTTTGAAAAAAGTTCAGAAAAACTAAATGATATCATTGATAGTCAAAGACCTTCTTTCAACAAAACAGCTGTTGGTTTTGAAGGAAATTCAAACACTAATAATACATTCAAAGGCTTCATAAAAGAAGGAAGCAAATCAGTCATAAATGAATCACTAAAAGAAAACAAGCCTAAAGAAAATAAAGAAGTTGATAAAACTAGTCATAATTTTCATGGTTATTGCTATTCTTGCAGTTGTTTTGGTCATAAAGCACGAGAATGTAGAATACCTAGACAAAATATGAATGAATGGAAAAGGCCATATTATAGACAGCTTTTTTCTTATAAATTCAGTGGTTATTGCTACTCTTGTAACAAATTTGGTCATAAAGCTCTAAACTGCAGAAGCAAAGTGAAGAATGTTCAAAATTTCAGCATACATAATCCCTTTGCTCCATTGGTTAAATATGATATTTTATGTTCTAAGTGTAACAACTTTGGACATGCTGCCCACAATTGCAGAACTATCTTTCCTACAAATCAAGAAAAGAAAGAAGATCCTCTCAAAAAGAAAGTATGGAAAAAGAAAGAGAAATCACTATTTGTTCAAATAGCTCTACATGCTCAAAATAAAAGGGATTGGTGGTACGTTGATAGTGGATGCTCTAGACACATGACAGGAGACAAAAGCAAATTCATTTCTTTTGAACCAGCAGATGGAGGATCAGTGAGATTTGGTGACAACTCAAAACGTTATATAAAAGGAAAAGGAACTCTTAGTCTAGACCATGGCAAAACAAAAACAGCTGATGTTTGGTATGTAAAAGGTTTAAAAGAAAACTTACTAAGTGTAAGTCAGCTTTGTGATCAAGGACACAATGTAACCTTTTATTCTAAAGGTTGTGAAATTAAAAAGGATGAAAAATTAATAGCTAATGCTTGTAGGACAGCAAACAATTTATATGTTTTACAAGAAATGAATGATGAAAAATGTTTCTTTGCACAAGAAGATGAAAATTGGCTATGGCACAAAAGATTAGGACACTTGAATTTTGATAATATTGTCAAAATCAGTCATAAAGGAGCTGTAAGAGATATACCTAAGATTTCAAAACCTACAAATATCATTTGCAAACAATGCCAACTAGGGAAGCAAACAAGAAACACCTTTAAAAACAAGGAATATTCTACATCAAAACCACTTGAGCTTATTCATTCAGATCTTTGTGGTCCAACCAGGACAAAAAGCCTACAAGGAGAAAAATACTTCATATTATTTATTGATGACTATTCTAGAATGACTTGGGTAGCTTTCCTAAAAGAAAAATCAGAAGCTCTTGACAAATTTAAAGCTTTCAAAGAACTAGTTGAAAATGAAATGGATGCTAAAATAAAATGTCTTAGAACGGATAGAGGTGGAGAGTTTACTTCTCATGAATTTGATGAATATTGTGAAAAGAATGGCATAAGAAGACAACTTTCAGCACCTAGAACTCCCCAACAGAATGGAGTTGTAGAGAGAAAGAATAGAACCGTGCAAGAAATGGCAAGGGCAATGCTAAATGAATCCAAGATAGCTGATTCCTTTTGGAAGGAGGCAGTACATACAGCAGTTCACATCTTGAACCGGGCACAAGTAAGAGTAAATCATGATAAGACACCTTACGAACTATGGAAAGGAAAACCAGCATCAGTCAAGTATTTCAGAATTTTTGGAAGTATATGCTATATAAGACGAGATGAAGATGATTTGGGAAAATTTGAAGCTAGAGCAGATGAAGGAATTTTTCTTGGATATTCTTCCAAGAGTAAAGCATATAGATGCTACAACAAGAGACTTCACAAAATTGTTGAAAGTGCAAATGTAAAGATAGATGAAGGAAAATCATTTGAGAAGATAAATAATGAAGTGCCAAGCACATGTGAAGAAATAGAAGACCCTAAAGATGAAGAAGAAGAAGAATTAGAGCAAGAAGTTTCCAAGACCTCTTCAAGAGCAAAAACACCAGCAAAGACTCCATCAAAATTTGTTCAAAGAAACCATCCTGAAGACTTGATTCTTGGAGATCTAGATAGAGAAGTCCAAACAAGAAGGAGATTTGTCAATACTAATGAAAGTGCACATATCTGTCTCTTATCCAAAATAGAACCAAAAGACTTCAAAGAAGCAAGTGAAGACAAGTGTTGGGTGAAAGCAATGGAAGAAGAATTAAATCAGATTGAGAAGAATAATACTTGGGAAATAGTTCCAAGACCAAAAGACAAAAACGTCATAGGAACCAAATGGGTGTTCCGAAATAAAATGAATGAAAATGGAGAAGTCACAAGAAACAAAGCTAGGCTAGTTTGTAAAGGCTATGCTCAAGTAGAAGGAGTAGATTTTGAAGAAACATTTGCCCCAGTTGCAAGATTAGAAGCAATCCGGATGTTCTTAGCATTTGCAAGCCATAAAGCATTCAAGGTCTACCAAATGGATGTCAAATCAGCCTTCTTAAATGGAGACTTAGAAGAAGAAGTGTATGTTGAATTACCTGAAGGGTTTGCATATTCAGAAAAAGAAGATCATGTATGTAGACTTAGAAAAGCTCTTTATGGGCTAAAACAAGCTCCAAGAGCTTGGTATTCAAGGTTGGACAGGTATCTTCTAGATCAAGGTTTCAAAAGAGGTATGGCTGATAGTAATCTATATATCAAATCTGAAAATAACAAACTTTTGGTAGTAGTAGTATATGTAGATGACATAATATTTGGAGGAGCAAATGACAAAATGTGTAAAGAATTTTCAATGAATATGCAACAAGAATTTGAGATGTCCATGCTTGGTGAATTATCCTTCTTTCTTGGATTACAAATTGAGCAAACAAGTAAAGGAATATTCATTTCTCAAAGCAAGTATATCAAAGAAATATTAAAAGAGTTTGGGATGGACGATTGTAATCCAGTCAGCACTCCCATGATTACAGGATGCAAGCTTAGCAAAAATGATGAATCCCCCGATGTAAATCAAACTCAATATAGATCTATGATTGGAAAGTTGTTGTACTTAACAGCCACAAGACCTGACATTCTGCAAGCAGTTGTTGTTGTAGCTAGATTTCAAGCAATGCCAAAAGAATCACATGTTCTAGCAGTCAAGAGAATATTGAAGTACCTAAAGGGCACTATGGATCTTGGTTTATGGTATCCAAGAGGAAAAGATTTTTTACTTACTGCCTATACAAATGCTGATTTAGGAGGCAATATTGATGATAGAAGAAGTACGAGTGGAGGAGCATTCTTTCTTGGTAACAGTCTAGTCTCATGGTTAAGCAAGAAACAAGGTTCAGTAACACTATCTACCGCGGAAGCGGAGTATGTTGCAGCAGTTGCTAGTTGTACACAAGTGCTTTGGATGAAGCAAACACTAGGAGATATCAAGATTGAATTTGAGAATCCCATTCCCATTTTTTGTGATAATACAAGTGCAATCAGCATTTCAAAAAATCCAGTCATGCATTCCAAAACGAAGCATATTTCAATCAAATACCACTTCTTGAGAGAACAGGTCCTAGAGAAGCAAGTCAAGTTGGAATATATTAATACAAAGGAGCAGTTAGCAGATATCTTCACAAAACCACTTCCTAAGGAAACTTTTGAGTACCTAAGGGAGAAATTGGGAGTACTATCACTCTCATCCATTCATTGAAAACTTCATAAGAAGCATGTGTTCAGGGGGAGCTAGTTTCTAGCCTTGAAGACCCTTTGCCATTGATGACAAAGGGGGAGAAATAGAAGATGAAGGAAACAATGAACTAAGGGGGAGCCTTGCACAAACAAGATCATATATTTAGTTGCCATCAATGACAAAGGGGGAGATTGATGAAAATTGTCATTGATGTCATCCAGCTTAAAGACTAATACATTATAAGAACATATTAATATGCAGTAAATAATATAAAGAAGATATACATAATATCACAGCTTACAGATGATTACATCATTGCGTATATGTATGAATGTATAATGAAGATTATACAGATGATATTGAGAACACAGTTATATGTATGAACATTTATCAATATGATCATAAGGGAAAAGTCAGAAATTAGAAGACACAGCATAGTTATATCCAGCATTGGCACGATAAGACATATGACTACTTTTCTAACTTACGTATGACTGCTCACTGCTTTACGCATTCTCCAAATTCATTATACTATTCTCTCCATATATCATTTTGAGTTTTCTATTCTAACTTAGTGCTAACGGAGCCTGCTCTTATTCCATTACATTATCTATCCTTTACATATCGCACACTACCATTATTTCTCATAACTCTCCAAAATGCACCATAATTTCTATTTGGGCATTTTATATAACCATCGTGATTCCTCTGTGTCATTTTCGGTACTCCTTGTCGGGGATTGACTTTACTTATTAATATATAGACTTCTGATGGTGCTTATCTATCTCCTACACCGTTGGCCACTTGGAGTCGACATTGCTTGCGTTCTTGACGTGGAAGCTCACAGATCCAAGAATTCTGTATTGAAGATTGACGGCAACAGCATATATCGCAGAGAACATTAGATATACATATTGAAGATTGACGGCAACAGCATATATCAATAGATATACATATTGAAGATTGACGGCAACAGCATATATCGCAGAGAACATTACAGTTCGCAGTTATGGGAGTCGGGGCGGAAGACACAAAGTTTGATCGACGGCAAGCAGAGATAATAAAAGATATTTCCATTATCGAAGGTTGATGTACATCGATTAACAAGTATTGATGGTATAACAGAATAAGCAGCGGTCAGTGTGTTTATAAAATAGTCTACATTAATATCGAACACAATCAGCGGTCAAATTTCATATCAATATGAGGAGCAAAAGTATATATCAATAGTTGAAAGATGAAGACTTTAAAGCAGACTATTATCATTAAATGATATATATTCAAAGGGAAGCCGTATTAGAGCAGTCGATATTATATTAATCATTGTTAGTTTTAAAAAAAAAGGGATATTAAATTAATTTAAGTTAATAGTAATATAATAAGGAGACACCTTTTCATTATTGAAAAGTCATGTCTTTATAAAGAGTCACAATGTTTTAAAAATATGAAGATATAATATATATATATATATCAATTATTTTTGAGAAATAAAAAATCAAGTCAGCATGGAATAAATACAAAAGAAGAGCAGAGAAATATATAAGAATTCAAGGCTTATATATTCAGAATATACAGTGATATAAGATATATTTTTGAAAATAAAAAGAACAACAATAGAGTAAAGGAGAGAAAAATTACAGAATTATATATTCAGATATTGGCTGACTTAAAAGAGCAGATTGCATCCATCATCAAGTTGAATAAGCAACTATATAAAGGTGGAAATTCAGAATTATATTCAGAAGTGAAGTAGGTACTTTGCTTCAAGGTTGGTGCCTTCAGATAGTGGGTTGGTGCTCACAGAACAGCGTTTGGAGGTTGGTGCTTCCAGTGGGTTGGTGCTCATAGAACAGCGTTTGGAGGTTGGTGCTTCCAGTGGGTTGGTGCTCACAAAACAGCATTTGGGGGTTGGTGCTTCCAGTGGGTTGGTGCTCACATAAATTGTAAAAGAACATTATTATATAAATAAAATAAACTATTTGGAGAATTATTTTCTGTGCACAATTGTTTATTTTCAAGTAAATTAAAGTTACGTTTGAATAAAGTTTTTTTTTAAAAAGTTAAAATTGTTAATATACTGATTCACCCCCCCTCTCAGTATATTCGTGTGCTCTTCATATCAACTTGTTGAGGAATAGGAGTACAAATGATATCTCAGGACAAAGGAATTCTCATGTCACATGTAGGAATGCTAAACTTGTTTTGAGTCAAGGATGCAAGTTGTTATTGTAAGGATGACATAGTTTGAGCCAAACTGATGATTGTTGAATCATTAAAAGAAATAGGAGGAATAGCAACATTAGAAACACTAGGTAAAGTGTAAGAAGCTACAAGAATAGAAGACACAACTGGGGGAACACTTGTAACTACAATTGGAAGAGGATTGGAATAATTAAAAGGAACATTATTGTAGGATTTGAGCAATACAAATCCATAAAACCCGAAGATCACCTGCATACAAAAACCTGTTACAAGGAAGTAGAGACAAGAAGAGGGCAAGGGTTTGACTCAAAAATATGAAGAAGAAAATTTTCTCAATTAATGAATAAATTAAATGCACAATGGATCATCCTTATAAAGGAGATCAAAAGCCTTGAAAGGAAAACCCTAGTGCATGTAATAATTAGTTTAACTATTACATGACTAATGCATGCAAGTTTATATTTAAAACAACTAGTGCATGAGTTTAAAACAACTCATGCATGTGTGTTTAAATATAAACAACTAAAGAAAAAGAGTTGACATCTTAAGAAGGGAGTAAATATTAATTAACATAATTAATACTTTACTCTAACAATTATGATAAGAAGGTTGTGATGTAGGAAGGGACATAGGAGGAACACTCATAGGATTAGAGGGAACCGTCACAGTCACCAAAGAAGGAGTATAAGTAGGAATACTAGGTAAAGGAATAGAAGAAGGTTCTATACTAGTGACAGGAGGAATGAACCCTAAATCTTGAGCCTCTTGAGCTAAAGGTTTAACATTTGAATGCACGAGATGAGTAATACCACACAAGAGGTTAACACCTTGATCACTATCACGAAGAACTTTCTTAAGAGCCTCTATAGCTTGAATAGAATCTTGATTATGGTTTTCTTGAATAAGCCAATTACCCATTTTATCAAGTTCAGTTGAAAGTTGTTGGACTTGTTCAGGAGGAACTCTTAAAGCATCATCCTCATCATGAGATGAGTGAGAAGAGTTTTTCTCCATAATAGGATTGGAATCATGAAGAATCAAATTATCATCCGAGATCCTAAGGAAAGGAGAGGAAGATTCAGGATCAAAGGCACCCATGAGTCTACGACTTCTTCTAACCAGAATGTTATAAGTAGGACTAGTAGTAGTAAAGCTCATAAACCAATGCAATGCAAATGAACTAAACTAAGAAAACATAAAGCATGAATATTTTTGTCTTTTGAAAGAGATTTTGTAAAAATTTTTGTATTTTTGAAATATAAAAGAAAAAAATCTAATTAGCATGCAAAATTTAACATAAAAGACAAATCTAACTTGAAAAAGATAATATAAAGGGAAATCTAACACCACAAAACACAATAGGGCATCTAATTCCACAAAAGAAAAGAGGGTAAGTATGTCAGGTTCACCAAAATGAATGATATGAAATAGTTGTTTACCAAAATGAATAGGGTAATTATCTGTGTATGGTGTTGAATAGTGGTAGATAAGGTAATGTGATATGCAAAAAGGGAATATAAGACCTATCCTTAATCCAAATTCCCAAAAGGAGAGATCCAAATGGATTAATAAAAAAGAAGTGATCAATGCACAATTGAATCAACAATGGAAAACATGAAGAAAGCAGAAAATCCTATAATCTACTATAGAAATCATGTACTTGAAATCTTAAATGAATAGAAGGAAAATACTAACCTCAAAATAGGGTAAATCTGGAAAATGCTGATTTCTGATGTCTGTGTATAGTTTTGAGAAATTTTGCAACCTACTCTGGACTGGAAATGCTGAGACAAAAAACCCAGAAAACTTTTGTCCTTCTAAGGTCAGGTTGTCTTTGACCTAGATAGTGAGGTAAGGTCTTACCTTGGGGCAGGATCCTACCCCTCACTAAAGATCATCTCCGATGGAAATTTTATTCATGGATCTCTAAATTTCGCTGAAAAGGGTATCCAAATCTGCACTTCAATTCTCTGTCATGTACCTGTACCTACAAGAAAAATAGTTTTTATTGTTTGGATGGGGGGTTGCCTTGGTCAAACCCCAATTTAGGAATTAACATTGAAATTGAATTGAAATTGTAATATGCATAAACAAAGTAAATGGAACTATTCACCTTGCTTATGTTGAAGTCCTTGTAGGGGATTTGAAACCTTGAATCCACAAGTAGGGATGGTCCAAATGAAAGTAGAAGTATGTAGCATGTCTCAAATCAATGGCATTAGATCTTCAACACCAATATTAAATGGATCTTTTCATAAGAAGAGGCTTGGATGAATGTGGACAGAGCAATCTTCAAGGGGGCTCCAAAGAGATTGAATCCTTCAATAGCTAACAATGGATCTCCTTGATGAATGTTTGAATGCTTGAATGCTTGGCTTGAAGATGAATGAATGAATTCTTTCTTTCTTTCCTTCTCCTTCTTTCTTACTTTCACTTGAGAGATCTTGATCATGAAATTGCTTGATTGTGGATATATGAGATGGAGAAAATGAGAGAGGAAGGCTTCCTTTTATAGTGATCTAGGGCACAAACTCTTAGAGAAGGATGAAATTGGTGAATTAAATCTCAATTAACCTTTACCCCTAGAAATGGGCCTAGATTAAATGCAATTTAAGATTTTACCATTCTAAAACCTGAAACAACTGACTTGGAAGCAGGAAAATAAATTTTCTTGAAACCCGACATCTCGAAACTTCCAAAATTTAAAAATTGGACCTGGGGTCAGGGACTAGGTCGTCCTTGACCTAGAAGGTTTTCCTTGACCCAAAAGGTCAAGATCTTCAATTTTTAAAGAAGGTTGCCATAAATTAGGTTGTAAACATGGATAGAGAAGCAGAATATGGGGAAACATCTAGATCCATGCAAAGACCCAATCAAGGTGCTTGACATGACCCCAGACCACTTACTCGGAGGGCTAAAAGGTCATATCATGGAAGTGCTTCCATTTTAGGATGATACAGTACTTATGTGCATGTTTATATCTATATCATCTTAAAATGGAAGCACTTCCATCTCAGTATGTTTAGCACCCTCATTTAGTGCATTTTCATGATATATTTACATTTAGGATGCATATGCACTTGATTCTTTATTTCTAGGCAAAATTAGGGTTAGGATCCTAAAGATTCTCCTTGATTTCCTTCTTCATGGCTCTATTTTCTAGGAGATATGACCTATGTACCAGTCCTCCTAGCCTTCATCACATTTCTTCTAGGGCTCTGTGCCTTTTTCCAGCATTTTGTTCTATTTTCCCATCTTTCTAAGTCTCTGGTCGACCCGAGAAACTTCACTGAAACTCTAAAGTTGACTGGCCTAAAACCTCAAGTTAGGGTCGAGGTCAACCTTGACCTTTGTCAACTTTTGGTTCCCGCTCTCAAATTTGGATCATTGTAGAACCCTAAATTAAAAATGGGCCTCCGAATCCAAATACGGAAGGGTTTTTATTCAAAATTCATTTAATACATTTCCTCCTTAGTTGGCTATTGTGATTGGACCAAAATTTGATGTAAAATTTGAATTAGCCTCTTACGTTTCCCTAGGAACCTTGCCTTGAAATCTCTATATAAGCACTCTCTTTTGCCTTCATTTTGATAAGATATGAGGAGATGACATAATGGTGAGATGACAATGCAAGATTGCAAGAGGATGATATAGGAGAACAAGATATGATGATGCCTTGATGCAAGAAATAATTTTGTGGACAAGTTATTGTGGACATTCATTTGGAGCAAGAAAGATTCCTTCTTCCTTGATCTACCATTTTCAACATTCAAGTATTCTAAAGATACAATCATGGGGTAGCAACTACAGATTGTGAGTTTGGTAGGAGTACTTTAGCCTTGGGGGCTTGGTATGCTTTCTTTATCATATTCAAATCTATGCATTTCTCTCTCATTTCAATTCATGCTAGGGTTTCAGTCTAGAGAATTAGATCTTGGCATTGCACATTCAAAGCTCTTCCTATAAGCAACACACACACATATTATATTATATCCGACTATTCATGGAGCTGAAAAATCACCAAAATGGGGGTTTGACTAAGGAAAAACCCTATATAGCCACCCCTAAACACCATTTTCAGATATCTATAGTCATTGTTTTGGGAGTTGAAGAGAAGATTTGGATACCCTTTTCAAAAAAAATTTGGGATCCATGAATAGAATTTTCATCGGAGTAGTGCAGGTCAAGGTCAACATAAAGGGGCATAATTATGCCCTCGTATTTGGGTCAAGGTCGACCTAGTTCAAAAAAGAAAATGATTTCTGGGTTTTCTCTGTCTCTATGTTTCTATTCTAGTTTCCAGTTGCAAAATTTCCAAATACATGATACATGCACTAGAAAATAGGTATTTCCAGATCTGCTATGTTATGAGGTATGTATTTCAGTTTATTTGATTTCATTATTCTTTGCAAGAATTTCCAGATTTACATTCCTTATCATTATAATTTTATGTATGTGTTAAATATATTGGAATTAGGAGAGATAGGTACTAAGAGGGGAGGGGTGAATCAGTGCCTTCAAATCTTTTACTTGTAAAACTTTTCTGATCAATAACGGAATACTGTGATAACCGATCAAAATAACTTGAATACAATTGTATAAATCAATCATCTAGTTAACTTAAGAAAGTAAACAAAATTAAATCAATATGACAATCACATAACACAAGTATTTTGGTAACGTAGAAACCCTTGCTAGAAGGTAAAAATTGCAGTGGGGATGACACCCACAAATTCTTCACTATTGCAGATAGAAAAGGTTTGCCTGTTAAGGCTACAAGTTTTGATCACTTCTGGTGATCTTACCTTGTTAGGAGTAACATATTAGATCAGCTAGATCTACCTATTTATAGGATTTAAACAACACTAATGAAGTGTGTACTCAGTTAAGAGATTTACATAAGACTGTTAAGTCTACTCTGTTAAGAGATTTATCAAAAAATCTATCACAATTATCAAAAAGTAATAGGTAATTATCTTCTAGTTGACAACTCAATTATCTAAAATAGATCTATAAGTGCTCATCAAAATATCACCTTATCTGTGATGGTTTTCTACTCTGTTCTGCTTGGTAGCTTTCTCATATTCTGCTCAATCTGATATCCTTTGTGCTCTATTCTGCTCAGTAAACTAATTGTCTTGAAGATAGGCAATGTCTTCAAGTGCTCCATGATTCATATATATTAGTTCACCCAACCTCATAAAATGGTGCGAACATACAAAATATATAGTGTTCTATTTTGCCACCTTAGCAAAAATTAGGTTACAAAAATAATCATAACCCTAAGATCTACGGTGCAAAATAACCTAGATACACTATTTCAATAAGATAAACATTACATTTAATGAGTATCTAATTACAATAAATGCTCCTCGATCTTGGTAAACCATTTTATGATCTATTGTAACCATTTGCATATAAGAATGTGCCATTTCAGATTACTATGACATTTTCTGTGATCATCGGTAAACACTGTATAATCTGCTCGGTGTATACTACGATGCTTGGTGTTTACTAACCGTCGGTGTCGGTGTCACTGGTGCTTGGTTAACTGTGTGATGCTCGGTGTAAAGGCTTTACTGACTACTCTGTCTTACTTCTGGTTACTGATCGACTCAATATAAGTAACTGACCGACCTGTTTACTATCCTTTGCTACTAATGACAACCTTAAATGCTCAATAGATATTAACAATCTCCCCCTTTTGCATTAGTATCAAAACTTCGAATGTATATAGACAAAGTGTTTCTATATATGCCTTATGTCTCCACCATATACATATCCACAACAAAAACTTCTAAGTACAGAGTACTCCCCCTCGGTGCATGCTCTTAGTAGTATGTAATATACATATCAAAGTATACTTATTTGGCATATACATGGTTTTCCCCCTTTTTGATAATAATGCCAAATGCAAAAATATATATATATATAATGTATACTTACATCTTATCAAAAATGTGTGGATGGATAGACTCCAAGAGGTTGTCCCATTCCTCTTTCAAGTTGGGAAGAGAAATATGCTTAAGATCGACTTATGCATGCATGTCAAAGATATTATCCAACACCGAAATCTCTAGTTTTGCCACAAGTTGTTCAGCTTTGACAATGTGTGCTTCAAAAAAATTTAGGTAAGGAGTGAGTTCTTTTTGTAACTCTGTAACCTGATTGGTGATGTGTGCTTCTTGTTTCCTTAAGTCTGCTATCAGCCGCTAGAGTTCCTGAACTCGGTTAATATGCTTGAAGAAATTAGTTGGCTCGGTGATAGCTGCTCGTGTACTTAACTTTATCTCTTCTTCTAAACCTTTTATCTTTTCACTAACTTCTATAGTGAAGGTGTCTAAAGTGCAAAGCTTGATTAGAAGTTGACAGATTATCTGGGTGATAGATTTTACCTCAGTAATGATCTTAGATAATTTTACCTTATTTAGTGCCACTTTTGTGCTAATCCTTTCTGCCAATTTGTTCTGAATCTTTGATTCTGCCCTTTCTTCTATTCTTTGGTCTGCATCTATATTAGGGGCATTGATTTTGTCAGCAAGTGTGGCAAGTTGATCTAAGATGGGAGTATTCTCATCAATATTTGTTTCTAGTACTATCTATTGCAGAATATCCCACACATCATCTAACACTTCTTTACATTTGTGTTCTTGCCTTAGCTTCTCTTGTGCCACTTTCCTTGAACATAATTCCCCATACCTACTTAGTTCCTCGGGGCTTAGTGTTCTTGGGTCACATTCTGGTATAATGATAACTTCATCAATGGTGATCGGCCCTTTGGCTTTCTTCTTCTGGGCAAGAGGTGATTTCTTCTCACTTATGACAATAGCTTTTTCTTCACTTCTCGGAGTATCCTTACTAGGTGACACTGTATCATCCTTCTTCAGCTCCTCGGTAGATGGTGTGGGAGTCTCGGTTGACTTTATTTCTTCTGGTTCCTTTGTTTTTGTAGACTGTGCCTCTGGTTTGTTAGGCTCATTTGTATCTACAAGTTGCTTGGGTGCTTGGATCTCAGTTGTATCTTTATTTGTCTCAGGATGAGACACATCAGGTTGTACTTGTGAAATTATTTCAACTACCTTTGTAAGTACAAGTAGTTCACCCGGTAGTGATGTGAGCACACTATCAGTGTCTAATGCTTCATCTTTGTATGGTGCAATTATCACATCTTTGTCATCCTCATCATCAGGATCACCGTTAGTGATGTCCTCAATGAGTGCATCATCATCGATTTTCTTTTGCAAGTGGATCTTAACTTGATCTGGTGCATCCTGTGAAATTTTGATTTCTTCCTTTTGTTCAGTGATATCAATTACCTCAGTAACTGATATATTGGTGTCTTCTATTTTCTTACCTTTGTTATCATCAATGAAAATACCTTTATCTTTTGAACTGTGTCTCTTCTTAGACAGTTTCAAGAATGCTTCTTGTTCAACTTTCTCTTTTGCTTTCAAAATTGATGTCCATGGAGAATCACATATGACATTCATATCATCCACATTCTCATCCATGATCTGCATTGCTCTATTCTTGACTAGAAATCTAGCCTAATATTTTGTCATGTATTCACTTACCACAACATAGCTAACGTGTGAGGCTGCACGACTTAGTGATCGTTCTCTTTTCCTTTTCTCTGTATCTAGTACAATAGCCCATCTCTCACTTATTTTGTCATCAAGTTCTTTTGGCAATTGACATGCAAATTCCATCGGCACTCTCTTGAATTTTATCATCATTTGGATGATAACATGTTCTATCTTTGTCTTGTCCTTAATTGACATTTTGTCAAATTTGCCTATGCCTGGATCTGTAAGATTTCCATTCTCAATTATATCTTCAATTATTTCTTCTATAGTAATTTCCTTGTTAGGAACTAACTTGAATTGATCAGGATCATTTTCAGTTTCTGTATCCTCTAGATCTTCTTTGTTTCTTATGTATTTCCTCTTTTTCTTTGGTGTCTCAGATACTTTCTTGGTCTTTCTCTTAACATATTTCCTAATAGGTGTAGCTGCTCTTCTTTTTGCTACTTTTACTACTTCTACTTGCTCGGTGGATTGTGCAGTAGTTGATGAACGTGTCTTCATTCCTTCAGGTTCTAGTAGCTACATATCTTGTTCATCAGTTGTGGGAGGAACCAGTGTGTGATCCTTTTCTTTGTCTGACTTAGTTTCCTCGCTATCATAGGGCTTGTCAGCCAACTGTAACTGACCTTTGGTTGCTTCATCAACTAGTGACTCCTTAGCTGAGTCAGATTTAGTTCCATATTGTAGTACCCACCCATAGGTTGTCTTTAGTTTGCTTTATGTTTCAGGTGTTTGACCGAATTATTTTAGGTCACTCTTCATGTGATCGATTATTGTTTCATTAATGATGATTATGGATTATTATCATATGTTCATCAGGTGTATGCATAGATTAGATGATGATGTTTCATGATGTTAGATTATATCTTTTATATTGATTATGATGTTCTTACCCCATACTTGCATGTGTATGGTGATTATGTGTCTATATTTGTTTGACGTGTTTGTGTGGTAGAGGATGGAGGTGTAGTTACTTGCATAGTCGAGATCCACATGTTCGACCGTACCCTATCATTGTCTGTTATTTATTGTATGTACATGCTTTGTCTTGTGATGACAGGTTTGCAGGTACATGGCATTTTCTTCCCTAAATTGGTAGGAGTGAGCGTGCCCACAAACATTTTTCTCAATGGTAAAGAGGGGAGATAATACACAGACCCAAAACCCTAACCTAGCCTAATTGTCCTAGGAATGGAAAAGTGTCTGTTTGACTACCTTACTCGAATTCACTTGGTTGGTATAGATTTGTGGATCCCGTTCTTGAGTCTATGCATGTTTTTAGTTTGCTTGTATTTGATTGTGCTTGATCTTACTGTGCTTGATTCAGTGGATTTATGTTTAATTAGGTGATTTTATGTGATTATTGATGTTAGGATTATAGTTGAATTTAATGATTTAATTATGTTCCTATGTTTAATTTAGAAAATTATCTAAAGTCAATTATTTAATTAATTGGAAATAATTGATTATGAAATTGGAATTAGGATTTAATTATGTTTGAATGTATAATTAAATAATTAAATATTTAAATGCATGTTCTAGGATGTATTCAATATTTAATTTATTTAATTTGGGTTTTAGTTATTAACTTGTGCTTAAATGGTAAATGATTTGATTTATGCTTGCATATTTTATTAAATGATTAAATAATTAATTGCATGTATTTGTGATGCATTAAGTATTTAATTTATTTAATAATGAATTTAAATTAAAACATGTGCAAAATTGAAAAGGGAATTGTTCTCAAAAAGATAACAACTAGTTTTAAGAAGTCAAGTTGAGTTGTGCATTTAAAAGATATTTTAAATTAATTAATTGTATTTTCTTTCAATTTTTGAATTTGAGTTGGATTAGGAGTTATCTAATGAGTCATTTTCTGATTTGGAGTTAACTGGGAGTTAGCTTTTGAGTTGTCTTTTGGGATTGCTTGAATTTGGGGATTGAATTCCTATTAGGAGATTTTTGCTTTCATTTTTGGAGAGACAGGTTTTTGAGAGGATTTTTGGAGAGAGCTTGTGGGCTTGGAATTCTGGAGATTTGTGGATTGTTGTGGCTGCATGTTAATTTGAGTTTTTCTGTGCATTTGGATTGGGCACCTAGTTGCAAATTAGCTTTCAGATCTGCAGGTTGTATTTGTTTTTGGAGAGAATTTTGTTCTCAGATCTGCAAGGTTTTCCATTTTTACTCCGTTTCTGGCATTGGATCTGAGGTAGGCTTTGGATTTATTTGTCAGATCTATTTCCACATCTGTTTATCTTTCTGTGTTTTAATAGCTTTCTATGTTTTCTATTTGGTAGATCTTTGTTTATATTAGATCTGGGTATTCTGAAACCCTAGTGTAGTTGATTTCTGTATTTTATTATTACTTGGCATCAAAGTGTTACTCTAGAAAAATTTTGTTAATTAATTCTTCATGGTTTGCCTATAAATCGTTAAATTAATCCTGTTGTATAGCTAAACTATAGAGCTTGTAGAAAATTTAATCTCCTTGAGAAAGAAAATCCAATTTTAGTAAAAATTTCATAAAACTAGCTAAATTATGTGCTTGCTAGAAAGGGTACAGACAATGTAAAAATTACACCAGTAAAAAGGTTTATATATTCTTATGAGAAGAAGAAAATAAAACTAAGGATTGTTAATAAAAATATATATTTAGAAAGGTCTTTTTCCATTTCTGGAAAAGACGCAGTGAATAACCATATTTCCGTTCTCAGAAATTGTATTCAAAAGAAAATATATATGTAAAATATTATTTAAGAAAATCATATTTTTAAAAGCTTTGTTTTTGTATTGGGTTTTTTTTTTAAAATGATATAAAAAAAACATTATAGTTTAAAGAGGAAGGGAGGCGGGGCCCATTCCCCACTCATCCCCCCTCTCGATAGTACAAAGGTTGCCTACGATAGTCTAAGTACTGTTGTGACAGCCTAAGCTATCATGACAATACCTAGGCTACCGTAGTGGCCTAGGCTGCCATGAAGCTTGGGAGATGGGGCGTGTGACCGCAGGGTCCCCCCCATAAAGTTTAATTATATTTTATTTTATGTTTCAATTTTTGCTTTATTGGATATTTGGTTAAAGTCTTATTTGTTAGTTAACTAATTTAATATTATTAAATTGAATTGTTTAGTATCTTTTAAATTTACTAAGTTCATAATTCATTTAATTAATATGCATAATTTATTGATATTTATTTTATTTATAAATTAATTAATTTTAGTGTGGATTGTATCAAATTATTTTCTTTCCTATTGTATTAGTGGATTGGTTATATATATATATGTATGTATATATATATATATATATATATATATATATATATATATATATCTATATCTATATCTATATCTATATCTATATCTATATCTATATCTATATCTATATCTATATCTATATCTATATCTATATCTATATCTATATCTATATCTATATATATATAATTGAAAGTATTTAATTTTTAAATTTATTGTTGGATTTAGTATATAGGTTATTTTGAAAGTTAAATCTCCTTATTTTTCTTTCAGAAAATATATCTTCATTAAGACATAAATTTGCACATTAATTTTATATTGTTTTATGGAATGTAAATTTTGTCTTATTAGTTATGAACTTATAGTTAAGTACTTTTTGTTTATTTAATAAAATTTGAGTATATGATCATCATAATGAGACACATTCAAATGTATTCCTGTGGACAACATGTATCATTACAGGAGTTATGTTTATGTTGAAGCCGGGTGTTTTCCATTGTATTGAACCTATAGGTTGTTTATATAGAAAGTTCTTTTATTTTTGCAATATTTCTTTTATGTCTATAATGGGTATCTTTTACCAGATTGATGTGATTGTGCATGTGGAATTTCTATTGTGCTCTATTGAATTCTTAGAACAACTATAGGGAATACTCTTTAACTTGGCATTATTTTAATGTTATGTATCTCTTGGCAGATTTATGTGTTTCTGCATGTGGATTTAAATTATGTTCTTTATGGACTCTAAATGCTTAAGTATTGGATAACAATTTCCTTAAATGCAGTTGTGTCTTCTTCGTGCCTAAACTGTATTCTTGTACTTTATGTGATGACAGGCATTAGAATGACTTAGGGGAAATAGAGGCAGGGATCTTGTCAGTTGGATTTGTTTTCTGCATCATGTTTGATGTGTGTGTTTATTTTGATTGTCATCTATATTTTGACTTTATGGGATCTTGTTGGTTATAATCTATTTATGGTATCTTCATAATCATTTCAGTTTCTATGTGTGAAACTATATCTAGGATTGTATACACCTAAAAATGGTCACCTCGACTATTAGCCCCTTTTGCTAAATCATCAATTACTTATTCTTGATCAAATCCTAGTTCTATCATTTATTTGATTATTTTCTATGGGCTAACCATCTTATCCTAAGTCTTTATTTAATTAAAAGGAATATTTCCTCCCCTTTTATTAAATAAAAAGCCCCCACTTTTCCTCTTATCCTAAGTTGCACAAATAAAGCATTATTCTTATTTTATAAAAAGGGAAAAACACTTTTTGTCTCATATGGACACAAAAGTCAACTCTTATTTTCCTATTGGAGGATACTTGTGCACATGGATTGCTCCTCTTTTAAGCTCCACCGTTGATTAAATCTTTTGCCTCTTAATCTCCATGGTCCATTCTTTCTCATTTCCTATAAAAGAAGAGCTCTCTTCTTCATTCTAGATCCCCAACTTTTTCTGCTAACTTTATGCTGCAGGATTTCTAGGTCACTTTGGAGCTTTTTGAAAATTTGGAGCATTCTTAGCATCTACATCTCATTCTTGTATTTTACATCTCATTCTTGCATTCTTAGCTTAGCTTCATATTTATGCTTTCTTAGATTAGCTTCATTTCTATGCTCTAGATTAGCTTACATAGATTAATTAGCTTGGGTTGTAACACTTGCATATTTCCTTTCATAGCTTAGCTTGCATTCTCATTTCTAGTTAGCATTGCATTGCAATTTCATTTTTTATTCTTGAGGATATTGACATTTTTGCCCTTGTCTTCATTGTATCTCCCATTGCATGGTTTACTAGCAAGGTTATAGGCTAAATAGCTCTAGCTGAGAGCATTCTTAAAACCATTGCACTCCATGCCTAGGGAGCTATGGATCAATTTTTGAGACCTCATTCTTCAGTGTTCTTGAATATAATGATTCATAGAAGTGTGACACAATTATAGCACACATTTTTGGTGCCCACCGTGGGGTAGAGTAGATTATCTTTGTCCTTTAATTCTGTATTTTTCATCAAAAATTTTGTCAATTTTTGGCTTTATTTTTGGTCTCTGGTTTTTTTTGTCTCAAAGTGTCGCACGACATTTTTCCAGTGTTGTGCGATAGTTCTTTGTATAGTGACATGATACTTTCCTAGTTAAAGTGTCACCCCCTTTGATAGAAAGTGTTGTACTATTTGAGGAGTTCTATCGCCTGCATATAGAGCGAACTGTCACCCAGAGATAAAGTGTCGCACCTGTATACGGAAAAGTGTCACACCCGTATACGGAAAAGTGTCACACGACATTTTTGGTGACTGTACTGTCACCTGTACCTGACAGTGAGCTATTTTTTAGCTATTTTAGTTATCTTGCAAGTTTTGGGTTCTCTGCTATCTTTTTGAAAATTTTGAAAAATTTTAGCGTTTTAAAATCCGTGCCACTTTGGAAAATGGGCACCCATTTTTTTTGAAATTTTCACAAATGGTATCAAAAGTTTAAGTGTGATATATCATTGGAAAGGTCTTTTCGAGCCTAATCCAACCATGCTAGTTTCATTCTCAGATTTTACCATTTGATTAGCTAGTTTACTTGCAGATTATCTAATTTTTGATGTGCTAACCCTTGTGGGCCTAACAAGTTGTGGTTGTAGGTGCACTTGCTTGAGATATTTTGCCAAAAGAACGCATGTCAAAGAGGGCTACTAATGGTTTTGCAAGGCTGCCCTAAGCATAAAAACCAAATCAAGTGCTTGTTTAATTACTTTATTTATTAAGTGCGGCATATACTAGTTGTTTCATTTCATAGGCACTTAATACCTTGTTGTAGGAATTTTGAGGTGGTAGGAGAGTATGCTCTTCACCCTTGTGGTGAAACAGAAATCTTGACCCATCTTGGGATTTTGAAAGCAAGGGGGTAATTAAATCTTTGCTTGGTGTGTTTGGGTGAAGTTTTTGAGATAGGGGAGTATGCTCTTCACCTTTGTGGTGAACCAAAAACCTTGAACCTCAAGAATTGATCCACTTTTTGTTTAGTTGTTAGAATCTTTTAGCAGGCCTGCTCTTGAACAATCAAGAGGAATGACCCAAGTGGGGACAAGCTTTTTGCTGGCTCTTCCAACCCACTATAATCTCAAGGCTACCGAGGACACAAAACCTTGGTAGACATAGTACTTATCTTCGCTTGATGTGAGTAACCTGTGGGATTGTGACCATGAGGAAAATATTAAGCAAGAATGCTTAAGGTACTCTTGAGGCTGTGAGGTCCTAGTCCTTTATGAGGAGCAAGAGGGGTGCTATGAATGGAAGCCCTTACTATGAACCTTTAGATAGAGGCCACCTTATTTTAGCCGCTTAGCTTCTTGGTGCAAGGATTGATCCAAGTGGACTTACCCGGATCACCCCAAGACACTCACCATATGTGTTCCTTTGGTTGTGTTTTTGACACTTCCATGACAATGCCAATATCTCTTGTGGGCAACCACTTAGTGTGAGGCAAGGGAGCATCAAGTTGTGGGCCAATTTGCTAAGTAATGAGCCTTGTCCTTCTAGGTAGTAATTGTTTGAATTGTCTTCAATTGTGCTATACCAGTGTAAACGTTCTTGACATTCAAACAATCGATAAAACTCATAGAATTTTTCATTTTGATATCACAAGTGCTTGTCTTGGCAAGGTTACTTTTGCCCTTGTTTCAAGTGTTATATGACATGTTTGATCCTATACTGTTTGTAAACCTGTCTTTTATCTGTTGTTACTACTTGTCAAACTAAAAAATTGCACTATCCAACCTTTGAACTTGATCAAAATGCTTCAAAACTGAGATTTTTTATGTTCACTGGTCAAAAAGTCATACAAATCTGCAACAGTGTTGCATCCTATTCTGAGAATTGTCACGTGACAGTTCGCTCTTGCACAACTGTCACCCCGCTTGCCTAGAAACTATCACCTGGCCTTACTAGAAACTGTCACTTGGCTTAGGGTGAAGTGTCACCTCGCTAAAAACTATCACCTTGTCTACCTAGAAAGTGTCGCCCAGAACCTTTTTGCTGTCTTGTTGCTGTTGCAATCCGGAGCTGCTAAACTTGCATTTTAACCTATCGTAGAGTGTCTTTTTCTGTTCTTACCTGAAGTTGGTCTATTATCTACATGCTTAGACTTGTTCTAGACTGAAACAAATGAGCTAAAACTATTGGATTTGAGCTTAACGAATGCTACTCTTGATCACTTGTCGCATCATGGTTACCTCTCTAGCTACTTGCTTATTGAGCTTCTTGCTCGCTGCTCACCTTTAGTCAATTGATTGCTGTAAGTGCTTGAGCACTTTTGACAAGCCATATCTCTATTGTTCTACTTTGACAAGTGATCTTTATTAGCTTTTCTTATCTCAAATCTAAGAAACTTTGTCTCATTCTATTAGTCAACCAACATCTCTTTTCATGCCGGTTACAACTCGGTCTCAATTTGAGTAGGAGAGTCATCCTCCGTTCAATTATACATAGTTACCTTCTCCAACTAGATGCTCATGAGTGCCCATTAGCAACAAAAGTTCTAGTTCTAACGAATCTGAGGATTCTAAGGCTACCCCGTGGTACAAAGGAGGTTTCCTCTTTTTTGCATTCAAGACCCCCAAAAACACAGACAGTGTCTCACCCACTTTGACTGAACAAGAAAAATTTCAACGCTTGCAAAAACACTTTGAGCATAAGGATAACCAAGCATGCTTAGACAAAGAACACAATCAACAAAGGATGGATGCTGCTAGGTGCATGGCTTATAGAGAGACATTTCATGAGCAACCTAAGACTAGTAATCATGAGCATAGACCTCTTTTTATCAATGGCAACAATGGCAACAACATGCCACCAAGATCTCCTCCAAGACCTACTTTTGCTATGCCTTCTTCACCTCCTAGGCCTCCTCCCTCTCAACATGAGGCAGAGGCTGATGATGAGATTTCTAGTGAGGATCTTATGAGATTTGAACAAGATGTGGTCTCCCAACGAATGATTCATAAGCTTTTAGAGTGTAATGGCGATCAATATTTTCAATATATGACTTCTAGAGGATACAAGCTTCCTCCTGGCTATGATGTCAGACAAATTGTCCAACAAAGAGTACCAACTGAATTGGAATTCCTTCAAGAAGAATTACGTCGGACAAATCAACACCTTACCCAAATGGCATTACAAAGAGAGCCTCCAAAGGTCTCTTTTGTAGAATCAATTTGTGCTCTTCCTTTTGATAAAAGTCTATACATGGTCCTATTTCCTAGGGATATTGAGGTTCCCAAATATGACAAGTATGATGGAAATGGAGATCCCCATGACCATGTGCGTCACTTTTATGCTCTTAGTATGGAATTTCTTCATGAAGACACATTTCTTCTATGATTATTCCCTCAAAGCTTAAGAGGACAAGCTTTAGAATGGTTTGAAAAGTTGACACCTCCTTTGAAGACTTTTGATGAGTTGGCTATGCACTTCACACAACACTATTCATATAATATCCAACAACCTATCACCATGATAGATCTTGGTGCTTTGAGACAAAACCAAGGATAATTATTTGCTACTTATTTGCAACATTGTAGATCATTGTATTCTCGATATCCTCGTCAGCTACTCGAAAGGGAAAAGATTGATATTTTTGTCAACACTCTTGTGCCTGAGTTGTATTATGATCTAAGGAAACAACTATTCTCCTCTTTCAATGGCATGGTTGAAAGTGCATATCAGATTGAGGATGTAGCTATAAGAAAAGGGGATATTGTTATTAATAAAGATGCTAAAGGTAATGGCGAAGACAAGAACAAACCTTGGAATAAAAACAAGTATGTTGTCAATGATGGGGTTGTAGATGCCCCTAAAGCTAAAGAGCCTACTTTCAATCTCTCTAATGCTATCTATGCAGCAAAACAACAAGAAGCTACCAATGCTCATGGTGCTCCTAAACCTCAATATGCAGATAAGCCTAAGAAGTCATTCTGAAAGTGAGTCTATACCAAGTTGGTAGAACCTTATGATGTGATCCTTAAGACTTTGGTTGACAATGGATATCTTACGCTTCCTGATAAACCTAGTAACTGGGATCCACTAAATAAGCCTGATTGGTGGCGAGAGGATTCTTATTGTCATTATCACAAAAACAAGGGACATCTGACAGATAATTTTTTTAAGCTTAAGGATGATATTCAGGATCTTATTGAGAATGGCACAATCTCCACTGATGGCTTAACTAAAAATTCTGATCACACAGCTTTCAAAGATCCTCTACCTAAGCATGATAAGGGGGAAACTTCTCAAGCACATAAGAAGAATCATGATGCTAAGATCAATTACATGTATCCTTCTGATACACCTGTGATCAACATGGTAGAGCCCATTGAGAGTGTTCTAATTATGAGGTCTCAAGATGATAATAAAGCCAATCATGGTAAGCCAAAGTTGTTTTTGCAAACACATGGTAGTTCATCTTCCCAAAGTGAGACATTGAATGCTGTTACTAGGGGGCAAGCCAAGATTGTCCTTAAAACTGCACAAGATCCCAAGAAAGCTTTTCCTTCCAAACAACTAGCTCCTTTAGCCACCCCTAGCTATAATCTTGTCCAACATTTGCAAAAGACACCAGCACAGATATCTATCCTTGAGTTTCTTCGGTTATCCCCTTCACATAGAAAGATTCTTGATGAGGATCTACGTACAACACATGTTCCCAATGACATTGATCCAAATCAATTTCAGGCTATGGTCAACCACATTTCATCTCCACTATCTCTCTCCTTTTCTGTAGAAGATGACATATCTAATGCTCACCCGCATAATCTAGCTTTACACATTGAAGTCCTAGTCTACAATACCCGAGTCCGCCGAGTCCTGATAGACAATGGTGCAGGGTTAAATATTGTTTCTTTCAATGTCATACAACAATTGGGTTCGTCAAAATTTGTTGTGGATTCTAAGAAGAAGATTACTATAAAAGCTTACGATGAAGTGGAAAGATCTTGCAAAGGTCTTGTCACGTTGCCTATTCGAGTAGACCCTATCACAAAAGATATTAACTTCCAAGTATTGGACATCCCACTCGCATATAAAATTATTTTGGGTCATCCTTGGATCCATGACATGTAGGCTGTTCCTTCCACTTATCATCAGTGCATCAAATTTTTGTACAATGGCACTGAAGTTGTCATTCCTGGAGACCATACTATTGCTATTAATGCTCTTGCTACTGCTGAAAAATTTGTCCCTCACAATGAACCTACTGTTGATCCTAGTATGTCTCTAGTTGTTGCTGAGAAATCACTTAAGATAATGAGCCTTGGTATGGGTGAATATACGCTGGATTCCTTTGCTTCTATACCTGTTTCTCCTAGGTCATATGGGAAACCTTCTGATAACATGAAGCCTTCCACTTCTGCTATGGTGATCTTTGATACTTTTGTTCCTTCATCTGTTCCTTTAGAAGAAGACAGAGAAGAACAAGCTATTCAAGAGTGGATCTATAGAGAGGATTCTTGAAATACTCCCATGCTCAGTAATTCAAACATAGATATAGATGAGTCACCGCTACACACTATGGCTCAAATGGGAGATGATCTTCCTTCTACTTCACTCCTTTGGGGAGAAGAATGTATATCTATTGATGATATGGCTAAGGCCTCTATGTCTAGAACCTATGTGCCTAAAGAATCATTGCACTATGATAGACAACGTCGCAACATTGCACGACTGCTACAAAGAAGTGATCTATCACATAATGACATGAGTATCTCTACTTCTTGGCATCTTAAGCCTCTTCCAGAAGATTCTTCCATAATAGATATGGATGTTGATGTAGTTTATACCTCTCGTAACCCACCCGACGTAGTTGATGAGTCTCGTGTAGGATCTGATGATTTTGTTCCCCGTATTGCCTTAGTAGACTATGTTGGTCCTTCTATGACAAATCTAGATCTAGCTACTTTTGGAGCTTACCCTATAGGCTCAACTTCTCTTGTCACTAGAGATGACACCTCTCACATAAATGCTATTGAACCAATCACTTCATTTCATCTCGCATCAACACCTGTTACTTCTTCCACCAGTGAACTAGCAACAAAAAATATTGAATCAGCAATCAAGTATCACAGTCATCAAGTCAAAAGAAAAGAGCAATGGTCAGATGGCTAAAACCACATTGTGGTGGTATCCGCACCTAAGAAAAGTAAAACTAAAAATTTGCTCAAAAATAATGATTCTCAAATAAAAGATGACAAGCTGATTCTCTACAAAAAAATGGTGCACTACTTCAAGCATGATCTCATATCTCTTACACTTCAGCCCATTCCTAGAGTTGAGAACAAAGTTGCTAATGCCATGATTACTTCAATATCCATCTTACAAATGAAAAAGCATAAATTTTTCTTCAAGTTCCTGGTGGATGAATTACGCTCCTACCTTCCACCTCATATCTCTCCTAAAAATCCACCACTCCATTCTTCCCACCATCCCTTACACTTTGCCTTTATCTCTAGTGACCTGTATAGGAAGGGTCTAGATGGAACTCTCCTTAGGTGTCTAGAAATAGAGGAGTCAGAAAAAGTGCTAGCTGAAATCCATGATGGCATATGTGGATCACATTCTAATGATCCTTCGCTAGCTCAGACATTGCTTAGGGCTAGTTATTATTGGTCAAACTGATTGAGAGCTCCTATTGTCATAGCTGCAGCATTTGGGCCTGGGGCCTATCAGTTCTCTACATCAGAGGAAATAGATTCTTGATGCCCATTTTTGTCTGGGGCATTCTTTGTACATAATTTATGATCTTGAAAAAATTCCAAAAAAAATTCATATATGATGCTGAAAAAATCCTAAAAAGCATAAAAAGTACTAAAAAAATGAGCATCCTAGTGAAAACCTAGCAATAGGTGCTTTGATGTCTCACCAAAAAAAATTGAAAAAGTGGCTTGGTGAAAACTTGGAAACAGGTGCCTTGGTAGCAAAAATACAAAAAAATTATAAAAAGTCCTAAAAAAATTGCAATAAATCTATCAAGTGGTGAAAACCTAGAAATAGGCACTACTTGAGACCCTCTGCACCTATGTCTATTAGTCTTGCGTGGTGCTCATTCGCTCCACTTCTCGCTTTGCCTCTCCTAGCCTGGAATTGACTCTTGTCTTACTCTAGGGGGCATACGTTGTTTTAAGCTTATCTTGGGTCTCTTTGTGCATCTGGGTTTCTTAGGCATCTCACAAATGGTGTTTTTCAACATGACCCCAACTGTGTTTTTCAGCACTACCCTAGCGTCGAGTGTTTCTTAACACTTATCAGATATCCCACCCATAGTCTAGATGATGCAGTATTTCTCATTGGTAGATGCGATACTCAAAGTTTGACTCTATGACCTACACACATGCACTTGACTTGCTGAGATTTGTTTGACTTTATTTCTTTGTGTGTTGTCTATGATGATTTCTTTGCTGAGTGTTCTCCCCCTATGATCATTTTCGATGAAGCATAGCTAGAAGACTGAGGGAATGAGAACATGTTTTATTGCTTTTTCTACTTGTGGGTATATTTTGTTGGTCCTAACTGTCATGAGCATTTATGCTGGTCTTACTTGACACTTTGGACCTACAAGGTATTATCCTTGACTGTTTCGCAAGTGCATGCTTATAGCTATCTTGACTTTTCATGTGTCTTGATGCTAGCATAATCTTGCCATATCAAACTTAGGTAATCTCACTGCACTAGTCATCTTGACCTACATGTCTTTAATGCCTAGGTGGGATTTCCACATTTCTATCTGATATAGATCATATTCAGATCCACATAGTTATGCTAGTGTGTATTGTATGATCTTGTGACACTACCAATAATGCTTGATGATGAATATTAGATGTCTATTAGCATTTTGACCTTGCAAGTAAACCACTTTTCATGTAGCTTTCATTCTTAAGTTCATGTTAGTTTAGTTTTGCATCTTGCATATGGAGAGAGCTCTCTTTTCATCTTACATGGACTTGTTAATTAACTGCGCTCACCTTTCGCTTCTTCCTGATCATGTCTTTCACTTCTTGTCTTTCATATCCCATCATTTTCTATTCATTTCAGGATCGAAACTGAAATCCAAGTTCACCTTGATCACCCAAATCATCTTTCTCCTTCTTCTGTGCAGTCGACTAACCTTTTGAGGCCTGATCCTTCCATCTTCACTGGGGCATTTTTCACCTCTTCATCCCCATCTCTTTCAAACTTCTAGTCTTTCATTCACTTTCAAATCCCAAGTTCAAATTCTTCCCCTCCATGGTGTTTTCAGGTTGAGGGACCACTTGGTTCGTGCCTCGAGTCCCATGTGTGGGGAATCTCTTCATTGCTTGATGGTTATTCTATTATCTTGCATCTTTGATTATGATTTCTAGTGATTTGATCATGTTGCTCTTGCTTCTACTTTCCCTCTACCTGAATTTCTCTTTTGATCCTGAGGGGGCAGACACATCATATCTTATTGGCTATCTCTTTCCTAAGTGTTCAGTACTGTCGCTACCAGGCTGACCATGCAGGATTTGCTCTCTCTACACTTCATTCTTTGGAGTCAGATCACTATCTACTTGCCTTCTTGGCTATCCACTTGCCTTCTAGGTTGATCTATTCTTTGACATAATGTGTTCCCAGATCGATCACACATTAGTCAAAGAGGGGAAAATGTATACACCTAAAAATGGTCACCTAGACTATTAGCCCCTTTTGCTAAATCATCAATTGCTTATTCTTGATCAAATCCTAGTTCTATCATTTATTTGATTATTTTCTATGGGCTAACCATCTTATCCTAAGTCTTTATTTAATTAAAAAGAATATTTCCTCCCCTTTTATTAAATAAAAAGCCCCCACTTTTCCTCTTATCCTAAGTTACACAAATAAAGCATTATTCTTATTTTATAAAAAGGGAAAAAGCACTTTTTGTCGCATATGGACACAAAAGTCAACTCTTATTTTCCTATTGGAGGATACTTGTGCACATGGATTGCTCCTCTTTTAAGCTCCACCATTGATTAAATCTTTTTCCTCTTAATCTCCATGGTCCATTCTTTCTCATTTCCTATAAAAGAAGAGCTCTCTTCTTCATTCTAGATCCCCAACTTTTTATGCTAACTTTATGCTGTAGGATTTCGAGGTCACTTTGGAGCTTTTTGAAGATTTGGAGCATTCTTAGCATCTACATCTCATTCTTGCATTCTTAGCTTAGCTTCATATTTATTCTTTCTTAGATTAGCTTCATTTCTATGCTCTAGATTAGCTCACATAGATTAATTAGCTTGGGTTGTAACACTTGCATATTTCCTTTCATAGCTTAGCTTGCATTCTCATTTCTAGTTAGCATTGCATTGTATTTTCATTCTTGATTCTTGAGGATATTGACATTTTTTCCCTTGTCTTCATTGAATCTCCCATTGCATGGTTTACTAGCAAGGTTATAGGCTAAATAGCTCTAGCTGAGAGCATTCTTAAAACCCTTGCACTCCATGCCTAGGGAGCTATGGATCGATTTTTGAGACCTCATTCTTGAGTGTTCTTGAATGTAATGATTCATAGAAGTGTGACACAATTATAGCACAAAAGGATTACCTTGCAGTATACCTATTTTATGTTTATGAGATTACGAGCCTAGGGGAGATTGATTAAGTGCATCTTAGGGGAGTGGCTTGCAATAGGGGCCAGGACCCAAAGTGGTCAGCACCTAGGTAACCTATTGTAGGTTATATAATTAAGTGATAACATAGTAATTAAAATGTGTAGAGATCATTAAAAAGATAATATAGAGTATGGTTATGATTAGAATTCCTCATATTTGAGAGAGAGTATTCTAATCCCACATGGATCGTATGGAGGGTCTAGGGCCCAGAGTGGCTAGTCCAGGGTAACTCAATGCTTGAGGGTCTGGGGTCTAGAGTGACTAGTCCAGGGTAACTCAAGTAGCTAGACATGTGATGACACTCCCATAGCATGTAACCTAGATCATCTCCTAAGTATTTGTTTATGTCTCTGGTTTAGTGTGTTTCACCTTTCACCTTATTGATGTATACCTTGAGTAGAGAGATTTTAAGTTCCTTTCTCAGTGGTTATTCTTGTTTGGTTTTGGTCATCTGATTGGGGTTTGTGGTTATCTCCTCAGCACGGTGGGGTAGACCTTTGTGGTTCTACATGGATGAGTGGTAGTGATTCTTTACCATTTGAGGTTTGACATCCTGGTGCCAGTGCTATTGATACTTCTGTAGTTGGATGCTTTTATGGTTCTTCATTGATTTTTCATTATTGGTTTCTTATCTTACCTTCATTTATGTAGTCCTATATTAGAGTATCGCATGTGATACCTAATATGGACATTGTTCTTCTTTGATTAGATCTATTATTACATACCCTGCGACATGTGTAGTGGATGTCAATGTATTAGTTATCATGGATGTCCATGAGGATTGTTTATATTGTTGTAAGTTGTAATTGTATCATTTATGATATGGAATCTTTTGTTATCTTTCTTTAGTTGTGTTCTTGTTCTTAAGTAATTCTACGTCAAGGAACCCTCAAGTTTTGTAATCTATTTTGGTTGTTGGTTTAATGTGAGTTAATGGTAATTGCTTCTGCACTATTGTTTAATTTGTATGTTAACTTTTTAAAAAAAATGTTCACCAAACTTAGTAGCATGTTATAGGTTTTCCCTCTTGGGTTCCTTGGCGGGGCATTACACATATTTTTCTGTGAGATCTTTTCTCATTTTCTTTGCCCTTCTTGACATTTTACCGATCTCTATGTCTATTGTGATTCTAGACTTAGCTTCCTCATATACACCAAACCTACTGGTAGTGATGTCTATCGGTAATGCCATCAATGCATTGATAGATTTCAAAGAAAAATCATGATTCATTTCATATCCCATTGGTGCTAGCCATTTTGTTCTTGGTTCTACTACCTTTATCATTAAGTGGTCTATACTGACTACAAAGCATATATCATCTCAAATTTTCTCACTAAATCCCTTGGAATTCTACTTCTTTGTTGCATTTTTGTTTGAAATTCTTTGAAATATGCATTGAATTCCTTATTCAGATTATCTCCTAAAATTTTCATCATTTCACCGATTTGAGCAGTTATTGGTTTGTCTGATTGCCAGTTTACTTTACCGATACCCGTTACATATTTTTGTAGATAGAGAAATGTAAAGACAAGCAGTGATCCATACTTACATGTATTAGACTTCTTTTCTTTTATTGTCTTCATATTGTCATGAAATTGGTGTAGTAGTAGCTTGGTAAGATCAACCTGGTGATCTTTCTTCACAATTTTGTAAGCCATGTCCACGGCGTTGCAAGGTACACTATTTGGTCTGCTAGATTGGAATATCTTGTACCTGATGACATGAGCTACAAATTTTACCACTAGATCTTTGATAGTTGATACTTTCAGTGCCCTACCATCCCATTGAGCTCTAGTGTTCTTTTCTATGTTGGGATGAGATGAACTTTGAAACGCTATGGCTTTTTTAGTTGTAGGGTACCCAGTAACCCTATTGATAATCTTCTTAGTGACCTCAATAGGTTTATCCAACCAAAATTTTCCATCATGAAATCTTCTTAACACAATTCTTATCTAGTCATTGTGGAAGGATTGTGGGAAGTATGTGAAACACCATAATCTTGACCCCTCAATCTTCTTGTATTCGGTTTTAATCTTGCCATCCAGTCCACAGACATGCTGATAAGAAGAAATGGTCTCAAAATCACATACTTCACTGATCTTGTAGTGAATGTAGACCCTAATGTCTTCTATTAACAAAACCCTATCTAGAATACCAAAAAATGTGCCCATATCGTCTGTTTGTGCTGCGACCTTGGGATGAGGTTTGAATTTCTCCTTGGCAAAATGTGCCCTAAAAATTAATTCCACTTCCTCCTCAATGTTCTACAATTTTCTTGCAGTCGATGTCGATGCCATAAATTGTTTCTAGGTTTCCGGCAAACAATAGATAACTAGTGTTCGGTAGGTAGATGAACTTACTTGTTATTGTCAAAGATTTATTGTCGGTTTGATCTACAGTAGCTTGGAATCTTTTCTGAAAATCTCTAGCTCGAACTCTTCTTTGTAAAAATCTCTATTCTTCAAAGTCGCAATGTAACAATGAACTCTATTTTCGTGTATATATAGATTTTTTGATATTCCTGCTCAAACTTTGATGCATTAAATGCATGACCTAACTTTTGATATGAAATAGCTATCAGCTCAGTTAATATAGAATTTCTTCATCAGTTTGCACTATTGTCGGTTAACCTTGTATAGTGATTACTGACAGGTAACCAACTCATGTTTCTTCTTTTACCAACTATGTGACATTTGTAAACTTATAACACATAAACCATGGTGCATCTTTATTCATGCAGATTTGGTATTTGTACATCATATATAAGGAATTGTATGTAAAATGTGATTATTTAAAATGTCAGTTCCATACATACCTTTGTCATCTTAAGTGGACGTACCGATGTCACCCAATCCAGTGGATGAGGTTTCACCGACAGTGTTACTTGACTCAGCATTCTCATTAGATGCCTTATTCCACATTGTGTTCCTTAACTTTGTAATATCTACAATGTTATATCCACTCTCAAATATATGATTTTCATCAGGTGCTCGGTCTCTATAGTTCTTTCTTACATGACCAACCTTGTGACAGTGCATACATGCCATTCCTACATTTGTCCAATTTCTTGATTGTCCAATCCGATTCTTTCTATAACAGTTTGCTGCAATATGTCCATATCGACCACATACAGTAAAATTAGTCCATGTATTATAATCCCAAACATATGAGTTACCTTGTCTCTTTGGTTGATATGGCTTTCGTTGTAATTTCTCCTTAGGTGTCTAGACTTGTTTCATTTTCACCTTGTAGTCCCTTGCAGTGTGTCCATGCTTATTACAAGTATAGCATATTTTCTCCTCAGTGGTATTATTAGCAATGCCATTCTTCTTAGCTCTACATTCATAAGCTGGATGTCCAAACTTACCACAATAATAACAATATCCATTGAATTTAGGAATGACAGGAGGTTTACCTTGTGCTTTGGTTCTGCACACATTAGATGTATGTCCTGATTTTCCACAGTGGTAACATGTCATCACTTTAGGTTTCTAAGTTTGATTGCTGTTGACTTTTTCATCTTGTTGTGATGATTCTCCTTCACCGGTGTAGCCTATACCAAATTTTCTTTCGAATCTCCTCTGATTAGTCAGGAAATCATCAATCTTTTTAGAACTGTCCTCAGCTAACTACATCATTTCATTGTGTTGCTTTTGTGTCTTTATTTCATTTCTCAATTTTTCACTATCTTCTTTGAGTATTGCAACATCTTCAAGTCTTCTTGATAATTCTCCATTTACTCGGTTCATTTCTTGATTAACTATCATCATCTGATTTGATACTTGGAAGTGATGATCAATGAGTCTCTGTATTTCACTTTCTTTTACTTGAAGTTGTTCCATCATCAGTCTTTGGTCTTCAATAGCCAGATTCTGATCTTGTTCAGCTTGTCTAGAATTGTTCATGATTTCCACCATTCTCACCATTTGAGATTCATGAACGATTTGAAGTGCTTTCACTTGCTCATATAGATGTTGATTCTTTTTAGATAAATCAGAGATTATGCTTTCAGATCCATCAGAGATGCTTCCAGAGCTTGATCCAATATGATCAAATATTTCATCAATAGGTTCTTCATGATAACTGATTTCATTCAACTAAATTGCAAGGTTCTTCCTTTCAACCAGTAATTTCTTTAGATCTTCCTTGGCTTGTTTATACTGTTCCATAAACTTCTGTATTTGTATCTTTTGATTCTCAATAGACTTGTCAAGTTTGTATCTCTCCATGACTTAGATCTTTACCCTTCAGAGGTTAGACTATTCAACAAGAGAACTATGCTCTGATACCAATTATTGGAATTAGGAGAGATAGGTACTGAGAGGGGAGGGGTGAATCAGTGCCTTCAAATATTTTACTTGTAAAACTTTTTTGATCAATAACTGAATACTATGATAACCGATCAAAATAACTTGAATACAATTGTATAAATCAATCATCTAGTTAACTTAAGAAAGTAAACAACATGAAATCAATATGAAAATCACATAACAAAAGTATTTTGGTAATGTAGAAACCCTTGTTAGAAGGTAAAAACTGCGGTGGGGATGACACCCACAAATTCTTCACTACTGCAAATAGAAAAGGTTTTCCTGTTAAGGCTACAAGTTTTGATCACTTTTGGTGATCTTATCCTATTAGGAGTAACATATTAGATTAGCTAGATCTACCTAGTTATAGGATTTAAACAACACTAATGAAGTGTGTACTCGATTAAGAGATTTACAGAAGACTGTTAAGTCTACTCTGTTAAGAGATTTATCAAAAAATCTATCACAATTGTCAAAAAGTAATAGGTAATTATCTACTAGTTGAAAACTCAATTGTCTAAAATAGATCTATAAGTGCTCATCAAAATATCACCTTATTTGTGATGGTTTTCTACTCTGTTCTTCTCGGTAGCCTTCTCTGATTCTGCTAAATCTGATATCCTCTGTGCTCTGTTCTGCTCGGTAAACTGATTGTCTTGAAGATAGGCAATGTCTTCAAGTGCTCCATGATTCATATATATTAGTTCACCCAACCTCATAAAATGGTGCGAACATACAAAATTTATAGTGTTCTATTTTTCTGCCTTAGAAAAAATTAGGTTACAAAAATAATCATAACCCTAAGATCTACGGTGCAAAATAACCTAGATCAACTATTTCAATAAGATAAACGTTACATTTAATGAGCATCTAATTACAATAAATGCTCCTTGATCTTGGTAAACCATTTTACAATTTGTTGTAACTGTTTGCATAGAATAATGTGCCATTTTAGATTACTATGCCATTTTCTGTGATCATTGGTAAACACTGTATAATTTGCTCGATGTATACTGCAATGCTTGGTGTTTACTGACCATTGGTGTCAGTGTCATTGGTGCTCGGTTAACTATGTGATGCTCGGTGTAAAGGCTTTACCGACTGCTCTGTCTTACTTCTGGTTACCGACTGACTCAATATAAGTAATCGACCGACCTGTTTACTATCCTTTGATACTAATGACAACCTTAAATTCTCAATAGAGATTAACAAAATATTGGTTTAGGGTCTCTTTTATGTCCCACTAGAAAATTTTGACCTAAATTTTGATGAGAAAAGGTCGAATTTGCTGCAAGTATTGGTCAAATTTATGACTATCACTCTGGTCGATCATTTTTCATCAAATTGTCTACATAGTGATTTACCGTCAAACTTTCGACGCCTCTAGTCGTCAAATTATCCACTAGAACCACCTTTTGGAAATAGAAGAATGGACCATCCACCTCGACGGGGTCAATTTGTGTTGATGTCAAAATTTTGACCATTTCCTCCACATTATCGTCGAGTTATCCACGTATGTTCATGGAAACTAGCATCGACAGTGTGGCATTTCGGTTGCAAAATTGCTTGTCTGAAGGTCGAAAGTTTGACGAATATAAAATTTTGTTTAAAAAATAAATTGTACACTAGTAGGTGTCCCCATTATGTTTGAAGTAGTTTGCCAGGTGTGTTGTAAATCCCTACCCATAGTATGTGCTATTAGTGTTACCCCTAGTGCCTTTATTAAGACATTTCTCACATTTTGGGCTTCCAAAGAAGATCTATACCCTCACCTAGGTGCCCCTCTGGTGGACAATAGAAAAATAAAATTGATTAGGAAGCTCTATTTTCTAAGATATAACTCAAGCTTAACAATTGGACCTTTAGATCACTCTCCTTTTTAGGAAAAACCCTTCTCATAAAATTCATACTTCAATCAATGCACCTTTAGACATAAGTATAGGGCTTTTTGATTGTTTCTTCCTATGAATCTCTAGGAAAAATTGACCCTATCTTGATGTTGACGGTCCTAGCCTTAGTAGTCTTGATTTAGGATCTTGATCTTACCTCACCATAAGAAGAGAAGATCCCACCTTGACAAAGTCTAGTAATAAGAGAATTACCTTTTTGTGTAGTGAATGAAGGAGAGGAAATTAGAGAAAGGAATTAGACATGAATATGAGACAGACAATGAGGATGTACAAACAAGAACGATCCATATGTTTCAAGATACAAAAATCTCCTAGATAGACAAAGGGTCCACAAATAGTGTGATGACTATCCCAGCTAGAGAATCATAAATCTTATATTGCATGATTGGTATTAGTACTATGGAAGGTATGAGAACTGGCTTTGGATTGCATTGAGACCTTTATAGTGCAATACAAACTGCTAATATGAAAATCTCACAACTAGATACAGTTGCCCCAGGCAAAGCATGAGTTTGCATAATTGGACAAGTTGAAAGGTTCCATGAAGAACCTATAATATAAAGTTGTGATTCTCTAGTTGGGATAGTCATCGCACTATTTAGATCAAATATGAAGAAATATGAATATGAAGAAATAGTACTATTGTCTAGGATATTTTTGTACCATTCTTTGGCACTTTCTTTTAAGGAATTCACAAATAATTTTATCATGGCATACTCATTGTCTATCTCATATTCATGTGTAGTATTGATGAAATAACTTAGATTTTCTTCCCCAATTACTGCATTATTACCTTGAAACATATGAATCATTACTTTTATTTCAACTATTGGTACAATTTTATGGTACAGTTCAATGGATTGGAATGGATATGGGATAGTCATCACACTATTCCCCTAAGCACTATGGCTTTTCCTTCTCATCCACAAGAAACTCTTATAACATCATTCTAAACTCTTCTATACTCTACCCATATCCATTCCAATCCATTCATACTTCTACACAAACAAATTAACTCACCTACCCACAGTCAACAAAAGAATATTTTTTAGACATTGTAGCTTCAATCTTCCTGTACGTGTGCAAAATATGGAAACACAGACATTACATGAATTTGTGTATAGAATGCTACAAAGATATGTCATCTAATGGAATGGAATGATTGCTTCAAATGCACAGTAAATCTGTTCAAAAGGCACGAGAGTATGGTGATTTATATCAGATAGTATAGTTGCAAATGCCCCTATGGACATGCATGCAACTGTGGAAGCATGAAACAAGAGTGTTTGTAGCTCAAAGAGATAATGCAAGATCAATTGTCAAAGATTTATCCAAAAAGTCATCTTGTTTTTAATTCTTTCTTGGTCTATTATTTATCTAGCTGCACAAAGTTTCAATTCAAATCTTCAAGAAGAAATTTTCAGTCCTTGGTTGAATGGACACAATGGAGATTTGGGAAAAGGATTAGAGTAATGTGCAAGTTATTTTTAGATTCGATTGTGTGAGTAATTTTTATCATCAATGTTTTGGATTAGGTTCTATGATCTATAATCAAGATGTAAGAGAACAAAAAGAAAAGATTTTGAATTCGATTGTGTGAACAATTTTTATCATCAATATTTTGGATCCCACTCTATGATCCATCATCGAGATGCAAGAGGAAAAAAGGAAAAGAAAAATAAGAATGATGAATCACATAATGTGATCTAGAAAAAATATCCCACAATATATATAGATTGTAGAAATCTAATAATATAAAAGATTAGAGTTGATCAAATTCGAAGAATGAAGACAACCAATCTGAAATAATGAACAATAATCACAAAGGGTTGATGCTTTTGCAAAGTTTATGTAGTGAAGGAAATTTGAAGTTTATCACTGTTGCCCATGGCATTATATAATGTCCATTAATGGTATTGGTTTATATAGCAATTTAAGACATTATCGAAGCACCAAACTATAATAGATGACAATGTTAAAGCTGCAGATCACAAAATGAAAAGAGAGTTATGAAAGTGGCATGAGATGCTTTGATTGGATGAGTTATGACTGATTACAACAACAGTATGAAAAGCAATGTGTAAGTTCAAAACATTTTGACAAAGATGAATTTGCATCACAAAAAAAGTTGTAATACAAAAATAATAGATTGCAGGGGGTAAAAATAATAGAAATCACTACATATGGTAGAGGTTCAATTGTAAAACCTTCTTATATTATGGTGAAATCATTGTTTATAGCCAAAGTTTGATAAAATTGCAGCTACAATGAGAAATAAATTTGTGTTCAATGTCAACATTTGTTCATGGGGACTTGTAATAAAGATGCATTTCACTATTTGAAGAGTTCAAATGATTGATGAAGTTGATATCTGAAGTTATATAAGGGGTTGCTTCAAGTGTTTGAAAATTGCACAATAAAAGGTGTTTCATTTCATTTGAAGTGACAGTGAAAGTTGTGGTTGTATTGAATTCTAGTCCATATATAAGGAGAATTAGAGGTAGTGTTATGAGATGGCACATAATGTACTTGCATAGTAATGAAAAATTGATAAGCCATTGAATTTATGAAAGGTAATGTATTGTTGTTCTGGATCAAGAATGTGCTGATAAATAGATAGGGGTGTAGAATCTGGATGGAAACATTATTACTGGTGTTACAAGTTGAAAATGTTATTGATAATGTTGATGATGTATGTTCAAGTGTAGTTGTTATTGGAGGAATGATTTCATTTGGGAAAAT
Organism: Chamaecyparis obtusa; assembly: GCA_027943335.1. Taxonomy (NCBI): domain Eukaryota; kingdom Viridiplantae; phylum Streptophyta; class Pinopsida; order Cupressales; family Cupressaceae; genus Chamaecyparis; species Chamaecyparis obtusa. The sequence continues at coordinate 1,265,983 of BSBK01000092.1, forward strand.
AGAAAATAATAGTTTTGCAAGAAATGGGTAAAGTTATGATGTGACTTCTATTAGTGATTTTCAAAAAGAGGATGGATACTCTTATTCCATATACAAGAATAACAGTGCATTCAATGAACAAATGAAATCAAGTTTCTCCCAATATGGCTAACTTGTATTTGTAGAGTGTGGAGCAAATTTTTTTACTAGCAAAATAAAATTTGTGACTTGCATAAAGGAGAATATGTTTTAGGAATTGCACAGAATTTTTGATGGAGGATTCAAATCTACGAGGCTGCTCAATAGAGGCATGAAGTTTGCAAGCAACCAATTAGTGAAGGTCCACCATAGAGATGTTTTAGCAATCTGTAGTGCCTCTCCAACTTTAACTTGATAGGGAGCTATTTTTGGTAAGGAAATCCTCCATCACTCCTAGTATATGGCTGGTTCAATTCTATGTTGTGCATATGATAGTCTAGCCTGAGACCTATGTTTGAATTATTTAAAAATTAGAATCTATTTAGTCAACTATACATTCTCATTAAAAAACATCTCATTTCTCTCTAATATCATAAATATATATGTATATATGTATGTATGTATGTATGAACATGTCAATATAGATAAACATATACGTACCTACATACATTGATATTGGGATATAAGGTATATTAGTTTTTATACTAACCTTGTACGTGTTAAGTAGAATAATCAATGAATAATTATATCTATGTAAATAAATTGATGGTGAATAAGACTAAGCTAGGGTCATAACACTAAAATATAAATGAAGAATCTATGTTATTTTATCATGTGAAATTATCTTGGGGCTTATACATTAAAATTTGTTTAGTTTTGTAGATAATCTCATGATCATCTAAATACCATTGATCATTTCATGTATTATTTCTCTCATTATTTATTTTTCTTAGGGGAAAGTTGGAAATGATTAGTTAGGTACCTCTATGATATTTAATTTTCATGATTTTCTTTATTTCAATGCTTTTATAATAAAATCTAAAGATTTGCAATCATCTTGTAATTATGGATTGATTTATTACTAAAATAGATTTTTAGATTGTGGGCATCACTAGATTTTTATGTCATAGATCAAATAATTAATAATAAAGAGCTCACAAAAGAGGATAGTAGTTAGTGTCTTTGATAAGACCAATAATTTAAATGATTAAAATATCTTAATATATCATATAACGGGAAGGAAGAAGGATTCGAAGGGGGGAGGCATGGAAAGTTATTAGAGAAAGTAGTTATGAAAACTGTCAAGAACGGAAGCAATAAACATAGAAAAGGGGAGAAGATGGGGACATAACTCTGATTGGGTAAGAAAGATGGGTGCAACGAGAGTACGAAAGTGGATCCATAGATTCAAATTTTCAAACAAGACACACAGGTATGCAGCCTTGTTTACATGGATTAAACTCAGAGCTTATGCACTTTTGTTGTAAATATACATGAAAAGAAATCAAGGTTTTACAAATGCGGTAATGTAGATATTCTTATAGCCATAGACATGCTCTCCATTTTCAGCAAAGTCTTATTTCCATGTCTTGATATTGAGTCGATCTTTAATCATTTTTGCATGATCATAGTCTCCAATCACATTACGAATAGATTTCTGTGTATCTAATTCAGCATATACCATCTTAAATCACTCTCTACTTATGCCATGTGATATTTTAACAATGGAATTTATAAAGCATCAATGCATATCAATGATGAATTGTTGCATACACTAAGTCAAGAGTTCATATAATTACAAGTAGCTGCATATATCTTTCATTTAAATTTCAATGTGCACAGTCCTAGATATATGAGAGTAATATTAAAAATCAGGTTTCACATTATTGTATTTTGCTTCTCAAAAATATGTTTATACATGTAGACACCTAAAAATCCTTTAGAAAATAAAGTATTTTTATTTTCTGAAAAATCCCTAATGACATCATCATTTATTAATTAATTATTTATTTAATTTATTTATTTATTTTTATATCATTAAATCCCTTTACCTTAATTAAAAATATTTAATTAAGAAATCCCTCCCAAAAATGTTTAAATCTTATTTAAACATTAATCCCCTATTTATTAATTATTTAATTAATAAATTGACCAAAAATCCTAAAATAAATAATTTATTTATTTTTTGCCCAAAACTTGGCCAATTTTCTTAAGACCACTAACCTCTTCCAGAATCTTCTAATCCTTCTTTAATTTTGATTAAAGGCTAATCCCATCATTTCCTAATCCTAATCTCAACTCAAGAATATTTAATTAAGATTAAATATTAATGCTCAATTCCTAATTTACCCTAGGAAAACTCTAGACTCTTCTAGAACTTTCCTAATCCTTCCCTAAACCCATTTAGGGAAAATTATCTACTTTCTCTAAGCTAATCTAAGTCTTCATCCTTATCCCTTTGACTCCTAGTCAAACCCTACCCCTAATGAGCCTCAAACTCATTAAAGCCTTTGAGATAAATAAAACTTTATTTATTTCCTAAATTCCATATTTATCTTTAGAAAGCCTAGACTTTTCTCGAAAGTCTTTATCCTCATCCAAAGCCTAGAATCTTCTAGAAAGTCTTCATCCTTATCCCTTTGAATCCTAGTCAAACCCTACCCCTAATGAGCCTCAAACTCATTAAAGCCTTTGAGATAAATAAAACTTTATTTATTTCCTAAATTCCATATTTATCCTTAGAAAGCCTAGACTTCTCTAGAAAGTCTTTATCCTCATCCAAAGCATAGACTCTTCTAGAAAGTCTTCATCCTTATCCCCTTGACTCCAACTCTAACCTTACCCCAAACTCTAACCTATCCTCTTAACCCAAACCTTTCCAAAAGCCTATAAATACTCTCATTTCTAAGAGCAAATCCATCCACTTTTATTTTCAAATAATAGTAATCTTATAATGTCATTTTCATGTTAAATCATAGCTTAAAATAAACTAATTGTTAGATTTCTTTATTTTCTTCAATCTTTTTTAGCACATCATAGCTTAGCAATAAATGGATTAACATAGTTTCTTTCTTTATTTAGAATAGCATATAGCATCAAATCTCTATTAAAGCATTATTTTGAGTTCTTGAAGCCTTAGGGGCAATTTTGGGTGTTCTACCCAATTTTGTGCCACTTATGGGGTTTTCATAGATCTCAATCCATCCTAAAATGCATTAGAGTATGCTCCAAGTGCTTAGAGAGCACACCCACATCCCCTTAAGCAAGAGCAAATCAAACAGTGCTTGGGTGCACTTGTTTTAGCTCAATCTGAGGTGGCTTAGCTTAGAGCTTCTTTGTTTTGGATTGATTTCATGCTAGGTTAAAATCTAATGTTTGTTTGGCTTGAAGCTTTCAAAATAGGTATCCTCAAAAGCCTAGTCTACATTCTGGCATGCCCGGTGGGACCCACTTCACGGGTCTTTTGACAACATCTCATCGATTTTGGAGTTTTTGCTAAATTTTGAAGCTTGAAGGTGGAGGGACCTTGTGGAAATATTCTTCCTCTTCTTAAGTCTTATCATTCTTCCATTCTATCTACTCCTTCTACTTCTTAAGAGATTTTGGCATATTCTCCTCTTTAAAATCCATAACGAGGCACTTCCACGAAAAACCTTGTAACTTTTGCATACGAACTCTATTTTTGGTGATTCAAAAAGCATTGGAAAGCTGTTTAAGAGGTCTATAATAATATCTAGGAAAGAAAGCTCAGATTAGGGGTGACAAAAAAAATCATTTCAGTTTGGGGTAAAAATGAACAAAACAAAGCCATACACATTGTTTTAGTGCTTAAAATGAACCCCCAAATCATTCTTAAATGCATTAAAGACTACAAATTTGCAAAAATCTTCTAACAAACAAAACTAAATCAATCCAATCATTTTCATCCTTGCAACATCAAGGTTTTAGATGCATTCATGAAAAGTTAGGAACACTCCATTTTTGGAAACTTAAAAAGAACTTCAAGTTTCCATTTCAAAAGGTTCAAAATCAACACTAAGTGCACACAAAATTCTAAATCAAACTCAAAGCATCAATCAGGGATAAAATGAGCTTCATTTGCAAATATTTTAAAGTTCTTTTAAAATCTCATACAAACTAAGAGTCCTAAATGGTTGCCAAAATTGTCCTAAAAGCTTTGTTATTTGTTCCAAACAAATGTCTTGTTGCAAAATCTTGAATGTTTCCTAGGTTTTTCATGAATCAAAACAATCTAGGAATATCATTTTTGGGCTTAAAACATGCAAACTAGAACACAAAATATTGGATGAAAACCAAAGTCCAAAGATTCATTTTTACTTTGAGTCAAAAACAATCTTGAATGATCTAAATTGGAAAGAAAAGCATCCCTATTCCTTCCTCTTTGAATTTCAGTTCAAACAAACTCAAATCTTGAATGCCCTAAAGGATAAAACAAAGCACTTCAAAGTTCTAAATCAACACGCAAATCTCAATCTTGAATGCTCAAAGGAAAGAACTTGCAATCGCTCAAAACATTTACCTTTTGGAGAAAGAACAAATCAAACCTTAAGCACTTGTGTCTTCAATTTCAAAGTTCAATCAAACTTAAAATCAATTTGGGAAAAAGAACAACTTGCTTGATGTGCATTTAGGAGTTTTTCAATTCTTGCAAAATCCTTGTTAAAGTAAGCAACGTAGAACATTTGGACTCAGACAAGTTCACTTGTTCTACTTTTAGTGAGGCCTGTCCAGGGAGAAAAGCACTTCCTCCTCGGAGAACGACCTCAAACCAGTATCCCCCCCCAACCGGTATATAAATAAAGTGAAGGAAAAAAGTACTCACTTATATCTCCTAATCCATAGGCATTTTGTGTCAAATGCAAATGTTTGGGGATAGGTAAATATTCCTCCCCTAGCATTGTTGGCTAGGCTCTTAAGTGAGTCATAGGCGGTCAACATAACCGGGTATGGAGACTTCACGGAACTATTAAAAAACTTGATAAAATAGAGGCTACCCTATCTACATCTGAAAGTATCAAAATCCTTGTGCAAGGACCGATTCCAAGGGGTTTACTGGGTCGCCTCAAGATTACTCATCATTTGTATTCCCTTCTAGGGGGTACCAAGCTGTGGGCAAGTGATTTTGATACTCACCTTCCTTAGGTAGATCTGTTTGAAGTGCTTGACAGTCAATACTCCGTGAAAACATTGTTAGAACATACACTTTCAAAGCTTTATCAGAGTCAACTATCCTGTTTGTATCCCACAAGGTTGCTTTGTCCCTTGTGGAGATTGCTTTTCTAAAAATCTTTGTTGCAATCTATCCTTTGCCATTGGGAAACATCAAACTGATCAACAAAAACCCAGTTCGAGATACTCAGAACATTTTTTTTTTTTAGAGAAACCCTTGGAATCAAATATCCAAAGAACCTTTTTGTCTCAAACCAACTTATCAAAATTTCTCCAAGTTATGCCAAATTTGATCAAACATCTGAAAGCTAAGTTGCCCAAATCCAAAGCTTATCAAGAGAAGAAAGTTGCAGAAAGAAACCTTAAGAGCCATCAATCCTCCATCCAAGCAACCCAAGTAGAAGAAAAATATCTAGAAAAGCTTGATAATATTGGCTATAATGCAAGAGTCAAACAATTTGCCTACCAATTTTGAGTGAACCATCGCTATGTCAACCTTGAAAGAGAAGATTAGATGGATCCATTGCATGTCCATTTTACCTTCAGATCTCAAAATCCTATCTCGGCAGTTCTTCATCCTAGTCTCATCCTAGTTTCATCCCCGCATCATCACCAAACCTTAGTTGCATTCTAGAAACCTTCTTAGTTGCATACACCATCATCTTCCTAGCAGCATCATAAATCATCCATCCTGGTTGCATTTACATCATCCTTTTAGAGAAAGCATTGTTCCACCATCCTTCACCATGTTTTCACTAGCAATCCATAATCAGAGTCCCATATCCTTCATCCAAATCCAGCATCCAATATCCAAATCAGAACTCACCATCCTTTTGCACCAAATCTAGAGATCCAAATCCACAAGTACTTAGTGTTCGAAGCCTTTGAGTTGTTTCCATCCCTTATCCCAGATCAGAAATCATCCCCTTTTTGACAGAGCATTGTCTAAAGGAAATCCAACTTGTCCTTGCATAGCCTCATCATCTCAAGCAAGAGATTGGCTTGTATTGATAAGAATCCAGTTGACTGAAGATCATTATTCTATCCTAGGTTGGCCAAATCCTATCACTGATCCTCCATTGGGAAAAAACAAAAACTCATTGTTGACACTTAGTAATCTTCCACCAGCATCCCATCAATCCTCAAACCCAATCTTGACCCAAATCAGAGCATCCCACCAAGCCTCCATCATTGCCTAGCCTTTTTTACCAATTTGCCACCATCCCCCATCAATCTTCCACCATCCTTGATCCAAATTTGAGCATTTCACCAATCCTTGCATCGCATTCTAGAAGTTCATCATCCTTAGAAGTTCCTTAAAGCTTGCATCCACCATCCTTTAGAGTCCTTTAGGAAACATCTTGCATCCATCTAGCATCTGCATCTCCATGCCTGGCGAGACAAGATCCAGATCTAGAAAAAGAAGGAACATGAATCCTTATCCAATCACCAGTTCATCTGATCCCAACATTTTTACCAGTGCAATGATAGCCTATGATCCCGAAATACAAACTGGAAACACATGGGATGATCCCAATATCCCCTCAGCTCCTCTGGCAATAGAAACATTTGTGAATCATCTAGAGAATCCACCAGTATTCAATGCACTCATAGCCCAAAACCAGCAAAGCATGTTCACTAACTTTGCACAAGCACAGACTTCCATTCCACCATATCTCCATCCTCGCATTCCCATAAGTACTATCCAAATCCAAGCACAAGTATACTCTCCATTTATCCAACCGTTCCTTGATCCAACCTTGCAAACATCCCAAGAAACCTCTGCCATTCCCCTTCTTCTGCAAGGAAGCTTTGCAAATCCTGTAACACAAGCTATAACACCATCTACTCCATTCCCTATCATAGGTACTTCATAATCCACCATGGCCGCTCAAGCTCTTGCACAAATCCAACGCTTGTCCCAGAATCAACTCCCACCTCTTACACAAACTTTTGCACAAGAAGTTCCACCATCTTCCATAGACCAAGCAACACCTTTCGCTCCAAGAGGGATGCAATCATCCTTCCCCTTCACTTCACAAGCTTCCACATCCACACCTTTTGTGCCAGGAGGGACACAATCATCTTTTCCATTCAATCCCCAAGCTTCAGCATCCACACCATCATTTCAGGGGTCAATGCAATCATTTCCCTCTTTCACCCAGCAAACCTCTACATCATCTACTTCGGGGGCAGTGCAATCATTCTCCTTTCAAAATCAGAAAACATCAACATCACCCTTTTCATGGGGAATGAAAACATTCTCTTCATTTCCCCCCCCAACAAACATCTACCCAGGCACAAGCCCAGCAAAATGCCTTCACCATAGGGATGCCTTCCATATTTTTTTCAAAACCACCATTCATGTCCCAAAATCCCATCACATCTACCTTCCTAGCATCCATTGCAACATAATTCTCACCTCACACTGGTCCTCATTGGGGTCTCACTCAAGAAGACATGAAATCCTTTGGAATACCAACTCACTCTCCTACATCTGTATTTACAAACCAACAAGCCACCTTCTCACAAGCAGCACAATAGCAACCATCTCAACCTCCCCCAACCTCATCCTTCACAAGCTATCCATTCCCAACACCTAATGCTTTTCAGCAAGTTCCTCCACCTCCGCAACAAAGTTCATCCCATTTCGCAAGTCATGCTGCCCAGCCACCCTTTGCTTCAAGCTTCCCTACGTCAGTTCCACCCTTAAGCAATGCGGGAATGCACCTGACCTATATCGGTCAATCACAGAACCAAGTTCAGCAAGGACCATCTCACCAACAAGCTGCATCATTCTAGCAGCCACCCCCATAGCAACCATACTTTCAGTCACAGCAGCAAGTCCCAGTCATCCCACAACACCAGCAAGCAGTCTCATATCCATCACCACAATATCCCCCTATGCCACATCAACAGTATCCTCCCCAACAAACATCACTCCAAAATCCACTCCAATCCACCTATCTTGTCAGGCCATCTCCATATCCCATTCCACAATACCCACCTCAAATGGGAGTACCCGCTCAAACACCAATCAATGCCAAGTGGGAGGCCATGAAGAACGCTCTTAAGGAGCTTCAAACCGGTACTAAGAACAAAACTTACAAGTTTGAGGAGGTGTGTCCTTATCCGTTTGACCGGTCCATTACTGCTATACCTTTCCCCAAGCATTTTGAGACACCTAAGTTTGATAAATATTGAGGGAAAGGAGATCTAGTCAATCATATTAAATAATTCTATATGGTGTGCCAAGAAGTGGCTTATAATGATAACTATCTCCTATGCCTATTCCCCAAAAGCTTGGGAGGGACTGCTATTGAATGGTTCTACAAAATACCTTGTTGGACTATCAGAACCTTTGCTAAACTTTCTGAGAAGTTCATTGCCCACTATGCCCACAATGTTGAGAATGAGTTGACCTTGTTAGATCTCTGTAACTCAAAATAGAAAGATGGAGAAAGCCTAGCAGAATACTTGCAATGATGGCAGAACCTTACTACCAAGTTATCATACCAGCCACCTGAAAAGCATTTGACCAAAATCTTTATTGATAATCTGCATCCTAAGTTATCCCACTTCATGAGAATGAATTGTCTCCAAACCTATCAAGATATCAAGAGCAAGGGGATAGGTATTGAAAAGGTCCTCCTAGATGAAGGCACAATCTAACACTTCAAAAATGATGCCCAAAAACCCAGCAATGATAAATCCCGTTACTGGAATCGTAACAAGAATGTTGTTACTAATGGAGCCACTGATACCAAGCATGTCCAATTTTTTGTAGCTAGTCCTCTGTCAACTCTTGCATACCAACAAAAACAAGCACTCATCCATCAGCAACCTCCTTAATTCCATCAACAACCCATGCAATAATACCATTCTCAAAATAATCAGCAAAATTATCAGCAGCAAGCCCATCAAGCTTATCAAGGTAACCCAAACAATCAAGTCAATGCCGTCAATATTGCTCCCAAGAAGAACAAACCCAGAGCTCAAAATTATCCAAAGAAGACCTTCACACCACTAGGTGAACCTCTGGATGTTATCTTTCATCAGATGGCCAAGGCCAACTTGATTACATATCCACCAATTCAGCCAGTTGATGATACCACTCCCAAGCCTGATTGGTACAAAGATCACAAGTACTGTGATTATCATCATGTCAAAGGACACACTACCTTGAAGTGTATGAGACTCAAAAACTATATCCAAGATCTCATTGATCAAAAAGAGATTCAAGTAGATACCCCCGCTCAAGCCTCGCCAAATGCCAATTTGCAAATTTATCAGAATGTGTTCCCACAACACAACGCTGGGACCAACAAAACTAAAGCCAATCATCCCTAGAACCATGGCAAAGGTAAGCAAGAAGATCACACTACTGCCTATATCAATTATGACAATATTGTTGGATGTATAACCCAAGTTGAGCCCATAGTCAATGCCATCCATGTCAGAGGAGCAGATCATCAATGTGTTGTTACTACCTGCAGAGGCCGGATCACTATTGCTAGTGCCCAACCAAGGCCAGCACATAATGCACACAATGCATAGTATAACCTCATAGAACATCTGGGGAACACACCAGCCCAAATATCCATCTTGGACCTTCTTCTCACCTCACCTCTCCATCAGGAGATCCTTAACCAAGCTCTCAAAGAAGGACATGTCCCCACAGACATTAACACCACCCAGTTTGAGACCCTTGTGGGACATCTATCTACAACCTGTGCTTTATCCTTCAAACCATCTGACATGCTAGCTATTGCACCTAACCATACTCTCCCTCTCCGCATCACCATCATGTTCAAAGACTTTGCCATCAAATGGGTCTTAATATATATTGGCTCAGCCCTGAACTTGTGTACTTTGAAATTCATTCAGTAGATTGGGTTCACCCAGGCCGATATAGAACATGAAGTAATCACTATCAAAGCCTATGAAAATTTGGAGTGTACCTTTGAAGGTACCATTACTTTTCCCATTCAGTTGGGCCTAGCAACACAAGATACTATTTTCCATGTTGTTGATCTTGACCTACCATTTAATATCCTCCTAGGCCGACCATGGATTCATTCCATTAAGGCTGTACCATCTACTTACCATCAGTGCATCAAATTTCTGCATCAAGGCATTGAGGTTACCATCCATGCTGACCCCCAACCCTTTGCATACTGTCGTACGATGGAAGCATCATTCCCTCACTCTACTCATTGTCCTGGAACTGACATTGGTACTTCTATTGCCAGCTCATCCCGATCCCATTGCAATCCAGAAACCATTCTCACCTCCACCCTATCTTCTGTCAAGATCAATAACCAGGGTTGTGGTGAATATAGCCTACATGATGCATTTTCCATAGGGGCCCTCCCGCTTGATCCACATACTCAAGGGCACCCTGATCACCAAAGCAAGCCTATTGAAGAGCATCATGAAATCAAGAAAATTGGATCTATGACTTTTGAATCCCATGGCAACATAAATAGTCAAGAGATGGATCCTGACATAAATAGGTGGTTGTATAAAGATCCCGCATCACCTGACACTCAACTTCTTGGCTATTTCAAAGATAAATATCCAAAGCAATATAAGTATACCACTGAACAATGGCACTATCAAGGTGGTGGTCTAGGGCCACAAGAAGGTGGCAACCAATATTCGATCACACCATCAAAGAATCCTGAACATCGGGGTCTTGGCTTTAATACCCCTCACCTACATATACAAGGGCCCAATACTACAACTAGGGGCACCAACATGACTAGCGTTCCCCTCTTAAATAGCCAGGATGACCTCGTAGAGATCGAAGACATCCCTAAAGAGAAATAAATCAGATCCTACGATGATATCTTTAACGATGACACCCTCCTAGGGACTTCTGTCCTCTGAAAACTTGCCATCAATCTCATAGAACTTCCCCTCACCCACCTGGAACTCATAGACTGGGCCCAACCAAGCATTACACACATCGATGAGTTCCAAAGCACGGAAGCACTCCTAGAATTCATGGGGGCATCAGGCCCACACTCAATTCAGGATTCAGAGTCAGTGCACATCTATAAGCTTGACCCAGAAGGATACTTTGGAGAGGAGGCAAGCTTTAGCTACAAAAGAGAAATAGAAAGAGTAAAACATGAGTCCTTATGTGAAAACCCTTCTGGGGCACATTCTGATTCCAAAAAAGTAAAAATAAAGAGCGTATCTTCTAGTGAAAACTTGGCAATTCAAGCACTAGAAGATGAAGACTTGCCTCTTCCTCCCATCCAGGATTACAGACCTGAGCAGTCACCTATCATCATAGAAGAAACCAAGCCAGTTAACTTAGGTACAGAGGAATGTCCGAGGATCACCTACATTGCAGCCAACATGACAAAAGGTGAAGAAATGGCTTTCATTGTGCTACTTCAAAAAGCTACTATGAACTTTGCATGGTCACACGCACACATGCCTGGACTTGATCCTAAACTTGATGTTCATCATCTAGCTGTAGACCCTAATGTCAAGCCAGTAAAGTAGAAGCTATGCAAAATGCATCCCAAAGTAGCTCTATTGGTAAAATCAGAACTAGAAAAGCTCCTGGATGCAAAGATTATCAGAGCTATAGATTACTCAGATTGGATCTCCAACATGGTACCTATCACAAAGCCTTCTAGCAACATTCGAATTTCTACAGATTTCAGGGACCTAAACAAAGCATGTCCTAAAGATGATTTCCCACTACCTAACATAGTCATGATCGTAGATCTTACAGTGGGCCATGAAATGTTGTCACTAATGGATGGTTTCTCTAGATACAATCAGATTCATATAGCAGCAGAAGACCAACACAAAATAGCATTCACCACTCCATGGGGTACGTTTTGCTATAACATGATGCCCTTTGGTCTAAAGAATGTAGGAGCCACATATCAGAGAGCGATGACAACAATCTTCCATGACATGATTCACAAGATCCTAGAGGACTATGTGGATGATATTCTTGCAAAATCAAAAACTCGCCATGAACACCTTGACATTCTTGAGAGTGTGTTTGATCGCCTGCAGCACTATGGGTTACGGCTCAATCCAAAGAAATGTGTCTTTGGTGTTACATCTGGAAAGCTCCTAGGTTTCATAGTATCATGATGAGGCATAGAGATTGACCCTAAAAAGGTCAAAGCAATAACAGAAATGCCTCCCCCAAGAACACTCAGATAGCTCAGAAGCCTACAAGGAAAGCTTCAATCAGTGCGTTGGTTCATTTCTCAATTGGCAGACAAGTGCCAACTTTTCACGCATCTTTTATGCAAAGACACAAGCTTCAAGTGGGATCCCATATGTCAGAGAAGCTTTGATAAGCTCAAGGAGTATCTAGCCAATTCTCCAATCCTAGTGCCACCAGTTCTAGGACGCCCTCTCATACTCTACATCTCAGCAACCACTATAGCACTGGGGGCACTCCTAGCTCAGCATGATGATGAAAACAAAGAGAGAGCCATCTACTACATTAGTTGAACTCTTGTCGGCTATGAGCTTAATTACTCACCCATGGAAAAAGCATGCCTTGTAGTGGTTTTTGCCACTCAAAAGCTTAGACATTACATGCTCAGTCACACAATTAGGCTCATTTCAAAAGTGGACCCCCTTAAATATCTACTATCAAAGACAACTCTCACAGGCCGTATGGAAAAATGGGTCATGATACTCAGCGAGTTTGACATCCAATATATAGATCAGAAAGCAATCAAAGGGAAAGTCATTGCCGATCAGCTAGTAGAAGCACCACTGGTGGATGCTTATCCACTAATCATGGAATTCCTTGATGAACACTTATGTATGATTGAAGAGCAGCCCATGTGGAAACTATACTTTGATGGCTCCTACACATCACATGGATCAGGGGCAGGAATCCTATTCATCACACCTTAAGGTGACTACATCCCAAAGTCATTTAAATTGGGATTTTCATGTACCAACAATATTGCAGAATATGAGGTACTCATCTTAGGTCTCAAAATAGCCATTCAATGGAATATCACAGAACTTCAAGTGTTCGGCGATTCACAGCTGATTATCAAGCAAGTCCTAGATGAATATCAGACAAAGGATGACAAGCTGCTACCTTACAAATAACTCATAGATAGATTGAAAGAGCATTTCCTAAATCTACAATTCACACAAATACCTAGACTTCAGAACAAAGCAGCAGATGCAATGGCAAGTATTGGGTCCTTGTTAGAAATCCCATGTGACACATCACAGTATGAATTCTTAGTCGAGCAGCTACATACACCAACTTATGAGAACGCCGATGCAAAAATGGTGTGTGTCTTGGTTGGTCCCTAGTCCCCATGGTACCATGACATCCATGCATATCTAAAGAATGGTATCATATCTCCCCATCTCACCAATAACCAATGCCAAAACCTTATTCACAGAGCTTCCCGCTACACTCTTGTAGCCAACACCCTTTATCATCGAGGATATCACAACATCCTCTCTAGGTGTTTAGATTCAAATGAGGCCATCCTGGCTTTACAAGAGGTCCACGCTGGAATTTGTAGTGCCCACACCAGTGGCATGGTTTTAGCTAAGTAGTTGCTTCGAGTTGGGTATTATTGGCCAACCATGGACCATGATGCTTGTGAGTTTGTCAGAAAATGTTTACTATGTCAGCAGCATGCAAATTTGATTCATGCACCAGCACAAGACTTGCAGCCCATTGCACCACCGTGGCCATTTTCATGTTGGGGCTTTGACCTTGTCAGCTTAATCACTCCTCTTTCCTCAAATGGACACAAGTACATAATAACTACCACAGAGTACTTCACCAAATGGGTTGAAGCGATTCCGCTCACCCTAACTACTGGCATCCAAATATCCAAGTTCATCCTTTACCACATCATTTGCCACTTTGGCATACCATCTACCATCTTCACTGACCATGGCACACCTTTTGAAAACCAGCATGTGGATGATCTATGTGCTAGACTCCACATCGATCACCATTTCTCTAGTCCATATTTCCCTCAAGGAAATGGCCAAGCTGAGGCAACCAATAAAAATATCTTGAAAATCCTCAAGAAGGTTGTCAATGATTCTGGCCATGACTAGCACCTCTAAATTAATCCCGCCCTTTGGGCCTACCATACTTCTTATCATACTCCCATAGGCACCACCCCATATTCCCTTGTATATGGTGCTGAAGCCATTCTGTCGATCGAGGTCGAGCTCCCATCATTGTGAGTCTCCATGAAGAACTACACTACTGATGAAGACTATTGTGTGGCCCGTCTCACACAGCTAGACCTGTTAGATGAAAAGAGACAACAAGCCTATGATCACCTGGTTGCATACCAGAATCAACTCAAAAGGAGTTATAATAAGAAAGTCCATCCTAGACAATTTTAGGTTGGTGACATGGTCCTCAAAGAAAATTAGAAAGTCCAAACAAATAGAGAAAAGAAAGGCAAGTTTGAGCCTACTTGGTTGGGCCCTTATGTTGTCACAGCATGCTTCAGTTCTAGAGCTTATTAGTTATCTACACCAGAAGGTGAGCCTTTGAATGATCCCATCAACATCATACATCTGAAGAGGTTCTATGCCTGAACCAAATCTACATATTTAGAAAATCCATAAAAATTGGAAAAAGCTAAAAAAAAAAGCAAAAAAAGCAAAAAAAAGCAAAAGAGAAAAAGAAAAATAATCGTCTAATGGTGAAAACTTGGCAATTCAAGTGCCTTGGACAAGTATGTTGGTGAAAACCTAGCAAACAGGTGCCATACATAGTGGATCGAGTCATTATCTATCAAACTCCCATCCCCCCCATCCCAGCATCTCAATCCTTTTTCTTTCATCCCCATCCCCATCCATCGTCCCCCAGCATTCCTCTTTTTCATACATCCTCCCACATATCCGCAATCCCACCTGCACATATTTTGTACCCTATTTTGCACCTATCTTGTACCATATCTTGTATATCTTGTATCGTGTGATCCTTCCTGTATATCTTGTATAGCGAGATCTTCCTATCCCTAATCCTGAGCTTTTGTCCATATCCATTGTAAATTTCTTCCTGTCCATTGTACATATCCTCGTGTCTTGTTGTACATAATCCTTGTCAGTCTTGCAGCAGCCTTTGATCAGAACATCTTGTCCTACCTAGCCTTGTACTTTCACAATATCAATTTTTGACTATCCTTGATCATCGTGACTATCTTTGAACCGCATCATTTGCCAATCAGCAACACAGCATTCTCCCCATCAGCATCGGGTCCGCACAGATGTATGCTTCTATTTTGTCTGACCTAAGCCTAATCATGGGTCCCCTCAGTTGTATCCTTCCTGTCCGACCTCATCTTCCACCTAGCACACTAGGTCCATGTTGATGCCTCCTTCCACATGTTCAGACCAATCATCCCACCATCAATCACATCCAATCTCTCTCCTTGGCAAAGGATGTCCTTTTGGAGTTCTCATTTTGACCGTGGATTTTGTCCTTTGGGTCTTGTTAATCTTTTATAGCTTCTCATTGTTCTCTACTCAAAGTCACCACGATCCTTTATATCATGGTGCGCTACGCATGAGGATAATCTGGGGCAAGGTCTTTTGATCTTTTACTTCTGCCTGTGAGTCAGTCGTGTGTTTGTGGTTTCTTCAGCATCGTTTCCACCATGCTTCCTCTTGGGTTCATGCGTGATGCTGGGGCAACCCTGTGTGTCTTTTTAGCATCAGTCCTCTGCAATGCTAGTGACAAGGCCTCGTGATCCTAGTATCCTTGGTAGGTCTCTAGCATTGCTATATTAAACTAGGTTGTGCTCTCCACATTTGCACTTGGAGCTTCCCCAAATCCCTTGCATCTTGCATCATATAGATTAATCTTGTATCCTCATATAGCTGCATCTTGCATTTTGCATTCCATTTCATCTTGCATTCACCCATCTTTGCTCTTGGAAGCTTGGTTATTTATCTCCCCTGCTTCCTCAGTCCTTCTTTCTCTGTTTCCTTTCAAGAAAATTCCACAATGTTTACTCCTTGCGTTATTTTCTCGAGGGGGCACAACCCATCATTCCTCTAAATTCTAGCCTTGGGCATCTTATTTTCTTGTCTTTGAAACCATGCCACTTGCGGCATCGCATCAAAGAGGGGCAAAATGTAGACACCTAAAAATCCTTTAGAAAATAAAGTATTTTTATTTTCTGAAAAATCTCTGATGACATCATCATTTATTAATTAATTAATTATTTAATTAATTAATTTATTTTTATATCATTAAATCCCTTTACCTTAATTAAAAATATTTAATTAAGAAATCCCTCCCAAAAATATTTAAATCTTATTTAAACATTAATCCCCTATTTATTAATTATTTAATTATTAAATTGACCAAAAATCCCAAAATAAATAATTTATTTATTTTTTGCCCAAAACTTGGCCAATTTTCTTAAGACCACTAACCTCTTCCAGAATCTTCTAATCCTTCTTTAATTTCGATTAAAGGCTAATCCCATCATTTCCTAATCCTAATCCCAACTTAAGAATATTTAATTAAGATTAAATATTAATCCTCAATTCCTAATTTACCCTAGGAAAACTCTAGACTTTTCTAGAACTTTCCTAATCTTTCCCTAAACCCATTTAGGGTAAATTACCTACTTTTCCTAAGCTAATCTAAGTCTTCATCCTTATCCCTTTGACTCCTAGTCAAACCCTACCCCTAATGAGCCTTAAACTCATTAAAGCCTTTGAGATAAATAAAACTTTATTTATTTCCTAAATTCCATATTTATCTTTAGAAAGCCAAGACTTTTTTAGAAAGTCTTTATCCTCATCCAAAGCCTAGACTCTTCTAGAAAGTCTTCTTCCTTATCCCTTTGACTCCTAGTCAAACCCTACCCCTAATGAGCCTCAAACTCATTAAAGCCTTTGAGATAAATAAAACTTTATTTATTTCTTAAATTCCATATTTATCTTTAGAAAGCCTAGACTTTTCTAGAAAGTCTTTATCCTCATCCAAAGCCTAGACTCTTCTAGAAAGTTTTCATCCTTATCACCTTGACTCCAACTCTAACCTTACCCCAAACTCTAACCTATCCTCTTAACCCAAACCTTTCCAAAAGCCTATAAATACTCTCATTTCTAAGAGCAAATCCATCCACTTTTATTTTCAAGTAATAGTAATCTTATAATGTCATTTTCATGTTAGATCATAGCTTAAAATCAACTAATTGTTAGATTTCTTTATTTTCTTCAAGCTTTTTTAGCACATCATAGCTTAGCAATAAATGGATTAACATAGTTTCTTTCTTTATTTAGAATAGTATATAGCATCAAATCTCCATTAAAGCATTATTTTGAGTTCTTGAAGCCTTAGGGGCAATTTTGGGTGTTCTACCCAATTTTGTGCCACTTATGGGGTTTTCATAGATCTCAATCCATCCTAAAATGCATTAGAGTATGCTCCAAGTGCTTAGAGAGCACACCCACATCCCCTTAAGCAAGAGCAAATCAAACAGTGCTTGGGTGCACCTATTTTAGCTCAATCTGAGGTGGCTTAGCTTAGAGCTTCTTTGTTTTGGATCGATTTCATGCTAGGTTAAAATTTAATGTTTGTTTGGCTTGAAGCTTTCAAAACAGATATCCTCAAAAGCCTAGTCTACAATACAAATAATTTTGTTTGCTCTTCAATTTGTGTATAACCAGATTTTGTCTAATTTTTGGTTGATTAAAATGGAACATGAATTCCAATCATGCCAATCAAATGTATTCCTTATTCTATTTGAAGGTGGTGTTTTGGTTCTTTTAATCATTAGTCCTTTCCATCGAATAGCTTATTTATGTTCCTTTTTCATAAGGTATCCTATAAATTTATGAAACATCTAATATGAATCAATTTTTTTAGCATTATTTATCAGCAATTATAGAAAACATTTCAGATTTCTTTCTACCCAAAATCTGGTCCATTGGCTCCTTAGTTTTCTATGTAAAAGTTGATTCATTTATTTCCTAGATTTTTGTATAAAATCTGATCTAGATTTTTGTGTAAATCTGATTTATTTATTGTTATTTCTATGTAAAATTCGATCAATATAGTACTATAAACTATTATGTAATGTCTCATTTATTTCAATTATAGATAAGAATTGTAGGATACTAGTTTATATAATTTAGGTATAATATTATTAGATAAAATAAATGGATATTCAAGTTTTATTAGTTGTAAGAATATATTCTTTTGGTTTTTTAAAAAAAAGAAGCTATTGATATTCTTTCATATTCTATTTTAGATACATTATCATTACTTACAATAAATAGAAGTAGTTATTATTGTAATAAGAAAACAAAACAAGAAATGTAAGATTACTCTTTGAATGTTATTTGTTTTTGATAGATAAAAACAACAAGATTACTCTTTGAATGTTATTTGTTAAAAATAAGAACAAAAAAAAATATAATTAGATATATAAGTAAATCTCCTAAAGTGTTAAAAAATTTGTATAGTTATTAAGGATACTTAAGTTTAATAGAAATGATGTATTAAATGTGTTGAGTTTAGAAGATGAAGATGGTGACTCATGGTAATTATAATACTACACTATATGCTTGAGTGAGGCTACGTGGTTGTGTATATTTGTAGCTCTAATTGAAATATAGATAATTAGTAGTTGTTACAAGTTTGAATGGGCAATTATATGTTTGTCATTACTTCTTGTAGATGCCTATGGTTATGGTTGTGCACTTGTAGACATGTCCTTGGTTCTCTTATTTATTCTTATTCTAATTGTGGATAACTTGTTATTCATTTGATTTCATATCATCATAACTAGGTCAATCATTGGGAATAGAAGAGGTATTGGGTATATGTCATGTTTTCAAGGGATTTTACATGTACTTAGGGATTGTGATGTTTATAATGATTATCCTAATTTAATGATGTTAATTATGATGATTATTTTAATGTACCAAATTATGATTATCTTAAGATTTGGTTGTATTTCATTCCTATGTTTGCTTGGAAGGCACTTTAGTAAATACTATAATTAAGTAGGTTTCATGAATACTATATTAGTGTAAGTTAAACTCTATTTTTGAGTTATGGAATTAGTTATCAATTTTAAGTGTAGGACTTTGTCCCTGTTCCACCTAAGTGGGTGGCAGCCAAAGGGAAAACTGTCTGGGGAACAAGACCCTAGAAAGGGTTGCATACCCGCTTTCTTGATTTTATAAATAGATAGTCTAGAATAGGGAGAGTTGAACTACGAAGTCTCTAAGCGTGAACGTAGGTAAGGCCATTGATGATGAGCCCCCGAGGCTTAGGTCTAATCCCTTAAGGTTTTTCTTTAAGTTTTTAATACAATGGTTTCACTTCTTCTTAATAATGATTCTCATAGCTAAGCTATCAATAAAGAATTTATTTTTGATGGAATATATCTAATATTTGCATCTATTTATTTAGACATTTGTGTAGTTACAGGTTTTGGACATGGAAGTCATCAATTAAAAGAATGTTAGCGATATTCAGGTATGCAAGAATAATAATTTGTTAATTGAGTAGGACAAGTAGTACTTGATGTCTTTATTCTCTTGACTTCTAGTAACATTAAATAAATCAAATTAGATTATGTTTTGCTACTTTATTATATATATATATATATATATATATATATATATATATATATATATACAATCAAATAAATCAAATTAGATTACATATACATATATATACATATACATATATATATATATATGTATGTATATATATATGTGTGTATATATATATATATATATCTATGTATATATGTATATATATATGTATATATATATGTATATATATATATATATATATATATATATATATATATATATATATATATATATATATATATTGTGTATGACTTAAAGAGTATAATGTCCTTGAGCCAAGGGTTCCTTGGCGGGGCATTACACAATCCGATACAAATGCATTGAAACCTTTTCGACTAAGAACCAAAGATTGAAAAATAGAAATGAACATAAACATTAATGTGCAGTATGAAGTGGTTCAAGGAATTTTCAGTAATGATTCAAAGTGTATCAATAGCACAAAGATAGGTACCTATTTTTACTGAAAAGTTTGCTTTATTTTTTCATGTGAAATTACAATATTAGTGCAGATTTGATTGAAGGAGTTTTGTGAATTGAAATTATTATGTTGCAATACCTACACGCAGTCATGTTTTGGATTGCACCGAGACCTTTATAGTGCAATACGAACTACTAATATGAAAATCTCACAACTTCTACACAAACAAATTAACTCACCAAAATGCTATCATTCTAGGACAGTCATTATAGGGACAATGACCAATCTTTGAATCAAATGCACCTTATGTTTGATGTGTATTGGTGGTAAATTTCTCATTGTAGTGACGAACCTATTGTTTAAATTAGCTACACATGAATATGAGACAGACAATGAGGATGCACAAACAGGAATGATTCATATGTTTCAAGATACAAAAATCTCCTAGCTGATAGACAAAGGGTCCACAAACCGTGTGATGACTGTCCCAACTAGAGAATCATAAAGTGTTGAAATTGGGAAAGATAACACATCCAATGCTCTGGGTATGACATACCCCAACAAACTTGGACATTCCCGTGTATAGAACTAGCATGTCCACAAAACATGAATGAGAACAAGGTGAAAATCCAAAGCCCATTGGTTGGGATTTCAAAAGAGAGAAGGCATGAGACGATTGAGGATTGTAGTCTTCTAACAATGTAAATTTCACTTTGAAAACTAATATCAATGCTTTTGTTCTTTTCTTGTCAAGAAAAATGATCTCCTTTCGCTCTCCTAAATTATGGTATGAGTTTTTTGATATTAACAAAAAAGTGCCATCTTCTCTCAATTTTTGATAGCAAAGATGTAGCAACAAAGGGATGATTTGGAGAAACATTATGAATGGATATAGGCTATAAGCATGAATCTAGATTAGAATGTCACATAATATCATATAAAGAACAAAAGCACCATAAACTTGTAATCATAGCATCATGATCATACCATTGTTTCATCATATGCTTCAAGTTCAACATCAAAATAATAAAATGTCAAATGATAAATCATAACATCAAGTTCAAGTAAAGGAAATAGAGCCTGTATAACCATATTTATTTTTCATACCCTTTTTGCAAGGAAATAAAAAATTATTCAAATTAAACAAGTATGAACTGTAAGAGACTAAGAAAGAAGGCAAAGGTGTTACCTCACTAGGATGATAGTAATAATGAGACAAAAAACCATGAAGACTAAATCCAAGGACACCAGATCTGAACATCTAGGTTTGTTCAAATTCAAAAATTGGTTTTCCTTCATAGCACTGTCAAGTCAATATCATGAGCATTATTTTGTGTCTAGAGTGTCATCAATGTTTTTAAATGTAGAATGAAATGGTTGTAAGTATGCATTTCTACCACATGTAAATGATTTTGAGATATATACCTGTGCAATCCAATCTCCCAAGGAATAGACAACACCACTTATCACCATCTTTGCCAAAATAGGATTTATCATAAAGCGATGTTAGAATAGTTACTCAAATGGTCATACATTATGTTCTTATAATAAAAGAATACTTTGACTTAAGAAAAAAACTACACAATATTAAAACATGACATTGTGCTGGGTATGTGCAAGATCATGAGGGGCCAAACTATGCCCTTAAGTGGCAATGAAAAATCAGCAAATCAGGGTTAGTCAACTTGACATGAAAATCTCAACTAGCTATGAACCTAATATCAAAAAGTTGTAAGAATAGAATCTATAGAAAATTGAATGTAGTTTCTAAACTACTAGGCCTTTTTTGAGAAAAAGTTAGTATGATTGGTGAAAAGTATAGATTTCAATGCAGTAGTACAAAAATTTTATGAAAAAAATAATAAGTAAGTGTATGTCTGACCACCTTAATCATAATCAAATGATAAGATTTTATATATAAGTAGTAGACTCATGCCTGGATGTGACGCATTTTTTTTTGTAATTTTATTCCAAAAAAATAATTAATTATGAAATTTTTACTACAACATTTTCAGAACAAAAAAACTCTCGTGTCTGACCACCTTAACTCATTCAAAACTTTACAAAATTCAAAATTTTTTGTTTTTTCCTTATAGTAGGTGAAGCATAGAATGTGACACATTTTTTGGATTTCAAAAATGTTATACTATCTGAAAGTTATAGTCATTTTTCAATCAGTATATAAATCAGCACTTTAGAAGTAGCTCAATTAGAAAATAACTAATAATTACTTACCGAATCCAAAATTTGACAGTAATTATATCAATAGAAAACTAATAATCTCCTTAAGATACCCTTTTCATTTTATCAAATTCGGGTGAAAAAAAATTCATCAGCTACATTGTCAAAGTTTTGAACTGACATCGCCACTTTTGGGCCCCTCATGATCTTGCACATACCCTGCTTTGAAAACTAAAAAGGTACCTGTAACGAAGAACTTCATTTTGACTTGCTAATTGGTTGTTACTATTAACTCTAAGCTTATCTTTAAAGTTTGAGCTTCACTTGGTTTTGAGAATAGTTTAATATTCTCTACTAAACAAGGCCAACCACGTGAAGTCTGCAAGAAACCAATTAGTGAAGGTCCACCATAGAGACATTTTAGCAATTCAATACAGATGCACTGAAACCTTTTCGACTAAGAACCAAAGATTTAAAAATAGAAATGAACATAAACATTAATGTGTAGTATGAAGTGGTTCAAAGAATTTCCAGTAATGATTCGAAGTGCATCAACAACACAGAGACAGGTACCTATTTTTACTGACAAGTTTTCTTTATTTTTGCATGTGAAATTACAATATTAGTGCAGATTTGATTGAAGGAGTTTTGTGAATTGAAATTATTATGTTGCAATCCCTATGCGCAGTCATGTTTTGGATTGCATCAAGACCTTTATAGTGCAATACGAACTGCTAATATGAAAATCTCACAACTTCTACACAAATAAATTAACTCACCAAAATGTTGTCATTCTGGGACAATCATTATAGGGACAATGACCAATCTTTGAATCAAATGCACCTTATGTTTGATGTGTACTAGTGGTAATTTTCTCATTGTAGTGATGAATCTATTTTTTAAATTAGCTACACATGAATATGAGATAGACAATGAGGATGCACAAATAGGAATGATTCATATGTTTCAAGATACAAAAATCTCCTAGCTGATAGACAAAGGGTCCACAAACCGTGTGATGACTGTCCCAACTAGAGGATCATATAGTGTTGAAATTGGGAAAGATAACACATCCAACTCTCTAGGTATGACATACCCCAACAAACTTGGACATTCCCATGTACAGAACTAGCATATCCACAAAACATGAATGAGAACAAGGTGAAAATCCAAAGCCCATTGGTTGGGATTTCCAAAGAGAGAAGGCATGAGACGATTGAGGATTGTAGTCTTCTAACAATGTAAATTTCACTTTGAAAACTAATATCAATGCTTTTGTTCTTTTCTTGTCAAGAAAAATGATCTCCTTTTGCTCTCCTAAATTATGGTATGAGTTTTCTGATATTAACGAAAAAGTGCCATCTTCTCTCAATTTTTGATAGCAAAGATGCAGCAACAAAGGGATGATTTGGAGAAACATTATGAATGGATATAGGCTATAAGCATGAATCTAGATTAGAATGTCACATAATATCATATAAATAACAAAAACACCATAAACTTGTAATCATAGCATCATGATCATACCATTGTTTCATCATATGCTTCAAGTTCAACATCAAAATAATAAAATGTCAAATGATAAATCATAACATCAAGTTCAAGTAAAGGAAATAGAGCCTATATAACCATATTTGTTTGTCATACCCTTTTTGCAAGGAACTAAAAAATTATTCAAATTAAACAAGTATGAACTGTAAGAGACTAAGAAAGAAGGCAAAGGTGTTACCTCACTAGGATGATAGTAATAATGAGACAAAGAACCATGAAGACTAAATCCAAGGACACTAGATCTGAACATCCGGGTTCGTTCAAATTCAAAAATTGGTTTTCCTTCATAGCACTGTCAAGTCAATAGCATGAGCATTATTTTGTGTCTAGAGTGTCATCAATGTTTTTAAATGTAGAATGAAATGGTTGTAAGTATGCATTTCTACCACATGTAAATGATTTTGAGATACAGACCTATGCAATCCAATCTCCCAAGGAATAAACAGCACCACTTATCACCATCTTTGCCAAAATAGGATTTGTCATAAAGCGATGTTAGAATAGTTACTAAAATGGTCATACATTATGTTCTTATAATAAAAGAATAATTTGATTGAAGAAAAAAATTGCACAATATTAAAACATGACATTGTACTTTAAAAACTAAAAAGGTACCTGTAACGAAGAACTTCATTTCGACTTGCTAATTGGTTGTCACTATTAACTCTAAGCTTATCTTTAAAGTTTGAGCTTCACTTGGTTTCGAGAATAGTTTAATATTCTCTACTAAACAAGGCCAACCAAGTGAAGTCTGCAAGCAACCAATTAGTGAAGGTCCACCATAGAGACATTTTAGCAATCCGAAACAGATGCACTGAAACCTTTTCGACTAAGAACCAAAGATTGAAAAATAGAAATGAACATAAACATTAATGTGTAGTATGAAGTGGTTCAAAGAATTTTCAGTAATGATTCGAAGTGCATCAATAGCACAGAGATAGGTACCTATTTTTACTAACAAGTTTGCTTTATTTTTTCATGTGAAATTACAATATTAGTGCAGATTTGATTGAAGGAGTTTTGTGAATTGAAATTATTATGTTGCAATCCCTACGCGGAGTCATGTTTTGGATTGCACTGAGACCTTTATAGTGCAATACAAACTACTAATATGAAAATTTCACAACTTCTACACAAACAAATTAACTCTCCAAAATGTTGTCATTCTGGGACAGTCATTATAGGGACAATGACCAATCTTTGAATCAAATGCACCTTATGTTTGATGTGTATTGGTGGTAACTTTCTCATTGTAGTGAGGAATCTATTGTTTAAATCAGCTAGACATGAATATGAGACAGACAATGAGGATGCACAAATAGGAATGATTCATATGTTTCAAAATACAAAAATCTCCTAGCTGATAGACAAAGGGTCCACAAACAGTGTGATGACTGTCCCAACTAGAGAATCATAAAGTGTTGAAATTGGGAAATATAACACATCCAACTCTCTAGGTATGACATACCCCAACAAACTTGGGCATTCCCGTGTACAGAACTAGCATGTCCACAAAACATGAATGAGAAAAAGGTGAAAATCCAAAGCCCATTGGTTGGGATTTCAAAAGAGAGAAGGCATGAGACGATTGAGGATTGTAGTCTTCTAACAATGTAAATTTCACTTTGAAAACTAATATCAATGCTTTAGTTCTTTTCTTGTCAAGAAAAATGATCTCCTTTTGCTCTCCTAAATTATGGTTGAGTTTTTTGATATTAACGAAAAAGTGCCATCTTCTCTCAATTTTTGATAGCAAAGATGCAGCAACAAAGGGATGATTTGGAGAAACATTATGAATGGATATAGGCTATAAGCATGAATCCAGATTAGAATGTCACATAATATCATATAAAGAACAAAAACACCATAAACTTGTAATCATAGCATCATGATCATACCATTGTTTCATCATATGCTTCAAGTTCAACATCAAAATAATAAAATGTCAAATGATAAATCATAAGATCAAGTTCAAGTAAAGGAAATAGAGCATGTATAATGATATTTGTTTTTCATACCCTTTTTGCAAGGAACTCAAAAATTATTCAAATTAAACAAGTATGAACTGTAAGAGACTAAGAAAGAAGGCAAAGGTGTTACCTCACTAGGATGATAGTAATAATGAGACAAAGAACCATAAAGACTAAATCCAAGGACACCAGATCTGAACATTCGGGTTCATTCAAATTCAAAAATTTGTTTGCCTTCATAGCACTATCAAGTCAATAGCATGAGCATTATTTTGTGTCTAGAGTGTCATCAATGTTTTTAAATGTAGAATGAAATGGTTGTAAGTATGCATTTCTACCACATGTAAATGATTTTGAGATACAGACCTATGCAATCTAATCTCCCAAGGAATAGACAACACCACTTATCGCTATCTTTGCCAAAACAAGATTTGTCATAAAGCGATGTTAGAATAGTTACTAAAATGGTCATACATTATGTTCTTATAATAAAAGAATACTTTGACTTAAGAAAAAAATTGCACAATATTAAAACATGACGTTGTGCTTTAAAAACTAAAAAGGTACCTGTAACGAAGAACTTCATTTTGACTTGCTAATTGGTTGTCACTATTAACTCTAAGCTTATCTTTAAAGTTTGAGCTTCACTTGGTTTCGAGAATAGTTTAATATTCTCTACTTAACAAGGCCAACCACGTGAAGGTGGAAGCTCATTTGGCCCCTCCCCCCCCCCCTAACATCACTCTAAATTCCCCATTAACATTTAATAACATTCATTCATTCATTCATCCATTTTTGAAATATAACATTCAATCATTATAATCACATGATAACATTCATTAACACATAAAATTCATTAACACACAACATTCATGAATAATTCATTAACACAAAATTCATTAACATGCAACATTCATGAATAATTCATTAACACATAAAATTCATTAACACACAAAATTCATGAAGAATTCATTAACACATCATTAATCAACATTACTTGTACAAAATTACATCCATTAAGACAACGTTCTTTCATTAGCAAAAAATGTTAATTACAATCATTTCTTTTTGGGTTTCTTGCTATTTTTTTAAATCATGTAATTTCTAAGAGGAAGATCAATGTCCTCATCATTCCCCTCCTCTACTAGTTCTAATTCCAATGCATGTCTCCTCCTCATCTATTCAGGAACACGAGGCCGCTGCGCCAAAGGGGGGTCCGCTGCAATAACAACTACTTCATGAGTCAAATTCACACCATTTTATATTAGTGAATTATGAGTATTTATTTAAGTAAAAGAACTATAAATCAAATAATTAATTTAAAAGAACAAAACATATATTTTCTTTACCTGAATGTGCCACATGATCTACATGGTGATCAGTCTGAACATCCTCCGGCACTCGTTCAACACAACATGATTTTGTATCCTCTAAAATATACACAAAAAGGTTACACCAAGTTCAATTTAAGATGTTAAATTGTATTAATAATTACATAATTAGTTTTAAATAGAAAATGAGCACCTCCATGGACAGTATGCACATCAGGGGCTTCATGATGCTATGTATGATTTGTGTCACGATTAAGAGGTTGCACTGTAATGTCATGCACATTATTATCAAATAGATTGTTGCTCAAGTATTCAATTTCTAATATAATTTTTGGCATATTTACCTATGCACATGATGTAGGAGACTCTTCGGTTGGGCCACTAGAAGCTTTCCGTAGGCATTCAGCCACAACTTCATAGCCTTCCTTGAAGGCAATTTTTTTGTGTTCTTCTGTGGCCTCTAAATTAAAATCAGAGCCCTGCATTTTTTGATTAAACAAAATTATTTGCATTTTATAAATAATTTTTCTCTGTAATTCATTTACTGCTACTTACAATTCGTGCTTTAATTTTTGAATATCCACCAGAGCCAAGTCTGTGCTGCCCAATCTTTTGCAGCCTAGCCTTTGTTGCCTTTGATGTGTCCTGCAACCTATGAAAAGTTTGAAATATGTTAGATGATATAGATATAAAGATCACTAATTAGTGCATTATTACATTGTACTAGTAGTTAATACTATTGCATACCTTCTCACATTTGCTGGTGTAATTCCTCTTTGAGCATCCCCTTTCTCCTTTGCATCCAAAATGAACTCATTCCAATCCCTCACTGGAATAAAGGGAGGACACTCATACTTTGGGTTCTGGATGAGACTCTTTCTATATGAGTCCCTCACAGTCTTAAGATGTTTGCAAGCTCTTTCTAAAATTTTCTTCTCATCAAAAATATTATTACCAAGCTCATGCTCTAAATCTTTAATGAGCTGATCTTTTAATTTTTTTTCTTGCAAGTTCCACCTTTTAAGAAAAAACACAAAATTGTTAGATATAGCTAGTAAAAGAAAAGACCCCAATGAAAGGAAATTTTTTTTACCAATTAATGATATGAAAAAAAATAGTGGGATAAAGTTAGTTCACTTATGATGTTCCACCTTGTACGTATGGTGGGCCTGAATATTTGTAGTGTGAGGTCATAAAGCTTCTTATAAAATGAATCATTTCCTACAAAAAATGTCATGGGATAATCAATCCAAAGCTTGTTATGAATAGGTAAATGCATATTACAATATAAAAAATAATTATTTAAAGTACCTGGAAGCTTAGGACATTTTAAAGGTATCGATTCATCATTGTCAATCAACAATGACGTCTGCATAACTCCCATGCTAGAAACACGGGTAGCTCTAGGAAATGATGGTGAATTATTACCAATACATGTACTCTAATTTGTATTTGGCATACCAGATGGTGGCACCGGTGTACCTCCTACTCCAAAAAAAAAACCCACTATGTGATGCACCGAAGATTAAAGTACAAATTATCAACTCATAATTAACACAAAACCAAATATAGCAAAATAAGGATTTACCAGCTAGAATAGACTATGAAGGCGTCGATGTTTGCATGCCCCTTGTTGCCAACATTGCACTCAAAAATCTTGAGTGGATGTCCGTCGACCTCCTAGGAGGAGTCTCCTGCACTTGATGACCTGAACAATACATTTTTAGCAAAGACATTCTGAAATAATAAAAGTAAGAGTTAACTTAAGAAGTTTTTTAATGTTCCAAATAAAAAATTCCTTGTAACTTGTCAACTAAAGGATTATTTTACCAGTGGCAGCTGGAGCTCTGCTAGTACCGGCCTCACTGTGTTGTCCTTGACCAGGTTCTGGATTAGTTGCCAAAAATCCTATAACAAGAACACATATTACATATTTTACTTCACAACATAAAAGAGTATAAAATATAAACCTTTATTGAACTTTTGTTATAACTAAAGATTCATTACTGCTTACTTCATAACGACGTGCTTGAGCTCTCAATTCAAATAGCCTCTTCATCATCTCCTCGGTTGGAATATTTGCTTCATCCAAAATTCTCATTATTTCTAAATTGATTTTTTTAAATTTTTTTCTTCAACATAATTGTTACATTAGGTGTTTCTGCTATATCATCATCGGAAGGGGTAGCTATTGCCTTTATATTTACTGTAGGTGCTTTTCCCCTATCCTGAACATCAAATTGTGACTGGAATATCAGTAAAACTATCATAAAAACTCCAAAATTGTAAATAAAATAACGTAATAATATAACATTTTTCAACTATCTAATTTGTACAATTTCAATAAGGTTTACCCCTACTAAAGAGTGGGTGGGAGAAGCATCCTCGTGGCCTCTATCATGTGCGGGATCCATATCGTCCTGTGACAAAGATTAAACATAAAAACTTCAGCTAACTGAAAGCAATAGACTTAGCAAAAAAAAACTTATTAATAAAATGGTATATAGTACTTACCACCCTCATGATAGTAAATTTGTTTGTATCTATGCGATTTAAATGGTAATCTATTAGTAGTTCTTCCCCTACACTTATTGATTTTATCACACATACAAAAACATGATTCCCCTCACGCGCCTCAAATATGCAATTGGGTTGCTTATTAGTTGAGGAAGGTCACGTACTATTTATAAAACCCATAATATTACCTATTGCTTTTGGTCTCCCATCAATGTACATTGCAAATTTTTTACTTTGATCATTTTCTTTCCATTGTATATAATTAGCTGATAGTGCATACCTACGCATACTTTTTTTATATTGAACAATCCACATCCAATCATTGTAATTATAACACGGACTGACATACTTGAACAATTCAACAACTTTGTTGTAACATACCTTTATCCCATCCATGAAAAATAGGCCCAAACCATGTAATGAGGATGGAGCAATGCAATATATCCTCTCATTAACATAAAAATCAGTGTTAATTGGAGGTACCTCATTAGGTACCCATTCTTTCTCAATGTGTGTGTATCGAAAGGGCACCTTGATGTCACCTTTGGTCTCATCATCATAGGAACATGACCCCCCATTATCAAGGAAAAATTGCATGCGTTTATCAAATTTTTTTCTAATCTTTTCACCTCTAGTTGATCTCCCTATTTTAGCCATACTACATGTAGAAATTTCATCTACCATTCCCTCATTTCCCTCATTCGATGTAGATAGATCTGAAAAGTACCTATTTGGTGGGTCCTACAATCCATCAAATGAGATATAAAATGTACTAAGTTGAAAAGTGATTATATAATTATATTTCTATACAGTTCTTCTTTGTCTATATATACATTATATGATTATATAATATGTCTATTTATAACATACGTGCTCAGTGATAAACAAGAAGAATATAAGAAAAATATGTCTATTTATTGACTTATACTTGCTGATCCATGTCATTGTGCACGATCCATGCCAAAGGGGTCAAATTTTTTTCATATGTTAATCATTTATCTCAAGTTAGCTAAAAATTACATGATACATATGCTAAAACTAACTTAGAAGGCAACATGAACAATATGCAACATCGTAAATATGAACAAATTTACCTTATATATGGAATGCAAGATCCTCAACAGAAGGGGTGATGATGCCTGTAGTCAATTGCCTATTTGCAAAAAGGGTGATAATCAAACACAATACAAACATTGTTAATTATAAATCACATATGTTGTAATCATTAGAATTGAACACAATAAATATGTAATCATTACAATTGAAAGCAATAAATCATGTCAATCATTTCATTGATCATTTCAAGTATGTCATTGATCATCATCATCATCATCATCATCATCATCATCATCATCGCCATCATCACCATCATCATCACCATCATCATCATCATCACCATCATCATCATCATCATCACCATCATCATCACCATCATCTTGATCTTCATCATCTTCAATATCTTCTTCCATAACATTATACTTTATCAGCCTTACTCTTGGATCATGTCTAACAACAAATGACCAACCCTGTTTATGTGGAACCTCTGAGTAAAACACTTGCTCACATTGGCTTGGAAGAACATAGGGCTCATCTCCAACTGGCTCAAATGACTTTGTATTAATCATTGTAAATCCATTATCATGTTGAATAAAAGTTCTATCTGGATCATTTTGATTTAGTCGTAACCTGTACCATTTGAAAATGAATAGAACTACTTTGAAGGAGTTAAAGTCGCACTCAATTATATCATCCAAAATGCCATAGTATTGATTTTGAGATTGTCGAGGATGTATGTCATTTCTAGATGATATATTGGTAACCTCAAAAATTGCAGTTATCCCAGAATCACATGTTTTCTTTGTGTCATCCAACTTTTTTATGCAAAATTTGTGGCCATGATAGTACATAGCTTTGTGGTGCTTGACCTACAATTTTTCAAGTGTGTGTAACTTATTTGCATTGTGAGTTGATATGAAACATACATCAAGTCATGATCATTAATAAATTTGTATGTACCTCTCCACCTCTTAAACCATGTGCTAGATCAATTACCATTGGCGTAACATTGAAATCTCCATTACGATGAGCTTCTCTAACCAATGAAGCAACACCTTTCCATGTTAATGAGCAACCTATTAGTCCATTTTCCAGTCAAGGTGAAATCCTATGAAAATGGCCTTTTCCCTGCAATCTTTGTTAAGTTGTCCTACCCGGCCTGCAATCACATTTTTATCTTGCGATGAAAATCCATAATGTTTCATGGTTTGAGCTCTTAGCCCTGTGTTCTTCATTGTGTCACCATGCTCCAGTTCAGATCGCACCTCCTAAATCATAAAATCCAGAGAGTTATTCAAGTTTTAAGGTCTGCAGGAAACAGTTTCAGAATATGCCTAAGTGTCGAAAACCCACAGTGTTGTCAAGAACCCATGATGTTTTCTGTCGTCTATACAAAAACCCTGGTTGTTTTCAACCTTGTGCTTCCTATTTTTGCACGCTTGTCTTCTGGCGTCGAAAACCATGGATGTTTTTGATCCTTCACTATTGTAAAAACTTTAGATGTTTTTGACCTCACTTTTCTTCCCTTTTGCTGGCATTCCTTGTTCGTCGGTCTTAACTGCGCAAGTGCGATCGGTTGGTGGGACCTTTTCCTTCCCAAGGGGTTAAACTTTAGTAAGATCTTGCAGTTGTCGTTATACCGCTAGGGAAAGCTACTCATTTTTTAAGATCGCAGTATAGCGAAAACCGTCAATCTTTTTCGGTGATGCAATGGATCGTGGGATCGCTATCAGAGGATGCTGAGGTGGTAGAGTTCTATTGGATGCAGAGCGGTGATGTGGAAAAGTTACCAGTCGCGGGCCTGGTTGTCAAATCCCTTTGATCTTAAGGCTATTGCATGACCATAAGGAATATTCTTTCCCCTTGCGATCATGCGACAACCATCTGATCTTCTAGCGATTCACAAGGGCAACAATGCGGTGGGTCCAGTTCTTAGTTTGTTGCGGCATGTGCACTTTTCATTGGTCGGGGAGTAGTGACTTGGTTTTTTGTGAGTGGGGCTGAGGGTTGTAGTGTTTAAAGGGGTCCAGTTGATTAGTCTCCATGATGAGGTTGTTCTTGATTGGCCAGCGGGTGACAAGGTGGCAGTCTTGTGGCCTTGTCGCATGATCACAAGGGCCATCTTTCAGCCATGAGATCATCCGAAAAGGGTGCCACATTGGTGGGGAGTGGTGACATGGTGCTGATGTGGAGGCTTGTCACATGTTTTCATAGCCCTTTTCTTGGCTATGTGATTATAGGAAAACTATTTGGACGTCGTGGTTGTGGAGTTAGGGCGGGTCCACAGTGCCAGTGTTGCCGAGTTGTTCGGTTTTGATTGGTTGTTGATTGCTGACGGGGCTGTTGACTTTCCAAAGGGGCCCGTGACTATTATGAATTAAATGTGACCACCTAATTTGCTAGGAAAAGAAAGAGATCGATGACTGCATTTTAAATTTTGCTGATTAGCCGTTGGATTTTTTAATTTCAAACTTGCCGAGGGTTTCCTGTGACCAAAAGGACTAAAATTGAATGCTTTCCTGGTGGATTTTCTTGCTAGTTTGATGGTAGTAGGTGTTGCGATTTGGCCCGAGGGTCTATGTGGTTGGCTGCATGATGATTTTATACCTGGTGGAGTTTGTTTTTGAGCTTGAGAAGCTATTTGCAGGTGGCTAATTTGACTGGTTTTCATGGCTATCCCTGGTGTCCTGTACTGAGCTCGCAGATTTTCATGATTGCATATCTTCTTGAGATTTGTCTCCTCCAGGTTGCCTGCATTTCCTGCCCCTGCATTAAATTTTTGGCTATTTCTAGTTGGTTTAGTTGTTGAAACCCTAACCCTAGCTATCCGAAGCTTGTTGCATCCTACTCTTAGGATTCCAAGGCAGCTAGTGGTATAAGTTGTAGCTTTTTTGACTTAGAAGGGGTTCAAATTTTGATCAGTTCCAAGGGTTCTGATTTTGATTAGTTTCAGTGGGAAGCAATAAAACTTTGTCACATTATAGGAGACTGAATAGAACTTCTTTGTATCTTTTGCAGGTTATTGAAGTGGTAGTCTCATTTCTGGTATAGACATGTACATGATTCATCATACTTAATATAATTGTTTCAAGCTTTCAAGTCTCTCCTTGGTGTCAGTTTTATGAGTTTTGAATTTTTTTGTCCATTGCATAGGGTTACCTTTACATATGTTCTAGTCTTTAGTTCTTGATCTAGGATCAAGTGAAAAATACTTTGGATAGGGCATAGATTCATTAGACTTGTCTACAGAAGGATCTTATAAGTAGTGGATGGGCTGGAATAGCTGTATTTATGGCTTTGAGTCTTTGATAGTAGTTGGTTCATGTTTCTATACTTGCATTTGATGATTTTCCCAATGGATAATGGCACTGATCAAGGATTAGTACATTCAGTTGAGTTCGATGTTTGATGGGTTTTGGCTATTTCCTACATCTTTGAATATCAACACCATTTCAAGTCTTTTTCATTATTTGGTTGATAGTAGTAATACCCTTCACAAGACCATTTTACCCTACATAGTAGAGTTGATTCAATGAATACCTGGTTAGTATTTAGTAGTCCTTTACTATGATCTACTTTATGAATCTAGAAGTATAAGGTGTGTAGTGAGTGGATTTTTCTTTGGATTAGGTGCACCCACCTTGGTTTTGTAGATCCAAAAGTAGAAGAGGGCATATTAAGACCCTATAGTTGGTTTAGTTGTCTTGCAGAGCTCTCATACTTGGAATTAACCACTCCTAACATTAGTCTCAAGGCATATTGGCAGCCCTAAGTGGCGTAAGCATTTTCAAACACCAACACAACCATTTTTTTTACATCATTCAATCCATACCTTCATCCGATCAAGATTGTTCGTAATATACAAATTTATTGCATCCCACTCTCGACCAACTGTATCAAAAAAAATACACCAATTATAAATAACTTATATTGAAGATTTATAAGAATTAATTAACTACAACATCTTAGATTTACCTCTCACTTTCCTCAATCTACCTTTGCCCATCAAGTACTCCCCTTCAAATTTGTTAATGGAGTTGGGATCCCAAATATGATCTACATGGATCTTTGCTGCAAACTGAGGAAGATATTTAGTAACGTACACCATGGTCTAGTATACCATATATCCTCCACCATAAAACTCTCAGGATGTGCTCTTTGCCGAACCAAGCCTTTCAAAAATTTCAAGTGCCTCTCAACCATCCACATTGACCTATTTGGTACAAGTACACACAATTTAATCTCCTCAACTTGATGTATGAGGTAGTGTTCTTGTGCATTGAAAAAAGTTGAAGGTAGACACTTTTGCATTTCACACATAAGAAGAGGAATTTTTCTCTTCTAATATTTTATATCTTCTTTATTGATTTCTTTAGATGACAACCACCTCATGTATTTTCCAAGATCATATATAACTTGTTTGACACTGTTGGTGAAGTGGTGTGGGAGAGATAGAGGTAGAACGTACTGCAATATTTGTAAAATGATCTTGTCAATATTTTATAAAAGAATGCAATGAAAACTACATGCAGCATACAAATATATAGTGAATACCTTAATAAATGTATATAACATGAATTACCTTAATAAATATATGTCAATCGTGTGTTTTCATCCCTGGCCCAAATTCACTTTTCTTTGATATGAGATTGTTTATGTTTGCAGCAAATCCTGTGGGAAATCATATTTTTTTTATTACTTCTTTTATAGCATTGCTCTGCTGCTCCAACAATAACCAACTAAGGGCACTTGTATCAATCTGGTGTCCATTGTTATTTGATCAAATGACATTTTTCATTGCATAGTTGGATTCTTCAATGTCACTACAAATTTTGACAATTTGGTCTTTGTCACGCCTTCCATCCAAGATTTTTCATAATGTCTCTGTTACATTCTTTCCAATATGCATAGGATCAAACAAATGCACAATTGGGAGTTTCTCATAGTACGACAACCGAGTAAATTATGTAGGATAACTTTTCAGTCCTTTTGGAAGTTGGTCATTGATGCCTTGATGACCTTCACAAGGATCAATTACATCATCAATAAATAAAACACAATATCAAAATATAAATTTGAAACAAAAACCATCAAATGGAATGACATTACCTCGACGATTTATTTTATTGTATGCTGACTTCCATAGGTGAGGTTTCATTCTCCGTGGCTTTGATGTAGTCTCTTCTTTCCCATTGAAAAGATGTTTTTAGTAATTTAGTACTTATGATTTCTGTGGAGAAAGTGTCTATTCTCATCGAACACCTACTTTCTTAAACTTTTTGAATGATGAGATTTCATCTTTGGACCACAAACTAGACATGCAAATTTTCCCTTTGTTTGAAGACCTACAAGATCATGTATAATTGGATTAAATGTGTTAACTTTGTGTTGGCACTATAACATACCAAAAAAGAGGTGTTAAGAAGAGAACATACCACAAAAATGTGTTAGCCCAGGGGCATCATGTATTGTCCATACAAGCATTGCATGAAATTGAAATTGTCTTTGTCCTATTAGTCTAGAGATGTCATACATAGTAACCCCATTCCATAACACCATCAACTCATCGATAAGGGGCTCAATATATACACTGATATCTTTAACTTGGTAATTACCTAGTTGAATGAACAAAAATATTACATAATTATTATGACCATTTTGATGGATTATTAATAATAAATTAATTTAGATGACCATTAAATCAAAAAATACCCAAAACAATCAGTGCCAACATTATGTGCTCCCTCTTTATGGACAACCAAGGAGGTATGTTATTGTTGATAAAAAAAATAGGCCACACCAAGTAAGTAGATCTCATCTCTCCAAAAGGATTGACACCGTCTGCTGCCAATGAAAGCTTGAGATTATGAGGTTCTTCTTTAAAGTGTGGCCATTTTTCCTCTATTTTCTTAAATGCCGAACCATCCTTAGGCATTCACATAATGTCATCTTGACTTCTATTGCGTGCATGCTAATCCATAAATTGTGCCAAGCTATTGCACCTAAATAATCGATGTAGATGTGGAATAATGGGAATATGCCGAAGAACCTTGCGAGGCACTTTTTTTGTTATTTGATCTGATTGATATCTACTAATATGACAAATAGGGCATTCTATTGCAAATTCATGCTGTTTATGATATATAATATGATCATTTAGACATGCATGTATTGTTTGATACTCCATTCCAATATCTTTCATAATGGCAAATAATTCTTGGTACGAGCGAGGTAGAATGTTTGATGGTGGTAACAAACACTCACCTATCAACCTACGACCAAAAATATAATTTGTTAATTTAAAGAATATTAATTGCTACATGATTCACCCAATGTTAATTGTAAGGGAATTATGACTAAAATAATGAAAAAAGATGACATACCTTAACATACGTGTCATTGCTACATTGGATAAACCATTCATAACCTTCAAGTTCACCAACAAAAATACAGCGGCAAGAAGAGTTATTTTGAAGCCTTCATATAGGGGCTCGTGTGCCTTCTCAAGTATAGGTACATCAAGCTCTACATCAACATCATCATCATCATCATCTTGATCATCGTGATCATCTTGATCATCATGATCTTCTTCATCATCGTGGTCTTCTTTTGTGGTATCATTACCTTCTACTTCTATATTCACACCTCCATGTGCCCTCATTTGGAAATCCACATTCTCTGGATTGTCATGGTCCATAATATGAAACTTAGGGACGTTGACCTCTATGAAAATGATGACCTTATATTAACCATGACCATGATGTCATCATCAAATCATGTCTTATGTATTTTATAAATTATTAAAATACATACCAATGGATGAAATTTGTTTCCCCCTTCAATGTGACCATGTTGCCTACAATGTTCCTCAGCTATTTTGATTAGACATCTTTGAGTCTTTAAGCCCTTACAAATTTTGCAAGGACAATAAAATTTTCCATCACCTTTTCTTTTTAAGTTAGACCATAGTCTAGCCATTGTCTCCCTATTTTTTTGTGCATTGATATCATGAGACATGGTCTTTCTTGAATGGAATGACTCGTCAATGGAAGAAGGATGATTTGTTTGCAACCTGCAAATACAAATCATTACTGAAGAGCCATTTTCTCAACACAAAGGGACATTTATCATACCAAATCAAAGTTTACAAATGGACGGTTTTGATGCTTTGCCATTACAATAGCATCAGAGGGTGTATAGATAGAAAAATAGTTGTAAAGAGTAGATTTAAATAAATAAAATCAGGTAAATAACTAGGGAAACTGAATAACATTGTAGGACTCCTTACCTCCATATATAGGTTTCTCTTAAGTAATGAAAACACAAAGAAAGCTTTCCTAATCATATGAATACAAGCATGGATTTTTTTATTTCATTGTTAACTTGAGCACCCTATTTCAAATAGAACATTATCATAAAATCTCGTAGGCCTTAATTTTTTAAATTTTTTTAATGACATTAACATGGTAACTTTCCAATGTTAAGCACCTCCAATAATACTCCCAACACCATTCTTGTGGCTTACCATAATGACAACTCATTTCTTAGTTTCCTGAACTATTAAATTGCCTCTACAAGTCCATAGTACTTCCAATACTAGTAATCTATCTACTTGTGAGATTTTCATATCTGATCTCTTAACATATTTGCTAGAAGCCCTCATATTTCTCTCAGTAAGAATAGTTGTGGAAAATTTCTCATTGTAGTGACAAATCTATTGTTTAAATCAACTACACATGAATATGAGACAAACAATGAGGATGCACAAACAAGAATGATTCATATGTTTCAAGGTACAAAAATCTCCTAGATAGACAAAGGGTCCACAAATAGTTGAAGGATCCTATGCCACAACTAATATTCTTACTAAGAGAAATATGATATGAAAATCTCACAACTAGATACAGCTACCCTAGGCAAGGCAGTTTGCATAATTGGACAAGTTGAAAGGTGCCATGAAGAACCTATAATATAAAGTTATGATTCTCTAGTTGGGATAGTCATCACACTATTTACAAGAAATATGAAGAAATATGAATATGAAGAAATAGTACTGCATTATTACCTTGAAACATATGAATCATTCCTTTTATTTCAACTATTGGTACAGTTTATGGACATCCCAGAATGACAACATTTTGGTGAGTTAATTTGTTTGTGTAGAAGTATGAATGGATTGGATCAATGGATTGGAATGGATATGGGCAGAGTATAGAAGAGTTTAGAATGATGTTAGAGTTTCTTGGTTTCAATATAACGCTATGAAGCCACCTTTATAATAGCAATGTGTGACTATAAATGATAGTCTATGTGTGTGTGTGTGCATTTACAGTCACACATTGCTCATCATGTATAATACCAAAAACCTAATGTTTGAACTAACTTACCAAAAAAAATTAATAATATATGCCTCAAATCAACATTAAATTTCACACAATTCTATGTTCCTCAATTCTTACCTTTAAAAATTAAAATTTATGAGTGGGTTGTGAAATGAATGTCTCATCAATGATGTTCCTAAAATACGGTAGCAAGAACTTTGGTATCCAATCACTTAATAGCATAATAATGTATAAACCTGTACAAAGAAGGTAGATGAAAATTCTTATATTGCATGATTGGTATTAGTACTATGGAAGGTATGAGAACTGGTTTTGGATTGCACCGAGACCTTTATAATGCAATATGAACTGCTAATATGAAAATCTCACAACTAGATACAGCTGCCCCAAGCAAGGCATGAGTTTTCATAAGTGGACAAGTTGAAAGGTTCCATGAAGAACCTATAATATAAAGTTATGATTCTCTAGTTGGGACAGTCATTTCGATGAATCTCCATTTGCAAATTTGAGGGACATTGCAAATTTGGGTGATGCTATTTTTGTAAACTGAGTTGTACATGAGCATATCACTCTTTCTCCTATCACTCTTGGTCCTACTAATGTGGCCCTTCTAGTCATGAAGACCTCTCTTCAACTACTACTCCTTTGCTCCAATCTTCAACTAACAATACACAACTTTCTCAACACTCTTGCCCTTGTGCTGACAACTGTCCAAATAGAGTCTCTTTAGCTACTACTCCTTGTGGTGGGGATCCTAAGGACAATATTTCTTGGACAGTTGTTCGATGACATAGAAAAAATAGTTCCTCAAGCTCACATTTTTCTCTACATGTGGTGAATGAGTTGCCCTCCCACTCTTGAGGAGGACTACTAGCCTTTATGTTAGTGTGTTGTTTATGTTTTGTATCTTGTATTTGTTAGTACCTCTACTATTTGTGTGTCATAGACAACCTATACTTG
Organism: Chamaecyparis obtusa; assembly: GCA_027943335.1. Lineage (NCBI taxonomy): Eukaryota > Viridiplantae > Streptophyta > Pinopsida > Cupressales > Cupressaceae > Chamaecyparis > Chamaecyparis obtusa. The sequence goes on from BSBK01000092.1 coordinate 1,306,082, forward strand.
TAAAATCCAACACCCTTGCTAATGTGTTGTTGTTTTCTTTGACGCCTTTAGGTAATGATTGTGTAAGGGTTAGCCCCTTTGTTAGGCTGCTAATTTTAATCAAAAAACACTGACAAAATTCACCACAAATATTTCATTCTTCACGTTATGTAACAAAAACCTCCACCCATGCCAAATTCACCATAAATTATGGGTACTCATAATAAAAAATCTCTTGATAAAGGTTCCCTCTCACTCAACCCCATTATATGGGGTGCTTTCAATCTAGGAGGAAATCTTACCTCAATACTCAACCCAAACACAAAAAATAAATAATAAAATGGCATCCATCGCAATCACACACAATATTTAAGTTCACATCCATTTAATTCATTATACTAATACAACTACAACTAAAGGTATAGATCGTACACCTCTCAAATCTCACAAAAATTTAAGTAGATTTTAATGAAATCTGCAAACTTTTAATCATCTTTATCCAACTCTCCAAGAAATTCTTTCAATTCATCTCCAATAGTTGATAAGTTACACAATGACCAACCCCACAAGGTAAGAATAAATAGAAAACCTAATATCAACATTAAATGTGAGGGTGACAATTGTCACCTCGACATCAAATCTCAAGGTCAACCCTATTGTTTTTCTCACACATGTGTGAGCTAACCCCTTAGGACACTCAACCTCTTGAGGGACTTCCAAGAGTTTCCACCTAGAAGATTCCTCTTCATGAGGAGCCTCTTGTGTCCTCCCTCATAGTGAGTTGTAGAAGGCTTATCCACATGACCAACAACCCTAACAAGATGTTAGTGAATGGAATAGGGTGGTTACACCTCTTTGACCCAATTTTTTTGTCATCTTTAAAGTTATAAATCAAAACACATAGCCCAAGTTATATCTAATTCAGGACCATGTTACTTGGGACCTTAAAAACAACAAAATTAAGTAGAAATTAACAATTTGTAATCATCTTTAAACTCTTAGAGAAAGACATAAAAAAATTAATACTATGCATGACAACTTTATTCAATCATTCAACACCCAACAACACATACACCACACAAAGCACACAACACACTACTCACAAATTCACATCATTATAATAGCATTAATCCACATACCACATTACACAACACATGTGAGTCATAGTCCCTCCACATGGACTATAACTCATCTTCTTTGAGTAATTAGATTTAATGTTTCAAAGAGGACCTCTAAACTTCCATTAGCAATGGAACTCACTTGCACACTCAATTGCAATCATTAATCCATCATAATAACAATAATAGCCAATGCAACATAAAACCAAATACATTCAAGTTCATACATTCGATCAATAATTACACCGATTGCATAATTCAATAAATCATCACAATCATATTTGATGGCATTTCAATTTCATATAAATTCAATTATTATGACATGTAATACAAACATTCAAAACATCAAGAATAAAATCCTTAGTTAAGTTATGCATGTAAACCACATAAGAAATGTGATAACCTAATAAATCATCCATTCACAACAACATCATCATAAACACAATCAAAGTTATTATATGCATGTAACATCATCAAGCCATAGTTGAATATAGATTCAATATCCAACACCATACAAATATAAAATGAATAAGATATTTAAGATAAAACAAGATCAAAAAGTCATGAAAGTCTAAATTCTTGAAGGATGGACCTCAAACATACCAAATATCCAAGATCTAGGCATATCAAGATATTAATCAATCTTTTGAAGAGCACAATTTTGACACTATAACATGGGCCTCGTTACACATTCCCTCGATTTGATTTGGCTAACTCATAACCATGGATCCCACTAAAGGAAGAAGAAGTTGAAATCGTTGCACCCAAGGTTGAGCCTTACAATGTCCCTTTGTGAAAAGGAGAAATAAGGGAGCAAGTTTTGGGAACAAAGAAAATTATGGTTTGAAAGACAACCAAATTGTAAAGGTTAAAAGGTAGTCGCAAGTAAGTAAAGAAAATGTGTTTGGCATAAATAACTTGTTCAAATTAATTTAAGACTGATTATGTGTGATTTCCTTATAATTCTATTTTTTGTTACTAAGTATATCTTATGATTAGTGACTTCCAATGGCATAATTTTTTATATTTCTTTAAAACTAAAAAAATGAATCATTAATGAGATCTATAATACAATTTAGATATCTAGATTCTACCACTATTGAGGATAATAATGTACTACTATTGAGGATAAGAATGTAAGTCAACCATTCATTCTACTAAATCATTTTTGGATAAAAAAGCTTATCAAGTTTATTATTTCAAATACATCTCTTGCATTAGATCATAGGGGAAAGGTTCACACAATGGTTAACCAAAAAAACCTAACTAAACTTTTGATTACATTGCAATTCTATTTATTTATTTTTATCAACAATGGGTTATAGTTGAATTTATATTACTAATAATATTTAAAAGAAACATAAAGTTTAAGCCAAGGAAGTTTTTGTCACAAAATACCAAATATATTAGAGTTCTGAGATAAAAATAAAACCAAACCAAATAGCACCATGTTTGAATCCCACACAGGGGGAAAAATTCTAAAATAGGGTTTCAAAACTAAGGACCCTCTAAGCCCCTCTACATTGATCATTCTAGGGTCTAACTTCAAAATTCCTCCTTAAAATACTACTTTTAAACTATAATAACAGAGGAAAACCAAAATAACTGTACAACTTATTTGAGCAAAACCAATGGAATCTATTCCAATCCATTGATCCGGCCAATCCATTCATACTTCTACACAAACAAATTAACTCACCAAAATGCTGTCATTCTAGGACAGTCATTATAGGTTCTTCATGACACCTTTCAACTTGTCCAATTATGGAAACTAGCTTGCCTGGGGCAGTTGTATCTAGTTGTGAGTTGTATCTTTATTGTTATGATTCAATTTGGAATGTATCTGTTTGATTTAGCGTATGCTGATTCTTGATATCAGTCCTTATGAAAAGGATTGCAGTATTGTTCCAACGGTCATTCCCACCAAGACCCGAGAGGAGTATGTGTGTGTGGGGTCACTGGTTTGTAACAGTCATAAGACCATGCTGGTTTGTAACAGTCATTCCAATAGAAGGAGATAGGCCCGTGTTGGTTTCTAACAGTCATAAGACTGTGAGCCCTGTATCTACAGCAAAGAGTAAGCAGGAGGATTTGAAGCAAAGGTTATTGTAGGTTGAACTCGGCCTTGCAATTATAAAAGACATTCAGACCTTGCCGAGTATTTCAAATAAACCATGAGTACCATGTTTACAGTGGCATTTCTATGCAGGACAAATACAAAGGTAAAACCGTGCCATTAAAATCTCAGTGATTGTTTTTTTTCAAAACTACATTCCAAAACCATTGATTATGCATTGGTTATATGGCGCTACATCCTAAACCCTAGTCGCAGCTTTCATAATTCTCGGTCATAGCATTTACAAACCATACTCAAACACCACTAAACATACACATTGATTCATACATCACATTGATTCAATACTAGAGATGAGTACAAGAATCGAAAATGACAATGCAGTATGCAATAATGTGAAATATAGCAGACACGGTCGTAGATTAACATACCTCAAACTCTGGAAGATAAGAAATGTGCTATTAACCTTGAGAGAATTGAGCGTTGTTCAGGAATAAGCTCCGCTAGTCAGCTCAGCTCCTTAGCCCAATGAAAATCCCAATTCACGCACTGACTCACTGCCGTAAAAATGAAAATGATTGAAATGTTCTTTTTAACTAATATGCCCCTGTTCGTCGAACTTTTGACGGGTATATATTCATCAAAAATTCGACGAACACGAGGATAGATTTTAAAAAAAAACAATTTTTTCCTTCTATAGCCCGACCAACCTAAACCATTTTCATTAATGGTCGAAAATAACGGTTGAAAAATGATGTCAAATGTACTAGTGTCCAAACCCCCATTATTCTAAACCCTATCCATATTTTACACCAAAACATTTTGGTGAACCCATTTATGACAACTCTTTCTTTTTGGTGTTATATTTGCATTTTATGTTGGATCTTACATGAATATAAAAGTATATTTATTTTATGCTCTTGAATTTATATTTCAAAAAAAAAATCACAAATTTTTTTTAAAAATACAAAAACATTTACATTTTTTATGCTTGTAGTGCTACTTTGTGTTCAACATGTATGATTTTTTATTTGAATACTTTGATGAGGCTTTTATTGCAAAAGAGGATAGATCACCTAATGAGGTACATGGAAGTGAGGATGAAAATTGTTCGAATAAGATCTCCATTGATCCTATTCCTATTTCATCCTCCTCTACAACCTCTTCAATTGACCTTTACCATAGGGTGTGTGCATGGTTACCTTCATGTTCCACTATTTTCAACATTGATACACCTAGAATGTTATATCCTAAACTTTTGTTGATGGTAAAAGTATGTTCTTGAATAATAGTTAAGGGTAAACCTAGAGATCTTTTGAATTTCTTTGATAACACAGATTCTGTTTCACATGCTTATCGCACACAGAATAACTCTTAGCCTACTATTTCAATTTCTTTACCTCCTTCCAAAACTATGCTTCCTCAAGTCCCTAGGTTGCCATCTTCCTTTAAGGAGTATGACTTAGTAGAACAATTATGTGCTACTCCTACTAAGATATTTTATGGGAATTGCTTCAAACTTCCCTGACATATCATGAGGCATTGTAAAAGGCTTTATCTACACTTCCTGCTTCACCTCCTAACCAAGAGAACATTAATTTCTTTTTGGAGTTCATGCATAATATGTCATCTGTACCTCCTATTATGTTTATCGATGATAATTTACCTTTTGTTGAAGTGCAGAATCAATATGATGCTCTTATGGTTGTCATTTCTATTAATCAGAGTATCATTTGTAGAACATAATTGATAATGGATCTGGGCTTAATGTTTGTAGCATGGATATGCTTAAGGCAATTAAGGTTGATCTTAAAACTATTCAACTTGATAATGTCCCTATTCGTAGATTTGATAATATTGAAAAGAGAACTTTGGGCATTATTACATTACTTGTTAAAGTTGGTTCTTTTATTCTCAATACACCTATCCATGTTATGCTTGGACCTCTCAATTATAATCTTCTTTTAGGTAGACCTTGGTTACATACTATGCATGCAATTCCTTCTTTTATTGGAGAATATAAATTTTCTGATTTGGAATTCATGAAACAATAAAGTGGGTTTGAAAAACAAGTTTTTACTCCTTCTCCGCTTTCTACAAAATTAAAAATTAACTTTGTTACTACCTCAATTTAATAAACAATTGAAACAATAAAACCTGATTGCTATGACATTGTGACATATTCCTTGAACTCAATCTGATATGGCCGATAGATATGGTTCTGTGTTCAAATTTAATCTTTCCTTGGTTAAATATGTAAGGATAAACCAAGGTATCCTATTGTATTTGTCCTCTAGTTCAAGTGGGAGGACATATTTTTTTTGTCATTTCCTTTTTTAAAGAAAATAGATATTCCTTCTTATGAGGAATCCTACACTTGTCTCACACACTAGTAAAATGTGGCATACACAGAAATGAGAGTTACAATGTAACTCCTCTCTCACATCTCTATTAAGAGATGGCTCTCCTTCTCTCATCTATGAGATTCTTCTTCTTCTTGATTATTTTGTATGAGCTTTGCTCTCACTCTCTCTCACTCTCATTCTTAGGCATTTGTTGCCACTTTCATTAATATCACAGGAGTTTTTTTATGCTTTTCCCCCTTCAAAATTTTGTCTCCTTTGTTGCTTAGTTTTGGTGAATGCTCCTAGTTTTTGCATTAATTCATGGTAAATCTTCTTATTCCTAAGCTCATTGATTAAATAAGTTCCTATTTCTCTCTATATTTTGTTATTATTTTAACATGGTATCAAAGTAAGTTGGTTTAATCGTGTATTGAGTGTATAGGTGAAGGAGCTACCATACCTTGGAGCACTCCAATATCGGAAACTCTTGAGAGAGTTTATTACTAGTATTTTTTTTTTGACTAATTTGTTTAAGAGGAAAAAATTAAAAAAAAATTTGACTTTGACTGGTTTACTGCCAAACCCAGTTTATCTATTTGGAAACATTATTGATCAAGATATTAATACATCAATAAATATATCACAATCTTGATTTAATATTATAATATTCTCAATATTATAATATTATATTTTAAAAGTATTTAAAATTTTATCTTAGCTTTTTTTATTTCGGTGTTGCTTGTATAGAATTTCCTTTCAATTTGCTATATTTAAAAGAACGTAAATTTAGTATCTAACTTAGCATGCTCAAACTTTTTTTTAATCATTGCTTTGTTCCTTTCTCTGCATGTGTTATTCTTTCTTCATAAAATTCATTGTTTCTAATTATTGCTTGCATGCAATTTTTTTTCTCTACAATATTCTATTGGTCTAGAATGGGTTGCTATCATATCTCTAGAGTTTGATTCTTCATTGCATGATATTTTGGATCAATTACATTTCTTTCTATTCATTGCATTGTAATTTTTTCTCTGAATTAACTCTGATCATTTGCATGCATTTTTTTTTCCTTTATTCTTATCTCTACATGCCTTGCATGTGTTGTGTTCTTCATCATTGCATTGTTCTTCTGGTTGTTTCTTCATATTCTGTGCATGTGTTTCATTGCATGTGATTGAGGGCCCTTTTTATGTTAGTTTATGTTTAAGGTTTATGTCAATCTTTCTTTGCGCAGCAGATTTGAACCCTAACCCTCGTTGGCTCGCTCCTTATACCCCTATTCCTCACAGTTTTTTTTCTCGCACTGCTCTTTCTCTTTGGTAATTTTTTTTTCCTGTCGTTGAAGAATATTGCAGAAGGCGATATTTGTGAGCATTGTTTTTTAGAGTTTTTTTTGTTGAATCTTATCTTAGCTCTGTTCTTGATTTGATTTGCACTGTTAGCCTTTTAGTGTAGCCATTTTTTAGCTCTATTAGTTTTGTTTCTTGCTTTGTGCACTTCTTGCATTCTTTCTTATCTCATTTTTTTGTCTTTGGCTTGGCTTCCATTTCCTTCATTGCAGCTTTCTTCTGTCTTTTCTTCTCGCTCTGCCCGCTTTCTTTTCTCATTGTTGTGTTTTATTACGTTCCCTTCTTTTATCTCATTTTTTTTCTCCTGTCGATTGTTATCCGCCAGGGTTCTTCAATCCTCAGCTGCTTGCCTTCCTCTACCTCTTCGTCGCTGCTCCGCTTTAAGAACATAGCAGCCGGCACCAACTACGATGCACAAGGGTTGTGCAATCTCCTCCGCCAGTCTTACTGCACAAGGTGCTTCTCTCCACAACAATTTCATGACAAGATTTCCACTTTTATAGTCGTTTTCCCCCGCGTAGATGATGTGCATCCAATTTATGGAGTTCTTCTAAGCAATTTTTTTTTTTTGATCTCTGCTATTTTTTTGTGTGTTTTTTATTAGTAAGTTTGCGTTTGGTTGTACTCGCATTATTCTTTGTTCTGTTGCATGCGTGAACAATTCGGTGGCTCAATCAAATTTTTTTGTTCTTTTTTGTTTGAGTTTCTCCACCACTAGCACTAAACCAAATCAGATATGCTTCATAAGTAGTTTAGTTCTGTTAGCACTTCATATTGAAATTTTTGGTTAGCTGTTCATAAGCAGTTTAGTTCCATTTTCTGTCGCATACTATAGCTACAAATTTATTTTTTTTGTTCTTTCACATATTTCCATTAACCATATTGGCACCTCTTATAAGTGTATTATAGAAGATGGGGCTCTGATCCGATATACAACTTTCCTGAACGATTGGTGTTAACAACTTCAGAAGAGAACACTCTATATTTGCTGGCGTTATAGCAAATCCTCTATGGATAACAGGATAGTATATTTCTTCTCCTTTCGAAACTGCATTTTTGGCTTTTGATTATTATACATTTTGTTCTAATTAATCAAATTGTATCAGCATTTTGATAGGCTTTTTTGTCACCTCTGTTAAATTTTACTGAGGAAGCTCCAAACCGGCCACCTTGCGGAAGTCATAATCCAGGGAAACTCCATTACTCTGCTCGCCAAATTCTCTCGCATTCTGCAGGCTATCGTTTTCTTTGATTGGCTCTTCTTTTTATAACGTCTCTTTTTTCTTTGCAGGCCATTAAAGATTGAAACATTTTTTGTAGGGCATAACGTTTTCATTATTAACATTTCCCTTATCAACATTTTCATTATTACATTTCCATTATTGCTGCATTAAAATAGTCTTTAGTTTCCATTTTTTGTCTTGCCCAGGTTATATACGTTTTCCTTTTAATATTTTTTTTAGTAGTTTAAAACATTTTTTTTTGGAGGAAACATTTTTTCTTCCTTTGGTAACCATTTACCTTATTAATGGTTTCTTCTACTAGCGTTGGTATAGCATGTCTGGTTTAATACAAATGTTGTAGGGTTCAGATTGCATTGATATAAATGTTTTAGCTTTTCTAACAGAAAGCTTTATAGAATCAAATATAAAATCATTGCAGTTGTGTGTAGAATTCAAAATAGATTCACTTTAATTCAATCTCTATATCATTTTATTTGTGCAGCCTTATTTGGCGCTGCCTTCATTGGTGTTGCCTTCATTGTGGAGCCTTCCATACCTTATTTTCCAGCCTTCCTTGGCATTGTGCGCAGTAATTTATCTGACCACTTCCCCTTGCATGTTACTATACTTAGTCACTGGTCTGATGGTTTTCTGTAATCATTAACATCTGATAGTTTTTGTTTTGGCTATTATTGCTCTCCCTCATCCATTCTCAGTTAAATAGCGTGTGCAAAGTTTGGTAACTTTCATTTCAAGTAAATCTGTAACGTTATTTAATTTTTTATCAGTTATAAAACTGTAACGTTCATTCTTTTTTGCAGCTCATTTCATATCATATTTGGTGTATTTGGAGTTTGTTTGCACTTGTTTTGTTTAAATTAATTTTGGGTCAACCATATACATATATTTTCCTTAGTCTCTGTCTTGATTCCTTGCTCTCTGTGTAACGTCTTTTCCATTTAAATTAAAAAAAAAATAGCAAAATTAAGCAAGTTTGTTATTTCAAATCTTATTTAAACATTTTTTTAAAGAAAGTTATGTGGGCTTTTCAATGTCTTTCATAGTTAATAAGATTTTTTTCCTAAAATAAGTTAAGTACTTTTCTTTTAGAAAAGACTTTTTTAATAACTTTTTATTAAAATCTATGTTAAGGCTTTTTTTCAAAAAGTCTTCCTTTTGCCATGTAAGGAAAGAGCTTTCCCTTTTTAGTTTTTTTAAGTTTTCTTGTTAACTTTTTTTCTCTCAAAATTTATCTATTTAATTAAGTTTTATTTATTTATTTATTTAACTTAAAGTTCTAAATCAAATACTAATAAAACCTTAATATATTTATATAGTTTTTTTGAAAACTTCAATTTAAATCTTTATTAAGGATATATATATATATACTTTATTAATTAACTTTTTTAAATTAAAGTTTGCATCATTATTATTTTTTCAAATTGTAAAAATTTAAATCTTTAATCTCTTTCTGTCCAATTTCAATTGTAATTTTGTTTCATTATGTCTATGTCAATGTCAAAATTTAAACTCACTAGTTTCAATTATACTACTTGGAGGCCACACATGTCTGATTTTCTTAAATCTCAACACCTTTTGGATATTGTGTCTTCACCAAATTTGAAACCGACATCCACCACTCTTCAGGCTGACCAGGATTCCTAGCAGTTGAAAGATGAGGAAGCATTTGGTCTAATTGGATTCTCTTTAAATCTAGATTTATATCATCTTATCTCAGATTGTACTGCGGCTCATCAGGCATGACATGTCTTGGAGAACACATTTCAAACTTATGAGAAACATGTTCCCCTTATTAATCAAGCAAATCAAAACTCTACTCTACACTATGACATTATAGATAACATGTTACAGGTTGATGATGTTTCTTATACTTATTCTGCTTTAGAACAAGAAGATGCAATTATTGATACTCCTAATGATTTTGTTCCTTCTAGTAGTAGCAATGATGATGATGATGATGATGGTAATAATCTATTTACTCCTTGCTCTCATGTTGATGATATGTTTGACCAAGAAGAGGAAATTATATTTACCTTTCTTAATGATACTTTGCAAGATATGTTTATTACTCAAGATGAAATTCATGATGATAGTACTAATCTTATGATTGTTGTGGAGGTTAATGATAATGATGCTTCATATTATGATAAATACACTACAAATTTGGTTTATGCAACTGAAGATTGCACCTATGATTCTATGACCCATGTTTCACAATATGATTTTTTTCAAAGTGTTACTGATTTAGCACTAGGTGATCCCAATGATGGGCACTCTACTAGTGGTTTTTGCCTTATTGCAGGCTCAAGTGTTGATTATGCTCCACCTATACTTTCTACTGGAAATAAATATACAGAATGCATCAATACATCTCAAGAATTTCAATGGTCTCTTAAAGATTTGGGCTCCCCTCAACATGCTATTCACTTTGCCAAAAGTTCTATGTACCATTCAAGCTCCAAAGCACAAGTTGAAGACATGCAAGATGATCAAGCCAAAGACATCCTAGTGTAGACTCTTTCAAAAGAAACATCTCAAATTTATTGTAAACATTTGGGTTTGATACCTATTGATGTAATTACCCCAAGTAAAGATTAAAGGGGGGTGTTAGAATTTAATCTTTCCTTAGTTAAATATGTAAGGATAAACCAAGGTATCCTATTGTATTCGTCCTCTAGTTCAAGTGGGAGGACATGTCTTTTTTGTAATTTCTTTTTTTAAGGAAAATAGGTATTCTTCCTTATGAGGAATCCTACATTTGTCTCACACACTAGTGAAATGTGGCATACACAAAAATGGGAGTTACAATGTAACTCCTCTCTCACATCTTTATTAAGAGATGGCTCTCCTTCTCTCATCCATGAGATTCTTCTTCTTGTTGATTATTTTGTATGAGCTTTGCTCTCACTCTCTCTCACTCTCATTCTTAGGCATTTGTTGCTACTTTCATTAATATCACAGGGGTTTTTTTATGTTTTTCTCCCTTCAAAATCTTGTCTCTTTTGTTGCTTGGTTTTGGTGAATGCTCCTAGTTTTTGCATTAATTCATGGTAAATCTTCTTATTCCTAAGCTCGTTGATTAAACAAGTTCCTATATCTCTTTATATTTTATTATTATTTTAACATTTTGGTTATCATCTTCTCAAGAAATCAAGATTTAATGGGAAAGGATGCAGTAAATATGAACAAGGTATACAAGTACCTTTAGACAATGAAATTTATGATTATACATATGGATTGGGGTTCAATCCTTACAAACAACCATTGACTTTTCCTCTCAATGTTAATCATATCTGTGGTGGACATTTGAAGTTGGTTAACCCACTTCTCCTTGACATGAATCAAAAACCTATCTTGGACATTTTTTTCTGAAGATGAAGCCTTAGCAGATTTTTTAGGAGCTTATGAGGATCTACCTATGTTTCATCATAAAAGACAGAAGCCCTATTGTCTAAATACATAAGATTATTTTGGAGAACATGATGAAAAAAATATTTATCCTTTACCAATGGATTCTCTGATACAAAGTAATTTTCTAATAACTAAGACTATTGAGGTTCAAATGGATGAAAATGACTCTGAGAAGATGATAAAAATTGGGAAATATTTGAATCAAGATGAATGTGATCAATTGGTTTCCCTTTTACTTGAATTTAAGGATATTTTTTCTTGGACATATTCAAATATGTCGGGTATAGATTCTAAGATTGTTACTCACATTATTATTCTCAAACCAAATGTTAAACCCGTGAAGCAAAAAATTCGAAAGATGAATCCTTGAATTGCCTTATTAGTTAAGGTTGAAATTGAAAAATTATTGGATGCTGGATTCATCTTCTCTATTATTTACTCAAATTGGATTTCAAATATTGTGCCTTTTTCAAAAAGAGAAAATAAGATAAGAATGTGTACTAACTTTAGAGATTTAAATAAAACATCCTTAAAAGATGATTTCTCATTACCTAATATTGATATGATTGTGGATTCAACAGCAGGTAATGCTTTATTATCTTTTATGGATGGCTTTTCAGGCTATAATCAAATTTTTATTCCTCCTAAAGATCAATTTAAGACTGCATTTATAACACCTTGGGGAACATTTTGTTGGGTCATGATGCTTTTTGGATTAAAAAATATAGGAGCAACTTATCAGCGAGCCATGACTATTTTTTCATGATTACATTCATAAGATTCTTGAGGATTATGTGGATGATATTTTGGCAAAATCTACACAAAGAGGAGGTCATGTTAGTATCTTACGACATATATTTGAAAGGATTAGAAGTTAAAATATGAGATTGAATCTTAAGAAATGCGCCTTTGGAGTTGATTCCGGTAGATTATTGGAGGTTATAATATCTAAGAGAGGTGTAGAGGTAGATACTCAAAAGATTGAATCTATTGTTAATATGCCTCCTCCTAAGAACATTTCTCAGTTATGAAGTTTACAAAGAAACATTCAAGCTATTCATCGCTTTATTTTCAAATTAGTTGATAGAACTGTTCATTTTACTTCCTTTCTTAGAAAGGATACCACTTTCTCTTGGAATGAAGAATGTAAACAATCCTTTGAGCAATTTAAGGAGTATCTCACCAATCCTCCTATTTTTAACCTTCTCAATTTGATAAACCCTTTTATCTATATACTTTAGCCACTTTGAATGTGGTGAGTGCATCGTTGGCTTAGCATGATAGTGAAGGTAAGGAAAGACCTATGTACTACATTTGTCAGACTTTACTTGATTACAAAACAAGATATAAATATTTTGAAAGACAATGATTAGCTTTAGTTTATGCTTGCCAAAAACTCAGGCATTATCTATTAAATGTTGAAGTCAATGTGATTGTTAAATTTGATCCTTTGAAAGATCTTTTCTCAAAAAATGATCTCTCTACCCATCTTGCAAAGTGGGTGATGCTACTTACAAAATTTGATCTTAATTTCATTTCTCAAAAGTCAATTAAAGGACAAGATTTAACTGATTATTTGGCTAAAGCTCCTTGTCCTCATTCTAATACATTCTTTACTTCAATAGAATTCCTTGATGAAAACATTCTAGCTATTAAATAGGATGATTTTTGGGAGTTATATTTTGACAGATATAGATGTAAGACAGGTTCTGGTGTTGGCATTATCTTGATCCCTCTTACAAAAAATCTGATCCCTCTATCATATAAATTGACTTTTCCTTGTACTAACAATATTGCAGAGTATGAAGCTATTATAGCTAGCTTACGAGCAGCTTCATCCGTTAACATTAAAAACTTGGAAATTTATGGAGATTCACAATTGATTATGGAACAGATTAAAGGAGGTTATCAGACTAAGAATGATAAAATGACACAATATAAATATTTGACTCTTGATGTTCTTTCAAAATTCTCTTCTTATACGATTCAAACTTTACCTAGGAAAGATAATCGACATGCAGTCACCATGGCAAGCGCAGCTTATTTGGTTTGTCTTGAGAATAATGTTGAAAACTTTAAATTTACTATACATACTCATAAAAACCTTGCAATTTCCAATAAGGTTACCTCTGATTCTTTCAATTTGCATTTGGATGAATGGTATTCTCATATCTTTCATTTTTTTAAAGATGGTACTTTTCCTAAATCAGCAACAAGGAACATGCGTAATCATATTAGGAAGCTTGTAGCATGTTATATCATTTTAGGAGATACGCTTTACAAATTCTCTTATGATAGTTTTCTATTCAGATATCTTGGTAGAACCAAAATTCTAGTAGCTTTGGCAGAATCTCATTCTGGTTCTTGTGGGGGACATTTTGGTGGAAAATCTTTAGTCAATAAACTTCTTAGAATGGGATATTATTGGAAAACAATGGAACAAGATTCTTTCATGTTTGTTAAGAAATGTCATCAATGTCAGAAGCATAGTAATTTGAATCATGCTCGTACTCGTGAGATTTGTAATCAAGTTGCTTCATGGCCTTTAAGTATTTGGGGCTTTTATCTTATTAGAAAAATATCACCAACTTCTTCTCAAGGACATACATACATCCTAACAGTTACAGATTACTTTACGAAGTGGGTAGAAGTTGTCCCTCTCCATTCAAATACCGCGGATGTTATTTGTGATTTCATTCTTAACAATATTATAACATGATTTGGTATTCCTTTGACGATAGTTTCGGATAATGGTACCTCTTTTAAGAGTAAAGAAGTCACAAAATTCTTGGAGAAATATCAAATTCAACATAGATTTTTGACTCCTTATTATCCTCAATCTAATGGTCAAGCTGAAGCATCAAATAAAGTTATTGAACAAATTCTAAGGAAAAAAGTTAATAAGCATGTGAAAGATTGGCATACCCAACTTACCTATTCTTTATGGGCTTATAGGACTAGTGTTCCTACTTCCACAGGTACTTATCCTTATAATCTTGTCTACGAGACTGATGCTATTATGCCTTTGGAATTGGAAATACCATCTTTACGTGTTTCATTTCATGGGATAATTGACAAAGATACATTTTGAGAACAATGATTACAAGAATTAGAAATGTTGGATGAACAATGAATAAATCCTTTGGAACATATAAAGGCTTATCATAAATCACTTCAAAAGCAGTATAATCATAAGGTAATTGAATGATCATTTTCAATGGGTGATTTAGTATTATATGAGAATCAAAGAAATGTGAATGCTTTACTTGGTGAAAAAGGAAAGTTCAGCCCTAATTGGCTTGGACCTTTTGTTGTAATTGAGGACTTTGGTTCAGGTGCTTAAAAAATTGCTGATATGGATGGTGTGCCTTTTAAGGAACCTATCAATATTATGCATCTCAAACATTATTATCCCTAGTACATCTTTATTTCCTTGTGTATTTATGTATTCCTTATAAAATAGCTATGTTTGTTTTATAGGTTTTGTGATTTTAGAAAATTACATTTGAATACATTTATACACATTCTTTCTTTCTATTAAGTTTTATGTTATTGGTGAAAATATAGTAATCAATCACATAACTAACTAGCGAAGAGATTTTTTCATTTATAAATTCTTTTGAGTTTGATACATATGTGGCATAATGCCCTATCTATCACTCTCTCTATCCCTATGCTCTGGTGGTCGATGGATCCCAGATCTCTCTAATCTATGATGAGAAGATGAAGGTCTTTATATGGTACTCTATGAGTGGCTCCTCGATATGATAAGCTCATATACGTGCTCCTATGATCTCTATAGGTCAGCCATCAACATCTCCTCTCTTTCTCTATATAACCTCGGCTCTCACTGGACATAAGAAAAGATATTGACATGCCTGTCGGGATCTCTGTGACCAATGGGGAACTCTCACTTGATGGATGGTAGTTGGTAGGATAGGCATGTATCCTTCAGGACCTTGGATACAAAGCTCCTCCACTCTACTATGCTAGATGTAGATATAAAATATATTTATCTTTTAGTCTTTTTTCTTCCAAAATTAAGTTAAATATTTAAATCAAATACATGTTTTATACCTGGATCTCTGTCTTGGGTATCACTGAAGGGTCTGTATGGTGGGGGCATGGAGTAACTACTCTCTCCATGCTCACTATGTCTAGGTATCAGAGGTGGTGTCTCTGTATGGGTGCATGGAGGTCATTGTAATCTCAGTGGTGATGCATGAACACCATGCACATATGCACTGGTACTATCAATTGGGGGCATCTTGTTTTCTCTTTCCTCTATTCTCTCCTCCTCCATGGGATCTCCCATGGTGACGGGATCTTCCTCATCTCTGTGATCCTCCTCCTCCTCTAGTATGCTACTATCTCAGCATGTCCTCTCTAAAAAGCTTGGATCACCTGTGGGATAGTCATCGGAGAAGATGGGGTGGGTTCCCTTTAGACTCTAGTATCTGATGTAGTCCTTGCTAATGCCTGAATAGGCCACATTAGGGGATACCTATGTATCCTCTCTCTCATATTTATTGTTGTCTATAATTTCTACTATTGATGGCCGATGTATAGCATTGGGTATCTGATAGTATCATGTCAGATGTGTGTATCGAGGTACTAATCTAGGGACCCCCAATATAAGACCAAATTGTCTCATCACTCTTTCATAGTAGTATGACATTACTATGTGACTAGGATGACCATCTAGAAGCTTGTGTTTTTGTGAGTATCTCATCTGATGTCATGTATCTGGCCACTCTATCATGTGACAGTATGGTCTCCATATCAAATCTATGCCTGGTACACAGTCTAGAGGTACCCTCCAATAGAGGATATCTCTATACTACTAGACATCTCTCAGTGGATAAGGAAAGGCTCTTGATGTGCCTGCATCTACCATCATAGGAACACCCTATGGTCATGTACATATGAAATGCTCAAACAACCAAATCTATAATAGTGTGCATACCATGAGACTCTCTTGTTGATATCTCACTAACTGACATAACTCATGGTATAGATGGGCTAGCATGTTGCGGCCCCATGCGAAGATGGTCCTATCACTCTCCACCCTATGTACGAGATGGGTAAAAGATGTTGAAAAGATTGTACCCTTTGTATTGGGTGCTACAACCAAAGAAAGTATACACAGCATAACCCTCCGTACCAAGGGTGTCAGACCTGCCAGTATGGATGATAGGGTGATATGGTATGCTCAAGTTTGAATTTGTGGAACCCATCCTAGGAAATACTCTACATATACATGAATGTCCTCAAGACCCCACTGTACTCTCAGTCTGATGGGCTCACCTCGAACTGGAATTTGTAGGATCCTGTACACATCCTCTAGTGTCACTGTGATCTCTCCTAAGGGAAGATGAAAGGAACATGTGTCCTCATCCCACCTCTCTATAAGAGCTAGTATCATGGCTTGATGGAATCTCATTTATGGTAGGATTGTTACCTAGTATAGTCATATGTCTCTCAACAACTGTATGTCATCCCCATTTATCTCAAACATTTTCTCTTTGATGATTAGTAGTGGCCCTCCAAAGGGGTTCTCTTAGAGATGAACCAGGTCCTGTAATCATAAACAGACATCATATCAGAACTATAGAACCAAAAAACTATATATCCAACTTGACTAGGTCAAGTTTGACCTCTGTTAGGTCGAGGTCAACCTTCCTAGGTCAAGGTTGACCTTCCTAGGTCGAGGTCGACCTCACTCCAGAAAAGGTTTAGACCTTCCCAGTTTATGTAGACCTTAAAGGGTCAAGGTCAACATAACTAGGTCAGGGTCGACCTTTAAGTCAAGGTCGAACTTGCCTATAAAAATAGGAATGTGAGATTACAGATATCAACAACAACAAACTTACCTCAGAAAGCTGTTGTCTTGTGGCTAGGCATTATCTCAGGAGCTTCATTTGTGTCTCTTGAAGTTCCTCTCTTCTTGGCATCCTGCTTTCTCTCCTAAGCTCTATAAATGGTAATAATGAGTAGGTATGTGCTCTCTTCCCTTATTTATAAATCAAAATTAGGGTTTTAAAATTAGGTTTTTTTTAAAGGTTTTTGTTAGGGTTTATTTATGTTAAATTCAAATTTCCCTTCATATGCTTTTAGATAGACATTCACTCTTTTTATCATAACTTGAGTTCTGTAGCTCCTTTTTCAATGTTGTCTATGGCATGGGAATCATGATTTATATACCTAACTCCTTGAATTAGTTTAGGAAGGGTACAAATCCTTCTAACTAGTTTAGGAAAAGGCCTTTTTCAACAAATTGCATATCAAATGTATAGGGCTATCCTTATCACCCTGTTTCACCCTTCAGAAGTAGAAAGCCAAAACATGGGGCATAAGGGGCTCTATGCACTTCTCAATTTCATTGTAGTAAGTATTAGGTGATTTATGGATTTTTATTAACCTTGTGTGATGTAGGTTGTGGGTGCTAACATTTTTTTGTAGGATCTCTACATTGAGGACTTGGTTATATCCTTTTTATTTATTATGATATTTTCTTACTTTAGTTTGCATATTCACATAGTGTCATATCTAAGCTAAAGTGGGGACTAAATGTATCATCTTAAAATGGAAAAACTTCTATCTTGGTAGGTTTAGCACCCTCATTTAGTGCATTTTCATGATAGATTTTCATTTAGGATACATCTACACTTGATTCTTCATTTCTCAGTGAAATTAGGGTTAGGATCCTGAGGATTCTCCTTGATTTCCTTCTTCATCGCTCTATTTTCTAGGTAGGAGCTATGTACTGGTCCTCCTATCCTTCATCACATTTCTTCTAGGCCTATGTGCCCTTTTCCAACATTCTATTATGTTTTCCAATCATTCTAAGTCTCTGGCCAACGCAAAAACTTCACTAAAACTCTAAGTTGACTAGCCTGAAACCTCAGGCCAGGGTTGAGGTCAACATTGACCTTTGTCAAGTTTTGGTTTTTGCTTTTAAATTTAGATCATAGTAGGGCCCTACATTAAAAGTGAGCCTCCAAATCTGAATGCGGAAGGGTTTTTATTCAAAAATCATTTAACACATTTCCTCCTTAGTTGGCTATTGTGATTGGACCATAATTAAAGGTGAAATTTGAATTAGGGGCTGTAACACCCAGTCTAAGACTAGATGATGAAACCATAAGACTAACAAAGAACAGTTACAACCACAAAGAGAAATATTTTTTTTATTAACATTCACAATACTGAACATTAAGGTTAACAACCTGATTGTTAAAGTAATACATTCATAAAATTCAGATTACAATAGAGTAGTCTTAGTACTCTTTAAATGAAATGTTACAACGTCATATACAAAATTTTCTGCTAAATACATTTCAGCAAACTACAAATTGTCCTAATGATTAACAACATAGCCACAATCTGCTTTCCATAGATTTTAACTGCTGCCAACCACTGGCCCATATTCATGATTTTAGCCATCTAAGCCCCTGAAAATAACAAACAAGAACACAAACACCAACAAAGAATACAATAGGGCTTAGATACATAACAAGAATAAGAATAACCTCCGCATATTTGCATGACAGTATTATATAATAACCAAGATATCCAAATAACCATTAATAATGCTATAGAGATGAAATCATACATCTAAACACTATGCCTTTTACAGATAATTAACAAGAAATAAATTCCTTTTTAATAACGTAAAATAAACTCGCACAGAATATGACAAGGTAATGATCCAGTAGTCCATGGGTGTCAACATAAGAATTCTACATCACGTAGAAAATCTTTATGTCAGGTGAAACCATAGAATTTTAGTCTTTATTAATTGAAAACCCAGCCCATGAATTTTAAAAGTTACCACTTGATTAAAAAACTGTCATAAACTTTCCCATAAGGATCTAGACTAGTGTCGAAGGGCATTCGACAAAATAATTCTATCACCACAAGTTACTCGCTTTATGACAGCCACCCAACCTAAAGGATCACACTTGCATAATCTACAAACACATGTTCTAACTACTGATAACAAAAATAACCATAAAAATCAATTCTCATCCAACTATTGTTTCCTTAACAACAATAATTGATTAAAACCACATCAGAATACCATAAAACAACATTTCACAGTCATCTCATAATTGATTGAATTTGAAACCATCTTATCAAATCCTTTACAGAATATTATTACCACCACAATTCTGAAATAATAACATAATCAATGCTATCCACAGCGATAAACTAAATAAAGTAAATAAGAATTCAAAGTAATAATCAGAGCACTTCCACGAATTGAAAAATACAATTAATACAACCAAAAGAAATAACTGTCTATTCTCACAATCGTATGTGTAATAAAATTCACTTTATATTTTGCCCCGTTACAAATAAGTACATACTTTTATATTCGTGGTGACGTGCACATCTGTATGTACCACGGCTTGTACATACACATCTGCATTCCGCCACGCATATAATCATATAGACTTACACGTAACGTTACAGATTACTAATTAACCATTTTACTAATCAATCACATAAACGCTCAGAACATAAATAATAATATATTTACTAATAACAGATTTATGATACACAAAAAAGAAAATTACATAAATACAGAGATGAATATCTGACATCACATATTCTATCAACCATTATCATTCTCACAAAACCAAATTTAATACTTAATTACTGTCAATATAATAATCTTAATGCTAAATCTGTTTGGTTACGACTGACAACTTACTCTATATAAAATACAATATTATTTTTTCAAATTTCAAGAAAAGAAACCTCATAATGAATTCAGACCACTGTAGATAAGAATACTTATACATTACTCATCTAGATAATAGCATAACAAAAACTACCAAGTAACAGATATACTTATAATGAACTGATTCATTAACACAAAAGATTCGAAATCATCATCCATTACTAAAAGCAATCACTAACGTAATACACATTCAGACAAACTAAACAACAGCCAACCCATGTTAACCATAAAGCGACAGTATTGATGTTTACATCCCATATCCCAAACATCATTTATGTCTAAACACAATAACTAATCCCTTACGACGAACAAAGAAAACTATAATGCATATTCACGGAACAATTTAACTCAATCATTAGCCATTTCTTTGAAATTGATCTGAACACTTAAAAAACACACTCGAATGCTAAAAAAGAGACATCAAATGAAACAGCATTCTATGCATTTGTTGTTCCTAACACAAATCGACCATAGAACAACAATGATGAGAAACATTCTTAAATAGAACAAAGAAGACATGATTACGTCACCTCATAATTTCTGCCAACTAACATAATATACCAATGGCAAATGAACTACAGAAAAACATCTACCCTAACAGAGGACTCTCTGTTTTACATCGAACTCCCTCAAACATTACCACAAACTCATAAGATAGAAAGAAAAGAATATAAGGTAAACCTTTAATGACCATACCCTTATTCTACGACAGACCGCAATGAGATATTAACCCCCAAATAAAAGCAAATCGACTATCAAACAGCTTAACAAACACTAAACGTAATGTAAGAACATGCACCTTATACAAGATGTAAACTACCATTACTCAGAGGTCGATAGAGTTGAAGGAATTCAGAAAACTAAAAAGAACGTTCTCAGTTCGAAAACAACATTTTCAAATTCTCCAGACGGTCTTTTCACAATAAAATGAATGTATCTGTTCTCGATACCAAAAGACATCTATAGAAATTCAACCCAGCAGAAAAAGACCATCAACAAACTACGAGGGTCGAATGCAATATTAAACAAAAACGCCCAATAATAATAAGAAACGTCTGAACCAATTTTGCATGGATATAAACCGAAACAATCATCTCATCAACACTTCATGAATACAGATTCACGTTTACACATACATGCAACAGAATAAAATAGAGAAATAAGGTTAAGAAAAGCCCCCTACCTCTTAAAATGAAAATGATGCAGAAGAACTCGACACCAACTCAACGCCTCTGCTTCACACCCAAATACCACTCTCCAACACACCAAGAAACTTTTCCAACCAAAAACCGAAAACATAGAACAATACCAGAGGAGAACTTCAAAGAAGATGCATGCCGTGAAACCATCTTCCCATACATTCCTCATTATAATAAATGGTGGGAAACTGAGAGTATTACTCATAACTGAATCCCAAATGCTCGCAGAGAACATAGGAAAAATTGATAATAGCTTGAGTGATAAAACCCTCCACAGAGCTAATGATGGCAACAGAGGAGAACAAATGCAGACAAAAACCCCAAACAATAAATTCATGCTCATCAAAATCAGAAACTTAACTGCGACACAAGCCAAATGTCCAGTCAAGTACCGCGCACAATTCTCCAAAACTGCCAACACTTACTCCCACTAACTTTGACATAACAACCTCTATGTCGTGGCAGTATAACATTGCCAATGAACTTAAAGTTATTAACACCAAAATTTCCATACGACAAGTCCAAATTCATAATGAAAAAATATCATCCCTTAATGCGATAAGCAAGATATTCAATCACCTTAGTCATAGACGCCAATCACTTATTAACCATAAAACCATAAATACTTACCATCAAATTAACATGTATTTACCACTAAATTAACATTAGCATAGGCATTCTAATTTCCATTTAACATTGCTAACAAAACAAATAAGGCTTAGCTAACAATGAAATAATACATCCTTCACAAGATAATATACATAAGTATATTGATATATATATATATATATATATATATATATATATATATATATATATATATATATATATATATATATACATACTAAAATTTACTAATCAGAGTAATTAAAGAATAACAAAACCATCATCTAATCGCATAACCATAAAATAAAAAATGTTGCAATGAGAACATTATAACTTGATCAGTAAATACATCCATTAATAAAATATACCAAATACAATTAATTAACTACAAGACATTACATTTTCATTTCTATAACAATCAGAATAGACAGGATAGTTCCTTTATTTATTATTCGTCAACCAGAGAAGGTCGTAATTTCAAAGATCAAACTGACTAAATTAACACATCCAACAGTTCCCAATTCTGAATATTTCCAGAAATAGGTTAAACAGAAATACCAATATAACAGTTTAGACTACCAAAACATCTGAACCCAAAATAACAGTAGTACATACTAAAGCTAAAAAAGAAGTATCGGAAATATCTTAAGTACACATATTACCAAATTCACGAACAAAACTAACAGACTGAAACCATAACAAACATGCAATGAAAAGATGAAGTCTGCAACCATTAGGGGCATGACACCCTCCCCCACCAGTCTAGGCTTACTCCTAGAAGCCTGAAAACAAATGAGGATGAGATATCTTCATAGCTCCTGCATCTTCCCACGTTGCTGACGACTCAGCATCCAGATCCCATAACACTTTTACCTGCTCTATTCTGTGTCCTCTGAGGTTTAGCTCTCTTTGCTGGATTATCTGCACTGGTTCCAGCATCAACTGACCATTTACCACCTGTAAATTGTTCCAATTCAGAACATGAGCAATGTCAGGAATATATTTTCTCAACACCGAAATGTGGAAAACATCATGAATCCGAGAAAGGCTGGGAGGTAAAGCAAGTCTGTAAGCAACTGGACCCACACGTTCAAGAATCTCGAATGGCCCCACAAACCTAGGAGACAATTTGGAACCTTTACCATACCTAATAGGACTCTTCCGAGGCCTAACTCAAAGAAAAACCTTGTCCCCAACCTCGAACTGATGTTCAGTCCTATGCAGATCTGCATACTTCTTCTGCCTGTCCTGAGCGGTAGCAAGATGCTCTCTAATACGTTTAACCTGTTGTTCCATGTCCTGAAGCATCTCCGGTCCTAGAAGAATTCTATCTTCTAGATTATCCCAGCTCAAAGGAGTCCTACAGGGTCTACCATACAAGGCTTGAAAAGATGCCATACCTATCGAACTGTGATACCCGTTGTTGTAAGCGAATTCAACCAGGTGCAAAAACTCTTCCCACTTACTTTGTCTATCCATCACATACATCCTAAGCATGTCCTCCAAAATCTGATTGACACGCTCCGTCTGTCCATCCGTTTCAGGATGATATGCTGAACTAAAGTTCAGCTGAGTTCCCAACTCACGCTGAAGAGACCTCCACAAAATAGAAGTAAAAAGTGGATCTCTATCAGAAATGATTTTCTTGGGTAACCCATGCAACTTGACAATCTTCTCCATATAGATCCGTGCTACAGATGATGCATTATAGGTGGATCTTACAGGAATAAAGTGGGCAACCTTGGTTAACCGATCTACAACAACCATAATGGCATCATGGCGCCTAGCTGAAAGTGGTAAACCTACTACAAAATCAATGGATATGGTATCCCATTTCCATTCAGGTACACTATGAGACTGTAGTAGACCAGCTGGATGTTGATGTTCATCTTTCACCCTCTGACATTCCAGACACCTAGCTACAAAATCAGCAATATCCCTCTTCATTCCTGGCCAATAATAATGCTGCTTAAGATCAGCATGCATTTTCTTAACACCAGGATGTGCGGAATAGGGTTCTTTATGCGCTTCAATCATAACCAGGTTCCAAAGTTCTCTGACTTCAGGCACATAGACACTACCTTGATAATACAGCAATCCATCAAGGCCAAGAGAATATCCTACAAATCTGCCTCCCAACTCACTGCCACTATCCAAAACTGCCTTAACATCCAAAAACCAAGGATCTGCAATCAAACTCTGAAGTATTTTTTCTTTTAAGTCAACCGAGAGAGTCAAGGAAGCAAGTTCGTGACGTCTTCTGCTAAGAGCATCCACCACTTTGTTCTCTTTCCCTTGAACATACTTCATTTCGAAGTCATATTCACATAAAAACTCCATCCATCTGCGCTGTCGTGCATTAAGATTGGGTTGTGTGAATAAATACTGTAGACTTCTATGATCGATATGCAACTCAAAATGCTGACCTAAGAGAAAATGCCGCCACTTAGTCAGAGCGTGCATTACTGCAGCAAGTTCCAAGTCATGAGTGGGATAGTTAACCTCATGATCCTTCAATTTCCTAGATTCATAGGCTATGACTCTACCGTCTTGCATCAGAACAGCTCCTAAACCCTCCAAAGAAGCATCGGTACAAACCACAAACTCCTTAGAAGGATCAGGTACTGCTAATATAGGTGCACTGGTCAACTGTTCCTTCAGATGCTGAAATGCCGCTTCACACTGATCCGACCATATAAACTTCTTACCCTTCCTCTGAAGAGAAGTAATAGGGTGTGCTATCTTGGAAAAATTAGCCACAAATCTTCTATAGTAGCTAGCCAAACCCATGAAACTTCTTACCTCAGAAACATTGGAAGGAGTAGGCCATTCAACAATTGCCCTGATCTTAGCAGGATCCACAGCAATACCATCCCCTACAATAATGTGTCCCAAATAACTGATCTCATGCTTGAAAAATTCACATTTTTCAGGATTGGCATACAGCTTATTCTTGCGGAGACATTCTAAGACTTCCTTCAAATGTTGCTCATGTTCCGCCATGGAGTTGGAATACACCAATATATCATCAAGGAACACTACCACAAATTTATCCAAGAAAGCTCTAAAGACCCCCTGCATAAGGCTCATAAATACCGACGGTGCATTAGTTAAACCAAAAGGCACTACCGTGAATTCATAATGCCCATACCTAGTGCGAAAAGCTATTTTAAGAATATCAGCTTCTTGAATCCGCAGTTGATGGTACCCAGATTTGAGATCAATCTTGGAAAATACCTTGGCACCTTTCACTTGATCGAACAAATCATCAATGCGAGGCAAAGGATATCTGTTCTTGATGGTGACTTTATTCAACTGTCTATAGTCAATGCAAAGTCTCAAGGACCCATCCTTCTTCTTGACGAAAATCACAGGTGCTCCCCAAGGAGAGACACTAGGTCTGATAAGACCTTTATCAAGAAGTTCCTCTAATTGCACCTTAAGTTCCACCAGTTCTTGAGCAGTCATGCGATAAGGAGTCTTAGATACAGGTTCAGTCCCCGGCAAAAGATCAATTCTAAAATCAACCTCTCTAACAGGTGGCAACCCCGGAATTTCTGAAACAAAGACATCTGAAAACTCTTTCAGCACTGGATGATCTATGCTGGAGTTTAAGGCAACTGGATCATCAAAATCATTGATGGAGATAGCAAACAATTGACATCCCTTACGCAAACATCTCTGAAGTTGCTTAGCGGTAATAGTTCGGACTGAAATTGGCCTTTTAATACCTGCTATAAATTTGGTCATACCCCTATCATCGACACAATTTATGATCTTCTCTTTACAATCAATGATAGCTTGGTGCTGAGCTAACCAATCCATACCCAAAATGATATCGTAAGAACCTAGAGGAATCACCCTAAGGCTAACTATTGTTGCAAAAGCCTTGAATTGAACCTTGCAACCAATGGCTATCAGTCCAAATTCTAGCTTAGACCCTGATGCTAACTCGACTTGCCATGCCAATTCAGCTTTACTCACAGGAATTTTACATTGCTTAATCAAATTGGATGAAATAAAAGAATCTGTAGCTCCAGAGTCAAATAAGATAGAAACCTTCTTACCTTGGTAGTTACCTCTAGCCTCAATCACGGTGTTCTGATGATCTGCCTGTTTCTGATCCACGGTGGCAAAGATGCGGTGGTTCCTTCCAGAATCTCCAACAGTAGTCTCAGAACCTGCACCCTTGGACCTACCCTGGTTATTGCCTCGAAAAGGACAATTCCACTGCAGGTGACCCAACTGACCACAGTGCCAACATTCTGCTCCTCTTTTGATACTCTTGTCCTGCATTGAGTTCGCTGGAGGTGAGGTAAAACTCTGTTGCACACTCTGGGCTGGTTTCAAGGACTTTGGTTGTTCTGGTACCTTGAAGCTTTTGTTTGATTTTGAAAGCTTATCAAACTTTCTCTTCTGAAAGTTACCAGTAGTTCCGCTGGTTGCTGCCCTGAAATTCCCTTGAAAGGGTCTCGGACTCTTCCCACTATTCTGAACAAGTGGATTCCCCGAACTCTTAACTGAAAATCCTGACTTCAATTCTGCAAGCTTGGCTTGATCAGCCGCCTCTTTCACTATCTTGGGTTTAAAAGTTCTCACTTCTTCCCCAATCCTAGGGTTCAAACCCCTAATGAAATGCTGAACCAAGGGCTTGTCATTTTCCACCCATCCCAAGTATTTCTTCAATTGGAAGAACCTTCTTTCATACATCTCCACAGTAGAACTGCCTTGGGAAATGTTGAAGAATTCCTCGGACCTGGATTGTTGCCAATAGTCAGACATAAACCTCTCCTGGAATCTTTCCAAGAACAACTCCCACGTAACCTGAGAGATAGGAATCCCAAGTTGCTCCAACTCCATATTCCACCATATGGAAGCAAACGACCTAAGCTACATAGCGGTCCAACGTACCTTGACATTGCTATGATACTCATGGAGTGTAAAACATCTTTCGATGTTCAAGAGCCATGCTTCAGCTTCCGTACCTCCTTCAATACCATTAAAATACGGTCCTTTGATCTTAGAAAGATCTTTCAATTGAGTCCTGATGACCGGATCTTCTACTACAGCTAGATTATCATTTGGAACTGGTACAATTGGTACATTAACTCCCCCAGCTGGAACATTGTTCCTAGCTTCAATATTTTCCAGTCTGTCAAGGATTCACTGAAGAATCTTAGCTTGAGGTACTTCTTGACCTCCCCTATCCAAACCAATCTGTGGTTCTTCAGCACCTTCCCCAAGTACTTCCTGACGACCACCTCCTCTACCGCGACCACGACCACGGCCACGCCCTCCACCCCTGCCTCTGCCTAAACCGGCATCGAATGGGGCACCTCTTCCCTCTGCTCCACGAGTGACAGGAGGCATATTGTTTCCCTAAAGAAAAGAATCAATTAATCAGCAAGGAAAGCATAATGATCGACCCCTTACAAACCCGCGAGCCTAAGTGTTGATAGAACCTGGCTCTGATACCAAATGTAACACCCAGTCTAAGACTAGATGATGAAACCATAAGACTAACAAAGAACAGTTACAACCACAAAGAGAAATATTTTTTTTATTAACATTCACAATACTGAACATTAAGGTTAACAACCTGATTGTTAAAGTAATACATTCATAAAATTCAGATTACAATAGAGTAGTCTTAGTACTCTTTAAATGAAATGTTACAACCTCATATACAAAATTTTCTGCTAAATACATTTCAGCAAACTACAAATTGTCCTAATGATTAACAACATAGCCACAATCTGCTTTCCATAGATTTTAACTACTGCCAACCACTGGCCCATATTCATGATTTTAGCCATCTAAGCCCCTGAAAATAACAAACAAGAACACAAACACCAACAAAGAATACAATAGGGCTTAGATACATAACAAGAATAAGAATAACCTCCGCATATTTGCATGACAGTATTATATAATAACCAAGATATCCAAATAACCATTAATAATGCTATAGAGATGAAATCATACATCTAAACACTATACCTTTTACAGATAATTAACAAGAAATAAATTCCTTTTTAATAACGTAAAATAAACTTGCACAGAATATGACAAGGTAATGATCCAGTAGTCCATGGGTGTCAACATAAGAATTCTACATCACGTAGCAAATCTTTATGTCAGGTGAAACCATAGAATTTTAGTCTTTATTAATTGAAAACCCAGCCCATGAATTTTAAAAGTTACCACTTGATTAAACAACTGTCATAGACTTTCCCATAAGGATCTAGACTAGTGTCGAAGGGCATTCGACAAAATAATTCTATCACCACAAGTTACTCGCTTTATGACAGCCACCCAACCTAAAGGATCACACTTGCATAATCTACAAACACATGTTCTAACTACTGATAACGAAAATAACCATAAAAATCAATTCTCATCCAACTGCTGTTTCCTTAACAACAATAATTGATTAAAACCACATTAGAATACCATAAAACGACATTTCACAGTCATCTCATAATTGATTGAATTTGAAACCATCTTATCAAATCCTTTACAGAATATTATTACCACCACAATTCTGAAATAATAACATAATCAATGCTATCCACAGCGATAAACTAAATAAAGTAAATAAGAATTCAAAGTAATAATCAGAGCACTTCCACGAATTGAAAAATACAATTAATACAACCAAAAGAAATAACTGTCTGTTCTCACAATCGTATGTGTAATAAAATTCACTTTATATTCTGCCCCGTTACAAATAAGTACATACTTTTATATTCGTGGCGACGTGCACATCTGTATGTACCACGGCTTGTACATACACATCTGCATTCCACCACGCATATAATCATATAGACTTACACGTAACGTTACAGATTACTAATTAACCATTTTACTAATCAATCACATAAACGCTCAGAACATAAATAATAATATATTTACTAATAACAGATTTATGATACACAAAAAAGAAAATTACATAAATACAGAGATGAATATCTGACATCACATATTCTATCAACCATTATCATTCTCACAAAACCAAATTTAATACTTAATTACTGTCAATATAATAATCTTAATGCTAAATCTGTTTGGTTACGACTGACAACTTACTCTATATAAAATACAATATTATTTTTTCAAATTTCAAGAAAAGAAACCTCATAATGAATTCAGACCACTGTAGATAAGAATACTTATACATTACTCATCTAGATAATAGCATAACAAAAACTGCCAAGTAACAGATATACTTATAATGAACTGATTCATTAACACAAAAGATTCGAAATCATCATCCATTACTAAAAGCAATCACTAACGTAATACACATTCAGACAAACTAAACAACAGCCAACCCATGTTAACCATAAAGCGACAGTATTGATGTTTACATCCCATATCCCAAACATCATTTATGTCTAAACACAATAACTAATCCCTTACGATGAACAAAGAAAACTATAATGCATATTCACGGAACAATTTAACTCAATCATTAGCCATTTCTTTGAAATTGATCCGAACACTTAAAAAACACACTCGAATGCTAAAACAGAGACATCAAATGAAACAACATTCTATGCATTTGTTGTTCCTAACACAAATCGACCATAGAATAACAATGATGAGAAACATTCTTAAATAGAACAAAGAAGACATGATTACGTCACCTCATAATTTCTGCCAACTAACATAATATACCAATGGCAAATGAACTACAGAAAAACATCTACCCTAACAGAGGACTCTCTGTTTTACATCGAACTCCCTCAAACATTACCACAAACTCATAAGATAGAAAGAAAAGAATATAAGGTAAACCTTTAATGACCATACCCTTATTCTACGACAGACCGCAATGAGATATTAACCCCCAAATAAAAGAAAATCGACTATCAAACAGTTTAACAAACACTAAACGTAATGTAAGAACATGCACCTTATACAAGATGTAAACTACCATTACTCAGAGGTCGATAGAGTTGAAGGAATTCAGAAAACTAAAAAGAACGTTCTCAGTTCGAAAACAACATTTTCAAATTCTCCAGATGGTCTTTTCACAATAAAATGAATGTATCTGTTCTCGATACCAAAAGACATCTATAGAAATTCAACCCAGCAGAAAAAGACCATCAACAAACTACGAGGGTCGAATGCAATATTAAACAAAAATGCCCAATAATAATAAGAAACGTCTGAACCAATTTTGCATGGATATAAACCGAAACAATCATCTCATCAACACTTTATGAATACAGATTCACGTTTACACATACATGCAACAGAATAAAATAGAGAAATAAGGTTAAGAAAAGCCCCCTACCTCTTAAAATGAAAACGATGCAGAAGAACTCGACACCAACTCAACGCCTCTGCTTCACACCCAGATACCACTCTCCAACACACCAAGAAACTTTTCCAACCAAAAACTGAAAACATAGAACAATACCAGAGGAGAACTTCAAAGAAGATGCATGCCTTGAAACCATCTTCCCATACATTCCTCATTATAATAAATGGTGGGAAACTGAGAGTATTACTCATAACTGATTCCCAAATGCTCGCAGAGAACATAGGAAAAATTGATAATAGCTTGAGTGATAAAACCCTCCATAGAGCTAACGACGGCAACAGAGGAGAACAAATGCAGACAAAAACCCCAAACAATAAATTCATGCTCATCAAAATCAGAAACTTAACTGCGACACAAGCCAAATGTCCAGTCAAGTACCGCGCACAATTCTCCAAAACTGCCAACACTTACTCCCACTAACTTTGACATAACAACCTCTATGCCGTGGCAGTATAACATTGCCAATGAACTTAAAGTTATTAACACCAAAATTTCCATACGACAAGTCCAAATTCATAATCAGAAAATATCATCCCTTAATGCGATAAGCAAGATATTCAATCACCTTAGTCATAGACGCCAATCACTTATTAACCATAAAACCATAAATACTTACCATCAAATTAACATGTATTTACCACTAAATTAACATTAGCATAGGCATTCTAATTTCCATTTAACATTGCTAACAAAACAAATAAGGCTTAGCTAACAATGAAATAATACATCCTTCACAAGATTATATACATAAGTATATTGATATATATATATATATATATATATATATATATATATATATATATATATATATATATATATATATATATATATATATATATATATATATATATATATACATACTAAAATTTACTAATCGGAGTAATTAAAGAATAACAAAACCATCATCTAATCGCATAACCATAAAATAAAAAACATTGCAATGAGAACATTATAACTTGATCAGTAAATACATCCATTAATAAAATATACCAAATATAATTAATTAACTACAAGACATTACATTTTCATTTCTATAACAATCAGAATAGACAGGATAGTTCCTTTATTTATTATTCGTCAACCAGAGAAGGTCGTAATTTCAAAGATCAAACTGACTAAATTAACACATCCAACAGTTCCCAATTCTGAATATTTCCAGAAATAGGTTAAACAGAAATACCAATATAACAGTTTAGACTACCAAAACATCTGAACCCAAAATAACAGCAGTACATACTAAAGCTAAAAAAGAAGTATCAGAAATATCTTAAGTACACATATTACCAAATTCACGAATAGAACTAACAGACTGAAACCATAACAAACATGAAATGAAAAGATGAAGTCTGCAACCATCAGGGGCATGACAGGGGCCCTTGCATTGCCCTAGGAACCTTGCCTTGAAATCTCTATATAAGCACTCTCTTTTGTCTTCGTTTTGATAAGTTATGAGGAGATGACATAACAGTGAGATGATGATGCAAGATTGCAAGAGGATGATATAGGAGAACAATATATGATGATTCCTTGATGCAAGAAATTATTTTGTGGACAAGTTATTATGGACATTCATTTGGAGCAACAAAGATTCCTTGTTCCTTGATCTACCATTTTTAACATTCAAGCATTCTAAAGATACAATCATGGGGTAGAAACTACAGATTGTGAGTTTGGTAGGAGTACTTTAGCCTTGGGGGCTTGGTATGCTTTCTTTATCATATTCAAATCTATGCATTTCTCTCTCATTTCAAGTCATGCTAGGGTCTCAATCTAGAGGATTAGATATTGGCATTGCACATTCAAAACTCTTCCTACAAGAAACACACACACATATTCTATTACATCCGGCTATTCATGGAGGTGGAAATCACCAAAAAAAGGGTTTGACTAAGGAAAAACCCTATATAGCCACCCCAAAACACCATTTTTAGATATCTACAGTCGTTGTTTCAGGAGTTGTAGATTATATTTGGATACCCTTTTTGAAAAACTTTTGGGATCCATGAACAGAATTTTTGTCAAAGTAGTGCAGGTCAAGGTCAACATAAAGGGGCATAATTGTGCCCTCATATTTGGGTCAAGGTCGACCTGGTTCAGAAAAGAAAAAGATTTATGAGTTTTCTCTGTCTCTATGTTTCTGTTCTAGATCTGGTTGCAAAATTTCCAAAAACACGATACAGGCACCATAAAAAAAGTATTTCCAGATCTGCTATGTTATGAGGTATGTATTTCATTTTATCTGATTTCATTATTGTTTGTAAGCATTTCCAAATTTATATTCCTTATCATTAGAATTTCATGTATGTGTTAAATATTGGTTTAGGGTCTCTTTTATGTGCAAACGCCCATTGTCTTAAACCCTATCCATATTTTACACCAAACAATATCTTATGACATTGTATTATTTCCACATTGTTATCATTATTATTGTGTATACTCTAAAAAAAGAAATTATTTTGTAAACATACTACATGTTTTAGGTTAAATTCTCTTGGGTTCCTTGGCGAGATGTTACATTAAGGATTACATCTTTCCTTGCACACCCATTCACATTTAAATGTTACTCAAAAGAATATGTCAATACATCATAATATACATTTACATATGTAAAGCATGTGCATAAATAAATAAATTGCATGTTGTCACCCATATTTAGATTATTTCATGTCATCACAAATATCTAAAGCATGTGCATAAAAAAATAAGTTGTTGGGTGAACCCACAATAGTGGGTTACACTTTTTTGCCTTAATGGACAATGAACTCTACATTAAAAAAAAAAAAGATTCAGATGCATATTCTCGTTAAACCGTTTGAAATTGGAAGATGAAGTAAATTAAAGTATTTTAGAATTTTCTATCTAGATTCTATATATATATATATTGAATTAATTTGAATGGTTTTTTCTTTCTCCCACTAAAACTTGTATGTTGCTGAAAATGTCATTTTCAAAGAGATACATTGTTTTCATAGAGCATAATTTTTTTTCTAAAATATATATCAATGTGCTTCTTTCGGATTTAGTTTTGTAACATCCATATAGAGGGCATGCAACTGGTTTGATGACATTATCATTATTATTGCATATTTTGTTAACGTTTTAAGTTGACTAAACTATAATTTTGACATACCTTGACTACATAACTTATAACTTGTTGTGTATTTATCTAATTTCAATTCTTTTTGATAGAAAGTTGACTCGAAGATGAAAGGCACTATTTATTTTTTTTTTAAATCTCTTTTCTACTATTTTTCATTGAAAGTCAAACTCAGAAGTTTACATTTGATAAAAAAACCTACATTCAATTAATGTAAAAAAAAAAATACATAATAAACTAAAAAATGGTCAAATCTATAATCTTTATAAAGCTCATTCGGAGTACTTGTGCTATGAAAAATGACGTCTCCTTATTATTCCATTTGAGCCTTGTGATTGAGCCCCAAAGCCATGAAATGTTCAGAATTTTCTAAAACTCTGCAAACTACCCTTACTCAGGGAATTTCGATAAAAAATAAATACTTTCGATCAAAAGTAGCTTCTATCAAAAGTACTTGAATGGTTTAACATGGGTTAAGCCATTTAGAAAATTACTTTCAATAGAAAGTCTCAACTTTCAATCTAGAAAGTTATAAATGATTTTCTATAGAAACCTATGTCGGCCAATTTGGTGTCATTTCAGGTTAATAATGATTAGATATAAATAAATATATGTTTTATCATTTTATTAATTTGAAAGTTGCAGAATAATTCATATTTTGGAGGATGAAGACTTTTGAAATTGTATTTTTTTTAATTTTGTCAAAATTTCTAGTGGAACAATTTTGCAAAGTGATGGGGAATAAAAAGAGAAGACTAAATAAGATTACGCAACATTATTCAAAAGAGACTGAACAAAGACTACGTGAAAAAGCACGTGAAAGATATTATCATAGGAAACAAGGTATGTCTCTCTCTCTCTAGATATTTTAAGTTGATGGTTAGGACTTGTCTTAATGAAATATGTAAGCATGATATTGCAATACCTAATTAGACCTAATTTGATAAAGAAGATCTAATTAGACTTAATAAGAATAATTATACCTAATAAGACCTAGATAAGACTAATTAGACCTAATACGACTAAGAAGACATAATTATATACCTAATTAGACCTAATGTGAGTATTATGACCCCTTAAGACCTAATGTTCAATCTATTAGGACCTAATATGAGTAATATTTAATGATTTAGGACCTAATATGAGTAATAAGACCCAAATTAGGACCTAATATCATTAATAGGATGGGCCTTAGACATAAGTAGACCTAGTTAGACCTAATAAGATTAATTAACACCTAATAAGACATGTTACTAGTCCTAAGTATACCTAATATGAGTAATAGGACCCCTTAAGACCTAATTAGACATAATAGTTGACCTATTATGACCTAATTTGTTAAAAATTAGTAATAAGACTTAAGAGTACCCCTTAATACCTAATACTTGACTAATTAACATAAGTAATTTAAGATCTAATTAGACCTTTAATAAGACTAATTAACACCTAATGTAAGGCCCTATCAGGGAACCCAAGAGAAAAAACCTAAAACATGCTACTAAGTTTGGTGAATAATTTTTTTTAAAGTTAACATACGTGATAAATATTAGTGCAGAAGCAATTACCATTTATACACATTAACACAACATCCAATACAGATTACAAATCTCGAGTGTCCCATGACGTAGAATTACTTAAGAACAAAACACATCTAACTAACATCAAAGGATACCATAACATAAATAATACAATTACATCACATAACAATAAATAGAATCATCCATGGACATCCATAAATAAACACACATCCACTGCACATTTCGTAGGGTATGTGGTAATCACTCTATCAAATAAAAATACAAAGTCTAGATTAGGTATCACATGCAATACTCTAATACATGATTACAAAGAAGAAGAAGAAGAAGAAGATTACAACTCAATCAAAGAAGATCAAGAAGGAACAACTACCACAGGGATCATCTAGCACTGGTACATGAACGTTGGAATCTCAAATGGAAAAAGAATCACTACTACCTGACCTCATGAACCTAAATGGTCCACTCCCACCATGCTGAGGAGATAACAATAGATCCCACTCAAATAACAAACATTAAATAGACCAAGCAACCACATAAATTCTCCAAAATCCATGGCACAAGCTCTCCCCCCAAAATTCTCTTCCAAAACCTATCTCCTCCCCTAAATGAATGTAATTTTTCCTAATAGGAAATCAATTCCCCATTTCATGCAACCCTAAAGACAATTCAAAAGTTAACTCACAGTTCAACTCCAAATCAAAAATTGAGGGAAAAATCAAATTAATAAATTAAAAACACTGTTAAATGCACAACTCAACTTTAACTTTTGAAAACAAGTTGACACCTTTTTGAAAACAATTCAATTTTCAATTATGCACATGTTAATAATTAAAATTCTTATTAAATAAATTAAATATTTAAAGCATCCTAAGATGATGCAATTAAATATTTAATTATTTAATAATGCACATAAACATAATTAAATCTAATTACCAATTAGATAACCCATTAAATCCAAATAATCAAATATTCATCCTTTAATTAAATTTACTCGAATAAACTTAGGCACATAACTAATATCAAATTCAACTATAATCAATAAATTAATAATCACATAAAATCACCCACATAAACAATAAAACAACTAAAATCAAAATGACACAAAACCAAACAAACTCAGGAGATGGGATCCATGAATTCTTGTCAACCAGATGAATTTGGGTAGGGTAGTCAAACCAATACTTGTCCAATCCTAGGACAATTAGGCTTAGGTTAGGGTTTTGGAACTGCGTTATCTCCCCTCTCTTACCATTTGAGATATTGTGATAGGGCACGCTCATCCTGACAATTTAGGGAAGTCGATGCCCGGTACTTGCAAACCTGCATACAACACCCACATGTACATACATATATAAATATATAACAAACAATGGCGGGGATCGACCGATCGTGTGGATCTCGCAAGCAAGTAACTACGACTCCATCCCTCAAACACATCAGGCATGTCAAACAAAAATGTAAAACAAACACATCAACCATACACATGAAAGTATGGGGTCAGTAAAATCATACGCATCAATGATTTCCTAACATATAATCCATCATCCTAAAATAAATATAACATAAAGAAAATCAGACTAGGGGCGGGGTACTACACCTAATATGAGTAATACGACCTACTAGTACACCTAATATGATAAATAGGACCCCTTAAGCATTAGGAGACCTATTATGAGGTCTAATATGGATAATATAACTCCTAAGGAATAATTAGACTAATTAACCCCTAATAAGACCTAAAAAGACCTAATTATATCCTAATTATACTAATTAATGTACCTAATACATGTGAGTACTATGACCTAATATGAGTAATACCTGAACTAATATTGAATAGTAATAGTACCTAATTAGGAGCCTATTTATGAACTTAATAGGACCCCTTAGACCAAATTAGTCTTAATAACCCCTAATTATCTACCTAATATGAGTAATATGACCCCTTCTAGGTGTAATTAGATCTGATTAGACAAATTAACACCTAATATGCTTGTAATATGACCCCTTAAGACCTAATTAGACCCAATATGCTTAATATGATGCCTGAAGACCCAATTAGACATGTTAGGACCTAATTAGACCTAATTAGATGCAATTAGATCTATTAGGACCTAATTATACTTGGTTATCTAGGTCTATTAAGACCTATGATAGGTAACATGACCCCTTAAAACCTATTATGACCTAACAAGACCCAATTAGATGTATTAGGATCTAATTAGACCTATTAGGACCTATGATAGGTTATATGACCCCTTAAGACCCCATTAAACCCACTATAAGTAATATGGCCCCTTAAGACCTATTAGCACCTAATTAGACCCAATTAGACCTATTAGGACCTAATTAGACCTAATTAGACCCAATTAGACCTATTAGGACCTAATTATACCAAATTAAACCTATTATGACATAATTTGACCTATTAGGACCTATGATAGGCTATATGACCCCTTAAGACCCCAGTAGACCCACTATGAGCAATATGACCCCTTAAGATCTATTAGCACCTAATTAGACCCAATTATACCTATTAACACCTAATTAGACCCAACTAAATTTATTAGGACCCAATTATATCTAGTTAAACCTATTATGACCTAATTAGACCTATTAGGACCTATGATAGGTTATATGATCCCTTAAGGCCCCATTAGACCCACTATGAGTAATATGACCCCTTAAGACCTATTAGCACCTAATTAGACCCAATTAGGATTATTAGGACCTAATTATACCTAATTAAACCTATTATGACCTAATTAGACATATGATAGGTTATATAACCCCTTAAGACTCCATTAGACCCACTATGAATAATATGACCCCATTAGACCCACTATGAGTAATATGACCCCTTAAGACCTGTTAGCACCTAATTAGATCCAATTAGACATATTGGGACCCAATCAAACCCAATTAGACCTATTAGGACCTAGTTATATCCAATTAAACCTATTATGACCTAATTATACCTATTAGGACCTATGATAGGTTGTATGACCCCTTAAGACCCCATTAGACATGCACTATTAGTAATATGACCCTTTAAGACCTATTAGCACCTAATTAGACCTATTAGGACCTAGTTAGACCTAATTAGACCTATTAGAACCTAATTAAACCCAATTAAACCTATTATGACCTAATTAGACCTATTAGGACCTATGATAGGTTATATGACCCCTTAAGACCCCATTAGACCCACTATTAATAATATGATCCCTTAAGACCTAGTAGAACCTAATTAGACCCAATTAGACCTATTATGACCTAATTAGACCCAATTAGACCTATTAGTCCACCTATTTATACCCAATTAAACCTATTATGACCTAATTAGACCTATTAGGAACTATGATAGGTTATATGACCTATTGGGACTTATCTTATGATTAATAGGACTCTATACATAGGAAATTTCATTTAGAAATTTGTTTAATAATTTTATCTTTATATGTGGGAAATTCTCAAGAAGCACAACCTTCTGAAGTTGGAGAAGTATCATCACATGCTCAACAAGATGAACCCTCAGAATTTGGATGAGGGTCATTGCAAGCTTGACAAGCACAATCTTTAGAAGTTGGAAAAGGGTCATCGCAAGCTCAACAAGCACAACCTTCAGAATCTCAAACAAGTACATCTCTCTCTCTCTCTCTCTCTCTCTCTCTCCATTTAGTCTCTTTGTGGTGAATATGTATTTTTGGTCTTTCCCCTTAAGAATATTGTTTTTATAGTGTCTATAGCCTTTGATAAAGAAAATGTTGGACAAGGGGTATCCCAAGTTGAAGTAATAGACTTTCGAGAAGGGTCATCCCAAGGTCAAATAAGTATGTGCCTCTATCATTAGTTTATTAACTATTCCCTTTGACATGAGCATGCTTCTACTTATTTCATCAAGGTCCCCTTAAGATGAGCTATTAAGAGATTTTTTAAATTTTGTTTACAACAAAAGTACAAGAAACATTTGAAAATATTAGTCTATCCCAATAGTTGAAGAGAAAAATTAATCGTAAAAACATAGATCATTTAATTGAAATAGATGTGGAAAGATTGAGAGATTATGCTAAACAACCCATAAATACTACGAAGAGGGTATTGAATAAAAAGGCTAAGAAAATAATTGCACAATTTGAGAATCTTGATACACTTGAAAAAAACCAATTATTATCAGTTACACTTCTTAAAGATGAGTTAAAAGAGCCATTAAAATTGTTGGGTGTAGATGCAAGTTTAAAGATGAGTTAAAAGAGCCATTAAAATTGTTGGGTGTAGATGCAAGTTTGAAAAAGATAAAATCATGTAATGTACAAAAAAATATTGTTGAAAGTGTTAAACAAGGTTTGCATTCCATTGGGAAAAGAACTAGATCTGCATATAAGTCCATTTCAAGAAGAGTGATACAAAAATCTATTTTAAATAAAAACATGTCCCAAAAAATAAAAATTTATTCAGTTTCATCTCATATCAAGTATAGTAGGAAGACAATAACACATTATTTGAAAAGGAGAATCAATTTGGATGATACTACATTGGAAGATAATCATGCACTAATGTGTAGAGTTCCTCACTATAATAGGATTAAGGAAATAGTTAGGAACTTGGTTACAACATTTTGGAGTGATCATACTCATCCTTCACCAAATATAAGAGATGTTATCAAGAAGAGGGCTAAACCTAAGCAATATTTCTAGCACACAAAACATTGTTTGGACACCACACGACATGAATTGTATATCTCATTTTGTAATTCAAATCCTAACATTAAGATTGGACAAACAATGTTTGAAAGATTAAAGTCATATTTTGTAAAGATAAATAAATCTTTTAAAACTTTTTGTGGTCGATATCATATTGAATTTGATCTCTACTATCAAGGGTTTATAAATATGATATAAGAAAGTGGTGGTTCTGAAAATGATTTTCCTAAACATTCAAGCCAATTCATAGCATCAATCTTATGTAACAAATCAATTGATCATGAAATACATGAAATAGATTTCATAAGAGGAACTTGTCAAACATTGAGGGATTTGGCTAAATTTCTTTTGAGACTTGAAGATACTGACATGAAAAGGATGGTAAAATGTAATAGTTACAAGTATATAAAGTCTAAAGAAAAAGTTGTGAAAGAATAAACAAGGTTGGAATATGTAGAGGAGTTGATACCTATTACAACATTTATGGAGAATTTTCATAAATTAATTCAACCATATATATGTCATTTTTTTTTGCTAAATGGCAAGAAGAACAGTTCCAAATACTAAAAGAAACTTTTCCAGTTGGAACAATTTTATCAGTTGTTGATTTTGTAGAGAATTACTCTTTTGTTTCTCAAAAATAGCTTCAAGCAGAATACTACTATACAGAGCAGGTCACTATCTTGGTGCACGTGTCTTGTAGACATGCACAATTAGGTTTTGATGGTATTGAAAGTATATATCAAGAACATGTGATAAAGAAAGAATATCACTTTTACATTAGTGATGATAAAGAGCATGACATACATTTTGTCAAGCATTACTTTAAGATATTTTTTGGATATTTGGAAAACAAAGACATCAAAATTGAAAAGCATTTCATTTGGTCAAATGGATGTGCAACACAATTTAAATTGACAATTCCATTTTATGCACTATGTAGATATCATTGATACCGAAATATACCACATTTTTGGAGTTTGTTTGAGAGTGGACATGAAAAGGGAGAGCATGATGGTGCAAGAGCTTGCATCAAATGTGCTTTAAGAAAGTATCAACTGGACTATCAGGGAT
Source organism: Chamaecyparis obtusa (assembly GCA_027943335.1). Lineage (NCBI taxonomy): Eukaryota > Viridiplantae > Streptophyta > Pinopsida > Cupressales > Cupressaceae > Chamaecyparis > Chamaecyparis obtusa. The sequence goes on from BSBK01000092.1 coordinate 1,346,897, forward strand.
ATCATATAAATAATTCTCATGATGTAGTTGAGTGGTGTCGGACGCATTTTGTGGTGCCAAATCAGGATAACACAACATCATGATTGGATCGAGTCATACTATTTAGAGTATTCTAGGAGATATTAGGTATAAATGAAACATCACTTGTTTCAGTTTAAATTTATGTACACTTTAAATTTATTCATCATTGAAGAACATGTATATATATATATCTGTGTGTGTGTGTGTATGTATGTATGTATATATGTCTATATATATACATGTATACATACATGTATCTATATATATATGTGTGTGTGTGTGTGTGTATGTATATATGTACATGTATATATCTGTATGTATATATATACATGTATATATACATACATATATATACATATATATATATATATATATATACATACATGTATACTATTGGAAGTATAAGTGGGAAAGTAATATTGAGAGGGGGGGGTGAATCAGATATTACCTACTTTTATCCTTTTGACCTGATAAAGCTTTATGCATGACAAAAACAAAACTTGATCATAGTAAGAAACAAAACATATAAAGCAGCATACATGAAATTACTCATAACACCAAGATTTTGGTAACCCAGAAACCCTTGAAAGGTAAAACTGGGGTAGGGATGACACCCACAAATCTTCACTACTATAGTAATAAGTTTTGCCTATTAAGGCTTACAAAATGTGATCAAATCATGATCTACCCTGTGAAAGGTTTTCTCTATCAAAAGCTAAAAGACTTGTATAGTCTACCTTGTTAAAGGATTTATAAACTTACAATAAAGTAAGCACTCGGTAAAGAGATTTACAAAAAGTCTACTAAGACTAATCGGTTAAGAGATTTACCCTAATACACTGGTCAAAATGTCTCAGTACCCAATCTTTTAGTTTGCACTAGTATAAAGATTACAGATCTCCTCTTTACTTTATATTTTGATCTCTTCTATTTGATCTTTTCTTGATTCTATCCTTTCACTACTTAGCTCGGTCACTGAACTCTATTTGAATACTTTGCTATTCTAAATATACTTCTTTGATCATTTTCTCATACTAATTCAATCTTATCTCTCTGATTCACACTCTTTTCTCTGATCTAGATCTTGCCCTTATATAACAACAAAAATGTTTTACCATTTCAAGATCTACGGTTCAGATTTATTTCTATTGCTGCCTAAACTATACAATTTTCTGATTGGCTCTAGTTTTTACATAGGGATCAATGATAAAAATATGGATGCGTAATTACCTCAATAGACAAAATACAAAACATTATTATCACAAAAAATGGTTTACCTCGATCATTGTGCCATTCCAAATGTGTATGTCAATTCTGGCTAACTCGACAAAAGTTATTCCTGGCACTTGGCATTAACTATACTTGGCATCGGTTGAACTTGTCTATCACTCGATAATCATTGATATATGTAACTCATCAATAACTATACTCTCGGCATATTACAAACATATAGTGACCATGACTTTGCTCAATAGTACTATTGCTCGGTAAGTATACAATACAAAACTCGGCCTTTACAAAATGACTTAGTCGCAGTGATGACTGACCATCATTGCCTAGATAAATGACTAAGTGTGAAACACTAATGGTTAACAAAAACCATAGAGATCTACAATCTCCCCCTTTGATATTAGTGGCAAAAACACTTTGTCATGACATTGGTATACACAATTTACAAAAATATGTTTGTACTAGCCTAATAGTCCCCCTAAGATATATATACACATTCAAAATTTTGTTACCTGTCTCTATTCTATCCTTGTCCAAACTCATGTGATGATGATTCCCCCTTGTTTTTGACATGACTAATATCTTCATCAGTAGGTAGCTCACAAATTTTCTCTAGAAAAGGTTTATGTAGCACCGTGATCATGTAGAGTGCATCGGTCCAAGCAGTTGAAGCAAGGTTCAAAACTTCTATCTGCACTTCTAAATCAACAACTAAACTGATAAGGCTCTCGGCTATGGACAGTTGTGGATCACTCTGGGTCAATGCTTTAGCCTTTGCTAATTTTCTCTGTATAGCCTCTAGATGCAGTGTTAAAATAGTTTGAATAGAGAGTAGGAAAGAAAGAATCTTTCCATCATTAGCCATCAGCTCGGCTAACTTACCTTGTGTCTGCATGATTTTTACATAATGTGCAGCACTGGTGTCTACATCCAAGGTCAAGGACTGACTTGTAGCTTTGATTTCTTTCTTGAGAGTCTCAAGCAATTATTGATTTTCCTTTGTGAATAGTTCAACATTACATATCTTGGCCAATAGAGACTGTCCATTCACAACTAATCCCTCGGTCTTCTTTACCAAATTGGATAGCTCAACCTATTTTACCACTATCTCGGTAGATATCTTGTCTATCTTTTTGGTCTCAAACCTCCTTTTTGACCATCCAAATAACTTATCACTTGCACATCTAACTTCATTATTTACTTTCTGAACAATGTGTATAAGTTGTTCCAATATGGGAATGGAACTATTTACATTTGATTAGTCATATACTTCATTAAATATATCTTTAATTTCATGAAGAACCTATTTTTGTTGATGCTCTCTTCAAAGTTATGCTTGCCTGCTCTTTCTTGTCAGCAAATCTTTCATTATCTGCAATTGCTCATAAGAAAGGTTATTTGTATCCCATTTAGGAATAACAATTACTTCATCAATTGTTACCTCATCTTTCTCCTTTTGTCCTCTCGGTGGGGTGCTTCCACTCGACATCTGTACAAGATCTTTTATTGCCTCTTGTTCCTTTGGTTCTTGTTCTTCAATGAATTTTCCTTTTATGTTTTCTTCTCCTTTCTCCTTCTCCTCAGCATGAGGGCTAACAGCTTGTTTATCTAATTTTCTTCCTTGTTCTTCTATGTTGTTTTCTTCCTTAGGAGGACTTTGAATGTTGTCTTCTACTTTAACTTCTTCCTTGGTAGATTGAGTTAGTGGTACCAACTTGATGGGTTCCTCAGTAAGACTTGTACCAATTAATTGATCAACAGTAGCAACTCCAAGTAGAGTAGGATTATCATTGGTAGATTGTGTGCTTGTAATGGTGGGATAATCCATGACTTGCAATAGTAAAGTGTTGCTATCAGGCAGGGGTGTGTTAGTTGCTTTCATGTTCTTTAAATCATCCTCAGTTAAGAATGAATTCAAAATGGGGCTCTCCTCTGGTATGTCAACAATGTAAACCTCAAATGTATCATGTGATTTCACTTCCTTAGGAGTATGAGTCTCCATTTTATGTTGCTTGTTGTTAGGTTCAACAACTGTTGAATTAGTAGCATATTTTCCTTCATTCTTTCCTTCATCCTTTTCTTCATCCTTATCTTCATCCTAGGTAGGTAACAATCCAAACACTACCTTCCAAATTTTTAAACTTTCTTGCACAACATCTTCAACCTTGTGTTGAATAATTAGATAGGCTCTGAGTTTAGGGTCAAACTTGCCTCTGTATTGTTCAATTATCTATTTGATGTTTGTAGGGGTGAGAGTGGACTCAACTTGTGCTAATGTACTCTCCCTTATTTCTTTCTCTGTTTGCAGAGCATACTCCCATTTCTGTGCAACCCTATTGCATAATACCTTTGGAATTCTATTTTCAATCTCAATTGGAAACATCTTAAAAATGCATAACATTTCAAGAATAGCATCCTCAACTTTCTCTTTATCTCCAATGCTCATTTTTCCAAACTTTAATCTTTTCACCTCATCTATTGCAGTTGTGCTAGTAATCTGAAAACATAATTCATCAATAGTGAGTTGATGTGTACCTTGTTGTGTAGCCTTCCCATTTAGTGCTTCATCACTTTCTATTTCTTCATCATCCTCTATTAGAACAAGTTTCCTTCTCGGCTTCTTCATAGCCTTGGTCGGCACTACCTTAGGTTGAGCGGATTTTTGCTTTGCAGATGTAGGAGTCTTCTTAGGAGTCTCGGTAGTAGTTCTTCTAGTCCGAGGCCTTAGTGATGGTGTCACTAACACTTTTTCATTTCAACACTCTTCTCTTTGGCATGGACTCAACAATTACTGGTTTCTTCTCTTCTTCTTCTTCTTTCTCACTACTACTAGTTGCACTTAGTTCATCTTCTCCCAATCCTTGGGTCAACTCTAATGGTTCATCCTTCTTAGATTCTTTAACATACTCTTCCAGATTTTTCACTATTTTCTTTCTTTTCTTCTTAGTGGTGGCAGCCAATAATCCCAAAGAGATCTTGGATTTGGCTTCTTCAAAATTTCCAAAGTAAGGTGCCTTTGTATCAATTTCCTCAGCTAAGAGGGCTATGATTGCTACAGTAGCTTCATCTATGTTGAGTTCATAGGGTAATGGCATTAACCATGAAACCCTAGGTAGGACTGCATGTGCATAGGTAAAGTCTGTGTCTACCAAAAAACATATATCTTTGTTGTATTTCTCAATCAAAGACACATGGACTCTAGTCCTATTCCTCATCTTCTTCTTAAACTCAATGAAATAATTATCCATAATCCCTTCAAAATCATCACCAATCTGGTTTATAAAATCATTTATTTGAATAGTGATGGGCTTCTTCTTATCCCATGTTACATCACCATGTGTAGGAAAACACTTCTTGACATAAAATAATATACAGATCACTAGGGAGCCGAACTTACACATAGAATTCTTCACCATCTGGATGGAGTTCAAATTCTCAGCAAGTTGAGTCAGTTGGAGCTCAGTAAGATCATATGTGTGCCCTTTCTTAATTATCTTCCATGCTTGGTCCACTGCCATACAGGGGAAGCTGTCCAACCGACTAGATTGATAAAACTTGTGTGAGATGACTCTAACAATGAAGTCAATTTCTAGATTAGTAATGGTGGAAATTTTCATGCCACATTTGTTCCAAATTGCCTAGGTGTTTGCTTTAATATCCTCTTTTCCTTCACATTTCATCATTCTCTTTCCGTTAATTGTAGGGAAACCAGTGACCTTGTGTATCATTTCCTTTGTGATCTTCACCGGTCCATCTTCCAACCATAACTGCATGTCATGTACTCGACCCAAAATGATCTTGATCCACTCCACTTTGAAATTTTGTGGGAAATTTAGGGCATGCACTAACCCTTGATCGGAAACAACCTTATGTTCCGACTTCAGCACTCCATTGACACATAATTTGTCATATGCTTCCCTAATCTCATAATCACCAATTTCTCCAATTTTGTACATATAGCAAGACCTAACGTCATTCATCAGTAACACATTCTCTAGAATAGAAAATAGGGCTCTGTTCAAATCTCCTTTAATTGCACTTTCTGACATTATCTTGAATACCCTCAGTTTGCAAACTTTATTCCTTACAAGTTACACATTGAAAACTTCCATCCCTTGTTTCTTGACTAGTGTGGATGAAGATGATGCCATTTTAAACTATAATTTTCAAAAAGAAAATATTTTCTCGATAAAGTACCTTTTTGTCAATAACCCTGTAGATGAATTTTTTCGACAGCACGCTAAGAGAATTCAGAATCGCTTTGCTTAATCTGGTTGCTCAAACTCTGAATCACTCTTTGAAATCTCAAATAGCCTAGTGAAATGAAATTAATGACAACTTTCCACTTTATAG